>JARHVA010000098.1:407500-2807500 GCA_037957365.1 Torreya grandis
TATTGATATGTTTTGTGATTGATTAGAGTATCACATTGAGGATTATTGGGAACCTTCTTGCAAACAAGTTAATATAACAATATAAATATAACCAATATGCATTGAATGGAAAGAGAATATCAATACCATATTGAAATTATATAATTTCACTACAAAGTGTCATGGGCCTATTTAAGGAGTCAACCTCCTTTGAGCACAACTTTATACAAAATATGCATTAAATGATCTTTCCTCTTACATAAACCCTGTATTTAAGCTATCACACTCAAGCTAATTACTACCTCCCATATATATGGGATAATTCCAAATAAAAAATGGGATGACTTAAAAAGTATATGCATATGAAATTTTATTAATAATACCTAATACAAACTATAAGAGTTAGGATGAAGTTGTCTTAACATGCCCTCCCACTAAAAAATGTTTTTCCTCAAATCTTGAGATGAGGAAACTATTGTTGTAATTTGAGTATGGGTTCATCTGTTGCGTCTATAGAGATGGATTACAAATATGGTTAGATCAAGCATTATCATGAAAAACATAAAAAATACATAAAGAACTAATAATCTAGGCCAACCTATTCAACAGGGTGTGCAAATAACAATTAAGATCAAATGAAATAAAGCAAACACAAGTTACCTTCCCAAGAGATTCCCATAATCCATAAGTGGCTCAAAGCATGTTTTTCCCTCTGATTTGATGCTCAAGACTTCAACAATGGTGCAAGGCAAGCTCTAACACCATCTCAAGAACACTAGCTATAAATTAGGTTCATGATATGAAATCAATGTTATGCCTATCAATGAATCTATCCTACTGCAAATAAAGTATTATCAAACTACACTCAAATGGCTTGTAGAGAGAATCTTGAATTATAAGTTTACACAAATGAAGCTTTATCAAATTGGTCTTAGCCCTCATATTTATATATTTTCCAAATTGATCAGGATCAACCATGACCATCCATCTCAAGATGAAGAATTGTGGCCATGAATTAATCTAATTATGTAAATAAAATACATAAATATCCTCATAATGATTTGGGAGGAAGGGGCATTAAAGAGGCATGGGAAGCCATAATCTTGATATTTGTTGCATTTATGGATTATGAATGCCACCCCAAAGATGACCTCACTTGATGATGTAGTTAATAGGAATCAATTTCCAATAAAGAGATATTCAATAACTTCCATGGGATTCTTACTTAAGCTCGTAATTTGGTTTAATTTACCTAAGTAAGATTAATCAAATTTTAAGAAATTATTTAGAAATTGGTGCACTTCATTAATCAAACTAGACATAAAGTCATATTACTAGGTCATAATTTGACTAGAGAGGAATTATAAGGTGATGTTAGTTATATACAAGCCATCAATCCATTTAAAACATTCTCAACACAAAATAACACATGCACATGTTATGTGCTTGAAAATTAGAAGAAAATAGTGATCTAGAGTACCAAAATGAATTTTCATCATTTTGACTTGAAATGATTTGATTAAAGTTAACAGTCAAATAAAATGCATTGCCCCATTTAGGTATACATTAGCCTAAATCGACACTTGTATACAATGAGCTCAAACTATTTAGCACATTTTAGTGATTTTGGCCCAAATTGTGTATTTTCACAAATTTTGAGTAAGATTGATAATTTCAACACAAATGGTGTAAGAAATTGGATGTCTATAATTTTCCCTTGTTTGAGAAGGTGTAGCAAGACACTGAAGTAAAGCAATGTCTTTTCAAAGAAAAGAGTTGTCAAGAAGAAATTGGAAGGAAAGACCCATGATGGCCCCTCGATAGGATATACATGGATGAAAGAGAAGGATGGACTCTCGAATAGAGAGATAAATTGAGGTTAATCCATATAATAGATTAAATCTATATGAGCTAATGCTTACACATGTTGATGTCATTAATGATCAAAATATAATTAGAGTAAAATGTCCCTAAGGATGGGGGAATGAGAAGGATACAATCCTAAAATATAAGTGACATACTTTGAGCACACCCAAAGCCAGGGTGCAAGCTGTGCACTTATGGAATGATCAATCTAGAGACAAGTTGCACACTAAAATATTGATAGAATAAGGGTAAAAGTCTATAGAGATTGTAATTAGAATAAAAGGAGAATTTTACCTCCAAAAATAAGAAATAATAATATGCTTTAGTAGAGCAGATTTGATAAGTTGATAAAGCAATTTTGCCCCAGTAGGGATGATTTTGATCACTGATAAAGAATGTTTTACACTTATAGGGATGATTTAGATTTGTGACTCATTCAAATGTTGTGCCCTTGTAGGGAAAATTGGAAGTCAATATCTCAAGGATATAACCTATTACATAGATTAAAGATGAGTGGGCACAAACATAGATGCAAAGGTGTAATGACTGAATAAGCCATTAAAAACTAGGCATATGAGGATTCACACAGTGATGAAAGAGATGAAAAGAAGAATGAAGATGGATAAGTTGACTTGAGATATGTCATGTATCCAATTGATGCCTATATAGTCCAAATGGACCTCAAGCCATTGTAGTTCACCTAGAATAGGAGGGAATGGAATGAGGAATGAAGAAAACTGACCAGGGTTCAATTAGACTCATGATGTATGTTAAGAAATGCACATCTTGGACAGAGTCAGGTGCAATATAATCCATCGGTACCTAGTTTTATTGGTATTGTTGAGAGCTATTCATTAGAGCTGCATCGATGTTGAGACTTGGAACCAAAGCATAAAGTGCTTGATATAGTAAAATGAAAATAGGCATCATAAGTATGAGGAACTCATAATGACATGGAATTTTACTTGTGTTGAGCCAGTTCAAATGTGAATAATTATAACTAAGGATAATGGTAAAAATAACCAAATCTAGAGTTACAATTATTTACATTTAAATAAAAAATAAACAAAGACAAAGAAAAAGAAAACATTGATAAACCCAACTTAAAATCAAGATATGAATAATTTGGATTCAGGTAAGAACAAGAATGTTTAAAAACAAAGTAAGAAAAAATTAATAACATGAGATCAAGAAATGAATAATCAAGATCCATGTGGACCATCAACATGTACTTAAAAAAAACAAAATAAAACAATAACTCAAAAGACCAAGAAAACAACAAAACAACACAAACATATAATAAATCATTTAATAAATTTTTTTGGATTTTTCTAAGTATCTCAACTAGATTGAGGATTAAGAGACATAGAACAGTCCAACTCTCAAAATGGTGAGGGTAATTCAAAGAGTGCTTATGAAATGGAAAGATCGTGCCAACTTAAAATGCTCCCAAGATGGTGAGAGTGTATGAAAATAGGGGACTAAGTTGACCTCAACATGAATCAAGAACAACCTATATAATCCCATCAGAACCTCAAGTCACAGTGATTCTGGCTACACAAAAGGTGATGAAAAACTAACCAGGTCACAAGTTTGTAAATAAATGCAAATGGAAAGGAAAATGATAATAGTAATGACTAGGTGATGCAACCATGCATGATAAAAATGCATTATACCTAATTTTCCCATAGGCAGTTATAATTAGAAAACAATGTCATAATTATGATTTACCTAAAGGTGGTTATAATCAGGGTTACCAAATACAATACTAATTTACCCATATGTGGTTATAATTAGCGATGCTAGATAAGATCATAGATGAAAGATAACTTGCCAAATTAAATGTCACACTAATCCAATATATTATCATTCAACATGGAATTCTAATTTTTTTAAAACTGGATCAAAATCACCTACAAAAAGTGCAAGTAGATCCAAAGATCAAAATATGGTAAGCAGGATGGCTAAAAACAAGATTTGGTCAATAATAAATGCATGGTATAATAAAAATGATCAAAATACAAGTGGTTATAGTGGCAATAAAGTTTTCCCCAAGTGATAATTGGCTTACTTTGCTTGCAAAACAGTGAGAGCGATCAAAGTTAGCAATTTTTTACAAAATGGTGAGAGTGTATAAATAAAAATGATCTTGCAAAATGATAAGCACGTGGGATGATTACTTGAAAAATGGAAAGAGTGTGGTGATGGTGACCAAGCTAACCTCAATTAAAAATTGAGCACTACCTATATAGTCCCAAAGGACCTCAAGTTAATGTAGTTCAAATTGCATGGTAAATGGGATCCAATAGTATAAAATGCCTAAAATGAAATGGTCTATAGTGTTACCCCCAAGAGATAAGGCAAGGAAAATGGAAGGGTAAATGGAAAATAAAAAAGTGTTATGCTACTCCTGCTGACATGGAGATGCACATCCTAGTCAACATGTGAGACAACCAAAATAATTAGTCATAGAAATTGATACCCACTACTCTTTTGAAAGAGCTGCTCTATCAAGAACCTACTGCAAATATGGATTTGAAAAATGTTGATGTGATTATTCTTGGTCATTGATTCTACTTCCTTTAAACATTGAGATAATATGTCTTCATATCATCTGTAAAGGAAAGTGATGTCAGGGATGGTAAATAATGTTAGGCACAAGATAAATGGTATAAATGGGTAATGAAAAGGTGGATGATAATGGAATGTATAATGATTGGGAAACAAATGAACATAGGGAATTTTAGGCACACACAATGTTGTTGATTCTAGTTTTGACATAATTTTAGTTATGGTGGGGCCAAATACTTCTAAAGATGATCTTGATAGGACCACCAATTTTTATTTTTATTTGAACTGAGAGTAGCTTCCATCTAATTATGATGTAGATTATCAGATATACTAATTTGATCTTGAATAATGTCTTCATCAAGCAGTGAAGAAATTTTGTGCTCAATTTTTATCACATTGATGAGGGTTTCACCAATGAATTTGCCTTGATCATCCCATATTTCCTTTGAGAAGGTTTCACAAATTGATGTTAACATTTGAATTTGATTGTCTTCTATCACCTTTGAAAAAGTTTCACTAAAAGATGTTGAGTTTGATCTTTTATCATCTCCTAATTCCTTTGAAAAGGTTTCAATAGTAAATTATTATTCTTCTACAAGAATGTGGTCTTGGCTCCTCTAATATTCTACAAATGGTATGTCACCATGGATGCATCTCAACAAAGTGTGATTTTGTCAGTTCCAATTGACACTTATGGGAGGTGGAATGCCAATATAATGGCTATGTTGGATGGTGATAATGGAATGATGAAAGGTATCATAATCCTTGTATAAGATACTAGGACAACTTACGTCGATGTTGAAGTAATCATCCTCAAAAACCATAGAAGGATCACAAATATATTCAAATTGATCCACAAGGCAAGTGTAACCAATGTTGTAATAACTACAACTATAATTTGTTTCTGAAGCT
This sequence comes from Torreya grandis, assembly GCA_037957365.1. Taxonomy (NCBI): domain Eukaryota; kingdom Viridiplantae; phylum Streptophyta; class Pinopsida; order Cupressales; family Taxaceae; genus Torreya; species Torreya grandis. The sequence continues at coordinate 412,829 of JARHVA010000098.1, forward strand.
AAGACCATGTTAAGGGACTCTAAATATGATGTTGAGACTGATAGTGATTCTACTTCTGATGTTAAATTTGATATCGATTTAGAAGGTAACCTAACTCTAATGTTGATTCTTCATCTAATGTGGCTACTTTTATAATGATGTTTTGTTAAATTCTTGGTGTCGAACAAATAATGGCCTGTGATGGCATAATGGGCTCTATAAAAAATTATTCATCTAGGAAAGGTTCAACATAGACTAGCTCATCTAAGTGAATCCCCCCAAAGAAAGGGAATTGCTCGAGGGATGACTCAACAAAAACTTGTCTATCAAAAGGAGACTCCCCTATGAGTGGAAAAAGATCAAGAGACAAATCTGTAGAGATTGGATTGTCAAGGAGATGGAGCTCTTTAAAAATAGGTAATATATGAATAGGTAACTCATCACAGGTTGAACCATCATAAATAGGTGTTTCAAAAATAACATCATGATCTTGGTTTATAATTGGTTGTAAAATATCAACTTTGAACACATTTTGGTCCTCATAAGATGGCTCTTGAAGAGGTAATGGTTGTTGTTAAGGCTTGAAGATCGACATAAAATTATAAAGTGGGTAAGATTTAGCTTAGGGTGAATAATGGTTTATGGTTCAATATGGGATCTCCAAAATTAGATCATTGAAGAAAGGAGCAACAAAATCTAGTTCATCAAATGGATGTTCTTCAACAATAGACTTAATAAATATAGGCGATGGGCCTAGAATGGTAATAAATAGATGCTATATATTTTGGTTTCTCACACAAAGTAAAGGAAGAGGTCCTAAAATTCTAACCTTTGCACGTTGCAGATCTTGATTGCTCATACAAGCTGAAGGAGAATAGCCTAAAATGGTAACCTTGGCATATTGTAGAGCTTGATTGCTCATGAAAGTTGAAGGAGGATAACCTATAATGGTAACCTTCGAGTGTAACACACAAATCAAAGGAAGATATCCTTCAAGTGTGTTACTCAAATAGAAGGATGATATCCTAGGATAACCTTCGAGTTGGGGTTCTAGATTTGTACCCTAGTTGAGCAAGGAGATTGTTCAGATCTTCCTAATCAAATCTAGTCCAACATGGGATTGATCCTAGGTTGTGGGTATCCTAATAGTGGATCAAACCTCCAGAAAAGGTCAGATTCCTTATAGATCTATCACCTACACTAAACCTAAACTAGTACTTACTTGGAAAAGGGAAAGAGATTTGACAAAACCTATAAAAGCATGTAAAAAAGAGATGATGTACCAGTGATTTAATCCAACTCACACAAAACATAATATGAGACACTTTTAAGACCAAAGAACATCAATCTCACCTAAATATTTTAGAACAAGACATTAATCAGTTTACCAAATTAGCAAGAGAGGGTAGATATACACTTTCAAACTAGACAATAAACTATAGATTGCACTTGTATTGACATGTGAGAACTATTAAGCACTTCTTGAAGGTGAGAAAACTCAGGCATAAGAAAAGAACATACATTAACTTAGAAATAGTGAAAGAATTCATAGAACACACTTCAATGTGGCTCAGAAAAGGATGGAATTCAATATTTCTTGCATTAAAAAGATGTTTCAATACAAATTTTGGCAGATTCTAGTCATACCAAAAAGAGGGATAGAAGGATCCATTTCAACTCTTAGAAACCTGTACTTATACAAAAGAGAAAGAGAGACAAGAAGATATGTATTGAAAAAGGCCCAACATCTTCTGATGGATTAACACCAATTTGAGGATGCTAACTCATAATATTATTAATGAAGAACAAATTTTGTAAAAGAATTAAATGTCCATTGCCCTTATCTAACCGCCATATTTTTTCTTAGAACTCCATGATATTATCTACTTGATCTACTGATGAGGATTATGTCTTAGAACTAAATAAAATGTGGCACATATACATCAGGTAAACAAATATATTTTCATTATAAAAAATGATCCATGATGATAAGCAAGACACAGGTTCACTATAAGTAAAAACCAATCTTAGACCATTAGATTTCACATAGTCACAATATCTATGAAAGTCTACAAACTACCTAACTTTGCTTCACAATTATCGATTCATCTTTGTCCTCTGTATTAGATCTAAAAGACCTATATTACTTATATGGAGCTTTTAATGGTGATACTTGGTATCTGAATTGTGGTCATGGTTCATCCTTGGTTCGCCTTCTAGCTTAGCTCTTTATCATTTGCTTTGCCTGGGTCCCAAAATAACTTCTTCAAATTTCATCAAAAATTCCCCAAGATCACTTTTTCTTATTGTCTATTGATAGACAACTTAGACTATCTACATCATGCCCAATTATCTTTCTATTGGTTCTACAGATACACAGACTTATTGACTTAGCCTTACTTCATTGATGTATCTATGCATGGATGCCCACAATCTGTGAATCTTCTACCAAATGAATGTTCTTGTGCCAATTGTATTCAACCCATTGTCTCCTTGGATTATTTGACTCTTTAAACTTTGCTTATTTTTATATCCAAATGCTTGATAAAATGCCAACCATTGATCTGCTAGGACCCACTGTTTGAAAGCTAATGACTACTTCATGATAGTAAAATTGAGATCCTCACTGTCATCAAGTGACCTTCATATGACTGTCATTGACGTTCATGTGACCATAAAATTTAAAATCAAATGGATTTCTTTTACTATGTCTAAAACTTGACATGTACATGAAGATCTTATACTTTTTGTCCAACTTTGAAGGCTTGGATTTTGAAGTGCAATAATCTTGGAGGTATAAAACTTGTAGGAGATGTTCTTGAGATTGAAAAGGATGAACCCATTTGATTTGTTGGTCGTGACAGGCTTCTGAGTGAAGATATAAAATGCTCAATTTGACTGGTCTATTTGATTCTACTTGATGTCCTAGTGACGATTGAGCTCATTTGGCTAATTATGGAAAACTTAACAAAATTTGACTGAGGAACCAAGTTTGCACATTCATAACTCCATTTGTTCTTCAATGTATGATATAAAACTTATCATGTACATTCTTGACACAAATGTGAACAAACCCATATGAACATTTTCCTCTACAACTACCACACATGTTAGATATAACTTTGTGAAGATGCTTATTTGGCTCTGATAGAACCTCTTAAAATGGTTAAGTATGGAAAAACATGTCAAAATACCTGGGAGACCAATTTTGTACACACATATCTTCCTTTATGCTTTTTCAAAAAACCCAAAACTTGGTTCATATGTACTAAGCTCAAAACTAAATAGACCCATTTGATCAATTTATTCAGAAGCTACTGCACATGTGATATATAGCTTCTTCAATCTATTTACTTGGCTTTATTTGAGCTCCCTACAAATTGGCTAAGTATGGGAACATATGCAGAATGTGACTAAAGAGCCAACTTTGGACCTTTGTAAATTTTGATGTGCTGTGGTGGATGACTTGGGAATTGGTGTATATAAACTTGGTACAAATGAGAACAAACCCATATGATCATTTTTATCTGACTCATCCACACGTGTGAGATATGGCATCAACAAAGTGTCTACTTGGACTTTTTATCACTGGGCTCAAAATGTCAAGATGAACACAATGAATAATCTGATGGATCCCTTACATTCCCATACTCATTTCAAGCACTCTTGACCTGTTGTAAGGTCTCTACAATCTAAACCTATCCTTAGAATATGATAAATTACACTTTAAGTGGACTTAAATTATTTCAAGGCTTTGCAAGATACATAATCTTTATAGTCCACTCATTCCATCCATAAATCTGCTCACACTAAAACATTAGACCATTCTATATTTGAAAAATAATGGTCATATTTTGTGTCTAAATTTGACACTTGTGAGGTTGTTTGGATCACCAATTCTATGGGCTAACCATTGATCTTTGATAGACTTTTTTTTGGGGTACCTTTCTTAAAAATAAATCCTTCAAAAACCTTGAACTTGACCATTTTCCCAAGAAATGACCCCTTCAAAAAATAGTATAGGGCAACTTGCTATAGAAAGATCCTTTGGGACTTCATCTGGGTGATGTAACCCTCACCTTGTTTACACCTCAGGTTACCTTACCAATAGGTCACTTCTTCATTATAATATTTTCTTTTTCTTTTGATGAACTTTTCTCTTATCTCAATGCCAAGATACTAGTTGAGTCACCAATGCTCTTATTGGTGACATAGCTCTATATAGGAATCAAAATCATCAATGCAAACTTTCTCATTCAGCTATCATGGTTTACCTGTGACTCTTAAGATCAATCCTTCACTAAATGAAACCTTGAAAATAATCATAACATGTTCTTATATCCATCCCAAGTTATATTAGAACTTACAGTCTTTTATCCTACATCACAACCCAGTTTCCTTTATTAAGCCCTTTTGGTCCTTGCAGCCCTGTCAAGAGAGTTTTAACATTTATTTATTAGATTTTAAATTATTTAATAAATAAAATATTATATCATAGTACCCATTATCAATTTATACCACAGATATTAAAGCTAGACAAGGTTCCTTTGGAACATCTTCTCCAAATTGCAACTTTCCCTGTTCTTGACTGGGCCTAATAGATCTTAATACTACCATGTTTCACTATAGTTCTTACATTTGCTTCTTGAAAGGTGTTAAAATAATAATTATAGGTTTTATAAACATATATATGACCTATTACAACCATTATATAACATCTTCTATGTATGCAATCCTTTCTCCTTCACAAAATGAGTAAACATGTTTCACTTACAGTCTCTTTCACAAAATACAGTCCTCTATATATTTTCATGGACAGAATTTTACGACATAAAAACATTTGAGTCACATAAATAACCTTATTATCCAACTATCTATTAAATTTCAAGTCATTCTGAGCATTATTTTTGAAGTTATGTGCTCTTTAGTACCTGAGAACACGTTTTTCTGAGTTGTCTCAGAACTGCAGGTCTGTATTTTGACCATATATTTTTCCACATTTCTCCATTTTATCTGAAACCAATTTAATTAGTTTCATAACTCCAAGGATCATCTACTCACAAAATTTCATAATTTTTCATTGGTTAAATCTTGAGATATACTCATTCTTCCAACCGTGGCCTAGTTTTTTGTCCACACAGGCCGAGAGCTTACAAAAGTCCATAATTCAACTTCCAATGACTGTTTTTGACATATTACAATTGGAACACGATTTAAATGACCTCATAATATGTTTCCAATTATTCATTAGGTTTAAAAAATGAATCAATAGTTAAGTCTTCTTCAAACTATGCTATGCAAACACCCTATTCATGACCCTGTCACCTACAGGCAGAGAGTCAACTTTTTGGAGTCTTAAGGTGTTTCAAAAGTATTTTGATTATTCCTTTGGGTCTATACTTGCTTCATAGACTTACCTTCATGCTATGCAAACATCTACACATTGATCTCCATTTGAAAGTGAACTGTGTATGTGTTGAATGACTAAATACACAGGCCCACAACCTGTTCATTGAACTTTTGCAACATTTTAGTCCTCTTAATCATATAATACAATTGTAAACTGGTTCTCAACATATATCCAAAGGTTATCATTCATATTTCACTCTAATAAATTATCATTTGTTTCTTAAACCTCAAGGAAACATACATATACATACACAACCCTGTACATTTGTTTACCACTGATTATACCAAAATTCTGTATTTGGGATTATTGTTTACTTAACATACACATGTGAATCAAAACACATTTATTCTTAGTCAATAAAAATACTTACAATAAAAATATTACAATACCCCATGCTCAATGGTCAATGGCTTCACAAATTCTTATCAGACACTTTATGTCTTCTCCTTTTCTTCACATGCAATCTCCACTTTCTCCCTTACATTTTTTTTTTCATGCTTTGATTGCCTGGTTCACCTCCCTGTCTCTCTTTGAGTAAGAGATCCTCTCTTTCTCTCTTTCCTCTATGTACCTCTCCTCCTCTTATGAGATTAATGCATATCTTACTCTTTTTTTAAAGAGTCTCCTCCTCCTACGCCAGCTTGGGTTCTAAGACAACAAATAGGAGAGATTTTCTCAACCAACATTCTAATGTTGAAAAATTATCTAATAATAAATATCCTATGGTTGGAGGATTTCAACCACCTCCCTTTATTTACTCCACAAGCTTCTAACATGGGATTCTTAACTAACTTTTACCTTTTCCACTCTTTTTACTTTTAACAATTACAATTACTCCTCAGATAACATTTTGGAGGGAAAATACAATAATTTGATTTGAATTCAAACATGACTAGAGCTTGCATGCCTAGTGAAGATTGATCCCAACTTAGCTATGTCTTGCATGAAGATGTATGTATATGCTCCTGCATCACTGGGGCACTATTTGTCTGAAGCAAATGCCCTTCAAAAAAATGTACATGACTATTTCATTGGAAATTGACCTTTCAGGACTTTTGAAAATGGACCACTTTGTTGAAGAATGACCCTTTGAAACTTCTGTATGGGTCATTTTTTTGAGAAAAGGCCCTTCGAGGGAATGTTGTATCCACTTTATTTTAAAATGATATCTTTTGAAAAAAGTGCTTAGGACACTTTGCTTGAAGACTTACCCTTCAGGATTTTTGTATAGGACCATTTCATTGAAGAATTATCCTCCAAGAAAATTATTTGGACAATTTTCCTAAAAGAAATAGGTCTTTATCTTTTGATTCAGACATTTAATCTAAAAGGATCCAATAGTTAACCAAAAAAAGGGCCCTAAAAGAAATTAACTTATAAAAATAAAATCCCAAAACCATTTTTCTAAAAGAATGAACACTTATTCAAATAAAAGTTTCGAAAGAATTCAAGTAAAGACTTAATCCAAAAAGGGTTTTATACTTAGTTTTTACTTGAACTGCACTTGAAATGTTTCTTGATCCTTTAAGGCTCAGACATTGAAAAACTATTTAGATACCTGCTCTTTGAAACCATAGAAAAGAAGATCCTACTACTTCTATTGAACTCTTGGACTAGGCATATTTTTTGGTATGTAGACCAAATTTAGTGAATATCTTTGGTGAGCTGGTTGGCAGTATGCCTGCTATGCTTGAGAACTTAGACTATATACATGAATTTGACTCATAATAGATAATACATGGACTATTTAAATGACTATAAGATAGTTTTTTTATTTACAAAGATAGAAGAATTCTAACAAGGAAAGAGAACAAACTAAAAGGGAAACTGACCTAAAAAGTAAAGGCAACTAAACTACTAAACAACTATGCAAATAGAATCACTTAGAGAAAAATAATAATAACTAACTATGTATAAGGGGATTAGCTTTCCTTAATAGCAGTGCTTGAGATGTATCCCATTGACTGGGATATGAAGCTCTTCACCATTCACTCTTGTGAGTTAGAAAGCATTATGAGACTTGCAGTAGGAGATTGTATATAGACCAGTTCAGAGAGAATCAAATTTTGTGTGTCTTCCTAGCTTAGATCTATCCTCATCCCACTTGAGGACCAAATCTCCTTCTTGGAAAGATCTTCAAATAGTTCCTTTATCAAAAGATCTCTTTGTCATTACTTGATGGGCCTCCATGGCCGACATTGATTGATGCCTTGTCTCCTCTAGCACCATGAGCTCAACATATCTTATTTCCATTGGCTCAATCTCCAAAATATCAAGTTGATGCATTAATTATAAAGTAGGGAATTCAAGAAAAAAACATTCATGCTTCCTTACTGTATACTAGATTGTATAGAGAATTGGCATTTGACCTCTTATAGGTGACTCTGTCAGCCCACAAAGATGACTTCAATTTGAGATGCCATGATATTTGATTATCTTCTAGAGTCCTAATGATCTTCAATAAATTCTTATTGGTAGACTCAACAAGGCCATTTCCTTGTGGATAATAGTTTGATGAGGTACTAAGGAAAACATTATGTTGAATTGCCCACTGGCTAATCTTAGGTCCTACAGAAGCCATAGCATTATAAAAAATTATGTTTTAAGGGACCCAAAATTGGGTAAGTAAACCTTCATAAAAGTACAAAAAACTAGTTTCATTGGATTCTCTTAGTGCTACTTCCTCTATCCATCTAGTAAAATAATTTGTGGTAGTTAGGATCCACTTATGCCCTGAGCTTGAACAGGGATTGATAATAGTAATAAAGTCCAATCCCCATTGGACAAATGGTTGATTAACTAAAATTGGTTAGAGAGGTAATGATGCAAGATTCACCTTTCCAATAAACATGGCACACTATCTATATTTCCTAATCCATGAATGTAAATCACCATATAAACTTGGCCAGTAATACCCACCTCTCATGATCTTTTGAGTTATAATTTTGGTTGAATAATGTCCTCCACCATGTCCATCATGGAACTGCTCAAGTAACCTCTATATTTGACCTAGTTCTATGCATCTTAGTAGTATACCATTGATATCATTTTTAAATAATACATTATCAATAAGGATAAAAGGAATTAACTACAATCTAAAATATCTCCTCTTTGAAGGAGTGAGATGAGGAGGATAAACACCATCCTATAAATACCTTACCATATCTTGGAACTAGCTAGAAGTTAAGGCCTGATCATTTGCAAGTTCTTGATCATTTGACACCATAACCTATTCATTAGACTCCTGCAAGTCTTGGTCTAGATATTCACATAGTCCTTTTTCTCTCACCAGCTTTGTGACTTTGATCTCAATGTCATATTCCATGACCGTAGTTACCCAACTAGCTCTCTTGTCATTTATATCTTTATTTAGAAGAAAATATTTGACACTTGGATGTGCAACCATCAAATGTATCCTATTGTTAGATGGCAAGTACATAAACATTTTAAGAGACCTTATGACTAAAATAACATGTTTTTCAACAAAAGAATACCTGGTTTTATATTATTCCAAGCCTTGACTAAAAAAGGCTATTGTTTGCTATAAAGTTTCTTTATTATGATGCATGAGAATACCTAAAATTATGTCAATGTTAGCATAGCTATATAAAAATAAATATTTTGTAAAGTCAGGGTTTAAGAGTGTAGGAACACTACCTATAGATTTCTTGATCTCTTCAAAACTTCTCACTCCTTCTTTAGACCAACTGAAACTTTGACCTTTCTTTAGTATAGCTATAAGTGTCTTAGCTAATGTATCAACATTTAAAATGTATCTCCTCATGAGTTTTATCTTTCCTAAAAAGCTCTGCAAGGCTTTCTTGTGCTTAGGCAATGATAGTGTAAGAATAGATCCAATCCTATTACGGTATATGCTTGTACCTTTCTTTGAAATGACATGTCCAATAAATCTACCTTCATGCACATAGAAAACACATGTTTTTGGGTTTAAATACACTTCAAATTCCCTACATATTTCAAATGATTATCTAAGATGAATCATATGCTCATTTATGTTGTTAGAGAATACTGTTATGTCATCTAGATAAAAAAGAATACACTTTTTGAGGAGACCCCAAAATGCCATGTCCATAGCCTTCTAAAAAGTGATTCCAACATTAGATAAACCAAAAGGCATCTTTTTGTATGAAAATATCCCCCACTTTGTGGTGAAGGTTATTTTGTATTGGTCTTATTATTTAACCAAAATATGGTTATATCCACTATAACCATCCAATAAAGATAACCTCTCTAATCTTATAACTAGTTGTAAAATTTGCTCCATTGATGGTAATGGATAATGATATTTAAGAGAGGCATTGTTAAAGTCATGAAAGTCAATACATATCTTATTTATCCATTATTCTTCTATACTGGAAAAAGGTTCACCACCCAAGTTGAGTGCTTAATTAAAAATATTATAGCTAACTCAATGAGTTTATGCAGCTCAACTTTCATTAGAGGTTCAAGCTTTGGATTAATTGGCCTTTGCCTTTGTCTAACTGGCCTAGTTTCATCTTATAATGAAATGGTATGTTGAGCTAGACTTGGATCAAAAACTTTAAGGTCATTGTACTGCCATGCAAAAACATTTGTAAAATTTAAACATAACTTAATAAAAGCTTCTTTCTCTAAAGATGTGCAAACTTTGCCTAGATTTAAACTCTTTCCAGTTGTAATCTCTACATTTTCATAGTGTTCTTCCTTGGTTGACAAATAAAACTTTTTTTTCTCAATTCATAATCTCTACTGAATATGTTTTCTAGGGCGCATTTCTTTAGGCAACTTGTTTGTCTTCAAAATTGGTCATCATATTTGCTACAAATGTTTGTCTTGGTTCCTTGAGGAGAACTTAGCTTCCTCTTGTAAGAATATGACAATTTGACTATCATATTCAAAAACCTACCAATTTTCATGGTTGTCTAGGATAGAAGGTCTCACAACTACCTTGATGTGAGATTGAAGCTCTTCCCTTCTAATGTCATCTAGGATACTTAATTGTGACCCAATAGCAGCTAGCTTATCTGCATGCTTGTTTTGATTTCTTGATATGGCTTGAATATTGAAGGATTGAAAGTCCTCAACTATGTCCCATACTCTATGATTATAAGACCTAAGTAGTGGTTTATTTAATATATTAAGTCCTCTTACTTGGTGAAATACTAGTTCACTATCTCCAAAGACTTGTGAGGAATTGACTTTCATTTTTCTTGCCCATTGCATACCATGCACTAGTGCTTCATATTTAGTAACATTAATAGAACAACCAAAATATAATTTGAGAGAAGAGAAATACCTTTGATTAGCTAGATAAATTAACATCATTTAAGCTCCAGTTCCATGTTTATTCTTGGATCCATCAAAATATAGTTGCTACAATCCATCACTAGGTTACTAATTTTTCATCAATGTGAGAATTGATGCATCATTTTCATGAAGAAAATAAACACCAAATCCTTATTATTCAATTAATTTTTATGGATCATTATCATGAAAATCATAGGCCCATTATTGAAGAGAAAGATCTAGGACTCCATCTAGAGGTGATTTTGATTCAACCTCACTATTTTCCAACACTTTGTCTGAGATACCACAGTTAGTGTTCACCATGCTTGGAATATATGGCTCAAAATAAAATATTGAAATAGGTTCAAAATGTATTGTCACCTTAGTAACATATCTAGTTATGAACATTAAATAGGTCCAATCAACTAAAAAATGTCCTCCAATATTTGAAGCAAAATCTCTTGACATGCACATGGCAAAATAAGGAGGCAAGTCTACTACAACTACATCTTGATAAATAAAAATATTGGGGAAAGCATGTAATGTTAGTTTTAGGAATTTTATCATGCTTAATATCTTTGTTGGTGAGCCATGTAATTGTAATACTCCTTTGGTATTTGGCTCATAGATAAGACCAAGCTTGTTCACAATTTATTTGGGCATGATAATGATATTAGCCCTACTATCTACCATACAATTATGGACTAAGCATTCACCTACTATCAAAGAGAGATAAAAGGGAGGGGTTTTTTTTGTTTTGATATTGATCTTTTCCACCTTTTTCATGTTATGTATTTGCTGATCAGGTTTCTTGATTTGTTGGTTTGCATTGGCCAAGATGGCTCGTTATTTCTCAACTAGTTCCTTAGATACTTTAAGATTTGAAAGTTCTTGAATCAACATGTCCTTTTGTCTTGTTATGGTAAGGGAATTTGACATGTTGATAATAAAATTTTATTTCTTCATCTGATCTATAATGCTAAATTATGTTCCACTAACCTTTGGCTACAATTTCTAAGCCACTCGTTGTTCTCTAGTTAGGGGCATTTTGGGAACTTTCATTGTCTCTGTATTCTAAATCTTTTGTACTATAGGAACATCAACTTGATATTTGACATTATTTGACAAAAAATTAGGAACACTAGAAGTATTGCTCACATCTTGGGATTCTTCAAATGCTCTTCTTTTAGCTCTAGTTAGAGCTTCCACTTGACCATTTGTGTTACTAGCTTCACCAACTTGGTTGAATGCAATGTGATCATCCAAATGCCAATTCACATTGACAACATCAAGTTTCCCTAAATTTTTTTGAGCTTATCCTTGGACTTCCATATTCATGTCTTGATACTAACCACATTGAATAGGGAACTCTTCTTGTGTCATCTATGGCATGGTAATAGCATGTGATACCAAGGCTTGATTTTGAATTTCATTTGGATTGGAAGGCTGCCAACCTGAATCTTGCATCAAGTTATTTGGGGGAACAATAACCTTTGAGATGGAAGTTACATTGGCATCAAGGGATGCATATGGATTAGTTTGGGTTATATCTATTTGATTTTGATAAGGTTGCCTATTATCCTTGAAACCTTGATAAGGGGCTCTTTGGTTATTGAAAAACTAATAAGTACTCTAGTTTTGTTGTTGATAAGGTCTACCTTGGTATTTTTTCCTCTTGAGTGAAAAAATATTATTTCCAAAAGATTATAACATGCTTTTTAGATCACCAATCTTACTAGATTGATCAGGAGTGTTACAACTTAGGCTTTTACAGATGGAATATGAGCTATAGTTGGAATCTAAGGAACTTGAATAGGTTGAAATTTTCATAAAAATGGCATCAAAGGCCTTGGAACAAGTTTAATAGCTTGAATCAAGATATTTTCTACTTTGGTAATAATTTCATAGGCATTTGGCAAGTTATTACCACTCATAAACTATATCATGACACTTATATCAAAATTAAGGGCCTTAAGGTAATACAAAAATACATACTCTGGGGAATGCCTAAACAATACAAGGATCTTAATCCATGTCTTTTTAAATTTGAGGTTAAAGTCATACATGAATTCATGGGGGTACCTTTTTATGGTAGTCACTTGTTTAACCAAAGATAGATGATCAGATTTTTCTTCAAATTGCTTAACTAAGGCTGCACCTAACTCATCCCAAGTAGAAATGGAGGTAAAAAAAGATTCCTATACCATTGCAATGATTTTCCTTTGAAGGAAGTAGCAATCAATCTTATAGCCACATTATCTTAACTAATATTATGAACATAACATAGATTGGCAACATCTTGGATATGCTCAATAGCAGTAGTTTTATGCCATTCTACAAAGAAAAAAGGGATTATTTTTAGGGATGATACATGAATGTCATCATATTAGTCCAAATTCAAGGGACAACCCCTATTAAATGGGATAGACACTTGATTCCTGATAACTATTTGGGCAAAAGGGATCTAGCTTATGGGGACAATAGATTGGACTAAAACAATAGACTGACTAGAAGATGAATGTTGCTTTAGAAGTTAAGGTCTTATACCATTGAATATTTATCTTTTATAAGAAGTAGAAGGCAATTTAATATGTTCAAAAGAAGTACCTTTACTTAATGCTCTTTTTGTAACCTTTAGAATGAAAACACTGTCTAGAAGATACTATGAGCTCTATAACCTGAAGGATCTTCAACTTTTGATGATGGTATATCTCTCCTACTATGATTTATTCTTATCAATCTTCAAAAATAAATTATACCAAAGAAATATGTCCCACTAGTTGTGCCAAAGTCATTGGGATTCTAGATTTGTACCCTAACTGAGTAAGGAGATTTTTTAGATCTGCCTACCCAAATCTAGTCTAACATGGGACTGATCCTAGGTTATGGGTATCCTAATAGTGGATCAAACCTCTGAAGAAGGATGGATTCCTTATGGATTTATCACCTACACTAAAACTAAACTAGCACTTGCTTGGAAAAGGGAGAGAGATTTGACAAAACCTATAAAAGCATGTAAAAAAGTAGTGATGAACCAATGATTTGATCCAACTAACACAAAACACACTATGAGACACTTTTAAGCCCAAATAACATTGATCTCACATAAATATTTTAGAGCAAGACATTAATTAGTTTACCAAATTATTAAGAAAGGGAAAATATCTAATTTTAAACTAGACAATAAATTATAGATTGCACTTGTATTGACCTATGAGAACTATTAAGCACTTTATAAAGGCAAGAAAACTCAAGCATAAGCAAGGAACATACATTCACTTAATAATAGTGCATGAATTCATAAAACACACTTCAATTTAGATTAGAAAAGGATGGAATTAAGTCTTTATTGCATCAAAAAGGTGTTGTAGTACAAATTTTGGTAGAGTCTAGTCATACCAAAAAGAGGGATAGAAAGATCCATTTCAAGGCTTAAAACCCTGTACTTATAGAAAAGAGAAAGAGAAAGAAAGAGTTATGAATTGAAAAATGTCCAACTACTTTTGATGGATTATCACCAATTTGAAGATGCCGACTCATGATCTTATCAATGAGGAACAAATTTTGTAAAAGAATAAAATGTTTATTGCTCTTATCCAATCGCTAAATTTTTTATTAGAACTCCATGATATTCTCTACTTGATCTACTGATAAGGATTATGTCTTGGAACTGACTAAAATGTGCCACATCTACATTAGGTATCCAACTATATTTACATTATCAAAAATGATCCATAATGATATGCAAGACATAGGTCCACTATAGGTGAAAACCAATCTTAGACCATTAGTTTTCACATAGTCACAATATCTATGAAAGTATGCAAATTACACAACTTTGCTTCATAGTCACTATTTCATCTTTTCCCTCTATATTAGACCCAAAAATTAATCTTAACTATATGGAGATTTTAATGGTGATGCTTGGTCTTTGAGTTGTGGCCCTAGTTTAACCTTGGTTTATCTTCAAGCTCAGCTCTTTGTCATTTACTTTGCCTGGGTCCCAAAATAAATTATTAAACTTTCATCAAAAATGCCTTGAGCTCAATTTTACTTATTGGCTATCAATAGCCAACTCAGACTATCTATATTATGCCCAACTAGTTTTATGTTCATTGGCTCTATTAATACACTGACTTATTGACTTAGCCTTGATCCATTGATCTATCTGTGCATAGATGTTTGTGAGCCATAAATCTTCTACCAAGTAAATTTACTTATGCCAATTGTCCTTAACCCATTATCTCCTTAGATTATCTAACCCTTTGACCTTCAATTTCTATTAGATCTGAATGCCTGATCAAATGCCAACCATTGATCTATTAGGACCCACTATTTGAAATCTAATGATTACTTCATGATATTAAAATTGACATGCTTGCTCCCATAAATGAGATTCACATGATTGTCATTGACATTTTTATGACCATCAAATTTAAGCTCAAATGGAGTTCTTTTACTTTGTCTAAAAACTTGACATCTGTGTGAATGTTTGATGTTATTTATCCAACTTTGAAGGCTTGGATTTTGAAGTATAGGAATCTTGGAGGCACAAAACTTGTAGGAGATGTTCTTAAGACTAAAAAAGATGAACCCATTTGATCCACTAGTTGTAAGAGTCTTTTGAGTGAAGATATAAAATTCTCAATTTCACTGGTCCATTTGATTTTGTGTGACATCCTGGTGACAGTCGAGCTCATTTGGCTAAGTATGGAAAACTTAGCAAAATATGATGGAAGAATCAAGTTTGTACATACATAAATTCATTTTCACTTCAATAAATGATCTGACACTTAGCATTTACATTCTTAGCATAAATATGAACAAACCCATATGACCATTTTCCTTTACAACTATCACACGTATGAGATATAGATTTGTGAAGATGCTTACTCGATTCTCCTGGAACCTCTTGAAAATGGCTAAGTATGGAAAAAAACATGTCAAACTACCTAGGAACCCAATTTTGCAAATGTATATCTTCCTTCATGCTTTGTTAGAGAACCCAAAACTTGGTACATATATACTAGGCTCAAAACTAAACAAACCCATTTGATCAATTTCTCTAGAATCTTCCACACTTGTGAGATATATCTTCTTCAATCTGTCTACTTGGCTTTATTTGAACTCCTTACAAATTGGCTAAGTATGGGAACATATGTAGAATGTGACTAAAGAGCCAACTTTGGACCTTTGTAAAATTTGATGTGCTTTGGTGTATGACCTAAGAATTGGCACATATAAATTTGGTACAAATGGGAACAAACCCATATGATTGTTTTTCTCTAAAACATCCACATGTATGAGATATGGCCTCAACAAAGTGCCTACTTGGATTTTTTGTCATTGGACTCAAAATGTCAAGATGAACACAATGAAGAACCCAATGGATCCCTTGCATTTACATACTCATTTCAATCACTCTTGACTACTTTTAGGTCTCTATAATCTAGACCTATCCTTAGAAGATGACAAATTATGCTTTAAGTGGACTTAAAGTGTTTCAAGGTTTTGCAAGCTACATAATCTTTCTACTCCACTCATTCCATCCAAAAATATGCTCACACTAAAACATTGGACCATTATAGATTTGAAAAATAATGGTAATATTTTGTGTCCAAATTTGACACTTGTAGAGCCATCCAGATCAAAAATTCTATGGGCTAGTCATTGGTCTTCACTAGACTTTTGTTTGGGGCACATTCCTTGAAAAAAAACCCTTCAAAAACCTTGAACTAGATCATTTTCCCAAGAAATTACCCCTTGGGAAAATTATGTAGGGCATCTTGCTTCAGAAATATCATCTGGGACTTCGTTTTGGGCCCTATTTATTTGAAGTAAATACCCTTTAGGAAAATGTATAGGACATTCGTTGGAAACCGGCCTTTTGGGACTTTTGAAAATGGACCACTTTGTAGAAGAATAACCCTTCAAAAATTTTGTATGGTTCAATTTTCTGAGAAAAGACCCTTTGGGAAATTTTTTTGGACACTTTACTTGAAAAGGATATCTTTTGTAAAAAGTGTTTAGGACACTTTGCTTGAAGACTTACCCTTCAGGATTTTTATATAGGACAATTTCATTGAATAATTATCCTTCGAGAAAATTGTTTAGACAATTTTCCTGAAATAAATAGGTCTTTATCTTTTGCTTCAAGTATTTTATCTAAAAGGATCTAACAATTAGACAAAAAATGGGTCCGAAAAGAAACTAATTTATCAAACTAAAAGCTTGAAAGCATTTGCCTGAAAGAATGAACACTTGGTCAAATAAAAGGTCCGAAAGAATTCAAGTAAAGACTTAGTCCAAAAAGGGTTTTTTACTTACCTTTTAATTGAACTGCACTTGAAATGTTTCTTGGTCTTTGAAGGCTCAAACACTATTAAAAACTATTTAGATACCTGCTCTTTACAAATATAGAAAAGAAGATCATGTTCCTTCCACTAAACTCTTGGACTAGGCATATTTTTTGGTATGTAGACCAAATTTGGTCAATAGGTAATATATGAATAGGTAACTCATCACAAATAGGTGTTTCAACAATAACATCATGATCTTGTTTTACAATTGGTTGTAAAATATCAACTTTAAACACATTTTAGTCCTCATAAGATGGCTCTTAAAGAGGTAATGGTTGTTGTTGAGGCTTGAATATCAACACAAAATTTATAAAGTGGGGAAGATTTGGCTTAGGGTGAACAATGTTTTGTGGTTCAACAATGGGGTCTCCAAAAATTAGACTATCAAAGAAGGGATTAACAAATTTTGGTTCATCAAATGGACGTTCCTCAATAATAGACTTAATAAATATAGATGATGGGCCTAGAATGGTAATACCTGGATGCTGCATAGTTTGGTTACTCAGACAAAGAAAAAGAGGGGGTCATAAAATGGTAACTTTTTCAAATCACCGAGATTGATTTTTCATGCAATCTAAAGGAGAATAGCCTAAAATAGTAACCTTTGCACATTGTAGAGCTTGATTGCTCACACAAGCTAAAATAAAATAGCTTAAAATGGTAACCTTTGAATGTGGCACATAAATCTAAGGAATATATACTAAAATAGTAACCTTCAAGTGTGGTACTCAAATCAAAGGGGTATATCCTAAAATAATAACCTTCAAGCGTGATGTGCAAATTGAAGGAGAAGGATGGGGATGATGTACGAAAACTGGCATGGATTGGATTGGTATTCAATAAATAGGCTCAAAGAGGGTGACATCTTCAAACAAGATGGAGTGCTCATGTCCATCATAAAAATACTCTACCTCCTAACTAAGTCCATAAGAGACCCTATTATGAGTATACCTTTGCATCATGTCTATAAGGGTTGTTATCTACATTTGTTAATATTTGGAAAATGTTTAAACAAGGTATGTGTTTTGATCTTCTATAAATAAATGATAAGGCAAAAAAGAGACTATAATAAAAAAGGAGGTGGCATATTACCACACAATTATAAGAATGTGTTCATGAAATTACTCAACCTTTGGTAGGGTTGAAATCATATAAATTAGAAGAGGGTATGATAACTCAAAGACCTAAGTGTAAACTAGTACACCAAATGTAGGTTTAAAGATATGTCAATACCTTAAAAAGTAGTTCAACTTTGATGAGTTGATACTAGCAAATTAGAAGAAATCCCTTCAGAATAGGAAGGTGACAATGCAAACCAAGAAACTCAAGATGTGAAAACATGCAAGAATTCCTAAGTATAAAATCAGAACCAAATGGGTAACACAATGCCACCACATGGTAATAGGAGGTAGAATAAAATGTGTTCTAGAACTTAGAGTGTGAGCAATACACTAGATTACCTAAGTTCACAATGATTAGATAATGATGAATATATAAATGGCCTTCAACCCAAATGGGAAATTGAACCCAAGTTAACTCAAGTCAAGTGCAAATGATAAAACCAATTAACATTTATAATCTATAACTTAAAAAGTTGCAATTCTGAATTTGAATTATCAATGAAGGACTTAAAGATTATTTGAAAGTGGTTTGGACTCAAATGCATTGTATAAATATGCTATTTAGACAATATAAACACAAATGTTTAAGATGAAGATTTGAACAAGGCAAAGATGATTTGGATTTGACTAGTGTAATGCCTCCTTGTTCAAAAATGGTAGAGAATGTATTTAGTTATGACATTTTATTTACAAATTTTTTTTGACTCTAATCAATGACCAAGTAAGCAAGAACACAAAGACCAAATAAAACTAAGTAAATCATCCTAAGCCCTAAACTGGAAAGGTTGTTTTGTATTAATTAAATCCATCATTATACGTACTCTTGGAAGGAATTAGATTGTTAATCTAAAAATAAAAGCACATGAGTTGAGGGTATTTTACAACCCCCCTTCTCCCAAGAGATTGTATGGTGACATGGACCTTTGGGTTACTCACACTGCATCAACAATACTCCATGATAAGTGGGGTTGTCTAAAAACTATAATTTATGACCATCTAGATGGTCCCAAGCATGGCTAATGTTAAATATGTAAACACATAAATTAGATCCATGTCAATTGGCTTGTTTTGAAAATTTCTTGTCCTTTTCACAATCACTACATCTGTCAATTGCTCAACATAATGCAATGTATAGATTGATCATACATTATGAGGGTAATAGTCACTAACGAAGGTAGTTTAACCACTCAAACTACCATCTTAGAGATTCACTATCTCAATTTATATACCCTCCATGGAGAGGGGTTGAATTCAATGTCAGGAGATGAAACCCCAGGTCAAGGCTTCCCTAAATAACTCGTGAAGAGGTTATGAACTTCCCTCCACAAGATAAATTGCATGAAATAAAATTATCTAAGTGAAAAGGTTTTAGAGGTTGTTTTTAGATCACCCAAACCATACAGGTTTTTTAGATAACCTAGACAACTTATTTTTCATGGCTTAGATAAAGGCACAATCATAATGAAAAGGCACTTTTGGTCACCCAAGTTCCCAATAGGGGATGATGGGCGAGCATACACACAATTTATTTTTCTCAAATAATCTAACAAGCAATAGATGATTTGCACAAAACAACACTTCAATAAATTTGAAATTTAAGTGAATGTTTATTTTTTATGCCAAATTGAAATGTTTAGTGAAGTTATTGTCCCCTTGGCCTTAGTTTTCAAAAACTTTGAAAAAATTCACAAAATAATCAAATAAACCATATAAGTTCCTTTTAAACACCAAAGGGAAGGTTCAAGACTTAATTATGCTTAAATTGATCACTTTTCCATGTGGGTCCTACAAAAAAAAGTTAGAGAGTTTCCTTTAGTTTTGAAGCACAATTAATAATGAAAAAAGAAAGTTTGGAAAACGCTCTTAGGTTCTCTAGTTTTTACACATAGAGACTGACATTAGTCAATAATGACCGATGTCAATTGCTGTAAAATTGATATCGATCATAAACTTAACCATTATCGATTGAAAATGACTGATAACAGTCAACTATGAACCCTTAGACAAAAAAGTTGTCACAAAAATGCTTTTTAGCACAATGTTAGGGTAAAATCTCCAAAATAAACTTTTGGATCTAAAAATAATGTTCAGAAAAGAGAAATATAAACCCAATTTAATAACTATAAACTTTAGAAAAGATCTAAAATGCAAATTATTAGCCGTATTTTCCCCTAAAACCTAACTGATGCTGGTTAGTCTTGATCGATGCTGGTTACATAGAACTAATGTTAGTTAGTGTGTGACCTGTGTACGAACAAAAAACATTAAAACATGGGAAAATGAAGCTAAAAATTAATGTTAAAGAATTTTTAAAGACTTTTAATGAAATCTAAGATTTCCAAAGTGTCTCCCTTGCTTGAATGGGTTGTGTTGTCCCATCGGACATCCAAGATGTAGAGATGGATTAAAAATATGGTTAGATCAAGAATTAGTCATGAAAAATACAAGAAATGCATAAAGAACTAACAATCTAGGCCAACCTATTCAACATGATGTGTAAATGACAATTAAGATCAAATGAAAGAAATTAAACACATGTTACCTACCCAAGAGCTTCCCATCATCCATAAGCAGCTCAAAGCATGTTTTTTCCCTTGATTTGATGTTTAATTCTTCAACAATGCTGCAAGGTGAGCTCCTCCACCATCTTAAGAACACTAACTATAAAATAGGCTCATGATATGAAATCAATGTTATGCCTATAAATGAAGCTATCCTATTGCAAATAAAGCATTGTCAAACTACACTAAAATAGCTTGTAAAGAGAATCTTGCATTATAAGTTTACACAAATGAAGCTTTATCAAAGTGGTCTTAGCCCTCCTATTTATATATTTTTCAAATTGATCAATAACAACCATGACCGTCCATCTCAAGATCAAGATGTGTGGCTGTGAATTAATCTAATTATGTTAATAAAATCCATAAATATCCTCATAATGATTTGGGAGGAAGGGGCATTAAAGAGGAATGAGAAGCTATAATACTGATATTTGTTGCATTTATGGATTATGGATGCCACCTCAAAGATGACCTCACTTGATGATGTAGTTAATAGGAATCAATTTACAATAAGAAAATATTTAATAAATTCCATGGAATTCTTACTTAAGCTCATAATTTGGTTTAATTTACCTAATTAAGATTAATCAAATTTTAAGCAATTATTTGGAAATTGGTGTGGTTCATTAATCAAATTGGTCATAAAGTCATATTACTAGGTCATAATTTGATTAAAGAGGAATTACAAGTGATTTTAGCTATGTATAGACCATCATCCCATTTGGGATGTTATCAACACTAAATAACACATGCACGTGTCATGTGCTTCTGAATTAGAAGAAAAGAGTGATCAAGAGCACCAAAATGCATTTTCATCATTTTGACTCAAAATGATTTTATCAAAGTTAACAATCACATAAAATCCATTACCCCATTTAGGGATACATTGCCCTAAATTGGTACTTGTATATGACAATCTTGAACCATTTAGCACGTTTAGTGATTTTGGCCTAAATTATGCATTTTCATAAATTTTGAGTAAGAGTGATAATTTCAACACAAATGGTTATAGGAATTGGATGTCTATAGTGTATTCTAGTTGCATGCCACACCACTATACCAAAATATCAATGATACCACAATTTCAAAGCTCACTAAAGTGCCTATCAAGGATGGACTCAGGTTCTAAAAGGATAGTCTATAGTGTCAAGCTCTGGGAGTGTTGTATGGGCACCAACATACTAACCAATGACCTTCTTCAAACATGATACATGTAAAACTAGATGGATCTTGTAGGAGGAGGGAATATCAAACTTGTATTCTATGGGACCAACCTTGGAAAACACTTTATACGGACCATAAAAATTTGGTGCAAGTTTATGATGACCATTTAGCTTCAAAGAGGGTTGGTTATAAGTTTGGAGTTAGAGAAAAACCATGTCACCAAAATAAAAAGGTTGTTGTAAATGATGTTGGTTGGCCTAGTTATTCATTTTGTTTTGTGCTAGATGGAGGTTATCTTTGAGAGTTTGAAGGATGAATGCATGTGTGTAGATTATTGTATCAACTTCATGTACATTGGAGATAAATGGAAAGTATATTTAAAGAGAAAGTGTCAGATGACTATAAATGACCTCATACAGGGTCATCTTGATGGTAGTGTGGTATGCAGAGTTGTACCACCATTTATCAAGTGGTAACCATTTGACTCAATAAATTTTTTTATTAGAGGAAAAATAACATAAATAGGTATCTAAGCATTTATAGATAATTTAAATTTAATTATCAATTCGTAGATGGTAGGTAGAACTCATTTTAAGTTGGGTATCATAGTGGTGGAAATTTTCCTTCCATAAGTGACTAGTAAAATTGGACTCATTATGACATACAATTGAGTCAGGTAGCCCATGAAGGTGACATATCTAATTGAGAAAGGTTTACGTGATAGTGGAAGCAATAAAATGATGACTAAAGCTTAAAAATTGGCATACTTGGAGAGCTGATACACCACCATGAGAATTATTAATTTCCCACCTAACTTGGGTAGTCCCTTAATAAAGTCTATGGAAATTTATGGCCATAACTTGATAGGGATAGACAATATTTGGAACGTGCTTAGGACAATGATCATTTCCTTGTTGTGATGACACATTTCACATTCTACCATAAACTACTTGATGTCTTGTTTAATGCCTTTAAAAATTTAAGTAAATTATTTAATAGGTTTTTAAAAACCCAAATTACCGATTGATGGAGAGGCATGCAAATCTAATATAATTTTATGTCTCATTGTTGATTTCCATGCCAGTATAAGATGTCCTTTTTGGCTTAAATATTTACCATCATAAGATTAATTTGATTGAGAAGAAGGGTTAGTGTTCACTTATTAAATGAGTTGATGAATTTGGGAGTCATGGGAACATTCTTGTTTTGCTTGATGCACCTAATTTGGAAAGGGAGAAGGATAGTGAAAACAAGGTTCTTTGTTATTCTTGTTTTCAAGACAATACATCTATGACAACATTGTATTTAACCTTATTTTAAGTAATCTCATAGTCATATCCCATTAATTTGGTTACCCCCTTTTTTTCTCAGGTGAAGAAACTCTTTAATCTAAAAAATACTTGAGGCTATGGTGATCAGTTTTGATGCACAGGTGCCTTCCAACTAGGGATGGGTGCCACTTGTTGACAACATGAAGTATAGATAACATCTCCTTTTTATATGTAGAACATGCAAAGTTTTTCCTTATAAGTGACTTGTTAGTGAATACAAGGGGTCAACCCTCCCACATTAGAATAAATCTAATTCCAATTCCTGAGGACTTTTGATGAAAAATAGTTTGGAGACGTCGCACATAGCTATAACAGGTGTAGTTCACATCACATTATTGAGAATTTCAAAGGATTTTTATGCTACCTCATATCACCAAAAGGTCTATTTTTTAACATGGATGTTAATAGAATGACATTCTATCCATAATCCTAGATAAAATATAATACCTAGTTAGGCCCAAAGACCTACAAATTATCTTTAGTGATTTGGGTTTAGGATAATTTTTTATAGCTTTTTTTAAAAAGATCCACTTTGATGCCTTCCTCAAAGATGATGTGTCCAAGATACTCAATTTCCTTTTGGCCAAAATCACACTTGAATCATTTGGTAGATAAATGGTTATGTGGAAGGTGTGGACCAAATGTATTATATGTTCCTTCTAGGTATGACTATAAATAAGGATGTCATCAAATAACACAATGATGAATTTACATAAAAATGGATGATTGTTTTTGCTCATTAAGCCCTAAAATATTGATGGAACATTGGTGAGCCAAAGATCATGAAAATAAACTCATAATGTCCATCATGAGTTCAAAGTATATCTTGGAAATATCATCTTCCTTGATGTAGATTTGATGATACCTTGATCATAATTTGAGCTTTGATAATAAATGAGCCTCATGCAATTCACCCATAACTCATAAATCACTTGAATGGGAAATATGTCCTTAATAATGAGTTTTTTGAGTGCAGGAAAGTAAATAATAAGGGACCAAGACCCATCTTTTTTATACACCAATAGTACAGGAGAAGAGTAAGGACTAATGCTAGGCCTAATGACTCCATTCTACAATATTTATTATACCATGTTTTTTATTTCATTTTAATGTATAAATTGGTTATGGTAAGGGTGAGTGTTTAGAGGTAACTACATGGAATCAACTGAATCACATGATCATCATGTTGTGGTGGGGTTAACCATTTAGGTTTCTAAAAAATAATTGCATGTTTCGACAAGAGTTATTATAAATCTAATGGGTGGTTAGAATTAAAGGATTAATTGAACTGTATGGCACAAAGTTGGGCAAAAAACCCATAAGATATATTTTTAGCAACTTCTCCATGTGGTGAGAGATAATGATACTTGTAGAGCCTAGTGTGAGACCTTTTAATGTGTGTTGATGGTAGTGAATTTAATCCATAGATTTGAAAAGTCCCATATGATATGACCTAGTGTCTAAAGCCATTATGCTCCTAAAACTATGTTGAAACCTCCCATAATCAAAACAAACATACCTGATTTAAAATTATAGTCCCTTATTGTAATGCATACATTACGACATTTTCTCTTATAAGGTAAGGTTCCTCCATTGACGACCATAAATTTAAAACTTGAACAAAGATAAACATAGAAATCAAAAAGTTAAACTAGCTTAAGATCAATAAAGTTATGTGTATTATGGGAATCAATCATAAAAATGAGGGGATGTTTATTAAAATACTTATTTAATCTCATAGTTAGATGAGTGGTTACCCAACAAAGGCATGCACCAAAATTTTAGGGTGCAAATTCATGGTTATAGGATCTTACACTTCAAATTATTCTCATGGGAGTTGAAATATTCACATTCTACAACATCTGGTAGTGACTCAACATTTAAACAAATTATATTTAATTCACTTGTGTCATTTGGAGAATTTTCATCATAGTTTTAACATATCCATTTTTCATGATGAGTACACATTTATTCCTCTGTAAGGCATTTGATGGGAGTGGATTTTGGAAGAGGGTTTGCGACTAGCCATGGTTTTGTATATTTCTTTAAATAATAAAAAATGGGAGGTGATCTTATCTTATGAAAACTTGGCCAATCATAATGCTTCCATCACATTATGTAGTTTGAATATATTGGCCTCTACATAAATTATATATTTAATCCCACTGGTGAAACAACTTTTGAAAGAGTCATCATTTAACCCTTCAATTTGGTTGGTTGGCTTTTAAATTTTTGCTTGATACTTGAGAACTATCTTAGTTTTTTTTAGTTTGGTTAGGGCTCTAGTGAAATCAATATCCCATCAAAATAAACTAATAAAATATTGAAAAAAATCATCCCACGTGAGTTATATATAAGATTTTTGATACCATTGGTACCACTAGACAACTTCCTTCTCTAAGTAAAATGATGTGATGATTACCTTGTCTACCTTTAATGTATTTTGGAAGATCAAATACTATTTGACATGCTAAAACCAGCTAGTTGGTTCTATACCATCAAATTTTAGAAAATCCTATTTAGGGCCATAAAACATGGTTTGGAATATAAATTCACCTTAAGAATGTCAATCAGCATTAGTCTATTGGAGAACATGATATTTTGTGCATTGATGTTGTGTAGTCACTCATGTAATTCAATGAATTAAGAGTTGAGCTAAGATTGAAATCCAACTCAGAGTTCCTTAATGTAATGTGTCATGGCTTGGCTTACTACATGGGTGGCAACCATTGACTAGAGGGGTAAATGGTGATTAAATCTATATACTAAAATTATCATCTTAACGAGAAAATCAAAATGGTACATTTAGGGCTAGAGTTGAAAAATAATTGTATAGATTTTTTACAAAAAATTGAAATACCCATTAAATGATCATCTCGATGAGAAAATCACAATAATGTATTAACCCTATGAGGAAAAATATGAACTCATTTTTTCAGCTTTTCTAATGACTGACGACTGGAACAAGTACAGGGAACCATTCTAAAACATTTTAGCTATTTTATCTACTGTAATGAGTTCAAGTCAATTTTATAAAACATTCTAACCCTTTTGGATAATACAATAAGGTCAGGTAACCATTCTAAACATTCTAACCCTTTTGGTAGTTGTGGTTATTATGATTCTATTAATTGAAAGAATATGATATTATTTATCTAAATGTTGGTTATTACTACAGTTCTCATGAAATCATAATTGGATTTATGATTATAAGAATTCTAGGGTTACAAGGAAGGATACTACAAGGTGTGTTTGGTCTGTGATCTTGTAAATATAATACTCTCATTTGTAAACTAGTTTTAGATCAATATTTCATATCACTAATAATGTTAAATAACCATTTCATTGCCCATTATCCCATCTTTGAGGTATGGTATAAGTAACTTCCTAGGGATAACCACTTTTAGATGTATCACAAAAATAAAAAACCAAAGGATTCATATGGATATGTTGCAAAACAACTAGGGGTTATTCATATATAATTGAAAGTACATGGAAACACAAGTTTTTATACAAAACTATCTAATGGCTTGCATATTGGGGCATAACCTCTGATTCCATAAAACTAGGAAAAATTGATAACTATTTAGACTGAAATGAAAACATTAGGATAATTTTAAAACTATCAAAACACATTTTATAACCTAAGAAAAGAAGAGAGGATAAATTGTTTTGGGAGAGAAACTTAGTGCTACCACCCTATTACCACTTTCTAATCACTAAGATCCTAATTGGATGAGATGAAAGCATATAATGGATAAAAGTAGAGAACCCTAAACCACAAAAAATAAATGTGTAAAAATAGCCATGCACATATCTTTGATACCATATGTTATAAACTTGTTTGCAAATAAGTAAATATAAAAACAAATTATAGCCAAGATACATTGAATGGAAATAAAATAAAAATATTGTATTGAAATGATATAATTTGACTACAAGGTATCACATGCCTCTTTGAGGGGGTAACCTACTTTGAGGATAAATCAATAAAAAATATTCAATAAATGATCTTTCCTCTTACACAAGTCCTTTATTTAATATATTCTACTCAAGAAAACAACAACCTCCAATTTATGCAGGATGATTTAAAATATAAAATGGAATGAATTAAAAAGCATATGCTTACAAGATTTTATTAATCATACCTAATAAAAACTAGAAGAGTTATGATGAAGGGGTCTTAACAAGGATTTTGATATTACCTCCACCTACATTGATCCAATTTCTAATGTTTCCCATTCTATTTGGGACAATAATGATGATGATATTCTTGATGAGAATTGTCATATGTTTATTCAGAAGGGAGATTATTTTTTATTGAGAATGTTGATTATGTAGCAAGTTAACCTTAATTTTGGATGTGGATCCTCTTGGGTAGATAGGGTTAAGAATATAGAAATG
Source organism: Torreya grandis (assembly GCA_037957365.1). Taxonomy (NCBI): domain Eukaryota; kingdom Viridiplantae; phylum Streptophyta; class Pinopsida; order Cupressales; family Taxaceae; genus Torreya; species Torreya grandis. Next base: position 440,444 of record JARHVA010000098.1, read on the forward strand.
ATAAGGCATAAAGGTGAATATCAAATCTACAATAGGCCAATTAAATCGTAAACTCATATATTAAATTTATTAAACTAAGATAAGCTATTATTAGAAAGAAAAATTATGTTATATATATAATAACATAAAAAAGTACTTATCTAGCTCTAATGCTAATGTATATCTAGATCTAGAATAAATTAAAAGAAGACGGGAAGACAATTTTGGAATAATTGTTAGATTTTAGATCTGGTGCCTCTAGCTATTTGGATAGTTACATCATCCCTAAATGATTATGTTAATGCTACTATCTGGGTTTGATGTTAGTGTATTATGTAAAATATATAATGAAACATGATACAACCGCTTGGATGCTTCTAATTTTTGCTTTGCGTTTGATATGTTGCATTCAAATCTTCATCATGGGCTATCACTCCTTATAAAATGGCAAAATCCTAGCTTTCCGTCTTCAAAGTGACCTTGGATAAAATTAGGTTAGTGGGCACACATTATTGAGTTAACCCCAATGACCTTGCTGTCAAAGGATGTTGCATACATAACAAATACTTTAGAATAGGGCTTTAGACTCATCTCGTTCTCCCCTATGTGTTGGGTTATGTGTGAATAATATATGTAAAACAAGTACAATAGTGACCTAACTTGTAACTTGGTAAATAATACCTAATGACAACTCTTTTAGTAATTCATACCTGTAAATGTGTTTTGCCTATGACTAGCATAGAAATAGGGAATATTTGATCAATTGAATGCTTGATATAGTGATTTTGATAAGTTCCTTGGTCTCTTTGGTTTGATTTCTAGGTGAGGAATGAATGAAGGTTGATATTGTGTTTATAATAATTGTATCAAGAGATAACTCACATTAAATCATTTAGGCTAATCATTGTAACACATTTCATTTGTAAATTAGATGATTTTAGGGCACTTGACACTTACATTAGGACAAGATAGTAATGTCGACACTACTATCTATCCCAAACATTAGTGTCCAAGGAGTAGCAAAAGAGGTACAGGATCAAAACTTGAAGAGGTGTAAGATAAGTACATTTTAAGCATTATAATAAAGATAGGATTTTTGTGTCATCAATATAAGACTGGTAAGATTAAGAGATCAGCCAAGAGGCATAAGATAGAGAAGATGCAACGCTTGCAGAAGCAAGGCATGTGTATAACTAAGAGGAACAACCAAGGTCTGAGTTATATTAGCATAATCATAAAATATATCTTAGTTTAGGTAATACATAATCATAAAATATAATCCACATTAGCATATGATGATTGTGATTCTACTAATCTAGGTTTCACCTATTACAACTTATATTTATGTGAAATATTTGAGGCTATGGAGATTGAGATATTTCCTCTTTTTTATTATACGTTTGAGAAATTGAGTTGTAATTTGAAACCCCAAAAGGGTGACTTACATTCTCTTCCCATTAAATTTAAAACCCCAAAGGGTTTTTTAATAAAGACTCGTGATGAAATCGTAAAAGAGCATAATTGAATCATGCATCAATATACACAATTATGTGGATGTTTTCTGTTGTTGATTCAGAGTAATCCTATTCTAGGGGGTTATATGTAATAATTCCCCATTATCATATAATAGGGGGAACATCATGATTCACATTTTGAGTTTTATTTTATTGATTTTATGATGTCTATTATTAGATTATAGTTGTGTATCTTGAGTTATGAGTTGATATGGATTGTTCTGATAGTCCAAATATTTTTTATTGTGCGTGAGTACTTGAATTGATACATGATTTTTAGATAGTTATTGATTCTTGATTGAGATTTATAATTGTTGAGTTCCTAATTTTGTGGATGATTGATTTTGGATTTGACTCACAATTATTGATACATGGTTGAGTTACTATATTTTTTTCAAATGTTGACATGTCTACTAATTGTGTACTTGATTAAATTTTTGCACATGGCTTTCAATCATCAGAGTATCTATTTGTTGAGGATTAGAAAACTTATGTGTATATTATTTCTCATAATTATGATGATCGTTATTGCTACTAGATATTTTCATGTTGAATTACATACTCATGATCGATGTGTATGGTAACTTTTGGTACTATATTTTGCACACCACCATCAAATATTTGTAGATGTATATCCTAGTTTGACTCTATATGGGGTTGGTTATATTATAGATGATGTAAATAGACATATATTTTATATTAAGTTAGAGTGATTATAATTTTATGAGGAGTTTTTTGAGGTGTGTTACTTGGAGACTAATTTTATTAGCCATTGAGGCTTGGTCAATGTAATAGATTGCATAATATTACAACTTATATCATATTATAAATTTGGACAATGTTTGGTCCTAATTTTTAGATAATTAAGGATGGGGAATGTATGATAGTTCATATGAATTTTTATAATCAATTTTTAGAGTGTTTGATGTTTAGACCAACAATTGACACATCAAAGACAACATATTGTTAGTAGAGGTCCCTAGAGAGCCACATTAGGACATGCTAATTATTTTATTATATCATGGTCACTTTAGTATTCACAAGTAACCAACCATAAAATTGATACCTTCAAAATATACATTCACTTATAAACTATAAACATGTTTACATAGATTCATTTGTTACTACAAAATATAAACAACTAATTAAATGCAGTTTTCCAGACTATTATTAAATATAAACAAGTCAAGACACTCAAAATAATCATACATTTTCTATAAATGAAAAAACACAAAAGGTATTACAAATCGTCTTGATATATTTTTGCAAAGTACACAAGATGGGAATACATTGGATAGATTATGAGTAGAGTAATATGATCACTTCCAACTTAACTAACTCTTCTATATTGTGAGATATACATTATTTATAGAATATATATGACTCTTAATCATCTTGACCATTAATTTATCCTTCTTAGGAGATTTTAAACCTTATAATTGCCTTATTCATTTACAATACTAGTTACAAAATTTACATATATTAAAGTTATGCATATACAAAATACTTGCAAATTACTAGCCTCAATCCTCTACTAACGATTTTTAGGACTTAAATAGTAGTCTCATCCTGAGACAAAAAATGTTGTTAAATATGCATTGTCCTTTGTCGGTTTAAAAGTTTTCCTTTTTACAATAATTAAAAGTTTTGGTTACAGTTTTGTAAGAAGTGTCAATTGCTGGTTTTTACTTCTTACACGTTACTTAGTTGCCATTTAGGTTTTTAACTAGTTAACAGACCAACCTACCACCCTATACTAGTTTTCAATAGGTTGTAATAACTTGGAGGCCACCATTTATGTCTTTTCAACATTCTTAGCCCCAATTATAGAGGATTAAAAAAAAATCTTCTTAAAAAATTCTACTGATTAAAATTTCCAAACCATCACAGACTCTTGATACCTTATAGTGATGATGGATATGTTGGAATTAGTAGTTGAATTGTCTACCTAGAACTCTACTACGATGATGAAGATGCACTTGGATTTGTTTGAACTTGATGTGGTCATTGAAATGGAGGAACTTGATAAAATTATAGAGCTTATTGAATTTATGGAGATTTTTGAATTTGGAGAGCTAGTTGACCTTGAAATATGGGTAGAAAATCCATAGGGGGAACATAACAAGGATCATCAAGTTGGTTTTTTATTTTTGGAAGGATGTTTACTAGATATTACTATATAACGGCATGAAGTTTGGATATATTGGTATGGAACTGTTGAAACAAGATCTATGTGCAAGGAAAACTAATTTATATAGTAGAGTAACATCTCATAGAATTTCAAGAAGGGTAATTTGGCATCTAGTAAAAATCATTCAACTCGAGAAGGAGTTTCAAGTGTTTATTGGCATGTGTAACCTCTAAATGAGATATTAATAATATCATGGTATATGGGGGAGGGTCCTAGATCAATTTTATATGAACTATGTTTTATAATAAGGATTTAAGTTTTATGAATGATTGATAAGAGTGGAAGATGGTTTAAACCCTCAAATAACCCTAATAGTGACCCAATATGAAATAAGTTATTATAAAGTTATATTGTCTTTACTCCTCTTGTCTCCCCCAAAAAAATAAAACCTTTCTATGTTTCCTTGTTGATAAATGGTCATAAACTGAGTAATTGCATAATAAACTCTAGAGCTTCTGATAACGTTATGCTTGCCAAGGTAGAACCTTGGGCCAAGAGTATATCGGTATAAAGTGGATACAAATTGAGAGAATTTAGAAACATTTAATCACAAGTACCTTCAATATTAAATAATTAGTCCCATACAAGATAATCTTATAAAAAACAAGCATATTTTCAATAGAATCAACAATTATGATACGTCCCCTGGGCTATATATAGAAAGTATAAGGCATGAACGAGGATAGATAGCCAAAGACAACAATTAAAAAAGAGTTGAACAAAATAAATAAGATGATGAAACAAAATTAACTATTTATGGATAAATGGGATATTAATATAAATGAATATCCAATGACCAATCAAGAGATAAAGAATTGTGTGAGGGAAATGTTTAAACTAAGCATATAGACAAAGCAAAACAAGAGGAAAAACTAATACTACATGGCTAAGGAAAAAGATTAAATGGAGAATGAAGATGCTCATAACTCAATTGAGAACTGGGTCTCACTAAATCTAATGTGAGATAAGTACGTCGAAGATCTCAAAATAAAATTGGAAAGAGAGGATTTTTTTTTTTTTCACATGAAGAATGATTGAGATGAAATGGCACCATATCATGGAATGCTCCACATATGAAAAAACCTATAATTTCCAACATACTATAGCAAGTTTAGGTCCAACATCACCCCACACTAGCTTAGTTTTCCATTTTAGACAACCCTTCTAGAGTACCCTGTAACCAAAAAAATTAGGCCCAACTCTGTCCTCAATTTTGTTCCAATGCAAAAGGGCAACCGAAATCAACTCCGTCCTGGAGACCAGTTTGTCAATACTTGATAAGCCCTTAATGTTGGTTCCATTGGTAAGGCTTGGATCTTCATTAATCCACACATTTAGCCTCAAAATTTTCCTCTCCATCACAATGAGTCTCTACTCAAAGGTTGGGCATTTTTGATGCAGAGGTTACACAAATTTTCTCAGCTTTGTCTTTATTCTTCATTCACTATTCACTTCACTTCATAAACATAATTCCGTACTTACCCGTATCATGTCAACTTCTTCAACTATTATTTTCTCTAAACAACCACGTATATGTTCAATGCATTGTTTTTCCAAAATTCTGTAGGTCTTTATTGATACTGTGTATCCTCGCGTCTTTCCATCATCAATGGATTCCTCTTCTATACCCGTATCACACGGTTCATCCAGAATTTCCTATTTGACTGTATTCTTTGAATCACTCCGTACCACTGTTAGTCTCTTTCAACGGATTCAAAAGATCAGGATATTCAACAACCAATACACTTATCCTTATTTTAGACGAATTTCTTTCTTGTTTCCTCTTGTTCTTTTCCACCTCCGACTTCTTCGAGATTTCTTTATGCATTCTTGTTTCCACAATCTTTTTCACTCAGTCACTGTCTATTAAACTGAGAAGGGTCAAATTCTCTTTCTTGACTTTTCACGGGTTTCCTCAAAATTGTACCCTTTTTGGGTCTGTGCATTCATTAGTTAACGCTTCCATAATTCACTCCCCAATGACTCGGTTAAGCTTTTGCATTTGGTCCTATGCTTGACTGTCTAGATTCACCAAGTATTTTAGAGATCCGTGTTCATTACTACATCAAATGGTTTTAAAGGATTTGCATTACAACGTACAGGAAACCTTTAAGAATTCAAGAGCACAATCTATAATACCACAAGAATGTCTTAATTTTTCTTATTTGCGCCTATCCATGTTTGTGGAGTCGTCTGACTGTTCAAGATCTCACTTCCTCTATTGGTTCATGTATATATTTATAAATCACAAAACATAAACAGATACGCTAAAGGGGATTTTGTTTCATTATAATGCTGAAATCCGTCTCCCACAAAGAATCGTGCCAACCGTAAGGTTCAACCACAAGTTGTTTAACTTTGTCACCCTTTGCACATTTCCATCCCGTTGGAGGTATCATAACACCATTATTAATTTGTTGTCAATTCATAGCATAAGCACTATAGAATCACCCAAAACCACTATAATACTTTCTTATTATTTTCGAACCACATTGTGTGAATACACGGGTTATGCGAGCTGAGTATATTTTGAGTTAGGTAACAAATGACATTGGTTCTGTTCAAGAACTTAATAAAGATAAAGATACCAAGTTAAGCGTTCAACCTCCTTACACTTCGTAAACTCTTCCTTGCACAAGGACTTACTCAGCCTTCCTTCTTGAAGCACGGGTTTGTACTTGTTCTCCACATGCAGTATCAACCTGTACAAGACGGTAGGATTTAAGAATATTAAATTCATAAAATTAAAAGCATTTTAGTTACTGATGTCATACAACCCTTTTCCACTGGTCTTACTCGGCCAAAACCATGCACACTCAGACTTCAAGTGTCATTTTCAATTTAAACTTTCTCATGCACAAAAATACATACCTTCTTATATAAAACTTTTTTCATTTCACTTCTTAACAATTGATAAACTCACCACAGAGTATGTATTTCTCTGAAAGAACTCTTTATACCATCTTCCTTCTTTAGAGCAAATCAAAACACAAAATATACAAACTTAACAGAGAATATCTCTTTCTATTTCAAAATAGAGGTGCCCTTCAAGATTCTTTGGGCTTAGCACCTCTCTTCCTCATAACAACTTGTTGAAAACTAACTCAAGACTTTTAACAGATGCAAGCTTATTTGAACCATAACTAACTCAACGGTTCTTCATTTCTCTTAATAACACTAACAAGTCTAAACTAATCACATTTTTATGAATGACTAACAATATGACTTAACTTATACTAATCCTTTTTTTTTAAAAAGAACCTAACTAAACACTTAACCTCCAAAACTTATAGACCTCTACTAACTTAAACAACTTAAAATGGAGACCATGAAGATGCCATGCATCAATTTTTATGCCTCAAATTCTCTTTGTTTGTTCCCCGTAGAGGAATTATTCAAAATTTTCTACCTTGAGACCTCCGCCATTAGCCGCATTAATGCACACCCTAATTGTGATTATGCCAATTTTTTGGGGTCTATGTGCATGGTTGTACCTTTACCATCCATCATATATGGCTCTTACCTAGAGATGTTATTCGTTGGCATCTCAAATTATGGCTCGTCTAGGTGGGTATCCATGATAAAGGATATTTTTTTATTTTAGGTTTAAATGAACTTTTAATTTCGGCTCTTGTGTGTGATTTTTTTTTTTTAACATAGTCATGAGATTTGTGCTTGGTATGTGTGACATTTGAACATGTTTATTATTTATGGTTTTCAACCTTATTATTTTATGTGACATTTGAACATGTCTTTTGTTTACAACATTCTTAATGTCCTTTACATGTGGTTCTTGGCCTTTTTGTTGTGATATATTTTATCCATTATATACAACGTTGATGTTATTGTATGAAAAAAATATAACATTTTGTGACATGTATTGTGCTTATTGTGCCTTCTAAACTTGATTAATAGTGCCATGATATATCATGCACTTTTAAATTTAGAGATGGTTACTTTACTACATATCTTATTGCTATATATATATATATATATATATATATATATATATATATATACATGACATTTGTATGCCTCACATTCAATTTGTTGTATACATGTTTAAGTGATAATTAAATTACTATGATGACATACTCTCCACATGGTGACACAACTATAATGACTACATCTTTATCACATTTTACAATTAACTCTTTTTTTGAGATGAATGACTTGCAGAATACATCCCTAATCTCAAAAAGGGGCATCATAATGGGCTAGTATTAGAGATCCAAACCTCTATAAAGAAATAAAAATCGGATTTAAGACAAAGTCCAAGTTTTAAAGTAATCAAAGTAATGCAAAATCATATTCTATAATAGAGTTTAGGTTTTCAAAGATTTAAATAATGCAAAATCAAATTCTATAATAAAATACATATTTTTAAAAATCCAAAGTAATGTAAAATTAGATTCTAATAAAAAATATAGGTTTTCAAAGGTGTAAATAAATTCATAAATAAAACATATGACAAATATTGGCATATTAATACAAATTCTAGGGGCATATGACATGCCTATACACTCACTTTTAAAAAACTCAAAGTGCATAATCTTACACACTTGAATGTATATGCAAGGACACATGCAAAACAATTACAAAACAATTATAAGCTACAAATACAATTATAATTAAACATATATATGCATAAAATTCTATATCATTTTAGAAAACTCAAAAGGGCACAATGCTTATTCATACACATTTTCAAAGTTCAAAGTTAAAATTAAAATTTCAAAGAGGCATGTTCAAAGTTACAAATTCAAAGAAAAATAGTTTTTATTTCAATTCAAATGAATGACCAATGCAGTCATCATGGGAGCATGAATATTATTCATTTTGTTTTAATCATGTAAAAATAAAAATTATATATTTGTCTGCAACACTGTGACAAGAATATGTTACAGGTAATGTATGTTGAGGTTCAATGGTAATGGCATTACTTATATCAAACTCATTATGTGGTTTTATATTTCTATTTTGGATGATGTACATTTAAGTCTAGGGACACTCAACGACCTTGTTATTACTTATAGTAAATCCATCACGTGGTTTCATCTTTTTTTATTAGTACATTATGTACTCTTTCCCATCTATGAGAGTTGAAATAATTCATATTTCCAACTCAAGAGCTTTATTATTTATTTGAAATTAGGACTTGATCACTCTCAATTTTCTAATTGTTTTAATTCTCCAAGTGTTTCAACAATGGGGCATAGTTTTTCATCATCAATTAGAGATTAAACATCAATTTTTTTTCATCTCCATATAAGTGTACTCCTTCATTGCACTTTTTTTATTTTCAAAGTTTAGCTTTTTCAAAATTCAAATTGAACAAATGACTACTTCTTATGTTGTTGCAAGGTTTGTTGAAATTGAGTGCCTTGCATAATTATAACATCTTCTCGAAGACAAAGTGTGTTGTACACACTCATGTTTTATTCACTTAATTACTATAGCATTTCATTACTAGAATAAAGGGGAGGGAGTGGTGGAGAACGGGAGGTAAGTAGACATAGAATTCTAGTCAAGTACTTGATAATGCTAATGTTTGACACATATTAAACCAAATTATTTTTGCCTAAATACATAACTCTTATTCACCATTCCTCTAAGTCTTTTAACCATATGCATCCTCGACCCTTTGTTTTCCATTACTACTGAGCAAAACATTCAAATTCAAATGCTCAAACTACTTAAAATCACCCTTAGATTGTCTCCAAATTAGCAGATGTCCTTGATTTTTATAGACAAGTTTGTGCTAGGTCAACCACATCTTGGGCTAGATAAAGACTAGTTTCTAAAATTTAAATCATTTTTTTAGATCTTTCCATATGTTTCATAAGGTTGAATAAATTGTTTTTTCAAAATATTGGCCTATAAATACACATGAAAGGTAATTCATTATCTCTACTTGTTATTTACTTGGTTCAATCTTACACTCTTCTGCACATTAATAAAAAAATTCTTATTATTTTCAAAATCAAGATTATTCAAAAGGATCATTCATAAGCCAAGTTCAAGGCACCTCAAATCAAGTTAAGAACTATCATTATCAAGTATCAAAGTTATCTTTCTAGCTACATACATATAGTCAAGGATCACAATTACACATTCAGTCTAAGTGGAAGAACTACATGGGCTTGACTTCCCTCTTTGGAGCATTGGATATGTAGGTAGCGGTTAATCATCAAGGGAGTGATTGAGGTCATGTCAACCCATTACACTCCCCTCTATTTTTTTGATTTTCAAGTTATTAAAATGACCTTAGGGTTTCAAACATATAAGAAGACAAACAAGTGATTTATGCATGGCATAATTCAAAGTGACATATCTCATATTTCTCATCAGATGTAGGTGTAGAAGGTACAACAATTAGTTTTTCATCATATTCAAATGAGACAAGTCCATGGTCAATGGGGTCGAGTGACCTGTACTTTTGTCCACTTACATCAATCCTATATAAATATATCCTTGTATTCAGTTATTGATATATCACTATCAAAATCATGTTTATTAATTTGCCTTTATCATTCAACTATCATAATCAATTTGAAAAAGTTCGTAGTCAACAAACTTGAAAGTTGTAGTGATGCAGTTTAGATAGGGTGGACCTATCCAAAAGTAGTTTATTTATTTATTTATTGATCATGAACCTACACAATCACATATTTTAGTGATTTCCACTTTCAAGCATCCAAAATATTCAACAAAAATTAGTGTGCAAGTTAAATATATTTCTTTTAAGTGTTTTCCAAAAATATAGTTTTCCATATTTAACACATTGTGAAAATAAAAAATGTTGATTATTTTACATCTTTAGTATTATGATATATACTAATTTTAAACCTATAATTATAAAATGCATTTATGTGTTTTATAAAAATTAGGGTAAAACAAGGAGTATAAACCAAAGGTACTTAAAGAGAAGGTTTTTTGTGTAATTTGTGGTCATTTGATGGAGATCATAATTGGATTGTCATTTGTGTTTTTTTATGGATATCCTCTTCATTTAGAGTTTCCATAACAAAACCAATGTTTTGAGAAACATTGATCCCAGTAGCAGTAAAAAAATTGTATGGGTGTTGGGGTTCTCTACTTCAAATATAGCTTTGATGAAGATCCACACCCCTTATAATTCTCCCATGGAATTAGTTTTTTTGTTGTATTCTTTTATCCTTTTTTATTACCATCATAGTGATCGATCATTTTGTTTTACCCTGTTTTTTATTCATGTGTTTTTAAAAGATAGAAATTTAGTTAATTCAAATTGTATAATATATGACAATGAAATAAGAATTTGAATATAAAAGACATAATCTTATTTCTATAATTTTATTTACTATAAATAAAAATAACCTAAGGGAATAAGATACTTAGCATGTTTCTCTTTTGTGCAGGTTTGAGACTAACTACAAGTTTTATAAATGATAAGAAATTGGATCAAGAGTCGCTCGGATATGAGAATGTGTTTCTAGATGGACATATATATATTCATTAGCTTTTGGATGGTACCAGTTGATCTTAGCATATGAAACCTAATGGATTCATCTGAGTGGATTTTGATTTTTTGTATCTACACAAGCCGATGCACCTACTTGTAAAGTATCTCTATGTGCAATCTTGAGGGCTAATTATGCATATACTTCTAGTAACATGTCTCCTTTTTAAAACCCTAAGTCCAATTTTGACACTAGGTTTTGTGCTAAAAAATGATAAAAATATGGGCTAAGACGACCCCAACCACTTCTCAATAAATAGTTGAATGTTGCCTACATATCTAATACTCTAAAGAGGGAAATAAAACTGCATGTAATTATCCCTTATAGTTATGTGTGAAACAATGCTCCTTCAATGAATGCAACATGTGCTCTGATACTTAGAAAATGATAACTTTGACTTGGATTTTAAGTGTTGCATACTTGGCCAAGACTTGCTCTTATGATTGATGGTTGAATTGGGAATAATAGGGTAGCCCCTTTGAATGCATAATGTGTATAATAGACTTGTTTCACAAATGCTACATAAGAACATGCTTAGACTTATTATGTATTTATATGGGACTCTTTGACTATTTTTTTATGCCACTGACATGCAAAATGTACAATAAAATCCATAAGGAGTTAAATTTTAAAAGTAATTAATGCTTACTATGGTAGGTGTACATCAAGTTTGGATGACTTTATAATTCAAGAATAGTTTGAATCTGATGGATCTGTCAAGAAGGTAGGAAAACTTATCTACTGATCTAGAGATAGTTTGAATGTGTTTTTGAGCATGTTACATATAGATTAGGGAATTATTATAGGTGATTGACAACAAATTATAAAGTTGGACCCATGGAAAGCATATGGATGTGAGAGAGTGATGAATAAAATCTATGTGTATGCACAAGTCATGTAAGGTATAGATAAGTCAAAATTGATATTTTCAAGTATATAATACCATATTTTAGTATCTAAAAATCTCTTATTTTATTCTAGTATTGAAATGAAATATAATGTTAGAGTAAAAGGATAAAGGAACATACATGAGTGTGTACAACACATTTTGTCTTTGGGAGGAAGTTAAAAATGTATAGATTGCTCCATGCAACCTGTAATGAATATGTAATAATGAATATCTATATACAAAATATGAAATTTGAAATAAATTAATTTTTTGAATTTTAAGGAACAAGGAAGGAATACACTTGTAAGTGGGTGAACCATGTTACCATATGTCGTGTTGTTGGAGATGATGTTTTTTTTTGAAGCATTGGATGACTTTACTTCCTTTATTTAAACACTTGGAGAATTGGGGTGATCATGACTCAATTTATGTACCATCACAAGGCCATGAGTTGGGAAGGTAAAATGCCTTAACCATCCTAAAGAAGGAGTAGTGCCTAGGCTATTAAGCATCATTGAACCTCAAACACACTACTCATTTAACTAATATTAAACCTTAAGATGAAAATAGAGTTCCACATATTGGGTTCATAGCATAATTTATAGGCAACTGAGCATCACTAAATCTCAATCACATTACTCATTAAACTGAATCAACCATTGTTGAAAGACTTATAGATTCAAAGTGCTCACTTTTATGTACCATTGATGCCAACAATATAAAGTTGTAATAGTGTGTATGTACATGAACAATGTTCATACCCAAAAAAATTGATCTAATTGGTGTCAAGATGATGTAGAATGCCATGCATCTATATCTCATTTTTTATAAAATATGAAAAATCTAAAAAACTTGTAATTCATGTTCCTAAAAAATGTGTGCATATGCATTGCATATGGCCCCAAAATCTATCTAAATATATAAATATATGAAAACCTATAACTTTTGTATATGTCCCATATTTAAACCAAAATAAATCTAAATCACTCCAAAGTTTTTGAATCCTATAGTATGTGCCAAAACTATGAATCACTTTGAACTCTTTAAATCATGTAATTTGTGCTAAAATTTGATTTATCTGTAAATGGAGGCTTGATTCTCTATGACAAGCCCACTAATATGCCCCATTTTATTTGAGGGATGTAACCTGCACATTACTCATCTTAAAATAAAAGATTAAATTGCAACACATTATGTATAAAGATGTAATCATGTCGAAGCATGTGTTAACATGTAGAGAATATGTCATCATAATAAATTGGTAAAACATATATGAGACTTGTAATGCAAGGTGTACAAGTGTTTTATCAAGATAGATATATAAATTAGGCACATAATAATAACCATCTCTGATATAAATATTGAAGAATAAACCACACAGGGAGGTGCATGGTGTGAATCAAATCACCACACACAAATGGGGAGGTGTGTGATATGTATAATGGAATTATAAATTTAATAAACTCAACAAGCCCAACAAGGTAAGTAGATAATCCCAGATTTTATCCACTCATAAGCACATAATTTCATGGCCATGATGCACAAAATATAAACCCACACAATAACATTCAATGTCACACAAGGCCAGGGCCAAATACAAACAAAATCCATAAAATACAAATCTCGATGAGTAATAGTTTTAAAAGAAAGCAAGGGCCTAATAAAATGTCATGTAATGAAAACTCAATTAAGAAAAAATCATAGAATAAAACCAAAGACCAAAGAAAGAGGAATATAATGATACACTCAATCCAAACAATATCATGTACTACATAAGATGCCAACTAGCATAATCAATTATTATCCCATTAAAAATTAAACAACACCAATGAAACAGAGAGCAAGTGAAACTAGTGTATACCACCAATCTATATCAATGTCCATGAAATGTAGTACTGTATAGAATATAGGCAAGATCAAAACATGTGTAAACAATAGATGTAGTTGAACATGATAAATGGAAATATCACAAAAGATAAACTCATATCAATGTAACATATAGAATGTTATTCTTCAATTATTAGCATGGCCATTGGGTATAGGAATGTCATGCATCTATGCATCCATATCTCATGTGTAAATTATATGTCATGCATCTCACTCATATATAATGTGAATTGCATATGTGTATGAAAAAAGATATGTAATTTAACAAATATGTGATAAATAACATAAATGACTAATGGAAACTATTAAACATGTCATGATTAGGTCTCGATTTTGAATTTTCTAAATTGTTGGGCCCCAAATTTTGGCTAAGCACTTTTTGGAATAATCAACACAAAAAACCATGACACAGAAGACCATGTCATGAAAGTCCATGGTGTAGAAGGACCAAGTGTCATAGAATAAATATGCATGTTCAATGGAGAGCTAGAGAATGAAAGACTCATAACTTAGTAAAATACTTGGGGAGCGCATAGAAAGTGGAGAACGGTTGTGGAATGATTCACAAGGATGAAAGAGATTAAGTACAACACAAATCCAATACCATCTTTTGGGAAGATAGGTGCTAGATAATGAGGATCTAGCACCGAAAAGAGAATATAGGTGTATAAAGGCCCAGGTCCTTAGGAAATCAATGTAATTCGCTACCATAACTCAAGTGTGTTGATGATCATTGGTGAGTCACCATGAGTGTATTTATTTTTGTAAATACTTGGTCAGGGAAAACCAAGTATAAATACCTTTAGATTAAACCTTTTAATGTTGTTGTTCAGTTGGATATTATTGATAGAGTTATACAAGTCAGTTACATTGTAACACTAGAATTGTGTAATCTTTGAAGATCACTTATCAATATGATGAATGGATTTTGTGTTGACTTAATATTGTTATACAATTGACTATGGAGATAATTTTCTTAGTTAACAAGTATGCTATTTTTTAGTAACTGAGTTAAGGTTAATAATTACTATGTATGCAATCTTTTTTTCTTTGATCATTGAGTAATGAACGTGTGTTAAAATGGATTATAGAATGAGCATATTAATGTGTATGTGTTCAATCATCCCTATCTATTATTACAACCTCACGCCACAAAACCAACAAGAACTTGTGTTTTACTATGTGCTTCGGGTGAACACGTGAGAACTCATTCTTGTGTGAAATGCTAACATGCTAGCATGTTGGACTCTTAATCACTTTGGTGTGTGCCTAGGGAAGTTTTGAATGTGTAAGGAAAAGAATCCCAACATTTTGTTTCCATTATCGAGATCTGTAGTCTTTATTACATGATGGTGGAATATACTCGATTGACTGTCACTTGAGAATATTCAGTGATGGGTTACTAACATTGAGGATAATTTTACAATACCATTTCTAAAACTAGGAATCTTTGCACATGCGTGGGTCAAATAGAATTTGTACAACTCATTGTATGAGACATTATTTGTAGAGGTACATGTTCACCTTTATGCTTGGATTACAACTTATGCTCAAGACCGGTTGAGGAACTACAGATGGAATATAGCTTGGACAATAGAGCATCAATTGACTTTAGCACATTTGGGAGTAATTTGGACATGTGTTGTTGATGTTTGGTGGTATGAGTTTTTGAATATTTACGTCTTGGAATACATAATATTTACATATTCTTTTCCAGAGGAAGCCCAATTTCACTTCTTCTAAGAACCATGTGGTAGATATATCAAACACTTCCTGTTGGAGGTTAAGAAGCTATTTACATATTTAGAACTTAAGAATATATCCATGGAAGGCTAAACCCTTTCTCACATGAGAAACATGATTGGTGTGGAAATGAAGGGGCACTTGTGAAGTATAATTGCTGGTTTAGTATGGTAACCAGTCAGTAGGAATTATGAAAGTGCAAGTATGATGAAGTTCGATGAAGGGTTATGAGTGGAAGCGATATAGGAAGGGCACGATAGGGCTTAAGAAGTGATTTAAGGGTCCATAGGGAAGTGAAAAATCATAAAGAGGACTCCCCAACCATATGATCACATCCAACTTCAGCTCAAGTATGCACAAGAGAAGTTAGGTAGTGGTGACTGAAGAACTCGATTTGAATAGGCCCATTTCCCCACCCATAACACATGGTCATAATTATGAGTTAGATGATACATTTGTATGAAAATAGGATATGGATAGTGTTGAGTTATAAATTGAACTTGTGAGAGAGACATTTGTAGAATAAGTTTTAGATAGTAGTTTATTGGCTATTTCTTTTCCTTTGCATGATAATTTTGTCAGGATCTTGCTCCACCAATTAGAGCACATATGATTACTTTTTGTATTAGCAACTAAACACGGAATTTAACTAGAAGTAACAAGTAACTAGAAATATGAAACAACACAGGAATATGAGAGACAATACACAATTGTATTAATAATCACTCAGAAGAATATACAATAAAGAAGATGCCACTTCTTCTTCCACCTCAAAGGCTCGCCACACCTCAAGACCTTCTTCCCTCTCTCTCTCAGTCCCAACAATCAACTTCAATGCAGAATTGATGTTCACCTCCACCAGTCAGAAACAATGCTACCAGTACACCAAGTACACAACCGTACTCCAAGTAGATCTCCCACTCTCTGCTGCTACCTGCAAATAACTAGACTTTACTCACCATTGTAGATCTCCAAAAGAAGCCATGCTCACCTGATGACTAAGATCATACAAATATGAAGAACCCTACTGATTCTCCAAGCCAGCACCCACCTTGGTATTGTGGCACTAGGAGGAACACACCATTGCTCTCCTCTCTCAGAAGGAACTTATTTTCTCTCTTACTCTCTAGCACTATGAGTTTACAATACAGCCCATGAGTCTATATATAGATCTCATGCTTACAATAATTAGACTATCCTAATTACAATAATTAGACATGCAACTCAATACTATAATTAGCCTTTACATGCAAACTCTCGGTTTAATGAACTAACTGTCCATGCAACGAACAATTCTGGAACTGCCACAGGCGACTGACGTCGGTCCCTATCTGCCTGGAGGTGACCGACGTCGACCGACCTCCTGTCGATGCCGATTGTCTTCAGCTCACACCTGCCGATGTCAGTTTCCTTCTGCACTGCACTCTACCAACGCCGGTCTCCCTGGAACTCAGCAACCTCCTCCATGTTTGCACCAGTTGAAGCTTTTAGCTCCACATCCTAACAATCTCCCTCTTAGAGATAAACAGCTGCAACTGTACCTGTACTTGTACACCGTCTAATTTTATTCCCTGGCTTGTATCCCTCTTCAAGCTCAAACCTGAAGACCAACCACCACACACCTTGTGATGCTCTACCTGTCATCCAAATCTCTTGCCACATCTGCATCTACAAACCCCTGTAGAAAAGAACTTGACCCCGCATAGCATGTGCACCTGCTGCTAGTCCCTCTAAGAATCCACTGAACTGCCCTCCAGTACTTCTTTCCCTAAATTGGCTCCAAACTTTCTGACAACTCCCACTACTTGGGAAAACTCAGGTCTACACTAGACCTCATGTGATTTCAAACACTTGTTCTAAGCTAAGCTTGAACTGTCCATCCCTTGGTGTGCTTTTTGATTCTGCATCCTGCATCATGAACCCCGCCAACACCGTCTTCACACCAGCTCCCACTGGAGATAAAATCTCCATGTCTCTTATGCCAAAGAATTTTGCTGCTCCAAATTCTTCCTGACATACCTCTGAACTAACCTTACCCTTAGCTCAACAAATCCCTGTATATACAAAGCTGCTATCAAATCACCCATATACAGTAACTAGATAATGTCACGACTCATCATCCAACTGGTAAGACAAACACAATAGTTACACTGACATTGACTGAAGCTCTGCTTTGTCATCCACCTGTCAAAACCTGTACCACTGTCCTGCAGCTTCCTCAAGACCATATACCTTGGCCTTCCGTCTCACGTGTCCATCCACTCTCTTCTTTAACTTGGGAATTCATCCCTCATCCAGTGCTTTCTTCCAGATAACAACTCCACCAACAAATACCTGTTTGGTTCTTCTCCAAGGACTCACTCCTCATCCATGCCAAGCTCCCACTGTTTCTGGATTCTACCTGCATTGCTTCTTCACATCTTCCTAGTTCTTGACCATCAGTAAGTAATATAAAGAAGGTGAACAATGAATATGAGGTTCACTTACCCTTTCTAACCTCCATATGAGCATTTGAGACTTGTTGACAGCTTGTTGTTTGCCCACCATCCATTCCAGTGACCGATCTCGGCCATCTCCTAGTCTGCATCCGACCGATGTCGGTTCCCTGCACTGACCCTGACTGTCGACATCGGTATCGTTATCGACGGCGGTATCTCTCCTGTCGACATCGGTTCCTTAATGATCGACGATGGTCTTCCTATTGCTGACATCGATTACTATCTGACTGACGTCGGTACTTGTGTTCGCCTATGAGTGATAACTTTTTACCCGCGAGCTCTCCATGGATCAAAACCCTATTCAAATCAACACAGCCCTACTCAAAATAATTCAGTCCACTCCACTGATCTTTGTCCGTCATCTCCTCCATGAACACCAAGGCTTTCCAGTTCTTTAGCTTGTCAAAAACATCTGTCTTCTGCTTAAGAACCTGCATTCCCCTCCTACATATGTGACCAAGCCTACAAAGCCACATCTCTGCAACAGAAGGTGAATCAGTAATATAAGTAGATAGATAAAGGATACCTACTTTCTTACCACCATCTAATTCAAGTGCATCCGCTGTGAGAGTTACAGTGAATCTCTCATCACCCAACTTTCTTGAAGAAATTAGACTCATCTCCAAGACTGGTACCTGCATGACTTCCTTCACCACTTGTGTGTTATCCGTCTGCAATTTCAGCTTCACTTCCCCTTTGCCAATCATCTGACAAGGCTCTCCAACCCCTAAATAAATCTCTCCAAAGTCTCCAAAGACATACCCATGAAAATATGCTCTATTTCAGGCTGCATGGAAAGAGGCAAAAGAATCTGTAATCAAAGATTCTACTTTATCCAGAGCAACCTCTGCAACATCAACTGCAACATCTGCTTCTACATGTTGATCTTCTACCGACCAACAATCCCCTTTTCCCTGCTCTTTCTTTCCATCAATCAGACCATTCATGCTATTCAGTTTCTCCATTCGTAGCTTACTTTCTTCTGCCATTGCTATACTCCCACTCAATCTGAAACCCCTGAGAGTGACCTGTAATCAAAAACACTATCAGATCTGAAACCACCTGTTAGTCAACCCAACCAAAAGCTCTGATACCAACTTGTCAGGATCTTGCTCCACCAATTAGAGCACATATGATTACTTTTTGTATTAGCAACTAAACACAAAATTTAACCAGAAGTAACAAGTAACTAGAAATATGAAACAACACAGGAAAATGAGAGACAATACACAATTGTATTAATAATCACTCAGAAGAATATACAATAAAGAAGATGCCACTTCTTCTTCCACCTCAAAGGCTCGCCACACCTCAAGACTGTCTTCCCTCTCTCTCTCGGTCCCATCAACTCCAATGCAAAATTGATGTTCACCTCCACCAGTCAGAAACAATGCTGCCAGTACACCAAGTACACAACCATACTCCAAGTAGATCTCCCGCTCTCTGCTGCTACCTGCAAATCACTAGACCTTACTCACCATTGTAGATCTCCAAAAGAAGCCATGCTCACCTACTGACTAAGATTATACAAATACGAAGAACCCTACTGATTCTCCAAGCCAGCACCCACCTTGGTACTGTGGCACTAGGAGGAACACACCATTGCTCTCCTCTCTCAGAAGGAGCTTATTTGCTCTCTTACTCTCTAGCACTATGAGTTTACAATACAGCCCATGAGTCTATATATAGATCTCATGCTTACAATAATTAGACTATCTTAATTACAATAATTAGACACGCAACTCAAGACTATAATTAGCCTTTACATGCAAACTCTCAGTTCAACGAACTAACTGTCTGTGCAACGAATAGTTCTGGAACCACCACAGTCGACCGACGTCGGTCCCTGTCTGCCTGGAGGTGACTGACGTCAGCCGACCTCCTATCGATGCCAGTTGTCTTCAGCTCACCCCTGTCGATGTCAGTTTCTTTTTGCACTACACTTCGCCGACGCCAGTCTCCCTGAAACTCAGTAACCTCCTCCATGTTTCCACTAGTTGAAGCTTTTAGCTCCACATCCTAACAAATTTTATGGCCCAATTTTGAATGCCTAGTGGACCAAGCATAACTAGTAGGTAAAGTACTAGCCTGATTGTAATTACTCAACTTGCCTCACTACCCAATGTCTTAGGTGATTCTGTTGATGTGGGGGTGCAGGAGGTAGAACCAATGGTGGTTCGGTCAGAGGAATTTGAGGAGGTGAAATAGGTAGTGGTGAACCTCCCCCATAAGGTACAAGAGGGACTGCAAGTGTTTTTGAGTAGACCCTATTACAAGCCCCTTATTCACCCATTATATACTATGAGATGACACTCCACTTGCTAGAGTATTGAGGTGTGGATAATGTCATAGAGCATGTTCACAAGTGTGAACTTATTTGGTGAGTGCATGGTATCAATTCTTCTGAATGAAAAGCAACCCAATTTTTGACTACCCTTATGGACAACACATATAAATGGAACTAGAAGTATGATTTTCAATAAGCTGTGGTGGATTATGACTGGTTAAAGGTAGCATTTCTCTAGGAATTTGATATCCCAAAGTTTGAACAATAGAGAACAGTTGCCCTGAAGGATATGAAACAAGAACTCACTGAGAGCATGTGTGAGTATGATGCACGTTCCAATATGCTTCTCTCTAAACTCTCTTTTGAGATAAATGTTGCTCAACATGCCCAATGGTTCATAGGAGTTTTATTGTTCCCCTTCAGACATACCTTGTCACATAAAACTTTCACCGACCCGTGTGAGTCTTGGAAACTGCCCTTTGCACCAAAGCCATTGAAGTATTAACATAAGGATTAGTCCCTTCATGGAGGCTTAGATCACTAAAATGGGGTCTCAATTAGAAAATATCACTGCACATAATGCTCATGACACTCATAGTGGCTTATGGTGTGTAGATTATGAGTTTGAAGGCAACAATCAAAATAATTATACTTACAAGAGTATTTGAGTTATGATGAAGCAATCTTATGAGATTTTCCAAGAAGAGCATGATGTTAGGGATTATCCTATGTTATAACACGCCCCTTAGTCAAAGGTATCAACCTATTATAGGATATGTAATGCATACACTCATGATACCAATGGTTATCATCTCATTAATGAAATTCATGAGGCACGTGCACATGGTACACACCAAAAGTATGTTGTTAATAACAAAAATAATGGAGGTGGTTATTGTAGTCAAGGTTGAGGTCAAGGACATGGAGGTAGACATTTTTTATCATGAACATATTATAAGTGTGGTTCTTCAGAGCACTACCAGTGCAATTGCCCAATATATCCTACATGTGCCTTCTGTAAAAATGAACATCATCTAGAGGAGTGCCCTGGCCTATACAATTTATTAAGAAGGAAAGAAATGAGAAGGGTGCCATCATGATACGTATTGAAAATCCATAATGGATACTACACCCTATAACCCTGATGAGTCTCAATGTTAATATTACAACACAGAGTGGTGGTCAGTCCTAGTTTATGACCAATCCACCTATAAAAAGTTTAATGAGAGGATCCTGGCGCTAATCAGTATCCATATGGTCAATAGTAGAAGGAGGTGCTCCATGACACTATGAATATGGTAAGATAATTTCAAGGAGAGATCCAGTTCCTCAAGGATTGTGATGTTGTTACCTGTGCCGATATATAAAAAAGCTACAAACCTTCATGACATGATGTGAGATGAATTTTAAGAGTTCTGTAAATGACTACTAGATTAGGACATTTTACCCTTATTGCATAACTAGATAAGGCATCATATGCCTAGGCCTACTATAATATTGTCAGTTAAACCATGCACAACAATAAGAAACTCACATCCATCCTAGCTCGAAGGGGGATAAGGAAATATTGGTTAACGTTGTTATAGATGGATGGGTTATCCAAGATATCTTAATTGATATTAATGTTGGAATAAATGTTATTACAAAGTATGTATGATAAAATATGGCCAACCCAACTTTCCAGCCTTATCCCCTTGTGTTATTTATGGATAACAAGACTCATGATTTGATCATTAGTGTACTTAAAGATGATACTGTGGATACCCTCAGTGTCACTTTTAAGGTTGATTTTGAAGTCATAGAGTTGGCCAAAGATGATGACTTAACAACTATGT
The DNA here is from genome assembly GCA_037957365.1 of Torreya grandis. Taxonomy (NCBI): domain Eukaryota; kingdom Viridiplantae; phylum Streptophyta; class Pinopsida; order Cupressales; family Taxaceae; genus Torreya; species Torreya grandis. The sequence continues at coordinate 462,769 of JARHVA010000098.1, forward strand.
TGGGTCACCCATGGTGTTACGCAAATAATGTTGATTTGAGATTTAAGAAGCACTACATCTTTGAGAATGATGAGTAGCACATTGCCATTCCTTTGGATCAGGCTTAAGGGCCTCCCTATGTTAAGTTGGTCAATGTTGATGATGACACCAACCACATTTATAATGTCATAGCTTGGGGTACTGAACACCTTGACCCCACCCTAGATGGAATCTTGTATTGGATAAATGTACAATCTCGGTATAACACCACTAATAATGCTTGTGACTACTGGGCTCAAGGGAACTATGATCATACAAGGAGGATCTATGGTACTATAGGATGTCATGAATATACTCCATAAAAGTATCATAAATGTCATAAATTTGTTCATCGCCTTCATGGATAAATCATGGTTGCACCACCAACAAGATTAGATGAAGCTCTGAGGAATCATGGTCAAATGGAAGTTCATGAGTTTTTATAGCTGTTGAAAGCCTTCTATTTCTCTAATGTTGATTGGGTAAGATCAATTATTCATATATTTTATGGCACAATTACATGGTGGTGGAGAAATCATCAGGAGAACTTACTTGAGATTGAGTTCATTTTGCTTTACACCATCACTTTCACCATGATGATCATATACATGGCACCATTAGTTATAGTGGCATTAGAGTTCCTCAACCTCACCTTGAAGCCTATGAGACTATGTGGATGGCAGATGAAACATTTTTGCCTAAGTAACTTTAGGTTCATGCCTTTTTTGGTATCTATGCACTTGGGCTAGAGCGTGGTATGTCCATGAAAAGTTCCCTATAGAAACAAGTTCTTGGAATTTGATTAAGAGTAACATGATTGTGTCATTATCTTATTTATCCCTATGATTGTATTTACATCTTACATTATAATTCAAGTGGCAGACTGCAGTAAGTGACCTGACCCTAGTTGAGGATGGGATTAGATGTACACATGGCACATGAGAGGATATATTAACTATTTTGCACAAACTTGATGAGAAGGCATCATCTCCACCACCTGAACCTGTACTAGACCACACACTGAGAGAATGAATATGCAAGGGTAAGTAGAAAGTCATGTACTAGGTTGATGAAGGTGTTAGATTTGATCCACCTGACCCATCGACTGATCATTTGACTATGCACATGAATTATGGCATGTGTAGTGTTCATGACACTATCTAGGATGAATAACACCCATCCTTAGATCCACTCCAAACTATTCAACAAAATATTGGCATGGAGGAAGTGCCTAAGGCAACTATTATGGGAGACTACTAGTCTGATATCAAGATCTCCATGGTGTTTGAGCTATTAGAAGACTATCAAGATTTCTTCCCATGAAACTATACTAAAATGAAAGGCATGCATTCTTCATTAGGAAATATTCACATAATGTTTGTAGAGGGAGCTCGACCTATTAGGAAGAGGCCCTATCAGATGAATGCCAACTTGAGTGCTCGAGTCAAGGAAGAAATCGATAGCATGTTGTGCATGGGATTCATTACTCCTATCGATGAGTCTGAGTGGGTGAGTCCCATGGTTAGAAGTATCAATAAATATGGATGAATTCAGATATGTGTGGATTATCAGGTACTCAATGTTACTTGTATTACTGATGCCTTTCCAACACCCTTCATTGAAGAGATACTTGAAGGATTTTCTAGGTGTGAAATCTATACATTTACGGATGGCTTATTTGGATACTATCAAGTTCAAATTATAAAATAGGATAATCCCAAGACCATATTTACAATTATGACGCTCCTTTAATAACAATGTAATGCCATTCAGATTGAAAAATGCTCCTATTGTGTTTTCCTAGATCAAAGTCAAAGCTTTAAGGACTTTATTCATAAGTTTATTCAAGTCTACCTTGATGACTAAATGGATTATGGCTTAGTGTAAAACCACCATTCAAATCTATGACTAATGCTTGAGCACTTTTAAAACCTTCATATTTATATAAATCTAAATAAATGTCTGTTTATGACCCCCTTTGGAATTTTACTTGGTCATGGCATATGTCGTGATGGACCTTTGGTGGATCCAACCAACATTGAAATTATACTTGCCTTTCAATGCAGACCACCTAGCAAGAGGTATGCGACTTCCTAGGGCATATTGGATACTATAGAAATTTCATTCATGGATATGCTAGGATTGATGTTCCTCTAAAGGAATTACTGAAACAAAATGGTCAGCTTGTTTAAACTAATGCTCACCAACAAGCATTTATTACACTCAAGGATAAGCTTATCACTTCCCCTATTCTCTAGTTTCTAAATTAGACAAAACCTTTTCACATCCATGTCGATGCTTCCAACATGGTGGCTAATGCTATCCTTGCTCAACCTGGTGAGGGCAACCTGGACTACCCTATCTATTTTGTAAGTACAAATCTTACTCTAGCTAAATAGAATTACAGAACTATAGAGCACAAAGCATTGTCTATAGTTTATGCCCTTCAAAAGTTCCATCAGTACTTGTTGGCAACTCCATTTATCTTCTTCACGGACCATGAGGCACTAAAGTACTTAGTAAATAAATTGGTATTGCATGGGTGCATTTGTCGATGGATTATGTTGTTTCAAGGGTTCTAGTGTTCAGTGATGGTCAAACCTAGTAAGGTAAACATTAGTATCGATCATCTTTCATGCATTGAATCTAGAGAACTGACATGCACTATAGAGGATGGCTTGCCTGACATGTAGTTGTTTCACGTCATGCATGTGCTCCAGGAGTTAGAAGACATCACTGCCTTTTTGAATATAGGTTCAACACCAGTTCACCTCAACACTTTAGTAAAGAAATAATTGGCTATTCATGCCACTCCATTCCAGATTATAAGGGTGACCTTTATAAGCTTAGTTAAGATGAAGTGATACAATGATACGCCATGCAACATGAGTGTGCTAAGGTACTTTAGGAAGTTCATGAGGATGTTGCCAGTGGACACTATGTTGATGAAGCTACAATGCAGAAGTTCATTTTGGCTGGATTATGGTGGCTGACCTTATTTAAGGATGCTAAGACTTACGTGTGCTAGTGTGACATTTTATAGTTCATGGGAAAGTTGAATAGAAGAGATGCAATGCCCCTTCATCCTATCTTGTCACAAGAACATTTTGAAAAGTGGGATATTGAATTTATTGGCCCCATCAACTTAGTAGGGAGGTGTATGGATGCCCATTATGTTATTCCTACTACTAACTATCTTACTCACTGGGATGAAGCGGCACCAATAAGGAATTGTACCATTTCTAATGTTGTCATATTCATTTGGGAGAATGTCATTACATGGTTTGTTCGTTGAGTGTATCTAGTGAACAAGGCACCCATTTCATTAATGAGACCATATGTATCCTCTTGGAAGAATTCATGATTGTGCACTATAAAATAACACTGTATCATCCTCAGACCAATGGTACAACTAAGGCATTCAACAATATCTTGGGTAATACATTGATAAAGGTATGTAATATTGGACACATTGATTGGGATGATTGTATGCTACAATATAATGGTCATATCAAACCACTTACAAGTGATTAAACAAAATCACACCATTCAATCTTGTGTTTGGTATCAAAGTAATTCTTACGGTTGAATTCCTTGTCCCTTCTCTTTGCATTACGCATGTTAGTCGACTGGATGATGAATCATCATTAACAGTGCACCTTGATGCTTTGTTGTAACTGGATGAGACATTATTTCTCACACACTTGAGTCAGGGAGTTGATAAATGCAAATAAAAAGCCTAATGTGATCTCCATTTGAAGATTAATACTTTTTATCCCAACATGAAAGTCTTAGCATATGACTCCAAGTTCGCACGCCACTCCAAAAAGCTTCATGTACACTGGGATGGCCAATTCATCATTCATAGTATCCATCCCAGTAGTGGCTACAGGTTAAAGTGACTAGAGGGCCAATTATTTCCTGGCCATTTCAATGGTAGTCGGTTGAGACCTTATTATTCTGAATCATATTTCCTTTTTGTAATAATAAAGCATATGCCATTAGGTTAGTCTAGGATATTGATTATTTTCAATAAATCGTGGCACTAGTTTCACTCCTTTGAGTATTTTTAGGGTCAACACTTTATTTTTATAATTCTTTGTATTGTCATGGAGTACCACAAATAACTTTTAGTGTGGGGTAAGGGTAGAACATCTATGGATCACTAGATATAGTCAATGGGAATGTGCGTGGGAGAAAAGGCATGTAAATACAAGTGCATAAGGACAAAAGGGTATGTAGGATATGGTGCATAACCACCAAGCTAAGTTGAGGTAAAGAAGTAAGATTCTTTCCTTTAGAATGGAAAATATTCAAATTCTTTACAATTGTCATGCACTTCGGGAAAAATGTGGGACAAGACATGTATTTAATATAAGGAAAGCAATGGTAATGACAAGTATGCCAAATCTGCATTGTGTAAATATTGTTATCAACATTTATTGTGTCAAGTGATGGTAGAGGTAGTGGGGTAGTAAATGTAAGTTACCCCCTCGAGCTTGTAAAAGGTTAAACATGGGCCATTTCACTTTTTACTATTATCACATTTTCAAATTTATAGAGCTGAAGGAGTGTATTTGAGTTGTAGAGTGATTTCTAATCTTCCAGACAAGTGAAAAGTAACTGATTAAGACTATTTTCAAGCATTACAGAGTGTATTAGTTGAAGGAAATAGAAAGAGTGTTGGGAAGAGTGTAAGGATGCACAATTTTTTTGATTTGTAGGTCGTAGAGGTTGATGTCTACCATTATAGGATGTTGAAGTAGGAGAGTTGAAGTGGGATAAAAATGCAACCACATATTCTTTTAGAAAGATTGGATAGCTGCACCTTAACCTTCAGGCTCCTTGAAGGGTGAAACAACCAAATAAAAAGTCCCAATGAAGTGAGCCTTTACATGCAATACTAGAGGAAGAAGATTGGAGAGTGTGGGTGGTGATACTCTGTTGATTAGAGAAGAGGTACTTGAAGATCTAAAAGCATGCATAGAAGACATGAAATCAGAAATAGTGTAGCAAGTAAAGAATAAGGATGTTGTACCCCATCCACCCCCACTGAAGATCAAATAAATACATTACCTAGAGGTAGTACTACACATAGAGAACTAGGTATCGAATGTGCCCATTTGTAATGTTTTTTATTACAACCACCACCAACCTAATAACGAAGTGGAATTGCAGTGCAACTATCAGGTAGAGTGCCAAAACACAAGGAATGAGATAGTATATGACTTGAAAATTTTTAATTCTTTAAATGATATTGGACTCTTCCAATTATTAAATATTCTATATTTTAGAAAACCAGTTGAATTAGTGAAGTTTTTGATGTCACAAGTGTAGGAAGACTATATCTATTTTATTGGGCATCGAATGAGGATTACATCAGAATGAATAAGCAAAGTCATAGGGTTGTAGTGCTCAGGAACATACCTTTCTTATGACTTGGAGGACCAGGATGAGATTGAAAATATTGCTATGGTGTTTGAGTATTAAAAATAAGGTCATGTTATGCATATCACCAGTCTCCAAGATCCCACCTTCAGAGTGCCCACATGCATCATAATGACCAAGGTTGGAGGTGGAGATAGGTGGAAAGATGTGCATATGGCCCACCTTTATTTCTCTCAAAAATTCACCAAGGGAATCAAATATAATTGGGTGTAGTACTTCACTAACATAATTATTATAAACGTAGAGAAAGCCCACTATCTACCCAATCCAAGGTTAGCATGCGATACATTCCTGTTATTGATGGTGTTTAATGAGATTGGTGTACCTGACTATAGCATTGAAGATATGAAATGGGCATACCCTTTTGAGAATAAGTTCCTCATGGATTAGTTCCAAGCATTCACTTGCCCTGGACCATAAACCCATCCCACAAATTCAAAATGAATGGATGCTATGATGGGATGAAGAAATCCTTTGGGAACAAGTGGTGAGTTCCAAACGACTTACTTGGATAAGTTAGAGACCAAGTGAAGTTTGTCTTTAAGTAACATTTTTCCCTAGCACATTTGGATGTATCTATCTAGAGAGTTGTGTGGATGGATGAAGTTACCATATGCTTTCATGGCATGGTACTTCATGAATGTCATCAACTAGATATATGATGCACAATCAGTGAACATTATTGTGGAGAATATTGATGTAGAGATTCAAAACCCTCCACCATATGTACATTTACCCCAAAAAGAAAGCATATAGTGAAATTTCATTCAAAAATTCAATTCATTCTCTATTTTACATGTTGAAATCCAACAAAAAATATTCAAGGAGTGTGGAATGATAAAATTAGATGATCTCACTAGAACCAATGCTAGAGAAGAAACATAAGCACCCAAGGCATGATACCAACACAAGCACCCATCCAGGACCTTCAAAAATGCAAATTATTTCCCAAGTACCACTTTAAAATATCCATCAATAAGTCAACCCAAAGGCTAGGAGCCAGAAACACAAACTATTCCTTTGGAACATGAGACATTGGTGCCTAAGGACGATGACTTGGAAGATAAACTAGAGATTCTGAAGAAGACACTAGAAAAGATTGTTACAAAAGAAGATCAGGGCACCCCAAACTCTGAGAAAACACCTTCATCAGTGCATTGGGAAGAAACCACCCTCAAGGAGGCACAAATGGAAGTTGAAGATGTACTTGGTGAAGAGAGGAATGGTTCCACCACAATTTTGGGAATGAGTGAGCTTGACATTGGGGCTAGTCACTAGAGTGAAGACGCAGATGTCAAGATACTTGAGAGAGATCCCTTTAAGGGGAAAGAGTTGGTTGATGACTCCATCCTGAGGCCATAAAATACTAATGTAACCATAAACCTTTGTACCCAGTATTAGAGGGGAGTGCCAAAAAATTTCTTATACATGTCTTCACATTTTACACCAGAAGATGCATTTGAACAGACTTGACAAGAGTTGACTTTCTTCGATGATGTGTATAATGATGAATGCCTTCAGATAGCCTAGTAATATATTTGGAAGTGGTGGCACTTACAAATACCCTTTGGGTAGACCCACGATAGTTTACCATTGTACAGGTTAGCATGACACTCTTAAAGTTGGCACATGAGGTCACAAGGTAGAATGCCTTTGTTGAGTCTGATGTTTGGCGAGCCTAAAATAAAGATGCAGAGATGGTGGTTTTATATAAGAATGAGATTAATACAAGAATAAATCTTGATAAAGAGTTGGCTGAGGTTAAACACCAGTTGAAATTTGAAATGATTGCCAAAGTGAAAACATTAAACATTTTAAAGACAATTATGATGCAAGAACCAACGCTCGTCGATGGATTACGCATTTTTGGTGAGGTAGTGGATTAAATTGAAATATTGGTAGAACTCCTCTTGAAGTAGTGCAAGGAACAACCTAGCCCTCAAAATGAATAAACTTGGGCAAGAAGTAGTTCATAGAAGCAGTGGAGGTGTGCAAAAATTTCTTACGCAAAGTTTGTGACACCATTCCCATTTTAGATGGGTTTTTTAACAATCTAGCACGACTTAGCAATATTTTGGAAGCATGGATTTAGGCAAAAGAGCTTTAATGATAGCAACTGGTATAAAATGGCAAGTTAATAAAAGACCACACATAACGTGCCAAAACATTCAACGATGTGGAGGAAATGAAGGACACAATAATCACTCACTATTAAGAAATAAATTCAAACTTCATGGCACTCTAAGGATAGGTTATCATCGAGGTCACTATGCTTAAAGGCGTTCATAAGCATGTTTCCATATCCATTAAATGTTTACTAAATAAAGCACGTGAGTGTCTCAAACAACCCAAGGAGACCAAGAAGCTCAAAGCAATGATCAAGGAAATAACATCCAAGCTGCAAAACATCTTAACCCATTAGGAAGGTGTCAACAAGCAAATTTAGCAAATAGGACTAGAGTTTTTGGTGGAGCCTGAGAACAATGCTTAGTCTGGGATGGACTAATGGCTTAGTGTGGGGTGATGTTGGCCCCAAATTTTGGCTAAGTTATTTTTGTAATAACTAGCATAGAATACCATGGAGTGGAAGACTATGATGTAGAAGAGCATGGCACGAGATTCCATGGCACAAAATGACCAAGTCTCATAGAATAAATGTTCACGTTAAATGGAGAGCCCAAGAATAGACTCGAAACTTAGTGGAAGTCTTTGGGAGCATGTAGAAAGTGGAGAATGGTTATGGAGTGATTCATAGGGATGAAAGAGAATAAGTCAAGCATAAATCTAACACTGGCCCATAGGAAGATAGGATCTCATCAACGAGGATCCAACACCAAAGAGGGAATATAAGGGTAGAAAGGCCTAGGTCCTTGGGAAATCAATGTAATTGGTTGCCACAACTCAAGTGTGTTGATGATCTTTGGCAAGTCACCATGAGTGTATTTATTTTTATAACTACTTGGTCGGGGAACACCAAGTAAAGATATTATTAATAGAGTTATACGAGTGATTTGCTTTGTAATATTGGAATTGTGTAATATTTGAAGATCACTTATCAATATGATGAATAGACCTTGTGTTAACTTAATATTTTTATACATTTGGCTATAGAGATAATGTTATTAGTTATCATGTATGTTGTTCAATTAACTCAGTTAAGATTAATAATTACCACGTATGCCATCTTTTTCTTTTTGATCGGTGATTAATGAACATGTGTTAAGATAGATTATAGAATGAGTATATAAATGTGTATGTGTTCAAGCACCCTTGTCTGTTAGTACACCCTCGTAAGACAAAACCAATGGAAACTGGTCCTTCATTGCATGCTTTGAGTGAACATGGGAGAACTCGTTCTTACATGAAATGCCAATACACCAACACATTAGGATCTTAATCACTTCAATGCATGCCTAGGGAAGTTATGCATGTGTAAAGAAAAGAATCCCAACATAAATATTTTTTTTTCTATTTTTGAAACATTTTGCACAAATGTAAAAATTTTTAAGGAGATGGTCATGTGTAGATCTTGTATCTAACATGTAAATGGTCACTTTTGTGAGCATGTAGTGTCATATGTATCTGAATATTGAATATGAATCATGAATTAGGATCATGGTATGATGAGTGGTTTTAGGTATTATAATATCCTATGAAAGTTGTTGTATAGTAGGAGAAACATGTTTTTGTGTTCACTATGGAACATGTTAAATTGTCTATAATGTTAGATGAGGATGTAGAGTGAATATTGGCTATTTTGAGTCTTAAATCATCCATCCTCATATGTAATGGGAATTTAAGTATTGTTTGTCTATTAAAGTCAACTACTTTCCTCTGAATGGTTTGCATAGAATGAGACTTTAGTAGGTTGTATAGCTCACTATGTAGGATGTGTCTGAATAGATAAAGTAATTGCTTATGTAGAATGAACCTAAATAGGCGCCATACCAACTGTGGTAATTAGTGGGGGTGGAAAGGTAAATTCCTTTGGTTGAATAGGATAGTCATATAGAACACCCAAAATTATGACCACTTGACTGCCATGTATATATTTGACACATCTATGTGTTAAAGATGGTACTGCACGAATCTTATGTCTCCAAGGGAATATTAAAAACATGTGAAATACTCGTGTCCTCAGTAAGTCTAGGAATAATGTAAAAATTACTATGGTTTGTACCTTAATAGGTAGCACAATGTGTCCCAAGGGGTGTTATTCCTTGTCATCAAATATTTTGACTGTCCATGTTGTATCCATCAAGTTTTCATGTGTGTATCCAGAATTATGAATAAGTGTCATTGTGAAAATGTTTTGCCTTGAACTATTGTCTACCATGACACCATGCATATGTTGTGAATAAATGTATGCCCAAATAAATAATGATGTATAAGTAGGATCATTGTCCACTATCTCACTGTCATCAAATGTGATTGTAGGTCATTGTACAATTGTGCTTATAAGTGTATCAATAATATTATCTAATGGGTTATTTGGAAGGGGATTGGAAAAGAAATCAACTTTGTATTCCCATTTAATTGTGGTCCTGAATCATTCATAGGTTGATTAAGCTCAATAATGTTGTTATTAATGAGACCTTATCTCTTGTGCCTTAGCTTGAAACATCTATATGTAGATTGTTCAAAATATTGATGATAGTCACAATATGCATTGATATCATACCCATTAGGCATAGGTCTATTCATATCAACCTCTTATGAGGGAAGTAGAGATATAAGGTTATGCTCTTGTAACTTTGACAATAAGATATGAGGAGGTTGAGATAATTGTGAAAATTGCCTCCTTTGTGAAGTGGATAGGGCAAGTTGATTAGTAGACTGTGATATTGCATTAATGGTTTTATTTTAATTCATTCTCAATATCATTCTATTAAACCTTTTACTTTGAAACTTTTTCGTTGATGTGGTTGCAGTATTAGGCACATACTTGAGCTTATTCAAAGCTATGAGCTTAACTTATCGATCTCGAGATGTATGGCATAATTCATCAAATGATTTGAATTTATTGAACACAATGGATTCGTGGAGATGAGAAATCAAAATTTACTTGAAGATAGACTGTAACTTATTGTTGGCCATAGGATTTTTCATTTGTCTTATGCCGAAGCACATAGTCACTGATTGGTTCACTTTTAGTTTTGCATTTTGACCATAAGATAACTACTCACTGGTATTAATCCAAATTATTGAATGCCTTAATTGATTGGAATGTAATATCATATAACCTTTTCAAAGCATAATACTTAAGACTATATAGAAATAACTTGGTCAATTATTTATCATTGGATACATAGTTTAAACATGTTGTGTGAAAGAATTGTAGGCGTTGCTCTGGATCACCTTTACTAGTCATCAAATGGAATTTTAGGAGATATGAAACCCATAAAGAAGGGATAAACTAAAATATTTGGGGACAATGGATTATGAAGCAATGCATGAGAATCCGTTAAATAACTTGCTCTAGAAACACCTTGCTCTAACTACAACACCTTAGCCTACAGAGTTGTAACAGTCTACTCGAGGGATTGTGTAGTAGGCATGGATGATGATGTAACATGTGTAGTAATCATACGATATGTATAGGTTGACTATGTATGCATAGGCATAGTAATTTGGAAGAAACATTATGTTTCATCCACACCTTTGACGGGCATCACAAGTATAGACAAAGGTGTAAACATAAGATTAATAGCAATAGTAGCAATTTGAACACCTATGATGGAATTAGTGCCTCCAAAAGGTTGATTAATAACATGTTGTATGTATTCGCATGTGACAACCTTAATTTTGTGTACAATGTTATCTTGTATGATTGATTGTAAAACCTTATCAAATTCATTATAATTTTGATGAATTCAATTTCAAAAATTAGACAGTGCCTTAACTTGTGTAAGATTTACCCCATTAAGGTCATCAAGATGAATTCTATCTTGGTATTCATGATTGTATTGATTAACATGTTCTAAATCATGCATTTCAACATAATATTTTGTCTATACATATTCATTTATAATTGCTACATCAAAATAAGAAGAATAAGAAAACATTCATTGCATTTATTTTAGCTATTTTATATGGAACCAAAGGAATTTGATTATGTTCATATGTGCACCACTTAATCTAGCATTTCGACTTATAAGGACAAAGGAACTAACCTTATTAGATGGCATAGAAAGAAATCATGAAAATATATAGAAGTTTGGGGCCAAGGTGACAAATATTCATTGTCTTTTGTATCTGTAAATTAGAAATCAAAATTGAAACCCTAAGCCAAAAATCTAAAACTCTAGAGAGAATGATGAAATCCTAAGGAAAGACATAGGGTTTTGCTATGTTCTAGACAATGTGTGGGTTCATCAATATGTCTTAACTTATTTTTTGTTAATGTGATATTATAAGATATAAATTTGAACTAATTTATATTATATAATGTATTACAATGAAACACTAATTTGAATGTAAAATACATAATCTGGTTTGCACAATTGTACTTGTTATAAATAGAAATGACTTAAGAGAATAAGATATTTAGCACTTTTATGTGTTGTGTAGGTTTGAAACTGATTGTAAATGGGAAAAATGGTGTGAAACTATGTTAGTTCCTAGTTTTACACCTTTTGCACTTAGCCTTTCACACTTGGGCAATATGGCAAACAGAGATGAAAACCCTGCAAATATGTCGTTATAACCAGGGAAGGGTTTAGCATCACAATGGACTAAACGTCTACAATGACTGGAAGACACCAACAGAGGGTATGGTTATCTCCCTGCTACTTATGGCTCTACCTAAACCAAGGTGAGAGGACCTAAGGGTAGTATTTCTTGTATGGAGGGATATTGCAATTCAATAACCAAGTTTGCACACTCTACCCAGGAAGGGTTGTCACATGGAATGAACAAATGTTGTAAGACAGACATAAGCTATTGAAGACAGATGTGGAGATGCTTGAAACCTTCATTTCTAAATAAATTTTCAATAATAGAGGGCCAAATAAAAGACTGTAATGTTAAGCTTTCAATGCACAAAATACATACACATTTTATATAGGCAATATTTATGTATCTGTTGGCAAACAATACTCAGAATATGCAATAAGGAGTATTATTTGCAAGGTAGAATAGGGTAGGATGAGTTAAGTAATTATTTAAAAGAGTGGTGTGGTGGTGTGTTTTTCCAAACACTAGGATCTGTTTCATCAGGCATGACACCATTCATTTGCAAATATATAAAAAAAAATTAAATACAAGCTATGGAAACTATCAGGAATGATTTGCATCTGATTGGTGCCAATACAATGTAAATATTCAAATGATTCTTGAAACCCTAAAGCATACACTGCAACTAGAGATTCAAATGGTTTTTCCTATCAAATCCATAAACCCAAGGTGCCCTTGAATTTTTATCGACAACATGTCTCCAAATCATAATGCATAAAGGAATTTACAACTCAGATCTATGCCCAAAACAGTTGCCACCATTTATAAGCATAAAACTAAATACCCAATAAGTAGAGCATGAAGAATATTTCATTGTATTTCATTGATAAAATATAGTATAAAATCACAACTATTTTCTATAAACTTGCAAACAAATATTACATACATCATTATTTCAAAATGCTACTGTGGGTAAAAGCATGGTGAGTTTGTTATTTTAATATGGGAGACACATATAATGTTCTTAGAGCTTGCCAATGGTTTTACAGCTATAACCACCTTAGGAAGAGAGACAAAACATACACACAAGGATCCCAAGAGCCTAAGACCTAGAAAGAAAAACAACCAACAACAACCTTTGAAAATAGGACAAGCCCTCTTTTTATACACCTCTTTTACTCAAAAATATTATAAGAATATGCTTCAGCTGGAAGATGCCCTTGATCATGCCTGGAAGCTCCTGCTCTACAAGAAAATCATTTTGGTAACTGGTTATCCTTGTCATGATGAAGATTTCAAACAAACCCTTGATCTACTTAACTGTAAATGCGTTGCACTTGGGTTTGAGGGAGAATATTCCCTTGGGAGTAAAACAAACTCCTTGTCTTCATGTGTAACTGCTTGGCCATGATCTCCCATTAATTATTTGCAAATCTAGAATTTTTTGGATAGTTATCATTCTCCTTATGCAGGCCAAAGAACACCCCGTGCTTTGTCATTATTGCATTAAAAAACTCTAGATGTGATAGAAGCAAGGAAGGATCCATGGTTGTTTGGAAAATATGCTTGGAATGACCCACCTTGGCTTCACAAACCCTGCAAGATATTTTTCCTCCAAGGATGTCTTCGACATAAGCAAAATATTAAAAATGACAATACTTAGCATTGTTTTACCTTATTGCCTTAATGCCAAACTTTCTCATGCCTTTCATATTTCTATTTTTCCTTTGACCTTTTTAGGGTTGCCACCAAACTTTATAATACTTAAATGCATTATTTTACCCTTTTAAAATCTTGGCTTCATTGTTTCACCCTCCACATGGATTGTATTAATAGCATGACTCTCTTCTACTTAAAAGCTCGAGCTTTGAATTTTTTTTACAAACTTAACTTCTAATTGCACAGGGCATACATTTTGGAATGAGCAAAATAACTGACGTGTTCTCTTGAATGCTTATGCAGCCTTACTTACTTTTCCACATCGACCTCTGATTTCTTTTGAAACTTCATTGCTTCCCTTTTAGACCATCTCTCTTTTGATTGTATGTTGACTGATGGGTGGTGAACATTGGCTTGAATCGAAGGCTCCGAGCATAAATGTTCCAAAAAAAAAGTCTGACACAAAAAGCCTGATTTTCCAAAAAGTTTGATTTTGCAAAAAGTCTAACTTGCAAAATTTTTGAAAATCAAACTTGATAATTTTTGAACAAAAAGTCCAAAAATTTAAGCTTAAGAAATCTCGACCACAAAGTCTGAACAAAAAGTCTGATTTTACAAAAACCCTGATTTTGTAGAAAATCTGACTTGCAAAGAGATCGATTTTGTAAAAAATCCGACTTGCAAAATTTCTAAAAAATTGAACTCGTGAGCTTTTGAACAAAAAATTAAGAATTTGAAAATTTGAACTTGCATTTTTTTTTGCAACTTGTTTTTTTGCCATATATTCACATGGACCTTTTCACCCCAACTACAAATTGCACTAATGCAAACTTGCATTTAAACTTATAAATTTTGTCGCTTCAAAGACTTTTAGAAGATAGAAAACATCATACTTAGCATTATTTGATTTTCTCAGCTTGATTTTAATCACATACCCTGTAATCTCATTAAAATATGAAAACTTTGAGCATTAGTTGGAACCAAGATTACACAGAGTTTTCACAAGACAAAAGTTAGATTTTCAACTTGAGTGAACACTTAAAAATAAAAGGTAACTTTTAGATATTCAAGCATTAATATTTGGAAACAAGGCACAAATTGCTAAGTGCAAGTTTGGGCACTAACAAACTAAATCAAAAATCACTTTGATCAGGGAATGTGTTTTTGAATGTGTTGGGTGAATATCTTGTCAATCAGCGTACTGATTAACAAAATAGGTCTGATCAACCATAGCAGGAAGATTGGTCGGCCAGTTGTGTAGGTTTACCACATCAAAAGGAGACTAATCTCTCCTCTCATCAAGGGGAGGTTCCCTATTAAATATGCATGAGTTATATACTATATAAATAAGCAGAAAATAACACATGGGGGGCAGAACAAACCATCCATCTCTCTTCTTTCAGAGATGATGCTCATAGCCAAAGGATAAAATCCTGGTGGAAACACTGAAGGCACTTCTCTTCTTTCAGAAGTGTTCTTGCAAGAAATAGCAGGAGTTTCTTTCGGGTGGTAAAAGTAACTGATGACAAAAGGGCACAGTAACCAACAGGATGAAATAGAACACAAATTTTCCACCTCAACTGCCTAAAGAGTATATCACAAAGGATAATGGGGGCATAAAGTCATCCCATAATCCTCAACACATAAGGAAAAGAAAAACACACACTAAAAGCAAATGTGAAAGCGCAAAGTCTTCCTCATAGTTGATTTCAGGACACTTTACTAATTACTTTCGTTGGTTATGCTTATCAAATTAAATAAATAAGAATGCATTCAAAAGATAGACATAAGAATAATCTTCTAAAATGATACAACCCAAAATAGCACAAAGTCTACAAACAACTTGCTTTCTCATTCAAATAAAATGAAATGAAATTACAATCTGAGCTCAAAGTCTCACTATTCTTCTTTCAACTGGGCAGAGTTTCGCTCTTGTAAAAATGAAAATTGCCCCCTGCATCGAATGAGAGATTCTAATATATAGAGGCAAAGAGAGGCTTGGCACTTTGTCCCGTGGAGAGACCCATGCTGCGCAATCAATGCCTTGGATGCATTTTTGATTCTGTTAGGGAGGGCCCTACTGGAGCAGGGTGGGTGCCTTAATTGTGGAATGTTGGTTCATCTCCCTTGTCTACTTTTGATCTCGAGTCACTCATTCCATTACCTACTAGCCATGCAACTGTCTAATCTGTCTTTATTCTAAAGGGGACAAATAGGTTGCGCTTTCAATGTTGGCAGGCCCCAAATATCTATTCAGTGAACTATTTCACCTACTGGAAATAACTCTTTTGAGTTTCCCTCTTTGTCTCTTCCTTCTCTTGGCCCTGGCCTTAGGCTATTTGAATGCATTTGGGTTCATGTTTCAAGTCTGAAAAAATAAATAGACACTTAAACGCAGCCATTTTGATGTTCACAACTCTCTCCTCCTTTGAAAGTTAATGGCTAGCCATTCACCTCAATTTTGATGCTTGCGGGCCTGTCATTTTATTGTGACGTGGGTGAAGACATGTGGCGACATCCGTGACTTTGAAATAAGCTTCTGAGAATAGGCTTTGAGACTTGTTAGAGGTTGGAGGCGTGAACGCAGACACATGGCCGCTTTCGTTGCACTAGGATGGGACACGTGGTGCATTCCACTCTATGAAGCTTCATTTGAAACTGTGTCTTGGTGTGTGACACTTGGCAGCGTCCACTGTGCTTTGAGGCTCGACCTTTCCTGAAAGGAACTTTCCCTTCGAGATCTCAAAAAAGGTCTATTTTATGTGTCAAGTGTCCCTCTGCAAGGGTTTCTGTCCTTCGGGATCCTTCTAGTGGCCTTCGAGCTTTTCATCTTCAGAGGCCCTGTTGTTCCATGTATTTCCTTCATTTTCTTTGGACAAAAAGTCTAAATAAATTCCTTTAGACAATTTGTTTGAAGAAATTCCTTTCCTTGGCTCTGTGCCTCCCGCAAGGGCATCCCTCTTTGACATGTGGTTGTATCTGTCGCTTCTTGCCGAGGACACGTGGAGTCTTCCACTACGTCGTGTTGAAACCCTCCACCGGTGACACCTAGTGCTTTCTACGATCAGGATGTTGTAGCATCATATAAATGTTTGGGGCTCATTCAGGTTCTCTTGGTCAATGACAGTTGTTGGCCTCCGTCGATCTCTGCAAGGGACATGTGGCATCGTCTGCCAATTCTCAAAAACAAATTGTAACGGGGCCCGGTCGATGACACTTGGCAGCATCCGCCTGACTCTTTCTTTGGCACACGCTTCTTTTCTTAACTAAGACAGACTTTGAACCTGTGAACTTGTGAACCCATGAACTCGATGAACTTATGAAGTGGTTCAACGTTCAATGGTTCGATCGGTTCGTTCTTTTGAGTCACTTTGGCATCTTTGAACCAAGCGCGCTGAACTGTTTGGGGCTTGAACCCATTGAAATGTTGAACCAAAGTGGTTCAAATTTTAATGGTTCAAGCCTTTGTTCTTTATCATTTGCCGATTGAAATCTTTTGATTGAACTGAGGCGTTGAACCAATCCTGGAAATGACTAAGTGTTAGAAACTTGTCCTTTTGATTGAACTCACCTGCGAAGCCTTTGAACCTATTGAACCTACTAATCCCTTCACAGAAAAAGATTGAAAAATAAGGAATTGGAAAGCTCAAAACAAATTTTGGTCTGAACAAGGCCAAAATAGTCTATAGGCTGTCTCAAAAATGAGTGACATTTTTTGGGGACAACAGCTGGCTCCAGTTGGGGAACTACCTTCAGTTGGAAACTTGAAACACAACTAAGGGGAGTAGAAACCAAAATTTCCAATGCCTTGAAATGTGCCATTGGGATATGGAGTTGCGCTACCCAAAACTAAAGGCTCCAAAAAAAATGAAAATAAAAGAACAAAATAGAAATAAAAGACTATACAAATATACATATGTATAGGGGAACTCATCCGATACTTCAAGAGTTGAAGTGCTTCAGATGTTGCCCATTGTGAGGCAGAGAAAAGAGAGTGCCATCTTGATACTTCAACAGGAAACTATTTTTACCGTTGAGCTGATGAATAGTAAAAGGGCCCCTCCACAGGGAATCAAACTTTTCATGCATCCCCTTTGGCTCTCTTCTCTTGTCCCACAGCACGACTTGATCTCCAATCTAGAAATCATGATTCTTTACTTTATGGTTGAAGAGCTTTTTCACCAGACTTTGATGGGTGGCAATTCGATCCACCACTGTAGTTCTCTGCTCATTTAGCTCAGCAAGGCACATGATCATCTTATTAAGTGAGCTCTCATATGTTCGATCCTCAATTGCCTTAGCCAATTTCAATGCTGGCAATTACAAGGTGATGGGTATTTAAGCATTGACACCATAAAGTGTTAAGGTGTGGAGCTAAAAGCTTCAATTGTTTGCAGACACAAGGAAGGATGCTGAAGAACCAGAGCCACTGGCGTCGGCAATATGACCGACGTCGGTCAGATGCAGTGGAGAAGGAGATCGGCGATGGCAGGGAGTTGGCCGACGTTGGCAGCACCAGACAAGCAGGGACCGGCATCGGTCGCTTGTGTGGTCCAGAACTGTTCGTTGCACGAACAGTTAGTTAGTTGAACCGAGTGTTTGCATGCTAAGGGGATAATTTAAGTTGCGGGCTGTGTTTCTAATTTTAGTAGTTAGAGTTCTATTTTTATAAGCATGGGATCCTATTTAAAGACCCATAAGGCATGTATTGTAATTATTCTAAGGCAAGTAAAAGCATTGAAGCTAGCAAGGTCAAGGAGATCTACAGGTGTAAGGTCAAGGAGATTAGCTGAAGCATTCAAGGAGGGATAGCAACTCAGGCTTTAGAGTTGTTGTATTGAGCCACAGAGAGAGGGAAG
The DNA here is from genome assembly GCA_037957365.1 of Torreya grandis. Taxonomy (NCBI): domain Eukaryota; kingdom Viridiplantae; phylum Streptophyta; class Pinopsida; order Cupressales; family Taxaceae; genus Torreya; species Torreya grandis. Next base: position 481,428 of record JARHVA010000098.1, read on the forward strand.
AAGGTCTTGAGGTGTGGCAAGCCTTTGAGGTGGAGGAAGAAGTGGCATCTTCCTTATTTTATTTTCTTCTAGTAGTATTTAATACAAGAGTGTGTATTGTCTCTCTAATTCTTTGTTGTCTCAAGTTTCTAGCTACTTTATCATTCTGGTATAATTTCGTGTTTAATTGCATATAAGAAAGTAATCAATTGTGCTCTAATTGGTAGAGCTAGAGATCCCCTGACATAAAGAATTTGAAAGGGAGACATACCAATTGCCCTCTTGGGTGTAATTCTATCTGCCCATAGTGCATCAACCAATGCCTTATGCCAAGTCCTTTAGTTTTCATCCACCAGCTTCTTGAAGATAGTTACCAAGTTCTTATTGTTTGATTCAGCCTGTCCATTCCCTTGTGGAAAGTAATCAGAAGGGTAGGAGAGTGTGATTCCATAGTGGAAATAGAATTGAGTAATTTCTTGGGAAATAAAACAGGCTACATTGTCAGCGACAATCTTGATTGGGACCCCAAACCTGGACATGATGTTTTATTTGAGAAAATTACATACTACTTCTAAAGTAGCATGTTTGGTTGAAACTGCTTCCACCCATTTGGTGAAGTAGTCTGTTGCCGTGAGGACATAGTTATGTCCAGCACTTGATGATGGGTTTACAGCTCCAATAAAATCAAATCCCCATTGTTGGAATGGCTCCTCTATGATCACTAGTTTGAGGGGCAGGGTAGCTAGCTTGGGCCTTCCAACAAACTGTTGGCACAGTTCGCATCTCCTGACCCACTTGTATACATCCTAAAAGAGAGTTAGCCAGTAGTACCTGGCTCGTAGGATCTTATGAGCAGTCACAAGAGCAGAAAAATGTCCTCCACAGGTCGAATTGTGGAAGGACTTTAGAAGCCAGCTTTGCTGCTCCTTGTCCACGCAGCGAAGGAACGTTCAATCAAGGCTCCTCTTATATAGGCTATTGTTCCAGAGGACAAAATTAGCAGCTTTCAGCTTGATGGTTCTCCTTTATTTATAAAATAAGATTGCAGGACATTCACCATAAGTAAGGAAATGAGCAATACCTAAATACCACTCATTTGTGGAGGAGACAAAGAGGATTGTAGGTGAGTCATCCATTTCTAGTTCTTCATGCTCTATTCCTCTTGGCTTGTTATCAGCAATTAGTTGGCATAGCCCTTTCCCACGCACCAAATTTGTTGGCTTGATGATCAGATCAAACTCTTGGATCTTTGCAACCCAATTACCTCTTTTCTTCCCAAAATCTTACTGAGTCAGTATAGATTTCACTGTGGTGTCGGGGACCAAGGCAGTAACTCGAGAATTGAGGATGTAGAAACGAAAATGTTTCACTACCTTCACCACTGCATAAGCATGCTTCTCTATGTTTGAGTACTTCATCTCATGATCTTTGAGAGGACAACTCATGAAGAAAATGGGGGACTCCATACCTTCTTTATTCAGTTGAACCAAAATTGCTAAAAGCGTATGTTCTGAAGCATAGCTATAAATGGTGAACTCTTTGTTATAGTCTGGACAAGCCAAAATTGGAGCATGGGCAATGGCAGTCTTGATATCTTCAAATATCGACTTACCTTCTTCAGTCCAGCTGAAGTTGGCTTTTTCCTTCATCATGTTTACAATGTGCCTAGTTTTCTCAGCAAACTTAGGGATGAACCTTCGTAAGAAATTCACCTTTCCAAAGAAAGAGTGAACAATAGTCTTATTTGTGGGCAAGGTAAGTTCTTGGATAGACTTGACTCTGCTTGAGTCAATCTTTATGCCTCCTTTAGACACAACGTGTCTGAGAAGTTTCCCCTCTGTTACTCTAAAAATTGACTTCTTGGGGTTTAAGAAAATGCCATTATAGGGGCAGCGTTCTAGCACTTATTATAGATGGCTCACATGATCTAGGCAATGCTTAGAGAAGACAGTCAAGTCATCAAGATAAACTACGATGAACTTTCCCATCTCATCCTTGAAGGCAAGGTCCATTTCTCTTTGGAAGGTAGCGCCAGCATTTATCAATCCAAAAGACATTTTTCTATATGCAAAAGTGCCCCAGGGTGTGCTGAAAGCAGTCTTATGATGGTCTGCTTCACCAACTTCAACCTGATTATATTTTGAGAAGCCATCTAGCGTTGATAACATCTATGAGCCTGTCACTGTCTGAAACACTTGATCCATGATTGGCAAAGGATAATTATCCTTCAAGGATGCCTGATTCAAATTTCTAAAATCCACACAAAGGCAAATTTCACCATTCTTCTTCCTTACAGGCACTATATTGGCAATCCATGTGGAATGATGGATTGAAAAGATTATCCTGGCATTTAGCATTTTTTGTATCTCAGATAAAATGGTACCTGATATTTTTGCATTATAATGCCTGGACTTTTGCCTGTAAGGTGTTTAATCAGCCTTGAGAAGAAGGTTATGTCAAATTTCATCAGGCCGGAGTGATTTTAGGTCATCATAGGAATACGCTAGGACATCCATGTATTGGTTGATTAACTTGGTGAACTCAAACCTCTCCTTAAGAGTACAACATTTCCCACTATTCACCATCTTGGGGTCTTCCTTGGTTCCTAGATTTACTTGATCAAACTCCTGAGATGAGCTCGAATCCATTGGCTGCTGTTTGATGAATCTATCATTCTTATCAAACAACTTCTCAAGGGAAACCAGGCCTTTGAGAATCTTATTCCCTTTGAATTGAAATAACTCCTCACTTGTGTTTGCATTTGATTCAAGAGCTGGTTCACACTTTTAAGGTTCACTGCCTTCAAAATGCAGTCATTCAAAGCTATCTTTTTGATCTAAGAAGGCAATGATTTGGTTGTCATTGTTAAATACCTACCAATGACTGGCATTATCAAGTACACTTGGCTGAAAGATCAGCTCAATCATGCACTTATCTCTTTTGAAATCTGAGTGGGGGACCAAGAGAGTAGCTGAAACAGCCAGTGCATCCACCCGGTCATTAAATTCTCTAAGAACTGCAGAGATGTTGAAAGCATCAAAGTCTTCAAACTGGTCCCAAACTAGATTACGGTAATGATACAATCTTTCATTCTTGGTTTGATACAGGTACCTCACCTGACAAACCACTAGTTCGGCATCTCCTTTAGCATGAAGGAGCTTGATGCCTTTGTCTCGAGTGGCTCTCAACCCAAGCAACAAAAACTCATATTCAGCTATGTTATTCGTGTTGCTGAATTGCAATTTATAAGATGAGAGAAAAATATCTCCTTGAGAAGATATTAACACAACCCCGGCTCCTGAACCAGTAGAGGAGTAGCTGCCATCAAATTCAAGAATCCATACCTCATTTGATACTGATTTTATTTTGGATTCTTCTTCATTCAGGGGTGGAGATATTTCCACACTTGCCTTGTGCTCAGCCAATTTTTTTGTTGTTCCACCTGAACGCATTTCCAGGTTGTCATTTGCAGGACCTTCATCTGATGCATCATGAACTTCATCTGTGGATAAGTAGTTACCCATGCCTGAAGACTCAAACAGAATTTGAGCTTCAGGTGCTGAGGTCTAGGTAACTACGTACTTCGCTTCCTTTTTAGGGAGCAACATTTTCATAACACCTTTGACTGGAATCCTTACCTCTGACAAATCCATGCTCAATTCACCACCAACATCCCTACAGAAATTCTGCCCAAGAAGGATGCCATATGATGCTGGGACATCTGCTACCAAGACAATCATCTTGATTCTTTTGTCTGAAAAGGCAACAAATGCAAATTGGGCATCTTTAATTTGCCCCAGCAATGGCACTTGTTTGTTTTTCATGAATAAGCATCTACCAAACGTCTTGGTCAACATGAGGTCAAGGGATTCGGCTACTTTAGTAGGCATGACATTGTTTGAAGCTTCAGAGTCAATGATGTAATTGTTCAGCTGCCGACCATTTATTAGCAATGAGACATAAAAAGGTTTAGTCCTCCCAAGAGCAGTAGGGGAGCAATAACAAGGGTGTTCCTGGTGGGTGCATTCCTGGCAGGATCATGTGTCACTTTGGGAATTGCTTGTTCAACAGGGATGTTTTGGTTTTTAACACATTGAACCAATCTGTCTAATTGCTCAGGATGGGACTGCAAAAATTCAAATTCAGACATTTGAATTTTGGTTTTCTTTATATGGTCAATGATATCAAATGTCTAGAACGAGCTAGGAATAAAGGATGGGAGTTCATCCTTTTGATTTTTGAAAGGGGGAGGACTAGACTGCGAATTTGAAATAGAAGGCATAGGGGCATTTGGGGTACTTACCTTTCTTGTAATCACCGGGTCTTTTGGCTGGAAAGGAAGAGTGGATCCCCGCTTAGCAATTGAAACTATTGGTTGAAGTCGCTCCTCTACTTTCTCCTTATCAGCTTACTAAGCTAATTGATTCTTGGACCGGGTGAATACAACATATGACCCCTTAGCTGCATTGCCTTCACTTCTGGGTTCGTCTTGATAGTTCAAGAAACCAATATGGGAGTCGCTAGCTAATTTTTCTTCTTCCTTAGTGAAGAGATTAGCATCATCTTCAGGATTCAACTCAGACTAAATGAGAAATCTGATTCAGCTTCAACATATCCAACTGCTGAGTTGTTTGGAGGTGCTTCAAGGGCAAGGTTCCTCTATGGAGGAGGAAGGCAATTTTGTTGTCTTTGATTCCTGGCAGCATTGTCTTGGTACGCTTGATTCTGAAATGTCCTCCTAGGCATATCTCTGTATGCAGGAGCAGATGACATCCCTTGCACCATTTACTTTCTGAGAGCTAGCATTTCATTTGCTAGCTTTTGTACCATTGGGTCAGTGGTGACTGCAGGTGAATACTTAGAAGATGAAGAGGATTTACCTTTATTAGGGTCTCTCTTTATCTTTCCTGCTAAGATAAGGTCATCTTCTACCTCAGTAGCCAAGTCCTGAGTAGTAGCAAGGTCTATGTGTCTGGCCTGTCTCAATAAGAAACTCACTTCAGGGAGTTGTGAGTTGATGAAGAAACACTTGAGATTCTGAGGTGTTGGCTGGGTGACCATGGGAATTCTATGCCTCAGCTTGTCGAACCTGGAAATAAAATCCATCATAGGTTCATGGGGCTCCTTCTTCATCTATGTTAGTTAGGATAGCAAGGCATGTGCATCCTCTGTAGGCTTAAACTTGGCTTCAAATTTGTCTTTAAGTGTATCTCAGTCAGTCACTGATCTAGCCTGTAGATGGTAGTTCAGTCTGTAGCAGTGCCTTCTATTGTCTCCGTGAATAACCTGACTGCTATGTCTTCAAATTCCACCCTTATTATGCCACAGGCTATGTTGAAAGCTGTAATGTGTTCATCAAGATGAACTTTCCCATCACCAAATAATTTAGAGAAATTCTTCTTTGAACTGCGTGGAAGCTCATGAAGAGGTGGAGTTAAATTTAGTGGACCGAAAGAGTTACCCCAGGGGCCTTGAGCCATGATTTGTTTATGTAAAAGTGGGATCACTAATTTGGGTGGAGTGTGGATAGGCAAAGCTCGGCTAGTAGTAGAAAAAGAAGCTCTGCCTTGTGTTGGTGGCCTGGTAGGGCTAGGAGGAAGACTCCTAGTTCGTTGAAGGTGAGATTGTGGAGGGAACAACTCAAAATTACTCTACTGCACCAACTCAAAATCAAGGTCAACAACACCTTGAGATTTTTGGCCTCTGGTATAATGTGGAGTTTCCAGATTGTAGAACAAATATGGAAAAGAGTAGGATCTACTTCAGCTTGAAGTTTGAGACTTCAAACTGCGCGCTCATCCCCAGTGGAGTCCCCAAAAACTGTTGGGTGAATATTTTATCAATCAGCATACTGATTAACAAAATAGGTCTGATCAACCATAGCAGGAAGATTGGTCGGCCAGTTGTGTAGGTTTACCACATCAAAAGGGGACTAATCTCTCCTCATCAATGGGAGATTCCCTATTAAATACACAGGAGTTATATACTATATAAATAAGCAAAAAATAACACATAGAGGGCAGAATAAACCATCCATCTGTCTTCTTTCAGCTATGATGCTCACAAACAAAGGATAAAATCTTGGTGGAAACACTAAAGGCACTTCTCTTCTTTCAGAAGTGTTCTTGAAGGAAATAGCAAGAGTTTCTTTCGGGTGGTAAAAGTAACTGATGACAAAAAGGCATAATAATTAGCAGGATGAAATAGAACACAAAGTTTCCACCTCAACTGCCCAAAGAGTATATCACAAAGGATAATGGGGGCACAAAGTCATCCCAGAATCCTCAACATAGAAGGAAAAGAAAAACACACACTGAAAACAAATGTGAAAGCGCAAAGTCTTCCTCACAGTTGATTTCATGACACTTTACTAATTACTTTCGTTGGTTCTGCTTATCAAATTAAATAAATAAGAATGAATTCAGAAGATAGACATAAGAATAATCTTCTAAAATGATACAAGCCAAAACAACACAAAGTCTGCAAACAACTTGCTTTCTTATTCAAATAAAATGAAATGAAACTACAATCTGAGCTCAAAGTCTCACTATTCTTCTTTCAACTGGGCAGAGTTTCGCTCTTGTAAAAATTAAAAGTCACCCCTGCATCGAATGAGAGATTTCAATATATAGAGGTAAAGAGAGGCCTGACACTTTGTCTCATGGAGAGACCCATGCTGCGCAATCAATGCCTTGGCTGCATTTTTGATTCTGTCAGGGAGGGCCTTACTGGTGCAGGGCAGCTGCCTTAACTGTGACGTGTTGGTTCATCTTCCTTGTCTACTTTCGACCCTGAGTCACTCATTCCATTACCTACTAGCTGTGAAACTATCTACTCTGCCTTTATTCTAAAGGGGACAAACAGGCTACGCTTTCAATGTTGGCAGGCCCCAAATATCTATCCGGCGAACTGTTTCACCTACTGGAAATAAGTCTTTTGAGTTTCCCTCTTTCTCTTCCTTCTCTTGGCCCTGACCTTAGGCTATTTGAATGCATTCAAGTTCACGTTTCAAGTATTAAAAAATAAACAAACACTTAAATGCATCCATTTTGACGTTCGCAGATCTCTCCTTTGAAAGTTAACGTCTTGCCATTTGCCTCAATTTTGATGCTTGTGGGCTTGTCGTTTTGTTGTGATGCAGGTGAAGACACATGGTAGCATCTGCGGCTTTGAAATAAGCTTCTAGGAATAGGCTTTGAGACTTGTTAGAAGCTGTAGGCGTGGACGCAGACACATGGCAGCTTCTGTTGCACTGGGATGGGACACATGGCACATTTCGCTCTATGAAGCTTCATTTGAAACTGTGTCTTGGCACGTGACACTTGGCAGCTTTCACTGTGCTTTGAGGATTGAACTTACCTGAAAGGAACTTGCCCTTTGGGATCTCAAACAGGGTCCATTTTATGTGTCAAGTGTCCCTCCGCAAGGGTTTCTATCCTTCGGGATCCTTCCGGTGGCCTTCAGGCTTTTCATCTTTGGCAGGCCTGTTGTTCGATGTATTTCCTTCATTTTCTTCAGACAAAAAGTCTGAATAAATTCCTTTCCTTGGCTTTGTGCTTCTCGCAAGGGCATCCCTCTTTGACACGTGGCCGTATCCGTCGCTTCTCGTTGAGGACATGTGGAGTCTTCCACTGCATTGTGTTGAAACCCTCTACCAGTGACACCTGGTGCTTTTCGCTATCAGGCTATTGTAGCATCATAGAAACGTTTGGGGCTCATTCAGGTTCTCTCGATTGATGACACTTATCGACCTCCGTCGATCTCTGCAAGGGACACGTGGCATCGTCTGCCAATTCTCAGAAACAAAGTGTAATGGGGCCCAGTCGACGACACTTGGCAACATCTACCTGACTCTTTCTTTGGCGCACACTTCTTTTCTTAACTGAGGCGGCCTTTGAACCTGTGAACCCGATGAACTTATGAAGTGGTTCAAGGTTCAATGGTTCGGTCGGTTCGTTCCTTTGAGTCACTTTGGCATCTTTGAACCAAGCGCACTGAACTGTTTGGGGCTTAAACCCGTTGAACCGCTGAACCAAAGTGGTTCAAAGTTCAATGGTTCAAGCCTTTGTTCTTTATCATTTGCCAATTGAAATCTTTTGATTGAACTGAGGCGCTAAACCAATCTTGAAAATAACTAAGTGTTAGAAACTTGTCCTTTTAATTGAACTCACCTGCAAAAGCCTTTGAACTTGTTGAACTTGCTAATCCCTTCACTGAAAAAGCTTGAAAAATGAGAAATTTCAAAGCTCAGAATAAATTTTGGTCTGAACAGGGCCAAAATAGTCCGTAGGTTGTCCCAAAAATGAGTGATATTTTTCAGGGACAACATAATGCACCTAAAAAATTTTGTTAACTTATAGATGGTACCAAATGAAGTCAACATTTGAAACTTGATGGATCCATCTGTGTAGATTTTTCTCCTTTGTTTTCACATAGCTGGTTGTGCCTACGTATAAATTGTCTTTGTATGTGATTTTGATGGCTAGTTGCGCGCATGATTTGAAAAACTTGTCTATTTTTCTTCGAAACCCTATGTCCACTTTAGACATTAGGTGTTTTCCTTTAAAATGAAAAAAATGTGGGTTCAACTGACTCTAACCATTCTCCAATGAAATGTTGAGCACTGCCTACATATCCAATACTCTAAAAAGGAAAATCAAATTGTATGTAGATCTCCCTATTAAGTGTATGTGTTCAATGGTGCTCCTTTAAAATGCAACCTGTGATCTAGATTTTGATGCTTGAAAAATGACAACTTTGACTTGGATTTGAGATGCTTCAAACTAGGCTAGGACCTTTTATTGTTCCCTTTTTGGGCCAAAAGACCAAATAAGGGTTCTCCCTAAAATCGACAATATTTAAATTTTAAAAATTGAAAAATCAACAAATCCTAATTGAAATAAAAGCTCCAAATACATGTAAATCACTACCCAACCCTAGGCACCAAGGTGCAAGAAATAAAGAGGCAATTTTCAATAATCACTTTGATCAACAACCAACTCAATATGAGAAAATATGAACAACTGAAAATGAGAAAATTGTACCTTTTCACCCCTTGAATGTAGGTGATTTTTTGAATTAAACTCACTAGAAATTATTTGATTTTATTCAAGAAAACAACAGTTGTTCTCTCACCAAAATCACACTCAAAACCTTGCAAATATCATAGATAAATTACCAAAAATATCCAAACAAATCCAGCACCCTTATAGGGCACTCAAAGTGGCTAAACAACCTCCTAAATAAAGTTGCCCTATGTCAAAAGGCTGCAATAAAATCAAAATTAACTGTTTTTCACCAATAGGTTTTTTGGCACCCTCAATGACCTTCCACACATGTCAAACCTAGTCGCCACACTTAGGAAAAATCATGCAATATTTATTATCCCTAAATTAGCAATTCATGAAGTCAAATCCACCATAATATATGTCAAATAAAATAAATAAATAATTTATAAAGTATTATTTATTTTTTCACTCAATTTACCCTTGAAAACCTTGCTACAACTCATAAAAATCCAACACCACACTTCAATAATTCAATAATAAATTCCAACAATTTAAATTGAGAAATTGGACATCAAATTGCCTTCAAAACACTCTCCAAGACCTCTCAAATCAAGTCGCCCCACTCCTAGGACAAACACCAAATAGACCTTTGCAAGGTGGTGTCAAAAGACATCTTTTGTTGACAAATCAGCTCTAAACCTACAGTAACAATTATTGGGCATACATCCCAATCACTCTTCAAACATAAATATTCAAATTATCAAATTCAACATATCTTTAAATGAGATCTCTACCTTGTATATGTATCTTCTAAAGGGGGGTGAACCACCTTGGGAGGGTAAAATACCTCATGACTCTCCCTGTCGACTCTTTAGGATATCTTTTCTTTTATTTGCTCAACTCTTAAGTCAACATTTTTTTTTTTCAAATATAATATTAAATTAATTGCCTAAATAACAAATAGTAAATAAAATTACTTTTAGGCAATAATCTAACAATTATTTATCTTTTAATTATCATAGTGTTAAAAACCACTTTTTAAAAATATTATATTAATCAACTAGAATTGTCTTATATGAATAAATGATAAAAATCACTATTTGGACAATCATAATTAATTAATAAAATAAAACCTCAAAAATAGTCTTTTAGTCTATGAAAAAAATAGACTAAAAGTCTTCACTACCTGCTCATAAGTGATTTAAAAATGGGAACATTATAGTTCTCCCTTCCCAAAATTGTTTGCCCTCAAGCAATTGCAAACTCACACACCTAATTACCATGTCCAAGTGGTAAACCTTGTTGTAGTGCTCAAAAAGCCTAGCTCTTGTAACTTTCAAGTGGAATATCTTTTGCCAAATAGCATAGTGAGACATTCCCCAAATAGATAAAGAATGTCATACCAAACCTTCTTTAATTTGAAAATTTAATCTTTCCATTTGCAAAGAGAAAACAAGCTTAACCCAATTGGAAAACATACCTTGCAAACGCATGTCATAATCAAGTAAACAAATTTGTAGGGATCACCTTATGTGAGATATGTTAAGCACGGGATATACTAAGAGGGGTGCGGCGGGGCGAAGGGGGGTGAATCAGTATATCATATATCTTATAAATCTTTTCTTTAAGCAAATTTCACTTAATCAAACATAATAAAACTCAAACAATAAACACCACACAAGATAGAGAGAGACACCAGATATAACGTGGAAACCCAATATGGAAAAAACCACGAAGAACAATCTCAAGTATATGAATGAGCACCAACCCAAACAATATTTGCAAGCCAAGCTTGCAGGAGCACCAACCCCTTTGTTGAGCACCAACCCAACTACTATTCGTGAGCACCAACTCACAGGAGCACTACACCCCTTTGTCGAGCACTAACCCAGCTACTATTCGTGAGCACCAACCCACAAGAGCACCAACCCCTTTGTCAAGCACCAACCTAGCAACAATGCGTAAGCACCAACCCACAAGAGCACCAACCCCTTTGCCGAGCACCTACCTAGCAACAATTCGTGAGCATCAACCCATAGGAGCACTAACCCCTTTGTGTATACCACACACCTATCTCTCAATGTTGTTATCTCAACAAATGATAGATCAATACAACATCTCTTTCCTCTCTCTCACCTTTACTCTTCTAAGCTAGATATAACAAATACAAATCATATTCATCTCTCATAATTGCTCTTCTAAGCTAGATATTACAATATCAAATCAACCTCTATCTCTCATTATTACAAATGGCTTCTCAAGCCTTTATTTATAGCTTTCCAAATGACCTTTGGCCTTCCCCCTTTGTGACCCTTCAATCCTCATGGAAAATGGTGCCAAACTTGTATGACCCTTCATATTCAAGCCTTTGAAAAGTCATGTGGTAATCCTTCATGACCAAAAACATCCTTCCCTCTTTTGTCTTCATCTTGGTGACTTTTTGTATTCCTTAAAGTGTCCCTTCATGAGAAATTGCACCCTTCCTCTTTTGTCTTCACTTGGTGACTCTTGGAATTCCCCAAAATGACTCTTCATGGGAAAATGCGTCCCATCCTTCTTTTGTATTTACCCCGTGGCTCTTTGACTTCTCCATGGGCCCTTCTTTTGTCTCATATGCAACCAAAAATATATTCGTTAATATTAAATAAATATTAACTCACATTAGCCAAGATAAATCTATTACAAACAACATTAAATGCAATGGGGCTTTTATCACCAATAATGCTAGACCTTTGACATCAATGACAATATTTCCAACAAGATAGGTATCCTTTCATTTTTTTCCCTTTGTTAACTTCCCCAAACATGTATGTCCCATTAAATAAGCCTAACAAATACTCAATTTTATCCACAAAAGAATGTTGTACCTTTGGTGTACCCTTCCAATCTTTGCCATGCAAGATGTGCTCAATTTTACAAACATTTTCAGAATTTGTTAGTGACTGTAATTCCTCAAAATTTTCAAAAATTTTCCCTTTAACATACTATTGTACCTGCCATGCCAACTTAAAAATTTTGGAACAAAAAAATTCAGAATTTGCCCATATATAAACTCTTTCCAATGATAACTGAAACATGTCCTGAAAGTACAAAATCATGACTATATTTGGTGGTTGGAATTGTGTAGTTGTCTCAGAAAATTCTGAGCAACAAAACTCAGATTTTAAACTAATTTTTCTAGCTCCTATCCTTCACTGCCACATGCAAAATGAATTGACCTTTATGCCTAAAAAATATTGTGAATGTGCCAAATTACTTACATAATTCTTTGGTGTGGGAGAGGACAATTTTTTATTAAAATTTGTAATTTCTAAACAGTTGCTCACAGCTTGGGCTTGTTTTAACCTCAATAGGGGCCTCATGCTCTTCATAACAACCTCCTTATTACCTCTGCAATGTGGGATAGGGTGTTGCCAAAGACAACTTTGGGGCTTTCCTTGGAAAATAAATTCTCTGTGTTTTCTTTCCAAACAAACATAATCAAAATCAGATTTAACCAAACTTACCAATGGCCTTGTAGAAAATTCTTTCTTTGAAACAAAGTGCTAATCATGATATCTTATGACAACTCTATCTTCAATTCCTCTTTGCCTTTTCCTCATGCTCATGAAGTAACCTCTCACCATGCTATTGGATGAAGATGAAGGGGGTTCCTTATCACTCAATCCATGCAAAATGACCTAATTCCTAAAGTTGCTCATGATTTGGGTTCTTGCCCAAACTATGGTAGTCTCAAGTCTTCATCAATGTCTCCATTTTCAACACTTCTAAAAGGGTACCCATATATGGAGGCCAATTTATTCCCAACATTGCCCTTTGCAAGGGATCTCAAAATTAATCCTAGACATGAAAAAAACAAGTTAGGAAAAACATTGGTGTTTAATAACACCCTCTTGATCCAATTTTCACTTTCTAGAATCGTGAGGTACATCCTTGTGGTCTTGGTATTTCTTCTTTATCCATTTCAAATAATGGATTGTCTTTTGAATTCCATAATAAGTTGGAATCTTGATCTTCTCCCATATCCATTTGATTATATGCAAGTCCACGATGGTGTTCTTTTCCTTCAAACATTCCCTCATCTCATTGTGAATTGATCCATCAAGAAGCTCCCTTGTGCCATCCAACTTTGTCAAGACTTGTACCCCTTTCTCATTTGCTATTATAAATTGATCCTTTCAAGCTCTTTCATCAAATCTAGAGTCATGAAACAAATTTGAAAAATTATTTTATACCAAACAAAAGTCATCGTTCAACTCATACCTTTTTGTGAATATCTCGGTTTCCTTGGCTTCTTCAAAATCATTTTTTCAAATACCAAAGTTTGAGGTACTTGGCTGCGCCAAAGCATCATCTTTTTGTCACTCACTTTCCTCCTTCAAATCTGATTTTTTTTTTTTTTTTGGGTTCTTCATAGGAACTCTCGTGAAGGAATGTCCCTTCATTCTTGGCTTGTTTTTTTTTTTGTTCAATCTTCTCTTCCTCTACATGTTCCACTATCAAGTAAGGCCTCAATTTTTCTTCACAAATAATTTCAACATTTTCAACAACATATGTGCAATTGAAAAAAAAATCTTTTCTAGCTTCAAACATGTCAACAAGATAGTTAATAATGGCTTGGAAAGATCATCACTCTCATTGAGTATCAAGGTCAAGATTCTTTGCATAGAAGCTACAACATTTTTGGTAGGATTTTTACAAATAATTGTAAGAAAATGTTGAAACATCTTAACAATAAGTTCATCACACTCCATATCTAACATCAAAACACATAACTTGGTTGAAACCATAGTTTTCAAGATGTTGACCCTTCTAGCCAATGAGTGTTCTTTGTCCTCTTTGAAATCTTGGAAGCTCTCCACAATCAATGAAAATATCTCCCTCATGATTTTAAGAAACTTTGGGAGCCATTAGTCTTGAAACCTCATTAATACATCTAGTAACCAAGAGCCTTACCTCTTTATCTGTGTCTCTCAAGAATTCATGTTGAACCAAGTAAGTCATTGAGGGTTATACCACCCATTTCATAGACTCATATTTTGATTGACTCACCTTGGATAACCTCCTTTATACTTCTTTCAAGGCGCTAATTATACCTCTCACTGGTTGGCATAGGTTCCCTAGCTTTCTTTCTATAATGTAGAGTCTTTCTTTCTTCATTTCTTCCATGGCTTCTTCATCTTCTCTGATAACACCAAATATTTTTATTTTCTTGCAACTAAATCTACAACACCAAACCTCATAGGGGGACAAGATCGGTGCTTTGATACCACTGTAATGTCTCCTTTTGGGGCTAAAAGACTAAATAAAGCTTTTTTCTTAAAATCTGTAATATTTGAATAATTTTTAAATTCTGAAAATTAAAAAATCAGTAAACCTAGCTGAAATAAAAGCTCCAAATACATGTAAATTATTACCAAATCCTAGGCACCAAGCTGCAAAAAATAAAGAGGCAATTTACAGCAATCACTTTGATCAATAACCACCTCAATATGACCAACAACTAAAAATGAGAAAATTGTACATTTTCACCCCTTGAATATAGGTGAATTTTTGAGTTAAATTTGATGAAAATTATCTGATTTTATTCAAGAAAATAACAATTGTTCACTCACAAAAATCCCAATCAAACCCTTGCAAATATCATAGATAAATTACCAAAAATATCCAAACAATTCCAACACCCTTCTAGGACACTCAAAGTGGCCAAACAACCTCCCAAATGAAGTTGTCCTAGGTCAAAAGGTTGCAATAAAATTAGAATTAATTAATTTTTCTTCACCAACTAAGGTTTTTGGCACCCTCAATGACCTTCCACACATGCCAACCCAGGTTCCCACACTTAGAAAAAATCATGCAATACTTATTAGCCCTAAATTAACAATTCATGAAGTCAAATCCACCATAAAATATATCAATTTAAAATAAATAAATAATTCATAGATTATTATTTATTTTTCCACTCAATTTATCTTTGGAAACCTTGCCACAACTCATAGAAATCCAACACCACACTTCAACAATAATAAAGTCTAAAAATTTAAATTGAGCAATTGGACATCAAATTGCCTTGAAAACACTCTCCAAGACCTCTCAAAGCAAGTCACCTCACTTCTAGGACAAGCACCAAATAAACCTTTGCAAGGTGGTGTCAAAAGACATCTTTTGTTGACAAATCAACTCCAAACCTACAGTAACAATTATTGGACATACATCTCAATCATTCTTCAAGCATGAAAATTCACAATAACAAATTCAACATATCTTCAAATGAGATCTCCACCTTGTATTTGTACCCTCCAAATGGGTGTGAACCACCTTGGAAGGGTTAAATACCTCATGACTCTTTTTGTTGACTTTTTAAGATATCTTTTCTTTTATTCGCTCAACTCCCAAGCCGACATTCCTCTTTTTCAAATATAATATTAAATTAATTACCTAAATAACAAATAGTAATTAAAATTACTTTTAGACAATAACCCAATAATTATTTATCTTTTAATTATCATAGTGGTAAAACTCACTTTTAAAAAATATTTTATTAATCAACTAGAATCATTTTAAATGGGTAAATGATAAAAATCACTATTCGAGCAATCATAATTAATTAATAAAATAAAACCCCAAAAGTAATCTCTTAGTCTATGAAAAAAATAGACTAAAGGTCTTCAGTTTCTGCTCATAAGTGATCGGAAAATGGGGACATTACAGACCTACTCCTTATGATTAATGGTTGAATTTAAAAGAGTAAGGCAATCTCTTTGAATGTGCAGATCTGTATAATAGGCTTGCTTGACAAATTTTAGATAGGAATATGCTCTCACCTATTGTGTATTTTTATGGGAAGCTTTGGGTGCTTTGTCACGACTGTGACATGCAAAATTTATGGGTTGACCCATAGGAAAGATTTGAATTTGAGAAGTAACCATTGTTTGGTGCAGGAGAGTCCGTCAGATTTAAACAAGTCTAGAATTATGAAAAGGTCTGAGTCTAATAAATTTGTGCAGAGAAAGGAATGTTGACATGATGATCTAGAAATAGTCTAAAAATGATTTGAACAAGTTAGTGACAAACTATGGAATCAATGTAGGTGACAAATACCAAATCAAGAAGTTTGGACTCATGGAAATCATGCGGATGTGAAGTGTGAATGGGAGCTATATGTGCACGCACAAGTCATGTAAGGCAAATAAAGGTTAAAACTGGCATTTCTAAGTATATAATATCATATTTTAGTATATACATAATTATGTTTTGGAATGGTCTTCAATTGAAGTGACCTCAAAAATTGATCAATTAATGAGTCCATCATTGGAAGAGAATCAATAAATTGTTCTTATATAAATAGATGGGGGGCTAGATGTCATTATCGTCATATGTCACCCCTTTAGGCACATCTTTCACATTATACTCCACAATTTGATCCAATGCCATGCAATTGTAATCCTTGTGATGGACTTGAGTGCCATCCTTGCAAGCCATCTAGTAATCTTCATAAAAAGAAATATAGCAGTAAGACCAAGGATGCCTTCAATCAATCCTTCGTTGTCAAAATACAACCTTTTCTCATGTAGGTAAAAAGTAAAACAAGACATCCTTTTCAACGAATTTTGTTGTAGCAAGGGATTTGCATGTGTAATGGCCAATCGTGATAGAAAAGTGGAAAGTCTCCCTCCAAAAATTTGACAATGAAGAGAGAGAAAATGTCTTTGATGCATCTAAAATGTTGAAGACCTTCCTCCTAATTCAATTGAGTGTAGAAATTGTACACTCGATTGTTGGCATTTAGGCTCCCATCTTTAAGTCCCCAAGGGGGCCCTGTACAAGTTTAATTACATCCTACTTCTAGTCATCTAACATTATCAATAGGAAGATGTCATGTGACCATCTTCAAAACTTTTATGTTATACTAACGAGGCATCACATACTCAATGATTCACATGGTCTCACACCCATCACACACTTATTCACAACTTAAAGTATCAAAAGTGTTTCCTCGAAGCAACAAGGTTCGTGTCACTATGCAGGATTCTCCTCTTTTTGATCTTCTTTATGGTATGTTATTCTATTAAACTATTACTTTCCATTTAAACATTTTAATTTTATTTTCTCTTTTGTATTTTTTTGGGTGCACTATTGCTCTCCCCATGTCTTCTTTACATCGTATCTTTTGTAGTCCCATGGGCCAATCTTGGTCTTTGGTGGTCATTAATATATAAATTAAATTAAATTAAATTGATTTAGTCGATCCTAGGAATATTCTCTTGAGCAATGGCACATACTAGTTATGAAGTAATGTAAACCCAGCTTGTGGCACCCAACTCACACAATTGCTTGTTGATGGAGTCACTAGTGATTGTCCCCTAATTGATGAACTACTTCCCTATACATATGATATTGAGCATCTGACACATTCATGTATGGAATTACCCGTCCAAATTATTTCCCATCATATTTTTCAATGATGTGATCATATTTGAAAGTTCTTCCTTGAACTCAACCTTAAAAAGACTTTTGGTGTCATGCCCCTCTCTAGTACGACATGACACTTTACGTGGATTTGCCTATTCCAGACTCTCGTAGGTAGATGGTGGTGATGAGAGAGTCATTTTTGCGTTTATTTGGCGATTGGATGGCTCATTATGCTCTTGAAGACATTATATTTATTTATTACTTTTTATATGGGGCCAAAATGTTATATTTTTAAATTAAGGTGCACTTTTATTTTATAAAGTTATTTTTTATTTAAAAAGTACAATGAGGTTTTACAAGATGTATTACGGATACTTCTAGAAGTTTTCAAAAAAGTGCATAAATAGATCCCATGGGTCTCTCATTTGGCATCCAAGTCTATTTTCTCATTTGAGTCTTCTTAAGCATTTGTGGGGCGTGATAGTCTGCAAATCTTCAGTATAATCATTGAGAACGATACCTCTCAAGAGATTGCATCACTGAGGAAGTGGAAGATCTTCTGAAGGGTTGCGCATTGGAAGTGGTATTCAGCGATTTCATGTTGAGTTTCATTGGGTATTCAGGTTTAGTTCGAGGGTTAAACAATT
The DNA here is from genome assembly GCA_037957365.1 of Torreya grandis. Classification (NCBI taxonomy): domain Eukaryota; kingdom Viridiplantae; phylum Streptophyta; class Pinopsida; order Cupressales; family Taxaceae; genus Torreya; species Torreya grandis. The sequence goes on from JARHVA010000098.1 coordinate 499,474, forward strand.
TTGGAGTCTTCTGGTGAGGAGATTGCATCATCGTCCAATTGAAGGGGCTACCCAAGGAAATAAAATTATATATATGTTATACAGTCCGTACAAGTACGGCGTGTACCTGCAATAAGGTACGACAGAGTTTGGTGCTCCAGCATACTGATCGGGTTTCACATGTGCAAGATTGGACGGAGCAGAATTATCGCTTGTGGTCTTTCAACTCACTTGTGCATTCCGCGCGGTTGCATTTGCTAGAAGAAACTTTAGCCAAGGTGGAGACGGCAGACCCAAATATTGATAGTTCAAGGATTGATGGATTTCCGGTTAAACAACCTGTGAAAGATGGTAGTGCGCTGCATAGGTTGGATATCCTTGATGAGTGCTTCTCAAAGGAAACAGTGTCTGATCTTGAGCTTGAAAGTAAATATGTGGCTGATCAATGGCTAAAGTCAAGCATTCAGGCATCACCAATCAGCGTTTTTGGGCAAATCGTGGGACTTGGACAAGTTGTAGCAGTCCCAGAACAACTGCGCAACAAGGAAAACTTAACGGCCAACAACAACACCAATTCGCAGATTTGGGGACTGCCATACACTATAACCTCAGCAAATCAACTTAGGCAGTCAGCAACGCAGCTAGGGTGGAGTGTTCCTCTGTGATAAACAGTGAGCTTCAGGTTTGAAAGGTTTAGACTTACAATCATTTGAACCCTTCTGTCCATGTTTTGTGGAAATCTGAAAGTCGCAATTTATTGTAAAAGATCTATATCTCCCTTAAATAAATATATTGGCACTAACTTTGAATCATTGAACTGAGTGGATTAATTTCATATTTAGTTTACACTTACAGCAGTATAGTTTAATTGCTTGACAACTGTTTGACGAAAGTCCATAAGGCAATATTAGTATTTTTTTTTGTGATCCTACCAACTGTTTGACAAAATTCCATAGCGCAATATCAGTGTTTTAGTGATCCTATTAGTGAGGGTCATTACATTTGAGACCTTGCAAATTCCTTGTCTTCCATTTTTAACCAACTATTGATTGTGCCAAGGCACTCATTCGAGGCAATCCTCCATAATGTTGATCCTCTATGGATGTCTCAACAAATTCCACATGTTGAGGAATACCCACGTATCCATTAATAAAATTAGAATTAAGACACACTACAATCTTGCCACTCGAACCACAAACTTCTTATGTCTCAGGTTTATAATTCTTGGCACATGAAAGGAAAAGCTTTGGGCATTGGTTAGACACTAGGAAAGTCGGTGTCTGAAGAAGACCATTATCATAAATCTAAGTGATCATTGTTGGGAACGTTGATTTTGGCATGAAATTCTACCAAATCAATGTGCCCTATGTTTGTATCAGAGATGTTGGGGATATCTAACTCAATGTTTGATGGAGGGTCTCTTTTGTCTTTGTACTTCATTCTAGAATGAGTGGCCTGTGAAGTCATAAGGGGAGGCAATACCAACAAAAAAACCTTGCAATAAAACCCAATGGAAGGATAAGTACCTTGTGGGCATGACCGAGGATTGAGGTCAATAAAACTTTGAAGAGCTCGACGCAATTCATTGTTGGCGAGAGTGGAAAATGTGAAACAAAGACGACGAGAATCCTTGCCAGAGGTACAACATGACCCTCTTGTCCCAAAAACCCTAGAATAATTGAAACCTTGCAAAACCCTACCGCTTCTCCCAACACCACAATGCAGAAACACAACAGTTGAATTAAAAAACTAGCACAAAAATGTACAGTTGAAAACCTAGCCTGAAATAAGCTTTGCAAATATCCCTCATGCCCATAGAAAAGTGGAACTATGCTTGCAGTGCCATGAAAAACTAGTACAAGACAAGATAAAGTTAAAATCCTGCTTGAACACACACTACAAATATCCTTCACATAATCCACCACAAGCTGGAATGAAAACTTGAAAAAGGGGAAATCATAAAATGGAGGCATCAAAGGTGGAGTGAAAAAGTTCATAAGCGAACACAGAGAGATGACTATAAAAATGGTAGGGGGCATGTATAGGTGAGAGTGGGCAGGTAACGAAGCTGGCATCACTAATGCTATGGCCCACTTAGGCAAGAAACACATGCAAGAAAATGTGATTGGGGGATTTCAGAGATAGCAAACATCCATTGCAATGTTAATATTGTACAATGTTTCCAACTTTTCTGTTTTTTTCCTTTGTTGATGACTTTTGTTGAAAGAATCGGAGATTATGGATGCCTTTTACTGTAGATACAAAACGTGCCCAAGGTCCGTCAGATTTGATATAATCCTTCAGTGAACACTTCCCTTAAGTAAAGGGTGGAAATTTGGGACCTTTAGTACAAGCTGTGGCTAAATACCTAACATGTTACCAAAGACCGAAATAAGTCCAAGCGATTGGAGGAAACATCTGAAAATCAGATAAAGGGAGAATTTTACAATGTGGTCAATTTGTAAAAGAATTCCCGATGTCTTTGAAAAAATAGAGACAAGTTTCAAAAATATGTGGAAATGTTTTACAGATTACACTTTTCCATAGTCTCCAACCGACTAGCGAAGACTTGAAACACAGCGAGAAAATCGGGGGCTGGCAGAATTTGGGTACATGTGAGACGTACCAAAAGCCCACTTTTCCTGAAATAAAAATACACTTCAAAGAATTTGTCAATAGGGAACTCTTTGAATGTTTTAACATGAGAAACTCATCATTGGATTTTTTGAAGTCGAATTTTAGGTACAACAATATACAAGTTTTTCAAATATAATTAATAATCAACTAAAATTAATTTCTAAGATGTGTGTCATCTTTATTTATAAGAATGTGTATGTGATCCCTTAAATATTTTCACGTGTGAAATTCTAACTTATTTGTGTGAGCTATTTTTTTAATCCTCAATGTTTTCATATTGATTCTTTACTTGTTTTATTAACAATCATGTCGATTTGCAGCAACAGACAAATCAATTCTAATATGAGGTTTAAAATGTCAACAGTAAGCCTTGATTTGTAATTCCATATTGCAATCAATCTCAGAATGTCTCGCAACAAATGAACCTTTCATTAGGCCCTTTCTGCAACATTTGCATTTAGTTCCAGAGTATACAGCAAGCATCAAGCCATGAACGGTAGGCTGTCTCGCAACAAAATTGAATTGGAAACATGAATATGTTGCTAACCGCACTAGTTTACCAAAAGAGAGTCCATCGCTTCATGTTGATTTTCAGCTACCTTTCTATTTTTCAAATAAAGATCCAAAATACTAGGCAAAAGATATTGCATCACTCACAAATGATTAAAGCTTATAGCCATTCAATGATGGAAATATCAATTTTGACAATATCCTTCCTTTGAAAAGTTGTTACATGCTCGAGTTATTATTTCCCCCTTTTTTATTGAAAAGTTTAGTAATAAACCTTATAATAAATATTTTTCTAGTTATTTAAAGTGACTTGCTCCTTTCTCAATCAACATGATCGATTTGAAGTCTTCTTTCAGAGTGTGATCCTATTCCACCAATTGTTGTTTGATAGGATTAACAATTTTTATTTTGTATTTAATTACTGTAAGATGCTTTTCAATCAAAAATATCCTTTCCATTAGCATTTACTTATAAAATTGGATTCATAACTTCCATGCATGAAACTAGATTGGAAACCACAGAAGCCTCGCAAGAGAAAAGATAAATGAAAAATCCTGCAGGGTTGTAAGAAAGGGATAGCTCTCTCATAAACCCCATAAAGACAACAACTTGTGGGTCAACCTCACTGAAATTAATCGCTTTGAAACAAGCATATGGTACCAATGTGTATCTTTTCATATTGAGGAAGTGTATAAAACGGAAAATATATCAAGTTAATTTTGCATTACAAATGTCAACAATCAATAAGTAGACAAAATCAATATTGTGTTAGATACAATCTTAGGCATTTAATTATACACTGCAGAACATTTTGAAGGAAAACTGGTTAGGGAAGGAGGCAAAGCATCGCACAACATCCAAAGGAAAACGGAAAACAGTGAGAAAGGAGAAATAATGCTTGCTAAATAGCTACAACAACATCAGCACGCTGTCTCAATGCTTCAGAACGTTTACTTCTTTCCATGGCATCAACCAACCAATTTATCCCATCTTTGATACCCAACCTGTTGCAACAATATTTGTACAGAACCATAAATACTAGCCATAGGAACATCCCATACATCTATTTTTTCTGATTTACGGAACTGGCTATTTAAACAGATTCAAACAAGTCAGATAGTGGACTTTTACATTTAGTATCTTACCCATCATATGCAGAAATTGCTTGAAACATATATGGCCTTTCATCCAGCTCTTTCAAGTCCAAATATCTTGCCACATCTTCGGCTGATACAGCACCTGGAAGGTCCTGTGTTGAAACACAGAATCACAGTTAATGAATTAAGTGCAAACAAGAAATGTCATTAAAAACTTAAAATGCATGTTACTAGAAAATCAATTTAAGCCAAGCTAAACCAAGGAAATGAGTCGAGAAAGAGATTTGAATTCAAAATTTATACCATATATTATAGCTTTATTTCCTAAGAAAAACATATATTTATACTATATATTATATACAATCAGGATAATAGTTTCAGAGATATTGAAAAATCCAAGTTCCGAGAACAGCATCCCTCGTAACAGAATTTCCAAATAACGATTTTATGCAAACCAACAGATTCATAAAAATTATTCCTTCTCAGTGGTTAATCAAGATATTCAAGTAAAGCCAATTAAACAAATCTCAAAAGGTCCATCGCAAAGAGACCAAAATCCAAAACTGGTATACATTGTTCAATAGGAAAGACTGCACTATATTCATTGTCATGCCATGTTTTTATTCCATGTAAAGCTAAAAAAAATTAATACGAAAATCCGTTTTACAGAATACCAAGGAATCAGATCCAAAACCAGAGGTCTGTTGTCTAAGTTTTTCCAACTATACCAAAAAAGTCCACAACCTGCCCATAATGAAAGACTGCAGGCTGAAGGCATTGCCAGAAAACATAATGTCTCTAATAATCAAGTTTAAGTTAATGACCAGATCCAACTAAACAGCTCCTAGCATTAAATACAGTTAACTCAAAAGCACTAAGAAAAAACAAATGAAACAGGGAGTATGTGTCTGCTGGAACTTCTCACGACTAGAAAGGGCAAGATTGGCATTCCTTATGTCCAGAAATGTTACTGACAGCTCCAGTTTTTCTGAGATCAAATGTGATGTAGGCACAAATGAATAGTAAAGAAGTCCAGCTCACATTCAGAGTTAACTTTACTATACACCCAATTAGAATGTGGTCAAGGTTATGCACACCACATGTTGGCCGCTCCACAGGCGCAACAAAACACTAACCTTAAGAGAAGAGGAGAGACGTCATGCTACTAGGAAAGTAATGAAGACATGAATATCATTTAGGAGTTAACATCAATATGCCTGGAGTGAGTTAAAGAGAGTTCACCTTGTTTGAGCCTAGCTATTGGCTTGCTCCATGCATAATCATGCTCTAGACAGGGACGTTCAGATTTAATTATATATTGTGCATATGGATTGTATTGTGTGTTTTCATTTTAATTTAATTATAATGAAAACAATGATTCATTTATTTCGAATTTGTAATACAAAATGTGAACTTTGATGCATAACATGCATATGATTAATTAGTCATATTCATTATTTAAATATTCTATGGTTAAAATATTCTATGGTTTGAGACATTAAGCTTCTGTAATCCATAATGTTTGAGAACAAGTTTTTTTCGGAGGAAAATTGCATAAAAGAGAGTTTTTAACTGGCATTTCGGCCCACTTTGTAGGTAGAATATTTGATGAAATCTCTTCTACCCAATTTTCCTGCCTAAGTCTTGTTCTCGAATATTCTATGGTATTTTGTCTTAAATTTTCATGGGGGTCAAAGCCAGCTATGCCCTAAGTTCTAACCCCCATAATCCCCTATGTCTCCCTCGAAATTTGGAAGGGTCTCTCTCTTAATTATTCCCGAACCTCAATCCATTGTCCCTACCATTTTCATTCACAAAACTTGGTGTAATATAGCTAGGGATTAGAGCCCATGACAGATTGCCAAAAACTATCACTATAACTGGCATAGACCCATGTAAACAGACAGAGGGTATAGTACTTTTCAATAGGTAGCAGCCCCAATGTTTTTGCTTCCATGTGATGAGTTGGGATTTATTGGGATCTTTGTGTCGTTTTCTTGAGGCCTTCAAGCCCCTCTAATGTTTACACTCCCATATGGAAATGGCCTATGTTGGACACTTCTGAGTGCTTTCCCTTGGGTCCTTTTAATACTTTCATTGAATCCTTCAAGCCCCTTGATGGATCTAGTACAATTGATGCATTGAGCATTCACCTCCACTCCTCAATGTAAATTTACCTATCAACACAAATTATTGAATTGTATACCAACAACAAGAATTGCAATATATTTAATGAAGAGAATCCAATATTGTTACATAAATGCTAAAAGTGCTATTGTATTGGTAAATAGTGCATAAATTGCCGTCATGCCACTCATGCATTGCCATCCTTTTGTCAATGACTATATAGTGCAAAAAGAGCCCTCGCACAGCTCATAGATTTTCATCATTTTATTGGTGAATTCTCCTCCCTTTTTAAAATAGGCAGTATCCGAAAAATATGATCACAAGTATTCACTTTGGTACAAGGGGGATATTGAAAAGTTAATCTCTTATCAAGAAGCCAATTCCCTCAACTTCCTAATTGAATGGCCATAAAAGAGCTAACTAGTCTTTCATCATTTTAGAAAAAGGCAAATAACCTTTCTTTTTATCATTTGTCTCCATGAGATCTCCAAGAAGCCAACCTAGAGGTTGTATATGACCCTTAACCTGTCACACAATTGAGCTGGTTTTTGGCGATTAGGCAAAGGACAGTGAACACAATGTGCATAACCATGGAACACCCGTAGAAAGCATCACTTACCAAACTGTCGCCCATCTATTTGTATCAATAGGCACATCAAATTAACTTCATTATAAATTGTGCAATCAGACACACCATCTGAAATTGCCATGTGTTATCAATGCACACCATTCAAGTTCTTAATTCCAACAAAAAATCAATGCCCTTTGTTGATAGGCAATCAAAATGATCCCACCACATACACCTATAATGATCTACAATTATCTTTAACAAGATGATAAGGAAGGCATAAGCAAGAATCACCGAGTCAAAGAGTCTTCTTCCAAAACCCAATGTATGCAAAAAGCCAAATCAGGTAATGGAATCGGTGACACACACATAAACTTTGTTAACTTTATCAATGATAGAAGATTACATATATGTGCTAGTTAACTCTTACTTTCATGGAGTTTAGCCTCATCATGAACACCTAATACAATCCCTAAGATCTCTCTCTCAATCCTATCTATGATGAGTTGTTATTACAGCTCATTACTCACACATAATAATATAATATGAATTATATACTTAAGTACATACTAACCTAGATTATTCCAACATGTCCATGGCAGAAAGATAGAAACAGGGTGGGGGCAGGTGGGGCGAGTAGAATCCATTCGTCATCTCTCTCATCTGAGCCCTCTACCCAAGCTTTGAGCAGCCCCTCCCCCTCACAGAGATAATCATTAATACCAATATGAAACCTCTGGCAAATATGGAGCACTAAAGTTAGGAAGCGGCCCCTATCTATATACAATCCCCACCCCCTGTCTATATAGATATGGGACCTTCAACACTCAATGCATCATATTGTACTCTTATAATCTGCTTAGATATCAAATATTGAAAATGCCCAGAGATACACACAAATAAACTTTGTTAACTTTATTCAATGATATAAAATTACATATATAGGCTAATACAATCCCTAAAATCTCTCTCACGAGCCTATTTATAATGAGTTGTTATTTCAACTTAATAATCACACATAATAATATAATATGAATTATATACCTAAGTACGTACTAACCTAGATTATTCCAACAAGTCTAAGAACAACTCAATGTACACAATGGAAAGACAGACTTATTTTCAATTGACTTCCATTTTAATAACGAAAATTTATAGTGACTACAACACAATCTCTTCTTGACATGCAATGTAACATATGACCACAACACTTGGCAAATGCAACATGAAACTTACATGTCTCCTTAGACTTCAGTGTTTGTTAGCTTGTCATCATAATTTTGTGTGCTCTAACTCACGACCTCCACAGCCCCCCCTTCCATCCCCCTATCCCCCCACAACCCAAAACTAAAACCAACTCTTTAACTTTATCCATATCTGCAGCCCTTTATAAATACACATAAATTAGCCATTTCCAATAAAGATGGGTCTAGGCACCTTCAAAATTGCCCCTTACACACATTTACGTACCCTGTTATATGACCTTAGAAATAATATGGGGGAACATACAATGAGGCACAGTTATTTTACCCCTTCAAAAGAATGGGTTTTACAGACATGACCAGGAACAAATAATATGGAGTAACATGATTAAATGCAAATAACATAAAACACCACTTCAAACACTCAGATGACCACAACTATCTTTGGGAGAAAATGATAAGAAACACCTTAGAAGCCAAAGATTAACATAAAAGAGCTTGCATTTGAATAAATTTAACCTCCATCTCTTCTAAAGATGTCTCTCACCTTTACCAAATACCCACCATACATTTTTGTGATAAGTTTGTAAGAATTACACCCTTTGGCATATAGGTCAATGTTTCCTCAAATGAAAAATTAGGTTATTTAGAAAATCAATTGGACTTATTATTGAGCATATGCATAGAATAAAACTTGGGGCAAAGTTGTCTACATGATACCACAAGGTTTGAGGGATTCTTTGATAATTTTACATTCTACCTGATAAAAGTGAATGGCCTCCAACTATATTCAAATTTGAAAGTTGAACGGCCTTTGATTTTATTTCATATTTACTTGATGAAATTTGAAATATCTACTCATGGTTGTGCTTTCCAATAGTTATCTCTATTTTCCTGCAATCATCAAGGCTACATGTATTCCTCCCTGCCTATGATTGCAATGATATTGGATAATTTGATGTCTACATAATATACAAATTTACCGGTTTAGGTACCGGGCTTCATCGATTTGTTTTTACCCCTGGTTTGGTACAGCTTGGGTATGTTCATAAAATAAAATACATATATGAAAATTATAGCGACGTGAACAAAATTGGCCATTTGATGTTGGGTTCACCAATTTTGTATTTTGCTTCAATGTTTTTGTTTTATTTTGTTTTATTTTTTGTTTATTTAAATGAAAAATTATTGGTTTTTAAACAACGTTTTGCATCTGGTTCACCCCATGTATGGCCTTCACCATAAGTATGTAGGGCCCTGCCCAGGTATGCACCAGATTCGTCATTGACATATATTAACAACGTTAACAGGCTTTGTAGTTTACCCCCCGTACATGTATCCGATATGAACCAGGTTCTGATTCCAGTGCAAGTCTGTCTTGGAAACATAACCAGGAAGGGCCCCGTGCCCAAGTCAAATTGGGTAGGTTTCCAAGTCATACTCGGCCAGAAATCAGAAAACAGTAAAGTAGGTAATATATATAAACTGACTCTCAAAAAAATTCCAGAAATGACCCCACAAGAACATGAGCCCCTGTACCTAGGCAACACTTATAATGCAACTCTTTATGCAAAGCCCTGCTCAGGCACACCCTAGGTTTGTCACTAACATATAGTACCTACATTACCAAGTTCTCAAAAAAATCCAAGAAACCGACGCTAAAGAATTCCCAGAAATGACCACACAAATATGTTAGCCCCCTTACCTAGGAAATACGATCATATTATATGATATACCTCGTTATGTACAACACGAAAACCACTTTATTTAAAAATAAATGGTGTTCCAACTAGTTAAAAACAAACAGATATACTACCACTGAGGATTCCAATTGCACACTTGTCCATTTGTTGCAAATGTACAACAACAGCACACATCCGTGCGCCTAGGATGACAATCTAACCTTCATTAAACATGCCTACAATAGAACTATTCAAAGTTCTACAAGGCTTGGTCCTTTCAAAACATGTCTCAAGTTCCAGCCAACCACACCTCCAAACATCCTATGGCACACCATCCGGAACCAAGTCGCGCACACATGAAAAAGAAGTAGACAAAGCCAAGAAGCTTTTGCACACAGTAGGTTCAGCAAATACTCTCACACCCACAACAAAAGTACAATGAGCGTCACAATGTGCACATCACACACCCCATGAATTCAAGGTGGATAATAATGCCTAGTTGCATCTTCAAAAGGAATGCTTCAAGGGTCCTCACAGGGAGATCAAGCCTCTTCGCTACGGTCCTTACAGCATACTCCATGTAGCTAGAGAGAATGCATGTGTCCTTGATTTACCACAATACTTTAGTCCTCATCCAGTATTCAATGTGGAGCTCCTTAAGCCATACTTTCCACCTTTATTTGAGCCATAAACAACTCGGTATCCTTTAGACTTAGCTCCTGAACACTTCCAATCAACATACAAAGATCAAATTGTTGAAGTCATAATGACAAACACCCACCACCAAAGTATGCATAAGTTGTTCAGAGTGGTCAAGGCAGGACAATATGGCAATCTAAGTGGTATAACATTCAGCAACTTTGATGCAACCGCAGTTAGGGGTCTCAATGAAGAGATGCTTTAGACCACACAACCTTCAAAATTACACAAGCCCAAAGATAATGAAATAAAATGCAACAACTTTATTTTTTGATTTTGATGACTGAAATACAGTTTGCATGCATACTAAAATAACGTGCGATCTCAATTGAGATGCATTACAAAATCAAATCTACCTGTCTCTACTTGCTAACTCATAGTCTTTGCAAGTTTAGTCATTCATTGCTTAACTCGCAACAAGCTCCTTAGATCTTTTCCTAGTTCTCACTGACTCTAGTGGGCCTCTCGCAACACAAGCATAGGGGAATGGTTATATAGGCACAAGACCCACCTACTCACAATAGCATATCACAACCAAACCAACAACCCACTACAAGCATTTAATACAAGATAAAATCCGGACTCATTAAAATTCACTATGCATCCAAATTATTGAATCCCAATGTTGCACGGAGACTCGTCTCCTAACAGTAGAGACGCATCTAAGGAACCAATACGCATCTCTGGGACCGATACTCATCTCGAAGACTTGCATTTCAGTGTTTGCTTTTTTAATATATTTTGTACTCTTGACCCTAGATGTGATGAGACATCAAAAACAAATTCCAATATAATTACTCTTTTCTTTTGTCAACATGTAATTTCTTTGCTTTAAAGAGTTATTAATGTTTTTCTTAGGCTACATCGAGTTATATAATATTTTTTTCTCTAAATTTTCCATATTATTTTTTCACTATCTCCACGTATCCATCTCCCATTTTTCTAAAAAATGACTTACCCATTCCAATCTCCTCATACCTATATTGATACCCATACCCATCCCTTTGTTACTATGTTAAATACCCATTAAAATCCAAATTATCCATAACACATCACAACATAACACACCTTGTCATAATAAATCATGACATAACACATCATGACAAGATGGAATCCACAAGAACATTGTGAACTAAACAAGTTGCGCGGAGATTGCAACTCACAAGATCATCTCACAGTGGTTTGCAAGCAAACTTTGTGCTTAGAAATCCATGCACGAGTTGCACAAAATCCTCATTGACTAACTTATGCATGCCATTGCTCCTTTACAAGACATTGAAATCTTCGCAATATGAAGCTATGAAAATTACCTCAACATTGCAAGACTTGCTTTCTTCCTCTTTAGGCGGATCTTTTGAACTTGTGCAAAGCTATATTGAGTCTCCCAAATAGAATTGCACAAAACTATATAAGTGATGTCAAGTTGCTAGCATCAATAACATTGCCCAAAACAACACAAGAGAACCCTGTGCATAATCAAATACTTGCACACAACTAATAAGTTGCCTATTATTACACTAAATGTTTTTGTTTGATATGAGATTACTTGTGAACCCGGATGCTCCTACATCATACACCCTAGGTTAGAAATAAACATGAGCTCACGTGCCTTCTAAGAACTCCTTGAGAGGTACTCCATACTTATTTCTACTGCGCTCAACCAAGTCACATCTTCAATTTCTCAGTCTTTCCACTTTACCAAATATTCTATATATTCTTATGTGAGTCGTCTTACCGACTCTAGTGTCAATCACCTTTTCCACTTCTTCGTGTTATTTCTCAAGTATCTACACTCTCCAATCAACTTCTTCAAAATTTGTGCTTGCACTGTCTTCACTGCATTGTCCTTCATGATAAGGATACAAATCTGCCACACTAAAAATAGGTGATGTGTCTATCCCCTCTGGTAGCTCAATCTCATATGCGTTTGTCACAAACTTTCACAACACTCTACATGGTCCAATATTCTTTCAATTCAAATTATCATATGTTTCCTTCGAGAATCTTTTCTTCCTTGGATGTGCTAAGACTATGTCTCCCACTTGATATTCCAATTCTCTTCTCTTCATATTTGTGTGTTGCTTATACTATGCAGTGCTTCTTCCCAACTGTTTGTGCACTTACAAATGTAAGTCGTACATATATTCAGGAAAATCTTTTGCTTCAACACTCTTCCTTCTCTCACCTCTGGTGTTGCACAATTCTACAACTCCTCTTGAACTACTCGCATACACACCCTGAAATGGTGTCCTTCCAGTGCTTCTATTAACTAAATTGTTATAAGCAAACTCAGCTTGTGCCAAAACTGAAATGCATGTTCCCGACTTACCTTCAATAAAACACTACAACATATTACCAAGCCTTTTGTTGACCACCTCCGTCTATCCATGCATCGTAAGATGATATGTTGAACTAAACTAAAGCTCAGTACTCAACTTATTTCACAACATCTTCCAAAAATTTCCAGCAAATTTTACATCCTTTTCTAATACTATGCTACACAACAATCCATGCAACCTTACAACTTCCCTAAAAAACAAGTTAACAATGTGTGTAGCATTACTAGTTTTCTTGCATGCAATAAAATGTGCCATCTTGTAAAATCTATCCACAATGACAAATATGGAATCATGTCCCCTTTATGGTCTAGGCAATCCTAAAACAAAATCCATGCTAATATTTTCCCATTGTTTCTCTGGAATTGACAATGGTTGATACATCCCTGCATTCTGACTTCTCCCTTTTACTAACTAACGAACTCTACATTCTTGTACATATTTGTGCACATTTGAATTAATCCTAGACAAAAAATAATTCTCAGCCTTTTGAGCATATGTTTTGTTATAACCAAAATGAATTCTAAAACTCCACTCTGATTTTCCTTAATCAATTTTCCGCGCATCAAACCTTTGTGTATACATGACAACCTTTCTCTAAACAATAAGCCTTCTTGCACAAAATAATCTAACCGTAATGTTTTGTCCACACTTAGCAATACACTTAGCAAAACTCCACTCTGATTTTGCTTATAATGCATCTCTAAAATCTTCATCTTCTGCATACAATTTATTCATACAGTCAAATCCTATAACTTCCATTCGGATCTCATTCAACAAGAGACACCTACTCAACGCAGTTGCAACTTTGTTTGACTTATCATTTCTATGTTTCAACACAAATGAGTAACTTTGTAGAAATTCAATCCATTTCATGTCTTTGATTTAACTTTCCTTAACTATTTATGAATTGCAATGCTTGATGGTTTGTGTACAACACAAACTCCTTGAGCAACAAGTAAAGCTTCCACTTTTTGAGTGCCTGCACTATGGCATAGAACTCTTGATCATGAAATGAATATTTTTTCATTGCATCATTCAATTTCTTGTTGAAGTAAGCGATAGTCCTACCTTCTTAACTCAACACTGCTCCAATTGTTACGCCACTCGCATCACAATCTACCTAGAATACTTTATGGAAATCTAGCAATGCCAACTCCAGCTGCTCAAGTTACCTTCTTTTTCAATTGTTGGATATTATGCTTTAAGTTTGAGCTATAAAAAAAATCTTTTCTATATCCGCTCATCACCTCAATGATAGCTGCACACATCCCACAAGTTGCAAATAAACTTGCTATAGAAACTTGCAAGGCCACTTCACGATTCAAACGTGCTCCTAGGTGATGGCCACTCGAGAATAGCTCCCTTTTCTAGATCTATCTTCAAACCTTCTCCGGAAATCACAAAGCCCAAGTATACTAACTTCTCCTTCATAAAGCTACACTTCAAATTAAATAACAAATTTCCTCTTGCAATCGCGACAACTCATCTCAAATGCACTAAGTGTTCTTCCTTTGTCCTACTGAAAATCAATAAGCCATCCAGGTATACTATGACAAACTTACCTAGAAATGGTTTGAAGACCTCATTCATAAGTCTCATAAATGTACTTAGTGCATTAGTCAACCCAAACAGCATTACTAGCCACTCATATAATCCTTCCTACATTTTGAACGCAATCTTCCATTCATCACCTTCCCTTACACGAATTTGGGGATATCCACTCTTTAAGTCAATCTTTGTGAAGTATTGCACTCCACTTGAGCAATCCATCAAATCATAAATGTGCAGCAATGGAAATCTATACTTAATTCAAAATAATAATCTTTAGGCCTTTGGAATCAATGCACATCCTCAATTCTCCACCTTTCTTAGGTGCTAACAATGTTGGAACTGTGCACGAGCTCAAACTTTCTCTTATCAACCCTTTATCTAACAACTGTTGTACTTGTCTTTGCACTTTTGTATTCTCCTTGGGTGTCAACCAATATGCTGCTTTCTTTGATAAGCTCGATCCTAGAATCAAATCCATGTGATGACTTATACTCCTCGTGGGTGGCAACCCATTTGGTAGATCATTTGAAACAATCTCTACAAACTCACTCAACAATTATTTCACTTTGCATGGATGTGCTTCTTCTTCTCCTGTGCTCTTAACTTGCATGAGGTTAGGCATGATCACAAAGCACGATGTCTCCTTACCATTTTCAAGAATTGTTAACATGAGACCATCAAAACTCTTGGACCTTTGTTCACTTCTTCACTCTTATCCTTCATGGGGCTTAAAGTATGTTTTCTTCCATCTTTCACCAATGTATAGGTGTTTGTGTTGCCATCATGTTGCTCCTTCTGATCAAACTACCAAGGCCTTCCAAGCAACACATGGTATATGTCCATGGGCATATGTCGCATAGGATTTCATCCTTGTAGGTACAAGTCCGAAAACTCACCATTCATTGTTCATTCACTAGAATATGATGTCCATTCAACAACCAAAATAGCATATAGGAATTTGGATGCTCAATCTCCTTCAAACCAAGTTTCTCAACCATCTCTTGTGAAACAAGATTATTTGTATTGTCGTTATCAAAAATCACCTTGCAATGTTGGGTCATTTAAGATCCACGGTTATGTTTATTTTATTTATTTACTTGTTATTGTAGTTTTAGGTTTCTAAATAAAAAGTTGGTTCATGGTTAGTTGGATCCCATGACCACCCATGAAAGCTTTATAAGTTTTCACCTTTCTTGAAAAAATCATCCGACGTAATAATAATTTTATGTTATGAAAAATTATGCTCGCAATGTAATTTCTTCATGTTCCCTGCATTTACCCAGGCTAACAGTGGTTTCAAAACCTGGCAATTTGAAAAAAAGAATTGAAAAAGCTTTGAAAAGGACAAAACCTGGCACACGGTTATTTGAACAAGCTTTTTTAGAATCCCAAGTTTTGGTATGCAATCTTGAATTTGAACAGCTTTAAATTCTAACAATACAAATTCTATATATCCAAAATTCAGAATTTTTTTTTAATACCCTATACAAACCGTGCGCCCTGAAATTTCTTTTACCCTGCAAATTGCTTTGTACGACCCTTCCAAACATGTCCAAAGCTTGATTTGCATGGATTTAAGCATTGAAAGATAGATTTGTTCAACTTAGTAAATATTTTCCCAGTTGAAAGGTATTCTACAACAATTATATTTTCCCTTAGAGCAGTTGTATTGCCTTCCTCAATGTTTTTCACATTGTATGGCTTTTTTCCACCCTGGTATGGCTTTCAAAAGTGTCAAAGAGTGTTTTATACAGTAATACCATATTATATGAATTGAATTCATCCTAAAAAACCCTGTTTTATCAATTGTACGGATTTGAAAAACATTTTGGAGCAATATTTGCATTCATACGGACTCATCCAAAATGTATGGATTCCAGATGCTGAAATGGCATTTCTTTTGTTGATTTATTTCTCTGTATTCTTTTATGTACTACTGCCAAGCAAATTTGTATACAAAAACCTTCAAATTCACAGTTAATGGTTGTTTCAAGCAATTTTTGAAGCATTTAGCAGTGTTTTTTTATTTGCAAAGCCCTTCATGCTGCAAATGGCGTCTTCCAAGCAAAATACAGCGTAATACATCAGAATAGCGCAGCACTAAAGCTTATAATTTATTCTTTATTTCATTCTTATTGTTCAATTTGTCCCTCCAAGCGCAAAACTCAAAGCCTTCTGCCCATAAATAAATAGAGTGAAAGATTTTATTTTTACATGCAGGAATTTTGACAAGTGAATTAATTTCACATGTAATTTTGCTTTAAAATTATTTGACAAACCAAAAAAATGCAAGTTCAAATAACAAAACTTCCATTCATATTTCATAATTGCTTGTAAAGCAATTGGTAAGAATTGTTTTGTGCAAACCTTGGAAGTTGGAGAGGTCCAGGGTTCAAATCCCCTCTAACTATTTTTTTTGGTCAAATCAGCGATATAAGGTTGTATTTACGACTTCTTAAGACAATTTTTTTACTAGTCGCTCTTTTACGCAAAGGTGGTCGTGTGACCAACATATTTATACATTTTTGGACGTTCCAGACACAACGGAATGGTTTATTTTGTGCTTTGAAGCTTTCTTATATGATTTTTGTAACAAATATATTGAAAAATGATATATAAAGGTGCATTTTTGGTAAAAACTAACACATTTACAACGCAAATTTTCATAATATCACCCCATGCTTGTGCTATCAGCAACCATCTTGTCCTTTACAGGCCCATCAGGATCCTTGTGATTAACAAAGTGTAAGTGTCACGCTGAAGGTTGAAGGATCCGTTGGAAGCTAGAGGACAATTCCCCTTCTCCAGTTAGTTAATCACATGGAGTTTGGGTCAAATGATTGAATGACAATTTTTGTCGCAGTAATATGCTCATTTCAGTTTCGGTTTTGGCTTTCTATCCTTGATATTCATGACATGGAGCAAACATGATTGTTTGATTTTGTTTCTCTCATTGTACAACTTCTCACTTCTCGCTTGATAAGGAAAGAAGATATAGCATCGATAGGTCTTTGATCAGTCATTAATGACAATGCGAGTTGATAGGGGTTGTTGGCACCAACAGTGTTGAACAAAAGTTGTCAGCATTTGTTGGACATCAGGGAGTTGTGCCATACACAATATAGGTTGATCACTGACGGGCTTCTGGATGGAAGCTTATGTGGATCGATGTAGTTGGACAAGTCTTGATCATGTTCTACTATAGTACAGTATGATGATGATAGGAGATGAGCAAGCCTTGATCGTGTTCATCAGCGTTTTATGCCACAACTCACAAGACAGGTTTATATATGGAGCAACATCAATTTTGGTCAGTACCAAGAGGTACAGTACCCCAGTTGTAGTTGCTTAAGAGTTTATTTGATGATTTCAGAGTCATTGCTCTAGTTCTTTCATCTTCCATACCCATTTGAATCAAGAGGGAGTTTGTTGGGTCATTTATGATCCATGGTTATGTTTATTTTATTTATTTACTTGTTATGTTAGTTTTATGTTTCTAAATAAAAAGTTGGTTCGCGAGTTAAATGGATCCCGTAAGTAGCCGTGAAAGCTTTATAAGCTTTCACCTTTCTTGTAAAAATCATCCAACATAATAATAATTTTATGTTGTGGAATAATAATTTTAGCGTGTTCTACTACAATACAGTACAATGATCACAGGGGATGAGCAGGGCTTGATTGTGTTCATCAGTCTTTTATGCCACAACTCGCAAGACGAGCTTCTATATGGAACGACATCGATTTTCATTAGTACCAGGAAGTACTGTACACCAATTGCAATTGCTTCAGAGTTTATTTGATGACTTCAGAGTCATTGCTTCAGTTCTTTCATCTTCCATACCCCTTTGGATCAAGGGAGAGTTTGTTGGGTCATTTATGATCGACGATTATGTTTATTTTATTTATTTACTTGTTATGTTAGTTTTATGTTTCTAAATAAAAAGTTGGTTCCCGGGTTAGTTGGATCCTGTAACCACCCACGAAAGCTTTATAAGCTTCCACCTTTATTGTAAAAATCACCTAACATAATAATTATTTATGTTGTGGAAAACTATGTTCGCAATATAATTTCTTCACGTTTCCTGCATTTACCCGGGCCAACATGCAACACTTACCTTCATACTCGCAAATGATTCTAAATAGATTCTTCCTCTATGTGGGACTATTTTTATGCTGAGAGGGGTTGTACAATGGCAGCCAAGGGGTGATGTTGGGCTGTAATGTCCATGTGTGTGTTCACTTTTAATTATGATCTTAAATTTGACTGTCACTTAGATGTTTTTCCTATTTTCCTAGAGAAGTCAATTAAAAATCATAATATCTTGGCCATAAAAAGGAGTTTGGAGCCCCCTTTTTCTGAGAAAGATTTTTTGAGCTTGACGCATTGTAGTTAGATTGACACGATTTGTCACCAATCAATAGGAAATTTGCAAAGAAGATAATGAAGTTTTTAATAATTACGATATGTGAAAAATCCAAGATAAGGGCCTTGAGATTGATGTCTATTGGCTTTTTTCAGATAGGATGTATTTGATATATTTGTACTAGTTTTTCTTTTGGTGGTTGCAACAACACCCTCTTCATCATGAAAGCTTCTCTATTTTTTGGTTCATCTATATCATGAATTGATATAACACTTTCCTCATCAGCTTGCACGATATGTGCAATTTGTATTATTCCTCCTGCTACCATCATTGAGCACATGTGGACACTCAAATGCTCTATGTCCAATCTCTACTTTTAATGGGATCTTATTTGCCTCTTTGTGCACTAGTATCATTGCGCTAATAAGTACTAGCTTCTCCTTGCACAAAAAATCTTCTACCATTACCTCCTTGTCTTCGCGCACGAAAACTTGCCTCTCCCTCACACTACACCTTGTTGTCTACAGGACAAAAACTCCTCAGACTTCAATGCACTAGTAAGCTTCTTCAATTAAACAGACACAAATCATTGCAGACTCATCTTGAATTGAAATGTGCAATCCATTCATTTATCTTGAGATCTTGGTGTCGTCTTCAACAAGACCTGCTCTGATAGTGAGTCTATAAAATTTGCTAGTGTCAATAAACTTAATTGGTAATCCAAAGACAAAAAAATAGCCTTCAACTTCACAACCAATTTATCCCAAGTCTTGATATTTTCTTTACCTCTATTCCGGAAAAAATTTCTTTCCCTCTACAGAGTCTTTTCGTCTGCAAATGTTTCCACCACAAGGATGCGTGATCCTTCAACTTGGTGCATGAGAATTTGATTTTCTTGGGATTGTCTATACTCTCATATACTCAAAATATTTCTCTAACTCAATGATCTAATCAATGAGTTCTTTAGGACTCAAACTCCCTAAATAGTTAGGAGTGTCCAACTTTGGCTTATTACTCATTCTCGCAACTACACGCAAGAATCTATCTTTAGGTTCAGCAACCTCATCTTCTATCTCATGAACTTCATGCACTCCTTTTGTGACCTCATTGTCGCTCTCATCATCCATCACAACTCCTCTATGTTGTGTGGTTTGCATAGCCTCTAAACGGTCTTGCATTCCTCTCATCAACTCAGCCAAGTCTGCAATTCTTGTTGTTCTCAGCACTCTTGCAATGAAACCTCCTCTATGTGCCATTTCCACGAAATCAAAGAACAATCACTACACCTACCCGACGTCCACACTAAAAGATTTCTTCATTGCTTTCTACCTAAACTCACAAATGCAGAAAACAGATTACACACACTCACCTACAAGGAAAAAACCTTGTTTTGATATCAAATGATGCAGTCACAGCTAGGGGTCTCAATGAAGAGATGCCTTAGACCATGCATACTTTAGAATCAGACATGCAGAAACAAAATGCAATAAAATGCAACAACAACAACAACAACGTTCTTTATTTAATTTCAATGACTGAAATACAGCTTGCACACACACTACAACAATATGCAATTTCAACTAAGATGTGTTACAACATCAAATCCACTGATCTCTACCTGCTAACTCATAGTCTTTGCGAGTTTAGCTATTCATCACTTAACTTGCTACTCACTCTCTAGATATTTTCCTAGTTCACACTGACTCTACTAGGACTCTCTCAACAAAAGTTTAGGGGCATGTTTATTTAGGCACAAAACCCACCTATTCATGACGGTGCATCACAACCAACCCACCAACCCACTACAAGCATTTAAACAAGATACAATCCCAAGGACTCATTACACATCACCATGCACCACAATCATTAAATACCCATTGTAATCCCAATGATCCATAACACATCACAACGTAACACCATGTCATAATGCATCACAACGTAACACATCACAACTAGATGGTATTCACAAGGACTCGAAAGAAAATTGCACACTGACAAGTTGTGCGGAGATTGTTACTCACAAGATCTCACAATGCTTCGCAAACAAACTTTGTGCTTAGAAGTCCATGTGTGGGTTGTGCAATATCCTCATAGACACATTTTTGTTCGCCAATGCTCCTTTACAAGACATCGCAAGCTTTGCAAGATGGGGTTGTTTACCTTGACATTGCAAGACTTCCTTTCTTCCTCTCTGTGCAAATCTCTTGAACTTGTGTGGAACTATATTGAGCCTCTCAAATAGAATTGCGCAAAACTATATAAGTTATGTCAAGCTACGTGCACCAATAAGGCTGCATAAAACAAAAGAAACTTGCGAACAATCAGAGACTTGCGCACAACTACAAACCTACCTATTATCACACTAAGTATTTTTTTAGATGTAGGATTACTTGTGAACCCAAATGCTCCTGCATCAAACTTCAAGGTCAATTCCCACAACTAATCAAAGACATGATGTCGGGACCATCACCCCTCATGAAAGGGTGCACGATCCAAATGCAGTTGTGGCAGCCCACATTCTCACCTTGAGAGTCCTACGCACCCCCTGCAAAATTGTGCCGACATGCCCCACATGCACAACTTTGCCACCTCATGCAATCCGCACAGTGGCAAACTTCATATTGCAAAACTCAGCCTATGCACAAAACACTCGGTGGCCACGTCGCATCATGCCAGGTTTCACTTTCAAAGCTCACGCCATGGAAACACACCTCTCAGCATACCTCACATTTGGTAGTCAAACCTTCACACCTATCAAAAGGCGAACCGTCATCCATTGCAGAATTTGAACCGGTTCTTAACTGTCGTCTTTTGTAACTACTTTCTTGTAATGATATATTGTAACCATTCAATCCCAAAAGCAACTAGCATAAATGTCATCTATTCACACATTTATTCAGTCTAGGCAAACTAGATAGGAAGAGCCTCCCCTTTTCAATCACAGGAATCCTCATTCTCAGCACTGCTGCACATTGCACACATATATACCATACTTGTTCATTTCTCATTGAATATAAAAGCAATGTTCTGTTATCTCTTTGCATTCAAATGTGATGGTTAACTGCCTTTCCTATTTACTATTGCATATTCTATAACTATATTATTTATTAGCTAAATTATTGGGTTGTCCTCCATGCTGCCATCATGGGCCCCATGGTTTGGATCACAATCGATATAGGCAATCTTCCCTTTGCAAAGCAGCCTGACCATCCATTTCTCAGCCCAAAAAAACTTGATCCAAAGGAAATGAATAAAAATATAGTAAGATACTTAATCTTGCACTTGACTTAAACTTAACTAGGAACATAGAAATTAGAAACAAAAATAACTTGGGATGTCTTACACACCTGCTTATTCGCATAGATTAAAATTGGAGCACCTTGGAGATCTTCATGCCTCAAAATCTTTTCTGCTTGGTTACATGGACAACGTTGAAAACCACGTGTGTAAGCTGAAGTCTGGTCCTTAAGTGTGCAAATATACAATTACCATGATGTATCTCATAAAGGACTCAATAACATGCCGTACTTGGAGTGTAAACAAAATTGTTAATGGCCTATTACTCACCTAAAGCAGATTTTGTATCTTCAAATCGTGACTGGCAAGCCGCATCAACAACATATATTACAGCATGAGCCTCCTCATAGTATTTTTCCCAAATTGTACGTAAGCCTACCTGCCAAGCCAAAGATGCTAACACTAGTTGACATGGTGCTACAACAGATATAGAAAAATAAATTCACAAAAGTTAAACATAGTTAAATACTAGAAGCTAATTTTCATTTTTTTGAGAATAGCTGATGTATAGACCTCTTCTAACCAATGGCAATAAAATGATATGACAAAAACAAAATAATAAACATAAAACATATGTGTCTGATATGTGTGCAATGAAGAGAGAATATTTCCCCTTTCCTCGGGACCTGGCAACCAGAACTAGAGAAAAAAGTAATAAAATTTATGACACATGCCAGCATCCCTCCTATACCCAGAAATAAAAGTCCAGATAGAGATTTATACTCTGCTGATAAAAAATTGGTCTTCGATCTTCTTATTAGAGTATTCAACTTCATATGTATAATCCAGCATTGAGTATTCCACTCAAGAACACAGTTAAGAAAATAACTTCTTCACAAAATTATTGAAATTTCTCTACAGACATATTGTTCATTAAGTGCCATTAACATCCATATTGTCTTATAGGTTCATATTGTTATGCATGTCTAAATCATACATACCTGCCCTCCAAGGTCCCAAAAGACAAGTTTTGATTTAAAGGCCTCTGCACGTCCAATGTTGAGCCCCACAGTTGGGACAATACGATCAGGCGGAAGCCCTTCAGAATCTGAGAACATAGTTTTCAGCTTTTCTAGTAATGTCTGTTGTCAAATCATTAACATAATTGCTTTAATACTTCCATTAGAAGACAAATTAAGAACGTGGCATGATCAGAAATTCTTAACATTGTAGAAAGCAATTTAAGATAAGAGAAGATTGATAAAGAACATTATCGGTATATTACTCAAGGATTTGTCACCAAAAAACTCCAATTAATGAGCACTCAAATCTTCCCCGGCTTCCTATCATTCCATGCAAATCCAATCAAAAACATATTTCAGATGGATCTAAATTTAGTCCAAAAGAAAGAAATTATACTGTTTTTCCAGCTTTGTCAATGCCAAGAATAAGGACATGGAACTCTGTCTTGCTGAAGAGGTACTTCCACAGTCCATATAGCAACGAAAACATCCCTTTTAAATTTTTCACAAATTAGCCTTCTGCCTTTTGTATTAAGGTGCTAGTTTATAGACTTTATGAAGAAGCCCTTCATAAGGTCCACCATGAAATTTCCTGTTTAATCATGGTACCTTACATTTAACTCCCAAAATAAGGAGCACCCTAAAGATACATAACACAGCTGAAAAATCAATCTCTTCAATCTGCAATACAGAAAAGGAAAAGACAAATTGGGTGTTAGAGCTCAATATTTGAATACCAATAAAATTACTGACAGCTGAATCTTTAAGTTATATAAGTCCCATATAATGAACTACCAAGCTTGATTAACTTGTAATAAACTATGAGGCAATCAACTTTTTTAAGACATGTAAAAGTTACTTTCTGATGTTTCAACAAAAGCAGGTTAACCAAAATAGGCCCTGTCTCTAACCTCACCATTAAGATTGGCCAAAATTCAAGAAAAACATTTGACTTTTTGTAAACTTTAAATGAACCCAGATTTTATGTTTAGAAATAATGATTGTTTCCCAAAGTTCAAAAACTGCTTTTAGCTAATTATGAAACTATGAAATTAATTATTGTTTAACAAAGTTCTAAAAATGCTTTTAGCTAATTATAAAACTATGTAATTAATTACCAAACATCTAATGTTTTTCCCTTTCAAATCTTCCTCAAAAGAAATTTGACAGTGACGCTTGACTCAACATCATTTCTATATTTATGTTGTCAAAGAAAACATGTTATTTTTGCAACCATAACAGCCTCAGACAAACCAAACTGTTCTTATTGACGCTCTCTGCCATGTGGAGTGCAACCCATGGTAAGAAAAATCAGAACTGAATAGCAAGCCACTAAATAAACTGGAAAGATTCCACAATTCTCAATTAATAAGACTAACTGCATACATACATATGGGGTCCACCTGTTTATATAAGTCAGTAACGTACAGAAACTACTTTCATGCCATAATAATATGCAAGCCCTAATAAATAGTTACGGACCCTTTTGTCCTAACTCTTTATTTATAATTGTTGTCTTTAATAAGAGCTATGGATGCATACGCTTTGTAAGTTGTCCCTTGAGCTAATTGTAGTAATCTCACATGCATGGGAAGTAATAGTTAGCTAGGATATAAATAGTATAAATAAGAGCCTAGACTAATAGAAAGACATCAACGAATTAAATTATATTGAGTTTGCTCAAAGGCGATTGCTTTTTCGAAGATGCCAATGATATTGTAATGCATTTTTGCTCCTATTTTTATGCAATTTAGACTTTTTATGTTCATTTGAAGTGTTATTTTGGGTATTTGCACTATTGTTCTAATCAATTGTAGGAAGAATCATAACATCCAGTATCAGAGATCTTTCAAGGGCCATTTTTTGGCAACAATTTTTATGGTTTAAGGTTCTCTACTTTTGTTCACTATATGTTCTCAACTCACCCACTCGAGATTTTGGTGATCAAAAAGTGGTAATAGGGTGGCAGCACTAAGTTTCTTGTCCAATTTTGTTTTCCCCTCTTCTTTCCTTAAGTTATAAATTAAGTTTCAACAATTTTAAAACTAACCAAAAGTTATCATTTTGGGCTAAGTGGATTTCAATTTTCCTTGAATCCATGGAATGGGGGGTTATGCCCCAATATGCAAGCCATTAGACAACGTTGTATATGGACTTGTGCTTCCATGTACCTTCACGTATATAGGAAGACCCCCTGGTTCTTTTTTGCAACCTAGTCATAGGAAGCCTTCGGCCGTTTGTTTTTGTGATGCGTCGGTAAATGGTTAGCCCCAGGTAGTTATTTGCACAATACCTCAAAGATAGGATAGTGGACTACATAAGTGTTATTCGTCATAGTTAGCACTTTGAAATATTAAGCCAACACTATTTTACGAATAATATAAGTATATTTGCAAGCTCACATACCAACACATCCTGTAGTATCCTTTCCCTATAATCCTAAAATTTCTACAATCATATTTGATTCTGATTTCTTAAAAATTGCAATAATAGAGAATATTATATTTTCCCAGTTCATAGAAACACAATAACTACAGCCGTCAAAAGGGTCAATATGTTTTAGAACGGTTCCCTGAACTCGTTGCAGTAAACCCTGAAGGGTAAAAATGTTTTAAAACGGTACCTACACTTAATACAATACCTAGTTGTTAGATAAGCAACACAAAATACAGAAAAAAGAATTGCCCATTGAGGAAATTCACTATTGAAATTTTCTCATCGAGACGATCATTTTAACGGGAATTCCAATTTTTCGAAAAAAAATCCATAACAAAATTATTTTCACTTGTAGCCTCGAAAACAATTTTTTTCATTTTTGATTAAATAATACCATTGTGATTGTCTTGTCAAGCCAATTATTTTAACATATAAAAACTTCAATTAAAATTTTTCGACAACCTGAACCCCTCTAGTCAATGGTTATCACCAGTGTAGGAAGCCAAGCCGTGGCACAGAACATTGAGGAACTCCGAGCTGAAATTCAATCTCAACTCATGGAGTTGAATGAGCGACTACATGGCTTCATGCAAAAAACACCATACTCTCCAACAAACTTTAATGAACAGCATTCTGAAGATGGATTTCTATTCTAAAACCCACCACATGGCACCAAATTGTAATTTCCAAAATTTGATGGTACAAAAAAACCCAGCTGGATTTTCCGTGTCGAACAACATTTCAACTTGCATAATACATTGAGATTAGACAAGGTACCCATTGCATCATTTCACTTAGAGAAGGAAGCTGTCCAATGGTACCTATGGTATCAAAAATCTCATACAAAACCCACTTGGGATGATTTTGTCAAAGTCTTGTTGGTTCTTTCTTCCAACTTTGGTTCCTTAAAGATATCTATAGCACCATGGCTAATCACAAACCCTCTTCCAAAAGTCACCCCCATTAAATGTCTTATGAAGACAAAAATGCACACTCATCACGAAAAAGGGCTATGTTACAACTATGATGACAAATGGAGCGAATGACACAAGTGCATTGAACAGAATTTGTATTTGTCAGATGTCAAACTACCCCTAGATGTTGAATAATGGGAAGATGCTCAAGATTCCCACAAGGAAGGCCCTGAAGTTGAAGAACCTAGCACCACAAAGTCACACCATGAAATTTCAATGCATGTCTTGACTGAGGTAACCACTCCTCAGACTAGTAGAGAAAAGGGATAATTTAAGAAACACCCCTCTCTATTCTCATTGACTCTGCAAGCACACATAATTTCATAGATCTGATAGCATTCGAATCACATCAACCAATAAAATTCACCATAGGGTAAATCTTGTGTCTACAGTAGGTTGACCACAAGAATTTTATTAATAATCAAAATAGGTACATAGAAAGGGTGTCATTATGTTATTAACCATTTTACACACTCAAACATAAATATATAGGTATCCACCTATGACCTAAATAACCAACTATCTATGGGAATGCAACCCGTAAGATAGTTTTATTATTAACACAAAACATAAAATATAACTAAGCAAATATGACTATGTCTATTTAAGGGGGTGTCTTTAAAAATAAAGATGCATGCCCCTTTACAATGTATTTATTACTAACCACCTAAACTGTAGTTAAGACTTTGGAACAAGTCCTAACAAAACCCCCATGATCCAAAATCAGTTCTTTGGACACATGCCAAGCATTTTTCTAAATTTTTCAAAATTAATTCTATCAAGGGATTTTATGAAGATATTAGTTGTTTGATCAGCAGTTGTACAATATATTGGATCAAGTGCTTTCTTCGACACCAGCATTTGCAAATAATAATATTTGACATCTATATGTTTTGTTGACATGAAATACTTGATTTTTAGACATTTTGATTGCACTTTGATTATCAATGTATAACTGTGTAGGAGCAATCTCAAAAATCTGAGGATCTTCAAGAATGCGTCGTAAATAAACAATTTCTCTAGAAGCATCCCATGCTACGATATATTATGATGTTGCTGATGAATTTGCCACTACACCCTGCGTCTTACAGCACCACACAATGGCAGTTGAACCCATATGCATAGTGTACCTTGTTGTGAACACTATCATCCACACATACGCCAAAATCTGCATCACAATACCCAACAAGTTTGAAGTTCTTGTTGCAACGGTACTCAAGGCCATATGTTTTCGTTCCTTGAAGGTAACGAAGTACTCTTTTTGCTACATGACAATGAATTTCTCTAGGCTCATGCATAAACTTGGACAAAATTCCAATTGCAAAGGATATATCGAGACTAGTAGTCGTCAAGTATATCAAACCTCCCACTAACTGTTGGTATTTGGTGCCATCAAAAAAGGCACTACTATCATCCTTAGACAATTTCAAGTTACTTTCCATGGGAGTGAGGGCAGGTTTGCAATCATTCATGCCAAACATGTTTAATAACTCAGAAATATACTTAGTTTGTGAAATGAAAATACTTTGATCTTTCTAAGTAACTTCTATGCCAAGGTAATCGTGAAGAAGTCCAAGATCTGTCATCTCCAACACGTCTTTTAATTCCTTCTTCACCAACTTGTGATTTTCATCATTTCCTGTGATAAACAAGTCATCGGCATAAAGAACAAGAATTACCAATTTCTTTCCCTGCACTCGAATATAGAGTTTCATCAAATTCACTACATGTAAAGCCAATTTTCTGCAAGTGGGAATCAATTTTTTCATACCAATCCCTGGGACCTGTTTGAGCCCACAAAGAGCTTTGATTAATTTACACACTGTGTTCTGCATCCATTTTCTCAAACCCTTGAGGTTGTGTCATATAAACTTCTTTTAAATCACCATTCAAACAAACACTTTTGACATCCATCTCATGAATTTTCCAACCATTTTGTGCTGCTAAGGCAAGAACCATATAAATAGTTTGCCATTTGGCAATTAGTGCATACATTTCCTCATAATCAATGCCTTCTTATTGCGCATAACATTTCGCAACAAGCTTTGCCTTATGTTTACCAATGGAGCCATCTGATTTATACTTGACCCTATAAACGCATTTGCATCTGATGGGTTGAACATGAGGAGAATCAACCAAAACCCAAGTATTACTGTTAAAAATGGCATCATACTCATTTTGCATTGCATTTTGTGAAACTTGTTCAGTAGAAGCTTCCTCAAAAGTGGATGGCTCAGTGGAAGTAGTATCAACCATTGCATAATTTACTTGTTTACAAGAACCCCTGGGACTTGTTATAGACCAATTTCATCTGTTTTCAAATCAGAAAAAGTACTTTGAACCCATTTTGGATACTTGTTTAAATTGTTAAGATCAAGAATACCAAAATTCTCTTCATGTTCACCATTTGGAGGACTTAGAGAATTTTCAATATTTT
Organism: Torreya grandis; assembly: GCA_037957365.1. NCBI lineage: Eukaryota > Viridiplantae > Streptophyta > Pinopsida > Cupressales > Taxaceae > Torreya > Torreya grandis. The sequence continues at coordinate 528,335 of JARHVA010000098.1, forward strand.
CGAAGTCATTATTTTGTGAAATACTCGATGAAGTAGAAGAAATGGAAGGGATAGGAGCCTCATACCACAATCTATGACATTAGCTTCATTATTCAATCTCTTTGTACGTTTTTGAATCTTCCTCTCTAACCTGTCAAATTGTGAGTCAATCTCTGCAATGTTCATATTATCAAATTCATCAAATATCACATCTCTACTCTATGAATTTGTCTGTATCCTGTGTAAGCAAACGATACCCCTTTTTATTTTCTGAATACCCAAGAAAGATGCATTTTCTACTTCGAGGTTCCATCTTAGTTCTGTGTTCAACAGGAACTAAAGCAAAGCAAAGACATCCAAAAAAATTCAAGTGTTTAACTTTTGGTTTAAACCCATGCCAAACCTCATATGGAGTTTTACCCAAAAGTGTCGTTATAGGGGATCTATTTCTCAAATACACTACAATATCAATGGCTTCGGCCCAAAACTTGCTATCGAGCTTTTTATAGTGCAACATAGCTCAAGTTGTGCCCTCTAAAATTATGTTCAATCGTTCAGAAACTCCATTTCGTTGTGAAGTAAAAACGTTATTGTATTGTCATTAAATTCATGTTCCTGACAATAACGAAAAATTCATTTGAAGTATAATCACCGCCATTATCTAAACGAAGAGTAGCTAAGTGTGAACCTATTTCTTTTTCAACTAAGTGTAACCATTCAACAAACTTAGTGAAAACCTCTGATTTGTTTTTCATAAAAAACACCAAAGTCATCCTAGAAAAATCATCGATAAACAACACAAAATACCTACACCCTCCAGTTGATGACTTTTTCATGTCACAAACATCACTATGAATTAACTGCAAACATCTATTACTTCACCAAGAAGTATGCTTAAGAAATTTTTCCTTGTTTTGTTTGCCTAAAACACGACTCACAACAAATATTGTCTTTACGAAAAGTGGGCAAACCATTCACCATGTCATATTGTTGTAAGTCCACCAAAGAGTGAAAATTCAAATGTCCATAGTGGAGATGCCACAAATGCTATGTAGACATTGTACTTGTACTTGTATCAACGACTATTGCTAGTTCCATAGTAGGAGGAAGTACTTTGTAATGCAAACGAACCAAATTCTCATTCTCATACCCTATATATATTGTTTTGTATCCATCTTACGAATGGTTACCAAGGAAAGAAGATGTTTTTGCAGTGTGGGAACATACTAAACATTCTCCAAATATTTGATAGAACCATTAGGAAGAAGAATCCAAATAGACCGAAGTCTTTGCAGAGTATGCATAGACTTATCTGCCAAGGATAATGAAGTGAGAGATGCTTCTTTGAAAGTCCAAAAGAAGTCTTGTCTAAATGTCATGTGTTTGGTTGCACCTTTATCTAAAACATGCACATCTGTGAACTCATCTCTAGTCTCACATTCCATATAAACAATGTTTACTAAAGCAATAAAAGCGAATTCATGAGCAACATTGCTTGATTCATCATATTCATGGTCTACATATTGAGAAAAATTAGACTTAGTTATTTTTTGTCGCCTTTGAATTTTGTCAAAAAAAATCCTACACTGAGAAGCAATGTGACCAAATTTTCCACATCTATGGCATTGAATACCTGATCTACCTCGACCTCTGCCTTTATAAAAGTTGTGACCACGTCCTCTATCACTCATCTCATTTGAATGAGAATGGCTATTGTTGATTAGAATAGTTGCTCTGATTATATCCTCTACCTCTGTTTTGAAATCTTCCTCCTCTATAACCTCTACCCCTTCTCTGTGTTGCAGGGGTACGCCCCCCGGCCCGACGCCTCCTGTTCGGAGGCGCCTCCGGCACAAGGACGTCCCGGGGACGCCCGGAGGCGCCTCCGGGACGACTTCGGGCGTACCCGGGACGTTTCCGGGGCGTCCCCGAAAATTTCCGGCGAAAAACGAAAAAAAAAACTCAGAAAAAGCACCAAAAAAACCCAATATTTTAAGAAACCCTAAACGCCATTCTTTCTCTCACCATTGCTGTTTCTTCACCCTGTCGTCGTTTCTGCGAACCCTGCAAGCATTGGCGCATCATAAAAGATGGTCTGAGCAGGAAACAACAAGCGAGAAACAGCCAACGCGAACTTTCCAGCAGGCAACAGGGATCTTCCAGCTCCCACCCAAGGCAGCCGCGACAAACGCGCGATAGGTAGGGTTTAAATTTTTAAATATTTATGTTTGCTTTGAAGTTTTTAGGTTTTTTAATTTTTTAAGTTTTTTTATTATAATTTTATTAACTCTTTAAATTTATGTATCGTTTTATTAAAATGTTTGCTTTATTTAATTTTTATGTTATTTTTTATTTTCTATTCTTTTTTAGTTTTTTTAATAATTTTATTAACTTTAAAATTATATGTTTTCATTATATATATTATAAATGTTTATTTTTATTTAATTTTTATGTTTTTTAATTATTATTTCTTAAAATTTTAACGATATTTTAAATCTTTATAATTTATTTTTATTATTTAATTCAAATTGTAATTTGTTTTATATTTTTAATTAGTTTTTTTTTTTTTTTTAATAATTTTTATTTTTATTTTTTAATGAGACAACTAGTTTTTCAAGAAGTATCCATAATACTTTGTTTTGACTTAGTTTTATATATTTCTTATGTTTTTCTATGGTTCGACCTTAATGACGAATTTTTTAACGAACTTTAACCATTGGCAAACTCGAACCGAATTTTATACTCGTCGAACTCGAACTCGAATCCAAACCTTGTGACTATGCCTGCAAGCACTAACTACGTTCTCTATCCAAGCTACATTTGAGTGTCCAAGCCGCTTTAGCGAATGTCAAAGAAGTTAACCCAGACTCACCAACAACCCGTCGACGGAGGCCAAGGCACAAACGAAGGTATGTAGTTTTTTTTAAATTTGGTTTTAATAATAGTTTAAGTGTTATTTTTAATTTTTTTATAATAACTTTTTTAACTATTATATTTTGGGTGAGACCTAAAATCTTACCGGATACTTTTTTTTTAAATAGTTTTTTTTAAAAGTTGGTTTTAAATTTTTAATAATAGTTTTTTTAACTATTATTTGTAACTATTTTAATTTTTTTAAACATTCTTTCAACAAATGCCAAATGCTGTAAATTTTAATAGCAATATTATTATGTTTTTACCAAGGGTTATAGGGATTTGCCGGAATCTTTTTTGAAAAACCCGAATGTCTATGAATCTATGATTTATTCTAGATGAATTATGAATCTATGATTTATTCTACATTTGCATTTTGAAAAGCCCGAATGTCTTTGCAATGTATACTTTGAACATTTTGAAATTTGAAGCAATGAATGAACAAACACTATGTATTTACTATTTTCAAGTGTTTTACAAAAAAATTGAGTAATATGCATATATATATATAGAGAGAGAGAGAGACGTACCCACGACGTATCCAAATCAAGGTTTTTGAAAAATGACGTACCCGCGTACCCGAATCGTACCCGTACCCGTACCCGTATCTAAACAACGTAGCCCCCTCTATAACTTTGCCCTCTATAGTTGTGTTGACCAGAAAAAGTAGGCTTAGACTCTGTAACATGGGCTTCCTCAATTTTTTTGGATTTCTTGGGTAGAGAAAGATCATGTTGAATAAGCAACTCAGCAAGTTTATCAAAAGTTATGCATGTGATTTTGTCAGAGACATCAAACATTTCCACAATTTCTATAGGACACGGTCCTTTCAATGCAACAATTACAATGAGATCATCATCAAGTTTACCAAACCTAACATTAGTATTTTTCAGTAGCAATGTTCTTCAACTTAGACATGTACTCTCCTATATCCCCATCTTCCTCTAATGACAAAGTAAACAACTGTATATGTATATGTATCTTTTTATGCTAGGGTTTTTTATCATACAAGTTAGATAAAATCTTCCATGCAGTGTAGCTATATGGAGAGTTTTCGATATAAATGTATCTCTAGTGCAACAACACTTTATTAAAGCTAAGACTTTAGAATCACACATATTGAAAATATCAAATTTAAACTGTTTTATAGGCAACAAAAGATTTTCATTCTTCACAACATCCCATAATTCATTGAAAAATAATGAAGCTTCCATCAAACGTTTCCAATCAATGTAATTGGAAATCGTTAAGCGATCACTATTTAAAAGCAAACTTTGAATTTTTGGCATTTTCTAATGAAAGTAAATGAAAAAAATGAAAAAAAAAATACACTCACAATAACACTTGACACAAAACAATGCTCCTACGGAGTTTTTCACTTAACTTCCACGTAGAACAAACAAAAGATTTTTGATGGTTTTGCACTTAACTACACCAAAAAAACAAAAACCTACACCTTTATTTCACCAATGAAACACAACTATTCTTTTTCTCCCACTATTTTTCACTCTTTTACACGATTTATGCCCTTTGCAATATGCAAAACATTCTAAAAAAATTAGAATATTCCTCAGAAAAACAAATTGACCAAATACAAATTTTCTAACTTCCAAGGGTTTATACAAAATAAGCCTTTCCAATTGCTCTATGAGTCTTTACAAGACATATAGAGAGAAGTTGATGTTTAACCCTGATTTTTGTCTCTACGGAAATTTTAAAAAATTTACTTTGCCAAGTAAAACTTATTCCATCCGTGAAAATTTCTGAAAAAAGGTAAAAAGTTGCTTTGACTTGTGGACCCCCCAAACTCTAAATTTTTGATGAAACTATATCAAAAAAAACTTTGGTGAATGAAATTTTATCATCCCTGCTTCATTCCAATGCCATGCTTCAACCTGAATACCATGGCTGCCCAGAAAAAAATTCAGGGCTTTCCATGTTCGTACCAGGGCGTACAATGCAGATTTTAAGCTATTTCAGAGTGCTTGTTGAGGATTTTCAGCAAAAAGAATGATGGTTGGAATGTGAGGCATGTCATGGGAGTTGTATAGGTGAAAATACAGGGCGTACCATTCAACAACAAAATTCTAAAAGCTTCTCAGAGTGTTTTAAATTTAATTTATGGCAAATAGAGACTTAAAATGATAGCAATACTCATCAAATTCATTTCAAATTTTTTCCACAACCTTATGGAGGCCGTACTACATCTTCCAGGAGTTTTCCAAGCTTGAAAACGCTGTACAAATGGATAATTTGGTCTGTTTGGACAGAACTTTAAAATTTGATTTAAAACAAGCAATTTCTACAGGATGATCAAGCTTCAAAATGAAGGATAATTATTTTGGTGTTTCTCAAGTATATAGCCATACAAAATAAAATTTTAAATGTATTTAATTTATATATCCTCCAATCACAGCCCTGTCATATGTAATTAAAATGTTTTTGAAAAATTAAATATTTGAATAATTTTTCAAATTTGACACCAATGTTTAATAAAGGGCATACCTTAACTTTGCAAAATTGATTTCACGTAAGCCTTCTTTATCCAATCACATGAATTTGTCTTTCACCTTCTCTTTTACCCGAGATTACCATGCTTTGATACCACTGATAGCATTCAAATCACATCAACCAATAAAATTCACCATAGGGTAAATCTTGTGTCTACAGTAAATAGACCACAAGCATTTTATTAATAATCAAAAAAAGTATATAGAAAGGAGTGTCAATATGTCGTTAACCATTTTACACACTCAAACATGAAAATATAGGTTTCTACCTATGACCAGTAAAAGCCAACTACCTAAATAACCAACTCTCTACAAGAATGCAATCTGTAAAATAGTTTTATTATTAACACAAAACATAAAATATAACTAAGTAAATATGACTACAATTATTTAAGGGAGTGTTTTTACAAATAAAGATGCATGCCCCTTTACAATTTATTTATTACTAACCACCTAAACTAGAGTTAAGAGTTTGGAACAAGTCCTAACAAACCCCCCATGATCCAAAGTCAATTCTTTGGACACATGCCAAGCATTTTTCTGAATTTTTCAAATTTAATTCTATCAAAGGGTTTTGTGAAGATATCAATTGTCTGATCAACAGTTGGGCAATATATCGGATCAAGTGCTTTCTTCGACACCAGCATTCGCAAATAATGAAATTTAACATCTATATTTTTTGTTTTAACATGAAATACTAGATTTTTAAACATTTTGATTGCACTTTGATTATCAATGTATTATTGTGTAGGAGCAATCTGAGAAATCTAAAGATCTTCAAGAATGCGTCGTAAATAAACAATTTCTCTGGAAGCATCCCATGCTGCGATATATATGATTCTGCTGATGAATTTGCCACTATATCATACTTCTTACAGCACCACGCAATGGCAGTTGAACCCATATGCATAGTGTACCTTGTTGTGGACACTAACATGCAAATTTGAATTACCAGACAAACATTATGGCCTCTGAAAGGTGCAAAATACATGATCTGGTCAGTAAATCAGGTAAAAAATTCAAATTATGGAAATTTAGATTATCAAAATGCAAAAATAACTCCACTATTGTGTAGATCTCATTAAAATAACCAAGGTGGAAAAAAAATCACCTCTAGGCTTTATAGACCCAATGGTGTAGAGTTAGCCCTTAGATGCTAAATTTGTTCAATGGTCACATGATAGACCTAGGTTGTCGCTACAATAAACCACTCGCAGTTAGTCAATGGTGGATAAGTGCAGTGCTCACATGTTGTGGTCTGCGTGGCAGTTTGCAAGCAAGCAGTTAGTGTGAGCTCTTTGGTACTCCATCGCATATAACAAATTTGAACGCATGCCACGAGAGCCTCAGATCTTCATTTTATGCAAACCAAGACTTCTCAGAAAGCTCTCGGCATGGTGTAGACTTTGATCCAAGTTTTTGCAAAACAAGTGCAAAAAATCCATTGTCATCTCTATTGTTCATTACTTGTCCTACAAATCTAAACTTTCTAAAATTTTGTAGAAATCCCCTAAAGCTCCAAAAAATCTTTTTTTTTCTAATTTGTATTTTTCTGAGTAAAATTCATGAAAAATATTGAATAAAACCCAAAATTTCAATATTTTTCTAAAAAATCCAAAAAAAATCTTTAAAAAGTTTTTTTGACACAAACAAAAAATACCTACTGGATAATTTTTGAAAATCCACATGGATTGGCTCAAAAATTGATTAAGGGCCTAGGAAGAAATCTTGATAAAAGCTCTTCTTATTCAGATCTACAACCAATTATGCAAATAACTCTGAAGAAAAAATTAGATTTGAGACAATCCTGAGATATAGATTGCAGATTTGTCTTTAATACCATAGAGAAATTGATGAGGGCTCGGTAAAACTCTGCAATGAATATCCATCAACACAATAGTGTCCTCAGATCATAGAAAGAGATTCACCAATAACACCGTATTACACTAACAAAATATACAATATACATGTGTGTGCAATTAACAATGGTTGCACTAGAACATAACTCTCTAACAGACTACATCTCCATCAGTTTTGAGGATGCCTCTAAAGCTCCAATCTAACTTTCCACAAGGACATAAAAGGTATTTACATAGGAAAAACAAAATGCGAGTAAAAGATTGTTACTGGTTGAGTGAAAGGTGGGATAGAATCATTCCGCAAGTCACAAGTCACCCTTCTCACACATATGAGGATAACTACCATTTAAATAATGTTGTGCATATAATAACTCACGCCTTGATAACACATCATCTAAAGTGGACTTCACATCAAGTGTGAAAATGAGACACACGTGTGAAAATGAGACACACGTGTGAAAGTCAGCTTAGGTGATTTGTTACCAAGGTGTAACTTATTATGTGCATTATTTATGTGTACAACATTATTTAAGGGGTAATTAGATTCGAGCTTAGTCATCTCCAAAGCTTGTGTAGATGTTTGTTAGAGAGTTATGTTTTGATGCAACCATTGTTGGTTGCACACATATATATTGTATATTCTGATAGTCTAATACATGTTATGTTGTTGGTGAATCTCTTTCTATGATCTTCGCATTGTTGTGTGGATCGATGTTCATTGCAGAGTTTTTCTAAGCCCTTCTCAATTCCTATATAGTATTAGAGTGTTTAACCCTTTTTGGAATTAAAAGTAAGGGGAAGAATAGCCTAATCAAAACAAATGGCTAAGTTATTCTAAAAGTAGGGTAATTAAAAAATTCAGATTCACAATATTCTGATACAGTGTTAAATTATGGAAGTATGTTAAATATAAAAAGTATAATGCCAAACAATAATTTGAATGTAACAACACGAAGAAGAAACAATGCTTAGTTTATTTGTTGATGCATAGCTAGATCCGGAAAATACAAGTGCAAAAGGAGACATGTTAATGCTCCGTTGTGATTCGTTAGATTCTGAAATTTAGCTCTGTCAGCGCGGACACTATCGTCAATATCTGGTAATTAGCAATGCTTGTCTCAGTTTCAATGCTTCTGTCTAGTATGGTATACAAGTCCTTTTCTGGAACGTCCAATTGTGCCTATTAGGGTTCACTATCGCCTTGCAAATTCTCTGCTCGGATTGAGCACACAAGTTCTAGATGTCAATCTTTTGTTTACCTGGATCATCTAGCTTGGACATGTCACCTTATAAAACAGGGGTTAGTGGGTTCAAGTGAAGTCAAGCTGACCTCAAAGACCTCTCTATCAATGAGCGCTACCTACATAGCCATATGCTCTGAAGAGGGCCTCAACCCAATATAGTTCCACCCCTTATGTGGGTTTGTGTGTAAACAATTATGCAATATATTATATGCGAGTGCTTGTAGTGATCTAGTTTATAACTAGACAAATATTGATCATGGGTTGCTCTTTTAATGCTTCAAACCTGTAAGAAGATTGCTCATACAACTGATTTGGAAATAGGAAAAGAAAGAATAGGACGGTAAAACTCAATTGTGCAAATGATTAAGTGAGCTTGATAGGTGTTTGCTTGGTAATTGCCATATGAAGATTAATGACCTTTTGTTTTGTATTTATACCACACTTTTTGAAATGATTTCACAGGAAGGTTAATTTAAATGAATAGGCCGACCCATACATGACAAAAAAATTGCAAATTTGACCATTTGTAAGGTTCGGACACTAGCATCAACTCTGGGACACTAATGTTGATGCTAGTGTCCTAGTCTAGACGGTAGTGTCCGAGAGGATAGAAAGTTGTTGAAGCTCTGTAACTGTCAGAGTAGGATATAAATCTGGGTTTATAAAGACTAAGATACAAGTGATCTAGATAATCAGAATATCAAAGTCGGATTATAAGATAAGCATTTAGGCACAATGAAATGGAGAATGCAAGCTTTTTAGCAACGAGGTCATAAACCGAAGGGTTGAGCCATGAGTGATATTTGTCAAGTGTACAAGACTAGTTTATCATATACAATCAGATTTAAGCATCTACATAGAGTCAAATCTACAATTTCCATCTCACAATTATCTCAGATCCGTCTTTTTCTTCAAAGTTATTTGCATCATTAGTTGCAAATCTGAATGGAGAACTTTTATGAAGAGATTTTTTAATTTTACCTTTTTCAATTTTTGAACATTTATTGTGGATCTAAAATTGCCTTTGGAGGTATTTGGAGTTGTGGATTTCACATTTTCATCAATCCTAGCATTCTCATGCTCCTTCCCCAGCTCCTAATCAATCTTTTAGCCATTCCATGTAGGTTTTCAAAATTAACTAATGGATATTTTTTGTTTGTGCCAAAACTGTTTTTTTAAGGTTGTTTTTACTAATTTTTTAAAAACTCTAAAAATTTTGGATCTAATACTGTATTTTCTCTAGATTATACTTAGAAAAATACAAATTTAAAAAAAAATCATTTTTTTTGGAACTTCTAGGGATTTTTCACGAAATTTCGAAAGTTTAGATTTACAGGACAAGCAAGGAGCAGCAAAGATGACAGTGAATTGTTTGCAAAAATGTAGATCAAGGTTCATACCATCAGATTCCTCTATTCAAGAGCTTTCTAAAAAGTCCCAATTTGTAAATAACGAAGCACCAAGGCACCTATGGCATGTGTTTGAAGTTGTTCTATTTGATGGAGTACCAAAGAACTCAGACTAACTACTTTATTGCTAACCGCCACGCAAACTGCATCATGTGACCACTACATTTAACCACCAGTGGCTAACAGCGAGCAATTTACTATAGCAACAATGCAAGTCCACCATGTGATTGCCCAACCGAGGGCTAACCCTACACCATTGGGCCTACTTTTTGAAGCCCTATACTTTCGTGGCTCTACTTTTTATCCATAAAAACTGCAAAGGTGATTTTTTTCACCTTGGCTTTTTCTTCGAGATCTACACAATTGTGGGGTTATTTTTGTATTTTGATAAAACCAAAATTCTCAAATTTGTAGTTTTTTTACCTGATTTGCTATCCATATCATGTATTTTTGTTGATGTGTAGGTCTTTCCTACACATCTGTTTAGCTTGCTTAGGTGTGTTCTTTAAAGACATTGGGGAAATTAGTCCCAAATGCATGAGCATGGTTGGGTTACACCTATCTTCCCCCTGTATGTACATCTATTATTGTGAGATATTCATATGGAGCATTGATCATATGCCTTCAATCCTTTTGCAATATTCTCATATTGGTGATTTCATCTACTTGCAACGATTGTGTGTTGTGTGCTTGCTTGACTCGCACCTATCACAACCCTGTGCATTCGCATGATCCAATGATCCTGGCCACAACTCGAATATGGTATCAGAGCACCAATCTGTTTCTAACGATTGTCTGGTTTTATAGTGTTAGTTTCATTTTGAAATCATGAGTTTATTGTTTGCAAAAACTAGTTTGTTCACCCTGATTGCTAGAAGTTTTGGTCTTATTGGAGATTTTTTGTTTACTGGTTTCAGGATATTTTTGTACTATGAAGGAAGCATGCAGTTTTTTGTTCAGTCTCTGATCTCCATGGCCTGCTCCTACATGCTCCTCTATCGCCATTACAATTGGATATCCAATACATGCAAATCGTTGCAGCAATGTTCTCATAGTGAGAAGGATACGTAGCTTTCTTTGCATGTAAGGCATTTTCAAATATGATGGCAATGAGGATTCGATGAGGTGAATGGTGCATTGGCGTAGGGTTTCAATTCTGCTGGTTTGTGTCCTCATACAATTGAGCAACCTCCCCTCGTCATCCTTCCATGCACTCTCTTTAGTTGACTACAACATTGGTTTCCTCTGCCTCACTGCCGTAAATCCTTTTTTGGCACAACAAGTCATTCCTTCATTGGCAAATCAGTGCATATAGCTATGTACCAATTGGGTGGTTGAAGCTCTACCACACCGGTACCCTTGATAGATCCAACATACCCATATTGTCGTAGTCCCTCAACTGCAGGCTCCTAACGTTTGTGCCATTAGCAAACCACACAATGCCGTCAATTGGTTGTGCATGATGCATAGACAGAAGTTGGGTTCCTCCATGGGATTGTATAGCGTGAATGAAGTAGTGGATCCTTTCATATTGCAATCCTCTGTGTGGTAAAGTTTTCTGACTGAAACATTGCTCGTAGCAGTCTTCACTCTCTCTCAGAGCTTCTCCTGCATCTCCTCTCAATTACGACGCCTCTAGTCTCTTCCCAATATCTACGCTAAAGTTGAAAACTTAATTCTACCCTAAACCAAAAAAAACAGAAGCATGTTTTAATATTTTTTAAAATAGCTTTGGTTTTTTATTAAAACGCCTTCAATATAATATTTTTCATTAAAATTGCATGTAGATGTGTATCGGAGCATCCATTTTGACTTTAACTTTCTTGAGAAGGTCCAGTGTTCAATTCTGGTTGCAACAACTGGTTGCAAGGCTATATCTGCTCTTTTTTCCTCAAAAGCCTTTAAATTTTTGTTGAAACTCATTATAATAGGGCATTAATGACAAGAAAACGGAGTTTGTAATAACTTTTGATTGGCTACTCAAATTTCAATGTCACTTTTGTCAAAAGTGTATGGTTTTTCATGCTCGTTCCATTGGTCCCATTTGTTTTGTAATCGCACTAAAATTATTAAGTGTCAAATTTGGGGGTTCGCCACTGATAGTTCAAGGGGGTGTCTTTATGGATCTTATTAATGTTGCACAACTAAATTCAAAGAACTATTTATCCTGGAAGAATGGGATAACGAATCATTGCCTCGAGCATGATCTACCCTATTTCCTTGGACTCGTTCCTGAGCCAAGCAACTATGAACAAAAATGTGTGTGATTTAATAATAACATGGTCAAAGGACTAATAGGTCTCACTATTTCTGAGGATATCTTGCATCGAATTGAGTACAATGAGTGCCCTTTCGTTGCTTGGACCTTCATCTGGGAGTTGTATGGAGACATTGATTCTTCATCTGAAAGTGATGCGTCCTTTAAGAATCATTCACATGTTTATGATACCGATCCTTCTCCTCCTTCAGCTATCCCATCTACGATTGAGGCCTCTTGCATTCCAGCGTTGGTTGCTTCATCCACTAGTGTTCATACTTTGGACACACCTGTACCTATTGCTACTTCAGAGTTCAATATCGCTTCATCGAGAGATTTCAATGATTCTACACGAGACATTTTATGGGATGTGATGTGCAGTGTAGTCCCATGACATGCAATGAGATTCCACCCTCCCTTGTTGCTCCTTAGGAGTTCAAAGTTACTACTTCGAGAGTTTCTAGTGATTCTTTGCAATAGGATTATATATGTCTTCTAGAATCACCTTATTGGGACACTTTTCTACAAGACATCTCTTCTTTGTTTGTAGAGTCTCACATTTCAGATCTAGATAACACCATTGACAACATTTGTCTTCTCTTTGATGACAACTCTATTAGAGTTGCATCTTCTTCTTTGGAAGTAATGAGGCTACTTATAAACCCTCCTGCTCTTTCTCCTTCATTTTATGCTTCCTTATTGCCATCTTCTATAGTTAGGCCTATGATTCCTAATCAGACTTTGGCATATTTGAGCACTAGTAGGGAGACATATGAGCATTTTCTAGTGATCTACATACTTATTCCTACCTGCAATCCACTTGAGTGGGAAATCAACATTTTGATTGCTCAAGGTTTCTTTCTTCTAAAAGGAAGAGACATCATTTGTTGCAAAGGGACACACTACAGCATTTGTCATATGACATTCTGCATTTACCTTCTCTGTCTTCTTTGTGGAGGCACATATAGCCCTATTTTGCAAGATACAGGGTTACTACAACAGTTGTAGCTTCTAGTGGTGTATTTTAGCCCTCACTTCTTTTTTCTCTTTTGGGGAATAGTTTTTCCTACGGGTTTTCTTCTTTTCTCTACTTTATAAGAGATTGTTTTGTACTTAGGTACCTCATCAGGGCTTGTTGCCGCGAGACCCAATTCTTCAACACGCCTAAGCTATGTTTAAGGTGGGGTGTTGGGGTGTAGGGCTTTCCTACACTTTTGTTTAGTTTTCTTAGGTGTGTTCTTTTAGGACATTGGAGAATTTAGTCCCACATGCATGAGCATGGTTGGGTTACACCTATCTTCCACCTATATGTACATCAATTATTTTGAGTTATTCATATGGAGCATTGATCCTTTGCCTTCAATCCTTTTGCAATATTCTCATATTGATGATTTCATCTACTTGTAGCTATTGTGTGTTGTGTGCTTGCTTGACTCACACTTATCACGAACCTGTACATTCGCATGATCCAATGATCTTAGCCACAACTCTAATATTTTGGACCTGGTGGAGGCCATAACTTTTGACTGGTAACTCAAAATTGCATGTTTTTTGAAAGGACATGTTTTTTTGCGCTCTGTGCAGGTGTAACATCTAATTAGTTTGATGTTGACTCAAATTTGAAATTTTTCAATATAATGGCCTATTTTGTAAACTGTGAATCACATTGCTTAACATTGAGTATAGGTGCCACCTCATTTTCAGAGAGGATCACTCTTCAGTGCTTTATACAACTTCTAAGTTGGTTTCTCAGATGTATTTTGTACTTGCACTGATTTATAAAGTGCCATAGGGGGTTTTCTATGTTTACCTTCATGTGTGTGTGCCTTGTTTTACGCACCCTTTTCAATTTTCAATTATTGAGTAATTTCATGTGGCATATTGAGCACTCTCACTTCAAAATTTTGTAGTGTTTTTTCTGCACACCTACCGCACTGACACTTTTAAAGATATTGAGCTACTTTGTTTTCACTTCCTAGTTAGCATTACGGGGGGTGTTGTGTACTGCTAATGCTACCTTGGTTGTTCAAGTATGCTAAGTACCTTGTAATTGTTCTTATTAGATGCAAAGGCTAGTTGTTTTTCACGCCAAAGCATTTTTTAGCCAAACATTTTGGGGTTTTCAAAATTATTATGTATTTTGTTCAATACCAAATTTCTAATTGAAGCCAAATTAAGGTTTTAAATTCAAAATAGTTTTTGAGCCAACCGTCATGGTTTTACCCTTGCATTTCATTTAGATGGAACACATACCAATAATCACACTTATTTGTACAGTCGGATTCATGGGATCTATTGATGTTTCCTTCTTCATTCCATTGAAGGCTTCATCAGATTCGATATTCATCTCCATCAACAACTTCTATATTATCTGGCTCTATCATTGTACATGGCTACCTCGTCAGACCTATTTACCGAGACCCATATGTAGTGTCCCTTTTTAGGACAATTTGGGTTTTCCCGCAAACCCTTATATTGGAAATATTGAATTCTGGGTTTTTTATAAAAACCCTAACATAGAACCACATAATTCTGAAAATATATACTCAAGCAAGTAGATTAATTCCAAATCTTCATAGAAACCATCATCAAAAAATATAGGAAAATTTGTTTATTTATTTGACTCAAAAATCTGATTTTTGCATCAATTATGTACCTAAAAATTACAACTCAATATCAATGGGTCAATGAACGAAGCAGCTGACTTTTTCATCCACCAAACCCTGTTGAACTGAATTGTCAACCCTAGATGCAAGTCGCCACTTCCCAAATTGCCTGAAGGGCTGCGTTGACCCTCAAAGAATTGACCCAGCTAAGTCGCCTAGCCTTCCAAGGCTGCGAATTGGTTCGGCCACCTTCAAACTGCCCCAAAACACTAAGTTCAACCTCTAATGGCTTCTCCAAACAGAATCGCTGACCTTCCAAGGTTGTCAACGATGATTGGCCTAGCAAGTTCACCACACTCCACAAGTGACCCTTGACTATTGAAAGATGAATTTGGATGTAAACGTGACCTTCAAATAAGGTCACCAAATGAGTATTTGGGGGTTTTCGTCCCCGAATACTAAAGCTAATGAGGGTTTCCATCCCCACAAGTTGTGATGGCAAGCAATCGTGCTTAACAACAAGAATTCAATTCATAAATAATAATCGATAGCCCCAAAATTAGATCTCCTTTTATACCCCTTTTCCCTCCAATTCTCCTCCAAGGTGCACGCTCCAAACAAGAGGTAAAACAATTATTCAAAAGAAACCCCAAAATAGCTACCAACTAAGAAATGAATTACATCACAATAGAAAGTCCCCCTTCTTTATAAAAGATCAAATTAGAATAAGTTGTCGACATAGTCACTTTTTGCAACTAAGACATTCTTAATTTTACTTTAAGTATTTAAAAATATTTTTTATTTTAATCTAGAAAAGAGGACACGACAATCAGTCCTTACCAAAATTTGCATGCCCTCAAGCAAATACAAACTCGGATGCTCCAATATCATTGTGCCACTGTAATAAATCATGTTGTAATGCCCATAGAGCCTAGATCCTGTACCTGTCAAGTGAAGCAACTTCTGCCAAAAAGCACTATGGGATCAACTAGAATGTAACCCTTGCATTTTCTTACCCCATATTGGAATTGTAGTGACTGGAAACAAATCATAACAGTCATAACCCTCCTTGAATGTAATGTCCCCTTCTCAAGATTAGAATGGTTGAAGACCCTTAGCCTATTTTCTTGTTGTTTCCCATAGGTTAAGGGAAGGAAGAATCAAGGGAAACATTGGTTCTCTATTCAAGTTGTCAAAAGAAATTTATCAGCAACCTTTTTCTAATTTTGACTTAAGGAGAGGACCTTATGGTCAAGGGCAAGTTAGCCCTTAAATGAAATTATAAGGAAATTGCTTTTTGAATATTTAAATTTCCTCTTAAAGCGGCGCACTCCTCTTTTAGGAAGGTCTTTTGGAGGGAAACGATATAAATGGATAAAAAGAGGTTCATTTTGAGACTCATGTCATTTTATCAACTAAAATTCATATTTTGAGCAGTTTGCTTATGCTTTCAACCCTAGAGAATGAAAACCCTCTTTTGTATTCAGATATTGATGATGAAACCCTTCAATGTTCAACAGATGACTTCATTTGAAGGTCATATTTGAGCGGGAATTGGCAGATTTCAGGTCTAAGATGTCTTTCCAAGTGGAGCACAGCAGTTGGGCAGCTTGTTGATGTGCTGCACAGCTGTAATCAGCCCTTGCAAGGGCAGCGACTCAGTTGGGAGCTATCTCCTAGGGCAGTGACCCCCTTTGAGGGTTTGAGATTGCATTTTTTGAGGCAATTTGAGGTTGATTTTGGTGTTTGATCATACATTCATTCAACTAGTATTTTTATAATATTTTTCCAGCTATGTATTTGGTTCAAAAATTCAGATCTTGAGGTATTTAGTATGGTTGTACTTCTCTTAATTTTTGCAAGGGTTTGTGGCAATTAAATATTGAATTTTGATATAAAATAAGTGTTTCCAGAATTCTAAAATTTTATGTGGTTAGAGTTTGATAAAAAAATCAGAATTTACATTTTATTTCAAGGATTTGTATTGATTTCCAGAATTACTAAATTCTGTCCTAAGTGGGACATTTCACTGAACCTCATATCAATCAGCATTAGGAGGGCTGGGCTGATTGTCCCTAATAGCGGACATCTGCTACTACTATCGTCAGGGAAGAAAACTCTCCCAAAATACACAAATCCACAGTTGTCCATGACTGAGAACAACATCTCATGATCTGAAAATATCAAAATCAATAACATGATAAGCGTATAGCCGCTATTAAACTGATATTCCCTTCCAAAAATCAAAGGTTTTAAGGCTGAAAATTGCCTTGTACTAAATGAAAATAATTCAAAAAGGGTGATGAGTTGAAAACTCCACCATGTGACCACAAACTCTTCCATGACCAAGGATAGACCCTCGGTTGTCTCTACGCATTGAGTGTTTTGCACTAGTTGATTCCTCTGACAATATACCTCTCTCCCCTTTGTGGAAGTCATGCTTGGAACTCCAATCACTATACCTTGAAGTATTGCTTTCTTCTCTTCATCCTTGAATCCCATTTCATCAAATAAATATAACCAATACATGCCAACACTTATGCTCACCTCTTCTAGATAGTTGTCATATTGATTACCTTGGACTCCAATAATTCTTATCATGATGCCCCGGATTATACCATTCGAAAAATGGTTCAATTCAGAATGTATGCTAGCTGGTTGGTGGTTGTAATAGTCATTTGTTACTCTGATTTTCTCCTCATTCGGCACCAAAGACGCTGGAATGTTTGCAATTAACGATCTCAATTTTGTGAGACCTACACGCCACATCAAACAATGAAACCCTCCCCATATCGGTACGTTTGTAGCTGCTCAAAGAGGATATTCTTCATCCCGAACATGAAATTATCAATATCTCATCAAGATTGTGATTACTAGGATTACTTTGAGCTCCACAAGTTCCTCCCATGCTGCCCAAAACAAAACATGTAAGCTGATCTCACCATCGGAACATCATGCACAAGGGCTAGGGGTAGATGCCTCTCCAATGCTTCTACCCATTGAATATAATACTCTTCATCTACAACCTTGATTGTATTTGTTGCCTGAGTATAGAGGTGATCACCTCCTACTTGCTTTCGCAAACAGTTGAATATTGTGGCATGTATAGAATCCACACTTCTGACCACATTAGTATTAGTGACCTTTGTAACAAGATGTTTGTCAACTCTTTTGCAAAGGCAATTCTGAACTACGCGGATATTGTGAATACACTTAACATAATTGTTAGTTGATGGATCCAAGGTCATATATCTTGCACGGACAGCAAAACACTCCAAATTCTCATCTTCATTTGTAATGTGGATCATAAATGGTATGATTGATGGATATTTTTTCATGGGCCCCATCACAAAATTCAGGCTCAAATGCACTCCCTTTACCACAACTGACTGCTTCCTTCCTCCCATGCAGTAATTAACCTGTCAAGGCTATTAATCACCATTTCACTCCATGCCTTATACCCTTCAACAGCCATAGCTTTGGATCCATGTATTATTTGCTTTTTGCTTAGAGTCTCATCCCCAAAATAAGAATCGGTTTTTGACTCCACAACCTCTTTGTCAATATAATTAGATCCATCAACATGGCTCTTATTTGGAGAACTTGAACAGTTGTTATATGAATGCTCTAAAATAACATCAATTCTTGCATCTTCAGAATAGATATCATCATCCATATCCCATTTCTGCTCACAAAAGCCTTTATCAGTCCCATTGACATAAGTTTGAACAGTTTCAATCTCTTGATTGTCTTGACTGAAAAATATGTCTTCAGATTCCATAACAGTTGGCAAAGGTCCACCTACTTCTATAGCCAAAATCCTTTCAGACATAAGGGTTTCATCATTCTTTTGCTCCTTTGTAGGGTTTTGGACTTCATATCTTGATTCCTTCTTCCCTTTATTCAACCATACTTCTTCATAGTGATGCCCATGATGACAAGAAATATGAAATGGCATACTATGAAACAACAAATCTGAAACATGATTTTCCTTTTCATACCTTGGGCTGTAATCAAATTGCTTACTCCTAGTTGCTGATCTAAAGATTCCAGCAAGCTTAAAACCAACATAAGTAGTTGGTGAGATACTTTCCTCATGTACATGCCTCACAACAAGGTCTTCCTGGAATTCCCCCTCATAAACCTCGTGTAAATCTGATTTTTCTTTATATTCAGAACTGCCATAATGATGATTCAAGAGCTTACCTTTCTCTTCAAATATCTTTAGGTGTCATTTTGTTTGACTAGCTATCAACTTAGTTTCCTTGTTCTTACCCATTCATCACACCTTTCTTGGGTCCTTATCACATCCTCCACACTTGCCTAAAATGTAGTTGATTTCATTTCCACACTAGGATCCACTTTGGTTGTTGATTGTGGATCATTAAAATATGCCCCATATATGTGATTTATGCCCTTCTTTTCTGCTTAACTCTTTGGACAATCAGCAAATGGTGCTTTCTCCTTCACAATCTCTTCCTTGGCTTCCTCATTCTTTTGTTCTTTCTTCTGATTTATCAGTAGGAGCCTTTGAGCAGTTTGCCTTGACACAACCATCCTTGCAATGCTTGGAAGATTGATAGGAGCTTATAGGGATGTTTCTATTGAAGATCTTTCACTTTCTACTTGCATGGTAGATTCCTTTATGCGCTGCTCACTGACTTCTTTCAGATCTAAATTCTCCTGCTTCTTGATTTATTCCTTGGGATTCTTTTGAAGTTTTGGCTTTCCATCTTTCTTCTTCAAACTTCTATTTCTATTTTATGTATAAACCTCCAAGAATTCTTCAAAGGTATTATAAAACATGTATATATCAGTATTCTTATCATATTCATCAAAAGCAAAAAGTTTAACCTCATCTCTATCACACTACTCTTCTAACCATGCTTTCTAAATATGATCATTTTTTTGTGTTCTTCTAAATGACTCTAGGGTTTTATCATTGATAGAAAATTGCTTTAAAAACTAATTCTTAATATCTTAGTTTTTTGTTTGTACTTCTTGTCTTGTTCTTTGTTGATTTCTTCAAGATGATCCCTAGCTTTTTGCTTCTATTTATGTATTCGCACCCACACCTCTTGGATGGGATCTATGTATTCTTCCTTTTGTAAGAACTTGCGTCGTCAATCCATTGTAGATTGGAAAATTATGTTAGCTTTCAACCCTACAAGCTGGTAAGATCAAGCTATGATACCACTGTAGTGTCCCTTTCCTAGACAATTTAGGACAATTTGGGTTTTCCTGCAAACCCTTATACTGGAAATATTGAATTCTGATTTTTTAATAAAAACCCTAACATAAAACCACTGAATTCTGAAAATAAATACTCAA
The DNA here is from genome assembly GCA_037957365.1 of Torreya grandis. Lineage (NCBI taxonomy): Eukaryota > Viridiplantae > Streptophyta > Pinopsida > Cupressales > Taxaceae > Torreya > Torreya grandis. The sequence goes on from JARHVA010000098.1 coordinate 548,443, forward strand.
GAAAGTAGATTAATTTCAGATCTTCATAGAAACCATCATTAAATAATATAGAAAATTCAGTTTATTTATTTGACTCAAAAGTCTGATTTTTGTATTAATTATGGACCTGAAAATTACAATTCAATATCACTAAGTCGATGAACGAAGCAACTGACTTTTTCATCCACCAAAACCTGCTGAAACTGAATTGCCAACCCTAGATGCAAGTCGCCACTTCCCAAACTGCCTGAAGAGCTGTGTTGACCCTCAAAGAACTGACCCAACTGAGTTGCCCAACCTTCCAAGGCTGCCAACTGGTTCGGCCACCTTCAAACTACCCAAAACACTGCAATCAGCCTCTAATGGTTTCTCCAATCGGAATTGTTGACCTTCCAAGGCTGTCAACAATGATTCGTTGCCCACCAAACTGCCCTAGCAAGTTCGCCACGCTCCACAAGTGACCCCTGACTGCTGAAAGATGAATTTAGATGCAAACATGACCTCTGAATGAGGCCACCATATGAGTATTTGAGAGATTTTGTCCCCAAAAACAAAAGCTAATGAGGGTTTCCGTCCCCACAAGCTGTGATGCATGCATTTGTGCTTAACAATAAGAATTCAATTCATAGATAAAAATCAATCGCCCCAAAATTAGATCTCTCTATCTCCCTTTATACCCTTTTTCCCTCCAATCCTCCTCTAAGGTGGGCGCTCCAAATGGGAGGGAAAACAATTATTCAAAAGCAACCCCAAAATAGTTCCCAACTAAGGGCTGACTTACATCACAATAGAAAGTCCCCCTTCTTTATAAAAGAAAAAATTAGAATAAGTTACCAAGATAGTCACTTTTTGGCAAGACATTATTATTTTTCCTTTAAGTATTCGAAAATACTTATTATTTTAATAATATTATTATTTTAATCTAAAAGAGGGGAGATGACACCATATTTTTTAGCATAATACTTCTCCTTTTACCGCATCACCTAAGGTCATCTTCAAGGCGCTGTTGGCATATGTCATTTTCACACTTGATGTAAAGTCCGCCTTAGGTGATGTGTTACCAAGGTGTGATTTATTATGTGCATTGTTTATGTGCACAACATCATTTAAGTGGTAGTATCCTCACATGTGCGAAAAGTGTGATTTGTTACTTGGGGAATAATCCTATCCCACCTTTCACCCAACCAATAACAATCTTTCACTCACCTCTTGTTTTTCCTATATAATGACCCTTTGTGTCCTTGTGGAAACTTAGTTGGGGCTTAGAGCCATCTTCAGAGCTGGTGGAGATGCAGTCTGTTAGAGAGTTATATTCTGGTACAACCATTGTTGGTTGCACACATGTACATTGTATATTCAGTTAATGTAATACAATGTGTTTTTTGTTGGTGAATCTCTTTTTATGATCTGAGCACTGTTGTGTGGATGGATGTTCATTGTGGAGTTTTCCTGGGCCCTCAATTCCTAGATGGTACTCTTAGATTAGTGTGCAAATCAGTCTTCACCAAGTCACTCGCATGTGAAAAGTTTACGGCTTTCATAAATTCTCTCTCTTGTACTCTTAAGACTATAATAAATGAAGGGGAGAATGTTAGAATAATTAATTAGATCATTGTCCAAATAAGTGTTGTTGATAATATTAAATGTAATAAGTGATGGTGCAAATATTAAATGTGCACTTTTGGGTTGGTCACGTGTAACCACCTTTTGTAAATGACACCATTAGTTCAGCCAATAAGAAAAGGAGGGGTAGTTCTTGTTTTAGATTTTGTGAAGATTGCCCTATAAAGGCATATACCGCGATGTTTGAATATTTGTAGGTGAATATACCTTAAAAATAGATGTGTTTTCTTTGCTCTTGGGGAGATGTGATGTGGATCTTGGAACCTAACAAGTGCGCACTCTTGGCCATATCTTATGGGACTTTTCAGAACTTTGGATGCAATTTTTTAAAAATGGCCAACAATACACATTAAAAAGCCTCTTACTAGGATTTGCTAGTGTCATTAGTTCCCACTGCATGGAGAAGCTCCTCAAGAATGGCTCACATGGAATCATTGCTCAAATCTTCTCGATTCAACTGAAGACATCCCTTGATTCTTACCAACCTAATGACTTACAAAATGTTCTAGCCAAACATGCATCAATAGTCAACGAACCAAAAGCCTCATTTAACAGAAGACCATTGTATTCAACTCCTTTCGGGTAGTGTACCCCCAACATTTGATCATAACGCTATCATTTTTTTCCAGAAAATAGAAATTGATAAGATGGTTCAAGAACTCCTTCAAGCAGGAGTCATTCGTTCGAGTACAAGCCCATAATCCTCCCCAATTTTACTAGTCTGCAAAAAAAGATGGATCTTGACATATTTTTGTGAGCTAAATCAGCTCACTGTCAAAGATAATTTTTCTATCCTAGTGATCGATGAACTTCTTGAAGAACTTCATGGTGCCCACTTCTCCAAAATAGATCTATGATTTGTCTATCATCAGATCCGCCTTTAGGATGAATATATTCCAAACACTGTTTTTCGCACATATGACAACCACTATGAATTCATGGTCATGCCATTCAGGCTTACCAATGCCCCTTCCACCTTCCAAGGGTTGATGAACAAAATCTTTCGTCCCTTTTTGTAGAAATTCATCCTAGTCTTCTTTGATGATATCTTGATTTATAGTAAAACTTAGGAAGAACACCTCCAACACCTCAACAGTGGCAGTGCATGGTTTTCTCCAACCCCTACAGGGTCCAGAATGCATTTGAACAAACATCTCCATGGATCTTATAGAAGGCTTAACCAAATATGGTGGAAAGTCAATCATCCTGGTGGTGGTCAATCGCCTCTCTAAATACGCCCATTTATGTGCCTTAGCCCATCATTACGCTACTTCCACCATTGCCGAACAATTGTTTGATCAAACCTTCTGCCTTCATGGAATCCCCGCTTCTGTTGTATTTGATCGCGACTCAGCTTTCACAAGTCATTTCTAGCAGGAACTCTTCAAGCACTTAGGTACCCAACTAAAAATGAGCTCATGTTACCACCCACAAACAGATGGCCAAACAAGAATTGTCAACAGATACCTGGAATCATATCTTCGTTGTTTTGCCTCTTATCAACAACATTAATGGGTAAAATGGTTCCCACTTGCAAAATGGTTATACTAAACCTCTTATCACACAGCCACCACGATGACTCATTATAACGTTGTTTATGGTTAGAAGCCACCATCCATTTTTGCTTATCTTCCCGACAGCTCTCATGTGCACATAGTGGACATAACCCTCAGCACCCAAGACAATATTCACCTTCTTAAGTAAAATCTCTACATAACACAAAATCATGTGAAGCAATCAGGGGGATCAACATTGTTTCGAACGCACCTTCCAACCCAGAGATATGGTTTTCCTCCACTACAACCTTATAAGCAATCCTCTCTGAAGCTAAAGGGACACAAAAAACTCGTTCCCAAGTTTTATGGACTATGTAAGGTTTTTAACATGTTAAACCTATTGCATACAAGTTGGAACTTCCACCTTCGCGTGTCCATCTAGTTTTTCATGTCTCATATGTGAAGAGAGTCATAATGTCATAGATCAAACAATACCCTGAGCTCGATGCAAAAGAATCTCTCCTCCTTGAACCTAAAGCTATTCTAGAGAGACATGTCCGTCAACTTCACAATCGGACCATCACCGAGGTTCTAATCCAATGGCATGTAATGCAACCAGAAAATGCAATGTGGGAACCCCTGCTTCAACTCTAACAACATTTTCCTCATCTTCAGCTTTAAGTGCAATGTTTTTGATAGGAGAGAGCATGTTAGGACCCCTCCATCCTAACTCTTTATAATTAGTCTTTAATAAAAACTACAAACACATGCCTTGTAAGTCGTCCCTTGAGCTAACTGTAATAATCCTGCATGCATGGGAAGTAGGAGTTAGCTAGGATATAAATAGTATAAATAAGAGCCTGGACTAGTGAAAAGGCATCCACAAACTATATTAAATTGGCCTTGCTCAAAGGAAGTTGCCCCCTTGAAGAGGCCAATGATATTGTGATGCAATTTTACACCAATTTTTTATGCAATTTAGTCTTTTTCCTTTTATTTGCGGTATTATTTCAAGTATTTACACTATTGTGTTAATCTATTGTAAGAAGGATCATAACAAATTTAAATAAACCTAGATTTTATTTTTAGAAACAATAGTTGTTTATGGAAGTTCTAAAAATGCTTTTAGTTAATTATGAAACTACAAAATTAATTACCAAACGTCTAATGTTTTTCCCTTTCACATCTTCCTCGAAGAATTTGAAATTTAGGCTTGACCAAACATCAATTCTACATTTATGTTGTCATAAAAAACATATTACTTTTGCAACCACAACAACCTCAAACAAACAAAGTTGTGCTTATGCACACTCTCTGTGATGTGGAATGCAACCCATGGTAAGATCAATAACAAGTCAACTCATATTTTGCAATTAAATTCCATCTTATCACAATTCCCCAATTTTGCCCAAAACATATCAAATATCTGGGTGTACAGAGATCAAAACCCCGCAAAACCCAAAATAAAAACAAATTGTCCAAAACCCAAAAAATTAAAACCCCCCACCCCAAAACCAAAAGAAATAACATAAAAAACTGTTATATTTAAGATTGAATTTTGTCGCCCATTTTATTTGAAAATCACTTCAAAGTGAACAAGAAAACATGACCATAAATTATATCTCTTAGACCGATTATAAACTATAATAACCAAGCATTTTTTTTGTAAATCAATTTATGCAAGTCTAAGTATATATTGGCAAACCCGTTTTAAGAGATCATGTGAAGATCGAGGGGAAACGCATGTTGTGAGCACCTCTTGTTGGCATAAATAATGAATCTCAAAACCAATTGAGAAGTGTAGCAGATTAAATCTTCGAACAAAGAAAACTATTATTCCTTCAGGTTTTTTAAAAGCCCCAAAATTGCTTAAATCTTCTAACACAAATTATTGTTATGTACATTATTTTGGGTTGTAGTAGAAGGCCTCTCCACTCAGCGTTTGTGGGTTATTAAAAAAACCCGAAACTCTTTACCAATAAACTTCCAAAAAACTGTCTGACTAGCATGTAAACTTCATATTAAAGGGAAGCCCACTCGAGACAGTTTCATAGTACAAATACCAAGTAATTGTACTATGAAATTGTCTCGAGTGTTGTCCTCATGCAAGATAGTTTCATGTGAAATCAAGCACCAGGTACTTGTATTATGAAACTATGCTGAATGTTGTCCTCATGCAAGTTAGTTTCATGTGAAATCAAGCACCAGGTACGTGTACTATGAAACTATCTCAAGTGGGCTTCTCTCAAATATGAAGCTATGCTAGTCAGACATTTTTTTGGAAGCTTATTGTTAAGGAGTTTTTGATATTTTTACATAGCAATAATCTATGTTAAAAGATTCAAGCAATTCTGAGATCTTTTAAAACCCTGAAGGAATAATAATTTTCTTTGTTTACAGATTTAATCTACTGCATTTCTCAATTGGTTTTGAGATCTATTATTTATGCAAACAAGAGGTGCCCACAGCATGTGTTTCCCCTTGATCTTCACATGATCTCCTGAACAAAGTTTGTCAATATGTACTTAGACTTTGTATAAATCGATTTACAAAAACAAATGCTTAGTGTAGTTTATAATCGGTCTCAAAAATATAATTTATGCTCATGGTTTCTTGCTTATGTTGAAGTAATTTTCAAATGAAAATGGGCGACAAATTTCAATCCTGAATATAACAATTTTTACGTTTTTGTTTTTTGTTTTGGGACAGGGTTTTATTTTTTGGGGTTTTGGACGGTTTATTTTTATTTTGGGTTTTAGGAGGTTTTGATCTTTGTACATCCAGATATTTGATATGTTTTGGGCACGACTATGAAATTGCGATTGGATGGAATTTAATTGCAGCATATGCGTTGACTGGTTATTGATCTAACCACCAAGCTCTAGATATGCAGCCCACATGGTTTTTGGGCATTTACTAAAACAAATGACTCTCAAGGAATTTTGTTTTCTTACTTGAAGTGTGGTCATTTTGCTGCAAACCTATTACATTGATGTTTTCTACTTTCTATTGGGTTTGTTTTTAATAATGGTTTTGAGATCCATCAAACCATGTGATTAAATTGTGTTTGAATTTATTCTCATTAAATGGTAACATTTTAAATATGTTCGCTCGGTAAATTCGTAAACTCAAATAACATCTAGCGTAGAAGCTACACCCAAGGGATTTAATTTTGCCAAAGTTATCTTTGAATTTTCACTTAACCTTGTCCAAGTGGCCCTAAATTATCGTGTTTATTTTAATACGGAGAACACGGCCAATGGTATTTGTACTTGGGTTATAATCATGGCAATATCTTAGCCTTAGCATTGGCACTAGACCATAGCTCATCGGACTTATAATAGTGGGTTGAATCTGCTTCATGTTGATATTTTTAATCAATAAATTGGTTATCATTCTTCCCTACCATGTTTTAAAATAGGGGTATAGAGCATTATCAAACTTAGAATTTGGCTCGGAAGGGGTATAGAGCATTATCAAACTTAGAAGTTGGCTCGAAAGGTGCATATGGTACATCAAACTTCATTTGGGACTTGCGCTTGGCTTTGTCTGTTTTTGGCCTCTGTATTCTTGACTCTTTTAACATGGAGTCCACAACCAGGGGGATCCAAATCTAGGTCATTATCATGGCTATTGTTTTGCCATTACATTAGACCTAGACTACATTGTCTGATAGTGCTTTATTGGACATATTATATGTTTTAAACTTTTATCTCTAGATCACAAGTTTAGCATAACTTTATTTTGAGAGGATGCTAATATTCGATGAATAGAGGAGAGGCAAAACTGCCACTACAAGTACAAGTATTGCCAATTTCAAGATCCATAGATAGATTGTGTCTCTGTTGGATCTCTCTCAAGCTGTAAAAGATGATTTATTATGTTGTTTAGTTCAAATTGTTCTCTAAATTAATACAGGAAGAGTTTAGTGTATCTACTGTATATAACATTGCTTCCAAGTCTGAAATAGGCTCCTTGTTTTCTTAACTTAAGATCTGATATAATTACTTTAGGTTGAAGGATCTTAAAATACTGCACACTTAGCTTCTACAATATTTAATGTTTTTCCCTTGTTTTTAGAATAAGTATTCACTTTTTCATCCATTAATACAAGTACTTACATTTAGTGTTTGGTGTTTGCATACCCTCACAGCATGCTGTTCAAACCTTCAATTATTTGGCAAATCAAATTATGTAATTGAAAAAACACGAATCTAAACTTTAAACAGACACAATTGATTCCTGAGATAACTTTCTTTCATTACTAACAATATTTACAGCTATTTACCCCCAATGTGTGGGTACAAGAGTGCAAGCCATTAAAGATACGACAAACTAGGTTAAAGGTGCTAGGAGGAGTTACTATAAAATAAAAAGGTTGTTTTGAGAGAAGAGACCCCTAGCTGATGATATCTGACCCAAAGGTTACCGCGGAAGTAAAATTTACCAATTAACAAACTAGAAAACAGAATTGGTGATTCATTTCTAAAACCTTATAGCAAGAAAATATCGAGCTTTAAGGAATTTAGGAAAACCAATATGATTCTTAGAAGTAAAATTTACCAATTAACAAACCAGAAAACCGAATTGGTGACTCGTTTCTAAAACATTATAGCAAGAAAAGATCAAGCTTTAAGGAATTTAGGAAAACCAATATGATTCTCATAAAAAGGTAAAGATCCTATCATTCAGAGGACTGAATGGGGGTGAAATCCGGAAATATAAACGAAATTAGAATCAAAATGTAAGATGAATCAAATCAAATAACTTACTTTAAGGATTTTAGAAAAGCCAATATGATGTGATTTCTCTCCACACGGTTGTCTCCAGAAAAAAATTATGGGGATTAAAGCAAGACCAGATACTAAACAATAAACTAAAATATAAATCTAAACTGAAACAAAATGTAGAATCAAAACGCAAAACTTTCACCTTACCTCGTTAAGGAAACCCTAATTCTCGTTTCATTTTCTCTCGCTGAAAGAATAGGGAGCTGGGAAATTCTCCAACAATCGACACTTGTTCTCCTACTCAAATATTCCTTCCCCGAGAGATTTTTCTTGTTTGTACCATTAATCAACAACAATAACCATTTGCACCCCACAAGTATATTAACTCCTGCAACCCACAAGAGAAATCCGCCGAGAAGACAAAGACCAGGAGAAATCCAACTCAAAACAGACGACAAGAACCGCAAAAGAGTAAGCCCCTTATAATAACTACCCCTGCACAAAAACCTAATGCTCACGCTCGTAAGAATCCAATTCGCCCACCCTGCATCAATGCTCACGCTCGTAAGAATCAAATTCGCCCACCCTGCATCAATGCTCACATTCAGTGCCCATCAAAAACCAATCAACACGCTGAGACCCAAACCCTTAGGGTAATTTGGGGGAAACTTTGAGGGGTAGGATTTTTTTTGGTTTTCAGTGCAGGTGAATCGAAAGAAGGCTCAATTGAGAGGACGATTATGTGCCTGACAATGGCGACCGCGCCCTCTCTGCAGGGAATATCTTCTGTTCGGTCAGACACTAATGCGAAGCAGAAGGCGACGAGTGTAGCAAAGGCAGTGGGATGTACACACCGACGGCGAGTGGGACATCCGTCTAGTTAACTCTGACGGTAACTCTGACTTTCCGTTATCTGACTAGAGCGGAATTTTACCGCACGGTCATGTGCCGATGTAAATATAATGCCGGAGAACGCGGGAACAATGGGGAGTGAATGAAATGAAATGAAATGAAATGGTTTTAATTATGTTTATGAGATCGAGCGGTTTAAGAGATTATCAATTATATTGAATGTTTTAATTGTTCAAAGATCTTTAAGATTGAGGTATTTTTTAGAGCGTTGCTCCGTTTTTTGTTGAATTGAGTTAGCATCTCTCTCGATTTTTTTAATCTTTTTTCTTAAATACATTTATCATGCAGTCAACTTTTAAATTTTTTGCATATTTGATTTGTATATCTGCGTACTGAGGACACTCAAAGATGAAGTGCTCTTCTATTTCAACCGTCCCTATAATGCAACAAACACAAACCCTCTCACCCCACGGCTCTTTAGAGATTGTCCATCTCCATGTCTCGCATCAAAGTCTATGAGAGCCAGTTCTTAATTGAGGAATGAGGATCTTTTCCCTCCAACTAATTTCAACTCCTATATATGTTTTTTCATTATGTTTGTAGTTCAGATTGAACATTGAGATATAGTGTTGTCTTTTCTTGCTTGTCTCCTCTCTCCACATTACCATTCTGAATTTTTCATTCACGTAATTTTTTTGTCTTTATTACAATTTGGGCATTGAGTTAGGTTGATATCCCATATATTCATCCACCTTTGGTTATGCCTCATCCAAGTGTTCTTCCTCCTATGCAACTCTTCTTCTCTTGTTGTCCTAGGCTATCTATCAGACTTCATGCTTTCCATTTTTTTCAAGTAACATAATAACCTGGTCATAACGGTTGCCTCTAGAGGGAAAGTACCTACTTTGGCAAGAATGATTTCATATGGGACTAAGTCCTTGATTTTGAAACTGTTTGTGATTGGTCATTTTTGAATCTTTTCTATTTGCCTCCATTTCAAACTCGTCATTCCACTAACCCATACCTCGCAACCATATAATACCACTAGTGTGACAAGTGACCCAAATAAAACCTTGGTGGTCTTCTAGCCCATAACTCTGCATTCCTGCATCTATTCTGAAGCAAATAGAAAGCTCTCCATCCACCTTGTATTCTTTTCATCCTGTAAGTGTCCCGACGCCATTCTCTTGATGGAAATTCTCTCGACGACCTGGCACCAGCTATTAACTCATTTTTAATCAATTATTCTATGTTTTTTGGAAATAGAAATGGAACACGTATTTTCAAAACCCTAATATTTTGAAACATTCATACAATATATATTAACAATGCATAATACTCATTTTTAGTTTATTAAAGATATAATACTTAAAACTAGCACTTGCCTTAATGGTGCAAGGAATGTTTGTTTTTATTTAAAATTTTTTTTTATTTAGTGTTTATGAGTGTGAAGCACGCGATGAGTCGTAAAACACTGAACAAAATTTATGAAATATATTTTCGTGTGTTTATTAAGAAAATTTACATTCGAAGATGGATTACATAAAGTCTGGCTTCATCTACTCTTCTAAGGTTTACATATATATTATTCTTCATTCTTACATAACAGTCAAATATAATTGAAAGGTTGACATACAGGTCGTATAGAGAGTGTACTCTTAATATGACGGTGAAGGTCAATGCTTAATGATCAATGTTACCAATATTTATTGTTGTTTTATTGACAGTTATTCCTTCTGATTTATGTATAGTTAGAGCCCATACCATTTTGATAGGGAATTGGTGACAATTACCCTATACAATAGGAGAAATTGGAAGATGTGTTGGATTGTAAATATCCCATGCGAGACTAGAGTAATTCTTGATGGCAATAACCACGTACATGGATAAGGAAGGTGGGTTTGAATCTGGGTGGTAGACAATGTGAACTATTTCTTCAATGGCTCTATTAACTAACCCTGCTTTCACCCATAGATTGGATGTCGACATAATGTTTTGTTCTTTACATAGAAGTAAGATTTGCTCGAGCTAAGTGTTGTGGTTCAATATCACCTATTGTTTGCTTTGTTCCACTTTACATATTGTTATTGGAATGTTTAATGATTTTAACATTATCTTGTTATGCATTATTGCCAATTTGTTAGTTGCATACAAATGTGGACACTTTTAAATCTTCTTGTCCTTATGAATGCATGGAGGATGATGTTCTTGACATGAGCATATTACAATCTTCCTTTGTTAGGTTTGCATTTCTAATGTTGGTTAATAAATTTATGTACAATTGTTAATTTACCATGCATGCTTGCTGAGAAATTTTTATGTGTAATGTTACTACTATGCCGAATGTTTGTCAAAAGTGTGTCCAAACAACTTTATTCCATGCATTGGTATGTCATTTACAAGGGGTGGTTGTCATAGCTCACCAACGAGTATAATTGAGTAACCTTCAAAAGCTTTGTTGTTGTGTTGAATAAATGCTTCACACAATTGGCTAGTTATATTGTTGAGCATATTTGGGCCTATGAAGTTCATTTCATCATTGAGCACATATTCAACGTGTCTCATTTATTCTTGGAAAATTGTCAATGTTTTTCCTTTAAGTGTCTTCATTTCATGGATATGGATGTAGAGGCTTGAATGTATTGTTGATGCATTTATATTAAATGTTGTGACACTAATTGGAGCAAGGAAAAATACGGGAGAACTAGTTCTCCCTACAAGTCCATTTAGGGTACATTTGATGTTGCTAGTTAATTAGGATTTATATATACCTATTGTTCCTTGTATAATAATCCTATGTGGTGGAGTCTATGTGTTATTTTGGGCACGGTGTAGAATAATGTTGAAGGCTATTTGCTAGTTACTTGACAACTTACTTGGTATTGGCTCATTTGTGCACTCTATATATGTATTTTGGTGATTGTGCATTGAGAATCTATAAATTATGGTGTTGTTGTGTGAAGGTTGAGTAGCACCTCAAAATTATTTTAGTTATGGATGGTGTCGAAGTCACAAAGCCCAAACATGTCGATGTCATCTATGTTACTATTATATGATGGGTGCATGCAGGACAAGAGTTCCCACTTGTGCATTTCCACTTCCATCTATACATCTTATTGAATGTCACTAGAATAACTGCTTGATTTAACATTATTGTTCTTTTCAGCAGAGATTCACTCAATATGCCATGGAAGGTACAAATCCTTGATTTGTTCTCAATGTGTAACATTGTCCTACCTATTTCAACCAATGTCTACTACAATGTTGCAAAATGGTTTGTACAGTAAGAGCTCTGCCCAATAAAGAGCTTTAATGATAGTGAATTAGTAGGAGGCATAACAGAGAAATGGGGGAATGTGTGAACAATTGCTTAAATTATTCTATTTTTCCACTGATTAGTTTTATTTAATTGTTGAAAGACCATCTTTGTGTGGGCTCATTGAGTGGCAATATATCTACAAAATAAGGGTGATTTATATATCCATCAATGAAAGATGGTAGTTTTCCTTCCTCATATGTGCTTTTAGAAACATGTTTGAATATTTGTTTGCCAACAGATAGGGTAACAGATGTTTGGATACAAACCATTAGAGGTAGCTCTTACAGCATGTGGCATGTCTTTTGTGCACCTATGTAACGGTTGACATTAGCTTTTATGAAGAACCTATTGTATACAATCATTGCAGGGCTTCCAACTGTAATTGTAGCTGATATACTAGCTAGCATATGGTGGTAGCTTTTAGATTTATTTTCAACTCTAGCTGCATACTTTGTTATATATTTGAGCATGATGTGGTGGGAGACAACTAGTTGGCAATCAACATTTGCATGCCATATTGAAAGCATGCTTATGTTGTGGATGTTCACCCTTTCAACATTACATGTTGGAATGTAAGTTTTGCAAGCTTCGTTGTCTACAAACATGTTTTGTAGCTGCATTGTAAAGTAATGCCCATTTTTCATAAACATGTAGATTCATTGCATTTGGTGTGAAATTGAATCCAATTTTCAAGATCTTCATAATATTTTTGAGCATTGACACCAAATATTTTATTTGTGGTGAGAAAGCATGTATTGTCAAGATTATAACAGTGTATTCTATCATTTATTTTGTCATCATTGCGTGAATTCCATGTTGTCACATAGCGATCAAAGGACAACCTTATGAAATCCACCTGAAGAGGATCTTCCCAATGCAACATGTCCATGTTGGGTGCATTTTCTAACTATAGAAATCCATGGATGTGTGCAGATCCTATATGTTACCATTTGTACCTGATTATAAAAATATAATTAAATAAATATTATTTTATAGGTTTTTTTAATGTATTTAGACCAATGAAATGTAGTTTCAATATCAATCCTTGTACCAATAATCCTTGCTATGGATATGTTTATCTAGGATTTCTTCATGAAAGATTGCAATCTTTTAATCCATGTATGAAGATGCAAGATGTGGATTTACAATAAGGTTTTGGTTTCTCTAATGACAATCATTGCTCAAGAGTGTTGGAGGGGACACTAATATGACTTTATCTAGATTTGGCCTCTTGGTGTATGTTATGCTCAAGGTGAATAACAGTGTCAGGGATCTCAATCGTGTGATCATATTTGTTAATTCATTTATGCACTTGGACCAAAATGAAGTGTACCTATAAGTGTCAATCTAAAATGCATTAGTTGATCCGCAATAATTACATCGGGTAATTGTGTTAGATGTTGGTGCAAGTCTAAAATTATGATTGGTCAGTTGTTATCAATGTCTTTTTTTGTAAATGTTGTTGATGTTCTTTAGATTTGATGGTGCATCATTAGGTTCAACAAGAAGTAGTGAAAGCATGGATGGCTTCCAAACCGATTATCCTAGTGTCAAAGTAAGTGCATAACATATTTATGTAGTTGGACTTTTCTAACATGGGGTTGTTGATACATTATAATTCTTGTTGGGAAAATAGAATAAAATTCCATAAAAAATAAACACTCTATGTTGTATTCATTTATAGGTGAGCTACAAACATTTGGCCAATTGATTACAGATGAGAGACTACTATTGGTATTGTTTATGTAATTTCTTATCTAGTCCACCTCTCTTCATGCATTTGGAAGAGATGCTAGAAAATATGACATTTGATGATAATGTAAATAATGTACCTCACTCAAAACTCATGACTATCAACCTTGTCTCATCTTTTATGCATGAAAGGTTAATCAACTATATTATTATATTTATACATCATGACAATGCACTGTGAGGAGAGGAGGCGCTATGTTTCATGATAAGCTTGAACAATGGCGAAGCAGTGGGAAGGCAAGGCCATACAAAACATGTAAGTGGTGAAATATTTTGAGTTAGGCAACTATGGAAAGAGGCAATGATAGGGTATTTAAAGGGATATTGTACACCAGAGGGCCCATATAGTACACCAAACCCAAATTCAAGGTAGTCAATGGATTTACATGACTTGTGTTGGGTGAATATTTTGTCACCAGCTAACTGATGAGCAAAATAGGTCATTTCAACCACAGCAAGGGAGATCGGTCAGCCAGATGTGCAGGTTTACCACATCAAAAGGGGACAAATATCTCCTCTCATCAAGGAGAGGTTCCCTGTAAATATGAGAGCACTATATATATATATATATATATATATATATATATATATATATATATATATATATATATATATATATATATATATATATATATATATATATAAGCTAAAAATAACACTCAGGGGTAGGATAACACCATCCATCTCTCTTTTTTCAGAGATGATGTTCACAAATCAAAAGATAAATCTAGGTGAAAACACTTAATGTACTTCTCTTCTCTCAGAAGTGGTCTTGCAGCGAACAACAGTTCTTTCAACTAGTGACAAGTAACTAGTAACAAAGGACATAGTAATCAGTAGACTGAGATGTAGCACAAAGTCTCCACCTCGACTGCCCAAGAGTGGAATACGAAGGACAATGAGGACACAAAGTCATCCCAAGGTCCTTTACATAGGAACAAAAAACAGACAAACACACTAAAGGCAATTGTGGTAGCACAAAGTCTCTCCACGGTTGGCTTCAGGACACCTTCCTGATTACTTCCACTAGTTCTGTTTATTTCATTAACTGGACAAAAATGCATTCAGAAGACAGACATAAGAACAATCTCCTAAAATGGCACAATCTATAACAGCACAAAGTCTAAAAGTAACTTGCTTTCTCATTCAACTAAAGAAATATGATCAACAATCTGAGCTCAAAGTCTTAGTAATCGCCTTTCAATTTTGGTAGAGTTTTGCTTCTATAACAGAGAGATCTCTCTTGCATAAAAAAGGAGTTTACAATATATAGCAGCCAAGAAAGGCTTGGCACTTTGTTCCATAGAACAACCCATGCTGCATTTAATGCCTTGAATGCATTTTTAGTTTTGTCAAGGGACCATGCTAGAACAGGGTGGCTGCCTTAACTGTGGCGTGTTAATTCATCTGAAATGTCTTCTCTTGTGCCTGGGTCATCTAGTCTTTCACCAAATATTTATGCAATTGTCCACCTCGCCTTTATTACATGGAAGAAAAACAAGCCTCACCCTTTAATATTTGTAAGCTCAAATACCTACTTGATGGACTGTTCCACCTACCAGGATAACTCCTACACAAATATTTATAGTCTTTCCCTATTTCTTATTGCAATTTGAGCTCTCAGGCTATCTTTTCCCTTTCTGCTGGCTCTTTTGACTCCCTCTTCAACTGGTCGCTGAGTTTGTTTTTAACTTTTGTCTTTTTCCAGCTTTGTCTCTTCTTGGTTTTGAGCTCTCAAGGCTATATTCCTAGTTTTGCTGGCTCGTTGTGCTTTTCTCTCTGCGGTTCTTCCTTTTGGCCTTAAGGCCTTCAACTGCATTCGGATCCACGCTCAAACCTTTAAAGATCAACAACTAGTTTATTGCCCCAAATTTGACATCTGCAGGGACATCATCGGACGTCTGGATCCCAATGGCTAGTTTGCGATGCTTAATCTTGACGTCTTTGGGCCCATCACCTTCCTTGGCAATTCCTTTAGCTTTATTGTTTGATCCTTCCCGAAGGGGAGGTATCCCTTCAGCTTTGGCCAAGAGTCCCCCGCAAGGGTATTGCGGGTACCTGCCCTTTTGGGGTCCTTTGGGTGGCCTTCAAGTGGTCTTCGGGGTCCTTTGGCTTCAATTCCTTCAGACATTTTATCCGAATGAAATCTTCCCTTGCCTTAGCTGCTTATTCCCTTTGTCTTTCAGGCAAATTCCTTAAGACAAAAGTCTAAAGGAATTCCTTCGCTTTGAACAAATATGAAGGAATTCCAACTTTTATACCTTGTTCACTTTTTTGAAGAAAACCTTACCCTTTCGACTTTCTACAATAGTCCATTTTGCTCATCACCTGCCCTCTGCAAGGGCACTCTCCTTTGGTTCACTACCCTTCGCAAGGGTACTTTGGCCTTTGGGCTTTGGGGTACTCCTTTGAACCAGCCGATTGAACCAGCTGATTGAACTAACTTTGGTTCAACAGCTCAATGATTCAATCTTGTGTTCCACTCATTCAATTGACCGCTTGAACCAACCGCATTGAACCAACCGCTCGATGAACCTTTTAACCGTTGAACCCATTAAACCTTTGAACCATTTTGGTTTAAGGTTCAATGGTTCAATGGTTCAATCCTTCTTTTCGTTAAGTCTTTTGAAGTCGTTGAACTTGCTGAAGCAGTTGAACTATGAACTTTGCTGAAGCGCTTAACATCTTTAAGCTTGTTGATGTTGTTGAACTTTTTGAACCCATTGAATCTTTGAACCCTTTAAACCATTTTGGTCTAAAGTTCAATGGTTCAACAGTTCATTCCTTTGTTTGAAGCTTGGCAATGAACATTTTTGGTTGAACCAAGGCATTGAACCTGTCTTGAAATTGCCTAAGTGTTGGAAACTTGTTCCTTTCCTGTGGAGTCTGTAGAAATGAGCATGCGGAGTCCGTAAAAATGAGTCTGTAGAAACTAGTATGTAGAACCAAGAAACCAACCTACAAAGTCTTTAAAAATGAGTTTATAGAGTCCGTAGAAATCAACCCGCAGAGTCCGTAGAAATGAGCTTGCAAAGTCTGTAGAAATGAGCCTACGGAGTCCGTAGAAATCAAACTATGGAGTCCGTAGAAATGAGCCTGTAGAGTCTGTAGAAATGAGCCTGCAGAGTCTGTAGAAATAGGCCTGCAGAGTCCGTTAGCTAAAAAAGCTTGAAAAATGGAGAATTTGAATGCCCAGAACAATTTTTGAGAAGGGAAGAGAGGATTTTGGCCTGCAGGAAAAAAATAGCTCATATGTTGTCCCAAAAATGAGTGACAAATTTTGGGAACAATAGTTGGCTCTAGTTGGAGAACTTATTTCAGTTGAAAACTTAGAACAGCTAAGGGAAGTAGAAACCAGAATCTCTAGTGCCTT
The DNA here is from genome assembly GCA_037957365.1 of Torreya grandis. Classification (NCBI taxonomy): domain Eukaryota; kingdom Viridiplantae; phylum Streptophyta; class Pinopsida; order Cupressales; family Taxaceae; genus Torreya; species Torreya grandis. The sequence continues at coordinate 565,567 of JARHVA010000098.1, forward strand.
GAAGTGTGCCACTGGGCTATGGAGTCATGCTACCCAAAAAGAAAGGCACCAAAAATGAAAATGAAAAACACAAAATAGAACTAAAGACTATACAAATATATATATGTACATATGATCTTATATGATACTTCAAGAATTGAAGTGCTTCAGATGCCGCTCACTGTGAGATAATAAAAATGGCATTTCGTCATGATAAACTAGCAAGAAACCATTTTCTCCCTAGGATCGATGATGGGCGAATGGAACTCTCCACCAAGAATCACATTTTTTGTGCACTCATTTTGGTTCTCTCTTCTTGCCCCATGGCAAGGCGTGGTATCCAATCTAAAAACCATAAATCTTTGCTCTCTTGGCAAAGAGTTCTTTTTCTTGACTTTGGCGCGCAGCAGTATGGTCCACTACCATGGCTTGTTGCTCTTCTGGTTCAGTCTAGCACATGATTTAATTGTCATCATCAAATACCTGCCAATGATTGGCATTGTCAGGCACACTTGGTTAAAAGACCAGTTTGGTAGTGTACCTATTATCTTTGAAATTGAGGTGAGGAACCATGAAGGTTGCAGGGATAGCTAATGAATTTACATGATTATGAGGCCCTCTGGGCACTACAAAAATATTGAAAGCTTGAAAACTTTCAATTTGATCCCAAACCAGATTGCGAGAATGGCGCAATATTTTGTTCTTGATTTGATACAGGTTCCTCACCTGACAAACCATCAGTTCAGCATCTCCTTTAGCATGAAGGAGTTTAACACCTCAGCCTTGAGCTGCCTTCAACTCGAGTAACATAGATTCATACTCGACAGTGTTGTTGGTGTTGCTGAACTACAACTTGTATGAAGAAGAAAAAATATCTCCTTAAGGAGATATCAACATAATCCTGGCTCTAACACCGATAGAGAAATTGCTGCCATCAAATTCCAGGATCTAAACATCATAAAAAACTGATCTTCTATCAAAATTTTCATCATTAGAGAGGGAAAATCCTTTTTCATCTGTACTGTGCCCTACCAATTCTTTTGATGTCTTGTTTGAATCAATTTCTAGATCGCCACCTACAGGACTTTCATCTGCTGAAACATAAACATTCTTTGTAGACAGGAAAAAGTTACCCATTTTTGAAGACTCAAATAGAATTTGAGCTTCAGGTGCTTATGTTTGGGTAACAACATATTTTGCTTCCTTTTCAGGGAGCAGCCTCTTCATGACGTCTTTGATAGGGATCCTCACCTCAGACAGGTCCATGCTTAATTCTCCTCTAACATCCTTTTTAAAAATTTCATCCAAGAAGGATGCCATATGAGGTTGAGACATTAGCCACCAGGACTGTCATCTTGATTCTCTTTTATGGAAAGGTGGCAAATGCAAATTGGGCATCCTTGATTTGTCCCAGTAGTGGCACTTGTTTATTCTCCATGGAGAAACATCTCCCAAATATCTTAGTCAGTGTGAGCCCAAGAGATTCTACCACTTTGGCAAGCATGACATTGTCTGAAGCTCTGGAATCAATGATGCAATTGCTTAGCTTGTGATCGTTTATCAACAGGGAAACATAGAAAAGCTCTATTTTCCTAGGGGTAGTAGAAGGAGTAATGACAAGATTGTTTGGGATGGACATGTTCTTTGGGGGATCATGAGTTACCTTCTTAACATCTTGTCTTCCAGGGATGGCTTTATTCTGCACACACTCAACCAACCTATACAACTGCTCAGGGTTGGCTTGTAGAAATTCAAATTCAGACATTTGAATTTTGGTTTTCTTGACATGGTCGATTATGTCAAATGTCTGAAATGAATTAGGAATAAGGGAAGGCAGTTCATCATTTTGGTTTTTAGCAAGGGGAGGACTGATTTGCAAAATTGAAGTTGAAGGTGCAGAAACATTTAGGGTACTTATTTTTTTAGCAATCACCAGGTCCTTTGGCTGGAAAGGTAGAGTAGTTCCTCGTTTGGTAGTTAAAATTGTAGGTTGAGGTCCCTCCTCTATTTTTTCTTTATCAGCTTGCTGGGCTGACTGATTCTTAGACCAAGTGAAAACAACGTATGATCCCTCGACTATTTTACCTTCACTTTTGGGTTCATCCTGGTAATTTAGGAAACCAATGTTGGAGTCGCCAGCTGATTCTTTTTGGTCTGTTGCAAAGAGATCAGCCTCATTTTCTTGATCAAACTCAGGTTGGAAAGAGAAATCATGTTATGTTTCTAGACATCCAACTACTGAGTTGGTTGGTGCTGCTTCAATGAAAAGTTTCCCCTATGGGGGAGGTAGACGATTTGGTTGCCCTTGACTTCTGGTAGCATTGCCTTGATATGACTAGTTCTGAAATGTCCTCCTTGGCATATCCTGATAAGGAGGAGCAGACATACCTTGGGCCACTTGTCTTTTCAAGGCTAGCAGTTCATTTGCTAGCTTTTGCACCATTTGATCAGTGGTACCTGTAGATGAATTCTTGAAAGATGAAAAAGATCTGCCTCTGTTAGGATCTCTTCTTATCTTCCCTGCCAAGATGAGATCATCTTCCACCTCAGTGGCCAAATCTTGAGCAGCAGCAAGGTCTATGTGGCCAGCCCATCTCAATAGAAAACTCACTTCAGATCACTGTGAGTTGATGAAGAAACATTTAAGGTTCTCAGCTATTGGCTGAGCAATTATAGGAATCCTATTCCTTAGTTTGTCGAACTTACCATTGAAGTCCCTCATAGGTTCATGAGGTTCTTTCTTCATCTATGTGAGTTGGGCCAGCAGGGCATGTGCATCTTTTGTAGGCTTGAACTTGGCTTCAAATTTAGCTTTAAGAGTGTTCTAGTCAGTCATAGTCTAGGCTTGCAGATGATATAACCATTCTGTAGTAGCGCCTTGTAGTGTTTATACAAACAGCCTGACTGCTACGTCATCATATTCCATGCCTATCACACCACAGGCTATGCTGAAAGCTGTAATGTGTTCATCAGGATGAACTCTCCCATCACCAAATAATTTGGGGAAGCTCTTTCTTGAATTGTGTGGTAGCTCATGTAGGGGTGGAGTTAAATTAAGTGGGCCAAAAGAGTTACCCCAGGGGCCTTGAACTGCCATGATTAGATTATGGAAAGCAGGGATAACAAATATGGGTGGAGTATATATAGGTAAAGCTCTGGTGATAGCAGAAAAAGAAGCTCTACCTTGTATTGGTGACCTGGTATGGGTAAGAGGAACGCTCCTGGATCATTGAACTTGATGTTGTGGAGGAAACAAATTGAAATTTCTTTGCTGCACCAACTAAAAAATTGGGTCAACAACACCTTGAACTTTCTGGCTTCTTGTATAGTGTGGAGCTGCTAGATTGTAAAATAAAAATGGAAAAGAACTGGCCCTGCTTCAACTTGGAACTTGAGGCTCCAAACTACTCGTTCTTCCCTAATGGAGTCGCCATAAAACTGTTGGGTGAATATTTTGTCACCTGCTAATTGATGAGCAAAATAAGTCATTTCAACCACAGCAAGGGAGATCGGTCGGCCAGATGTGCAGGTTTAGTACATCAAATGGGGACAAATCTCTCCTCTCATCAAGGGGAGGTTCCCTGTAAATATGAGAGTGCTATATATATATATATATATATATATATATAAGCTAAAAACAACACTCAGGGGTAGGATAACACCATCCATCTCTCTCTTTTTAGAATTGATGTTCATAAATCAAAGGAAAAATCTAGGTGAAAACACTGAAAGCACTTCTCTTCTTTCAAAAGTGGTCTTGCAGCGAACAACATGAGTTCTTTCAAGTAGTGACAAGTAATTGGTAACAAAAGGCGTAGTAACCAATAAACTGAGATGTAGCACAAAGTCTCCACCTCCACTGCCCAAGAGTGAAATACGAAGGATAATGAGGGCACAAAGTCATCCCAAGGTCCTTTACACAGGAATAGAAAATAGAAAAACACACTAAAGGTAATTGTGGTAGCACAAAGTCTCTCCATAATTGGTTTCAGGACACATTCTTGATTACTTCCACTAGTTCTACTTATTTCATTAACTAGACAAGAATGCATTCAGAAGACAAACATAAGAACAATCTCCTAAAATGGCACAAGCTATAACAACACAAAGTCTGAAAGTAACTTGCTTTCTCATTCAAATAGAGAAATATAATCAACAATCTGAGCTTAAAGTCTCAGTAATTGCCTTTCAATTTTGGCAGAGTTTTGCTTTTATAATAAAGAGATCTCTCTTACATAAAAAAAGAGTTTACAATATATAGCAGCCAAGAAAGGCTTGGCACTTTGTTCCATAGAACGGCCCATGCCACATTCAATGCCTTGAATGCATTTTTAGTTTTGTCAAGGGACCATGCTGGAATAGGGCGACTGCCTTAAATGTGGCATGTTAATTCATCTCAAATGTCTTCTCCTAGGCCTAGGTCATCTGGTCTTTCACCCAATATCTACGCAGCTATTCACCTCGCCTTTACCTCATGGGAGAAAATTAGGCCATGCCCTTTAATGTTTGCAAGCTCAAATACCTACTTGATAGACTGTTCTACCTACCAGAATAACTCTTACATAGATATTTTTTGTCTTTTCCTCTTTCCTATTGTAATTTGAGCTCTCAAGCTATCTTTTCCCTTTCTGCTAGCTCTTTCGGCTCCCTCTTCAGCTGGTCGATGAGTTTGTTTTTAACTTTTGTCTTTTTCCATCTTTGTCTCCTCTTGGTTTTGAGCTCTCGGGGCTATATTCCCAGCTTTGCTAGCTCATTGCACTTTTCTCTATGCAGTTCTTCCTTTTGGCCTTAAGGCCTTTGAATCCATTCAAGTCTGCGCTCAAACCTTTAAAGATCAACAACTAGTTTATTGCCCCAAATTTGACATCTGTGGGGGTGTCATCAGACATCTAGATCCCAACGGCTAGTTTGTAATGCTTAATCTTGACAAAATGTACCTGCAAGGGTACATACCCTTTTGAGGTCCTTCAGGGGGCCTTTGGGCAGTCTTCGGGGTCCTTCGGCTTCAATTCCTTCAAATAAAATGTTTGAAGGAATTCCTTCAGACATTTTGTCCAAAGGAAATCTTCCCTTACCTTAGCCGCTTATTCCCTTTGTCTTTCAGGGAAATTCCTTAGGACAAAATTCGGAAGGAATTCCTTCGCTTTGAACAAATATGAAGGAATTACAAATTTTTTGCCTTGTTCACTTTTTCGAAGAAAACCTTACCCTTTCAGCATTCTGCAACGGTCCATTTCACTCATCACCTGCCCTCCACAAGGGCACTCGTCTTTGGTTCACTGCCCTCCACAAGGGTACTTTAGCCTTTGGGCTTTGGGGCACTCCTTTGAACCGATCGATTGAACCAACCGATTGAACCAAATTGGTTCAATGGTTCAATCTTGTGTTCCGCTCATTCATTTGATCACTTGAACCAACTGCGTTGAACCAACCGCTCGATGAACCTTTGAACCATTGAACCCATTGAACCTTTGAACCATTTTGGTTCAAGGTTCAACAGTTCAGCGGTTCAAGCCTTCTTCTTTTCGTTAAGTCTTTTGAAGCTGTTGAACTTGTTGAAGCAGTTGAACTATGAAATTTACTGAAGCACTTAACATCTTTAAACTTGCTGATGTCGTTGAACTTTTTGAACCCGTTGAACCTTTGAACCATTTTGGTTCAAGGTTCAACGATTCAATGGTTCATTCCTTTATTTGAAGCTTGGCGATGAACATTTTTGGTTGAACCAAGGCGTTGAACCTTTCTTGAAATTGCCTAAGTGTTAGAAACTTGTTACTTTTATGCAGAGTCCGTAGAAATGAGCCTTTGGAGTCCGTAGAAATGAGTCTGTAGAACCAAAAAACCAACCTGCAGAGTCCATAGAAATGAGCCTATGGAGTCCATAGAAATCAACTTGCAGAGCCCATATAATGAGCTTGCAGAGTCCATAGAAATGAGCCTGCAGAGTCCGTAGAAATCAACCTGCAGACTCCATAGAAACGAGCTTGCAGAGTCCATAGAAATGAGCCTGAAGAGTCTGTAGAAATAGGCCTGTGGAGTCTATTAGCTGAAAAAGCTTGAAAAATGGAGAATTTGAATGCCCATAACAATTTTTGAGAAGGGAAGAGAGGATTTTGGCCTGCAGGACCAAAATAGCTCATATGTTGTCCCAAAAATGAGTGACAGATTTTAGGAACAACAACTTGCACCCATTGCAAATGGGTATGAAGCATACAACGTGGTGACATATTTGATTGGCCATTTTTTATTATCATGGGTGGTTGAGGATGTAATTATAACTGATTTTATTGAGTCAATGTTCCACATTCGATGTGTGATTCGAATCAACATTACATTTTTAGATTCTTTATTTATACATACTATTTATAAATATAATATATGATAATTGTATATAGTATATTATATATAAAATCATATTATATATAAAATCATATTATATATTTATGAGTATAAATATTTTAAGAAAAATAGCTCCTAAAGTACAAGTAACTAAAGTGAAAAAAACAAGCTATAAAAACATAGAAATAAGAGGGAACACATTACACAAGAGATTACATGGAAAAGCCTTGCAAACAAGCAACATAGAAAACTACGGGGCAAATAGTAGTGTCCAAAATTCATTACTTCAATTACTCCTCTCTTACAATAGCTCCTCTAGCAACTCCTTTCAGTGCTAACAACCAAACACTCATGTGAGCCAAGCATACAATGCCTCCAGGCTCCAACCTCCAACCTCAAGGATATCCATGCTTACAACAAAGCATGCATGATGCTTACAACTCAAGCATCTAGGTGAATCAAGAAACATGGCCTCCAGGCTCTATCTCTGTACAAGCATGCAAGCCCAAACTTGAAAGGATATAAGAGTGATCCATCTAAGGATAAAAAATACAAAGAGAATGCATGTTATTAATAGCATTTACAATGAGAAGAGAGAGGGGAGAGAGAAACATCATAGTGGCCACAAAAAAATTGCCACATTTGAGTGGGGTGTCGTGTGATATTCAAATGTGTTAGTCTCTATGGGTAAAAGTCATCAAACTTGATCATCCATTAGACAAAAACATATATGACCTCCATGTGGCTACAAAACCTACACCCTAATTCCACAAGTGAGTCCAAACACTCAGTAGTGTTCTTATTGTCTTCATCACTTAGGGTCAAAAAAATGGATGCTCCACTTTAGAAAACATCCAAGCCACCCCATGCAACTCCAAGAATTGCACCCCACTCACACATGTGAGGTCAATCTACAACAGTGCTTTATTGTCCTCATCTTCACAGGTGAACACAAGATTCCAAAATGTGTTGCAATCACCTTTTGACTCTAACCAGACATGTGAATCCTAAGGCCCCTTAGAAATTTAACCCATACATGACCCATTGTCTTTTGCACACCAAGACAAACCGCATGTGACTACCAGGGACAAAACCCATGTCGTCTAGTGGAGTGTTAGGTCCCACATTTGTCACATCATCCTAATCACATGTGAGAGACCCTCCATGGGCCCCACCACATCACCAATCAAACACATCACTAACCATCCATATTATCATGAATAGTGGCCATTGATAGTGACTGTGAATAGTGATTTGTGAAAAATGACTTCACACCTAACAAATATTATTGTAATATATTAATTGATATTACTATGTATAGTAAATTTAAATATAGTATTTAATTTATATTATTATATTATATTAATATAACAATATATCTTTCTTTCCCAGATGTCAATGACCTCCTTCCCAACTATGAAATCTACTTCCATCCATCCATGATGCCAATATATTGACACTTAAAGCAATTACGTTTGGGCAGTGTTTGGATTTACATGACTAACACCCATTGAAAAGGGGTCCATAGCTTGCAAGGTGGTAGTATTAACATATTGACTTTTAATATTGGATAAATTAAACCACAAACAAAACATTTTATATTTTGTAGGAATATAGATTGAAAATGTGTTAGGCAAACAATAAAAACCAATAAATTGAACATGATGGTGGCAAGATTAAATTGTATAATATTATATCGTATAATAATAATATAATATATGTGATTATAATATTATATGGAGTTGATGATCATACCAATTTACACTCTTTCACTTTATGAAAACAAAATATTACATTCCTTTTGTTGAATTGATTAAGACATGGCTTCACATCTGATGTGCAACTTGAATCGATGTTGCACTATCGTTGATGTGAGGACAAGACATTAAGGTCCAAGAACCTATCTTTTAGCTTCCATTCATCCATGTTGTCAACATATTAAAACCTAGAGTAATTATATCTAACTTTAAAACACACAAAAAACACCATACTTAGACCCCTAAAAGAAAGGGTAAGGATATGTAGAACATGCCTAGATTGAAATATTTCAAGGTGAGTTATATGGTGATGGTGAGGAACAATGAAAATATTTTTGAAGTGATATCACACACTAGGGGGGCATATAACAACATAATATTATATAAAATATAACAATGTAATATAATATTAGCATTAATGCACACATTACCATTTGGAAGACAAACATCTTTCTCTACGGTGACATATTGATAACATTTATCCCATATAATTTACATCTACACATGTGTCTACATCAAGGCAGCGTTTGGATTTACATGACCAACACCCATTTAAAAGGGGTTCATAACTTGTAAGGTGGCGATATTAATGTATTGACTTTTAATATTGGATAAATTAAACCACAGACAAAACCTTTGAGATTTGGCAGGGGGAAGGATTTAAAATGTGTCTAACAAATAATGAAAACCAACAATTTAAACACGATCCATTTTGTATAAATCAAGTGCTTTACATAACCGAGGTGATATGAGATATATAAGCCAGTAGAAAGGGAAAATTATATCCATGTGGATGAGGGATAGTTGCTCGTAAATAGTTTATAGTAATATCACATTTACATACATAATTCTATATATTATTAATATTTTATATTAATATATATAACAATATATATTTTAGTTATATAATATATATAATATTAATATATGTTTTCTATTACATTTTAGTTTTAAATTATAATAATAATTAAAAAATAAAAAATTAGAGGGGTTGATCATTTGGCTAGCCCCACATGTTTATGGCAAGCTCTTGACATGAATGATAGGCACGTCAACATAACAACTAACAACAACATTATGGACACCTATAAGATTGATTGTCATCGAAGAACTTGTCAATTTTTCTGTGCACAATCCCCACGAACACTACAGACCAACCAACTAGCAGCTACCACATTATGTCATCCACTTATAGTATAACATTATACAATGTGTTAAATAATTCATCTCGATATTTATTATGACAGGATTGGTATAAAAAATATCCACGAATGAATCTTGACTATGTTCCTACCAGTAAAATGCCTCCAACATAAATATAAAGTATTCATTCATTCAATTATTTTAAAGATAAAATGCACATTCAGTGACTTCAAAGACAAAAGGTACATTCAAATATATAATAAATCATCTAATTTCCCTCGAAATCATGAATGACACTTCCACTATTTTTCAACTTTATCATTAACTGACATTTTCTCTCCCAAGGGTCCAGCGGTGCATTGAATCTCCCTGAGTGCATGCCTTGATGGGTGCATAGGGAATGGGGTGGGATCGACTTGTTGCACTTTTCGAGATATGTTCTCATACTATTCTATCATACCCATATTGTAATGTCCCTTTTTATGGTATAATTAGAACCAAAGGGGTTTCCCAACAAACCCTAACATAAAGACATGTAATTTTGATTTTATGATTCAAACCCTAAGTAAATAAAATTCAAAATTTATTTAGAAGCCAAATTTAGGGCACAAAAAAAACTTTTCATTCACCAAAACACTTGCCAAAAATTATAAATATTGCAGTTGATTATAGGACCTTCAAATATGATTTTTTTTAATTATATATATGGCAAAAAATTACAATAAAATACCAACTAGAATTATGATTGAACAAACCCCACAAACCCTTATCAAATCAATACCAACAACTAATTCAATGCTTCCAAGAGGTTCATTGCCTTGGGGAAAGTATTATATGAATTCATTGCCTTAACAAAAGCTTACAAAGTGGTTCAGTGCCATAGAAAAGGGCCTCTAACAGTCGAGACCCACTCACAACCCCTTCCAAAACACTGTGCTCCCCAGAAAAATTACCCTCGAAGTTTGAAACTGTCAATTTATGCTCAATGTAACCCTTGAAATAGAGTTACCCCATTATATGTTAAGGTTTTCCGTCCTTACTTTAGCATTCCAATGAAGGGTTTCATCTCTAATGGATGCAAGTCAAGCAAAATGTGCTCAAACTTATGATTTCAATTGATAAGAATAACACGATCCTTCAAAATGAACCTCATTCCCCTTTTTATATCCTTTCCCTCCAATATAATTTCTAAATTAAGGATTGGCTAATATCAAATTAGATAAGTCCTTTTCTTTATTATAAATTCATTTAGAAAGAAGTTGTTGACAAGTTACATTTTATCAACTTGACCAAATAACCAAGTTTCCCTTGTATTACCTTTTATACCCTAGGAAGCCAAATAGGGGCCAAAGGTCTCCTTAGTGAGCTACCCTTGAAAAGGGGACATGACAATCTTCCCTTCTCAAATTTGCTTGCTCTCAAGCAAATACAAGCTCTCATGCCCAAGTACCATCATGCCAAAGTGCAAAAATACACTATAATTCTCCAATAATCAAGATCATGTTTTTGTCAAATGAAAGAGCTCTTGCCAAAACAAGCTCATATATCTATTGTCCTTCTCCCTTAAGATGTTCTTCGGCAACCCATGAAGTTTAAAAACTTCCTTGAAGCAGAGATCGATCATTACCTTAAATTTATCCCCTTTAATTTTATCCTTAAAAAACAACACCAATAATTTTATTCTTTGCATACCCTATGGTACTAAAACCCTCCAAAGTTGTAACTTCAGCCCTAAAACAAAGAATTGATGAATAATCAACAACTTGACAAGCTAAAACATATTCCAAGGTGGCATCTTCATTCATCATTCAAACCTTGTCAACTATGGTGGAAGGACATCCCATATTCACAAATACGAGTGTGACTGCAAAAATATGGTGGTTGTTAGTGATGATGACAACAACATTAGTGGTGGTAATTTGGCTCATGGCTATTATCAAAGTACTTTCTCTAGCATTTGGAGGTAGTAATACATCATCATGTGTTTCCTCTTTACCTCATTGGAGAACCTTTGCATGAAAATTCAAGTTAGGAGCCCTTTCACCATGCTTTTATTGTGATCCTTTTATATTCAAGAGGGCTCCCTCTTGGGATTTTCCATTGGTGCTTTTGGTTTATTCATTATGAGGGATCTATATCAAACCATTCTCCAACTCTTGATGTCATTCTTCACTCGATGGTAAACTTAGAGACATTATGCAAAGTTGACACAAAGTAGATCACTTGAGAGAGTTACCTTGCTATAACAATCTTCTTTGCTATCAAAAATTATCATTTATGGCTACCATAAAAAGTTTTTAGGCTACCTTCTTGCTATTGTCCTTGGTTGGATTGTACACTAAATTTTTTGTTCTTATTCCCATCCAAACATTGGAAAGACTCTATTTCCATGTAAAATGAGATCTTTTGTAATCATGAACTTGCCAATCTTCATTATGTCATCTCCATCTTCAGTTGCAATCCCATATGCTCCACTATTTTCTTGGGTGGGAAACAAACTCAGTTGCTCCTCCTTTTTATATTTGTATCTACACATGGAATAAACTCATTGAGGAAAACAAGGGTTTTGATTATCATTTCTTCAACCATTTTGTCATGCCTCATAGGCATGTTGTTCAACTTTCCTCCAATGCTTCCATCTTCTTCATATTTTTTATTCAAATGATGGACTTCCGAAGGTCCAACACTTACGAAACTATAGTGATGCCAAATCCATCTAATTGCCCTTGAACTTTGTCCACCTTTTCTAAAAGACAAGTTGTTCTCATATGGGATGAAAGCATCTGAACTTGTTTCAGGGGCTGATTCAAATTTCTGAGGCTCACTACCTTTAAAGTTAAGTTGTTCAAAGCTATATTTTTATTCTAGAAATGCAATGATTTAGTTGTCCCCATTGAACACTTGCCAATGATTGGAATTGTCAGGCACACTTGGTTGAAAGACCAGTTTGATAGTGTACTTATCTCTTTTAAAATCTAGGTGAACAACTAAGAGAGTTATAGAAACAACCAAAGTATCAGCTCGATCATTGAATTTCCTAGGTACTGCAAAGATGCTGAAAGCATCAAGACTTTCAATTTGATCCAAAACTAGATTGCGGTAATGACGTAATCTGTCATTTTTAGTTTGGTACAGGTTCCTGACCTGGCAAACCACCAGATCAGCATCTCCTTTAGCATGAAGGAGCTTGACGCCCTTGTCTTGAGTGGCCTTTAATCCAAGCAACAATGATTCGTACTCAACAGTGTTGTTGGTGTTGCTGAACTACAACTTGTATGAAGAAGGAAAAATATCTCTTTGAGGAGATATCAACACAATCTCAGCTTCTGAACTGGTAGAGGAGCAACTGCCATCAAATTCTAGTATCCATACATCATCAGAAGCTGACCTTACCTTATATTTTTCTTCATTTGGAGGGGAGGATTCTTCTACACTTGCACTACACTCTACAAATCCTTCTGCTATTTTGTTTGAACCAATTTTCAAGCTGTCATATTTAGGAATTTCAACAGATGCCTCATGAACTTCATCCGTGGACAAGAAGTAATTACCCACGCTTAAAGACTCAAACATAATTTGAGCTTCAAGCATTGATGTTTGAGTGACCACATATTTTGCCTCCTTACAGAGCAATTTCTACATGATGCCTTTGACCAAGATCCTTGCCTCAGACAAGTCCATACTCAACTCACCACCAACATCCTTGTAGAAATTTCACCCAAGAAGAATGCCATAGGAGGGTGGGACATCGACCACCAGGACTGTCATCTTAATTCTCTTGTTCGAAAATGCTGCAAATGCAAATTGGGCGTCATTGATTTGTCCCAACAGTGGCACTTGTTTGTTCTCTGTGGAGAAACATCTCCTAAATGTCTTGGTCAGTGCGAGACCAAGGGATTCAGCTACTCTAGCGGGCATGATGTTATCAGATGCACCTGAGTCTATGATGTAATTGTTCAGTTGGTGTTCGTTTATCAACAGGGAGACATAAAATGGTTATGTCCTCCCAGAAGCAGCAGGAGTAATGACAATGTTATTTCGGGTGAATGTGGGAGTCACCTTTGGAACAGCTAGTCCTATAGGGATGGATTTATTCTTTACACATTGAACCAACTTATCCAACTACTTAGGGTTAGATTGCAAGAATTCAAATTTAGACATTTAAATTTTAGTTTTTTTGGCATGGTCGACTATGTCAAACGTCTGAAATAAATTAAGAATAGGAAAAGGCAGTTCATCCTTTTGGTTTTTAGAGAGGGGAGGACTGATCTGCAAAATTGAAGTTGTAGATGAAGGCGTACTTAAGGTACTTACTTTTTTATTATGTACTAGGTCCTTCGACTATAAAGGCAGAGAAGTTCATCGTTTAGCAATTAAAATTGTAGGCTGAGCTCGCTCCTCTATTTTTTCCTTATCAGCTTGTTGGGCTGACTAGATCTTGGACTGGGTGAATACAAAATATGAGCCATCAACTGTTTTACCTTCACTTCTAGGTTCATCCTGGTAATTCAATAAACCAATGTTGGAGTCGCCAGCTAATTCTTCTTCTCCCTCTGTGAAGAGATTAGCGTCATCTTTTGGGTTAAACTCAGGCTAGAATGAGAAATCAGACTCTGTTTCAAGATATCCAACTGCTGAATTGGTTGGAGCTGCTTCAATGGCAAGTTTCCCCTATGGGGGAGGAAGATGATTTGGCTACCCTTGATTCTTGGTAGAATTGCCTTGATATGACTGATTGAGGAATGTCCTCCTTGGTATATCTCGGTACGAAAGATCAGAAGACATTCCTTGCGCCATTTGCTTTCTATAAGCTAGCAACTTATTTGCCAACTTTTGCACCATTGAATCAGTGGTGCTTGTAGATGGATATTCAGAAGATAAAGAAGATTTGCCTCTGTTAGGATCTATTCTTATCTTTCCTTCCAAGATAAGATCATCTTTCACTTCAGTGGCCAAATCCTAAGCAGCAGCAAGGTCTATGTGACCAGCCTGTCTCAACAGAAAACTCACTTCAAGCAACTGAGAATTGATGAAAAAATATTTGAGGTTCTTAGGTGTTGGCTGAGCAATTATAGGAATCTTGTTCCTCAGCTTGTTAAATTTGGCAATGATGTCCCTCATAGGTTCATGAGATTTTTTCTTCATTTGTGTGAGCTAGGCCAACAGAGCATGCACATCTTCTATAGGCTTGAACCTGGCTTCGAATTTGGCTTTGAGGGTGTTCCAGTCAGTCACTGACTAAGCTTACAGATGGTAGAACCAGTCTACAGCAGCACCTTATAATGTTTCCACACACAACCTAATTGCTACGTCTTCATACTCCACACCTATCACGCCATAGGCTATGCTGAAAGCTGCAATATGTTCGTCAGGATGAACTCTCCCATCACCAAAGAATTTGGAAAAATTCTTACTTGAACTACGTGGTAGCTCATGTAGAGGCAGAGTTAAATTGAGTGGGCTAAAAGAGTTACCCCAAGGGCCTTGAACTACCATTATTTGAGTATGGAAAGGGGGGATAACAAATATGGGTGGAGTATGTATAGGCAAAGCTCTGCTAACAATAGAAAAAAGAAGCTCGACCTTGTATTGGTGACCTGGTGTTGGTAGGAGAAAGACTCCTAGTTCCTTGAACTTGAAGTTGTGGAGGAAACAAATCAAAATTGCCCTGCTGCACCAACTCAAAAATAAGGTCAACAACACCTTGAGCTCTCTAGCTTTTAGTATAGCGTAGAGCTGCCAAATTGCAAAACTGAAATAGATAAGGATAGGGACTACTTCAATTTGAAGCTTGAGGCTTCAAACTGCACAAAATGTCTCTAGCAGAGTCACCAAAAATTGTTGGGTGAATATTTTGTCACCAACTAACTGATGGGCAAAATAGGTTGCTTCAACCATAGCATAAGGAGATTGGTCGGCTAGATGTGCAGGTTTACCACATTAAAAATAGACAAATCTCTCCTCTCATCAAGGGGAAGTTCCCCATAAATATGAGGTGCTATATATTATATATATAAGTAGAAAATAACACTCAGGGGTAGGACAACACCATCCATCTCTTTTTTTTTAGAGATGATGTTCAGAAACGAGGGAGGAATCCTGGTGAAATGACAAAAGGCACTTCTCTTGTTTCAGAAGTGTTGTTTAACAAACAATAGGAGTTCTTTTTGAAAGTAACTGGTAAGTAAAAGTGACAGAGTGCAAGAACCAGTAGAATAAGGTGTAGCACAAAGTCTCCACCTCAGCTGCCAAAGACTGAAATATGAAGGACAATTGGGGCACAAAGTCATCATAAGATCCTTTACACAGAAACAAACTAAAAACACACACACACTAAAGACAATTATGGTAGCACAAAGTCTCTCCACAGTTGGCTTCAGGGCATCTTCTTGGTTACTTCCATTAGTTCTGCTTATTTAATTAAATGGACAAGAATGCATTCAGGAAACAGACATAAGAACAATTTACTCAATAGCACAAGCTATTCCATCACTGTTAAGTTGTGGAGCTAAAAGCTTCACCAAGAAGCTAATCAGGAGGTTGCTGAGTGTAACCAGTAACCGGCATCGGCAGTACTACTGACGTCAGTTAGGCAGGGACCAGGGATCGGTCGATGTCGGTCAAGAGGAGACTGACAGCAATCGACGTTGGTCACCTGTGCGTGTGAATGCATTTGCATGTATTTCCAGAACGTGTTTCCAGAATTAGACTCGTCTAATTTAAGAGGTCCGAGAGTGTTTGCATGTTGAAGACTAATTTAAGTCTTGAGTTTGTGTTTCTAATTATTGTAATTAGAAGTCTAATTATTGTATGCTTGGGATCCTATTTAAGAGACCCATGGGCATGTATTGTAATCAAGGCAAGTAAAACATTGAAGCAAGTTAGTAAGGTCAAGGAGATCTGCAAGGTGCAAGGTCAAGGAGATCAGCTGAAGCTATAAAGGAGGGGATAACAACTCAGGTTGTTGAGTTAGTTGTGGTTGAGAAAGAGAGAGATAACTCTTGAGTGTGAATTACTGAACACTTGGTGTGGGAAACCTGTAAGGTGAAAGAGTGTGGCATCTCTTCATTATAATTCTTTTCTGGAAGAGTATTAATACAGATAGTATTGTTTTTCATATTCTTTGTTGTTTCAAGTTTCTAGTTACTTAATCATTTTGGTTCAATTTCGTGTTTAATTGCTTATAGAAAAAGTAATCAATTGTGCTTCCTAGATCCCAACAAGTGGTATCAGAGCCTGGTTGTAGGTTCAAGAGCTTGATATCCACAACAAGTGGTATCAGAGCTAAGGTTGCAGGGAGCAGGTTATTGTTTGATTACAGGTCATTCTCAGGGGTTTATGATTGAGTGCGAACACAGCAATGGCAGAAGAAAGTAGGCTACGAATGGAGAAGTTTAATGGCAAGAATTATCAACATTAGAGGATGCAGATAGAAGATTATCTGTATCAGAAAGATTTGTACTTACCGTTGGGTGGGGTTGCATGCAAGCCCACATACATGAAGGATGAAGAATGGAATGTTCTTGATTGGAAGGCTCTAGGATACATAAGGTTGAGCCTTGCATCATCTGTGATTTCCAACTTATCACAGTGTAAGACAACGGAAGAGTTGATAGAATCTTTGACAAATTTATATGAAAAGCCCTCTGCTTCAAATAAGGTATTTCTTATGAAGCAGCTATTTACTTTGCAAATGCAAGAAGGTGGATCGGTATATAGCCATCTTAATGATTTCCATGGTTTGGTAAACCAGTTAAATTCAGTTAATATTGTTTTTGATGATGAAATAAAGGCTCTCTTAATATTATGCTTATTCCCTGAAAGTTGGGAGAGTTTGGTAATGGCAGTAAGTAATATTGCGTCTGCTTCTAAAATCTTAAAAGTTGATGATGTAGTTAGTGTAATCTTGAATGAAGATATTCGCAGGAAAAGCACAAG
This sequence comes from Torreya grandis, assembly GCA_037957365.1. Classification (NCBI taxonomy): domain Eukaryota; kingdom Viridiplantae; phylum Streptophyta; class Pinopsida; order Cupressales; family Taxaceae; genus Torreya; species Torreya grandis. Next base: position 582,723 of record JARHVA010000098.1, read on the forward strand.
TGAATCATCAGGGAATGCTTTAAGTGCTGAAAGCAGGGGAAGGCAAAGAAAGAAGATCGAGCAAGGGAAATCAAGGTCGAAGATGGAAAAGGGATCCAAATCCAGAAATGGAGGTATCACCTGCTGGTTTTGTAGAAAGAGAGGACACACAAAGAAAGATTGTTGGTTAAAGGATAAAGAAAATCAACATGAAGGTAATGAAAAAACAAAAGATGCAGGTATTATGGCACATGATGCTCTCATACTTTCTTTGGATAGTCAACTAGAATCATGGGTTTTAGATTTTGGTTCTTCTTTTCATGCATCTCCAAATAGAGATTTATTCCATGAGTATGTCCAGGGAGACTTTGGAGTGCTTTATTTATGGGATGGTACGCCTTGTCAAATGGTTGGCAAAGGGAAAGTGAAGCTGAAATTGTAGACAGGCAACACATGGGTGTTGAAGGAGGTTATGCATGTCCCAGTCCTGAAGCAGAGTTTGGTTTCTATAGGGAAGTTGGGTGATGAGGGATGCATAGTAACCCTCACAACAGATTCTTGGAAAGTTTCCAAGGGTGCACTTGTTGTAGCAAGAGGTAAGAAAGTAGGTACGCTTTATCTATCTACTTATATTACTAATTCTCCTTCTGGTTTATCTACTTCAACTATAGATTCAGAGATGTGGCTTAATAGGCTTGGTCACATGAATAAGAAGGAGATGCATGTTCTTGAGTCAAAGGGTATGAGTTCAAATTTGGAGGGCATAAATCGAGTTCATTGTAGGAAAAGGAAATTTGATGCTTTTGACAAGAACAGGGAAGCCTTGGTGTTTATGAAGGAGATGATGGATAGAGATCAGTCACAGAGGCTGAATAATTCTGAGCAGGGCAGTATAGATAGAGTTTTGATCCAATATGAGCTCACGGGTAAAGAAGTCATCACTTACAGGAATACACAGTTACCGATGTTGGTCAGATGGAACCAACGTCAATCAGGCAGGTACCGACGTCGGTCACGTGCAGATCAGCAGAGTCGGTAGTGTTAGGTATGTGGAACCGACGTCAGTCATGGGAACCGTCGTCGGTAGTTAGGGTCAGTCACAGGGAATCGACGTCGGTCGGGTGCAGATTGGGAGATGACCAAGATCGGTCACTAGAACGGATGTTGGGCGGACAACAAGCTGTCAAGGAGTCTCAAACGCCCATATGGAGGACTGAAAGCATAAGTGAACCTCATATTCGTTGTTCACCTTCTTTATTACTTGTTGCTCACTGATGATTAAGAACCATGAAGTTATTAAAGAAGTAGAGCAGGTAGATCCAGGAAACATTGGGAGCTTGGCATGGATGAGGAATGTGATTCCTTTGAGAAGAACCAAACGGGATTTTTTGGGTGGAGTTGCTAGCTGGAAGAAAGCACTGACAGATGAATGGATTTTCAGGATGAAGAAGAGCGAGAATGGACACGTGAGACAGAAGGCCAGGGTATATGGTCTTGAGTAAGCTGCAGGGCAATGGAAGTTTGACCATTGTGTTTCTCTTTACCAGGTTGGATAATATTAGCTACATTATCCTGTTACTGTATTGTGTGCTTGTTGCAGGGTTACACATACAGGGAGTTGTTGAGCTAAAGGTAAAGTTAGTTCAGATGGGTGTCATGAAGAATCTGGGAGCAACAAGATTCTTTAGCATAAGTATGTTCAGAGACATGGAAGATCACAGGTTGATTTTGTCTCCAGTGGGAGCTTATGTGAAGAAGGTGTTGGTAGGGTTCAATACGCAAGATGCAGAACCGGTAAGCACACCAAGGGCTGGACAGTTCAAGCTGAGCTTAGAACAGTGTTTGAAATCACATAAGGTATGGTGTAGACCTGAGTTTTCCCAAGCAATGGGAGTTATCAAAAAGTTCATATATGGTAGGGGACTTGGATGATAGGTGTAGCATCACAGGATGTGTGGTGGATGGTCTTCAAAATTGAGCTTGAAGATGGAGGTGCCTAAGATGGTTAGTGGAGATTATTGTACAGGTGCAGCTGTTTATCTCCAAGTGGGAGATTGTTAAGTTGTGGAGCTAAAAACTTCACCAGGAAGCTAATCAGGAGGTTGCTGAGTGTAACTAGTAACCGACATCGACAGTACTGCTGACGTCAGTCAGGCAGGGACCAGGGATCGGCCGATGTCGGTCAGGAGCAGACTGACAGCAATCGACATCGATCACCTGTGCGTGTGCATGCATTCACATGAGTTTCCAGAATGTGTTTCCAGAATTAGACTCGTCTAATTTAAGAGGTCCGAGAGTGTTTGCATGTTGAAGACTAATTTAAGTCTTGAGTTTGTGTTTCTAATTATTGTAATTAGAAGTCTAATTATTGTATGTTTGGGATCCTATTTAAGAGACCCATGGGCATGTATTGTAATCAAGGCAAGTAAAGCATTGAAGCAAGTAAGTAAGGTCAAGGAGATCTGCAAGGTGCAAGGTCAAGGAGATCAGCTGAAGCTATCAAGGAGGGGATAACAACTCAGGTTGTTGAGTTAGTTGTGGTTGAGAAAGAGAGAGATAACTCTTGAGTGTGAATTACTGAACACTTGGTGTGGGAAGCCTGTAAGGTGGAAGAGTGTGGCGTCTCTTCATTGTAATTCTTTTCTGGAAGAGTATTAATACAGATAGTATTGTTTCTCATATTCTTTGATGTTTCAAGTTTCTAGTTACTTAATCATTCTGGTTCAAATCCATGTTTAATTGCTTATAGAAAAGTAATCAATTGTGCTTCCTAAACCCCAACAAGCACAAAGTCTGAAAGTAAACTGCTTTCTCATCCATATAATGAAATATGATTAACAATATGAGCTCAAAGTCTTAGTCATCACCTTTCAATTTGGGCAGAGTTTTATTTTTGATAATAAAAAGATATCCCTTGCATAAAATAATAGATTACAATATATAGCAGCTAAGAAAGACTCGGCACTTTGTTTCATGGAATGGCCTATGCTGCATTCAATGCCTTGAATGCATTTCCAGCTCTGTCAAGGGACCATGCTGGAACAGGGCATCAGCCTTGACTTTGGTGTACAAAATCATCTCGAATGTCTCCTCCAAAATACAGGCTGACTAATCTTCTTCCTGATATTAGCGCAGCTATCCACTTTGCCTTTACTCAATAGAGAAAATCAGGACGCATTTTTGTGTGTTTGCGCGCTCAGATGTCTACTTGGTAGACTGTTCCACCTACTAGAATAACTCTCTTGTAGATATTTCAGTATCTCTTATAGCTTTCCCCTCTTTCCTGTTGTAATTGGAGCTCTCAGGCTATCTTCTTACCTTCAGCAGGCTCTTTTAGCTTCTTCTCCAGCTGGTCGCTTAGTTTGTTCTTCAAGTTCTGCGCCATATTTGAAAACAAATGGGCATTTCATTATCTTGAATTTGACATCCATGGGGATGTCACTGGTGGCTGGTCGCTTGAACCATATTGAACCTTGAACCTTTGAACCATGAGAGTTCATTGGTTTAATGGTTCAACAGTTCAGGCAGTCCTATCAGCTCCTTGGTTCAATCGCTTCCTTGGTTCATTCACCTTCTTGGTTCATTTGCCTTATTGGTTCATTCACTTTCTTTCCTCTTCAGTTGAAGCTTCCTTGAACCTTTGAACCATTTTTGGTTCAAGGTTCAATGGTTCATTCTCTTTCTCAAAATCCATTGTTTTTTCTAAGTCTCTCGAGCTTTGAAATTCCTTCGGCTTTATGTCTTTGGAACCCCCCCGAAGGGAAGGTGTCCCTTCAGGCCTTGAGAAAGGTCTATTTCGTGGTCGCCAAGAGTCCCCCGCAAGGGTACTTGCCCTTCAGGGTCCTTCAGGCGGCCTTGTTCTTTAAATCCTTTGGACAAAATGTCTGAAGGAATTCCTTCAGACATTTTGTCTGAAGGAAATCTTTCCTTTGCTTTTTCTACTTTCTGTCGGACCTTTGCTTTTTCCGCTTTCTATCGGACCTTTGAACATTCCTTCAGACATTTTGTCCAAAGGATTTCTCTTGTGAAATCTTGTCATGGAAAATCTTTCCAAAAGATATCCTTTTGTTTCTTTGATTCCTTGGGAGACTCCGTTGAACCTTCCGATTGAACCGATCGATTGAACCAACAATGGTTCAACGGTTCAATACTGTGTTCTACTCATTCAATTGACCGCTTGAACCAAACGCTTTGAACCAATCCTGACTTAAACAACTCTTCAAACTTTATTGAACTCGTTAAACTTTTGAACCTTGAATTCTTTTGGTTCAAGGTTCAACGGTTCAATCTTTCTTCTTTGAAGTCTTCTTTTTGTTAATTCTTTTAAGTTGAACTTGCCAAAGTAATTGAACTTTGAACTTTGCCAAAGCGCTTAACTCTTTAAGTCTGTCGATGTCATTAAACCTTTGAACTCGTTGAACCTTTGAATCTTTTAAGGCAGGGTTCAATGGTTCAATAGTTCAATCTTTTGCTTGAAGCATGCCGATGGACCTTTTGGTTGAACATCGACGTTGAACCAACCTTGAAATTGCCTAAGTGTTGGGAACTTGTTTCTTTGTGAGAGCTCTCCTGTTGAAGTCGTTGAACTTGTTGAACTTTTGAGTCCCTTAGTTGAAAAAGCTTGAATAACGAAGAATTTAGATACTCAAAATAATTTTTTGAGAAGGGAAAAGAGAATTTTGGCCTGCAGGACCAAAATAGTTCATATGTTGTGTCAAAAATGAGTGACAAATTTTAGGAACAACAACTGACTCCAGTTTGAGAACTTTCATTTATTGTAAAAATAATTGAAGGGAGTAGAATCTAGAATCTCCAGTTCTTTCAAGTATGCCATTGGGCTACAGAGTCATGCCACCCAAAAAAGAAAGGTGCCAAAAATGAAAATGAAAAGCATAAAACAGAACTAAAGACTATACAAATATATATATGTACAACTGATGTCACATGATACTTTAAGGATTGAAGTGCTTCAGATGCTGCCCATTATGAGGTAGAAAAAAGGGCATGCCATCTTCATACTTCAACAAGAAACTAGTTTCACCATTGAGTTGATGGATAGTAAACGGGCCTCTCTATAGAGAATCAAATTTTCCATGCATTCCCTTTGGTTCTCTTCTCTTGTCCCATAACAGAACTTGATCTCCAATCTAAAAATCATGAATTTTTGCTTTCTAGTCGAAGAACTTCTTCACCAAACTTTGATGTGCAGCAATTCAGTCCACCACCATAGTTCGCTACTCATCCAACTTAGTTAAGCACATGATCCTCTTATCAATAGAGCTTTCATATGTCTGATCTTTAACCACCTTTGCCAATTTTAGTGCTGGAAATTCTAGGGTGATTGGTATCTCTACATTGAGACCATACATAAGTTGGAAAGGTGACATACCTATTTCCCTCTTGGGTGTAATTATGTCTGCCCATAAAGCATCAACTAATGCTTTATGCCAGGTTCTTTGATTGTCATCAACCAGCTTCTTGATGATGGTCACCAGGTTCTTGTTGCTTGATTCAACTTGGCCATTCCCTTGTGGAAAATAATTAGAGGAATGGGAGAGGGTAATCTCATAATAAAAATAGAATTGAGTAATCTCATGAGAAGAGAAACAGGCTGCATTATCTGTCATAATCTTCGTTGGAACCCCAAACCTAGAAATGATGTTTTCTTTAAGGAAATCACATACTACTTCCGAAGTAGCATGCTTGGCTAGAATAGCTTCCACCCATTTGGTGAAGTAATTTGTGGTTGTGAGGACATAATCATGTCCAGTGCTTAAAGATGGGTTTACAGTACCAATGAAATCGATTTCCCATTGCTGAAATGACTATTCTATTACCACTGGCTTGAGAGGTAATGCAGCCAATTTGAGTCTTCCAATGAATTGTTGGCATAGTTCACATCTTCGTACCCATTTGTATGCATCTTAAGCAGGCTAGTAATACCTGGCTTGTAGAATCTTATGGGCAATTACAGGTGCAAAAAAATGTCCTCCACAGGCCAGATTATGGAAAGACTCCAAAAGTTGGTTCTGTTGATCGTTATCTACGCAGTGAAGGAACACTCCATCGAGGTTCCTCTTATATAGGCCGTTGTCCCATAGGACAAAATTGGCAGCTTTTAACTTGACAGTCCTTTTTATTTACAAGACAAGTGAGCAGAACACTCACCATAAGTAAGGAAATGAGCAATACTCGAATACCACTCATTCGTGGTGGAGATAAAGAGGACTGTTGGCGTGTCTTCAATTTTTAATTTTCCATGCCCTATTTCTTCTGGTCTATTGTCAACAATCAATTGGCAGAGACCCCTTCCTCGTACAAGCTTTTTTGGTTTGATAACAAGATCAAACTCTTAGATCTTAGCAATCCAATTGCCCATTTTGGTTCCAAACTCTTGTTGAGTTAATATGGATTTGACTGTGGTATCAGGAACTAGGGCAATAGTGTGTAAATTTAGGATGTAAAAATAGAAGTGCTTTATTGCCTTTACCACTACACAAGCATGCTTCTCTGGATTTGAATATTTCAGTTTATGAGCTTTTAGAGGACAGCTCATGAAGGATATGGGAGATTCCACACCTTCTTGGTTCTGTTGAACCAGAATTGTTGAAAGTGTGTGCTCGAAAGCATAACTGTACATGGTGAAATATTTAGTATAATCTGGACAAAGCAGAATTGAGGCATGGGCAATAGCTGTATTAATGTCTCGAAATGCTAATTTGCCTTTTTCAATCTAGTTGAAAGTGGCCTTTCCCTTCATCATGTTTACAATATGGTGAGTCTTCTTCGCGAACTCGGGGATGAACATTCGTTAAAAATTTACCTTTTTAAAGAAATAGTGAACTGCAGTCTTACTTGTGGGCAGAGTAAGCTCGTGGATGGATTTGACTCTTTTTGAGTCAATCTTTATGCCTTCTCGAGATACAATGTGTTCGAGAAGTTTTCCTTTTGTTACCCCAAAAATAGACTTCTTGGGATTTAGAGAAATGCCATTTTGGCAGCATTGTTTCAGCACTTGTTGTAAATGATGCACATGATCAGGATGATGCTTTGAAAAGACGGTCAAGTCATCAAGATATACCATAATAAACTTACCCATTACGTCTTTGAAAGCAAGGTCCATTGCTCTCTGGAAGGTGGTGCTAGCATTTATCAGGCCAAATGGCAATCTTTGATACGCAAAGTTGCCCCAAGGTGTGGTGAAGGCAGTCTGATACTAGTCTACTTCACCAACTTCCACTTGATTGTACCTCGAGAAGCCGTCCAACATTGATAACATCTCTGAACCAGTTACCGTGTGAAGGACTTGATCCATGATGGGCAGAGGGTAATTATCCTTTAAGAATGACTGATTCAAATTTTTGAAGTCCACACAAAGGCAAATTTTGCCATTCTTTTTTCTCACAGAAACTATGTTTGCAATCCATTTGGAATGATGGATTGAAAAAATTATTCTAGCGTTTAGCATTTTCTGTATTTAAGACAGAATAGTACCTAATATCTTTGGATTGTATTGCCTAGATTTCTGCTTGTAAGGCACCGAATCACTCTTGAGAGAAATCTCATGGCGAATTTCTTCAGGCCTGAGCGCTTCAAATCATCATAGGAGTATGCCAAAATATCCATGTAATGATGAAGTAGGGCAATAAATTTGAGCTTCTCCTCCAGGGTGCAATACTTCCCAATGTTCACCATCTTGGGATTTTCCTTGGTACCCAAATTTATTTGATCAAACTCCTGGGAGGAGCTTGAATCCCTTTGTTGTTGTTTGATGAACCTGTCGTGTTTATCAAACAGCTTCTTAAGAGAAACCAATCCCTTGAGAATTTTATTCCCCTTTTGTTGTAGGAATTCTTCACCTGCATCTGAACTTGTTTCAGAGGCTAATTCAAATTTTTGAGGCTCACTACCTTTAAAGTTAAGTTGTTCAAAGCTATATTTTAATTCTATAAATGCAATGATTTAGTTGTCGCCATTGAACACTTGCCAATGATTGGAATTATCAGGCACACTTGGTTGAAAGACCAGTTTGATAGTGTACCTATCTCTTTTAAAATCTAGGTGAAGAATCAAGAGAGTTATAGAAACAACCAAAGTATCAGCTCGATCATTGAATTCCCTAGGTACATCAGAGATGCTGAAAGCATCAAAACATTCAATTTGATCCCAAACCAGATTGTGATAATGACATAATCTGTCATTTTTAGTTTGGTACAGGTTCCTGACCTGGCAAACCACCAAATCAACATCTCCTTTAGCATGAAGGAGCTTGACGCCCTTGTCTTGAGTGGCCTTTAATCCAAGCAGCAACGATTCGTACTCAACAGTGTTGTTGGTGTTGCTGAACTATAACTTGTATGAAGAAGGAAAAATATCTCCTTGAGGAGATATCAACACAATCTCAGCTTCTGAACTGGTAGACAAACAACTGCCATCAAATTCCAGTATCCATACATCATCAGAAGCTGACCTTACCTTATATTTTTCTTCATTTGGAGGGGAGGATTCTTCTACACTTGCACTACGCTCTACAAATCCTTCTGCTATTTTGTTTGAACCAATTTTCAAGCTGTCATATTTAGGAATTTCATCAGATGCCTCATGAACTTCATCCGTGGATAAGAAGTAATTACCCACGCCTAAAGACTCAAACATAATTTGAGCTTCAGGCGTTGATGTTTGAGTGACCACATATTTTGCCTCCTCAGAGAGCAATTTCTACATGATGCCTTTGACCAAGATCCTTGCTTCAGACAGGTCCATACTCAACTCGCCACCAACATCCTTATAGAAATTTCACCCAAGAAGAATGCCATAGGAGGGCGGGACATTGACCACCAGGACTGTCATCTTAATTCTCTTGTCCGAGAATGCTACAAATGCAAATTGGGTGTCCTTGATTTGTCCCAGTAGTGGCACTTGTTTGTTCTCTATGGAGAAACATCACCCAAATGTCTTGGTCAGTGTGAGACCAAGGGATTCAACTACTCTAGCGGGCATGACGTTATCAGATGCACCTGAGTCTATGATGTAATTGTTCTGTTGGTGTTCGTTTATCAGCAGGGAGACATAAAATGGTTATGTCCTCCCAGAAGCAACAGGAGGAGTAATGACAATGTTATTTCGGGTGAATGTGGGAGTCACCTTTGGAACAACTAGTCCTGCAGGGACAAATTTATTCTTTACACATTGAACCAACTTATCCAACTACTCAGGGTTAGATTGCAAGAATTCAAATTCAGACATTTAAATTTTAGTTTTTTTGACATGGTCAACTATGTTAAACGTCTGAAATAAATTAGGAATCGGAAAAGGTAGTTCATCCTTTTGGTTTTTAGGGAGGGGAGGACTGATCTGCAAAATTGAAGTTGAAGATGAAGGCAGCTTATTCTTTAGGTTTCATGCCATATTTGAAAACAAACTGGCATTTCATTATCTTGAATTTGACGTCCATGGGGACATCACTGGTGGCTGGTCACTTGAACCATATTGAACCGTGAACCTTTAAACCATGAGAGTTCATTGGTTCAATAGTTCAATGGTTCGGGCGGTCCTATCGGCTCCTTGGTTCAATCTCTTCCTTGGTTCATTTGCCTTCTTGGTTCATTCGCTTTCTTTCCTCTTCGATTGAAGCTTTCTTGAACCTTTGAACCTTTAAACCATTTTTGGTTCAAGGTTTAACGGTTCATTCTCTTTCTCAGAATCCTTTATTTTTTCTAAGTCTCTCAAGCTTTGAAATTCCTTCGGCTTTATGTCTTTGGAAGCCCCCTGAAGGGAAGGTGTCCCTTCGAGCCCTTAGAAAGGTCCATTTCATGGTTGCCGAGAGTCCCCCGCAAGGGAACTTGCCCTTCGGGGTCCTTCAGATGGCCTTGTTCTTTAAATCCTTCAGAGAAAATGTTCGAAGGAAATCTTTCCTTTGCTTTTGTCGCTTTCTATCAGGGCTTTGAACATTCCTTCGGACAAAATGTCCAAAGGAATTCCTTCGAATATTTTGTTCGAAGGATTTCTCTTGTGAAATCTTGTCGCAAAAAATCTTTTCGAAATATATCCTTTTGCTCCTTTCATTCCTTGGGAGACTCCTTTGAACCTTCCGATTGAACCAATAATGGTTCAACGGTTCAATGGTTCTATACTGTGTTCTACTCATTCAATTGACTGCTTTAACCAAACGCTTTGAACCAATCCTGACTTAAATAAATGTTCAAACTTTATTGAACTCATTGAAACTTTAAACCTTGAACTCTTTTGGTTCAAGGTTCAACGGTTAAATCTTTCTTCTTCGAAGTCTTCTTTTCGTTAAGTCTTTTGAAGCCGTTGAACTTGCCGAAGCAGTTGAACTTTGAACTTTGCTGAAGCGCTTAACTCTTTAAGTCTGTGGATGTCATTGAACCTTTGAACCCATTGAACCTTTTAAGGTGGGGTTCAAAGGTTCAATCTTTTGTTTGAAGCATGCCGATGGACCTTTTGGTTGAACCTCGACGTTGAACCAACCTTGAAATTGTCTAACTGTTGGGAACTTGTTTTTTGTGAGAGCTCGCATGTTGAAGTCATTGAACATGTTGAACGTGTGAGTCCCTTAGCTAAAAAAGCTTGAATAACGAAGAATTTGAATACTCAGAACAATTTTTTGATAAGGGAAAAGAGAATTTTGGCTTGCAGGACCAAAATAGTTCATATGTTGTCCCAAAAATGAGTGATAGATTTTGGGAACAACAAATGTAACCCTTGAAAAAGAGTTTTCCCGTTGAATGTTAAGGGTTTTCATCCTTACTTCAACCTTCCAATGAAGGGTTTCATCTCTAATGGATGCAAGTAAAGGAAAACATGCTCAAGATTATGATTTCAATTGATAAGAATAACATGATCCTTCAAAATGAACATATTTCCCCTTTTTATATCCTTTCCCTCAAATATACTTTCTAAATTAAGTAACAACTTATATAAAATTAGAGAAGGCATTTTCTTTATCATAACTTCATTTAGAAAGAAGTTTTCGACAAGTTTCTCTTTAACAACTTGAACAAAGAGCCAAGTTCCCCTTGTATTCCCTTTTAGCCCTTGGGAATTCAAATAGGGCCAGAGGTCTCTTTAGTGAGCTAGCCTTTAAAAGGGGACATGCCACACATCCCTTCATGCAACCTTCATACTTCCTATGATGTATCTAAACCTCGAAACCCTGAAATATGGACAAGTCTAAAACCTTGAAATACTGAAACATGGCTAAGTCCAAAACTCTGAAACATGACCAAGTCTAAAACCCTGAAACCCCAAAATCTAAGTAAGTCTAAAATATGATAGGATCCTCCAAAACCTAGATTTTTCATTATAGCTCCTAGAGGTCTGAAACCACTCTCAAAAAAAAACACACACACACACACAATATATATATATATATATATATATATATATATATATATATATATATATATATATATATATATATATATATATATATATATATATATATACACACACACACACACACACACACACACACACACACACACACACACACACACCAGAAGTCCTTGTCTAAATGCAAACTTATACTTAAATGTTTATTTTATATATTTATTGTCAGGTTTAGGTTGGTTTTAACTTTTTTGTTGATTTTTTACCAATTTATATTATTTATGGACAATGAAAATATAAATTATTTGATTATGTCACTTGTTTGCATCGACGTTGAATTCTTTTTATTGGATTTTAAGAAAATGAATAATATCATGTTTGATTTTGTTCCAAAGCATATTTGTTAAAATAAATTCAAGTCGGTTTTGCCCTCCTATTTTAACTATCTTTTTAAATATTTTGTGTTGTAGTGAAATGTTCCGCACACCCAACCCACCTTGAGCTTCCAAGATGGGTCCAAAAACATTATGGAAATGTACCATGGCATTTCCAAGGGATTTTGGCATGAAAGAAGTAAAAAATCAACAACAAATTTAAAACCACCCTAAACCTGACAATAAATATATAAAATAAACATTTAAGTATAAGTTTGCATTTAGACAAGGACTTCTGGTGTGTGTGTATATTATATCACAAAATATTTAAAAATATAGTTAAAATAGGAGGGCAAAACCGACTTGAATTTATTTTAACAAATATGCTTTGGAACAAAATCAAACATGATATTATTCATTTTCTTAAAATCTAACAAAAAGAATTCAACGTTGATGCAAACAAGTGATATAATCAAATAATTTATATTTTCATTGTCCATAAATAATATAAATTGGTTTTGGGGGGTAAAAATTTGTGTAAAGATTTTTTTATTGATGTTTCAAATCACTTCCTGTGATCCATCTGTATGCTTTATTTAACTTCGAGGGGATTAGATAGAAAGCCATGAACATTCTAGACACAACTTTGTCCCTAGCCAAACTAAACAACCTCTAATTCGAGCAAAAGATAAATTAAATTGAATGCAAACTAAATGAAACACAAAGACAAATCCTTAGACCTCAAATTTGCTATATTAAACTCCCTATTGATGTTGTGGATGGCTCTAAGGACTTGATTAAATACTTGATTCTTGAATTGTTAGATTGCTATTGTTGACTTAAGACTTGGATAACATTTTGGCTTCGGGTGATTGATTTGTTTTGATAAAATGATGGCATGATAAGATTTTACATGAAAGTTCTTGGATTCAAAATTCATGGAATCAAAACTTATAGTTCATTCAAAGTTCATGGAGGTGTAGATGGATTTATAGGAGGTTGATGGAAAAATGGAGGGTCATATTTCATCTATGCAGGATGAAGTATCAATGGTTGAGAGATTTCTCGAGTATTAAAAATTCTTAGAAATCTCTAGAGAGAATCGGGGAGTGTCTCCAAGAAGTTTATAACTTTCTATATTTGATTATAATTAATAAATGAATATTGGATGAGTATTATTGATGTGACTTGTAGGAGTGTTGGTAGGGGTAGGTGAGGGTAGGTGGTAAGGAATCTTAGATTCCTTAAGAATTGTGGAAGTTTGATTAGTGGGTAAATGATATGATAAGATGGCGAGTAATTGATATGAGGGATGTTACAAGGTTAGTGTGATGCGGGAGATGTAAGAAGAGTGTTAAGGGATGCAATAGTGTTAGAATAAATTATGAGTTATTGTATAAAAATGACTAGTAAACGAATTTAATATGGAATTAGTAGTGAGTGATGAAACAATTAATTTTAGATGTATACATTTTGCCCCTCTGTATAAGGGCATTGTGATTGGAAGAAGTAAAGTCTGTCAAAGAAGAAAATAATCATGAGAATGAGTAAGTTAGGATAGGTGATTCCCCCTTGACGGGTCATGCAAGGAGGAATAAGACTGATGGTCACTTGAAAGAAAGTGAGGGGTGGGATGCGTGGATAGAGGAAAGAGGGGTTGGGCTAGATGTGATAGATGTGAAATGTGATGATGAAGAATAGTATTAATGTAAGCTACAAGTGTGATAATGCCCCTAGTAAATACATATGCGAGGGAGTGAAGAGGATGATGTTATGGCCTTGGATGTGCCCCAATTTAAGTAAGAAGCCATAAATGAAGGATAATAAAGGAAATTGTAAAAGTTGGACATATCCGAAGCAAGGATGCATGTTGCGGAGAGCTACGTGCTTGGATTGAGTTATTAATTGGATGATGTCACAAAATTTGGACACATCTTAAGTAAGGACGCATGCCAAGGATAGTCATGATCTTTGATTGGATGGATGGGTTGATGTCCTAAGCTTTGAGCATATTGCAAACAAGGACGCATGTTAGGGAGAGATGCGAGATTTGATTGGATGAATGGATTTATGTCACAAGTTTTGGACGTATCTTAGACAATAATGCATGCTAGGGAGAGTTGTGAGCTTTGATTGGATGAATTGATTGATGTTATGAGCTTTGGTCATATCCCAATCAAGGATGCATGACAGGGAGAGTTGTAAGCTTTGATTTGATTGACAACTGATTGATTAATTGATTGTAGCTCAATGATTAAATAAGTAGACATAATAAAGGAGTAAGATGATATGGGGATGAGTTGTCAAGGATGCAAAAATAGTGGCCAAGTTGATCATAAACACCCCATGTGATCAAGCATTGCCTACATAGTCCATAGGGACCTTAGGCTTTTGTTGTTCTCCCTAAATATAAAGAATTATATGATGATCGAGGGAATAATTGGTAAGTTGATGAAAATGATGCATCAAGGGTGCCCCAAAATGATTGATTATGATTGTATAAGATTATTGATGATGATGATTATTATATATGTTAGATGAGATGTTAGTAACGACTGTTAGATGTGATGATTATGATTGTTAGATATGATTAGATGTAGGACACATGATTGGGCTTAGATGGTCAATTTAATGATTTGAATGGATAAATGATTGAGGCGATGGAAAAAATATAGATGTCATGATTTATCAGTCCCAATCAATAGGTGCATGATATTGATATAAAGATCAAGGAAATGATTGGGTGGATGGTTGATTGATTGTGTGATGGTAGTTGAGCTGACCTCATACCCCCCATGCGACTAAGTGTTACTTGCGTAATCTGCATAGACCCTAGGCTGATCTAGTTATCCTAAAAGGAGAGTTATGTGATGACAAATGATAGAATAGATCAAATGATGATGATGCCCTAAGGATGCCCCAAGGAGACTGATCATGGCTGATGAGGATGATGGATATTAACAAATATGTTAGATTAGTGATGATTGGAATTGCGATTACTAGATGTGATTAGATGTCAAATAGATGATTGAACTTAGATGATTGATTTGATTAATAGATGATGGGATTTAATGTCTGTTGGGTGAATATTTTGTCACCAGCTAACTGATGAGCAAAATAGGTCATTTCAACCACATCAAGGGAGATCAGTCGGCCAGATGTGTAGGTTTACCACATCAAAAGGGGATAAATCTCTCCTCTCATCAAAGGGAAGTTCCCTGTAAATATGAGAGCGCTATATATATATATATATATATATATATATATATATATATATATATATATATACTAACTATAAATAAGCTGAAAATAACACTCAGGGGTAGGATAACACCATCCATATCTCTTTTTTTAGAGATGATGTTCACAAACAAAGGAAAAATCTAGGTGAGAACACTTAAGGCACTTCTCTTCTTTCACAAGTGGTCTTGCAGCAAACAACAGGAGTTCTTTCTGATAGGTAACAAGTAACTAGTAACAAGGGGCGTAGTAACTAGCATAATGAGGTGTAGCACAAAGTCTCCACCTCAACTGCCCAAGAGTGAAATACAAAGAATAATGGGGGCACAAAGTCGTCCCAAGATCCTTTACACATAAATAAACTAAAAACACACACACTAAAGACAGTTGTGGCAGCACAAAGTCTCTCCACAGTTGGCTTCAAGACACCTTCCTAATTACTTCCACTAGTTCTGCTTATTTCATTAAAATAGACAATAACTCATTCAAGAAATAGACATAAGAACAATCTCCTAAATGACACAAGCTATTACAGCACAAAGTCTGAAAGTAACTTATTTTCTCATTCAAACAAAGAAATATGATTAACAATCTGAGCTCAAAGTCTCAGTGATCGCCTCACAATTTTGGTAGAGTTTTGCTTCTATAACCAAAAAGATCTCCCTTGCATAAAAAAGAGTTTACAATATATAGCAGCCAAGAAAGGCTTGGCACTTTGTTCCATAGAATGGCCCATGCTGCATTCAATGCCTTGAATGCATTTTTAGTTTTGTCAAGGGACCATGCTGGAACATGGCGGTTGCCTTAACTGTGGCATGTTAATTCATCTCAAATGTCTTCTCCTGGGCCTGGGTCATCTGGTCTTTCACTAAATATCTGTGCAATTGTCCACCTCACCTTTACTTCATGGGAGAAAAATAGGCCATGCCCTTTAATGTTTGCAAGCTCAAATACCTACTTGATGGACTGTTCCACCTACTAGAATAACTCCTACGCAAATATTTATAGTCTTTCCCTCTTTTCTATTGCAATTTGAGCTCTCAGGCTCTCTTTTCCCTTTTTGTTGGCTCTTTCGTCTCCCTCTTCAACTGGTCGCTAAGTTTGTTTTTAACTTTTGTCTTTTTCTAGCTTTGTCTCTTCCTGGTTTTGAGCTATCGGGGCTATATTCCCCGCTTTGATGGCTCATTGCGCTTTTCTCTATGTGGTTCTTCCTTTTGGCCTTAAGGCCTTTGAATGCATTTGGGTTCACGCTCAAACCTTTAAAGATCAATGGCTAGTTTATTGCCCTAAATTTGACGTCTGTGGGGATGTCATCAGATGTCTGGATCCCAACGGCTAGTTCGCGATGCTTAATCTTGACATCTTCGGGCCCGTCACCTTCCTTGGCAATTCCTTCAGCTTTCTTGTTTGATCCTTCCCGAAGGGGAGGTATCCCTTCAGCTTTGGCTGAGAGTCCCCTGCAAGGGTACCTGCCCTTTTGGGGTCCTTCGGGTGTCTTTGGGGTCCTTCGGCTTCAATTCCTTTGGACAAAATGTCTGAAGGAAATCTTCCCTTGCCTTAGCCGCTTATTCCCTTTGTCTTTCGAGTGAATTCCTTATGACATAAGTCTGAAGGAATTCCTTCGCTTTGAACAAATCCGAAGGAATTCCAACTTTTTTGCCTTGTTCACTTTTTTGAAGAAAACCTTACCCTTTCAACTTTCTGCAACGGTCCATTTTACTCATCACCTGCCCTCTGCAAGGGCACTCGCCTTTGGTTCACTGCCCTCTGCAAGGGTACTTTAGCCTTTGGGCTTTGTGGCACTCCTTTAAACTGGCCAATTGAACCAACTTAAGTTCAATGGTTCAATGGTTCAATCTTGTGTTCCACTCATTCAATTGACCGCTTAAACCAACTGTGTTGAACCAACCGCTCGATGAACCTTTGAACTGTTGAACCCGTTGAACCATTTTGGTTCAAGGTTCAACGGTTCAATGGTTCAAGCCTTCTTCTTTTCATTAAGTCTTTTGAAGCCATTAAACTTGCTAAAGCAGTTGAACTATGAACTTTGCTGAAGCGCTTAACATCTTTAAGCTTGTTGATGTCGTTGAACTTTTTTAACCCATTGAACCATTTTGGTTCAAGGTTCAACAGTTCAACGGTTCATTCCTTTGTTTGAAGCTTGATGATGAATATTTTTGGTTGAACCAAGGCGTTGAACCTGTCTTGAAATTGCCTAAGTGTTGGAAACTTATTTCTTTCCTATGGAGTCCGTAGAAATGAGCCTGCAGAGTCCATAGAAATGAGTCTGTAGAAACTAGTCTAGAACCAAGAAACCAACCTGCAAAGTCCATAGAAATGAGCCTACGGAGTCCATAGAAATCAACCTGTGGAGTTCATAGAAATGAGCCTATAGAGTTCGTAGAAATGAGCCTACAGAGTCTGTAGAAATCAACCTGCGGAGTCTGTAGAAATGAGCCTGCAGAGTCCATAGAAATGAGCCTGTGGAGTCTGTAGAAATAGGCCTATGGAGTTCATTAGCTAAAAAAGCTTGAAAAATGGAGAATTTGAATGCCTAGAACAATTTTTGAGAAGGGAAGAGAGGATTTTGGCCTGCAGGAAAAAAATATCTCATATGTTGTCCCAAAAATGAGTGACAGATTTTGGAAACAACAGCTGGCTCTAGTTGGGGAACTTCTTTTAGTTGAAAAATTGGAATAATTGAGGGAAGCAGAAACCAGAATCTCTAGTGCCTTGAAGTGTGCCATTGGGCTACGGAGTCATGCTACCCAAAAAGAAAGGCTCCAAAAATGAAAATGAAAAGCACAAAATAGAACTAAAGACTATACAAATATACATATATACAGATGATCTTATCTGATACTTAAAGAATTGAATTGCTTCAGATGCCGTCCACTGTGAGATAATGAAAATGGCGTTCTGTCCTGATAAACCATCAAGAAACTATTTTCTCTCCAAAATCGGTGATGGGTGAATGGAACTCTCCACCAAGAGTCATATTTTTTGTGCACTCCTTTTGGTTCTCTCTTCTTGCCCCATGGCAAGGCATGGTCTCAAATCTAAAAACCATAAATCTTTGCTCTCTTGGCAAAGAGTTCTTTTTCCTAACTTTGGTGTGCAGCACTATGGTCCACTACCATGGCTTGTTGCTCTTTTGGTTCAGTCCAACACATGATTTGATTGTCATCATCAAACACCTGCTAATGATTGGCATTATCAGGTACACTTGGTCAAAAGACCAGTTTGATAGTGTACCTATTATATTTGAAATCAGGGTGAGGAACCATGAAGGTTACAAGGACAACCAATGAATTTACATGATTATGAGGCCCTCTGGGCACTGCAAAAATATTGAAAGCTTAAAAAGTTTCAATTTGATCCCATACCAGATTGTGATAATGACATAATCTTTTGTTCTTGGTTTGACACAGGTTTGTCACCTGACAAACCATTAGTTTAGCATCTCCTTGAGCATGAAGGAGTTTAACAAGCCTTGAGCTGCCTTCAACCCGAGTAACAAATATTCATACTCGGCAGTGTTGTTGGTTTTGCTAAATTACAACTTGTATGAGGAAGAAAAAATATCTCCTTGAGGAGATATCAACACAATCCTGGCTCCAGCACTGGTAGAGCAATTGCTGCCATCAAATTTTAGGACCCAAACATCATAAAAAACTGATATTCTATCATATTTTTCTTCATTAGAGAGGGAAGATCCTTTTTCATCTATACTACGCCCTACCAATTCTTCTAATGTCTTGTTTGAATCAATTTCTAGATTGCCACCTATAGGACTTTTATCTGCTGAAACATAAACATCCTCTGTAGACAGAGAAAAGTTACCCATTCTTGAAGACTCAAACAAAATTTGAGCTTCAGGCGCTGATGTTTGGGTAACAACATATTTTGCCTCCTTTTCAGGGAGCAACCTCTTCATGACGCCTTTGACAGGGATCCTCACCTCAAACAGGTCTATGCTCAATTATCCTCCAACATCCTTGCAGAAATTTTGTCTAAGAAGGATGCCGTAAGAGGCTGGGACGTCAGCCACCAGGACTGTCATCTTGATTTTTTTCTGGAAAGGTGGCAAATGCAAATTAGGTGTCCTTGATTTGTCCCAATAGTGGCACTTATTTGTTCTCCAAGGAGAAACATCTCCCAATTATCTTGGTCAGTGTGAGACCAAGAGATTCTGCCACTTTGGCAGGCATGAAATTGTCTGAAGCTCTGGAATCAATGATGCAATTGCTGAGCTTATGACCGTTTATCAACAGGGAAACATAAAAATGCTCTAATTTCCCAGGGGCAGCAGGAAGAGTAATGACAAGATTGTTTGGGATGGACATGTTCCTTGGGGGATCATGAGTTACCTTCTTAACATCTTGTCCTACAGGGATGACTTTATTCTTCACACACTCAACCAACCTATCCAATTACTCAGGGTTGGCTTGCAGGAATTCAAATTCAGACATTTGAATTTTGGTTTTCTTGACATGGTCGATTATGTCAAATGTCTGAAATGAATTAGGAACAGGGGAAGGCAGTTCATCTTTTTGGTTTTTAGGAGGGGGAGGACTGATCTGCAAAATTGAAGTTGAAGGTAAAGGCAAGTTTGGAGCACTTATTTTTTTAGCAATCACCGGGTCCTTTAGCTGGAAAGGCAGAGTGGTTCCCCGCTTAGCAATTGAAATTACAGGCTGAGATTATTCTCCTATTTTGTCCTTATCAGTTGATTGGGCTAACTAATTCTTAGACCGTGTGAACACATTGTATGATCCCTCAGCTGCTTTACTTTCACTTTTGGGTTCATCTTGATAACTCAGGAAACCAATGTTGGAGTCGCCAGCTAATTCTTCTTCTCCTTTTGTGAAGAGATTAACGTCATCTTTAGGGTTCAACTCAGGCTGGAAGGAGAAATTTGATTCTGCTTCAAGATATCTAACTATTGAATTGATTAGGTGCTTCAATGCCTAATTTTCCCTGAGTGGGAGGAAGACAGTTTGGCTGCCCTTTATTCCTGGTAGCATTGCCTTGGTATGCCTGATTAGAGAATGTCGTCATTGGTATATCTCTGTATGAAGGAGCAGATGACATCCTTTGCACCATTTGTTTTTTGAGAGTAAGCAACTCATTCGTCAGTTTTTGCACCATTAGATTAGTGGTGCCTATAGATGGGTATTTAGAAGATGAAGAAGATTTACCTCTATTAGGATCTCTCCTTATCTTTCCTGCCAAGATAAGGTCATCTTCCACCTCAGTGGCCAAATCTTGAGCAATAACAAGGTCTATGTGGCCAGCACGTCTCAACAGAAAACTCACTTTAGGCAACTGTGAGTTGATGAAGAAACATTTAAGGTTCTCAGGTGTAGGTTGAGCAACGATAGGAATCCGATTCCTCAACTTGTCAAACTTAGCAATGAAGTCCCTCATAGGTTCATGAGGTTCTTTCTTCATTTGTGTGAGCTGGGCCAGTTGGGTATGTGCATCTTTTGTAGGCTTGAACCTTGCTTCGAACTTGGCTTTGAGTGTGTTCCAATCAGTTATTGATCGAGCCTACAGGTGGTAGAACCAGTTTGCAGCAGCACCTTGCAATGTTTCCACAAAGAGCCTGACTGCCACGTCCTCAAATTCCATGCCTATCACACTGTAGGCTATGTTGAAGGCTACAATGTGTTCATCAGGGTGAACTCTCCCATCACCAAAGAATTTGGGGAAATTCTTCTTTGAACTGCGTGGGAGCTCATGTAGGGGTGGAGTTAGATTAAGTGGGCCAAAAGAGTTACCCTAGGGGCCTTGAACTACCATGATTAGATTATGGAAAGCAGGGATAACAAATCTAGGTGGAGTATGTATAGGTAAAGCTCTAGTGACAACAGAAAAAGAAGCTCTAACTTGTATTGGTGACCTGGTATGGGTAGGAGGAACACTCCTGGATCGTTGAACTTGAAGTTGTGGAGGAAACAAATCAAAATTTCCTTGCTGTACCAACTAAAAAACTGGGTCAACAACACCTTGGGTTCTCTAGCTTCTTATACAGCGTGGAGTTGCCAGATTGCAGAATAAAAATGAGAAAGACTGGTCTTGCTTCAGCTTGAAGCTTGAGGCTTCAAACTTCTTGTTCTTCCCCATCAGAGTCGCTAAAAAATTGTTGGCGTGGAGCTGCCAGTGTTCTTTCCTTCTTCATGTTGTTCCCCAACGATATGAAGTGCTTTGATTTGAATAGACTGGAAAAGAACTGAAACTGCTCATTCTTCCTCAGTGGAGTTGCCAAAAAACTATTGGCATGAAGCTGGAGGAAAGTGAAAAAAAAGAAGTGAAACGTTTGATCCCCAACGACTTTGGTTCATAGACCAGATTATATAACAAAAATGGATAAAGCTATAATGATAATAGATAAGATATAGGTGATGTTTCAATTTGAAGCTTGAGGCTTCAAATTGTGCAAAATTGCTGTGTTCCCCAGCAGAGTTGCCAAAAAACTGTTGGGTGAATATTTTGTCACCAGCTAACTGATGAGCAAAATAGGTCATTTCAACCACAAAAAGGGAGATCGGTCGGCCAGATGTGTAGGTTTACCACATCAAAAGGGGACAAATCTCTCCTCTCATCAAGGGGAGGTTATATATATATATATATATATATATATATATATATATATATATATATATATATATATATATGTATATATAAGCTAAAAATAACACTCAGGGGTAGGATAACACCATCCATCTCTCTTTTTTTAGAGATGATGTTCACAAATAAAAGAGAAATCTAGGTGAGAACACTAAAGGCACTTCTCTTCTTTTAGAAGTGGTCTTGCAACAAATAGCAGGAGTTCTTTCTGATAGGTAATAAGTAACTGGTAACAGGGGCGTAGTAACCAACAAAATGAGGTGTAGCACAAAGTCTCCACCTCAACTGCCCAAGAGTGAAATACGAAGAATAATGGGGGCACAAAGTCATCCCAATATCCTTTACACATAAATAAACTAAAAACACACACACTAAAGACAGTTGTGGCAGTGCAAAGTCTCTCCACAGTTGGCTTCAGGATACCTTCCTGATTACTTCCACTAGTTCTACTTGTTTCATTAAAATGGACAAGAACTCATTCAAGAAACAAACATAAGATCAATCTCCTAAATAACACAAGCTATTACAGCACAAAGTCTGAAAGTAACTTGCTTTCTCATTCAAACAAAGAAATATGATTAACAATCTGAGCTCAAAGTCTCAGTGATCGCCTCACAATTTTAGTAGAGTTTTGCTTCTATAACCAAAAATATCTCCCTTACATAAAAAAGGAGTTTACAATATATATCAGCCAAGAAAGGCTTGGCACTTTGTTCCATAAAACATCCCATGTTGCATTCAATGCCTTGAATGCATTTTTAGATTTGTCAAGGGACCATGCTGGAACAGGGTGACTACCTTAACTGTGGCGTGTTAATTCATCTCAAATGTCTTCTCCTGGGCCTAGGTCATCTAGTCTTTCACCAAATATCTATGCAGCTGTCCACCTCGCCTTTACTTCATGGGAGAAAAATAGGCTGCGCCCTTTAATATTTACAAGCTCAAATACCTACTTGATGGACTGTTCCACCTATCAAAATAACTCCTATGCATATATTTTTGGTCTTTCCCTCTTTTCTATTGCAATTTAATCTCTCAAGCTATCTTTTCCCTTTCTATTGGCTCTTTCGGCTCCCTCTTCAGCTGGTTGCTGAGTTTGTTTTTAACTTTTATTTTTTTCCAGCTTTGTCTCTCCCTGGTTTTGAGCTCTCAAGGCTATATTCCCAGCTTTGCTGGCTCGTTGCACTTTTCTCTTTGTGGTTCTTCCTTTTGGCCTTAAGGCCTTTGAATGCATTCGGGTTTGCACTTAAACCTTTAAAGATCAACGACTAGTTTATTGCCCCAAATTTGACGTCTACGGGGATGTCATCGGACGTTTGGATCCCAACGGCTAGTTCATGATGCTTAATCTTGACGTCTTCGGGCCCATCACCTTCCTTGGCAATTCCTTCAGCTTTCTTGTTTGATCTTTCCCGAAGGGGAGGTATCCCTTCAGCTTTGGCCGAGAGTCCCCCACAAGGGTGCCTGCCCTTTTGGGGTCTTTTGGGTGGCCTTCGGGCAGTCTTTAGGGTCCTTCAACTTCAATTCCTTCAGACAAAATGTCCGAAGGAAATCTTCCCTTGCCTTAGCTGCTTATTCCCTTTCTCTTTCGGGCGAATTCCTTAGGACAAAAGTCCGAAGGAATTTCGTCGCTTTGAACAAATCCGAAGGAATTCTAACTTTTATGCCTTGTTCACTTTTTTGAAGAAAACCTTACCCTTTCAGCTTTCTGCAACAGTCCATTTTGCTCATCACCTACCCTCTGCAAGGGCACTCGCCTTTGGTTCACTGCTCTCAGCAAGGGTACTTTGGCCTTTGGGCTTTGGGGCACTCCTTTAAACCAGCTGATTGAACCAACTTTGGTTCAACGGTTCAATCTTGTGTTCTGCTCATTCAATTAACCGCTTGAACCAACCGTGTTGAACCAACCGCTTGATGAACCTTTGAACCGTTGAACCCATTGAGCCTTTGAACCATTTTGGTTCAAGGTTCAAAGGTTCAAGTCTTCTTCTTTTCGTTAAGTCTTTTGAAGCCGTTGAACTTGCTGGAGTGGTTGAACTATGAACTTTGCTGAAGCGCTTAACATCTTTAAGCTTGCTGACGTCGTTGAACTTTTTGAACCCGTTGAACCTTTGAACCTTTTTGGTTTAAGGTTCAACGGTTCATTCCTTTGTTTGAAGCTTGGCGATGATCATTTTTAGTTGAACCAAGGCATTGAACCTGTCTTGAAATTGCTTAAGTGTTGGAAACTTGTTCCTTTCCTGCAGAGTCCATAGAAATGAGCCTGCAAAGTCCGTAAAAATGAGTTCGTAGAAACTAGTCCATAGAACCAAGAAACCAACCTGTAGAGTCCATAGAAATGAGCCTATAGCGTCCATAGAAATCAACCTATGGAGTTCATAGAAATGAGCCTATAGAGTTCGTAGAAATGAGCTTGCAGAGTCTGTATAAATCAACCTGCGGAGTCCATAGAAATGAGCCTGCAGAGTCCATAGAAATGAGCCTGTGGAGTCCGTAGAAATAGGCCTACAGAGTCTGTTAGTTGAAAAAGCTTGAAAAATAGAGAATTTGAATGCCCAGAATAACTTTTGAGAAGGGAAGAGAGGATTTTGGCCTGCAAGACCAAAATAGCTCATATGTTGTCCCAAAAATGAGCAATAGATTTTGGGAACAACAATGTCGATGATTGATTTGGATAAAAGTGACAATTGGAAGCTGGATAGATTTGATTTGATTGGATAGGGTTGATGGATGATTTGACTTGGTTCTGATGATGACTGGGATGGTGGATATGATTGTTAGGAATGCTAGATAAGAGGTTAGATGATTTGATTTGGATTATTGATTTAGATAGGATAACTGATATGATATGATTGGATATATAATGGTATGGGTATTTATGTTGTCATGTTCTTGAGCCATTTTGTGTTAAACAACCATATTTGATGTATCACTTGGTAATATGCACTATGATATGTGTAACCATGATGACAGTTTGTTGTAATGCATCTTGGACTGATAGAAAAGACACAAAGATTAAAAAATAAAGTATAGAAGTAGCATGAAACATAATGCACCACTGATATAAGGAAGCAAAATGACATGTTTGCATATGTTATTGTACAAACAATAAAAGACAACATGACAAGACAAAATATGCACAAAGATATTCACAGAATGCCTAATCAAGGACACTTAAACGAACAAATATAAATTAGACAAAGAGATATACATAATAAAAGACATTCAAACAAGGCAAACATCGTTAAAGATGATGACCCAAAGTTAGGTGAGGTTGTAATGCTACCCTGGGTGGATAGATATTATTCATCTAGACGAACAATGTTGTCGAACCATTAGTAAATCCAAAAGCCAGTGAGATGAGTTCAATGAAATTACCTATATCTCAAGAACCTAAACTATACTTACCTCAAGTTTATTAAGATATTCGAGTGTATTAAAAGGACTCCCAATAAAATAATGGAACATGAAAATGGAGAACATAAAAATGTGTGATCAAGGATGAAAAATGACATTATTTTCACATGTCAACTATTAAAATAAAGTTGAAAATAACTGTTGTCATTTTTCTTGCGAAAAAGTAACTTTAATTTTTTTTGGTCTACTTGTATTGTTTTTATAAGAAAAAATCATAAAATAACATATCCACAAATAAAGTGTCATTCCTTATCCATTTTAAGGTAAATAACAAACTTTTTCAATCGAACATATTAAACTACATTTATGTAAGACATTTTATGCAATGTTGGTACAATTTACAAGCTCAATGCGATTTTTAAATTCACTGGAATATTGAATACAAAGTTCTTTGCGCTGACCAAATGAAATATATTTTATAAAATGTTATTATAGAAGATCATCAAGTATGCTTACATATATTTCATGTGCACTCCCTGTCACCTTCATGTTTTGACATTGACGTGCTATGCAATTTGAGCACAATTTAAAGGGAAAGAGATTTATAACAATTGTGACAGATAATAGCGTTCTTCCATAGGTGATGTCTCCAACTACATGCCCTATTGCACTGCACAAACTTGTGGATCATGGTCTCATAAAAAACAACATTACCGAAAGTTGCTTGAAAGCCAAGTTATTTAAAGAGTCAAGGTTTAATAACTAAGATATAAGAGGAAATATCTACTTAGATATTTGATAAGACTTTGGATATATAAATTATTTATGGGTCCAATTTAATTAAATCAATGTGATATGAAACATATAGATTTCACATAATTTAATGTTTCACTTTAGTCTATTTGGCTCAATGACTTATGAAGCAATAAGTTTCTTTACATACCATTTGTAGCTGTAGGCGACATGTAGACATGGAATATAATTATAAATGGATCTTTTGTGTTTAGTGAGAGAATTGAAATATAGTTTTAATATAAATTCCTATACCAATACTCATATTTGGGTTCGGGATACTAATTATATTAACATATAATATTATTGTATTTATTTATCACAATTATTTATATTCTTAATGTTAAAATATGTAAAATATATTCACATGATTACAATATAATCTTATCATAAGTCACATGGGTATCATGACATATGATAAACTAAAAATCCAACGAAGTGACCACACCATTTTACTTTACCTTCCAACATAATTTCACCTCGATACATAATAAATATAATGTGTAATATTCATAACTAATCATATTAGATTAATATGGTTAGGGTATAAAGTTTGTCTCAACACATCTCATCAAGCACACCATGTAACACTCTTAATGCTTGTAGATTATGGACCCACAAGAGACAACTTCCATACAATTTGCCTAAAATCTAAAACTTGACCGTGTTCTACACCATCCATTGCATTAATAATATTGACATAGTTCACATTTTTTATTTCAAACAATTAAGATAAAATACATTAAGTAGCACAGTTAGATACTACACATGATTGCAGGGAATGCACATGATGGTTTTCAAGATTGATCCCTTTGACGTAAAATACATTCTTGAACATACAACTACCATATAAACTCACAACCACACAAACTCTTGAAGACATTATAGCATAATTTACTTAAAATTATGTACAAATGATATTATACTAGACCAATAAATTATTGTTTCAATCTATTCCTTTATGAAACTGTTTTGTAACTTTTTACTTCTTTTCTTTATAAAATTTTGATATTTTATACTTATTGAATCCTCTACTTCTATACTCTTTATTTAATTAATAAATTACAACATTTTCAATTTGTAAAAAAAAATAATAAATTTTAATTGAATTACACCTCTCAATCTACACAAATCCTAATTTATAAGATCATCACCTCACACTCCTTCCCGCGTAACTTGCACCTTTGGGGCAACTGTTAGTAAATAAAATTCCGATCAAGTTAAAAATAAATTCTGAATCAGGAACAGGGACGGCAAACTGCAGGGAAGAATTAAATGGGTTTTCGTGAAGAAGCGAGGGAGAATCAGCTTAAAAAGAAAGTCGAAGAAGGTAAGCAGGTCAATTTTATATGTGTATCTTGTTCATTCAATATGGGTGGACTTCTTTGCCAATGGCCACATTGCTGGCATTTCCCCAAAATTTGGTTCCTGTTATGTTTTAGAGTTTAACTAAATAATTTTTTGTTCTTGATTTGTCAAACGAAGGATTCGATTGGGTCTTGGGTTTCTCACCAGCGAAATCTCATTAACGGGGCGCAGCCTGTGAGTTCACAATCATGGGACCTTGTTCCCTGAAATTTTTAGGGCGTAGGCTGAAGTGCTAATCTGGGATTAACGCCGGGAATTACAATCAACTTCACACAGAACAGGAATATGCAGTGTCATCAAGATCCCTTACAGCAGGCCTTCCTACTAATTTCCACGTAACACCCATTTAATCATGAGGTAAGTCATGTCAGCAGGTACACCTGTTGTGATCACTGAATGTACCTGATGAGACTTGAACCTACTTGGATGATACAACCACCACACGCCTTTACCAGTGAACTGCACCCTTAACGGCAGGCCAAATAGACTTTAACCACGGTAAGAATGCTAAAATTTTAAGTTATTAAGCTAGCTATTAACTAGGTCTGATAGGAGAGTCTGAAGGGAATATGGTAAGGTTATACTAGCATAGACAATATTTAGGTCCGATGGGTTGTGAATATTTGTAGGCAATCAAAAAGAAAGAAATTATTTATATTAATGTCCTGCGGAGACCAAAAACAGGTTAATGAGACTCAGGAATGCATCCAGGTACAATAGACAAGTGTTACAAGGACAAAAACACCCAAACTCAAGCTCTACTGTAGAGAAATATAAAAGCTAACCCAAAGCCGGTATGCCCAAAATACTGATGCTCAGAGTCTATTCAGGCGTAATGCAATCTGTTATAGTTAGGGAATTTCACAAAACACAGGCATCAATCTTCAGCAAATGGGTATAGAGAATACCTATATATTCGCTGGGTATGAGCTGTTTGATATGTGGGTGGAATCAATCAGGTTGGGGTGTAACGAGTAATTGAATGAAAGTGATTTTCTGGTTTTGAGTTGTCGAAACTTGAGACACAAGGCTTGAACACAAGCCCGTGCTAATTAGCTGCCTGAGCTTGACTCTCGGCTGCTGGAGAAGATCTTTAACAGGGGATACACACTGGTCGCCTGGCACCAAGCAATCCTTGTAGGCTGGGGATCACACCTATTCACAGGAAGAATTTCCCCAGCCTTATGAATGGTAAAAGTCCAACAGTCTCATCTCTTTGTAACCGGCAAGAAGGTTTGTCCTACCCAATTGGGTGTTGGCCTGCCCAATTGATCATCTAAGTTCCTTATCTCTAGCAGGTCGCTTTAATCTGATGACTTTATCACATCACGGCACTTAGTCTAGCTAACTTGGAATGATTTTGTTTTGCTTTTTCCATGGTCTTTGATCCCAGATACTGCTTTACTACTTCTTGAGGTTTGCCTTCGCCTGCAAGGTAAATTTGTAAGGTGGTAATTTGATAAATTGGTCTTCTAAGCAGGCTATAATCCATAAAAAATAAGTCCTGCCCCTGGACGAACAGAGATTGATGCTTCTTGGATTGTGGTTGCCTTGAGAAAGATGCATTGACATAGGTTGTGTCCGGATCAAGTGTATTTATATGCACAAATAGAACGATGATGAGGAAAACAGTTGAAGTTTGAAACCGTAATCAACAGGAAACATGGCCGCAGAAATCGTATCCACATCTCATGGTGACTCTGTGCCCTTATTCAGGAATCCCAGTACCTCAATTTGAAAATGGCGACCCATCCGTGTCTGCACTCCATGTCTCTTAGTGACTATGTTTTGAAATCTCTTAATAAGTTAATAACCATGCCCCTGCATGCCAGCTATTGAAATGAAAGAATAACGCGAGAGTGAAATTCAGTATGACACCAATGGGAAAATTTTGTATCTTTCAGTTGGCAGTTCAGGCCACCTTCCCTCGGTCACCTACCTTTAAGACGGTCACCTTGCCAGGGTTGCAGTTTCTGTACTGGTGCTTGGAATCTGAAACTGTAATATGTGTTAGGGAGCTTAGGATTCACTCTGAGTTATTCCTCTTCACTTTGGAACATCAAAGTTTCTGAAAATACTTTGAAGGGCCCCAAAAATGCAAAATACAAATATGTATCAAAAAGTCACAAAAAATTTGGAAATCAGAATTGTGTTATAATGAATTTCATGTCATAACAGATTTTCTCAACTTCTTGGGGGAATGCTTGTTGCATGTCTCCTCAGATTCTCAATACGGAATATTTCTTCTTTTATGAAACGCTTCATCTACTCTTCCCCATGCAGCACATAGCATAGAGGGGAGCAGGGAAGAGCGGAGTGTGGTAGCCTCACATCTCTTTGTAGAGATTGCTAACTTCTTGTGAAGTACTCTCATTTGCAATAAAGATTTCATTTACATTGCAGTATTATCTTTGTTTTTTGGGTTCATTTCGTTTTCTTTGGTTCATTGCTTTCATAACACATTAAGTTTCTGTAATTTAATGTGTTGTGCACTGTATTGCCAATAAAATCCAGATCAGTATTATCAGAGCAGGTTTCCTACCGCTTAGTAGTGCACATAAAGTATGTTTTACACGCATTTTTGCATGCTTCTTGTAATTGTTACGGGAAAGGTGAGCAATAAGTGCTAAGAGGGACAAATACAAGATGCATATCTGCTTTCAACACCTATGAATGAGCACGAGTCGCTCCTTGAAGAAACTCGATATCCAAGGGATGAGAAATGATGGTTGCATAACAACCTTAGCCTCAACATGGAGTAGGTTATAGAGATGTAGAAGAATATTTCTCAATTCGAAAGCCATGTCATTGAAGGATTACATCGAGTAGAGGAAAGGTGCTACCATGCTATGCAAAATCTTAAGAAAAAAAAGTGGCTGAAAAAGAGGTAGCTTGTGACAAAATTCAACATTACTTGGCTGTACTACCTGAAGTCGAAGAGATGAAAGAGAAGAAACCTTATGTCGTGGATGCACCTATGAAAACCATAGTTACCAGGTTCGGCCGCATCTGGTTGAAATCCGGAAATTTTCGCATTTTTTTGGCCTTCCGGATTAATGCGTTCGGTTCGTCAATTTTTTTGGCTTTAAAATCGAAAATTGTTGTTTCTTTTACCAGTCAATAAAAATAGCCTAAAATCGGCAAAAAAACGAGCTTAACTTAAACATCTTTGTTGTACCAAGCGCTGGATCCGCGAGGGTTGTCTTTGCTATTGCATGTGCGTGACGTGGAGCGGCAAGGGTTGTGTTGAACCTGTGCACGGCATGGTGAAGCGATGAGGGTTTCATAGCGTGAGCCTCGGATGACACCAACAGAGACAAGGCAGGCTTGGACGCGTGGGGCACTCTCGATTTGAAATTTATTTATTTTAGACTGTCGAGGAGGATAGAGTTGGGTTTAATTTTATATATTTTTATTTTTATTTTTCTATTTTTAAATTTACATTTTATTTTAAGTTTATGTAAATGAATTATTTTATATTTATTTTATAATTGTATTATTATATAAATTTATAATTGTTTTTACTTTATTATATAGTTAATAAATATTTATTAAAAAACAAATATATAATAAAATTATTTATATTTAATATTTGCTATTATATTTATATTTATTTTTTTATAATTGTTTTTTTCTTATTATGTAATTAATAAATATATATATATATATATAATAATAATAAAATTTAAATTTAACAAAACAATATTAAAAAATGATTATAAATTTAATATTTAATATCATAAATTATTAAATATAAAAAAATGAATATAAATTTAATATTTAATATCATAAATATATTAAATTTTAATTGTTTATAAATATAATATCAAATATTAAATATAAATAATATTATTATATATTTGTTTTTTTTTTATAAATATTTATAAATTAACATTCAATGTTCATTCCTTCGTAGATTAAAATATTTTACATACATATACACACACACACATATTTTTTTTCTGAACCGGATTTTACCGGATTTTTTTCCGAACCTTTTTAAGAATTCCGCATTTCCGCATCTTTTTGGCCTCTCGAACGCATCTGGATTTCCGAACTTGGTAACTATGATGAAAACTGAAGAAAACATGGCATGTTATTCCAATTCTTCACAATTTGATCATCCCCATATTTATTTGGTAATCTTGAAAAACAAAACAAAGGAATTGGTTTCAAGCTTTTAAAGAAAAAGCGATATATTAGTCCAAGTCATGGCAAAGAAAATCAAGGAATTCAAAAATATCTCGAGGTGGAGTTAACGAGCGAAAATTTCAGTCTCGGTTAGTCTTCTCAACAAACCATGGGTTCCACTCTATAATTGAAGTAGATTGGAATGGAGATATATTAGTTGTGGGTCCCATGCCTCAATTTCATAAGTATCTTGCTCACACACATAGAAGGTATTTGTTTTGCCTATAGTTAAAAGGAGACTGGGACCGGTACAGGGATAGGGATGCCATTTTTAAACAAAAATGGGTATGGAGTATTGGGAGGCACTAAAAATGAAACAAAGATTTAGATACGTTTGTATTTCAAAAAAAATGATATTAGCATACATTACATAAAGAACTCTAAAAATATATAAAATGCATAAAAAATCTTAAATTCAAATCACACAAGATTAGGGCACGAGGCTTAGTCAATTACGGTTAGGTAGTAGTGATAGGGGCTACTTTGGCATGTTTTTTTAGAAGTTTTTTTTTTCCCCATTTTTGATAGGAGTCTTTAGTTCAAGCCAAGAAATTGCACGAGATACACGAAATAAAGTCTCCTAGTATCGAGAGATGTCTTTGTATGAATCTCCAATATCAAAGATGTGGCTCAGGTCCCTAGAGGCATGTCTCCCATTTTCATTGGTTTTTCCTCATCAGTTGTAGTTATTATAGTAGGAAGGGTCATGAGTATGTTTAGTGTTGGATTTATAGTCTTTGTGAATCATGTAGAAAGTGCAACCACAATTTGATGGCATTCCTACTTAAAATCCTTCTCAACTAGAGGAAATCAATAGATTGCCCCCTTCAAGTGGAAGCGAATCCCTTCTACATTGAAAGAAAGAAAGAAAGAAAGAAAGAAAGAAAGAAATTATAATAATGCCCACAAATGACCAAAATTAGGTCAACAGGTCTCAATAATGCATCCAATGACAATATAAAATGGTAGGCTAAAAGGACCATATAAAAAACTAAAAAAATATAAAGAATGAAGCAATGAGAGTAAACTCTCAAAAATCAAACCTAGAAGCAATTTGGGGCAACTCCCCTTAAGATGGGCACCTCCACTTTGTAGATCGTTATATTAGTATGTCATGGTTATCAATATCTCATTAATTGCGTATTTTAGTAGCCAATGTTGTAATATGGTTCATGATTATATTGTCAGCGTTTGGTAGTTTTTTATGACTCTTGTTGCTTTTGTTTGGGTGTTGACAATTTTGTCAACTGACACCATGTAGTCATTTGTCTTATAAATAGAAGGATCTACGTTGGGTTAAGGGCGCTTGTATTAGGTTCTCCTTGTACTTCACACATCTGTGTTGAACACTACCTACTAGAAATACAAAGCTACCATTACTCTTATGCTCTCCTATGCTATGGTATGTTATACATTTATTATTTTGTACTTGTTGTTCTTGGTAGTGTAGTTTCACTTTAAAAAATTAGGCGTCATGTCTTTAAAGAACGTCGGGTCAAGCTAATACTCGGTTCAAAGTGAACGTCGATCAGCAATACTTATTGTTGACGAGGCACTACATTATTGTAGAATATCTATGTGCCGAAGTAACCACGAAACACAACAACAAAAGAAATTACAATAGTACAACAGAGTTGAAGAAGAAGAGGATTGACGTTATATGAGCATTGAGAAATAGTTAATGATATTGACTTTGAAGAAATGCAAGAGAAGAAGAGAACATGGTAGGGAGGGGTCCAAGAAGTTAGACAATCCACTCGACTGGTGGAGCAAATAGAAAGACAACAAATGTCACGACAAGCAACCGACTCTAAAAATCCACCAAGCGAATTATGAAGTAGAAGCAAAATTCAAAGCGAAGGCCAAGACTGAAGCATGAATATAGTCAGAGGCAGAGCTGGAGTCGGAACCAAGAAAGGGTGCATCCCGAATCGATGGACCCTATGCCACTCACCAATAAGGAGTGGGTAGCGGCTGCCATAGTGATCCAAATTTGGATCCTAATGTTCTAGTCATGTATGCTAGATGTTTCCACTATGCCCAATTGTGTGTAATTCATGCTTGTAAGACACTATTGTAAAGACATTTCATATTCAAAACTTTAGATCATACATGTTACAATGGCAAAGTTAGTGTGGGGGTGATCCAAACATCTTCATGGTGTGAAGTCAGTGAGTTTCAGCTCTTGAAATGCAGGGGTTTATCATAGATAGTGGAACCACCCCATTTGCAAGGTGGTGGTTGTGTAACTACCGGTTCGTAGGTGGTGGTGGCGTAATCGCCTTGCGGTTTCAAAACCGTCGGCTTGCATATACCAGTAGTTTTGTCACAGGACAAAGCATGAGAACGGGAATGGTTGCAATTGTTTCCAATCCTCAATGACGGTTCGTTTGAGCTTCTCGGCAGATTGAAAAGTTGAGAGAGCATAAATACAGGGCTTGTGCAAGGTAGGAAACATGAGAAAATTTGAATTTGGATTCACATTAGAAGTTGCAAGTTTGGGTTTTTGTTCTTCATCTCTCATTGTTTCCTGGTTGTAGATAGTTGATTCAGTTGTGTTGGAGTTTTGAGAAGTGTCCGATATTTGTAAAGCAGTCTTGTGTGCAAGTTCTGGATAGAGTAGTAGTGATAATTCCGTCCATGAAGGCCATGTTTGGCAGTGCCTTGTACATGTCTTCCATTACATAGTGGAAGGGAAGTGCAATTGCCTCACCCACTGGAATTTTTCCCACATCGGGTTTCTCTAGGATAATTCTTGTGTTCATTGTGAGCTTTGTTCATTCTTATGCCTCATGTTCATGTGCAATATGCCGTACATATCATTTCCAGCACTTGTTTATCTCTTTTTTAGCGTGGTAAATAGCCTAGAACTGTCATCTTTCAATCATTGTTGAGTTAGGAATCATTGGATCCGTGTTGGTGAAGCTCATAGTGTAATATCCACCTAGTTTATGGATCAAACAAAGGGTTTGTAGGTAGTACTGACCTTGTAGATCAGGTTGGGTCAGAGGGTGCTATAAGAATTATGTGAAGAGTTCGAGACAACCCAAATGACACGTTGGAGGGAGTAGCAGGAAAAAGGGACTTCACAACACGAAAGTCAGTGTACGGATCCTTATCGAAGGGAGGGTTGAGCCTAGGCATGTGTTTGATGGTGCTAAGGGAGCAACAAAATGTTCGACGTAAACCTTCTTAAGGAGGAGAATTGTATTTGAAGAGCTATGTCATAAGTAACTCGTAACTAGAGCCATGGTTACTCCATCAACTTCATCTCTAGAACGGTAGAAGTTGCCAAAGTTCACAGTTGATTGGATCAAAGGATCCCATATGACATTGAAGGACATGTGTTACAATCTGAATTGCCGATGGACACACAAAGGAATGTCTTTGGTCACAGTGCGTTCCAACCACACTTTGAGGAGTGGCCAATGATTGGTACATTGACCAAACACTTACAAGGTTACACTAGAGAAACTGAGGAAAGCATTCGAGAATGAATTTAAGCTTCTCAAAGACAACTATGAGATTGTCGCGAAAATCTATAATACTTGGTGGTGTAAACACAAGAATCTGCAAGTCTATAATAGAGCACTTAAAGAATTGCTAGGCAAACTTCAAAAGGAACTTTCTGACAACTTGAAGAAGTTTAAGTTCATTGTAGGGTTGTGTTGTCCCCAAAATCGGCCACTCGTTTTTGTAGTCAACATGTTAACTATTTTGGTCCTGCAGGCCAAAAAATGGTTTCCTTCCTTCTCAAAAATGTTCTAAGCAGTCAAGTTATTCAATTACCCAAGTCTTTTCGGCAAAGGAAATTTGTCATTTTCAAAGGGTTTTCAGTCGGAAAAATAAGGAGCAATTCAAAAGACTTGAAGGCATTTCCTAAGAATTGCTGAGGAAGGTTCAACGTCGGAGTTCAATTATACATGGTTCATTGGCGAGGTTCAATGAGACGAAATAAACTATAAGGACCGACCATTGAACCTTTTGAACCTTTGAACTCTGCTTCAAGGTTCAAGGTTCAACTAAAAGATTCATGCCAAAGGATCGAGCGGGAAGTTCAAAGTAGTTGGTTCAAATGACACATTGAACTCATAAGAAGACCGAATGAACGCGACTCTTTGAAAAACATAAGTGTTGAGCCGTTGAACCATTGAACCGTTGAACCAATGAACTCCGAAAGAACGGTTCAAGGTTCAGGAGGTTCAAGCGACCAGTGACGTCCCCACGGACGTCAAATTCAGAGCGATGGAATAACCGTTGATTTTCAAATAGCGTGGAACTGAAGACAAATTCAACGCCCTGCCAAGAAAGGAGCTGAAAAAGCCAGCAGAAGGCGAGAAGATGGCCTCGAGAGCTTAGAACATGAGGAAGAGACAAAATATAGCAAAGAAAGAGGGAACATGATAGGAATCCAGAAGCGTCGGCAGAAGAGTTATTTCAGTGGGTGGAACAGCCCACCATGTGGATATCAAAGAGCATTAGCATTCAATGGCGTGACCCATTTTTCTTCAATTGAGTAAAGACAAGTGGATAGTCATGTATCATAAAGAGGAGTGGCCTTGCCTCTCAGAAGACCAAACAACCCATGCCTATGAAGGGACATTGAATATGATTTAAACGCCTCCAGCATGGCCTCTTCGCAGGGCTTTCTCTTTCCAATACATTAAACGCAACATGGGCTACTTGTGGAAAGGAGTGCCCAAGTATTTGAGGGAATACTATATATTGTAATCTTTCATTTTGGAATCAAGACGATCTCTGAGTTATCAGAAGCAAAACTTTACCCAAAATTGAAAGGCATTTTTGAGACTTTGAGCTCAGATTGTTAATCAAATTTTACTAGTTGAATGAGAAAGCAAGTGATCTTTCAAACTTTGTGTTGAAATAGCTTGTGTTATATAAGAAATTGCTCTTATGTCTTTTTCCTTATATCATCTTATCTATCTGATCAAATAAGTAGAGCAAGTGAAGATAATCTGGGAGATTTTCTGAAGCTGATTGTGGAGACTTTGTGCTGTGTAATTATCTTCAGTCTATGTTTTTGTACCTTAGAATGGAGGATATTGGAAAAGGCTTTGAACTACCCATATTTTCTGTTGTCTTATTCTATTGTAGTTTGCAGTTGAGACTTTGGGCTACACTTCATCTATGGTGTCCTACGTACTTAATCAGTAAGAGCAGCAACGAAAGACTTTGTGCCTTTGTGGATTTCTTGTGGATTCAGTTACTACTCGAGAAGCTTGTCCTTTGTTTTGTGAACATCATTTTTGAAAAAAGAGAAATGGATGGTGTGATTCTACCCCTAAGTTAGTATTAGTATAGGTCTAGTTTATAATAGTTTATAGAGAGCCTCCCCTTGCTGAGAGGAGAGATTTATCTCATCATGCTGTGATTGATATAACAATTTTGTCTTCAGTTAGTTGACGACAAAATATTCACCCAATAGCTTTTTGGCGACTCCGCTGGGAAAAAACACGCAAGTTGAAGCCTCATGCTTTGAGTTGAAGCAGTTCTAGTTCTTTTTCATTCTACACTCTGGCAGATCCATAGTATACGCGAAGCCAAAGAGCTCAAGGTATTGTTGATCTTGTATTCGAGTTAGTGCAGCAAAATAGCTTCGATCTATTTCCTCTTCGACCTCGTTTTCAGTGAACCAGGAGTTTCCCTCCTACCAGCGTCAGATCTCCAATACCAGGCGAAACTTCTCCTTTCTTTGCTAGCAGAGCTTTGTCTATACATACTCCACAAAGGTTTGTTATCCCTCCTTTCAATTGTCATATCATGGCAGCCCAAAGCCCTTGGGGTAATACTTTTGGTCCCCTAAATCTTACCCCACCTTTACATGAGCTACTTCGTAGTTTAAGAAAGAATTTTTTCAAATTCTATGGTGATGGGAAGGTTCATCCTGATGAGCATATTGCAGCTTTCTGCATAGTCTGTGGTGTGATAGGCGTTGAATATGAAGATATAGCGGTGAGATTGTAGAAACATTGCAAGGAGCTGCCGCAGATTGGTTTTATCATCTTCAAGCTCAAATTGTAACCAACTGGGACTCTCTCAAGACCAAGTTTGAGGCTAGGTTCAAATCAACAGAAGATGCACACACCTTGTTGGCACAGCATACGCAAATGGAGCCTCATGAGCCCATGCGAGACTTCATTGCCAAATTTGATAAGCTGAGGAATAGGATCCTTGCAATTGCCCAACCAACACCCGAGAATCTCAAGTGCTTTTTTATCAATTCTCAACTTCTCGAAGTGAGTTTTCTGTTAAGGCGGGGTGGGCATATAGATCTTTCTGCAGCTCAAATTTTGGCTACTGAGGTCGAAGATGATCTCATCCTGGCAGGTAAGATAAGAAGAGATCCTAATAGAAATAAATTTTCTTCATCTGCTGAGCATTCTTCCACAAGCACCACTGACCCTATGGTGCAAAAGTTAGCAAATGAATTGCTAGTTTTGAAGAGCCAGATATCCCAGGGTATGTCTGCTCCTCTTTATAGGGATATACCAAGGAGGACATTTCCCAACCATTCATATTAAGGCAATGCTACCAAAAATTAAGGGCAACCCAATCGACTTTCTCCCACACAGGGAAAGCTTGCCATTGAAGCAACACCAGCCAACTCAGCAGTTGGTTATCATGAAGCCGAACATGATTTCTCTTTGCAACTTGAGTTGGACCAAGAAGATGATGTTAATCTCTTTGCAGAAAGAGAAGAAGAATTAGCTGGCGACTCCAATATTGGTTTTATGGATTACCAAGATGAAGCTAGAAAAAAAAGAGAAGTGTTTGATAGAGCATATGTTTTTACTAGGTCCGAAAACCAGTCAACTCAACATGCTGATAAGGGAAAAGCAGGAGAAGAACCTCAACCAATAATCTCAATTGCTAAATGGGGGACTTTGCTGCTTTTCCAATCAAATGAGCTGGTGACCAGTAAGAGAGTGAGTACCTCAAACCATCCTGTACCTTCAATTTCAGTTTCACAGACTAGTACCACATCAAATAAAAATCAGAAAGATGGACTTCCTTCCTCTGTTTCTAATTCATTCCAATGATTTGACATAATTATCATGCTAAGAAGACCAAGATCCAAATGTCTGAGTTTGAATACCTACAAGCCAATCTTGAGCAGTTGGATAGGTTGGCTGAATTCATCAAAAACAAAACCGTCCCTGCAGGACAAGATTCTCTCGAAGCAACTCATGATCTACCAAAGAACAAATCCACTCAAAATAATTTTGTCGCTACTCTTTTGGTTGCTCTTGAAAAAATAGAACCTTTCTATGTTTTTTTGTTGATAAATGGTCATAAGTTGAGCAATTGTATAATAGACTCTGGAGCCTCTGATAATATTATGCCTGCCAAGGTAGCAGATTCTCTCGGTCTTACTTTAACTAAGACTTTTGAGAGATGTTTTTCCATGGAAAACAAACAAGTATCACTTTTAGGTCAGATCAAAGATGCCCAATTTGCATTTGCTGCATTTTCAGATAAAAGAATTAAGATGATGGTCTTAGTGGCTGATGTTCCAGCTTCATATGGCATCCTGCTCGGACGAAATTTTTGCAAAGATGTTGGTGGAGAGTTGAACATGGACCTATCTGAAGCAAAGATATTTGTTAAAGGGATCATGCGAAAGTTATTTCCTGAGAGAGAGAGTCAAGGTACATTGTTACTCATACATCAGACCCTGAGGCTCAAATTTTGTTCGAATATTCAGGAATGGGTAATTATTTTTTGTCCACTGAAGATGTTCTTGTTTCATCAGACCAAAGTTCATTAGGTGATAATTCAGATGATTCAAACAGGAAATCAGAAGAAATTGTGGAGGAAAGCTCAGGGGAAAAGGAATCTTTCCTCACTAATGAAGAGAAATCTTCAAGAAAATCAAATCCTAATGATCTTTGGATCTTAGAATTTGATGGCAGCTGCTCTTTTACCGGTTCTGGAGCCGAAATTGTGTTGATATCCCTATAGGGAGATATTTTTACTTATTCATACAAGTTGCAATTCGGCAATACCAACAACACTGCCGAGTACGAATCATTATTGCTCGAATTATAGACTGCTCGTGCTAAAGGTGTTAAAGTTCTTCATGTTCGGGGAGATGTTGAATTGGTAGTCTGCCAAGTAAGGAGCTTGTATCGAACCAAGAATGAAAGACTGCGACATTATCGCAATCTTGTGTGGGATTGCATTGAAAGTTTTGACGCTTTCAACATTTTACAGTGCCCAGAGAATTTAATGGTCGTGCAAACTCATTGACTGTCTCTGCAACCCTAATGGTTCCTCATAAAGATTTCAAAGGAAACAAGTACACTATTGAGTTGGTCTTTCGATCAAGTGTACCTGATAATGCTGACTATTAGCAGGTGTTTAATGGTGATAATCAAATTGTCGCTTTTTTGAAAAAGATGGACAGTTTTGAGGAGGTCTATTTCGAAGGTAGTGCGTCTCCAGCACGGGAATTAGTTCCCGAAATAAGTTCACGAACTGGCGAAGAGTTTTTTCAACTCAAAGGGAATAAAATTCCAAAGGGTTTGGTTTCTCTTGAGAAACTATTTGATAAGCATGACAGATGTATCAAGCAGCAACCAATGGATTCAAGTTCATCCAAGGAGTTCGATCAAGTAAATCTGAGTACCGAAGAAAATCTCAAAATGGTCAACATTGGAAAATGTTGCACTACCAACGAAAAGCTCAACTTTGTTACTCTTCTTCGCCGTTACATTGATGTTTTGACATATTCCTACGACGACTTGAAATCCTTCAGGCCTGAAGAAATTCCGCATGAAATTTCTCTCAAGACTGGGTGATTGCCTTACAAGCAGAAGCAAAGGCAATACAATCCCAAGATATTAGGTACTGTCCTTTTAGATATTCAAAAAATGTTGAATGCTAGGATAATTTTTCCAATTCACTATTCCACCTAGATCGCCAACATAGTTCTTGTAAGAAAAAAGAACGGAGAAATTCGTATATGTGTGGATTTCAGGAATCTCAATCAGTCTTCTCTAAAGGACTACTCTCTACCTATCATGGATCAAGTGTTGCAAACAATAATTGGCTCAAAGATGTTATCAATGCTAGATGGTTTTTCTGGGTACAATCAAGTAGAAGTTGATGAAGTAGATCAACATAAAACCGCTTTCACTACACCTTGGAGCACATTTGCATGTCGCATAATGTTTTTTGGTTTGATCAACGCTGGCGCCACATTCCAGAGAGCAATGGACTTTGCCT
The DNA here is from genome assembly GCA_037957365.1 of Torreya grandis. Taxonomy (NCBI): domain Eukaryota; kingdom Viridiplantae; phylum Streptophyta; class Pinopsida; order Cupressales; family Taxaceae; genus Torreya; species Torreya grandis. Next base: position 623,258 of record JARHVA010000098.1, read on the forward strand.
TCAGAGATGAATTAAGGAAGTTCATCATGATATATCTTGACGACTTGACTGTCTTCTCCAAGCATTGCCCTGATCATATACATCATTTGCAACAAGTGTTGGAATGCTGTCGACAAAATGGTCTTTCTTTTAATTCCAAGAAGTCAGTTTTTGGGGTTACAAAAGGTAAACTTCTCGGCCACATGGTATCCCAAGAAGGTATAAAAATTGACTCAGAAAGAGTCATATCTATCCAAAATCTTATTCTGCCTACTAGTAAGTCTGCAATGCATTCTTTTTTCGGAAAGGTGAATTTTCTACGAAGGTTCATCCCAGAATTTGCAGAGAAAACTCGCCACATTGTCAACATGATGAAGGATAAAGCTACTTTCCGATGGACAGCAGAAGGCACTGCAACATTCGAAGATATCAAGAAGGCTATTGCTCATGCCCTAATCCTGCTTTGTTCGGATTATACCAAAGACTTCATGGTATACAGTTATGCTTTTGAGCACACACTTTCAGCCATTTTAGTTCAACAGGACAAAGGTGTGGATTTTTCCATATCATTCATGATCTGCTCTCTCAAAGATCATGAATTGAAGTATTCAATTATGGAGAAGCATGCTTATGCAGTGGTTGAGGCGGTAAAATATTTTTGTTTCTATAACTTAAATTCACACACTGTTGTTCTGCTCCCTGATACCACAGTGAAGGCTATTTTAACTCAGCAAGAGTTTGGTACAAAGAGGGGCAATTGGATTACCAAAATTCAAGAGTTTGATCTTGATATCAAGCCTACTAAGCTGGTACGGGAAAAAGGTCTCTGTCAATTGATTGTTGAAAACATACCAGAAGAAACATGACATGAAGAGGCAGAGATTGATGACATGCTAACAATTTTTTTTGTTACTAGTATTGATGAGTGGTATTCCAATATCGCTCATTTTCTTACCTATGGCGAGTGTCCTACTCATCTGTCTTGCAAAAAAAAGAGAAATGTTAAGTTTAGAGCTGCTAACTATGTCTTGTAGGACAATGGTTTGTACAAAAGAAGCCTTGATGGTGTATTTCTTCGTTGCGTGGATAAAGTGCAGCAAAGTAAACTTTTGGAGTCCTTGCATAACTTGGCTTGTGGAGGACATTTTTTCGCACCCATGACTGCTCCTAAAATTCTATGAGCCAGATACTATTGGCCTGCTATGTTTCAAGATGCATACAATTGGGTACGTAGATGTGATTTGTGTCAATAGTTCGCTGGAAAATTCAAGTTGGCCGCATTACCCCTCAAGCCTATGGTGATCGAAGAGCCTTTTCAGCAATGGGGTATCGACTTCATTGGCACCGTGAACCCATCCTCAAGTGCTGGACATAATTATATCCTCATCGCAACAGACTATTTTACTAAGTGGGTGGAAGCCATTCCAGTCGAGCATGCCACTTCAGAAGTGGCGTGTAATTTTCTGAAGGAAAATATTGTTTCCTGTTTTGGAGTTCCAAACAAGATTATAGCAGACAATGCCTTATGTTTCTCTTCTCAGGAGATTACTGACTTTTGCTACAATCACAAAATTATTCTTTTTCACTCAAACTATTATCCACAAGGAAATGGTCAGGCATAATCAAGTAACAAAAATCTGGTTACTATCATCAAAAAACTGATTGATGACAATCAAAGGACTTGGCATAAAGCATTGTTTGATGCTTTATGGGCAGACATGATTACGTTTAAGAGGGCAATAGGTGTCCCCATTCCAACTTCTGTATGGTCTAAATGCAGAAATACCCATTACCTTGGAATTACCAGCATTGAAGTTGGCAAAGGCAGTAGAAGATTCAACTTTTGAAAATTCTATTGACAAAAGAATCATGTGTCTGACTGAGTTAGAAGAGCAACGAACTATAGTAGTGGACTGCATTGCTGAACATCAAAATCAGGTGAAGAATTTTTTCAATCAGAAAGCAAGGATTTGCGAGTTTCAGATTGGAGATCAAGTCTTGTTATGGGACAAGAGGAGAGAACCAAAGGGAATGCACGAAAAATTTGATTCCTTATGGAGAGGTCCATTCGCCATCCATCGATTCAGTGGCGAAAATAGTTTCTTATTGAGATATCGAGATGGAACGCCGTTCTCACTGCCCTGCAGTGGGCAGCATCTGAAGCACTTCAATTCTTGAAGTATTAGATAAGTTCGTTTGTACATTTGTATAGTCTTCGTTTGTTTTGTGTTGTTCGTTTTGTTTTTGGGCGTTTTTCTCTTTTTGGTGGCATGACTCCATGGCCCAATGGCATGGAAAAAGACACTTGTATTCTGGGTTTTACTCCCTTTGATTGTTTCAGAGTACAACAGATGGAAGTTCCCCAACTGGAACCTGTTGTTGTCCCCAAAATCGGTCACTCATTTTTGTAGTCAACATGTTAACTATTTTGGTCCTGCAGGCCAAAAAATGGTTTCCTTCCTTCTCAAAAATGTTATGAGCAATCAAGTTATTCAATTACCCAAGTCTTTTCGGCAAAGAAAATCTCTCATTTTCAAAGGGTTTTCAGTCGGAAAAATGAATAAGGAGCAATTCAAAAGACTTGAAGGCATTTCCTAAGAATTGCTGAGTCAGGTTCAACGTTGGAGTTCAATTATACATGGTTCATCGGTGAGGTTCAATGAGACGAAATAAACTATAAGGACCGACCATTGAACCTTTGAACTCCTCTTCAAGGTGCAAGGTTCAAGGTTCAACCAAAAGATTCAAGCCGAAAGATCGAGCGGGAAGTTCAAAGCAGTTGGTTCAAACGACACATTGAACTCATAAAAAGATCGAATGAACGCGACTCTTTGAAAAACATAAGTGTTGAGCCGTTGAACCATTGAATCGTTGAACTCCAAAAGAACGGTTCAAGGTTCAAGAGGTTCAAGCGACCAGTGACATCCCCACGGATATCAAATTCAGAGCGATGGAATAACCGTTGATTTTCAAATAGCGCGGAATCGAAGACAAATTCAGCACCCTGCCAAGAAAGGAGCTGGAAAAGCCAGCAGAAGGCGAGAAGATGGCCCTGAGAGCTTAGAACATGAGGAAGAGACAAAATATAGCAAAGAAAGAGGGAACATGACAGGTATCCAGAAGCGTCGACAAAAGAGTTATTTTAGTAGGTGGAACAGTCCACCAGGTGAATATCAGAGAGCATTAGCATTCAATGGCGCGGCCCATTTTTCTTCAATTGAGTAAAGACAAGTGGACAGTCATGTAAGTATCATAAAGAGGAGTGGCCTTGCCTCTCAGAAGACCAGACAACCCATGCCTATGAAGGGACATTGAATATGATTTAAACGCCTCCAGCATGGCCTCTTCGCAGGACTTTCTCTTTCCAATACATTAAACGCAACATGGGCTACTTGTCGAAAGGAGTGCCCAAGTATTTGAGAGAATACTATATATTGTAATCTTTCATTTTGGAATTAGGAGGATCTCTGAGTTATCAGAAGCAAAACTCTATCCAAAATTGAAAGGCATTTTTGAGACTTTGAGCTCAGATTGTTAATCAAATTTTACCAGTTGAATGAGAAAGCAAGTGACCTTTCAAATTTTGTGTTGAAATAGCTTGTGTTATATAGGAAATTGTTCTTATGTCTTTTTCCTTATATCATCTTATCTGTCTGATCAAATAAGTAGAGCAAGTGGAGATAATCTGGGAGATGTTTAGAAGCTGATTGTGGAGACTTTGTGCTGCATAATTATCTTTAGTCTATGTTTTCGTGCCTTAGAATGGAGGATATTGGAAAAGGGTTTGAACTACCCATATCTTTTGTTGTCTTATTTTGTTGTAGTTTGCGGTGGAGACTTTGGCTACACTTCATTATATGGTGTCTTACGTACTTAATCAGTAAGAGAAGCAACGAAAGACTGTGCTTTTGTGGGTTTCTTGTGGATTCAGTTACTACCCGGGAAGCTTGTCCTTTATTTTGTGAACATCATTTCTGAAAAAAGAGAAATGGATGGTGTGATTCTACCCTTAAGCTAGTATTAGTATAGGTCTAGTTTATAATAGTTTATAGGGAGCCTCCCCTTGTTGAGAGGAGAGATTTATCTCATCATGCTGTGATTGATATAACAATTTTGTCTTTAGTTAGTTGACGACAAAATATTCACTCAACAGGTTGGTACCGTCATTGCAAAGGAAGATGAAGGTGGTACCACCCTTGTCTTATGACAAAGCATGCAACTGAGCCATGGACATTAAAAGTGAGGAGAAGACATTCGTGTGCTCAAGAAGCAGTAAAGGAGATGACCCTAATTGCAACGATGACAATGAACTTGGATTGGTGCAATCCTTGAGCAAAGACATGTTTCAAATGATTAACTCAAGGGAGACGCTAAGAATGAAGGCAAGGATCTTTGGTGTACCGACTGCAAGGTAGAAGGTCACACCAAGGTGAATTGCCCCAAGAAAATGTTTTGTGAAATTTGTCAAGTTACAAGATGTGCACTCAAGGATTACCCATATAATTTGCGAAATAAGAGTGGCCAAGTGGTATTTAAACAAAGAGAGCAATCTGCACTACCCACCACATTACCAAGAAACCACCAACATCAAACTAATAGTGGTGGCAAGAATCGGATTCTTTACGACTCCGAAGGATGACCAATTGTCGAGAATGCAATGAGTGGGGCCATTTTGCAAGAGATTGCCCTAGTCAAATTCACACGAGACTTATCTATAGATGGTGTGGGTCTGGGGACCATAATGGTGGCAATTGTCCAAAGCAAGCCAATGTCAATATGATTGATTTATTCGAGAAGGAGGTTATGGCATTTACTAGAGCACAGGTGAAGAAAGCTAATTATCGTGACCCACATATGGAGAAGGAAAGGTTGGTCGAAACATCAAACAAGGTTGGAAGTCAAGAGAGCAATGGTCGAAGAATGACACCAGTCGCATGAACATACAAGTATAGTGGTGAGTAGACTCAAATTTGACAAAGCTATTGCAAGACAAGTCTTGCAGACCACTGTACATGTGAAGATAGCTGACTTATTGCAAAGCATTCCAAAACTCAAGAATGCTATAATTGCTACCATACAAGATATTGACTCAGACATGGAGCATACAATAGTGCACCTAATGCCAAATGGTGTAGCATTGGGTGATGGGAGAGAAAAAGCAGAAGATTGAACTCATAGTTGGATCCTCATTGACATGGGACCAAGTGATTGATCCTACACTCCCGACGATGAATATAGCTTGATGGCCAACAATCATGCATATGGAAATTCTGGGCAAGAATTTGACAAACACTATCATCAACAATGGTTATGGGGCAACTATTCTTCTAGAGGAGACTTGGAAGAGTCTTGGCAAGCCAACGATGTAGCCTCTTACATTCTAACTGGTTGGAGCAGATCAACATGGCATTAAGGTATTGGGTGTCCAGATGGTTCAAAAGGTACTTGTTTGCACTTAACCCTTTTTGTTGAATTTTTTGGTCATGTCATCGCAAAAGAAGGCCTATGATGCATTGTTGGGTCAAGAGTTGTTAATAGCATCCAAAGCCGACTATAACTAGAAAAAAGAATCTAATTTCCATTATAAATAGAGGTTGGAAATATGTCATAGATTCAAGAATTAGGGACTAAGCGAGGAAGCAACCTCATCAAACTCATTGGATTCAGACTTTAAAAAATAACACTTGGTGGATGGAATCGAGGTGCAATAGAGCCAAACAACAAAGGGGTCTTGGAGTTACAATAATGATATGAAGATGAGATGAACTCCCTCAATGGTTTGTTCCATTGGCAGATGGAAGACTATGAAGTGTTTTAGCCTGATTGTAATTTCTTCGAGATTATGGAGATTGAAGAAGACTAAGGCTTGCAATGAGATGACCATAAGCAATTTTTGGTGATGCTAGATGCTTCCAAACAGTCAACATCACAATCGGTTTAATCCTTGGAGTTTAAAGAATACAATGTCAGGGGTGCAAAGTTCGATGACAAGTTGGCTCACCAATTGGAATGGTCAGTTGACATGACATTTAAAGAGCCAACCTCAATGATCGTGAACGTGGGTGTATGCACATAAATTTGCTCAACTCATTTTTTTGTCACTAATATTATTATTAGTCGACACTAATTTCATCTATTAATCTATCTAATTCTATCAAATAATCCACTAATTAATTCCTCGTCACCATTCCACCTAACACAACCCATTTAACCCCCTCCTAGTCAATTATCTAAGTTCCCTCTCCATATTCTATATCCCACAAATATCCCACCTATTATTATTCCCCTCATTACTCCTCTTATTAACATCCTATTTTCTTAATAAATCTTCCCATGCCCACTTGTGAATTTTAAATTGCTAAAAACCTATCTACCTATTTCCTAGGCTCTCCTACATGCCTAGTGCCTAGTCTCCACCACCCTTCTCCTTTTCTAGAGAGTTCTCTCTCTAGAGAATTCTATGGAATTTTAAATTCCTTAGAATTCCCTCCAACTCTCTAGAGAATTCCCTAGAATTTTAAATTCCATAAAATCTTCTTCCCTTCTCTTTATTTAAATCCACCATCTCCTTCCATTTGGAATAATGGAGTTGAATGTGCAAGAAATCCATGCTACACGAATCCATTAATCCTTTCATCAAGCTATCATTAAATCCATGAATCCATGCTATCAAAGTCTTCTGATCAAGTCAAACATCATGCTGAAATTCTGAGTCTATTTGTAAGCAATCCATTATCCACATCATTTAGTCTTTTTCTCGTTTTAATCTTGATTTGGAGCACTTAGCTTTTAGAATGTAATGCTGGTATGAATGTTTCATTTGTCTTTGCATTGTAATCCTAATTGGCTCTAGATTTTACTTGTGGATTGCTAATTTGGGTATTTCTGATATAAATATGCATATCATAATTGATTGTTCAAATTTATCATCTCACAGTGGGGTCTAATGATAAAATTTTAACCTAGTTTTGAAGTATGGTTACATACAAATATGCTCAACATGGATGAACATAAAGTGATAGCACTTTGGCCGACAATGGCTATGTTAAGGCAGAGCAAGCGTTGTTGCGATCGATATTGGTGGCATATGACTTTTAAATTGAAGGGACTTATATTAAAAAATAATGGTTGATAGGAAATAAAGCCAAAAATAATTAAACTATTTTGGCTAGGGCCATTTGTAATCCGTGAAGTTATGGATAACATAGTAGTGCAACTAGAGAATTTAGTCTCTACAATATATAAAAGTGCAATGAGTGTGTTTAGCTTAAAATTTTATCTGTTGAGGAAGAAAAATGTGAATATATTTAATATTGAGCTTCTAAGTATAGATGAAGTGGGACCCATCAATAAAGGAGGTACGGGTAAAGTTGAAAACGAAGGAAAAGAAGTTAAGAGAGAACCGTCCGACCAGTAAAACCCATAACCATTGCACTATGAGAAAATAACCCAATGGACAAGTAAAGGATAGTGTACCATCACGACATGAACCAAATGCCCAACAAGGATCTAATGACTGGGAGGGAGAAGCAAGATTGTATGACCAACAGGGATCAACATGACCATACGGTCAACAAAGCAACACCATCGTCATATGACCAACAAGGAGTAGGATGGTTGTGCAACCAACAAGGGAGAACATTGTACAACCATGAAAAACTTTTGTTGCACAGTTGTATCACCATGTGCTATAGCTGTACAACCACCTTTCATTGTGAAATGGTCTTCGCTGACCACCACCACTGTATAACTAATATGACCTTTCATTGTTGTACAAGTTGCAAAAAGAAAATGTACAACCATTAACATCAAGGAGCGTACATCCATTACTCGACCAACAAAAGACATACATCATATGATCCTCATTGTATGACCAATAAGTAGCAACCACTATTCTTGGCACCCACGTGAGGTCCACCCACTTGTCGTGCACAAGCATCACACGCCCACTCTCAACCATCATATGTCCACCAAAGACCTTTGAATGCTCATCTTGATTGATGTTGTATGCTCCCTCCAACTCTCCACCCCATACAACATCTTCAATCATTGTACGACCACATGCATGAATCGTATGTCCATGCTCCAATTGCCAAGTCCCTGGATATGCACATGGATACGGTTGGAATTTTGTTTCCTTCTTCACTCTTATTTTTCTCATGTTGTATATGGGTTGTGTTGAAGGGACTCCAACTTGTTTTAAGGGGGGATAATGTAAACCATCATATTAGTATTGTCGGGTTATCAATATCTTATTAATTAGTAGCCAATGTTGTTATGGGGTTAGTGATAGTATTGTCGACATTTGGTAGTTCGTAATGGCTCTTGTTGGTATTAAAGTTTATAATGAACTATTAGTTATCTATTAACTAATGTTCGGTTATCAACCTCCCCAACTGATGTAACTTCGTTAAGCTTAATAAAAGACAGACACATACAAGTGTGTAAGTGTGTCGTATGCCTTCCATTTCTCTTCATTCTTCCTTTCATTCTTATTAACATTGGTATCAAAGCCAATTGTTTGAGGAAGCCCTAATTGAGTATGAACGGAGTAAAGTTCGAGAAAGCCTTGGGAAAAGGTATGAATTGGAAAGAAGAGGTATTCCAAAATAGAGGTAGTCAAAGACGAACAAGTTCATGTTCGTGTTAGGCATGAGAGTTACAAAAGATGGTGATAGAAGTGAAGATTTACATAAAGCTCATGAGTCCCAGAAGGAGAAAAGCATAGGTAACTTCGACAAAAGAGGAGACAATTGTGAGGACAAGCCATGAGCAAGAGAAGTTGGACTAGGACGAGGAAAAATTACAACTTCTAGATTGAGACACAAATTGCCATAAGTTGTTTTTTGCAAATCGAATTTTAAGAGGACAAGATTGGTACAAACTAGAATGCACAAGCTAGGGCACGACGAATTGTAGGCAAGCTTTGTAGACTCAAATTTGCGATTTGCAAAAAACACACGATTTGTAGAGGATGGTTTCCAGTCTCGAGGTTGTGATTTGTAGATGTGTTAGTTGTGAACGTGGCGAGTTGCAAGGAGAATAACAAACTAGGAGATTTCGTGTTTCGTAGATAGAGGACGTGGGCTGGATTCACAAAGCAAACAAATAAAAACACGTTTCATGAGTTGTAGAAGTTGTGATTTGCAATCCAAACCTGTACGTAGACTTTGTCGACATTTCTGTGCATACTCCAAGGTCTTGTAGTCATTTTTGTGACCAATTCAGTCATGATTTTCATTAGTTTTTTCATGACATTTTCGTGAATAGATAGAGCCTTTTTTGTGTAGTTTTGATTTTTGACCCCCTGTACTGAGTGTGTGGTGTGATCTCCACAATTTCTGTGGGATTTCTAGACCAGAGTGATCTATTGAAAGTCAGATTGTGATGAATATTCAAAATTTAGTTCTGCTTGAAGTGCAAAAACCGAGTGGTTAGAACTATGACGTCTGGAGTCATAAGATACTCACGATTGTTGAGTATTGGGACTACGATAAAATTATTCTCGACAAGGAATTAAGACCTACTACAAACTTTGCTAATTATGACAAATGTCATAAAGAGTCTCTTTTATTGCTGAAATTGCCTATTTTAGATGATTTGATTCTTGAGGTCCGGAATGCCACTGTGGCAAGTGTGATTTGGACCAATCTCCAAAACAAGTATCAAACTTCAAAGAAAAACCAGGTCCTGTACTTGAAGAATCAGTTGTTTTCCGCAAAGATGGATGAGGGTCGGTCCCTGTCAGAACATCTTCTTTGGATGAAAGATCATTGAGACCAACTTGCTGCCATAAACAAAATGGTGGATGGTGACGACTTGGTTGCTCATGATTTCAACAACTTGATGCCCTCATATGAGTCTTTTGTGGAGGCTTTACACTTGATGGCAGAAAGCTAGGCCTTGACATTTGATCAGGTCAGTTCCTATTTGCTGTAGAAGGAACATAGGCAAGCATAGGTAAATGAGTCTTTTGTTGGACAAACAAAGAGTGCATTTGCTGCTCAGTTAAAGGGGAAGTAGAAACACATACCTAGTGATGCATCTTCCAAGTACCAGGTTGAGTGCTTTTATTGTCATAGGGTTGGGCATGTCAAAAAGGATTGCCGGAAGCGGCAGTATGCTCTTTCCCAACAAAGTAGTAAAACAAATGTGGCAGCAGTTGAAGATGAACGGGATTTTGAGGAAGAATATTCCCTCGTGGCGTCATACTTGAATGATAGTATTACCAGTTGCTGGTTCATTGATTCCAACGCATCCAAACATTTTACATATAAGGATTGGTATGTCACATTTACTGCAAATACAGATATTTTGATTCAATTTCATTAGTTGATGGGGAGTCCCTTGCAATAGAGGGGATAAGTGATATTTGCATAGTGTTGAATAATGATGAAAAATCATAGTAAGGACTGTTAGTTATGCTCCTAGCATGAATACAAATCTCTTGTTTATTAGTTAGTTAATAGAAAATCCCAATATCGATGTTAATTTCTCTGGGAAGTAGTGTATCGTGTCAGAGGTGAAACAAGATAGAGTAATTGCCCTTGGCATTGGGCAAGATGGCTTGTATAGGCTTGTTGACTCTGCTACAATCAACTTAAAATCACGTGTGGAGAGAGACTTCATCATGCATGATGTGCAGGAGGCTGAAATACGTCAATCAATTGCACGTTTAGTTGTGTAGGAGGCTGCAATGCCTCAATTAAAGGCATTGGCTCGAAGGGACTGGGACCAAGGTTTGTAATCGAGCAGAGCATGGTCATTTTGCTCTTGCTTTTGACCTTTTTTGGGTACCTAAATCGCCAGTTTAAAAACCCATTGGATGTGAATGGGTCGACAAAGTCAAGAGCAAAGCTGATGGTATTTTGGACAAGTAGGAGGCATGTCTTGATGTGAAAGGATTTTCAATTTCACAATATGAGGGAGATGACTATGAGGAAACATGTGCTTTTGCTCCTATTGAGCATATGGTCACATTTTAGTTGCTTCTCTCCATAGCAGCTCAATTTGGTTTCTAGAATGGAGATTAGGATGAGGACATTTCCATGCTGCAGTTTGAAGGTTTTCCACATGATTATCCGGATTGTAGGTTGATTGAGTCTTCATACAGACTGAAGCAAACTCCACAAGCCTGGTATATTTTGGTTGATTAGTATCTCCAAGATGATGGATTCAGAACTACGGAGGTCAGGCTGAAGTTATCAGCCAATGATGACTTATCACCGGTCGAGGCATCACTCTACAAACAATTGGTGGACAGTGTGATATACCTTATGTCCACACGACCGATCAATGTTTTATTGTTAGCAATCTTTCTCGGTTTTTGTCTCAACATTGGACAACAGCAAAACATCAGAGGACTGCAGATTTTAGACTGATATCTAAGGAGCAGCCTGCAGATTTAATGACTAAACTTCTTGGTTCCATTTCGTTTGTAAAATTTTGGGACAAACTTGTAGTAGTCTCTGGTTTAGTAATGAAGGGGGGGGGAGTGGTTTAAAGTCATTAATGAACTATTATATATCAATTAATTAACATTCTTTTATAAACCTCCGCAATTGTTGGAACTTCTTTATGCTTAATAAAAGACAAACACACACGATTGTGTAAGTGTGCTATATCCCTTCCATTTCTCTTCAGTGTTTCCTTCATTCTTACTAATAGTTGGTTATGTTCGAGTTTTAATGGTTGTGTCAATTGACAACCATTAGATTATTTGTCTTATAAATAGAAGCATGCATGTCGGGGTAAGGGTAATTGTATCATGTCATTCCTGTACTGCACACATCTGTATTAAGCACTACCTATTGGGAATACAATGTTGCTATTACTCTTTTACTCACTTATGTTATAGTATGTTATGCATTTATTATTCTATACTTGTTGTTCTTGCTAGTGTAATTCACTGTAAACACCCTCAAGACACACATACCTTTTTAAGAAGGTCACCTCAGTGGGCTCACAATCTCTTTATCGATGCTTAAAATTTAAAACCGTAAGATGCGTTAGAAAGCGTAGGATTTCCTCTACGTTATCCCTTTTTGCTCGAGGACAAGATATATTCCAAAAGCCACTCTGAAGGGCCTCAAAAATAAAAAGTACAAAAATATATTTAAAAACCCAAAATTTATGAAAAATCAAAATTTTGTGTTTTGATAAGTTTCATCTTGCATCAAATCTCCTCGACTTATTGGGGGAAAGCTTGTCGCATGCTCCTTAGATTCTTGAGAAGAGATATTTCTTCTTATACAACGGGCCATGACTCTTTGGGTTCTTCATACAAATCACTTCATTTACTCTTCCCCATGCAAGTACACACGAAGTTGCACATAATAGAGAGCAGCATAGCAGGGAGTGCCTAGAGCAGAGTGTGGGAGCAACACATCTCTTCTTGGAGATTGCTACATTTTTTAATAATTAGTAAGTAATAGCATACATCTCTAATAAGAGATAGCTGTACATGCCTAATCAACAAAGTAGTTAGTTCCTTTATTCATATGTTGTTCTTTTTATGTATATTGTTTTCTCCATTCATTCATGGTTCATTCAGTTACAATTCTGCAATTATCTTAATCTTATAATTTGTTAATAATTAATTGCTTCTTCATATTACACATAAGTTCCAACAAATTAATGTGTTGTCCATTGGATTGCCAAACCCCACGAGTTTACTATTTACCCTTACCATGTTTGCAGACCATGTATATGATAAAAAGGTTTGACTGTAACATCAGTCTTGAATGCTCACTTTTCTTCAGTAGTTCACAGAAGCATTATTTCAATCACAAAGTAGAGTTTTTAATTCTTTAAATTAGGATTTAAAAATGAATTTTGCTGCTTAATCTTGGTTGTCTTCTTTTATAAAAATCAGCTTCTCATACAGGCAATAAACTATAATGGAATTTAAAAGCAGCAGATACGTTGAATTAAAGCCAAAAAACATTGTCATTTTTAACAAACAACTAACCCTAAGTTTTCTAGCAACTTATAGAAATATAGACTGAGGAAGTGGTAGGAGACGGCTGGTCAATTCTAGTAGTTCTAGTATCTGGTTTTCAGGATTGTTTCTAGCTGAATTTGTGCAGAACCATAGGAGCCTAACACTCTGCTAGGAGCATATACCTGCAGAGGAGGGAAGTCATTTAACATATTAATTTAAACCACGAATACTCAACTAACCCTATGTTTTCTAGCAACTTATAGAAATATAGACCGAGGAAGTGGTAGGAGACGGCTGGTCAATTCTAGTAGTTCTAGTATCTGGTTTTCAGGATTGTTTCTAGCTGAATTTGTGCAGAACCATAGGAGCCTAACTCTTTGCTAGGAGCATATACCTGCAGAGGAGGGAAGTCATTTAACATATTAATTTAAACCACGAATACTCGCTAAATGTGATCCAGAGTTCAGTTCGGAAAAAGGTCCCAAGTCATGATGAAACCAATTGCACAGTGTAGAGCTTGTCGAGAGCTTTTTGGCGCTTCTTTTGGATTGTAAAACGGAGTCTGAATGCCCAAGTTATAGGCTGCTGAAGTTATTTTGCGACAGGGAAAATAAGGAGGTGTCGCAATTTGCATGCAACAAGTGGACCAATCACCCAGTGACACGTGGCAGTCCGTTTTTGTACGTTTGTGCAAAAATTTGGTTTGGTGTTTGGTTTGGTTTCAACGTCCGATCTTTGACAGGGGGTCATATGGAGAATCGTGGGCCCCACTATCGGCTCGCTGGGGGCCCTCAGCGAGGGTCAACACACTTGATTGAGGGGTGCCTTGACCTCCATCTCACAATGCATTGTATTTGCATTTGCTTTTAAATCATAATTTTGAACCCACCGGAGGCATGTGGGACTAATCAATTGTATGTTTTAAAGCTTTGTAATATTCCTTGGTAATTATTTACTATTACGACGCCCCATTACGCCACATGGGAGAACCCACAACATTGCCACGCCTTCCAACGCATTGCCGAGTCAAGCTCGAGATTCCATGCTAGGTTGGAGACCGTGAGAAATACATGCTTTGAGATAGAAGGCAGCGGAATCATAGGAGCTCGAGAATGGGATATGCCAAGATTGAATGCTGAGTCAATCCTTCCACATACCTCGAGATTGGAGACAAGACTGAGCCATATCCCTGTCTATGTTGGCGTTCAAAGTTAGCGTATATGCTAAAGTTGGTACTTGAACCAACGAACCAATGCTAAACGTGGTGCCTTAAGCCCACCAAAAGGGCGGTCGGCACTTATAAGGTAAACGCCAACCTTATTAAAGCTATCAAGCGGATTCAAATTTCCCAATGTGGGACAAAAGATAGCCCAAGTGCCCAAAAAGTGAGGCTAAAGACTTGAACCGTGGACCTCCCATGCAAAAGGGATAAGTCTTGACCGACTAAGCTACGGGCTTCCAAGTGTTTTAAAAGGAGCGAACTTTTATTTGAATGAAAGCATTCAGCCGACTGTGTATTTATTTTTTAGAGGTCGAGAGCTAGATGGAAGCTTGGAGAAAGCTAGCAAATGGATTTTAATCCATTATCCAATCTGGTACACAGTAAGTAAGCCTCTTTAATTATGTTTTGTAATTAAAAAGAGAATGTTATTATTATTATTTGGATAGACCAATAGTTTAAGTGAAGGGACTTAAGCACATTCGGAAGGGATTGAAGATTGAGGAAGGATTCCGTGTTGCCGAGCTTGAGTATATCAGCATAGGTGGAGTTCTTGGACAGAGATTAGCCATGAGGGAAGTTGTGCAACGTTTCAAGAAATTTGTAAGCCATTTGTTCGCAAATTTAATAGAAATGGTCCTCACTATTGGGCGGACCCGGAGACGTAGGCAAGAGATGCCGAACTCCATTATCAATTTCATGTGGTAATTTGTCTTTTATTTGCATGTTTTTATTTCAGATTCTGATTTTTTAATCAAGAATACATGCACAAAGTTTAAAAATTGACAATTTACGACATTTGATTTAAAACAAAAACCTGTTTTATTGGTGAATGGAAGTTAAAAGTCAATCGACGGTTCCAATCTAATTCGATAACCGAGAATACATAAATGCCAAACAATTTGCAAGTTCTTTTGAGTATTTTGAGAATTTGTTAAGTTTGAGAAAATCAGAATCCGTAGTTTTAAACTTCACTTTGAGTTTATCAGTGTAGTTTACGGATCAAAATGTTCTAAGAAATGGAAGGATGAAGTCTTTGCAAACACATAATTCTAGTGGTGTTTTCTAGGATTGTTTCTTATATTTAGTTACCAACAAAATATAAATATACATTTATCAGCTTGTAGCTAAGGGCACATGGTGCAAAGCAATTAACAAGAGATGGATCAACCTGCATTAACTCTTTGATAATGAGGCTTCAATCCCTTGCATTTTGTGAGTTCTACCGAGCAAAAGGAGCATGAAAATGAGCATGCACACACACACGCACACATACAACTCTTTATCAGCTCTACAATTGGAAGAAGAGGAGGTGGACAGGATTCTTACAGACCATTATTCCTGTATCTGCTCTGAACAACTAGATACAAGGCCAATGGCTATAGTGGCTATACATACACAAGAAGTCAGTAACCAAAATGTGTTTGGCTTGGCATGTTTGGAGACTATTGCCAAACCACATCTAGTGAACAGGTCTCTCTTGATGTTATTTTTGTGAGGCATTGCTTATATGAGATTTCCACTAACTTTGTGTCAATTACCAAATCAAATCAAAGTAATAAATAAATAGAGCAACAAGTTAATAAACTACAATGTAATTTTGTTCATTCAACTTGTTTTTATAATATCTATTCTTGATTTGGCTATCATCCTTACGGGATGATTCGCTACTCAATCTCCAAATTATTATTGGTTTCATAGGTTTCAAGATTTCAGTTACTGGACTACCATGGCCCTCATGATTTTCACTCCAATCATCTGTTTTATCTCTGGAACCATGGTTATGCTTATACCCAAAAGACCAATCATCATGGATGTTCATGCGTGTTTCTCCAATTGTCCAATTTATCATGGGAATAATGGTTTATGTTAATCACCTAATTAGTATGGGTTTATGGGTTTTACCCAATTACCTGTTTTATCATGAGAATACCAAATCGACCAACTAGCATGGGCAGTGGGTTTTGCTTTGATTGTCCACTTTATCATGGGAACCATGGGTTGTACCCAATTGGTATATGTATTCAAGGGTTTTATCCAATCACATGTTTTATTACTGGAACCATGAATTTTATCCAAAGTATTGAGACTCGGACTTGGCTTGGACTCGCCAGGCACATTTTTAGACCGAGCCCCAGTAAAAAGAACTTGACATGACTTGGCAAATTAAAAACATAAATTTTATGTATTCAATTTAATAAGTTTGATTCTTATGTATTCCAAAGCATAATAACATCACTAATGTACATAGTTAACCATATATATACTATTTTTAATATACATATGCATACTACATAGCATACATGAAATGCAAGGAGCTGTGATTGAGCGTTGAAAACAGGAATGGCACAACAGTTTTAGGGTTTTACTTTTAACTCCTCCCTTTTGACTATCAAGGGCTTTATTTTTACTTTAAATTTATTTATTGTTAATATTTTTCGAAAACGATGTGGGCCCGACCAAGTCCTGGGTTAGTCTCGCCTGAGCCACAAAATTACAGCAGACTTTGTGAGCCTGCAAAAATTGCAAGTCAGCTGAGTCGATGCGGCAGAAGTTGCCAGCGGCGGCTCAGCTCAGAACTCTATGAGTCTGACAGAGACTCCTAGTCTCAATACTATGGTTTTATGCAACATTTTTCCTTGATGGGAAATAACCATTCAATAATATTTAGGCAAATCGATTTCAGTAAATACAAGATTTATCACTTTTGCATGAAGAGTAAATATTAAGTCAAAATAAGTGTACAGAATTGATTATAGCTTCCAAAGAGTTTACTTAACAGTCGATTTACTGTGGTCAAATAGAAAATCTTAAATTGCATGCAGTCAAACTTCTTCAGTAGGTTTAATGCTGCATAATTCTTACTCCAAGATGGTCAATGCAATCAAAAACAACAATCAAAGAGATCAGTTCACCAAAAGTCAAAAGTTAGTCAACACCATGTGAAGCCAAAGTTGAGATCAGATCTAGTCAACAAATGAGCTTTAATTAATTTGCTTGTTAATTGGTAATTATGTCCTTTTCTCCTTGATTTTTGTGCTAGGAACTTGGAATTTCAATGAATTTGTGAAACCAAGTCATTAATTGACTTATAAATAATAATTAATGCAAGGCGAACAAGGGTGAGCTCATGATGGCTGGCCTAGTCAAGTGTGTGCAAAAATGCTTGATGGTCGGCCTAGTCAAGTGTGTGCATATATGTGTGAGCTCACTTAGGAATTATGTGTGCATCTTTAGATGGGCAACCTGAGAGAAGATGTTGGGCATCGAAGTTTTCCATTGAGACATTTGCATAATGTTTGGGCACCCTTGTACAGGTTGTGAAGTGGTGCCATAGGGCACATGACAATAGTCAGGCAAAGACTTACACTGTAGCAGGTAAGCAGTTGAGGCTCTCAGAGCCATCCAATGCAACACCATTATTGTAGTGCTCAAACAGCCCTAGCACAAGCTTGAAGGTGCAAATAGATTCCAGGTGAGAGTTGGCGGTAAACCTAGTAACAAGAGGACACAATTTATATGTTTGAACTTTTGAAGCCACTTGGATGTTGTAATGGTGTGTTTTAGGTGCTTTGTTGGAAGTGAAGTGGGGCCTTGCCCTTCAGCTCCCATGTCTCCATCGTTTTTATTCTTGCCCTCATTGTCTTGTAGACTGAGTTAATATCCCAATGGCCTCGTACCTTGGGAAGGCACAAGATTGTACCATGTTGATAAAGACTTTGCATGAGAGAGGAGAGGCGATGGGTTTATTTTGAAAATGGTCAGAGATTACACAAAGAAAGCTTCATTAATTTTATTCAATATGAGAGATTACATGTATAGGCCTAATTAACTCCTACAATAGTGGAGTTTAGGCTCATTACAATCCCTATTAAAAGTCACCCATTCCCATCTCTATGATGAGTTGTCTCAACAACTCATACATATAATAATATTCCATCACAATATGATGTACTAATATAATATGCAACATTCCCGCTTTAGTGTGGACATAACTGCACCACACAAACTGGAAACAGACATGTATGTCAACACATATACATAAGCATTGTGCTACTCATGACAATTGCTGCTTGTGATCATCTACATACGTGAACACAATTGTTCATGCTTTCACTTCCAGTGAGTGTTGGGCTTCTCATCGACAAATCACTTACTAGAACATTTCTAGTGATAACCTACATGTGCAAACACAACAATTTATGCTTTCACTTCCAGTGAGTGCTATGCTTCTTACCGGCCTATCACTTATGATGTACTCAACAAGGAATGCATAGTAGACATTTGCTTCTCCTAAACATTTGTTTTATAGTTTTATTTTCATCACACACATACAAGAAAATAAAGATTGAGGACTAGGTCCTCACTGTTGCGTTTGTAGCCTCCATTCTAGATCATTGCCACTTAATCAAGAATAGTATAGACGATCACCACTGCCACTTGGAGACCGATCTTGCTTTAGTCATTTTGGTGCAGTTTTCTTTGCCACTATTGCATGTCATACTTGATAGTAAAATTCACTTGCCCCATAGGATTGACACACCCATTCCAATTGGATGTCGGGTTTGCCCGTTAATGCGTCCACTTACAATAATTTTTTTGACTCTTGAGTTTGTGCTTTAATGACATGCACTTATTAACATTGACCCTAAAAATAAGTAACCTACCTAAAGATTATAAAATATTAAAAAATGTGGATACAATCTTAAAATGATCATCTAGACACAAAATATCCTATTACAAAAGTATTTATTAAACTAAGATTTTATAACTTATCTATTTTGACTTATGATTATAAAAATCACCTACTATTATAATACTATATAATAAACAAACTCCAGGCTATCCAAAATTTTAAAACTCTATATCAAAAATTTAAACAACCTAAATAATATAAAACTGGGGCAGGGGATTACTTGGTTCTGATTAAGTCATTTTTTTGATTATATTCATTTAATCTCTAAAACTGCAAGAGCTACAAATGAAATGCCTTACGGACTGAACTTGACACTTGTGATATTACTGTGTTGGGTAAACATCAGGGTTTCTTCAAGGTCTGCACTTAAGCATTTCTTCTCTTTATACTTCTAGCTGCCCTGAAGGGCCGGATAATTACCTTATATGATCCTCATCTCTCTTTCAAATCCTGAGCACATTTTCGTTTTCTACATATTGTCATAAGACATGCCAATGGTATGCTAATTCTAACAGACATGGACCTCATCATGGAGATCAGAACTCTCCTTTGCTTAGAGTCATGAGTCACAACATTCATGCTGATACTGTCTAACACGAATCTTCAAATAAATGGTGACCAAATTGCTATGTGATTTCTGACTACCCAATATCATCAACCATGTCATGAAAAGGCTAATCCAAAAATTGAGGACATAAACATGTGGCCTTAATTATGTAGAACAAATTCTCAATCCTGTCCCAAAAGAAAATCTCTGACATGCTCAACACTAAACTTAAAAGATTGCATGGCAGTTTAAAATTAAAATAATCATTAAGATGAATGGCTCGCCAAATTTGCACACCTTATGCTTTTTAACTTTAAGCTTCCGCAGTCCATGATAATTAAACAAAATAACTACTTGAAGGAACTGTGTACAAGATTGTTTATCACCTTTTTGGGTCGCACAGTCATTACAAGAACAGGTGAGTGGGAGGACATTAATCACAAAATAAAAAAAACAAACTGGCCATTACTGTTATTGAAACCTGAGCCTACTGCTGAGTTTGTGGATAATTGGTCTCCCAAAGTGGCTTAAGTCCAAACTGAAATTGTTGGGATGTTTTATAATTTCAACTGCCTCTCTAGGCCTCCTCTTCATGAAGTGGGTCATCTTTCTCATGATTTGTGCATCCTCTATGCAAATGTGATGACAACTAGAAATAGATTGTTTTGCAAGAGCTGATTTCCCCACCTGGTTTTGCTGGAGGTCTTCACTGCTAGGAATATTAGTTTAGTACGTCACATAGTGTGATATTAGAGTATGAGTTATTAGTTTGAGAATTAGTGTGTGTGTGTGTGTGAGCATTTAATGAGTTGTCATAACAACTCTACCCTATAATAGGGATTTGGATACGGCTGACTTCTCATTATTAGATCATTCCTGTATATGTATGTCTCACATTATTGAGTAACCAATTAAGGTTTTCGTGTGTAAAGTTTGGGCCAAAAATAATATTTGGTATCAGAGCAGTATTCTTTTTTATGCGTAATGAAAGAGTAAGAATGCTAATGGGGAAACACCATATCTTATGCAATTGCCTTAGATTTATGAGTTGAATCATTATTATAGAGTTTATAATGAGATTAGTTTCGCTAGGCATTCTTTTTGAAAAGTTAACATTTTTGGTGTAGACATATAAAGTATTTACTAATGTACTCTGTGAGTGCAACCCCGACCATTCGTGCACCTTTGGGCACCATATGTTTTGAAAGTGTGCCAAACCCATGAAAGGACCGTGCAAATTTGCTTTCACTCTTGCATCATCGACATACTGCTTGTCATCGAACATTGAAGAATACGTTGCTTTATGGTGTGTTGTGTTCTTTGCCAAAATCTCTACTAATCTGATCATTCATTTTGTCGTGCAAGTCTACTGTGTGCAGATCCTTGCAAACTCTTCTTTAGATCTTCCACATGTTTCTACGGTCTACCATCATCTTGTGTCCTATATTGGAGCACTGATCATTCTTTCTGTCCTTAATCATTTAATCCACCATCATCATACTTCTCCCGTTATCCGAGTGGTGTGTAGGCCTTGAAATTGACGGCCTCTTGCATGTCTTTTGAAGCTGCCATAGACTTGTCAATCCGCTTTTGTAGACCACCGATTCACGACATCAGCCCTTGTGCAACTTTTCAAATTGTGGAGTATTATGACTCTTTTGCACTTCTAATCATCGCCATGTAGCGAGAAACAAGTTTGCAGACCTAACGCATCATTGACGTCTGATCACCATCTAACAGATTGTGCTTAATCAAGCTTCAGCGCTTGCCAAGTCAGATCTGCATGCATTCCTTACAGGCCAGAAAAAATATTGACAGAATGACAATGAAATTGTAATTCACGATTCAAGTTCGAACGAAAGCAAACATTATAATATAAAAGCCAAAATGGTTGTTCCCTTCACATTCCCAATATGACTCTTCCTATTTCTACGAGAATGGAGAAACAACTTATTGGAAAAAGACAAGC
Organism: Torreya grandis; assembly: GCA_037957365.1. Taxonomy (NCBI): domain Eukaryota; kingdom Viridiplantae; phylum Streptophyta; class Pinopsida; order Cupressales; family Taxaceae; genus Torreya; species Torreya grandis. The sequence goes on from JARHVA010000098.1 coordinate 644,611, forward strand.
TAGACACCTAGGGTTAACAACTATATACAATATTGTTACTTCTGCCCCCCTTCCCACCCCTCTCCCAATTTGCAGGGGTCTTTGTCATACCAAGCATTCATTTGAACTTTTCAAAATTTTCTCGTCCAAGCATTTTTGTTAGGATGTCCCCTGGTTGCTTTGTTGTAGGGCAATGTTGCAACTTGACACTGCCATCTTTCACATAGTGTTGAATATGAAACTTAGTATTGATGTGTTTGGTTCGGTTATGAAAGACTGGATTCTTTTCCATCTAGATTGCAAAAGTGTTATCAACCATGAGAGGTGGTGACGAAACTTATTGCTTCTGCAAATATGAAAGAACCCATCTGAACCACAAGATCTCTCAAGTTGCCTTTGAAGCGGCCATATACTCTGCTTCTGTTGAAGAAATCGCTGGAACTGATTGTTTCTTGGTTTTTCAACTGACAATTATCGTTCCCAAATTCATTAGAAAACCCACGGTGGACTTTCCATCTTCATGATCACTAGCATCATTAGAATCTGGATACCAAAACAGTTTGAAATCTCTTGCCCTGGAGTATTTGAGCCTAAATTTTTGTATTCCTTTGAGATATTTGAGGACCGTTTTTTTGCTACCCCATGATTGTCCCTGGGTTGCATGAATCTTGAGAGGACACCAATTGCAAATGATATATCTGGTCGAGTTGTGGACGCATAAATCAAACTTCTAATGAGTTGTCTGTATTTAGTGGCATCACCCAAATCTGATGAATCTTTAGATGTCAATTTGAGATTCTGTTCCATGGGCGTGTTGAGAGGCGTACAATCTTCCATTTCGAACTTGCTTAGAATGTCAGCAATGTACTTCTGTTGATTGATGAAAAAATACTATGGCTTTTAAGTTACTTTAGTATCCAAATAGTAATGAAGATAACTCAAATCAGTCATTTCAAAGTTTTTCATCAATTTTGATTTGAACTTTGTAGTGTATTGTTCATTGTTCCCTGTGACGAGCAAATCATCAACATATATCACCACAAATACAACTGTTTTGATGAAAAGAGTTGCATCTTTAAACTCAAAATGTTTGAAGTTCATGTTTATGAGGTGCTCAGTTGGTTTGTCGTACCATGCTCGAGGGGCTTGTTTCAAGCCATACAATAATTTTCTTAGTTTGCACACCTTGTGCTCTTGTCTGTTTACTGCAAAACCTTTGAGTTGTGTCATGTACATAGTTTCTTTGAGGTCAACATTCAGTAATGCAGTTTTGACATCCATTTGGTGAACTTTCCATCCATTGTGAGATGCCAGAGCCAACATGGTTCAAATGGGAGTCCATTTTGTTTTAGGTGCAAAGGTTTCATTGTAGTCAATTCCTTCTTTTTGAGCATATCCCTTTGCGACAAGCCTTGCTTTGTGCTTGTCAAGTGAGCCATCAACTTTGTATTTGTTGCGATAGACCCACTTGTAGGCAATTGGTTTGCAGCCATATAGAGGATCAACGAATTTTCAAGTCCTATTTTTGACCAATGCACTGTACTCATTTTTCATTACTTTTCTCCGAGATTCAAGCTTCTCTACCTGTTTGAAAGATGTTGGTTCTGAATCAAACACAACATTGAATTTTTTTGGAGAATCACTCAAGGTGAGTGCTTCAATCTTATCTTGAATTTCTTAAGAGACTTATCTGATTGTGATGCGGTTGTATGTACACTTCTAGTGCCTGTTTTCTCAACTTCATTAGGTTTCATATCTTTCAATGTTTGAGTGGCCCACTTAGGCATCTGTTTTTGTATTTTAGGTGCTTCAAGTTCATCCTCTGGAGTTCCATCACTTTCTGCTTGCTAATCTGGTGGTCCCTATTCATTGTCTGATGAATATTCACTCTCTCCTTCAGGAGGAGTTTCAATCTCATGTATAGGAGACAATAGAAAATCAATCGATTTCCAACTGTGTGTCCCCCGCTCATTGTTTGGAACATCCAAATCACTCTCTGTAGACATCAAACTTTGCATACTTGTCGACTCAGTTGTCGATCAATACGTTCTTTGTCCTTTGCAGTCTCACAAAAGATAACTTCTCTTGCGATAAAAAACTTCTCTTTCTCATCGTATACCCTGTATGCCTTGGAGGATTCAAGATATCCCAAGTGGATGCATTTTCGACCCCTGTGGTCTAACTTATTTTTTTTCTCCTTTGGAATCAATGCATAACAAGTGGATACAAAAATTCGAAGATGTTGCACTGAAGGAAGATGACCACACCACATCTCATATGGAGTCTTGGATTCAAGAGCTGTTGATGGTGATCTGTTGCGGAGGTATAATGTTGTTTTAGTTGCTTTGGCCCAAAAGTGTAGATTTACCCTGTAGTACAACATAACACAAATCATATTCATCATAGTTATGTTCATCCTTTCTACAACTTCATTTTGTTGCAGAGTGTAAGGAACTATCAGATGGCGTTTCATCTCGTTTTGCTCAAGGTAGGATTTAAACTTCTTTGAAGTGTATTCACCACTATTGTCTGCCTTGAGTGTCTTCATGTGAGTTTGAGCTTCATTTTCAATCATGGTTCGAAATTTTTGGAAAGTTTCGAAGGCTTCTGATTTTTTCTTTAGAAAGTATAGCCAAGTCATTCTGTTGTTTGTGATCAATGAACGGCATGAAGTACTTATGACCACCAATGGAGAGGATTGGAAGAGAACACAAGTTCGAGTGAACCAGTTGCAACTTTCTGTCAGCTTTCTACTTTGACTTTAGGAATGGTTCTCTTGTGTGTTTAGCCAAGATGCAGATTTCACGTTTTTCATTTGATTTTGTGAGCAATGTAGGCATGCCAACAACACCATTCTTTTGCAATACACAAATGTTGTTATAGTGAGTTTTCCCGAATCTTGCATGCCACATGTTTAGAGACATTCTGTCTTCCATGAGATGAGCATAATTCCTTGAATTTGAAGGCTCACTCCTAAGTTTGAATAATTTTTCTTCCTCATATCCAGTCAAGACGATTGCATTGTCACCTTTTCTCTTGATTGTGACATCTCCATTATCCAATATAATGGAATGGCCTTGTTGCCTTATGAGCACTAGGGACAAAAAGTTTCGTTGCAATTGAAGAAGGTAGAGAACAATTTGGAGTTAAAAATTTGGAAGCCGTGGACACTTGATTCATATTGTACCTTTCCTTGTGGTTGCAGACTTGATCTATTTGTGAGGTATACCGCACCACAACTTTTTTCACTAAACTCGTCAAAGAAGTCTTTTCGAAAAGTCATATGCAGAGTGGAACCAGTATCAAGAATCCAAGAATCAAACTATGAAGAACTGATTGAGACACTGTATGCTTCATCTGTATTGGAAAACACACATTCACTGGTGGCTTGGGTAGAGTTTGACTTTTTTGTTTTCTTTGATTTTTCCATACTTCAATTTTCTCCCATGGAGATCTGCATTCGTGAGTCTCATGACTTCTTTTTTTGTCACACCGTTTGCAGTAGAGGTTTTGTTTATCATTCTGTTTTTGATCACCTTGATTTTCATTTTTGCCGCCTTTTCCCTTGTATTTCTTCTTATCATTGCTTTCATTTTTGGAAGATGTGGCCTTGTTGGATGTTTTGGAAGAATTTGCTTTGATATAGCACACACTTTCTCTTGTTGTAGACTTGGTTTTTCTTCCAAAGGCATTTTCTTTTTCTGCCATCTTTTCAACCAATTGATCAAATGCGAGTCTTCAATTGATTGCTTGCTTGCATAGACTCCAAGTAGGTTGAATTGTTGGAAAGAAGGGCTTTTATGAATGTGGTCATTTAGATGTCGATTTTGACACTCGTTGCTTCTATATTATGCTTGATGGCACATATCTCTGAAGCCAATCTCATCATATCCATCTTTCAACTTGAGGTTGAACAACTTCAATTGCAATTGAATGAATTCCAACTCTGAGTGGGAATTATATAGCTCCTTCAATTTGTGAAATGCTTCCCATGAAGTATTGCACCCTTGAATATGATGAAACACATCTCCGTCAACTGAGGCCCTCATGAAGCACAATGCTTACTGGTTTTTCTGCTTCCATGCTTGAATATCCTTTGCATTCCCTGTTCGTTCAACTGACTGTTTCTCCCTGTCGCAAATATTGAACCATAGATCATTGAAAATGAGTATGTTCTCCACTTGTTGAGACCATTCTAACCAACTGTTTTTGCCGATCAATGTTGGAATGCATGGTTTTGAGTTTTGAATGTGGAGTTTTGAGTTTTTGTTAATTCCAAATTGGTTCCTTATCACTTAAAAATATTCCCCTTTTCTATATACCACTAGACCTATATACAAAACCTTTTTATATACCTGCCCTTCCTATATACCTGTCGGTACGTGAAAGAAGCTAGCCCTTTCTATACACTCGACAGTACGTGAAAGAGGCTTTAAGGTATGTGAGAGCAGAGTGGTATGTGGTACTTAGGTGGCACGTGAAAAAGATTCGTCCTGTCATTAACATCGACGTAACAAGAAAATCTCATACATCAATATACTCAATTTTTCTTGATTTTTGGATTTATGTTTTTCGACAAAAGCGAATGGGTAAAAAAGTAGCTCTCCTTATTTTTCCTTGAATTTACAAAATTTGGTTGTTGTTTGCCAAAATTGCTTAGAGTAGCTTGCTCAAGACAATTTCAATGAAAAAAATTGCTTCAAATTTAAATGCTTTCAAATTTTTAAATTTAAATGCTTTTCAAATTTTGAAAATGAGCACCTAATAGAAATTGAATATTCAGCTTTTTAAATGAAAAAGCTTAAAATTTTATACCTTTCTCCTTGTTTGTCTTATATCCAATATTGGAAACAAAGATGTATGGCTTCTTTGATAGTCTTTATGCCTAATAAAGGCTTCAAACACAAAAGTGGACAACAATTTCCACGTTGCTACTTGGGACGGCCAAGCTTTAGTTTATGACTGCCACATCCAACCCTTGAAGCGCCTTTATTGAAGCTTTCAACAGCAGGTATAGCGCCTCTTCTTTGACTGTTACACCTTTCTATAAACTGCAAGATCTGATGAAACGTCCACCAAACAGCCAATGCAATGAGGGGGAAGTCGTACGCAGCTGATAAGGCAAAGCGCAGTTGGCAAATTATGACAGCAACATGAATTTCAGAGTCTTCTTGGAAGCTGAAATGAATCAACATAAACACAGAAAGATCAGAAAACCAGCGAACCAAAATAGCAAATGACCAGGATAGCGCTGTCCTCCAATGTGTAGCTATGCTGTCCATGAGAAAGTACGCAGCAGGACTAGATAATTCACTCCATTGTCAGGGAAGACAAATTATTGATTGAAAAATCAGATTATGCAGGCCGTATGACTAAATTTGAGGAGAAAGAATGACAAAAATTGACAAATTAAAATTCCAGGCTTTGATACCAATGACCTCCTTTGTTTATCATTAATGATTTGTTTCACTAGTTCCTTTGTATTGAAAGTGTTTTTTAATGAAGCTTCAAATTCAATTGCAAATTGTTTGCTGCCAGTACCTAATACTTGGAACAATGACTCATTTACTGCTAATCCCATGTGCCTGGCAAATTTGTTTGCTGAACTGAATCTCTCCTGATGATTGATGGCATTAACCTTGACTTGTACCTGGCGGCAAATTTCTTGTTGTTGCCAAAATTTGACTTTTGCAATTTCTCCTTTGTGCATCTTGGGGTGGCTAACATGTTTGGAGCTTGAATCCAAACTTATGATGTGTTGGGTTCCTTTATTTGGCTGTGATCCCATGGGCAAATAACTAAACACCACACTATACTTATTCAAAAAACTTTGGATATCAAAATGGTGTTTATTTAGCGTATCGTAAAATGAGAAGGTACAAATGCCTTCCAAAACCAAGCATCTTGCTGCAACTGCTTCTTCCATTTTCTTAAACGTTACAACTTTCCCTTCTAAAGTAAAGTTTCTCTCTTTGGATTGAGGATCCAATGAGTATTGTCTCATGAACTGCAACCACTGAACTATTATGACCAGATTAGTATTCATATCATATATCTTATCATCAATAATGATATTGAACTCATTACCAATTTTTACCCTTCATGTGTCTCAAAATATCATCCGGATCCCATATCCGAATGCATAAGCTACCTTGAGCAAAATGATCTATGTGTCCTTTCACATTTTCACCCTTATTAGAATGCATCCCATGATGACAAGAGTTTTGGCACTTATGTTCATAGGCACGTGCAATATCATATTTTGGTTTACACCAAGAAGCATTTAGTGAATTACCTTCTTGATTGTTTACCCCAAATGGTGGTTCATAAGGATTACCAATATCTTTTTCTTCCTTAGCGCAGTTAAGCATAATCTTCCTAAATGTGCCATTACTTCCACATAAATGCAGTCTATTGGAGATGGTAAATATTATGTCAATGTTGAGTGGTAAATCAGCAATACTAGCAATTGAATCAAAACCATTATGAGAAAAGGAAACTGTTGCTGCCCCACCAAGCATGCCATTGACTTTGTATGGAGAATAGTCATTTGTCCACTTACCGCCAACCATAATGACAAATATTATGACACATGCATTGGCGAATATGACCATGGTTCAAGCAATAACACTCTCTATCCACACATCAAATTTGAATCCATCCAAGATGGTATATGTATGAAACTACTTACCTTGTAATTGAGTTGCTCCATTGTCACTTGCCTTGAGAGCATTGTCAGATGTGAGGTGACATGCCTTTAGACCTTAAATTGGACTCATGAGTCTCAAGGTCACTTCATTATAATTATTCTGAGCATATTTTGTAATCCATGCATTCCACGATACTTCCTCTTTACAAGTAGATAACTTGAATGCTTCCTTTGGTTCCTCCAAAAGGCACCTACGTATTTGTGGAGCAATTAGAAATCTGATTTCTAGGTCTCTCTAGCACAATTTTATCTGGTCCTTTGGGAAAAGGATGGAGTAAAGGATCAATCAACCAAACTTGCAAAACACTAGCTGATTGTTCTGGTGTATCTTTCTGTGGTTCCCATGCATGAACCGTACCTTGTTGGTAATAATGCTTTGTTGTCACTGTTGTGGATTTGTGGCTTGCAGCTAAGATATTTGACTTGTTTCCAAAGCATCATATATTCGGCCATCAACTGCCTCCCTCAAAATATATTTTTTAACATGCTTGAGAGTTCCAATGAAGTCAATTCCATTGCAAACTCCTTGAGTAGATGGAGTGATGGCACCATGGACAGGCAATGAACTAACCATATGTTGCCTTTTGTGAAAACCCATTGCTTGCATCACTTCAGACTTCAGTATCAAGTGTCTCAAACAATCACCTAGATCCCTTACTCTTATGAGTAGACAACTTTGAGCAAAAAGATCTGTGTCCTTTGCTACGAGTTGTGTTCTTCACCTTCTCTCCATTATTATGGTACTTTGAAACTTTCCATGATGGCAAGAATCTTGCAGTGATATCAAACCTTTGCTAGAATCAATTCTTTCATGCCCTACACTATAATCACGAAGATAGTCAAATTGCTTACCCTTAGTTGTTGAATTTGTGAACTCCACACCAAGCTCTACTAAAATAGTCTTTTCAAGTGCATGCCTATCAATAGAATCATTTTGAAAGTCAATCTAAAATGTTTCCCAGATTGGAACATTCCTTTCATAATCTGAATTGACAACATAGGAATGATCCAAATGCTTATTTTCTTCTATATTTGATCTGATTTATTTTGTACATTGCATTCGGAGCTTTACTGATTCAGTGAGTTGGTGTGACAAATATCCATACTTAGCCTATTGTTTTTTAGAGACTCTCCCTTGGCTCCCTTGACCCGTGCCTGCTGTTGGTATACAGGGGTTTCTAATCTATCAGAGTTTGTGTGAATTAGGATGGTTCACCTTCCGCCATTCAGGTACTCCTTGGATGCACTGACTCATCTTCTAACTACTAGACAGGTGCTGAACCGGATTATTAGAGATGATATTTACAGGTAGTTTATCCAGACTACTTGGGTAAACCCTCCTGGGCATACTCCTGGGGGGCTATGCCCAAAGATGGCATTTTATGCAGAACACTTTTTGGAGCTGAGTGACGGGCTTATCATCCATCCACAATATACATTCTGCCACTGGATGCACTCTCTTCTCATCCCATTGGGACAGTTTCGAGTAGGTTCTCACAGGTTTAGGATTGAGACAGATCACTAGATAGATCAGGGAGACAGGATTTGTCAGTTATGCAGCATCTAGGAGATTGAGTCCGAGGAACACTTCATCTTCTGTTGTCCCATATACTATGAGATCAGGGGGAGATTTCATTGCCTATTTAAGAGAACACTGACTCTTTCTGACTTCTTTAGATATGAGGACTAGAGATGTTTAGCTTTATATATACATGATGAAGCTCTTAAGCTTCGTGATCATTCTATTTAGAGACCCACTAGACCAAATTCCATCCAACGGATCACTTCCTTCTTCACGGTGATACCTTCAGGGAGAGGCACTAAGTGACAAATTGACATTAGTACAGCCTCATATTCCAGATCAATGCGACCCAAAGAGACTATCCAAAGTTCTTCGAGATTTCACCAACATATCCATTTCAGCTCTGGCATCAGGTGACAAACTAGATCCACCAAATCTTCGTAGAGGACTTTTCCCTCTAGGCAACATATTGGAGGACAGACCATACATCCTACCTCCTCATCCTTGGGTCATACTTCTATGCGAAGCTTCTTTTTGTCGGCCTTGGATGCTAGGAGAGTTGTTATGAACTCTCGATGGACCCCACCCTAGTTCTTCCTTCTCAGGTTTCATTCCCGCTTTCTTGATGCTTAGGGATTCTCGTGGGTTGCTCACTTCTTCTGCTTCTCTCTTTGGCTCTGAGTGTTGTTGGTCTTTGCCCTGTTTTGTAATATTTCTTTCAGCATTGTTCTTCTCGTTTTTGGAGGCCTTTTTGGTTTCCTACTTGGCCCTGACACACTTTGTAATCTGCAATCCCTTTGACCTACCTTTGTGGTCATTCGTTGGACATTAATATATTTATCTTATCTTATCTACTGATGCCTTTGAGAAGTTTGCATCAACTCCATCATTCAGGTGACTCAGGGATTTGGGTTTTACCAAAAGATTCTTCTCACAAAATTTTTACAACTATTCTGCAAATTACCTTCATATGGTACAAACACAATCTTTGGGAGATTGATGGGTGCTCCTTGAGCAAGAACATCTTTTTCAACTTCCTCTTGTATGGTGGATTCCTCCATGCGCCGTTTTCTCTCAATTTCTTGCAGCTTTGATTGTTCTTTCTTCTTCAACATTCCACTTTTATTTTCTTTGAATATTTTCAAGAATTCTTCAAAGGTGATATAATATTTGTAAATGTTAGACTTCTTATCATATTCATCAAATGCAAGAAGTTTGCATTCATCTCTGTCACACTGCTCTTTTAGCCACACCACCCGAATAGGATCTTTGTTTCATGCTCTTCTAAATGAAACTAAGGCTTTGAACCTAATAGAAAATTGCTCCAATAGCCGATCCTTAAAATTTGGGTTCATGCATGCTTCTTCTCCTTGCATAAATTTTGCTCAAAAAGTTTTAGAAGGGGAGTTGATTGAGATATGCTTATTAGCTGAAGAGTTTCTTTCTTCTTGATTCGCCTTATTCGGATTAATACCTTGCATGGTTCGGACTAACCCTATCATGGATTCTTTCACTGTCATCTGGATTGTTCTTTCCAGATCTCTTTAAGCCCGACTAATTGTTTCTTGCAAAAAACTCATCTCATTTGTAGGAACCCTCTTTTCTCTATCCCCCCATGATTTCCCGTTTGATCCATAGGTTGGCAAGATCAAGGCTCTGATACCACTAAAATATCTCTTTTTAATAATTATAAGAATTCTGAAGTTTTCATAAATTCCTTTCATTACTAGAGCATCAATTAAATTCTAAATAATAATATGCAATACTGAAACACAAAACTCAACTGGAATCTTTATTGTAATAAATCGAAATGTCCCTTTTGGGTAATTTTCTTAATTTTGAGCTTTTCGTGATTCTTTGACAATATTGAAATATTAACAAGATTCTAAATAACAACATACAGTAATAAACCCAACAGTAATATTTATTTCAATGAGAACGACGATTGAAGTCTGACCATTGATATAGCTAATGGCAAGGTCGTACGACAACTTGGAGATGATACGACAGCCACCAAGGCAAGCCATGCACAATAGTCTACTCAGAGTGTCGTTCTAGGGTTTTGGATGATATGGCAACTCCAAAATGGTACAATAGGCTCTGACTGGTATGACACGGAACAACCCTCAACAAAACGATAGTTCCTTGCACAACAACAATTGAAATACATCACTATAAAACTTCATAAAATCCGTAATTTGGCTACAAACTTCAACACCACAAAAATCTCAATAACCAAACTGAAATCTGGAATTAATCTTGATTTGTTAGCACAAATGTAATCTCTGGATGGAATCACCACGAAGGATAAGAGGGTTTTCATCCTCAAATGGATAAGTTGAACACAAAAGCTCAAAATCTGGAATAGAGTTTTGATTTCAATAATAATGAATAATGAATCTTTTTTAAGCTCAACTCTTCTTTTATAATTTCCCTTTTTCCAGTTGCCCTAACCCTATAAGCATATAAAACACTTAAATAAATATTACGTTTTGGCCCCCCTTTATAATAATAACACACAAGTGCCATTTTTCCATGTTATAAAATAAAATGACTTAGGACAACTTAAAACATTATTATTAAATTATTTCCCTAACTTTATCCCTTAGCCTACGAGAAATAATGAATAGGCTACAGGTCTTCTAATTGGTTTAATTATGAAAAGGGGACATGGCAGTGTATGTCGTTAAAGTCTAGTCGATGTCAAAATGCCAAGAATGTCTCCCTATCATGGAAGCAATATTAGGGGAACCCGACATCCTTAAAAACTTGTGAAAAAATGTTTGTGTCAAATCGACTAATGCCGAGAACGATAATCAGTGTAGTGGCTATTATTTATGCTATTTGCGATTATTTAACAATGATCAAGGATAGAGGCCATAAATACAAAATTTAGCGAGAAACCTAACACTCATTATAAATAGATGTATGTATTCCTTGTTCTGTAAGTAGTTCATAAGTGATATCCTGTGAGAAGCCCAATCCTCATTGGAAGTGAAAGCTTGAACAATTGTGTTTACGTATGTAGGTTATCACTAGAAGTAGAAATGTAAGTGATATGTTAGTGAGAAGTCCAGTACTCATTTGAAGTCAAAGTGTGAACAGTTTTGTTTACGTATGTAGGTTATCACTAAAAACAAAGTGTATATTTGGTCTATTTTTAAATGTGTATGTGTTGACGTATATGTTTGTTTCTAGTATGTATAATGTGGTTCCTTTCCCTATGTCCATACTAAGAGGGGGAATGTTAGGAATATTAGTTCAATACGTCACATAGTGTTATAATAGAGTATTAGTTATTAGTTTGAGGATTAATGTGTGTGAGTAATGAGTTGTTATAAGCATAGATTACATACTCGTCGATTATTCAGTGAGTACTTGCATAGATTTTATCGAGGGAGAGTAATTTTTGCCTATAATCGCAAGTTTCAGGGCACGGGTTTTGGCACAGAGCTCGCCATACTTAGCATGTTCCAATAGAACAATAAAAAAATATGGCTTACGACAAAGAACGCAGGAAAAAATTCGGATTATGGGGCAAAACAGGGTTTACAACTAAAAATGCAGGGAAACGTGGATTAGGGTTTACACGTGGAGAAAACGCGGAATCGTAATCTCTTTATGCCCCACATGGGCCATAGTGCACACCCCACACATTCTCATTCAACTCCATGAAATATATACTCATATATATATATATATATATATATATATATATATATATATATATATTTGTTTTTTTTAAATACCCCCATTTTATGTTCGATATTATTAGGGGTGATAATGCTCTTCTTTGAAAAAGAATAATCAGATCAGAGATGTGTGGTTGAGCTTTTTCGCATTTGCGGGGCCGTGAATTGAATTGGGTAAGTGCATTCTATCGGAGAAGCCATAGCTTCTCAAGCAACCACAGGATCTCTCCTGCACAACATTACCACAACATTTCCATTAGACACAACTATGCACAAATCAATCAATCAGTCTTATGATTCTTGCCTCAAATGAATACACAATCCATAGCATCCTCTCCCAACAATCTAGGAGATAGCACAAGGAGTGCTTAATAAATAGGCCCGAGTATGTTTCGTGCAACAATAATTTGATGCATGAAACCAACATTAGTTGGGATAGAATATTTAAAATTACCAAATAGTATGTGCAAATATTTTTCACACAACAACTAACTCACTCTTTAATCAAGCTTAATTCCTATAGTGGGTGTGAACACAACTAACACAAAGCTGGTTTGGAAATATTCCAAAACACTAGCCAGTGTGAACACGACCACTGCAACACCCTCCCTTAAGCGCAAAATAGGAAGTGAGAAAAGAGGAAGCAAAGATATTGAATGGGTCTTGAGAACTAGGCCTGATTAGGTATCCATGTACAAATGAACAATGAAATACTAGTGTCCTTGTGGTAACTAATCAATCTTACTAGAATACATGGATGTTGAGTTGCTATAACTGCCAAGTCAAATAGGAACTGGTACTCTGTATGAGGCTCACTCAGTATAAAAAACATTGATCACAAAACTAGGAAAAAAGAGTCACCATGGATGAAATGTGTCACTGCAAGGTACCAAAAACCAGTAAAACCACAATGAAAATGGAGAAGAGAACTTATGTTGTAGTAGTTGTACTCGATATAGTGAAACCCATCGAACAAAAGTGCACTCAATCAATAGCCGCCAATAGAAAATGTCGAGGAGCACAACACTTGAAGCAGTATGTGCACACCCCTGCTCCCAAAGCCCCCCATAATGCTGAAATGGGAGTAGTGACTCAAATTATCTGTATGAGTGGGCCAATCCCACTACTCAAACACTAAAAAGTTGACACTAAGCTTCACTAGACTAGCTACTCTAAAGGAGAACAATCCCCACCACAAATCTGAAGGAGACTCTCAACATCAAAAATACAGATACAAAATCTCTTAAGATGTACTTGGTGGTGATGAAGAAAGTGCTTATCATGGAGCACACATACATGAAGGAAAACACTCCATGACTCTCAATATGACTACAAAAAATGGTCCCATCCAACAAACACTATCATCAAGTGACACAAGAAACTCTTGAAGGCAGGCAATCTGAAGAAGATGCCATTTGTAAAATGAGAGATGCATGCTCCAAAAAACAAATCGGCCTAAAAGAGCTCATACAACTAAGGATCATCAAAAGGAAGGAGGAGCAATGTGCAGTTGAAGAAGCCGAGTGGTGGAGGAACCTCCCCTATAGAGTCCTCTCAAAGAAAGCTGTTGATGCCGTAAAAAACAATCAGAAATCCACTCCAGATGAATACGAAAATGGATGAAGATGCTTGCATATGAGTGGGTGCAAAGTCCACAACAAATGAATGCGAGGGAACATCCAAAAAAGTTTTAGGGTGATCAAGATTGACAATTGTAATCTTAGGTTGCTCAGGCTTGAGTGAAGGTATTACAGAACTCGTGTAGATCAATGTCCTCACGAAGAGTGGAGTGAACAAACGCTGGAGCTCTATCAAATGATTCCATTGAAAAATCTGTGTCATAACCAATGCCATGCCAATCAAGACACTTAAGACGCTGGATAGCATTAGCAATACCCTATAGATGTTTACCAATGCCCACAAGTCTAGTAGTGTGACTCATAGATTGAAGCATTCGAGAACCAAAGGCAGTGGTATCCCTTTCAAAAGAGGCAGACATATATGCAGGTGGAATTGGAGTGGGATACGCAGAGTGTGCAACAACAATAGTGTAATATCCCCAATAGGATCGAAATACTTAAATTTGGATTTTGCCTTAATCCTTGTTACTGGAAACTTTATCATTGATATTTTAACCAATTTTTTATGAACTTATAAAAATAAATCAAATATAACAAGTTTCTGATTTCAAATACTGAATTCTTGATTTTTGTCTTAGACAAATATTCTGAATAAGAATAGTCAAATATTCAAAGTGAAGCACAAGTGTAACTCCGGAATGAATTTACCCACTAGGCCTCAAGGGTTTTCGTCCTTGGGTCTAATTGTAAATGGGGGTTTTCGTCCTCAAGTCCATTTTTAGAGTTGTTGCTCAACTTGGTGTATTTATTGAATAAAATCTTATTTTTCCAATCTGCCCTTCCTCCACCATCTTTCCTTCATAAATACCCTTCTAATGTCTTTTCCCAAGGGAGGTGATGTCCCAAAGGGTGGCATCCCTTGGTGTTTAAGTGGGTTGGCCTGCCTATGTGAGTTTTATTTTTTATTAAATGTGGCACTCCCTTCAAGAGGGGCGATTCTAATTGTTGTGCCCTCTTTAATGGCTGTGCCCTTGTCTTATGCTTGGAAAGGGATATTACAGTCCTCCCTTCCCAAAATCGCTTGTCATCAACTAATTGTAAGCCCTCATGCCCATGTACCATGTCCAAGAGGTAAAACATGATTTAGTGCTCCCAAAGCCTTGATCCAGTCCCTGTCAAATGAGAGATCTCTTGCCAACACAAGCTCAGGCTTCGGATGTACTTTCGCTGATTCCAAAATTCCTACATCTATTTTCATGTAATGGACTTTCAAGGGTCCACTCTTGCTGTTCCAATCATTTGTATTACTGTACCTTTGTCTTTCCTTATTGACTTTATTTGTTTGATGCATGCACGAAACCCTTTTATCATCTACTTGCTTCATGTAGTTGGCTGTTCTGAAATTTCCATCAAGCTGAACATCAGTAAAATCATCTGGAAATTTGGCTTGCACCACCAAATTCTCTTCACAATCTTGCACCTCAGATTTTTCTTCATTCTTTGGTTCATTCTCCATGATTTCTTTTTCTTTCTTTGGAGATTCTGCTACATCTAATGCTTTTTTTGGTTCTTCATCTAGCAACATATCTTTGTGCCCCTCAATTGTCACAAATAGTTTCCATTTCTCTGAACATTGAGCAACAATACTTTTAGCTAGTGTATGTGCCACTGGTGATGATTCCTATTCAATACCAGCCATTAGTATGGATAACAAATGTTGTGAAACATCATCACTCTCGTTCAAGACCAAAGTCATAATGGACTGCATTGACTCTATTACATTTTTTGTATGATTTTTATGGATAGTAGCAAAGAAATATTCAAACATGTGAAGAATTAGATCATCGCATCTTAGATCTAACATTAGCACACAAGATTTGATTTTTGTCATAATGTCAAGGATTGTGACCCTCTTAGCAAAAGAACTTGTGATGTCATCTAGACCCTCAAAACATTCCACCATTAGACAAAATATTTCCTTCATGGTGTTGTCATTGTATGGCGATTTCAATGTTGTTATTCTTGTAATTTCACTAATACAAGTGATAACCACAAGTCTCATATTTGGATTTGGATATCTCAACAGCTTGGACTTGGTCAGATGAGTTATCAAAGGATTCATTGTCCAAAACATAGACTTAGAATCTGATTGCCTTATCGAGGACAGACAGTTAGTCACTTCCTCCAAAACGTTGAGCAAAACGTTTTTTGAATGATGTGGATGCTCAAGTTCTTTTTCTAATCTGCAAAGCTTTGTTTTCAAATCATATTTTCTTATTAACTCTATGATTCATAGACTATGCATCAAATCCAAAATCCATTTTCACAGGCTGGTAGGAACAATTGCTTTGATACCACTATAATATCTCCAATAGGATCGAAATACTTAAATTTGGATTTTGCCTTAATCCTATTTACTGGAAACTATATCATTGATATTTTCACCAATTTTTTATGAACTTATAAAAATAAATCAAATATAACAAATTTTTGATTTCAAATACTGAATTCTTGATTTCTGTCTTAGACAAAAATTTCAAATAAGAGTAGTCAAATATTCAAAGTGAAGCACAAGTGTAACTCCTGAATGAATTTACCCACTAGGCCTCAAGGGTTTTCATCATTGGGTCTAATTGTAAATGAGGGTTTTCGTCCTCAAGTCTATTTTTAGAGCTGCTACTCAACTTGGTGTATATATTGGATAAAATCTTATTTTTCCAATTTGCCCTTCCTCCACCATCTTTCCTTCATAAATACCCTTCTAATGTCTTTTCCCAAGGGAGGCGATGTCCCAGAAGGTGGCGTCCCTTGGTGTTTAGGTGGCTCGACCTACCTATGTAAGTTTTATTTTTTACTAAATGTGGCACTCCCCTCAAGAGGGGTGATTCCAATAGCTGCGCCCTCCTTAATGGCTGTGCCCTTGTCTTATGCTTGGAAAGGGATATTACAAATAGGCACAAAAACATCAATTGCTACAATAGGAGCAACAAAAACAATGTGTTGCTCGGGATCTGGCAGGTCACATTGCAAAAGCTCATTAAGTGGATGTGTCCCATATTTAGAATACATGATGGACTAGAAACAGGGGCATGAATGTCCAACATATCAGTTTGGTGTTACATGCTATCAATTTTGTTGATTGAGAAGCATCAAGTGGTTGGTTGAGAAGTTATGGCTTCTCCGATATGGTATCAAAGCATTTCTATTAGACACACAACCATGCACAAATAAATCAATCAATCTCATGATTATTGCCTCAAATGTATATATACAATCCATAGCATCCTCACCCAACAATCTAGGAGATAACACAAGGCGTGCCTAATAAATAGGCCAAGGATTTTTTTTCGTGCAAAAATAATTTGTTGCATGAAACCAACAGTAGTTGGGTGGAATATTTGCACTCACCAAATAGTACGTGCAAATATTCCTCATAGAACAACTCACTCACTCCTTAATCAAGCTTAACTCCTATAGTGGGTATGAACATGGCTAACACAAAGCTGGTTTGAAAATAACCTAAACCACTAGCCAGTGTGAACACAACCACTACAACACATTTTGCACTACTACTTCCATTAGGTTTTAGGAAACTGGGTATCTAGTGATGTAGAAATATGACGTTTGCATTCATGATTAGGATGAGGGTTGCCCATAATTGTTTATCTTCAACTTGCAGTTTCCTCACCACCATATTTATTTCCTTATGTTGTTATTTTCATTTGTTTACAAATCACAATTTTGCTAACAAATTTTATGGAAATATTTTATTTGGGACACAATACATTGTTTCGATTGGGGTGCGTTGAAGAGGTAAAGTTCTATTTGGATTAGGAGTCTTTTTATATGCCCCGTTTTGAAATGTTTAGTGTTAATCTAGGTTGTGAAATTTGTACAAGTTTATTAACTTTTTTCATTTATGTGGATTGGATGTGAATGCTATGCCCCATTCTAAGAAATTTATGTTTTTTTAAGAAATTTAAGTATTTTTTTTTCATTGCCGAGTATTTGCCGAGTCAATTTTTTTTTTGATTTCCTGAGTATTTGTCGAGTATGAGTATGTGAACTATGGTCATAACAATTCAACCCTATAATAGGGGATTTGGATATGGTTGACTCCTTGTTAGTAGGAGATCATGCCCCTATATGTATGTCTCACATTATTGAATAATCAATTAATGTTTTCGTGTAAACCTCAGACCAAAAATAATAAGCACAATGTTCTTTAATCCTCTTTTGGATAGTTCTTCCCAATTCCCCAATGTAAGGCCGACCACATGAGCATGGGATGAGGTATAATCATTTAATGTCTCATACACAGTTAATTCTAAAGTTATTTTGTTCACTTTTAGATTTTTCACCACAATGCTAGAGCAACAAGAGAGGATCCCTGACATGAGGGAGAGTGCAAATAATTGAATATTAAAGAACCTCTACCACTCACAAATTTGGCAAAACTAAATCCAAAAAGAAAGACACTATTACAATATTCAATAGTATTTACTCAATGTAGCTGTAGACATCCAATTTCTAACACTATTTGTGTTGAAATTGTCAATCTTACTTGAATTGCACTCAAATGCACATTTTAGGTCAAAATCCATAAATAACCCTAAATGGTTCGAACTTGTCACTTACAAGTGCTAGTTTAGGTCAAGTATCACTAAATAAGACAATGCATTTTATGGGCCAGCTAACTTTGATCAATTCATTTCGAGTCAAAATGACGATTTTGCTTTTTATGCTCTAGATCACTCTTTTCTTCTAATTCATCAGTACACATCATGTACCTTTGTTATTTGGTGTTAGCAACATCCTAAATGGGAATACAACTCCAATGCATCTAACATCGTCTTCCAATTCCTCTCTAGTCAAATTACGACCTAGTAATATGACTTTTTGACCATTTTGATTAATTGAGGGCTAATTTTCAAATAATTGCACAAATGTTGATTAACCTTGTTTAAGGTTAATTAATCCAAATCAAGAGCTTAAGTGGATTTTTCATGAGAATTGAATATTTTTTTTGAAAATTGATTCTTATTAATTGCATCATCAGGGGACATCATTTCTTGGAAAGACATCCCTAGGCCATAAATGCTCATAAATATCAGGATTATGGGTTATCCATGCCTAGTTAATGCCTCCCATGCCTCATCAATGCCTTCCACGATGCCTTCCATGCCTCTTAATTGCCCCTTCTTCCAATGTCATAATGAGGATAATTACAAAGTTAATTCCAAAAATTGAATTAATCCTCAACCACACATCTCAATCTTGAGATGGATGGTCATGGTTGATCCTGACCAATCTCAAAAATCTATAAATAGAGAGGCCATGAACATCATTTTTAAGCTATTTTGGTGCAAAGTTATTGTGCTCAAATATCTTCAAAGCTTGAATATTGCAAAGTTATAATGCTAAATTGTTTCCACAAGGCTTTGTATTTGATCATAGTTTTTGTTTGCAAGCTTCATTGATAGGCTAGTTTAGTGATTTGGAATCATGAGCCTAGGTTTTATGGAGTGTTCTTGAGGCATTGAAGGAGCTTACCACCATTGTTGGCAAAGACAAGGATGGTTGATCAAGGGAGAACATGTTTTTGAGCCACATGGGTATGGTGAATCCATTTGGGAAGGTAATATGGTGTTGCTTTTTTCATTTGTTTCTTGCTATTTTTTGTAATTCTCATAAGAATAGTTAGACTTGGTTGGTTAGTTTTTTATGCATGTTTCATTATTTATGGACTAATGTTTGACTAACTTGCTTTGTAATCCTCTCTACATCTTGGCACGCTCGGTGGGACGAGACGCATCTCACACCTAAAGGAGATCACTTTGCAACTCTAAAATATCCATTTGGACCCTTAAAACTCGTGCAAATTGATTTTTTAACTTTATTTTGCCGTTTTTGTTTGCCATGGTTTTACATAGTAACCGACTTCGGCAAGTGATACCGACATCGGTTACCTGGCTTAACCGATGTCGGTTAGCAAAACCGACATTGGCTAGGTTCTAGTTAGCCAAAGTAACCGTCGTCGGTCACTGTGTTTTTAAAAAAAACACAGACTCGAGAGCTACTATTTCAAAGTTTTTTGTTTCAAGCTAAAAAAGGCTTCAAAAATAAAGGACATGCTGACATTTTTGCTGCAGGAACAAGCTTTTGTTTTGATAAAAACATGTTTAAATCACCTCTTGCATGCTTGAAAATCAATTAGGAACCTTGTTTTGGTGCTTAACAAAGAATTTAGGTGTTTTTGGTGAATGTTTTAAAAGTTTGCAACTAAAACCAAGGGGTTAAATGAACACCACCAAACATTTCATTTGGGTTTAAAATTGAACACACTTGTCAATTCTTGTTTGCAATAGTTGTTTAGTTAAATTTTGTTTGGCAAAAAGAAGAATGTTGCGTGTATGCTCTTTCATTTGTACCCTATAGGGAACCCTTGAAATCAAAAGCGCCATTCTTATTGCAAATAGCCTAGTCCAAGGCTTAGAAATAATGTCGACTAAAGCACTCCCCAAAAACTTGTCAAAGTTTGGGTGATCTTGAAAACGACCCTAAAGTCTTTCTATTTTATGCTTTCTTTATTTTCATACAAACTTGGCTTGCAAAGGGGATGTCATTACATCTCATGAGTTTTTTAGGGAAGCTTTGACCTGGGGTTTCACCTCCCGGCATTGACTTCATTTGACTCTGTTAGAGTTGCACATGGGACGTATTTGCATTTGGACATCGCACTACACTGAGCGAACAACAAGATGTAGTGGTTGTAAAAAGGGCTAGACCTTTTTACAACTAGTCAATGCCGCGGTCACCCAATTTCATGTTTGTCTTTTGCATCATTTGACGTGAAAATCATTGTGCAATTGATTCCCCTAGAATGGTTGAAACCTTGCTAGTTTAGTCAACCCCATATTGCCATACCCTTGCTAGGATTTGGACGATTATACTTAGTGTATTTTGGTCATTATTTGCTTGGTATGCTTTGAGACTAAAACTTGTCTGTTTGTTCATAAGCCATGTCAAAATCATATATTGTTAAGAAGAGTAGCGTTATGTTGTCCAAATCATGTCAAATCTTTTTTGCCTTTGAGTATTTGAAACATAAACAATTGACCACATCATGCGAGCATGCTTATGCTATTATGCTACTCAATTTGTTTCAAGAACTTGTTTACTATTGTATCAAAAACCATTTGTTTCAAATCATGTCATGTATACCATTTGGACCTTGTTTATGCGTCATTATGCTGTCCGCTCTTGTCTAACTTGTTTGGTCCACTCCTGGTCTTCAACACTGCATTTTCAATTAACCTTGTTAAGTTTGGATCCAAACATTGATTGATTTCTGTTTAGGCCTCAATTCGTGGGGTTGGTACATAGATATTTTTCTTTTGGGTTGCATAGCTTCGGTTAAATGATTACCCAATTTTGAATACTATTGATTGTTTGTTTGTTCGAGTGCCTATTCTCATCAGTTTTTGTGACTTTGTTTGGGAAAATACAACCTTTCTTCAAAAACCTTTGATGTTAGATATGTGACGTTAGGTTGTTTTGTGCCAAATCTTGGCACAAACTACTTTTGAGATGTAGCTTCACTCTTTCAACCAAGATTGAACCTTTTGTCTTTCAAATATCGCTTTTCAGAGTTTGCAGAACTTTTAAGTCTTTGTTTTCGGAGCTTTCTTCATTAAATGCAGATATGTCTAGCTACACTTATGGTGCAATCATGGATAAACCAACTTATAATAAAATGGCTGCACAAAATGACTTTTATGACTTTAGTCAAAACCCCTATGGTGACATTATGGTTTGTGAAACATATTTCTATCCATCTCACAAAAGTTAGTCATGGGAACACAGTCAAGATCCAATTCATGATTCGAATGATTGGGTTTATCAGGAAGACTTGGATACTTTGGCTTGTGTAAGTAATCAAATTCCACAGTGTACCAAGATCACCATTCTAGGATCTCCTTTGGTTTGCATAAGCAACCAAACTAAGAAGCGTCTAGTCGTTACCATTTTAGGACCTTCTTTGGTTTGCATAAGCAACCAAACTAAGAAGCGTCCAGTCGATACCATTTTAGGACCTCCTCCTTTGGTTTGCACGAGCAACCAAACTAAGAAGCGTCCAGTCGTTACCATTCTAGGACCTCCTCCTTTGGTTTGCACGAGCAACCAAACTAAGAAGCGTCCAGTTGTTACCATTCTTGGCCCATCACTAGTTTTTGATGAACCTATTGTTGAAAATCCTTCATTTGATGAACCAATTGTTTTTAATCCCTTCTTCAATAGTCTAATCTTTGGAGGGTTCATTATTGAACCACAAACCATTGTTCCCACTAAACCAAATGTTCCCCACTTTATAAATTTTGTGCCGATCTTCAAGTCTAAACAAGAACCATTACCTTTTCAAAATCCATCTTATGAGGATCAAAATGTGTTCAAAATTGATCTTTTGCAACCAATTGTGAACCAAAACCAAAATGTTATTGTTAAAACACCCATTTGTGACAAGATAAATTGTGATAAGTTACCTATTTTTAAAGAGCCTCATCTCCTTGACAAGCCAGTCTCAGTAGAGTTATCTCTTGATCTTTTTCCACTCATTGACGAGTCTCACTTTGACAAACACAATTTTGTCGAGACATCCCTTGCGCGATTCCCTCTTTTTGAGAGGCTTCACTTAGATGAGTCAGTCTATGTTGAACCCTTCCAAAATGAATCAGTTTTTATTAAGCCCATTATGCCATCACAGGTTATTACTTGTCAAAAATTCAACATTCAAAAGAACATTATCAAAACAACCATATCAGATGAAGAATCAATATTAGTGTCAGGTTCCATTTTTGAACCGACATTGGATTGAGCATCGGAAACATAATCAACATCAATGGCGACATTGGATTCAGAGTCCCTTGCTTTGAAATCAGAGTCAGAAACAGATTATAGTATTGGTTGTTACAACATTTGATTACAATTGCCTTGCAGATCAATTTGAATATATTTGTGATCCTTCTACAGTTTTTGAGGATGATTACTTCAGCATCAACACAAGTTTTAGTATCTTCTACGAGGATTGTGCTGCCTTTCACCATCCCATTATTACCACCAACATAGCCATTATATTGACATTCCACCTACCATAAGTGTCGATCGAGACCGACAGAATCGCACTTTGTTGAACTGCATTCATGGCGACATATCATTTGCAGAATATCAGGGGGACCAAGACCACATTCATTCATTCAGAAGAAAAATCTCCTAGTGAAACCTCTTTGGAGGTGCTAGGGGATAAGCGAAGATCAAACTCAGCATCTTTTAGTGACACTTTTTTGAAGGCACTAAAAGACAATCAAAGTCAAATGTTAACATCTCTTTGTGAAACCTCTTTGGAGGCACTAGGGGATAAGCAAAGATCAAACTTAGCATCTTTTAGTGACACCTTTTTGAAGGCGCTAAAAGACAATCAAAGTCAAATGTTAACATCTCTTTGTGAAATTTTCTCGGAGGCGCTATGGGATGATCAGAGCAAATTCATTGGTGAAAACCTCATCAAGACACTGATCGCTGAGCACAGAAGTTCTTCATTGTTTACTGAAGATAATATCAATGATCAAATCAAAATATCTTATAATCTACAACATAATCAAATGGTCGCTACTCTCAAGATCAAGCAACATAACAATTTGATGGTCCTATCGAGAGCATTTTCAGAGGTCTTCGGTGCCGCCACAACCAAAATTATGTCGAATCCGGCATTAACAACATTATGTGTGACTGAAAGTTTTGATCTTCATTTGTTTCCCCACCATTATACATTCCATTATCACCCACCTATTTATTACCCACTTATCTCATTTATCCTACCATTGTTTACCATCATTGGCAGCGCTTTCCTTTATTGAGATTATAAGGATATTTTGTCTTGATGTTTGAAGGAAGCAAAATCAATGCTCTATGAAGATCATGAATACATCATTGAGATCCAATTGGCAACAAGTTCTTAACAGAGCAGTTGCTCCGGAAGGGTGTTGGATAGCTATTTTTATAACTGATCATTTTTGTTGTCTCACATATTGACTAGGATGTGCATCTCCCTGTCAGCAAGAGCAACAAAACCATTTTTCATCTACCATTCACCCATTTGCTATTACCATGCCTCGCCTCTTTGGGACAACCCTATAGACCCTTTTTAGGTAGTATTATACCATTAAGATCCTTGAACCATGCCGTTTGAACTATATTGACTTGAGGTCCTTCGGGAGTATGTAGCCAATGCTCAATTTTTATTGAGGTCAATTCGGTCACCTTTTTTCACACTCACCATTTTGTGAGCAATCTAATCCAATCATTACTTGAGGGCAACTTTGTCGCTACTATATCCAATTTTCTTCTGATCATTTCATTATACCATTTCCATTCCTATCTAGACGAAAGCTTATTTTTAGTCATCCTACCCAATCTTGTTTTGATCTTTGGTTCATTTGGTTCTTCCCGCACTTTTTGTGAGGGGATTTTGATGAAGTTTCAACAATCAATCAAATCTATGTTTATAATGACAGTCTATGAAAGTACTGTGACAGTTGATCTGGGAAGATATCTTTCATCCTATATCCATGTTTGTTTATGTGAGCTTGATTATAACCGTCTATGGGCAAATCAATGTCTTACCAGTCTTGTTACTAATTATAACCGCCTATGGGCAAATTAGTATTATTGACCTATGCCGTTGTATCTTGGTTATAACTGCCTATGGGCAAACTAGGGGCAACACTTGTTTACCATGCATTGCTGCATCACCTTACCATTACTGTTTTCATTTGATTGACCATTTGCCGGATTTGAGAACTTGTTGGGACCTGGTTGGTTTTTCCCTGCCTTTTGTGTGGATGGAATTACTATGACTTGAGGTCATTTTACGACTATGTGGGTCATGCTCAATTCATGTTGAGGTCACTTCAGTCCCCCTAACCTCGCTCTTGTTGATTTGCAAGTATGGGCCGTTGCAGCCGGCTTAGCTGTCTTATTGGAACCTCTACTCTCAGGACGTGCATCTCCTCGATTAGATGGTCCCACTTTGTGCATATTTTATCCCAAAAACACCAAAAACATTAGAAATATTTTGAAAATACCAAAAACATCAGAACAGGATTCACAAAATAACAAAAACAGTCTCACGCTTCTATACATTTGTACATTCCCGTTCCACCATGCTATGCTCTTGTCATTTTGCAGTACAAAAACACTAGTTCATTTCATTTTGTTCCACGCACTTGTCGTTTTGCAAGATCGTTCTTTCTCGTCTCATCGTCTTGTTTGCCAGACCATTCTCGTTTGTTTGTCGTATCTTCCATTTCTTCTATAACATTAATCATGCTGGTCTAATCATCATTTTAATTTTATCCCATTACCTGGGAGAACTACATTTGACCTGGAGTTCATATTGGAACATGCATCCATAGAACTATGTAGGCATCGTCCACTTGTCTTATACATCTGGAGTCAGCTCGGGCAACCCCTTTTTTTTCTCTTCCCCCATTTCTTCTGTCATTGTTCTTCTTTAATTAGGGAACAATTGTCGTGTCGTTGTTCTTTGTTATGATGTGGTGGAAAGTAATGCCTCTACCGCACATGCATGAACATTTGTCTTTAAACCGCACTAACTTGGTTTTTTGTGTGTTTATTTGAATTTTCTTGGTGTTTTTTCGCACCTCTTCTTTTATTTCTTCTCCTTTTCTCTTTTGTTTATTTGATTGTTGTTGGTGTCTTGTTTTTTTGTTTGATTTTGCTTTTCTTTTTGTGTTCGAGAATGCCTTGATGGTCCACATGGATCTTGATTATTCATATCTTGGTCTCATGTTAAGATGTTCTTGCCTTTTGTTTTTTAAAACATTTTTATTCCTACTGAAGTCTTGATAGATCATATCTTGATTTCAAGTTAGGATCATTTATGTTTATCTTTTTCTTTGTCTTTTGTTTTTTTGTTTAAATGTAAATCATTGTAACTCTAGTTTTGGTCATTGTTTCACTATTATCCTTAGTTATAGATATTCACATTTGAACTGGCTCAGTGCAATTGGAATCTTGTCATTCTAAGTTATTCATACTTATGATGCTTAATTTCTTTTGCTATAGCAAGTACTTTCAACGTCTTAACGTCGACATCAACTCCGATGAATGATTCTCAAGAAAACTTTGCAAAACCTAGGCTCATGATATGGAATTAGGCATTTAGGTAACATGCATTTCAGGGTTCTTTGTCTATGCTTAGATGTGCATCTCTTTGCATGCATTATAAGTCTAATCAATTTGTGGTCATTTTTCATCATTCCTCATTCCATTCTCTCTCAAACTTGGGTGAACTACATTGCCTTGAAGTTCATGTTGAAACATGAGTCCATAGAACTATGTAGGTAGCGCTCAATTTCTATTGAGGTCAGCTCGGCTATGTCCATTCTTCTTTTCATCTCTCTCATCACTTTGTGCATTCCCATATGCTTGGTTTTATATGGCTTTCTAAGCCATTACACCATCGCATGTACGTTTGCACTCGCTCACTTTAACCTATCTTTTCAGTTATATCTTTGAGCTATTTTTGTTTGTCAATTGCCCATGCTGGGGCCCAACATCTGAACCATGTCCGAATCAAATCAGCTCTACAGGGGCAAAATCATTATTTATTCTTTATCAATGATCAAGATTCGCCCTACTGGGACAAAACTATTTTATCACGATCAAATCTGCTCTATTGGAGTACTTTTATATTCTCTTTGGAGACCCCGTTTTAGTGGTGCTTCCCTTCCTGAAGGAGAACGTTCTCTATTTTCCTCTAATTCCAAGCTCTCCACATTAAAGCCCATGATGACAATATTTAGTGTGCAACTTGTTTCAGGATTGATCAATGCCGTGAGCGCACAGCTTGTACTCTCAAATTGGGTACATTTACAGTGTGTCCCTTACATTTATGGATTGAATCTTTCTCATTCCCCCTTCTTTGGGGCCTATTATACCTCTCATTATATTTTGATCATTGATGGTAATCACGTGTGCAAGCATTGGCTCGTCTGGATGTGATCTATTCCATGGGTTAACCTCTCACTTTCTCTCTCTTTTCGAGAGTCCATCCTTCTCTTTCATCCTAGTATGTCCTCTCGAGAGGGCATCATGGGTCTGTTCTAATTTATTCTTGACAACTCTTTTCTTTGAAAAGACGTTGCTTCACCTGAATGTCTCGCTACGCCTTCTCAAACAGGGGCAAAATGTAGACATCCAATTCCTAACATCATTTGTGTTGAAATTGTCAATCTTGCTTGAATTGCACTCAAATGCACATTTTAGGTCAAAATTCATAAAACACCCTAAATGGTTCGAACTTGTCACCTACAAGTGCTAGTTTAGGTCAAAGTATCTCTAAATAGGGCAATGCATTTTATGGGCTAGCTAATTTTGATCAATTCATTTCGAGTCAAAATGACGATTTCTCTTTTTATGCTCTAGATCACTCTTTTCTTTTAATTCATCAGTACACATCATGTACCTTTGTTATTTGGTATTGGTAACATCTTAAATGGCAATACAGTGTCAATACATCTAACATCACCTTCCAGTTCCTCTCCAGTCAGATTACGACCCAGTAATATGATTTTTTGACCATTTTGATTAATTGAAGGCCAATTTTCAAATAATTGCACAAATGTTGATTAACCTTGTTTAAGGCTAATTAATCCAAATCAAGAGCTTAAGTGGATTTTACATGAGAGTTGTTGAATATTTCTTTTTGAAAATTGATTCTTATTAACTGCATCATCAGGTGACATCATTTCTTGGAAAGACATCTCTAGGCCATAAATGCCACAAATATCAGGATTATGGGTTATCCATGCCTTGTTAATGCCTCCCATGTCTCATCAATGCCTTCCATGCCTCTTAATTGCCCTTTCTTCCAATGTCATAATGAGGATAATTACAAACTTAATTTCAAAAATTGAATTAATCTTCAACCACACATCTCAATCTTGAGATGGACGGTCATGGTTGATCTTGACCAATCTCAAAAATCTATAAATAGAGAGGCCATGAACATCATTTTTAAGTTATTTTGGTGCAAAGTTATTATGCTCAAATGTCTTCAAAGCTTGAATATTGCAAAGTTATAATGCTAAATTGTTTCCACAAGGCTTTGTATTTGATCATAGTTTTTGTTTGCAAGCTTCATTGATAGGCTAGTTTAGTGATTTGGAATCATGAGCCTAGGTTTTATTGAGTGTTCTTGAGGCATTGGAGGAGTTTACCACCATTGTTGACAAAGACAAGGATGCTTGAGCAAGAGAGAATATGTTTTTGAGCCATATGGGTATGGTGAATCCATTTGTGAAGGTAATATGGTGTTGCTTTCTTTCATTTGTTTCTTGTTATCATTTGTAATTTCCATAAGAATAGATAGGCTTGGTTAGTTAGTTCTTTATGCATGTTTCATTATTTATGGACTAATGCTTGACTAATTTGCTTTGTAATCCTCTCTACACTAGCAACATGCTCAACTCCTTAGTTAGGTTGTCATATGAAGGTTGAAAGACCTTTCTCTAGTGTTCCATTAGTAAAAGTTTTTATATAAACAAAGGTTCGACTGTTCTCCTTCTTTGACCCTTACATTGTTGAATGTCCTTGTTGTTTGCTGAGTTCTATAATACTCTTGTTTCCCTTTTTTCCTCCTTAAAAAAGGTAAAATATTATACTATAAAGTGAGTTACAAGCATCAATTTCTCTTGATGACTAAAATCATGCAATAGTCAAGGCTTTTTTGAACATTACATCAGAAGGATTGAGCCGAGATCTCCATCATTGATTAACACTTCTTCGAACCCATTCAAATCTAGCATGATCTAGCCTATGATTTATCATTGCAGTAGAGATTCTAATATTAATATTTACATTAGTAGTAAGTAGAAAGACAGTACTATGTACAAGTCGATAGATATTTGTAGCAGCATTGTCCCAAATTTTACATCTGATATGCCAAATATGGAATAACCAATGCTGATTTAAAATTTAGATTCTATACTTAGCAAACATTAATCATATTTGCGAGCTATTCCATGAGTAAAATGAGGAGGGGTACTTTCCTCAGTTATACTTCAAGGTGGCCCAATAGGGTTGACAACATTAGCATTGTTAGTGTAGAGTGGGACCTTCCAAGTAGATTCTTTGATGGTGGCAGTAGTTGAGCTTTCAGCTAGAGAAGCTTGTCTTTTGGGTTGAGGTCCATGTTCAACCTGCACTAGGATCAAATGCAAAATTCTCCTTTTAGCATTTTACAATAGCAACAAGCGTTTCATGGCCTCCAAATTGCGTTCATGCTAACCAATGACCATGCTCATATTCTTAATATAGTTCATAATCTCAATTCTTTCTTGCTGCTTCCGAACAACATGAAGGAGCCGAGTGAGACAATGTAAGGGTTATGCACCCCTTTATTCTTGATATTTCTGAGAATGGCAGCAATTTCAGAGATTGGTCTTAAGGCACAGGTTTCACATTTAGGATTTTCTGTAGAGTTATTACATTGAAAGGCAACTTGTCTTGAATTCCGACTTGATAGTTTGAATTTTTCTCTTGTCTAAGATGAGTGTTCCAAGTAGTCGTCCAATAGTAGCAAAGACAACATACCTGGTCTTAGGGATGTTCGATCAATTAGAAGAGATACCAAACCTACTAAAGGTTGGGCTTAAAGTAGGTCTCGCCTTGGAATTGATTTGATATAATTCAGAAATAAAGAATGTCTATTGGGGTTTGGGGTAAAGGGGAGAGAGCTGACTTCTAACCCTAGGTTCCATAACCGGGGTGTTGTCTATGATCTGGGCCAAGTTCAACTCAGACACTAAGGATCAATTGGAAATGTATTGTTCTTGATTGGTCCCAAACGCAGAAGGACGCCCTCCTTGTCAGTGTGAATAGGCTTATCGGCTCGATTCTTTTGTAATGTTCCATTTTTGGGCCAAAGAGCCAAATAAGGGTTTTTCCTAAAATCCACAAATTTCTAAATTTCGAAATTAGCAAAATCAGCAAATCCTAGCTCAAATAAATGTTCCAAAAACATGCAAATTGCATTCAAACCCTAAGCGCCAACGTGCAATAAATAAATAGTTAATTTCCAGCAATTACCTTGATCAAATATCACCTCAATATGATCCAATATGAGCCACAAATTGAAAATAGAAATATTGTACTTTTTGACCTCGTGAATGTAGTTGAATTTTTGATTTAAGTTTGCCGGAAAATATCTGATTTTATGCATAAAACAATAGTTGAATATTCGCCAAATCTCATTCAAACCCTTGCAAAAAGCATAGATAAATTACCAAAAATATCCAAACAATTTTAACACCCTTCTAGGGCACTCAAAGTGGCCAAACAACCTCCCAACTGAAGTCGCCCTAGGTTAAAACGCTGTAATAAAAATCAGAATTAATTGTTTTTCACCAACTAGGGTTTTGGCACCATCAATGACCTTCCACACTTGCCACACTTAAGAAAAATCATGCAATATTTATTAGCTTCAAATTAACAATTCATGAAGTCAAATCCACCCTAAAATCTGTCAAATAAAATAAATAATTCAGAAATTATTATTTATTTTTCCACTCAATTTACCCTTGGGACGCTTGCCGCAATTCATAGAAATCTAGCGCCACACTTCAACAATAAATTCCAAAAATTTAAATTGAGCAATTGGACATCAAATTAATCTCATAACACTCTCCAAGACATCTCAAAGCAAGTCGCTCCACTCTTAGGGCAAGTACCAAGTAAACTTTTGCAAGGTGGCGTCAAAAGACACTTTTTTGTTGACAAATCAGCCCCAAACTTGCGAAAACAATTATTGGGCATACATCCCAATTATTCTTTAAGCATGAAGATTCACAATATCAAATTCAACATATCTTCAAATGAAGTCTCCACTTTGTATTTGTACCTTTTAAAGGGAGGCGAACCACCTTGGGGGGTAAAATATCTCATGACTCTCCTTGTCGACTTTTATGACATCTTTTCTTTTCTTTGCTCAACTCCTAAGCTGACATTTCTCTTTTTCAAATATAATATTAAATCAATTGCGTAAATAACAAATAGCAATTAAAATTAATTTTTGGCAATAATCCATTAATTGTTTATCTTTTAAATATCATAGTAGTAAAGACTACTTTTTAAAAATATTCTATTAATCAACTAGAATTGCTTTATATGGATACATGATAAAAATCACTATTTGGGCAATCATAATTAATTAATAAAATAAAACCCCAAAAGTAATCTCTTAGTCTATGGGGAAAGTAGACTAAAGGTTTTCAGTACCTGCTCATAAGTGATCCGGAATTGGGGCATTATAGTCCATTTCCAAAATTGCTTGCCCTCGAGCAATTGCAAACTCATATGCCCAATTACCATTTCCAAGTGATAAAACTTGCTGTAGTGCTCAAAAAACCTTGCTCCTGTACCTATTAAGTAGAATATCTTTTGCCAAATAGTACAGTGTGACATTCCCTAAATGGATAAAGAATGCCGTACCAAACCTTCTTAGGGATCCCCTTATGTGAGATAGGTATCCTTCTATTTGCTGTCCTTTGTTAACTTCCCCAAATATGTATGTACCACTAAATAAGCCCAACAAATACTCAACTTTTGGTGTACCCTTCAAATCTTTGCCATGCAAGATGTGCTCAATTTTACAAACTTTTCCAGAATTTGTTAGTGGTAGTCATTCCTCAAAAATTTTAGAAATTTTCCCTTTAACATACTGCTGTATTTGCCATGCCAACTCAGAAATTTTGGAGCAAACAATTTCAGAATTTGCCCATGCATAAACTCTTCCCAATGCTAACTGAAACATGCCCCAAAAATGCAAAATCATGACTGTATTTGGTGGTTGGTATTGCCTAGTTGTCTCAGAAATTTCTGAGCAACAAAATTTAGATTTTAAATTAATTTTTCCAGCTCTTATCCTTGGCTGTCACATGCAAAACAAATTGACCGTTATGTCTAAAAAAGATCGTGAATGTGCCAATTTACTTACAAAATTCTTTGGTGAGGGAGAGGACCAATTTTTATTGAAATTTGTAACTTGTGAGCAGTTGCCTACAACTTGGGCTTGTTCCAACCTCAATAGGGGCCTCATGCCCCTCATAACGCCCTTCTTATACCTTTGCAACGTGGGATAGGGTGCTGCCCAAGACAATTTTGGGGCTTTCCTTGGAAAACAAATTCCTTGTCTTTTCTTCCCAAACAAACATGATCAAAATCGGATTTAACCAAACTTACCAATGGCCTTGTAGAAAATGCTTTCTTTGAAACAAAGGGCTGATCATGATGTCTTATGACAGCTCTATCTTCAATTCCTCTTTGCCTTTTCCTCATTCTCATGAAGTAACTTCTCACCATGCTATTGGATGAAGATGAAGGGGGTCTCTTATCACTCAACCCATGAAAAATGACCTCATTCCTAAGGCTGCTCATGATTTGGGTTCTTACCCAAACTATGGTAGCCTTCAAATCTTCATCCATGTCTCCATTTTTAGCGCTTCCAAAAGGTTGCCCATATATGGAAGCCAACTTATTCCTAGCATTGCCGTTTGCAAGGGATCTCAAAATTAATCTCACACATGAAACGAACAAATTAGAAAAAACATTGGTGTTTAATAACACCCTTTTGATCTAATTGTCACTTTCTAGGATCATGAGGTATATCCTTCCTTCTGGCCTTGGTCTTTCTTCTTTATCCGTTTCAAACAATGGATTGTCCTTTGCATTCCACAAATTGGAATCTTGATCTTCTCTTTTATCCATTTTGATTGTATGCAAGTCCATCATGGTGTTCTTTTCCTTTAAACATTCCCTCATCTCATTGTGCATTGATCCATCAAGAAGCCCCTTTGTGCCATCCAACCTTGTCAAGCCCTGCACCCCTTTCTCATTTGCGATTAGAAATTGTTCCTTCTAAGCTCTTCCATCAAATCTAGAATCTAGAGTCATGCAACAAATTTGAACAATAATTATATACCAAACAAAAATCATTATTCAACTCATATCTTTCTATGCATATCTCGGTTTCCTTGTCTTTTTTAAAATCATCTTTTCAAATACCAAAGTTTGGGGTATTTCACTGCCCCAAAGCACCTAGCATTTTCTCATTTTCTTATTTTCATCCATCATTTGCAACCCTCTTTGCTGCTCAAAAAACTCAAGATTTTTAGTCCTCATAATTTCCCACTCTAGGCTGCCCCAAAGTGTCATCTTTTTGTAGCTCACCTTCCTCCAAATATGATTTTTTTGTTTCTTTGGCTCCTTCATAGGAACCTTCGTGAATGGCTGTCCCTTCATTTTTTCCTTCCAACTCCCCATGTGGTTCAATCTTCTCTTCCTTTACATGTTCCACTATCATATAAGGCCTCAATTTTCCTTCACAATTAATTGCAACATTTTAAAACAACATATGTGCAATTGGAAAAAAATTCTTTTCTAGTCTCAAACCTATCAACAAGATAGATAATAATGGCTCGGAAAGATCATCACTCTCAGTGAGTGTCAAGGTCAAGATTCACTGCATAAAAGCTACAACATTTTTGGTAGGATTCTTACAAGCAATTGTAAGGAAATGTTGAAACCTCTTAACAATAAGTTTATCACAGTCCATATCTAACATCAGAATACATGACCTGGTTGAAGCCATTGTTTCCAGGATGTTGACCCTTCTAGCCAATGAGTGTCCTTTGTCCTCTTTGAGACCTTGGAAGCTCTCCACAATAAATGAAAATATCTCCTTCATGATTTTATCACTGTAGGGAACTTCGGGAGCCGTTAGTCTTAAAACTTACCTCCTCATCTGTGTTTCTCAAGAATTCATGTTGAACCAAATAAGTCATTGAGGGTTGGACCACCCATTTCATGGACTCATTGTGATTGACTCATCTTGGATAACCACCTTTCTACTTCTTTCAAGGTGCTGATTATACCTCCCACCGGTTGGCATAGGTTCCCTAACTTTCTTCTTGCATTGTAGAGCCTTTCTTGCTCCATTTCTTTCATGGCATCTTCTTCTTCTCTGATAACACCAGATCTTTTTATCTGCATGCAATTGAATCTGCAACACCAAACCTCACAGGTGGACAAGATCAATGCTCTGATACCAGTGTAATGTCCCCTTTTTGCGCCAAAGAGCTAAATAAAGGTTTTTCTTAAAATCCATAAATTTTTGAATTCCGAAATTAGCAAAATCAGCAAACCCTAGCTCAAATAGATGCTCTAAAAACATGCAAATTGCATTCAAACCCTAAACTCCAATGTGGAATAAATACATAGGTAATTTACAACAATTATTTTGATCAAATATCACTTCAATATGATCCAATATGAGCCACAAACTGAAAATAGAAATATTATATCTTTTTACCCTTTGAATGTAGATGAATTTATGATTTAACCTTGCTGAAAAATATATGATTTTATACATAATAAACAACAGTTGAATATTCGTCAAATCTCGTTCAAACCTTTGCAAAAATCATTGATAAATTATCAAAAATATCCAAACAATTCCAGCACCCTTCTAGGGCACTCAAAGTGGTCAAACAATCTCCCATATGAAGTCGCCCTAGGTCAAAAGGCTGCAATAAATATCGAATTAATTGTTCTTCATTAACTAGGGTTTTTGGTACGCTCAATGACCTTCCACATATGCCAAACTAAGTCGCCATACTTAGGAAAAATCATGCAATATTTATTAGCATCAAATTAGCAATTCATGAAGTCAAATCCATCATAAAATCTGTCAATTAAAATAAATAAATAATTCAGAAACTATTATTTATTTTACCACTCAATTTACCCTTGGAAACCTTGCCATAACTCACAGAGATCCAACGTCACACTTTAACAATTCAATAATAAATTCCAACAATTTAAATTGAGCAATTGGACATCAAATTGCCTTGAAAACACTCTTCAAGACCTCTCAAAGCAAGTCACCCCACTCCTAGGGCAAACACTAAATAAACTTTTGCAAGGTGCCATCAAAAGACACATTTTCGTTGATATATCAACTCCAAATCAGCGGTAACAATTATTGGGCATACATCTCAATCATTTTTCAAGCATAAAGATTCACAATATCAAATTCAACATATCTTCAAATGAGGTCTCCGCCTTGTTTTTGTATTTTTTAAAGGTGGGCGAACCACTTTGGGGGGTTAAAATACCTAATGACTCTCCTTGTTGACTTTTTAGGATATATTTTTTTCTTTGCTCAACTCTCAAACTGACATTCATCTTTTTCAAATATAATATTAAATTAATTGTCTAAACAACAAATAGTATTTAAAATTATTTTTAGACAATAATTCAATAATTATTTATCTTTTAAATATGATAGTGGTAAAAACCACTTTTTAAAAATATTCTATTAATCAACTAGAGTTGCCTTATATGGATAAATGATAAAAATCACTATTTGGGCAATCATAATTAATTAATAAAATAACATCGCAAAAGTAATCCCTTAGTCTATAGGGACAGTAGACTAAAGGTCTTCAGTACCTACTCATAAGTGATCTAGAAATGGGGACATTACACCTTCATAGTGGAAGATTTGGAATTGGACTTGGAACTATTTGGCTTTTCATTCTTTTGTAAACTTTGATTTTGTTAGGATAATATCTCCCACTTTTTACCATTACCCCTATTTATAGCAATGAATTTGTGTTGATCTCTTATTTTGAGAGTCATTGTGGGCATGAAATCAATGCTGATTTGAGAGCTAGAGATGGAACAATATTGCGATCTATAAATTAACCCTTCACAGATTGATGAGGCATGTAAGTGGGATGTTTGAGCGGCTGCCAAAATTGATGAGGAGAGGTAAGCAGTCATTGAATTGTGTGATTTTGGGAGGTGGTCTTATGGAAAGCAGTTGGATCTTGTATGAGTGTCTTAACTTTGCTTCTGATAGTCTTAGTTGGATTTTCCAATTAAAGCCCTACACTGAGATATCTGCTTGTTGTTATTGTAGAATATTTGCTATTAGCTGATCACCATTTGATTGTGAAAATATGAATCCCAAGGTTGATAATCAGCAGATAAAGGAAAAGTGAGATTCAACGTTAGACAACAAAGTGAATGTTAAGGAGGCTTTGAGGAGAGTGCTGCAGATATGGGAAGGAGAATGCATGCTAATTGAAGGCAAAATGATGTCTATGGTGTAGTAAAATCACCTATAAATGAGCCTAATCAAAGGTATTGGAAATTAACAATCCAAAATATCATGTGGACCACTTGAGACTTTAACGGGAAATTTGTTGACAAATAGAAAAAAAGACAATCAAGTATCAATGGGTGAAAATTCACTATAGTGTTATAAGATGGAGTTGAGGGATATGAAAAAAGTGTTAGGGCAATGACTAGGGAAGAACATAAAAAGGGATTCACACGGGCCTAGATAAAAGTAAACATAAAGAAGAAGAAAAAAAACATCCAAGTGACTTAAAAAAAGTGCGTGAAGGAAGGAGACCAAAGATGGGTAAAAATAAATGAACAAGTGTAATGTCCCCTTTAGGGCCAAATTAAAGAAATTTATTTTTTATTGCAAACCCTTAAACAAAAAATTAACATGATAGAAATTACTGCTAAACCCTTAGAAAATACAATTTTTTTATAGATAATTGATGCCACAAAATAGACATTGAAAAAACAATACTTTTATTCAATGTATTCCACTCAAACCTTATGATGCTGAAACAATGAAATTGTGAAATTGAAACCCTCACAATTTGATTTTTTTTGCTGCAGAGTGGTTGTAGAATAGCAACGCTACAGATGTGATGAAGATCGACGATCTCCTTAGAATCCTTCTCCAAAACCAGTCTCAACAGTCCCAAGGGCTGCGCAACAGTCTATAGCAAATATGGCAGTCTTTACTATGGCACGACAACCTTTTGTACAACCAAAAATCTTGATTTGCTGATCCGCAAGCCCTCAAACAATTCTGAAAATTGATAGCTCCTTGCATTCAACAGAAATATGAATATTACTTGTTTTATCTACACACTTGTGACCCTTGGATGGAATTACTTCAATGGGTAAGGGGGTTTTCGTTCTCAAACTTAAATCCAAATGGTGAGGGTTTTCGTCCTCACAACACATACCAAATATAAGGGTCGTCGTCCTTATGTTGAAAACCAATGAATTAGAAGGCTCAATCAATTGAGAAAATATATTGATCATAAACTCGAATTTATTTAGTGAAAGAAGCTCTTTAAAACATGCAAACTTGCAACTGTTCATGACAGATAACAACTCATGATTTGAAATTATCAAAATTGACATGACATTAGCACAACAGTTGTAAAAATGCATATGCACTAGTATGAGTGCAACTGAAATAATGTGGTCGTTGAAAATGGTGATGACGACAACATTAATGGTAGCAATTTGGTTCATAGTTGCCCTGGATGTATTTCTTCTCACTTGACGGTAGTGTCCCATCGCCTTGCATTCCCTTCATGTCTTGTTGGTGATCCTTTGCACAAATATTCAAGTTTGGAGTCACTCCACCATGCTTATCAACATGGCTATCTTGGAATTCAATCATAGATGACAATGGCTTGCCTTTTGGAAGATGGCTAGTTAGCTCATGGATTGACACATCTATTTTCATCTTTGGCTCGTTGCATTTAGTTAGTGATGTCTTTTCCTCAATTTTTTCAAGATAAAACTTTTGCTGATCGACAATATGAAAAGTCAATAAAATATCTTTCCCTACATTAAATTTCATACCTTCTACCTGCATGGTTGATTCCTCCATAATTTGCTTTCTTTAAATTTCTTGCAACCCCTATTTTTCTTCATGCTCCACCATTACAATTGAAGAATTATTTCCTTTAATTTTATGTAGGTGTTGTTTTGCTTGATTGGCTATCAACTTAGCTTCCTTAGCTTTTCTTAGCCATTCATCTTATCTTTTTGGGGACCTCATGACATCCTCTACGTTTGTCTGCAATCTGGTTAGTTTCTTTTCAACCACATTCTTTGGGTCTTTTTCAGATAAAATCTCCTTACCTTTGACTTACATGTTGAATTCCTTTTGCTTCTCTATAGATTTTTGAGGTTCATATTTTGACCTTTCCAAATTTTTGATGTCTATCCATGCTTTTAGATCCCTTTGATATTCTTGCATAGCTTGCAATATTTCTAGCATGGATCTTTGCATTGTCCTCATGATTCACATGCTGGGAAGACACAACTCTGATACCACTAAAATATACCTAAACGGATATTTAAAAGAAATCCAGATTTATTGAAATCCCTTACAATAAACCCTTACAATAGAAAATATAATACTTTCCAAATGAACTCAATGCCCTTCTTTTATAGACACTTTTGGGTAAATAAAATATTATTTTCTATTATATTTTTTTTTCCATAGTCACAAGGTTTGGTTGGATCTGCACAAAATCTGGTCGAATCTGGGTTTTTCAGCCAACCTGGATAAGTTCGTCTAAGTCAACTTTGTGTTTTTTCAAAAAAATAATTTTGCTTTATTTTTTATTTTTTTGGTTTTCTGTACAAAAAAGGCCCAGAAACCATAAATACCATATAATATTAACATTTTATATTATTTTATTAATGCTTTTCATTGTATTTGTCAGTTTTACATATTTATATAACTATGCTCACACACACACATATATATGCATTTATTCCGGATCGAATGTTTTCGATTTTTTATAAGAATTCCAGATTTCGGATTTTTTTTGCCCTTCCGAACGGATTTGGATTTTCGAACCTTGTGACTGCTTTTTCTTCAGAATATAATTCAAAGTGACTTAGGAACCTTTTAAGATAATATCACTTTGTAATCTATGCCTAGCGTTATTTAATGACATCACTTTAGGGCCCCTTTTAAAAATCCTTTACTGGACTTGAACTTTTAATAATAAAATAATATTAAGCTGTCCTTTTAATAATGTAGGTTATTGGAACAACTTAATATATTATTTTTATTATTTTCTTAGCTTATTCTAAAAAGGGGACATGATAGTTTGCCCATTTCAAAGATTGCTTGTCCTCAAGCAGTGTTAGTTCACCTCATGACTCTAAATGCCAGTATCTCAAACCAATCTTTTTGTTTCTTCCATTCCTCTTTGTGATGTAATTGGCTTCTGTTGTGCTATGCTTATATAATTAGGAGTTGGAAGCCCTACACTGGGTGATGCTTTTCCAACTATATTAGTTGAGTGAATCCATGATAGTTGAATTATGAATCAACTGGGATCTAGAAAGAGTTTGAAAACACGATGTTTTTAAAAGGGGGCCTAAAGTGATGTTATTAAATAATACTAGGCATGGAGTACAAAGTGATATTATTTTAAAAGGTTCTTAAGTCACTTTGAATTATATTTTAGGGGAAAGAGAAAACAGAAAATAATATTTATTTTCCCAAAAGTGTCTATAAAAGAAGGGCATTGGGCTCATTTGGAAACTATTATATTTTCTATTGTAAGGGTTTATTATAAAGGATTCCGGTAAATCCGGATTATTTAAAATATCCATTTAGGGATATTTCAACAAGGAATGTGAGATATAGAAAAGGTCAAGATGGAGGAGAACATGTTAAGGCACTTCAATAAATTTAAAATTCTATGAGTGGTGGGAATGAGATCAGAGCACTAGCAGCTTTGAGAAGGATTCCGGTTCAGCTGATAACAGGCAATATATTTATGCACAAGTGATTTTATAAGCTGTCATTGCCAATTCTTTTAGCAGCATTTATCTCTAAGGCTGCCGTTTTTTGGGCATTTGCTGGGAGATCAGCGTAGTTGTGAATGTTTTGCAGGCCTTTGTTGCAGTATTTTGTAATAGTTAGATTAGCTAGCAAATTCCCGAGAGTTGTGAATCTGCTCATGATGAACAATTTTTGCCTCTTGGTAATCCGTATAGTTCTGAACAATTTGATTAATGATATTCAAAATCCTTGCTCATCTCTTGTACATTGGATTTTCTGAGCTCTTGGAATCGTACTGATAACAATTCTAGAGTCTCCTTCAATTTGAAGTTTCTAGCAATAATATTTATTAGCAAGGACGATGCCATGGTGGCAGGCAAACAACTTGGCCATTGCTTGTCTGCCTGCCAATGTCTTTTAAAAAATCAAGAATCAGCATCTCATTATTGTTTATTACGACTCCTATTCCGGATTACTTCAGATTATGCTTGGCCACCCCATCAAAATTCATTTTGTACCTAGGAGGTGGTTCCCATGCAGATTTTGGGTTAATAGTGAAACAAGGAAACTTATAGTGAAAAGGAATATTCCACCACTTTGTCATATGGGAATCAGTCTTTCTTGAAGAAGCATATATCCCTGTTTGTTCAGAAATGTAGACAATGGCCTTGCTTTGGATATTGGCTGTAACAATTTTTATTAAATGGTAGATGTTTGTATATTCATTATTGAATATCATTGCATTCCATTCCTTCCACATCTGCACATAATAAATCCCACATAATAAATCCTGGAGTGAGCTGAAATATATGCTGAAGAATTTTCGTGTCAGTTTGCAGTCTTTTCTAGTGTTTAAAATTTTTGCTTAAAAGAGAATAAAATTTGGCATTGAATGCCAAAAGAGTGAGCAATTTTTTTCCATATAGTGGTAGCCAAGTGACAATGAAGGAATAGGTATTGATTTGTTTCTGCATTATTCATGCAGTTTGGGCAGGCAGTAGGTCCAATTTTTCCCCTTCTGGAGTTTCTCTGCAGCTAAAATCTCTGTGTTTTAACCAGAGTTATTAAAAAGATTTGATTTTAGATCAAATTTGATAGGTCCATACTTGATTTCATTGCTCACTGCATCAAATAAGTCAAAATTTGATAAGCCGAAGCAAACTTTCAATGTTTAGTTGTGAATGTTGAACTTGGTGCAAACATAAATCAAGGCCATATGGTAAACTTTTGTGCCTGCACATCCGCCATAGTTTAGGAATGCCGAATTGGGAATGTAGGGTTAATGCAGAATGGGAAATTCAGATTTGAGTTCATGAACTATTATTTGCCTTATATAAAATATTGTAGCCAAACAGGCAAGTACTTTCTGGGTTCACTAGTGTTGGAGTGTGTTGGTTGATCTCAAATAACTAAACAACTGGAAGCTAGAATCCCTTTCGAAACAATGCTTACGTGAGATTTATTATTCTTATTCATTTCAAGGTCTTGCATTGCTGATGTATTCTTCCCAACTTTGTAAATGCCTTTCTATGCCATGATTTTTGTATGGATATTTGATTTCATAATGTATAAGATGAGAAAAATGTGCAAAATGATAACTGAAGAAAGAGGGCTACGGAATTGTTGAATGGGGGAGGGTTACAGTGAGGTTCAGAGTCTAACTCAGGAAAGCTTGCCAGCTCTTCGCAGCAAAATGAAGGACAGAGCTCTTAAAGAGTGTGATCACTATGTTGCAATATTTGCTGAATGTGCTCGAGGAAGAACACTATCTGTAGCTTGGAGTTGTCGACAACAATCAAAGCAGTTGAATACTTGCCTTCATCAATAGTAAGTATTCAAGTCAAAGGGGCCTAAGGTGTTTGGATTACTAAAGCTAGTGTTTTTTATTGCATCGTGCTTGTCATTTTTCTTATAAGCTTTACTTAAATTCTTCTCCTGCTATATTCAAATCATATGGACAATATCAAATGTTATACTTTTTCAGGTATGCTTAATTGATGAAGCACTCATGGTGTTCAGCTAATGTTCCTAAATAGTTTCATGTGAAAAAAGGAAAACACATTTTACTATAGGTGTGCTTAATTGATGCAATGGTCACGGGGTTCAGCTAATGTTCCTAGATAATATCACTTGCAAAGAGGAAAACAAATTTGACCATCCCGTAGCTTGGTTATATTGTTGGGTACTATTGTGGACAATGCCTAGATTATTTTAGAGAATGGCAATATCATGTTTTGTATTTGACTGAAATTTCAAAATTTTAAAACGAAAAATTGCAGTTATCCAGAAGTATTGAGAAAAAAAGAAATAAGTAAATTTGTCCAAATGTGAATTCCAACTTATCTGATACATACAAGCATTGAAGAATAAACCTCCATCTATGGTATTAGCTTCTTGGGTTATACAGAAAATAGTGTTGCCTGGTGACAGACTGCTAATCTGTTTTGAGTAGCAGATTTCAAGGGCTTCCTGCTGGGAAATTAAGACATTCTATTTAAGAGGGGATAGGCATTGCCCTATTATGTGTACATTGGTATGGTGAACTTTGGAACAAGTTTTTGTTTTTGCTTCTAATTTCTATTAGCTGCTTATTATGATATATTTATATATATGTTGTTTTGATTGGTCATCGCTTTTGACCATAGCTACGAACCGGTTTGGGACACATACGGGGCCCTAGATCCCCAGAGGATTACCAAAAAATTGATTAGATAAGATAAGATAAGATAAATATATTAATGTCCAACTAAAGACCACAAAAGTAGGTCAAAGGGACTGCAGATTACAGCAATGTGTCAGGGAAAAGCGGGAAACCAAAAAGGTCTCTGAAAACAAGAAAAAAACAATGCTGAAAGAAATAGTATAGAACGTGGCAAAGAGTGACCACGTTCAGAGCCAAACCACCAAAGGACCCAACCATGCTTAGGTCCAAAGAAGGGAGCAAAAGAAATGAGCAATCTCCAAGAATTTGTAAACATCGGGAGCACAAGAATGATCCCTAAGAAAGATGAACCAGGAGGGAATCCATCAAGAGTTCCAACTCTCCTAGCATCCAAGGCCGACGAGAAGAAGCTCCGAATAGAACTCTGACTTAAAGAAGGGGAGGTATGATGCTTGGTCTGTCCTCCAATCCTTTGGGCATTCTTGAATCAGTTCTTGAAACGGTAGTTTGGGCATTCTTGAATCTTCTCGGCTGTATTGTGTTCCTTCTTTTTATGAGGAGTAGACAATCAACATGATAAGACAATCGGACTTTAAAGAATGGACAAAATTTTAGACGATAGTATGTTAAAGCAATGTTGTGTCCTTTTGCTCCTGTAGGCCAAGAACTTCAAATGGTTAATGATAAGAGTATGAGAATTCTCAGTTTTAGAAATTAGAATGTGAATCATCCTTGAACAATCACCTAGGTTGTTGCAATTTTCTTTG
This sequence comes from Torreya grandis, assembly GCA_037957365.1. Lineage (NCBI taxonomy): Eukaryota > Viridiplantae > Streptophyta > Pinopsida > Cupressales > Taxaceae > Torreya > Torreya grandis. The sequence continues at coordinate 687,296 of JARHVA010000098.1, forward strand.
TGCATTTCTAGAAATTGAAGGCCTATGATTTAAAATAAAATATGTGAATTTTAGAAACGTTTCATTTTCTTGTTGAAGCCATCAAACTGCACTTAATTTCACATTTGAAACAAAATGCAAACACTAAATTGATTTAACTTTGTCTTAGCAATTATGAATTTTTTCGGTCTATGATTACATCCATGGATTGGTCCCCAATTTCTCAATGGATTGAACAATGAAATCTTTTCAAAAGAAAGAAATGAAAAGGAAATTGAATAAAATGCAAAATCCAAATTCTTTCTTCGAAAGGGTGATTCAAGCAATCTCCATCACAAACTTTCTAGCTTGGTTCGCAATGGAACAAGGCCTTGAGTGGGACAAGAGGTATCTCTGTCGGGTTATAGACATCTGGTTGGTAGCAGAACAATGCCCATGCCATTCCTTCCCAAGCCAAACATTCAAAATTATTTTTTTCAAAAATTATAATTGTTTTAAACAGGGTTAAATTTCTTTATGTAAATGCAAGAGCTATAAAAGAATCAATCACTTTCAGCATACACTGATGGTCTTAGGCAGATCTGAAACTTTGTCATATATGGAGGCGGACTTTAGTGTTTTTATCTTTCTAATTTTTTCTGAAGGAATTGTATGTAATTTTGTGGCCCTTGTTTGGGTTTGATGATTTATAGTCTAGGTTCTGAATGTTAAACAACATTCTCGCTATGGAAGTCGCCATTTGTTGGGTCCAACAAACCCCATACTCAGATTTTCATATGGGGATCCTCTTGCTTCAACATAGTTATTTGCTTTTGAGGGTTTTGCATACTGGTATGACTTCATTTATGAGTGTCATGCAAATTGCAAAGATTGGGTTCCATTTTCAGTTCCTAACTCATGAGCCAGTCATGTTTGATAACTTTAGCATAGCTTCACTTGATCCTTCATTCACAACGACTAGACAATCCTTGTTGAGAGTTCAAGCAACAAAAATTGGCCTTTTGAAGCTTTCTAAAGTGATTTAGGTTTTCAGTCATCATTGAGTTATATACTTAATGTATTTTCAAAAGTCACGTAAAATGTGGATTCTTGTATGATCATTTTATTATTCATAGTCCTAACTAGAAGTATTTGCTTTTAAAGTCTAGTATTTGGTTCATTATATTTGTCATTCATTCAAGAGGTCTTATTTTGAAACATTTGCCTTGTGCTTCATTATTGAACTTTTCGACTGTATTATGATCGTGATTTGTACATATCTAGTTCATATTGTAATCTAAATGATCGTGTTTGCACGTTGAAATGTTCATTTGATTGTTAAAGCAAAATTTATTCCACTCAAATTGGCGTTTGTTTGGTCAAGTTTTCATTAAGATCGAGCTTTGTTTATACGTTTTATCAACTAACTTACCAATGGTTCCCGAGTCCACTTTTGCTTTATCTTTGTTCGCATAAATTATCAAAGGCTTCAAGCCATCGATCTACACCGCTTGTCGAGATCTCGACAACTCGCAATGCATATTTTTGAAGTCGAAAAGCTCCTGGAGAGTTGTAGGCAGTCCATGTGGAGCAATTTGGAGCACCCGGGACTCGACAATTACCAACCTGCAGTTCTAAAGTTCCCTCGAGCCTGACTTACTGAGATCGTGTCAAGTGTCACAATCTTGGGCATTTGGGGATCATTGATTACAGTCAACAATTTCAAAGTGTTCCCCGAGACCTGTAAACCCCACGATTGTGATGCGTGGTTGCATTGCATGTAATCAGAGCATGTAGAGGGTCGTTGCAATGTCAAAATGGCAACCCACGCCCGATTACAAGTGTCACAATCTCGGGCGTTCGGAGTTCGGGAGAGAGAGATTAATAGTATATAGGCCTAGACCTCGTTGGCTTTCGTGATTGCGGCACGTGGTCGTATCGTGGGTACTCGGACAACGAAAGGTATAATACACAGTTCATGAAGTGCCCGTAGAGCATCTTGCGGTCCATGTGTCTAGGGATTGGGCATCCAAATAGCCATGTGGCAAGCAATCAGAGTGCCAAGTGGTAGTCAAAATACCAAGTGATAAGAGTCAACATGATGAGTGGCAGCCAACAGGATAAGTGGCAAACGCGGGGCAAAGAAAGAGCCATGAGTAGTTTAATAGTCAGAATCTACCAGAGCTTCTGCGTTGTCCATGTGTCATTAGATCTAGAGTTCGAGATTTGATAGTCAAAAGTCTATAGGCCCAAAGTCTTCCGAGCCCCGAAGTTCTGAGATTGTGACACATGGCTGCATCTCGTGAACTTAGAGCTCGGGGAACATGCAGTGCATAGTCGATTATCGTCGAGGAACTCGAGGATCAAAGAGACACTAGATGAATGACATGTGGTGACATCCTGTGCATTCGGAACCTGGAGGGAGCGATAAACAAAACAAGCAACCCGAGGATCAAAGAGACATCGGATGAATGACAAGTGGCAAGATCTAGAGATTGCAGTGAAGAATAGAGCAAAACCCAAGTGAATGATAGATGACGTCAGTAGACAATGACCTTGAATTCGACGACTGAACAAAGAAGAGGAGGACGAGTGAATGACGATCTGATTGTGTTCCTTGATTGCAATGACTAAGCAAAATCAAGTGTGAAGAAAAGTTGTTTGGTTGAATATAGAGCTTGAAGGTCGAGTGGCTAAGATGTGGAACAAACATTACTTGTTAAATGCAAAATTGTGAAAGATGTAACAGTAATTTCTATGAGTGTCCACGAAACACCTCTCAAGCTCAGTAAAACCCCATTATGTTCCCAAACAAAGAGGCATATACCATTTGGTAGAAACTTAGAGCTTTTAACAGTTAACAAGTCACAAAGGGGTCAAATATCTCAGTTGCAAGCCACAAATCAACAGTTGCAACAACAAAGTGTTCATTATCAACAAGGCATGGTTCATCTATGGGAACCACAAAAAGGTGTGCCAAAACAATAAGTTGTTTTGGAAGTTTGGGTGATTGATCCTTTACTCTATCCTTATCCCAAAAGACCAGATAAAATTGTGCTAGTGGGACTAACTAGAAATCAAATTTCTAATTGGACCACAAATATATGTGTGCGCTATTTGGAGGAACCAAAGGAAGCATTCAATTTATCTACTTGTAAAGAGGAATTATCATGGAATGCATGGATTATAGGATATGCTTAGAATAATTATAATGAAGAGACCTTGAGACTCATGAATCCAATGCAAGGTCCAAAGGCATGTCACCTCACATCCGATAATGCTTTCAAGGCAAGTGACAATGGAGCAACTCAATTATAAGGTAAGTAGATTCATACATATGCCATCTTGGTTGGATTCAAATTTGATGTTTAGATAGAGTGCAATGGCCCGAACCATGGTCATATTTGCAAATTCATGTGTGATAGTATTTGTCATTATGGTTGGCAGTAAGTGGCCAAATGACTATTCTCCATACAGAGTCAATGGCATGCTTGGTGGGGCAGCAACAATTTCTTTTTCTCGTAATGGTTTTGATTCTATTGCTAGGATTGCTGATTTACCACTCAATATTGGCATAACATTTACCATGCATAATAGATTGTATTTATGTGGAAGTAATGGCACATTAAGGAAGATTTTGCTTAACCACACTAAGGAACAAGAAGGTATTGGTAGTCACTATGAACCACCATTTGTGGTAAACAGTCAAGAAGGTAATTCACTAAATGCTTCTTGGTGTAAACTAACATATGATATTGCACATGCGTATGAACATAAGTGCCAAAACTTTTGTCATCATGGAAAGCATTCTAATAAGGGTGAAAATGTGAAAGGACACAAATCCTTTTGCTCAAGGTAGCTTATGCATTCGGATATGGGATCTAGATGTTATTTTGAGACACACGAAGGGTAAAATTGGTGATGAGTTCAATATCATTATTGCTGATAAAATATATGTTATGAATACTAACCTGATCATGAAAGTTCAGTGGCTGCAGTTCATGTGACAATACCCACAAAATTCTCAATCGAAGGAGATAAACTTTATTTTAGAAGGGAAAGTTGTGATGTTTAGAAAAATGGAAGTAGCAGGGGCAGCAAGATGCTTGGTTTTGGATGGCATTCGTACCTTCTCTTTTATGGTATGTTGGATAAGCATCCTTTTGATATTCAAAATTTTCTGAATAATTGTAGTGTGGTGTTTACTTATTTGCCCCTAGGATTGCAGCCAAATAATGGAACCCAACACATCATACGTTTGGATTCAAGCTCCCAACATGTTAGTGACCCCAAGATGCACAAAGGAGAAATTGCAGAAGATGAAACACAACAAAATTATATTGAGGGGAATCTTGTGGCTTCATTGGTTGCAATATTGGAAGTCATTTTTTGCAACATGGCGCTACTTGGTAGAGGACCAAAAATGCATATTTGAACATATGCTGAAAAAGGTTTGGTTTCTCATGTCAATTCACAATAAATGTTTTTGCAATGAATTAAGCTGATTTTATTATTGCTAGCACATATCACAAGATTGTTGGAAGTACAGTTACTATTGGGCAATGTGAAAGCTATGCAGTTTTTACACTCCTTCGAGAATACAATAGAGGTTCTAAGGTTCATTTCTAGGATAAAACTAGCAACAAGAATGCTGCTACAGCTAATAAGATCTAACAAAAGATGAAGGTGAGTAAAGTCCAAGAAGAATATGTTGCAAAAATCAAAGGTGCACATCCCATTGAAGAGGTGAAAATTGGTGCAAATATAATCTATGTTGCTCAAGTAAGGAGGAGCTCAACAAAAGGACAACAAGAAAGATTGGAGCGTTCCAATAAATTTCAGAATGAGGTAAACAAACTTGAGGAACAAAGAAGGAAAGAATTGTTCCAGCTTAGAGAAAATGAGAGGCTAAGCACAGGCCATGAAATATTCGGAATAGTGTGCAGTTTGCAAACAACAATTTACACAGAAGATAAAAACATTGGAATCCCAACTTGAAAAATTCAACTTTCAGCAACAAGAAGTTTGCAGCCAAGATCAAGCCACGGTACAGTTGTGTATTGATCAAATTTCACGATTACATTTTCAGCTGATTACTAAAAGAACAAGTTTTCAACAATTTCAGAATAAGTTGATAGAAAATAATGAAGCTTTCAAGGCAAAGAATAAATCAGATGATTTTATAGACATTGTTGTCCAAGGTGTTGTAGAATTTTGGGATGTTCCCATAATTACCCATCAACATTGGCCACATGTTTACATTTTAGATTTGCTGATAATAAAAGATGAGAAAACTTGTTGATAGAAACTAAAGTAAATCTCTACCTATTGTAAGGAGAATCCAAGAAGGTTATGGTAATGCTTTCCCTGATAGGAATTGGGAGAGCTTATCAGAGATTAAACTTTTTCAAAACCAACAATCAGTAATAATCACACAAAATATTGTATTCTTCTGATCATAATTCATTTGAACCAGTGCAATTATATCGGAAGAATATTTCCTATTATCAAGGAGGTAGCTTCAACAACTCTACTCATATACTTTAAATATATATATTATTGTTACACAACAATAATATATTATTAACTAAGAAGTTACCATATTATTTACTCAATGTAAATACTAAATCCCAACATTCCTCCCCTTAGTTTTTACATGGTAAAACATATCTCGTTTTCTGAACTATAACATGTTTTTAATGGAGTTGACCTCATGATCTTGATACAAAACGAAAAGTACTCCTCGTCAACCTTCTATGATTTTCAACAGGTTTACCACAAATCTGGACATGAACAGGAACCCATCAATCTATTCACCTCATGTAGTTTTCTGGATCACCACTAACATTTTCAAGATCCATGAATGTTACAATACATTTTGAGGAACATTCTACAATGCTTCTACAACAGGGGTTACATAAGAATTTTACTTACAAGTGATCATGAACGTACCACATATGTTCTTATTTTGCACACCAATCTGAAAAAATTGAAAAACACACCACACAACTGAAACAAATGCCACCAAATCATATTGGCCCTGTTGTGGGTGACTGACGAGAGGCTTTGAAAACCTCTTTCCTCTGTTGCCTTCAACCCCTTTCTTGTCGTTGCTTACTCAACAAATTGCGTCGATGAAGCTCAAATGTTTTCACATTGGTTTACTTCCCCCTTTATTGTGAAACAATATATTTTCATAGGACGTCGGGGTCGCCCGAAAATGCATCCTTTTACAAAATTTATTTTGACTATGAGTATGACAATTTTTTTTGACAATGGACCCAAAAACAACTTCGACTCTATACTTTGACACTTAAAGGATTTTTGATGACGATATAAAACAAAATGATCAATTTAAATTCTAATATAACTTTTAGTAATGATTTAGAAGTTTAATCTATAAACTTGGACTCAAGAGAAGACAATGCCATTAGTTATACATTGATCACTGATTAAACTATACCCAAACAAAAACACTTTAAACTAATATCAAAATTTATAAAATGACTATATAAAATAGTTTGACTCAACCAATAGCCAAAAATACTAAATAAAGTCGAGTAAACTTAAACCTATACACTTAAAAAAATATGACAAAATTCTTATTAAATAAAAACATTGTCATAACCACGGAACTAGTGGTTTCCAGTACGATCTGGCTCGGCAAATTGAATGCATATAATGTGTGACCAATCGAATGTGAAGGTAATGTTAGTCAAACCCATGAATCAGAATTGGAAGGCGTAGAATGACAAATACACGTGGACCCTGACAAAACTGAATTCGTCGTTTGAAGATGCATAGAAATAAGCTGGAGGCTGGAAGAAAAACAACGATGCATGAGTCAGGTAGATCAGACTGCTTATGGTGCAATTGTGGACAGCACAATTGGAACGTGGAATCTAGATCGCTGATAGGTGCACGACGATAGACAGTTGCACAGACTTGAAGAGGTTCGGGTAAATATGATTTTCTTGGGCAGAATAAACACACACCAATGCCAATATAAATTGGCAAAACCAATCACAAACAATAATATAAATATGAAGGTATACGGTATAATCAGGTACCACACAGGTGTGATAGCTCCATCAGGATCAACGATATACAGGTCACCACTCAAAACAACTGACACCTTCAAACCAATATGACTTGTGAACAAGGAATCCAAAAGGGGAGATTAGTATTGTGTTAGTCCAACAAATAAATCTCGAAACAACACACTAAATCCTAACACCTCTAGCCTAGACACTAGGGAGAGCTTAGTAACAAACAAACACATGAAAAATGCAACCAAAATATAAAAGAAACACTCTTTTACCTTGCTTGGAGCTTCCAAATGGCTTGTTGAATGGCTTGCTCGGTTTGTGCTCATTAAATCTGTCTCCATTGCTCCACTTCTCCTTGTCACCTTGGCTTGGCTTAAGATTTGGGCATACACTATGGGCATGAGGCTTATGGAATAAATCCTTCATAATAACTCTACAATATCCAAGCTTAGAAATGAAGAGGCATGGCCTGGTATTTATAGTCTTAAGAATTAACTCTCACTCAAGGTGAGTTAGGGTTAAGTTTAGGCTTGGAATGTATTCAAATTAATCCTAGGTGGGTTAAAACTAACTCCAGTTGAGTTAGGGCCATGTGGGGAGACATAGGTCAAAATGATTATGTCCTCCATTTAATTCATATATAATTGTAAGTTGAGTGGTGACTCACAAAAGTAATAATGAAAGGCTTAATATTTTGATTTTAGGATTTTCATTTTTAGATATTCATTAATTTCAAATGGATAATTCAAGTAAGCATTTAATTTGATTTAGCTTGTTAATTGATTTAGATTAGCCTTTTAGCTTTTTCAAGATTTGATTTAAGTGTGCAAGTGCCCCACTTAATAGGTCCATAGACCAAATTGATAGTTGTTATGCCGCAAGGTGATTATGGATGAATCCGTGAGAGGTTATTGTTGCATACGGTAGGATACCTCAATTAGGGATGTCTCAACACGATTTTGAGCTTTGATAAATGATACATAAGTAAATTTGGGACATTCAGTGATTCTTAGGTTTAATTTGCAATGGTTGGTAGGAATTGGTCGGAGGCCATTTGTGGCCAAAATTGGGCGTCTACAGTTTGCCCTTGTTTGGGAAGACGTTGCAAGCTATATGCACAGTAACGTCTTCTCAAATAATGAAACAGATTGTTAAGAAATGAAGAATGTAATAATTGAAGAAGCTCCAAACAAAGTTTGGGAAGCCTATAATGATGCCCTCTCGAGGGAGTGGCCGACACATACAATTGATAGACAGCCCCTTGAAAAGAAGCAAAACAAAAAAATGAAATTAACCCATAGGTGAGATTAATCCAATCGAGATAATGCTTGCATGCATTGATTTAAAAAGTACGGATTTGTCCAAAGGCAGTTATAATCAGTAACAAAGGTTGAGACACTGATTTGCCCAAAGGTGTAGGGACGTGCCCTAGTAGGGTAGATGTGTCAATAATGATTTGCCCACAAATAGTTATAATCATTAAGCTGACCTGGAGTGAATAATGATTTTTGATTGTGCTCCAGTAGGGCAGATTGGAAAACATAACTCACGGATATAACCTGTCATACAGATTAAAGATGAGCGGACGCAAATGTAGATGTGATGGTCTAATGACTGAAGAAACCACAAACAACCAAGCACACGAGGATGTGCAAAATGATGAAAGAGATGATTGGAAGAATAATAATTAATCAATAGAAATGATTCAACTGTATCTGCGAATGCGGAGATGCTCATCCTTATTAGCATTGATACAACCGGAATGGTAAAGAGGTTGATTTGATCAAGATGGATGAGAGGATTTGCTAAGGTTACCACAGAGAAACTTCTGCGGCTCCATTGCTTATAAGATTTCTTGAGCTGATTTTTGCTATAGCATGTGATGGTATGCATCATGATATAAAACACCACGATGGTTTAACTGAAATGTGCATAAAGACTGACTCCCGATCCAATAAAAAATTGAAAACAATGCACCAATGATAAAAACCATGATGACAATGTTGACGTATGAATATGGATAGATTCAAGAATAATACACAAGAAATCACCCAATGAACGCATATAGTCTGAGTCAAGGCAATACAACGAAAGGAAACAAACAAACACACAGAAAGCTTGAAAGAAAAAACAAAAGAATGCATCCTGTCATCAACCAAGTCAATACCTATGTGTGAAGGCTCAATGGAATGATAAATGGGTGGTGCCCCCAAGTAAGGATATATGCAAAGGGAAAGGTCACACCCCCAATGGAAATGGAATGGATTAGAATTAACAATGGATTTTGCTCCAATAGGGCAGATCGAGGATGACTGACTAGGTTTAAACATGACACGTCTTTGGATTTTAAATTTTTTGAAATATTTTTGGAATTTTGAGGTATCTTAACTCAATTGAGAATTATGATACACCACTCGCAACATGGTGAGAGTGTTGGCTTAGGTTGCTCGTAAAACAGCGAGAGGGTATGGAAAAGGGGGACTGAATTGATCTCAACGTGAATCGAGCATGACCTACATAGTCCCATTAAAACCTCAAGTCACAGTGGTTCTGCCAACACAAAAGGCAGTGAGAACCAACTAGGTCACAACAAGTTCACGAATTAAGGCAAATGGCAAGGCAAATGAGAATAGTAATGACAAAGTGATGTGACAATGCATGGTAAAAGGTGTTGTTCTTAATTTGCCCATAGGTGGTTATAATTAAAAAACGACATAGGTTTGTGATATTAATTTGCCCATAGGCGGTTATAATTAAAAAACGACATAGGTTTGTGATATTAATTTGCCCATAGACGATTATAATCAGTGGCATCAATCAAACGTAAATGAAAGATATCTTGCCAGATCCACTGTCACTACTTTCATAGACTGTCATTTAAACACGAAATTTTGAAACTGCTGAAATTGGATCAGAATCCCCTCACGGAAGGTGTAGGAAGAACCAAAGGAACCAAGATCAAAACATGCTTGGATAGGGTAGGTCAAAACAAGCTTTAATTTAATAGGAAAAGCATGGTGGGATGACATATGGTATGTCATGGTTCAAGGATGGTGATGTTATGACAATTGGATATAACAGTAATAGGGTTGCCTCCAAATGATAAGGCATGTTAAATGGTAGGGTATGAAACAACGACAAGAGGAATGACAAATGGAAAATGGCAAGGTAAAAGGCAAATAGTAAAGGTATGGTTTTTGGCAAGGTAAATGTTTTTGGCCAAGTAAAAATTTTGTTGTTCTTACTGATGTGGAGATGTATGCCCTGATCAACAAATGATACAATTAGAATAGTCAATCATGTAAATTGCTAGCCCACACCTCTTTTGAATAGTTGCTCTGTCAAGAACTGGCTGCAGATTTGGACTCCAAAAATGTTGTGATCTTCGTTGGTTGTTGATTTTGTTTCCTCGAAACGTCGAGACAAGATATCTTTGTAGCCTCTACAAAGGAAGTGCAGCCAAGGATGATAAATGTGGATGAATAGTGGATAAAAGGTTTGATTTGGCAATGTAAAGGTGGATGATAATGAAATGTATAATGGTTGGGCAACAAATGAAGATCGAAATTTTCAGGTACACAATGTTGTTGATTATGGATTCGACATAACTTTGAATGTGATGGGGCCGAAGACTTCTGAACATGCTCTCAATAGGACCACAAGATTTTTTTGATGTTTGGGCCTGATAGTAGCTTCCATCTGATTATGTTGTAGATTGGAAGTTGTATTGATGTTATCTTTGATAATGTCTTCATCAGGCAGTGAAGAATTGTTGTGCTTAGCTATTGGCACCTTGATGAGGTTTTCATCAATAAAAATGTCTTGATTATCCCATAGTGCCTCTGAGAAGATTTCACTAAGGAACTTTGACTTTTGACTTTGATTGTCTTCTAGTGCCTCAAACAAGGTTTCACTAGAAGATGCTGAGTTTGGACTTTGATTGTCCCCTAGCGCCTCTGAAAACGTTTCATTAGGAGATTGTTCTTTTTCTGCATGAATGTGGTCGTGGTTCTCCTAATATTCTTCAACTGATATGTCGTCATAGATGCAGTTCAACAAGGTATGATTTTGTCAGTCCCAATCGACACTTGTGGGAGGTGGAATGTCAATTTAATGGCGAGGTTGTGTGGTGGTAATGGCATGTGGAATGGTAATGGAATGGGAAGAGGCAGCGCAATTCTCGTAGAAGAGACTACGACAACTTGTGTTGAAACTGAAGTAATCATCTTCAAAAATCGTAGAAGAATCATAATTGTATTCAAATTGATCTGTGAGGCATGCGTAAACAATGCTGTAATAGCGACGAATGTATTCTGATTCTGAAGTTGATTCCAACTCAAAGGACTCTAAATCTGATGTTGAGACTGACGTTGATTTTGCTTTAGATGTTAAATCTGATTTTGGTTCAAATATAGAATCTAATTTCAATGTTGATTCTTCATCCGGTGTGGATGCTACTACAATGATGTCTTGTTGAATGTTTGGTTTTGGGCAAGTAACGACATGTGATGGCATAATGGGCTCCATAGAGACTGGTTTGTCAAAACGAGACTCCTCCATGAGGGGAAAAAAGTCAAGAGACAATTCCGTAGAGATTGGTTTGTCAAAGGGAGGCTCTTTAAAAACATGACAATGGTCAAGATAATGATTTACCCAAAGGCGGTTATAATCATTAAGAAGTGATTCAGCAAAGATTGATTTGTCAGAGTGAAACTCCTCGAAAATAAGGATAGTATCAAAAGGTGATTCATCACAGGGTGACTCATCACCAATAGGTGTTTCAACAAAAACATCGTGGATTGGTTGGCTCTCTTGGCCTTGATTTCAATCAGTTGTAACATACCTGTTTTGAACGTATCTTGGTCGTTGAATGATTGGCTCAGTTGGAGAGGTACTGATTGGCTAGGGTGTGGCTCAATGATTAGCATGGGTTTTTAAAGTGGGGAATGGTTGGCATTGGATGAAGGATGGCTGAGGGTTGGATAATGATAGGCTTATCTATGATGGGCTTAACAAAGGTTGGTTGCCGGCCTAGGATGGTAGCTTTGCTTTGTCTAGTCGCAATTTTGTAACCTTGTTGGGATAACGAGCTACCAAATTTGGAACTGCGTGGAATAGTAATAGTAGGACATTGCGAAGCTTGTTTGTTTGCACAAACCAAAGGATGAGGTCCTAGAATGGTAATGGTAGGGCATTGCGAAGCTTGGTTGCTATTGCGAGCCAAAGGACGAGGTCCTGGTGTGGTAATGGTAGGGCGTTACGGAGCTTGGTTGATGTTGCGAGCCAAAGGATGAGTTCTTGGGATGGTAATCTGTGGACATTGTGGAGCTTGGTTGCTTTCACAATCCGCAAGAGGGTTAATGGTTTAGGTGGGGGACCGGACACCATGAGCAATGAGAGGGCGAACATCGTAGGTTCACCGACCCAAAGAATGTACCACCGAACACGGTGCTTGGCTTTGTTCCCCAGATTGAGTATTGCAAGGAGGATAAGGATCCGTCTCACCAACATCATCCCAGTAGGGGTCTTGAACAAAGTCATCGTGTGCGACCATGCTATCATAACTAGAATTGTACATGGCTCCGCTATGAGTGTAATGAGCCATATCAAAATTAATGGTGAACGTTTCGCAAAAAGGCCTAGAGTTCTACAAACTCTGAAAAACAATGTCCAAAGGACAAATGGTCCAAACATATTCTAACTTGGTCTAAAAAGTGGAGCTATATCTCCAAAATGGTCCGTGCTAAAACTTGGTATGAAACGGTCTAATGTCATATGTCTAACGTCAAATGGTTGACACAAAAGATCAAGTGGTTGAATAAAAACCGGAATGTCAAACTCTAGGTACAAAGTGTTCCAAACAAGTCTAATCTAAATAAACAAAAGTTGCTAGGTCTTTTGGGAAAACAAGGCACAAAAGCTAGGCTTAAAACAGGGACGTGCTAGGTCTTTTGGAAAATGCACAAAAACTAGACTTTAAACAAAACAAGGTATGGGATTTAATCTAGCAAATTTGAAACACTTTGGCATAAACTAGGCACTCAAACTTTAGACATGAACTTGGTCAATTGGTATAAGGCATAAAACTTTAGGCACATGGAGATAGGCTATTTCTTCAAATCTAAGCACAAACAATAGTTGTTGAATAGGATAAAGAATTGACCTAAGTTAGATAACCCAAAAGAGAAAGATCGATGTCTTGGTCAAAAGTACACAAGGCATAGGCATAAATCAATCAATGTTTGGATTGGAATTTGTCAAGGTTAATTATGAACTCAACTTTTAAAAACTAGGTTTTTTCAAACAAACAAGCTGGACAAAGATGAATGGCATAACTGTACTCGGTATAGATCCAAAAGGTACATGTGACTTTGGTTTTGAAATTGGAATTTGGACATAATGTAACTAGTCTTTGAAACGATTCGAGTAGCGTAACGACGTTATCGTGCTCTAAAGATGTAATCAATGGTTTTGTTCCATGACTTAAAGACAAAAATGTTTGAAATGAATTGGGCAACGTAATGACATCCTTTTCAATCAAATGACAAACACACACAAAGGTTGATAAAAAGACTAGGCACATGTACGATGTCAAATGGCCAGAATAACACTTCAAACAAAAGAGTGATGTAGAAAACAAGACTCATTTTTGGACTTGGTATGATAAACAAAAATAGATAGTTTGACTCAAGACCATGCAAGAAAGGATAAAATGGCATAAACACCTAACATCTTAAATCCTAAAACTGACAAGGTTGCATAGTACTCTCGAATTCCATCAATATGCTCGCTCTTGGGAGGATTTTAAGTGTTAATTTAAAAATAAAAGTACATGAAAAGTAGGGTTTTTAGGCCCCCTCTTTTCCCAAGAGTTTGTACTGTGACATGGAACTTCGGGCTATTTGCCTTGCATCAACAGTATGTCTGCGGTAAGTGGGGTTGTTCTAAACTATCAATTTTTGCGCATTTGTAGATGGTCCGAAGTGTGACTAACACAAGAGATGCAATCATGTCAATTGGATCCACGTCAACCGGTTTGTTGTGAAAAGGTCTTGTCTTTTTCACAACTACTACATCCGTCACTTGTTTAGTGTAGTGCGATGTCTGAGTTGCCCTTACAGTTCGAGGTAGTGTCTTACTAACGAAGCTTGTTTAACTGCTCAAACAAGCGTCCCAATAAGTCAACCTCAATTTGTATACCTTATCGTGGAGTGGGGTTGAAATGATGCTGGAAAATGAATTCCTAGGTCAACACTTCCCTACAAAACCTATGAGGAGAAGCGAGCTCCCGCCCACAAGCCAAAGTGCATAAAAATAAAGACAAGGGAAAAGACTTTTTGATTTTTTTAGGATCACCCAAACCATACGGATTTGAGGAGGGCCCTATCCACTTCCTTTTCATGCCTTTGGACAAGGCATCAAATGTAAAGAATGAACGCTTTTGGTCATCCGAGTTCTCTAAAGGGGATGGGGGGGAGCATACACATAGCACTCGTTTTGCTAGAAAACAAACAATTTCAATAAACAAGCACGAAAAATGGAACTCTTAAGAGTGTTTAACTAATATGAGAGTTCCTTTTAAGGCACTAAAATGAAGTATGAATGAAGTTTGAGCCCCTTGGCATTTGTTGTTGAAGACTTTAAACAAAACAAAAACAACTTAAGTGAAAATATTTTAAACATCAAATTTAGATGTTCGTTTTGCAACTTTTAGTGTTTATAAGTGTTTTCTCTTGGCCTTTGGGTCTTGCAAAAGATGTTAGGGTTTTCTTTTGTTTCTTGGAAAAAAATGATATTCCTGCAAGTTAGCTCAATAAGACAAAAATTAATATTAAACTATGAAAATCTACAAGCAACAGTTAGAAGGCTAACCGAACACACAAAACATAAAAACCAATTGTCAGTGTTTTGATCATAATTTATAAAATATGCACCAATTTGTCACGAAATTTTTGGAGGTTGTTAATGGGTTAAAGGTGCACCTCTGCAAAATTTTAGACCAAAACAATGAATAACAAAAAAGTTATTAGCTCTGTACCAGCTGTTTTTTAACAAAAAAAAAAGAAAAGTGAGTTACTAAAATGATCATAAATGCTAAAATATAGAGAGTTTTGTTTTGAAATTTTCAGAGCATATAAAATAATTACATATATTTCTACAAAAATTTAGAAAAAAATATTGAATACATAAAAGTTATTAATTCTTTAAGGGCCGTTTTTATTTTAGCTAAGCAAAAACAAAATAGAATTAAAAACTAACAAAACAATTTTGTGGGGTGCGCGCTCATGAAGTGTCCCACCGGGTGTGCCACTATGTGAACAAGGAATCCAAGAGGGGAGTTTAGTATTGTGTTAGTCCAAAAAATTGAAAACAACACACTAAATTCTAACATCTCTAGTTTAGACACTAGGGAGAGCTTAGTAACAAGCAAACACATGAAAAATACAACAAAAACATAAAAGAAACACTCTTTTACCTTCTTTGGAGCTTCAAAATGGCTTGTTGAATGGTTTGCTTGGCTTGTGTTCAAGAAATCTTTGTCAATGAAGCTCCATTGCTCCACTTCTCCTTGTCACCTTGACTTGGCTTAAGATTTGGGCATTATAACACTATTGGCATGAGGCTTATGGAATAAATCTTTTATAATAACTCTACAATATCCAAGTTTAGAAACAAAGAGTTATGGCCTTATATTTATAGCTTTAAGAATTAACTCACTCAAGGTGAGTTAGTGTTAAGTTTAGGCCTGGAATGGGTTCAAATTAATCTTAGGTGAGTTAAAACTAACCCCAGTTGAGTTAGGGCCAAGTGGGGAGACATAGGTCAAAATGATTATGTCCTACATTTAATTCATATATAATTGCAAGTTGAATGGTGACTCACAAAAGCAATGATGAAAAGCTTGATATTTTGATTTTAAGAATTTTCATTTTTAGATATTAATTTCAAATGGATAATTTAACTAGGCATTTAATTTGGTTTAGCTTGTTAATTGATTTAGATTAACCTTTTAGCTCTTTCAAAATTTGATTAAAGTGTGCAAGTGCCTCACTTAATAAGTCCATAGGCCAAATTGATAGTTGTTATGCCGCAAGGTGATTAGTGATGAATCCGTGAGAGGTTATTGTTGCATATGATATGATACCCCAATTAGGGGTGTCTCAACACGATTTTGAGCTTGATAAATAATACGTAAGCAAATTTGGGGCGTTCAGTGATTCCTAGGCTTAATTTGCAATTGTTGGTAGGAATCGGTTTGAAGTTTGATCGAAGGCAAGTTGTGGCCAGAATTGGGTGTCTACATGACTTAGACTTGTAATCTCAAATTTTATAGATGGTCAACCATGAGTTTGAAATGAAGTTGCTCTCAATCACATCAAAACCACAACATTTGATGTTGGATGATTAGATCGTGAATTCATAGACTCATCTTGGATTGAATTGCTCTGATACCATTGATAGGAAGTCGCAGAGCTTATCAGATAGTAAATTGTTTCAAATCCAACAATCAATAATAATCACACATTATATTGTATTCTTCTAATCATAATTCAGTTGAACCATCACAAATATATAGGAAGAGTATTTCCTATTATCAAGGAGGTAGCTTCGACAACTCTCTTATATTCGTGAGTTGGTTGAACAACTCCACTCATGTATAACAAACTCTAAATATATATATTATTGTTATACAACAATAATATATTATTAACTAACAAGTTACCATAAGTAGATATTATTTATCCAATGTAAATACTAAATTCCAACATTCCCTATTACTCATTGGGAGGTTTCCGGTGAAATATTTTTAATTGCAATAAAAACAAAGAAGCATAGAGATTTATTGTTTATGTTAAGCAATGCATCAAACATGATTATGGCCATAGTACATAACATACTAAAAGATGGGATGGAAATTGTTTTTTTCATTACTCTTTATTTAATGTCGAAGCCACAACCTATAGGGAATTTTGAGCCTTATGAAATGACAAGATTGACAAAAAAATTCTTCGTTGCAGAATTGTCTTTTGGTACAGAATTTTCAGCTCCCAATTGTATCATAGTAGTGTAGCAAAAGCATGGTGATGAGCTCATTTTTCACATAAGGCAGCCGTCGGGAAAGCTAGAAGTTGCGGACACAAAAAAAACAACCGAGTTGGGTGTATATAAGGAGTCTACAAGAGCTTTGCACATGACTGTGGAGCGGCAAGCAAAGCAATTTGAGAATGAGAAAGACAAAATATATCCATCACATAGAGAGATGGAGAAGGCTTTAAGGGATCTACATAAACAAGCCTCAGTCAAAGTTTTGTGGCCAAGGGAACATATCGCATCACATGAGGAATTTAGAACATGAAATTGCAAATGCCCATGGATGAAATGGGGATCTAGGTATCACATAGATGGTCATTTGGGGAGAGTCAAAGCAGTTGAACTTGCATTGCTAGAGGACAAGCAATTCCAGGAAGGGCGGACTATCATGTCCCATTTTTTGAATTAATCTAATCAAAGGACCCATAGCCTATTCCCTATTCCCCGTAGGCAAAGGTATAAAGTTATGGAAATGTTTTAATAATAATATCTTAAGTGGTTCTAAGTCACTTCATGTTTTATAACATGGTAAAATGACACTTATGTATTATTATTATAAAGCGGGTCAAAAAGCAATATTTTACTAAAGTTTTTAAAACGCTTTTAGGGTTGGAATTAAAAGGATTATTATAAAAGGAGGAACTGGGCTCAAAAAGAATTATTATTAGGGTGAAAAGTCATCCTCCATGGTTGATGCTTCAAGCTCTCTTCGTTGTTTCCTTGCTTCCTTGGTCCCCTTGTTTCATTTGTTCTATGATTCCTCTACTTTAGGCACAGACAAAGACATTTGATGCGATTTTCCTCCAATCTTCATTGGCACATGTTCTGGGGGCTTTTGTTCGCCCCTCATTGCTATTTGTATTGGTTTCTTTGCCACTTGTGTTAGTGACTTGTTGTTCTACTTTGTCTACAAACTTTATTTCTTTGGCTCGACTCGACGATTTTCTCATCCTAGAACTTTCTATTGCTAATGATTGTATCCTTCAGTCCCATTGACCTACTTTTGGTTATTTGTGGACATTAATATAATTTTCTTTCCTTCTTTCTTTTCTATTGGTCATTCTTGGTCGGCCCTGTTGTTGGTACGATGGGGTTTCGAAACTCTTAGGGTCTATGGGGATTAGGATGGACCATCTCCCTCCGTTTCAGTACTCCTTGGACATTCTGAGCCACCTTCTACCTATTAGATAGGTGATGAATAAGATTATCAGAGGACATATACAGACAGTTTATTCATACCACTTGGGCTAACCCCTATGAGAGGTTACACCCAAAGATGGCTTTTTATGCGGAGAACTTCCTGGAACTGAGGGACGGGCTTATTGTCTGTCCTCAATACACTTTCTGCCATTGGATGCATTCTCTTCATATTCCCCTTGGATAGTTCAGAGTGGGTTCTCATAGGCTTCAGATTGAGGTAGATCACCAGATGGATTGAGCAAACAGGATTTGTCAGTTATGCAACGTTCAGGAGGTCGAGATGGAAGAACACTTCATCTTTCGTTGCCCCATCTACTACGAGTTCAGAGGGAGGTTCCACTGCCTTTTCAGGGAGACCCAGGTTCTCTTCGGCTTCTTCAGATATGAAGACCAGAGATGTTTGGTTCTTTACATGCAGGAGGCCCTCAGGTTTCATGACCACACGATTGAAGGCCCTCCTAGACCTTAGTCTATCCAGCGGATCACTTCCTTCTTTACGATGCTACCCTCAGGGAGAGGCACTAAACGTCAAATCGATATCAACACAACTTCACACTCTAGATTAGTGTGGATCCGGGGGACCATGCATAATTCCCCAAGATCCCATCGGCATAACCATTCCAGCGCCAGACACAAGAGTCTGACTAGACCTACCAGATCATCGGGGTGAGCTAATTTCTCCAAACAGTAGCACACGGGACAGACGAGACACCCTTCCTCCACCGGGTATCCATCTATTTTGAGCTTCTTTTTGATAGCGTCAGATGTTAGGAGAGTTGGGTCCACTCCTTGATGGACCTTTCTCTGTGCTTCTCTTGGTTCTCTCATATTGTACTTTCCCACCTCTCCTTTTTGGCTGGGGTCATTGGTTGCGTTGTTTCTTCACCTCTTTCCTTGTTGGTCTTGGTCGTTATTGTATTATTTCTCTTTCCACTTTGTGTTCTCTGTGGCAACCGTTTAGTTTTCCCGCTTTGTTCTGACACTTTTGTACTTTGCAGTCCCTTTGACCTACTTTTGTGGTCATTTGTTGGACATTAATATATTTATCTTATCTTATGGTCATCTTCTATAGCTGATGTTTGTGCATTGTCCCCCTCCTATAGTGATTTGTGAGTGGCTTGGGTCTTTTATTCTTTATTCTTTTATTTTGGTGCCTATGTGACTTAGGGAGAAAGTGGGTTTTTTATGCATTTATGAGATAGTGTTATGGAAAGGGCCGTAAGGGTCGCCTCTGAGTGTGCGGAGATTTGGAAGGATGGTGGTATTAATGGTGCACTTGATTATGAGGAGGTTGTTGATAATGGCCTTGGTTAGAACATTGTGGAAGGTGTGGCGGATGGTGAGGAGCAAGGTGGGGGGAACAATAACCCTTATTTTCGAAGGTCCTGCAGCAGGAAGACTTTTCTAAATATTCTGAAGGTGCGGAATTCATGCATGAAGCAGCAGTTATGGGTAAAGATGGAGTCTACAGAGGCACCGCACCAAAAGTTTGTAAGTCGTTTGGTCATGGAAATACCTTGTCTCTGTTTCCGAATGAATCAATGGAAAAGGATTTGCAATTAGAGGAAGCTCATCTAATGAATGTTGGGGTTTTCTTTGTATGTTTTAATAGAAATTCCTTACCCTCTAGATTTTTTTTTGATAACTGGTTGAATTCCATTTGGGGTAAAAAATGGGGATATATATCTCCTTCTTTAGAATGTTTTAGAAGGGGGTTTTCACGATCTTATTCAAAAATTCCAATATGCAGAGGTGGGTTATTAACAAACCCCTCTGCAATGTAGGGCAGTCTGTTTTTAAAGTTGTCCCTTGGAACCCTACACTGGACTGTGAAGAAATTGCAATCAAAGCGACCTCGAGATGGGTAGATATTGAGAATGTTCCTATCCAAATTTGGAATTTTTTGCCCCAAGCTCTTAAGCTCCTAGGAGATGTTCTTAGGGTGGAAGATTCGAGAAGATCCTTGGTACATATGTATGTGAGGGTTTTGATTTTTTTGGACCTGCTGAAATTTTTACCTGATACCCTTCTGTTTAATATTAAGGGTGAATCTTTTTGCTGTCCCATCAAAGGATTGGGTGGTCTTAATGCTTGCTTCTTCTATAAAAAGGATGGCCATTTTATGAAAGATTGCCCGCAGCTCAGGAAAACATAAAGGGTGATTAATTCGACGTTAAATAAGAATATTTTTGTAGGACATGATATTTTTTAAAAAAATGCTTCTAATTTTGAGGACAGTGTTGTGGTTAGAGAAAACCCCTATTTTGTTTTGGAGCCCTATTCTAGTTGAGCACCCTCTAGTGATGGCTTGGTGAGACCTGGGTCCCCTAAGGGTTTGCAAGTTGTTGACTCCCATGTCTTATCGCTTGATAAGCCCTTGGTGAGTATGGATTGTGTTGAAGTTGGTCTTGGGTGTTCTGGCAATTGTGTTGGTCTGAACATTCTTCCTTTGGTGCATGAGAATCCTTCTCTTGACCCCCTTCTGGGCCTTGATCAGAGTGATTGTATGATGGAAGATCTCCCCTGCACCAAGGGTAGACTCTCCGATGAGTATGTTGTTATTTTAGCCAATCCCCCTGCTTCTGCGGCCCGTACCCCTAGCCTCTTGACTTCTGATTCGGATGTGAGTTTCAATGAGCGTGTTCCCATGGTGCTCTCTCCCACCCCATGTGTTGATGCTCAAACTGAGGTTGTTTTGGAAAGAGTTTTGCCTCTTAAAGAGGTTGGCTCAAATGCTATCTTTGGTGGGCTGCTTAGAACTAATAGTAAGAGATTGAAAACTGAGGCCAATTCAGAACCCTACATAGGATCTCTTAGGGGTGATGACGGGAAGGTTCTTAAAGGATCTTCAGGTGGTGTAGAGGATTGTAAGAAGAAAGCCAAATAAAATAAGGTTCCTCAGTGTTTTACAATGTTGTACCAAAACAAAGGAGGTTCTAAGGCCTTTGGTTTGCAAAGATAGGCTCCTCGCTCTTTTGATGAAGGTTGTAAGTTGGAATTTGAGGGGCCTGGAATCCCCTAACCGTAAACCAATTGTAAGACACTTTAGGTGTTCTAGAGAAGGCATTGATTTCTTGTTGCTTTAGGAAGTTAATGCTATTGGTTTCAAGTTAGACTCTGTTTTAAACTATATTTGGCCAGATTTTGGTGCTTTCAATTTAGTCAATCCTAAGTGGCAAGAGCCAATAGTTGATTTCGGTTCATCTCCTTGTCATAGAGTTGTGTGGGTCACTCTCAAAAGTGAGGATCACGTGTTTGGAATATGCAATATTTATGCTTCTAATGACTATAGAGAAAGAGCTGTATTATGGAATTGGCTTGCTTCTAATTTAAAAGACATCCCATGGATTGTTGGGGAGGATTTTAATATGATAGAGGAAAAAGAGGACAAACAAGGGGGTGACCCAATTGTTTGGAAAGGCAATGAATTGTTTTTTTGGGCCAAACTTAAGTGGATGTTTAAACTCTCTAACCCCTTAACCAGGGAAAAAAAGATACCAAAAATATCTGGTATACATGGTGTAGTAATCAGATCTCTCGTAAGAGAATGTATTCTAGACTTGATAGATTTTACTTCAACAAGAATGTTTTTGAAGCACAACAAGAGGAGTGCAACTCAGTGAAGGTGCTCCCATTGATGATTTTTGATCACCATCCCATTGAAATGTGTTCTTGAGTGGAAAGGATTGTATAAATTAAATGTTGCATATTTGAGCAATTCTGATTGTATAGGTGGAATCGTTTTGCTTCGAACATTGGTAAGTTTACTGTTGATTCTTCATCTTCCATTGATAAGTGGAACTGTTGTATGAGCCTTTGTAAGAATTTTACAAGAACCTTTGGTTAGCATCAAGCAATTCTGAGAAGGAAGATGGTCCATAATACTCAGGGGAAGCCAATTCTTTGTAATCAAGATTGCAACTTGACCCGAATAATGCTATATTACTTGATCAACTGACAAACCTTAAACATGTAATTAGGAGTCATCAAAATTTTGTTGCTCGGGGGGTTCAGGTTCGCTCTAGGCTAAACTAGCTCAAACTTGGAGACAAAGGCTCTTGATTCTTTTTCAACTATTTAAGAGCAAAGCACGGAAAAAACAAAATTGCTACGATTGAATGTGTCTTGTGACCCGACTGTGACAAAAAAGCATTCTTTTCCTTATATTCTAATATTTTTTTGTTCAATGGCTCGAGCTCACTAGTTGATAATTGCAGAGAGCTTTGTTTTAACAGTATTCCTAGGAAAGTTGCTAGAGAGCAGGTTGCGATGCTTGACAGTGAGATCTCTTTGGATGAGATTAAGGCAACCATTGACTCTATGAAGATAGACAAAGCCCCATGCTTTGATGTGTTTTTTGCAGAGTTCTACAAGTCAAATAAGGAGTGGATTGTTGCTGAATGCTTGGGTTTTTTTTAATGAAGCCATTGAAGTTGGTACACTGGGGCCTGAAATAAACAGAGGTGTGATTAAGCTCATACCAAAAGATGGAGAACCCTCTTTGGTCAAGAACTGGAGACTTATTACTCTTCTTAATGTCTCTTATAAGATCTTTGCTAAAATTCTTACTAGAATGCTTTCGTCTATTCTGCCTTCAATGATCTCTATTACTCAAACAAAGTTTGTTGGAGGCAGATTTATCCTTGATAATCTTCTCTCCAGCTTGGAAGTTATGTATTGGGCTCATGATTCTGGGCAAGATTGTGGTATGATCCTACTTGACTTTGAAAAAACCTATGACAGGATTGAGTGGCCGTTCATCAATTTAATGTTGCAAGCCTTTGGGGTTCAGGAAAGATTTTGTAGAATGGTAAATGTCTTGTTTAAAGATGCCTCAACGATTATTGAAGTTAATTGTGAGTTGACTGAATTCATTGAACTTCAAAGGTCAATTAGACAAGGGTGCCCTCTAGCCCCCTTTTTTTTTTGTCGTGGCGGTTGATGTACTTCATTACTTGTAAAGAAGCTCATCGGTGGGTCCTCCGGTCAAAGGTATCTCACTACCCAATGGTTCAGATATGATTGATGTTTTGTTTGCACAGGATTCTACATTGTTTGTCAAGCTTGAAAAATATAATCTTCAACAAGTGGCTAGAAGACTTGACATTTATTGTTTTGCCTCTGGGTCTAAAGTGGCACTTCACAAATCATGTATGATCGGGTGAAATGAGGACCCGTCGGAATGGTTGGTGGAGTTTGGATGGATTTGGAAGGGCCTTAATTAGATGGTCAGATATTTGGGTATTCCTTTCGCCTTGGTACCTTCATTCAAACAGATGTGGGATTGGTTGTATGTTAAAATTAACAAGATGGGTAGGTGGCACAATCGTTTCCTCTCTCTCCTGGGAAGAATCCAAGTATGTCAGAAAGTTCTCTCTTCTTATAGTATATACTATGCCTCATGTTGGATGTTTAATAAGTCGCAGATTAATCTGTTGCATAGAATAATTAGAGAATTTCTATGGCCTGATGGCAAGGGGAACAAAAGAAGACATGTTGTGGCATGGAAGATTTACTGTGTACCTAGAAAATTTGGGGGGCTTGGGTTGAAGGACCTTTGGCTTCAAGGTATTTCTCTGGAGGTCAAGTGGATCATTAGGGCCATGGATGGGGATGATCCGTGGAAGATTTTGGTTAGGCATGATATTCTTAGGGGATTCTCGAAAAGCAAACCACATTGGAAAGGGCTTCACATTTTTGACTTGTTGATTGGTTCGTCTCATGTACAAGTCCTAGGCTCTCTATTTTTTCAGTCTATTTGGAAAGCTTGGGAGCTCGTAAAACACCTTGTTATTGCGCCTCTTATCTTCAACAGGCTGGGTTCTAGGTGCCAAGGGCACAGTTCTATATGGTGGAACCTCACTGTTAACAGAAGACCCCTTGCCCTCACTAGAGGGTGCTCAACTTTTTCTTGGTTCTCCAAAGGTTTAAGATGCTTAAAAGACTTATTTTTTTCCAATGGTTGGGCCTCTTGGATTGAGATCAGAGAAAGGTACTAGATTCCAGGGTCTCAAAGGAGAACCTATACTCTTCTCACTAAGGCTCAGTAGGGTGCTAGAGGTGTTTCTGTTTGTGATGATACTGATGGGTTCTGGGAGGATATTAAATGGATTAATGGCCCCTCTTTTGGAATATAACACTAAAATGCTTTATGATAAATTTGCTTTCTCCCTCTTCCTTAGTCTTAACTAAGTCTGGCATGTGTGTGATCCATTCTTTAGCTGGTTTTTTAGATTTAATATTGTATGGTCTTCATGCCTTGAACCAAAAAAATCTTGTTCTAGATAGTTGCTTTTGTATAACAAATTAGCTATTGGGTCGGTAATATCTAAGTCTACCTTTGGTAATCCTCATTGTTTGTTGTGTGGTGAGCTTAAAACTATTGAACACTTGTTTTTCTTATGCCCTTATGTTGCAAGTATTTGGAAAAGTTGACTTACTAGTTGGAACTTTGTGTTTGATTGTGAGATTTCATGGTACAATATTGCTTTTGGGTATGTGTGTTCCAAAAAGAAGGTTCATTTTTTTTCCATAAGTTATGGCTCGTATTTTCCACTGAAATCCTTTGGTTCATTTGGAAAAAGAAATTTAAAAGTTTTCTAGTTTAAGGCCAGATTGCTTATTAACTTCAATCTTAAAGTTAATGTGAGATTTGTTTCTTGGTAGATATTTTTGCAGTTGAAGGTGCCTCAGAGTGAGTTGAAGTCCCTGAGAATAGGTATGAAGAAGGTCTCTTCTTGCTATCTGCTAGACAGTGGAGGATACCCTATATTGTCACAGCCTTCGAACTGGAGGATTTCTCGTGGCAAAGTTGTTCAGGTTTCTGAATATGATTGAGGATTGATCAGAGAGGCATACTTTGATCAAATTGATAATCCGGTGGTCGGCTAGGTAGGTTCTTCAGATTCGGATAAGAATGGCTCGGTTGCTTGGTTGGAAACAAACAAAGGTGTTCTGCAAGCATTGCAGGCTAATGGGGTTGAAGAGGATGTTGCTCTCGGGAAGGACGCTGATGTGGTTGGTGTTGAGATGGAGATTGTTGTTGACAATGAGGTACCTGGCTGTGAAGTTGATCGAGGCAGAGATGATATTGGTGGTAGTGTCGACCCAAATCAGATTATTGTTAATAGTATTGAGAATTTTGTTAATATAATTTCTTCAAAAATTGAAAAAGTGATCCAAGAGGGTAACAACAAGGATGTTGAAGATCTGATAAATTTTGTTAATTCCAATATGAAGGATTTGAGTAAACTGGAACGTTTTCCCTCGGTACAAAGCTTATAGTTGGGACCTGAGATTTTTAACAATAAAGTGGGCCCTGATGTGGATGAATTTGTATCAATTGAAGGTGATGTGATGATTATTGATAATGGGGACAGTCAAAAAATTTGTTTGATGGTGTTTTTGTGAACACTTTGTTTTTTGTTGGTTTTGTTGGTTTTCTGCGGCGGCCACCTAGGTGCCTTTTTTTACATTGTAATAACGTTATTGAATTGGTTGAGTTTTGATTGTATGCCACAGACTCGGCGTTTTTTTTTATGTTTTGCATCCTTGGATGTATGGTCTTTTGTTAACGTTATTCCAATATAAAAAAAGGGAATTATTATTCATTACTCATTGAAAGCAAACCCTATTTTAGAGCTTGAGCCTTTGTGTTCTCATCTTTTCACCCAAGGACGAAAACCTCTTGGTGTGTAGGATTGGAGGATAGAAACCCTTTAATTCCAGTTGTGGTGATTCCATTTAGGGATCATATTTGGGCTGAAATATTTATTTTTTTCCATTTTCAATTTGCTACAGTGAATTGTACCGTTGCCACAGTGATCCGTACCACTACTATAATGATTTGTACCATTGCTACAATACTTCATACCGCTACTACAATATTTTTGCACTGATGCCCTTTTGCTATTGTATGTCATCAATAAAATTGGGTTTTTATGTTGCATAAAACATGTAAGTGGTTCCTGCGGTTTATCTTTATTATTTAGTAATATTAGCATCTGTGTTTTGTGATCATTCAATACGTTATAATAAAGGTTTCAGTTTGGTTTAATACTTAAGTGTTGTATGTTGTTATTTGGTAATTTTATTGATAATCTAGTATTGGAAAGGAATCATAAAAAAAATTAGAATTAATAAAAATACCAAAAATGGACACTACAATTAGATCTTTTCATAGTGATCGATGATGTCTCCTATGGCTTCACTATAGACACAGACAAAGATACTCGCTGAAGTCTTACAGGTTTCATCGGCACATGTTTTTGGGGTGCTTGTTTGCCCTTCTTTGCTATTTGAATTGGTTGCATTGCCACGTTTGTTTGTAGCATATTGCTTTACTTTGTTCCTTTAATTGGCTTCTAGGATTCTTTTTGTATAGCTTCCTAGAGCTTTCTATTATTGATTGTTGTATCCTTGAGTCCCATTGACGTTTGGTTATCTATGGACATTAATATAATTTATTTTCTTTCTTTCGTTCTTTCAATGAATTTCAACATAGAAGGCCACTTTCTATTAGTTTGGATTATAATTATCTCTAAGAAATTTTGTATTGTAATAAGAGTCCGCAAATAAAAAAACAACTGAGAGGATGAGTTTTATCATCCCAAAAAGCTATTTTTCTTTCTGTTTTACATGTTAATTATGTGTATTTTGTTATATGAAAGTTTATCAATCTGTGGCACTTTGTTTGATGTTATACTTCTTTATTCTGCCAGCACAAATGATGAGGCATTTGAAGAGTACAAGAAAGATTACATCTTGGAACAAGAACGCAAAAAGAAGCTGTAAGATTCGACATTTCTTGACATGTTACGTTTTGAAACAATGAGTTGCAATCTAATTCGCTCTCCAGATGTTTTGGCCATCTATGGACCGCACATGTAGCCTATATGATCAAGCATTTGTCAAATATTTGGTTAATGAGTCTACCAAGTGCTAATTTTGCATTAATCAAGCTAGAAAATTGTTAGATTGCACTTTTTTTTTCACTTATCCCCGAGTGGATGATTTCACCTTCTATTTTGGCAATGATAATAAATTTTCTCTTTTATATCATTGTAATCAACAACTGAAAGGTCTAATGGGACACAACATAATATTTTTTGGGGATTGATACGATTTTGTAAAATTGTTAAACTGAGAACAATGCTTTTTCTCATTTCAGAGGTATTAATTATCGGCAGTCTTGATGGCTCTTCATATTGTTCCAACGTTTACTTGTATAAATAGATAACTTGTGTATAAATATAAACTTAAACCTATGCCAAATCATAAATTTTTTTAATGGTGGCTGTACAATTTAAATGTCTTTTTGTGGTGAATCCCAAAGTTCATTAAAACAAAGAATCTCGTGATCAAACATGGCAGATTAAGACTAATTTAATGCCATAAACTGAATGTCATGATATTGCTTTCTAAAGGGCACACATTTAAAAGTTATTATTCGGAAACAATTCTAAACCAGGGATCTAGAAGCAGGGGAAATGATTCTGATTCCTTTTCCTACTGATTCGTTTTTTATGCCCTTTCTTGCTTTTCTTGCTAATCAAAATTTCCATTGCATGAGCAGTGCTTTGCTGCTCGGTACTTGCCCACTGATATCTTAGAATTTTAGAGACCTGTGTTATGAGTAATAGATATATAATAAATAAAGGAATAAAAATAGATATATATTAGATGAAAGAACCACATTAGTAACTCCTTGTAATCTGTATATAAAATGCACTGCGGACACTCTTCATGATCAAGAGCCTAATTCTTGCATATCTTCAATGCTTCCAGCCACCTGCATACTTGTCATTGCTTCAACATTTAGTTTCACCATCCCATTATTTATGTCATATCTCTGCCATGAATTTACATTTCCCCTTATTGATTAATCTTTAATCATCCATTGCTTCCATTTGCATTATTTTGGCATTGCCCTTGTTAATTTCATCTTTGTCAATAACAAGCTCTTAACTCTGTCAAGAAAGAGGAAGACCTAGGAACTTTGCATGTAAAGACATGAGATTCATACAAGTACTCAGATTGAGAGATTTCACTAATAACTGAAATGTATTAACCAGAGAAAGGGATATACAATGAAGAAGCATGCAACTTACATAATGTTGCACAACACCGCCAAGGATCAGATCCTCGGTTCTTCTAAATGACTACATCTCTAATACCTTAATTGCTCTATTGATTACCCATAAAGGACACCAAAGTTCCTTATATAAGAAGAGCAATAGGTGAGTGGGAGATGATTGTTGATAGAGTTGAAGGTGGAAGCATTATGTAGGTACCCTCAACCCTTAACACACATGTAAGGATAATAACCACATTAAATCTACATATTGTACTACATCTCATCTTGATAATGAAACTACTTAAGGTGGACTTCACATCAAGTGTGAATATGACACACACCAACACCCTCCTATAAAGATCAATTTAGATGATGTGATAAAAGAGAAAAAAGTCTTAAACTTATAAAGATGGGTCCTGGTAACAAAGCCTAATGAGGTACCCATGTACAATGAAAATATAAAAGAATAAGGAAGTTACTATAGTAGATGACTGTTGAATCTAATGAAGCCTCCAGTGAAATGAATCAGATGCTGAGGAGCGAAGCAAACACTGAAAGTGACAATAGTTGTGGCTGTCATAAACTATCATGTCATAGTACAAAGACTAGCTCTCATTTACGTAGTCAACAAAGTACCAAAGAAACATTATCCTCAAAATACAGAATGCAATACACAACACCCCCACTGCAATAATGTTGACTAAGGAGTGAAGACAACAAAGCTATCAATATTTCAAAAAGATGTCAATGTGGTAAGTGTGCAAGAAAAACACATCAAAATATTTGATTGAGAGTGTCCAATGTGCCACATGAAGAACCCAACAACTGACATGATAAAAATGTGTGCAACACCAAGATTGAAACAACAAACCCCCTATGACACTTTCTAAATCAATGCAAGTACAATATACATTTGAAAAAACCACCTAGAAGCTGTATGAAGCACTACAAATTGATTTCCTCTGAAAATGAGATGGCACCTATACTTAGTAGATAAAGCAATATGATATACAGTTTGCAAATAAGTCTTTATGGTGAAAACTACAAATTTGAGACAAAATTCAAATAAATATATATTATTGCTGTGAAGAATGCAAAAAACACGCACTTCAAAAAAAATAGCATGCAAATCCGAGTTACCAATCAAAAGTTAAGGCTTTGAAAGGTCCAAAAAACAAAAGCTAGTTAGCAAAACAAGGAAAAAACTATAAATTCTAGAAAAATGGGTTACCAAAATGAAAAATTGACTCCACCACTATGTAGATATTGAAAAAATTGGCAAGGTGAAAAAAATCATCCTCCCAATGGACCTAAATCTGATTTGTAGCAAATATAAAAAGCTAGCAGCTCGTTTGTGTTTACTAAAAATTGTGAAATTTGGTCCCAAAAACATGCCAAATGAGATTAAAAGGTCATTTTCTTGCCAATTGGGTCATTCTTACTCTTGCAAATTCTCAAGATCTGCATGGAACGTGATTTACATTGCTTGCCAAGTGAGCTCATGATATCAAATTTAGATGAAACAAAAGTCAGTTGTACTTTATTTCTTTGGTTTGCCTCTAGGGTTCTCTCTTCCTAGAACTTTCTATCACTAATGGTTGTATCCTTCAGTCCTGTTGACCTATTTTTGGTCATTTGTGGACATTAATATAATTTCTTTTTCTTTCGTTCTTTCTCCTGACACTCAAAATACAATGAAAATTTTCATTCAGATAAAAAAACACGAAAAAATAAAAAATGGTAAAACATGTACATGAATCCATCCGAATGAAAACTTAGATTTGAGACTATAAGAAATGGGACATGCAAACAAATCTCCTATAGAATATAACTTATTCTGTGCAAATGACCCTAATAATGCAATTTTGGCTCAAAATGAAAAATAACCAATGGGTAATTTTTAAACCTTTTTATGAGGATTGGCTAAAAAACATGCAGTTTAGGCTCAAACAAAAAATACCCAATGAGTAATTTTGAAAACCCATAATGACAGTGTAATATTATTGTAATATAATATTTCAAATTCTAGGAGTAATTGTAAGAGAGTTTTGCCTCATAGCGGTAAGCTAGAGAGTCTCCGTAGGTAGATGAGTTATCTTCAAT
The DNA here is from genome assembly GCA_037957365.1 of Torreya grandis. Lineage (NCBI taxonomy): Eukaryota > Viridiplantae > Streptophyta > Pinopsida > Cupressales > Taxaceae > Torreya > Torreya grandis. The sequence goes on from JARHVA010000098.1 coordinate 717,773, forward strand.
ATGAAATGAATAGTCACAAGTTTGGGTATTTAACTTTGTAATCTTTCATTCATTCAATTAAATGCAATTTGCAATTCTTTGATCCATTCTTGCTATTGTTGTTTTCGGATGACCTGTTTAGGTCTTCCTGCTGGGTCCTTTGGCTTTGTACGTCGCCTCTCCGGTCCATGTTGCTTCTTCTTCTTCTCCTTCCTCTTCTTCTTCTTCTCCTTCTATCTTTCTTGCTATTGTTGTTTTTGGATGCCCTGTTGAGGTCTTCATGTTGGGTCCTTTGGCTTTGTACGGTGCAGTCCCATTGACCTACCTTTGTGGTCATTTGTTGGACATTAATATAATTATCTTATCTTATTGATCATTCTTCATTCTTCATTCTCCATTCAACCAACCAATCAATTCTCTTCAAACTCAGCCTTCTAATTTCCAAGATTTCGTAGAAGCTATTCAAGGAAGCATAGTGGCTGTATGAGGATGTTGTTGGCTGTTTTTGGCAGGCGTATCAGCCAAGAATGAGGTGCATCACCCGTCAAAAGGTTTGTTACTGTTTGTGAAAGGCATTTCAGTGATTAAGCACATCTTATGCTGTACCTTTGACTGCATACTACATGTTCTGACTGTGTGGAAGTCATATTTGTCTTTTTGCGCTGTGTGGAAGGCATTGCTCCTACTGTTGCATGGTGTTTTAAACTGATTAGTGGAGTTTTGACAGATTATATCAGTTTCTTAACCCTGCATGGCAACCATCAGTTGTTTTAAGGCAGTTTTGCTGATCTATGAATGCATTTTAATCACAGTTGGGATGTGTAGGTATATAATACTGATTTTGGGAGCTTTGGATTGTTCCAAGGGCTGTGTGACAGCATTTAAATCTATTTTTTAGCTGGTGAAAACTTCCAAGGGCGTGGCACTTTATACTCCATGTTTCTTGCTCATAAGAGTGCATGGGAATTTCAAACATTCAATCAGCCTTCCAAGTGGCAAGATAAGTCTCTGTTATTTTATACTTTTTTCTTTCAAAATAAAAGCATATTAAAGAATGGAGAAAATCCCCAAAAAGGGAATATTGTTATTTTATTTCATTTTTTTGACTTCTCTAAAGCAAAATAAGTCAAATTGCAAACCAAAACTATTTTTTTTGACAAAAAAAAATTTGAAAACAAGTCAAATTGTGCAAAAATAATAAAAACACAACGTTTAGTATCAACAATGCCTCTGGTTCGTGTTTACAAGTAAAGTCGTCATGATCAAACTACTACACCTAGAACTTAACATAGCAACTACATTTGTGGCTTCATTCCTATAAACCGATGAGGAGAAATAAGAAAAAACTCATTTTTCCATTCTCTCTATTACCTATTTGCGACTGTTGCCAAATGGAAATCCCAACAAGAGCAATCCAAGTATATAAGGTTATCACACCCATGTACAAAACTTTTCGGTAAATAAGTGTCATAGATAGAGTAAATCATTTTCACATACAACCTAGGTACCACATACCATTCTACTCTCACGTACTTCAATATTTTTTTAATGTACCGTGGGGTATATATAAAGGATGAGCTTCTTCCACGTATCAACGAGTATATAGGAAGGGTAAGCATATATGAAGATTTTGTATATTATTCGGGTGGTGATGCAGGAGCATCGTAAAGGATAATGTAAATTCTAGGTTGGTAGATCAAAATGTTTGGTTTAGTAGGTCTCAAGTAAGGTTAGAAGGTCATGTTTAAGTGTTTGAAGCCTTGTCATGCTTCATCACCCTTTGGTTTTGGCCATTTTGGCATGATTTCTAGTTTCCCACCAAAATGAGCAATTAAAAAAATTGAAATTGTTGTAAGGGTTAATGAGTGTTTTGACATGTTGTAAAAAGTCTTGGGTCTATGGTAAGGGGTTCATAAGGGTCGCTTAAGTTTAAAGGCACGTCCTAGAGTGTGCCTTGTGTTTTAGTCAATAATAAACATTTTTAAATTTAACTAAGGGCTTAACTATGTGAGTTGTCAAAATAAATGTCTACGCTTGGAAAGAGGATAGTTGAAGGACTTTAGAAGTATGAAACGAAACGAGAAGAAACTAAGAAAAGAAGTCGGGTAAAAGATGATAAGCTTCGAACCAGCAAAGGAGGAGCCCAAGAAAGCAACAAGACAAGGATAAAAGCTAAGTTTGCAGGTTTTTATAAAAAGGGGTTGTTCATAGTCTACATTGGTCTTGTATATCAATTGAAGCATATATGAATAAAATAAGAATTATTATGATTTTTGATGCATGTGTAGATATTATGAATGTGTAAGCATGTGATTTAATTGTTCTCTGCTCTTATTTTATGCCTTTATGATGTTTCTTAAGGTTACAGAGGTCTGAATGGAGTTTTGGGATAATACAGTCCTAGAAGGCTGAGAAAAGGGATATTTTGTGATAGTTTTGAGGAAAAGAATAATGGTAGAAGGTAAAAGACAAGGAGAGGTACTTTCAGAAGAATTTTGAGGAGTTAGGAAGGTTTTAAAAGCATGAAAATGAAATTATTTACAAAAGGATAGCTTGCTGTCCTGAAACTGTTAACTAGGGTTTTAGAGAAGTAAATTTGTAATATCTTGAAAACTATCCATCCAAACCTTCTGAAAGTTTGAGAGCAAGTTTTGAGGGTTAAATAAGAGTTCTTGAAAGATTTCAGAAGTTTTTGCTTTGTTTAGAGGGGTTGAATCATAAAAACTCAGTCACAGCCCTGTTTTGACAGTCCAAGATTGAAATTAGGGAATTAAAAAGCGAATATCTTTAGATTCCACAATAGAAAATTGCTGAAATTGTGCGAACATTCGAATTGGGGTAAAATAGTGGGTTTGCCAAGTTTCAGGGCATTTTGAGGTGTTTTGATGGTACTAATCATTATTTATTAGTCCTAGGCTAGTTTTGAAGAATTTTGTCCTTGTCAAGAATATACCCAAACCAAGAAAGAATTTGAAATGGGTCATTTGAGCATGGAACCATATTTGTGAAGGCGGGAGTTGTCAGGACTTGTATGATGCGATCAAGTGTTATAGAAGCTTATGTGTTATGGCAATAGATCTAGCAAAGAAGTTAAGAAATTTTGAGTTTGGTTGTGTAGTTGTAAAGGTGCAAGGATACTACTTACGTCAGGGGGTATATAAAAAGGGGAACTTTTTTGGAGCGATAAAAAACCATTCCATCTCCCGATACAACAAGCATGTATTCTATAAAAACAATTGTTGGCACAACCCTAACCGAGAAAGAAACTTGGTTATAATGGCTTAGACAAGTGAAAAACACACTAATCAATGACTTGTGGTTCAACATTTGTGATGGTGATGATCAACCTACCGAACCGAAGGATGCAAAGAAGATTCCATCATGGAAACATAAGAACTCTAAAGCATTGGCCTTGATGAGGGCCTCAGTGGATGCAGAGGTGTTTCATCATATTTAGGGGTGAAATATTCCTTGAGAAGCTTTTCACAAATTGAAGGAACTGTATAATTCACACTCAAAATTATAGTTCATACAACTACAATGGAAACTATTCTATCTAGAGTTGAAAATGAGAATGTTATGAGTTTGAATTTTGAAATTCGTGTAATCAAGCATGATATTAATGTCGCTAGTATAAAAATTGATGTTTATATGACCGCCTTCATAAAGGCTCTTCTTCCTACATACCCAACCTACTTGGAGTCATTGCAAGCAAGTAATTTGTTGAAGACTCACATTTGATCAACTGGTTAAGAAAATAACCGAAAGAGAAAAAGCCTTTAGAATAAAAACAAAGACCACTGGAGAAATTTTTTGTTATGCAAATCAAAAAGGCAATTCTTCCAAGAATACAGGAAATGAAAAGGGCAAGGGAAGAACAAAGGATGAGGTAGAAAATCAAGCAAAAATAATCAAGAAAAATCGAATGACAAACAACACTTGTATTGCAAACGTTGTGATAGAAAAGGGAGTCATGATACCCATGAATGCAAGACACCATGAGAAAAAATTAAAGCCTACAAAAAACAAAAAGTAGAAAAGCAGAAGGAAAACTCAAAATCTGATTTAGTTTAATTCTATTGTGATTGCATGCTTTCCATCTTTGATGAATTGGTATAATACTTGGGTTTTAGACACTGGTGCCACTCTGCAAATGACTTTTCGAAGGGACTTCTTTGAGGGGTTTTATGAAGAAAGTTGTGGTCTAGTGTATTTGGCAAATAAAACAAGTTTGTGACCTCAAGGCAAGGGTACAATTCGACTTAAGTCACCAGGACATCCAAATTTCATTCTCCACAATGTACTTGTTAGGATTGTGGAGCTAAAAGCTTCACTGATGCAAACAGGAGAGGAGGTTGCAGAATGAGTTTGCCGAAGTGTCAGAAGTGTTTGGCGTTGGTCTGGCCAACCGGCGTCGGCAGGGTAAGACAGGAAGGCAACCGACGTCGGTCATATATCGGCCGGCGTCGGCGACCCCAGGCAGACAGGGACCGACGTCGGTCGCCTGTGTGGTTCGACTGCGAGCTATTTACGGGCAGTTAGCTAACGAACCAAGAGTTTGCATGATGAGTGCTAATTTTAGACTCATAGCTGCGGATCTAATTATTGTAATTAGATGTCTAATCATTGTTTGGATGAGATCTATATAATAGACTCATGGTTGTATTGGAAAAGTGTGCTAGGGAGTAAGAGAGCATAATTATAAGCTCCTTCTGTGTGTGAGGTAGAGCAATGGTGCGTTCCTCCTAGTGCCACAGTACCAGGTGTGTTGGTGCTGGATTGGAGAGCCAGCTGGGTTCTTCAAGAGTGTAGGATCTTGGTCACAGTTGCATGGCCTATATAGGAGATCTACATGGTAAGTAAGATCGTTGATCTGCAGGTGTATGTGTGTGCAAGGTCGAGGTTCACAGGTGAGCAGAACCATTGTTTGATTTGCAGGTGTGCAAGGTCATACAGACAGCAACACAACAGGGAGCAGTATCAGGCATGATCTACTTGGAGTACAGGTGTGTACTCGGATAGAGCAAGAGGAAGGCAAGGGAGTTCCTTCCATAAGTATGGTCTGTTGAATTGCAGGTTGTTGCAGATTCATGGGAGATCTACTTGAAGTACCTTGAGTACTTGTGGAGCACGTGGAGTGCTTGTGGAGTGCGTGGAGCACTTGTGTTGTGCGTGGAGCATGGGAGGTGAACACCAACTCTGTATTTGAGTTGGGTGTTGGGACCTGTGAGAGGGAGAGCTTTGGGGAGAAGAATTACTGTTCACTTGAGGTGTGGGAAACCTCTGTAAGGTGGTGGAGAAGAAGTGGCATCTTCTTTATTGTATTCTTTTCTGTATAAAGTGTTAATACAAGTTGTGTATTGTCTCTCATATCATGTGTTATTCTGAATTCTAGTTACTTGGTGAATCTGGTTAATTTCCGCATATTAAGTTGCTTGGTTTAGTAATCAAATTGTGTGCTTCCGGTTTATCCTCCTCCCAACAAGTGGTATCAGAGCCTTGGTTGTAGGTTCTTGAGCTTGATACCAACAAGTGGTATCTGAGCTAAGGTTGGAGGAAGCAGGTTTTGTGTTTGGTTACAGGTCACTCTCAGGGGTTTCTGATCGAGTGGGAGTAGAGCAACAGCAGATCAAAGTAAGCTAAGAATGGAGGAGTTGAAAAGCACAGATGGTTACTCACGGTCCTATGGAAAGAAAGAGCAGGTAAAAGATTATTGTTGGTTGGTAGCAGATCAGCATGAAGAAACTGAAGATACAGATGTAGCAGGTGTTGTTGCACAGGATGTGTTTGCAGGTTTCTTGGATAAAGTTGAATCTTGGATAAAAGATTCGGTTGCCTCTTTCCATGCAGTTCCAGGTAGAGGAGCTGGTGAGCCTTGCCAAAGAATTGGCAAAGAAGAAGTGAAGCTGAAATTGCAGGCGGCCAACACACAGGTGTTGATGAAGGTCATGCAGGTCCCAGGTCTGGAGATATGGCTAATTTCTTCAGAAAGATTGGGTGATGAGAGATGCACAAGAACTCTCACAGCGGATGCACTTGAATTAGCTGGTGGTAAGAAAACAGGTATCCTTTATCTACTTGTTTATATTACTGATTCTTCTTTTGTTGCGGAGACGTGGCTTCGTAGGCTTGGTCACATGAGCAGGAAGGAGATGCATGTTCTTAAGCGGAAGACAGATATATTTGACAGGCTTAAGAACTGGAAAGCCTTGGTGTTTATGGAGGAGATGGCGGACAGAACCCAGTGGATGTGGCTGGATACTTCTGAGCAGGGCAGTTTGGACATGGGTTTTGATTCAAAGGAGCTCGCGGGTAAAAAGTCATCACTCACAGGCGAACACAGGTACCGATGTCGGTCAGGAGGAACCGGCGTCGAACAGACAGGTGCCGATGTCGGTCATGTGCAGACCGAAGCCGGCGATGTCGGGCAGGGTAAGACCGACGTCGGTCAGGAGACCGACGTCGGCAGTATTTAAGACCGATGTCGGTCAGAGGACTGACGTCGGCAGCAGGGACACCAGCGCAGGCAGGTTGGTAGTCAGGTACAGACGCATGGAACCGACGTCGGTCGGATGCAGACTGTGGAGTGACCGAGGTCGGTCACTGTAAATGAATTTTGGGTGGACAACAAGCTGTCAAGGAGTCTCAAACACCCATACGGAGGACTGAAGGCGTAAGTAGGCCCTCAAATTCGTTGTTCCTCTTCTTTATACATGTTGCTGATTGTAGAGCAGGAAGGATCCAGGAAACAGGGGTGAGCTTGGCATGGATGAGGATGTGATTCCTTGGAGTAGAACCAGACAGGTTTGTTTTGGTAGAGATGCCAGCAGGTATGAAAGCACAGAGACGAATGGATACCTTAGTAGAAGAATGGAGAGAACGGATACGTGAGACGGAAGATCAGGTATATGGTCTTGTGGAGCTGCAGGACAGTGGTACAGGGTTTGACAGGTGGAGGACGAAGCATGGCTTCAGTCAGTGTCAGGTAACTACTGTGGTTTGTCTTACCAGGGGGATGATGAGTCATGACATCATTCTGTTGCTGTATGTGGATAGTATGCTAGCTAGCAGGGGTGTACATACAGGGTTTTGCTGAGCTAAGGGTAAGATTAGTTCAGTGGCATGTCAGGGGGAGTTTGGAGCAGCGGAATTCTTTGACATGGGAGGCATGGAGATCACAGGTTGATTTTGTCTCGACAGGGAGCTGATGTGAATCAGGTGTTGGCGAGGTTCAGGTTGCAGAGCCGGAGCACACTAAGGGCTGGACAGGTACAGTGTCCGAAATCACATGAGGTCTGGTATAGACCTGAGTATTCCCATGCAGTGGGAGCTGTCAGAGAGTTAGGAGCCAATTCGGGGAAGTGGATTCTCAGGTTTTCTGAGAGGGACCGGCAGCAGGTGTTGCTATGCAGGGTCAGGACTTCACTACAGGTGTTGTAGGTTCGGATGTGGCAGGGTATTCGGATGACAGGTGGTACACCACGGGATGTGTGGTGTGTTGTCTTCAGGTGGGAGCTTGAAGAGGAATACAAACCAGGAAACAGATTAGACGGAGTACAGGTACAGGTACAGTGCAGCTGTTTATCTCCAAGTGGGAGATTGTTAGGATTGTGGAGCTAAAAGCTTCACTGATGCAAACAGGAGAGGAGGTTGCAGAATGAGTTTGCCGAAGTGTCAGAAGTGTTTGGCGTTGGTCTGGCCAACCGGCGTCGGCAGGGTAAGACAGGAAGGCAACCGACGTCGGTCATATATCGGCCGGCGTCGGCGACCCCAGGCAGACAGGGACCGACGTCGGTCGCCTGTGTGGTTCGACTGCGAGCTATTTACGGGCAGTTAGCTAACGAACTAAGAGTTTGCATGATGAGTGCTAATTTTAGACTCATAGCTGCGGATCTAATTATTGTAATTAGATGTCTAATCATTGTTTGGATGAGATCTATATAATAGACTCATGGTTGTATTGGAAAAGTGTGCTAGGGAGTAAGAGAGCATAATTATAAGCTCCTTCTGTGTGTGAGGTAGAGCAATGGTGCGTTCCTCCTAGTGCCACAGTACCAGGTGTGTTGGTGCTGGATTGGAGAGCCAGCTGGGTTCTTCAAGAGTGTAGGATCTTGGTCACAGTTGCATGGCCTATATAGGAGATCTACATGGTAAGTAAGATCGTTGATCTGCAGTTGTATGTGTGTGCAAGGTCGAGGTTCACAGGTGAGCAGAACCATTGTTTGATTTGCAGGTGTGCAAGGTCATATAGACAGCAACACAACAGGGAGCAGTATCAGGCATGATCTACTTGGAGTACAGGTGTGTACTCGGATAGAGCAAGAGGAAGGCAAGGGAGTTCCTTCCATAAGTATGGTCTGTTGAATTGCAGGTTGTTGCAGATTCATGGGAGATCTACTTGAAGTACCTTGAGTACTTGTGGAGCACGTGGAGTGCTTGTGGAGTGCGTGGAGCACTTGTGTTGTGCGTGGAGCATGGGAGGTGAACACCAACTCTGTATTTGAGTTGGGTGTTGGGACCTGTGAGAGGGAGAGCTTTGGGGAGAAGAATTAATGTTCACTTGAGGTGTGGGAAACCTCTGTAAGGTGGTGGAGAAGAAGTGGCATCTTCTTTATTGTATTCTTTTCTGTATAAAGTGTTAATACAAGTTGTGTATTGTCTCTCATATCATGTGTTATTCTGAATTCTAGTTACTTGGTGAATCTGGTTAATTTCCGCATATTAAGTTGCTTGGTTTAGTAATCAAATTGTGTGCTTCCGATTTATCCTCCTCCCAACAGTACTATACTTAGTTGAAAAAAAAACTTGTCTCGTGTTGATTCGACAATAAGGCCACTCCATATTGCTTGATGATGGAGACTTAAAAGTCACAAAAAAATGTGATAACACAATCGTCCTGACTAGATACAAGGAAAGAAAATTGTTGAAACTCAGAGATGCGCACTCAGTACCAAGAAAATTTAAAGATTTGATGCTTTCACAGTTCATTATCAAAATCATATAGTTTTTTGGAAAAGATGAGAAAGGGAAAAATTCACACAGTTTTCCAAAAAACTATATGACCAAGGAATTTTGTTCATCTCGTAGAAGAAGGAATGCCAGCTAGTGTTCTCTGGCATCCCAGATTTGGACACATGTACTATGCCAACATCCACACAATGCAGAAAAATGGTGTTGTAGACCTATTGACTTTGCCCAAAAACATTGAAAAGTGTGAACCCTATATTTTGGCCAAACATGAAAGGGAACCATTTGAAAATTTAGAATGGAAAGTAGATTGGAAGTTGTAGCTAGTTCACTATGTTTTGTGTTCTTTCTCAATCCTCTTCGTTGATGGTCATAAATACTTCATATTGTTGTTGTTCATTGATCACTATAACAAAATGACATGGATATATTTTATGAAGAAGAAATCAAAAGCCTTCAAAATGTTTCCAAATTTTTGAACCATAGTTGAAAATGAAGCTCAATCCAAAATCGGCACACTTAGGACTGATAATGGTGGTGAGTTCATTTTAAATGTGTTTGAAATCTATCTCTAGCATTAACAGAATCAAGCATCATCTCACAGTCCTTTACCCTTCACGACAAAATGGAGTAGTTGAGTAGATGAACCGAACTTATCATGAAATGGTTTGGACAATGTTCTTCAAAAATGTAAATCTACACTTCTAAGTAGAAGCAGCTCAAACAACAGTATACTTTCACAATAGGTCACAGCAGCTTTAGAAATGAAGACTCCATATGAAGTCTGGCATGGTCATCTCCCTTCAGTGCGACATTTTCAGATTTTTGGTTTTACATGGTACACATTGATTCCAAAGGAGAAAAGAAACAAACTGGAATGCAGGTGTTGCAAATGCACACTTTTGGGATACTCTGAGTCTTCAAAAGCATAAAAGCTATATGTGGACAATTGATTTAACTGGAAAAATATGCCAAATTTGATATTTTCAAGGAGGTTGATATGCAGTTCCAAATAGTGAATGGGAGACATGCAATTGGGAAACACTTGAATCTCTATTATCTCTTGTAACTGAAAAAGACCCTCCCCTTATAAAAGACAATGAAACTTCATCAGAGGATGGTCCAATGGCAAAAAATGGAGCTTCAAATTTAGAAACTAAGGCACCTATGATTGAGCAAGCTAAATAGAAAAAGATTCCAAAATGGGCCGAACAGATAGTGAAAGATGTCAGACTTGATGAGATCAAAAAAATAGGCACAAGAAGTGCACTCACAACCGCACAACAATCATAAGAGTTCCTTGATGAAATTCAAGATAAGATAAAAAAAGCTTTCCTTGGAAGACTTGCCTCAAGAGGAAGTCAATGTTGCATTTGACTTTGAACCCACTTCTTTCAAACAAGATGAAAAGCTCAAGACATGGAAAAATGCAATGAGAACTAAGTATGATGCATTGATTGAGAATGGAACTTGGAAATTGGTTGATCTTTCAATCTATTGTAAACCAATTTGTTGCAAGTGGGTCTTTTGTAGCAAGTACAAAGTAGACGACTCACTTGACAAGCACAAAGCAAGGTTTGTTGCAAAGGGATTTGCACAAAAAAAAGGAATTGACTCCAATGATAATGAGGTTGATCAGAGTCTACGCACAATTAATCCATATTGGCATAAATAAAAATCACATAATAACATATATTTCATTCGGATTATATATTCAACAGACAATATTACAATATATAGGAGAGTGGTCTCCTTTATACAAGGAGTCAACACTGATCCACGTCTCTCATACCTCTCAACCCCTCTCAGGAATCTCTCAACTTCTCCTTAAGACTCTCTTCCACGAGATATCTTAGGAGAGTTTTATTTACAAATCTCATATATTAATATTATGAACAATATCCATACTAAAATTTTCTAATATTCCCCCCCTTAGTATGAACATGGAGAGAAACACCATCCTCTTTCTAAGCAACATACACGTCTTAACCTTCCTTTATGCTACTTCCTTGCACTTTGATTGTGGGATCAAATCAACCAAGAAATGGAAATGCTATCAACCAATCATGGGAACCTCATCCAAGGTGGGAACATATATCAACCGCTTGTGAACATAACAACCATGCAAAGGGAACTATATCAACCAAATCTGAGAACATCAACCAAACCAATCAAAAAGTAGTGGGACCACACCTACCAATTACTTTTATCAAGAACATTTCATGCATTAGCACTTTATACTCTTGAACCCTTGTACTATCACATTTTTAGGGGATTACATTTGAAAATTCTCACTTATTACATGAACAGGGATATATTTATGTTCTTATTTCACACTATAGAAAACCAATTGAAAATAGAAAGCAAAGTGCCACTACTGCAAAATGGTACCCCGTCATTAGTGGCTAATGAGACGTACAATTGTCCTCCAACCTCCAGTCGGTTTGTTGCTTACTCAGCAAACTGGGTCAGCTTGTGCTCCAATGGTTCTGACAGGTTTTCTTTTGATTATTTCCATAGAAATTGGAACCCCCCATATATAATTTCTCGTTCTCAAAATAGATTAAATTGATTAATTTAATTATTTATAAAGTTATCAAAATAAATTAAAATCATAAAGTAACTTTATATTTAATTAAATTAATAAAGTGACTAAATAAAATAATAAATCTAGTCACTTAATGAATAAAATAATAATAAATTCTAGAAACTTCTTGGAGGGGTGTGAGAAATCTTTATAAGGAGTTGTGGGCAAGTCATTTGGATGTGTCTTGGTTTATTCTTCTCATATCAATTTGGTGGAAGCTTCATAACTTTCATTGCTCGAGGGTTTGAAGATTCTAGAGTACCAGGTTCAGTTGTGCAATATCAACCCTCATTGGAAATTGTTGAAGAATCCATCTAGGGTTTCTACATGGGCTTCATTAGAAAATTTTGACAGGGGCAATCGCTGATGTATTATGGCCCTAGCTGAATTGATGTGATAGCTGAAATATTATTACGTCATCTTCATTTGCAGCAACTAAGGTATTGTTGCAAATATTTTTTGAGGGTTTGCACAATTATAGCAGCGGATTTATTGTTGCAGTTGTGAAGGAAATTTCTATTGAAGAAGATTGTTGCATTTTGGGATCAATTTCTATTGGAGATTTGCTTGCATATTTAGATCAAATTTGCTACTATTAGAGGGACGATCTGCAGACTAGAAGATTTAGATTTTAATTCATAGTGACTTCATTTGGCATCGATTCCATGAGGGTATTGGGGCGCTCCACTCCTTGATCCTAGCCGCTGCCTTGTGAGATTCTTTGAGGACGATACAATTAATTTGAGAAAACAGTTAATTGCTGCTACAAACTTCTGATTGTTGAGTCTTCATCAATAGATTACAACCACTCCATATTTTAGGTTCTATTTATTGTATATTCATATCACATGCATTGTATTGAGTCTGAAATAAATTGCAGCCATTAAGGTAGTTCATTGGCATGTCTATGTTATGAAATTGATCTTAAAATCAGTTACTGCAATCTGCTTGTTTGATATTGTAATCAATTACATTTACATTGGAATTCTAGAATTTGCATGACAACTATTTGTCTTAATGTCATAGTGTTGTAGACATCTATTGTAATTAGATTAAAGTTCATTACATCAATATAAAGGATTTGGGTTGCATGTCAATTGTTTGATGTAATGCCATTCGCTGTAGTTGCATTGTTCCAGCGCTATATGAGTATGCAAAGTGTTTGTCAAAATATCTCCTTGCTATAGGTGTTCATTTTGCATAGGAGGGTTGCTTGTCAAGTGTTTGCATAAATGTCCCTTGGTTGTAGAAACATATCAACTACCTTATGTATAAATAGGTTGCATTGAAAATATTTGATAAAAGTCTAGTTGATGTAGCTGCATATTAGTTTGCATACCAAATGTTCGCTAAAATTCCTATTAGTTGTAGGAATCAATTTTATGCATTTTCAATTATATAATCTTTATATGCACCTAAAAACACAAAACAAATAAGCAATTAGCAAGTACAGAAATTGCAAGACAAGTGTTTGACGAAATTCTCGAGTGGTCAAAACTGAAAATTAAAGGTCAAAATTGCAAGGGTCTTTACACCATAATCCGGACGTCGCGTACAAGCGAAAATGTGTCCGTAGAATAAAATATTTTTATATTTTACAATTTTTAACAATGGACCTAAAAAGACTTTAACTCTACCCTGTAACATAAAAATAGAACTCTTGACAAAACGACTCTTTGACAATTTTATAATAATTTTTATGGACATTAATAAATAATGACTTCAAATTTATTTAATCATATCTCATACAATGTTTATTGTCATGGATCAAATAAATATACCCTTATTGTTAAATCAATGACTTAAAGACTTAATTCTAATAACTATTTGGACATAATATTTTGATGAAAAAACAGGGCCCTATTTTAATTTTATTAATATAAACCTTTTTAACTTTAACATAATAATCGACTAGACTTATATTAAAAATATTGACACATAATACTCGTTAAAACTTAAATCTCTAAAATCTCAATCTACAAACTAGGACTTTAAAATGTTACATAATAACTAACAAAACTTCTTCAAAATTTGTAACAAATGACTTGACCGATGAGCAATGATGATGTGGCGAACAAGCCAAGCTTGGATGGTTTGGCAAACCTTTGCGTTGTCTGTGTATTTGCTCACACCTTGTACTGATCTCCTTGAGCCATACGTGGCATTAATCTTTGAGATGTTTGTCGACCACAAACTCCTTGCACAGTGATAACAATCTGGTAGAATAAGAGATCTGCACATATGGATAGAAGTCATATGCCAGGGTTGTATATTTGAAATCGAGTGTGGATGCATGAAGTATAGACTGATCAAAGATCTTTGAGCTGTGATACGAAGGCACACGGGTGATCAAATGCTAAAAAAATCAGAACTGACAACCATGCACTAAGAGAAGGTCATGAGTTGATAGGACACTTGGAACGAGCCAAAAACATTGATAAAATCCATGCTAGACTGCTTTTGTAGTGATTTGACTGAACACGGTGATGGTAGAATGACAACAAAGCTGCACAATTGAATGGAATGTAGAAGTCGATGCATGTTTGCAATCACGTCACGACTTATGGAGACAAAGCAATGGGAAATATATGCACGGGTCTGCAATATAAATTTCCCTCCTTTCTACGTTGAGATGCCCCACGCTTTTGATTGGATTGTGCTTCTATGCTGAATGCCGTCACGAGCTACGTATTTGAATTGGTTCAGATCTGATGCATTTAGTAGTATTTCAATATGATCCAACTTTGTATCAAATGAAAATAAAACTCTACAAAACTAATATGAACTCTAGAAGTTATTTTGAATTCTCATGTGTCAGGGCAATAAAGAATGGTCAAATGCCCCTTGCAAAAATTCAATTCTTCCATCTCATAGCGCCATTAAATGATTCGATCAACCTGCTCTGATACGAGATAATGAAGTTGATCAAAGTCTACACACAATTAATCCATATTTGCAGAAATAAAAATCACATCATAACATATATTTCATTCGGATTATATATTCAACAGACAAGATTACAGTATATAAGAGAGTGGTATCCTTTATACAAGGAGTCAACACTGGTCCACATCCCTCATATCTCTCAACCCCTCCCAGAAATCTCTCAACTTCTCCTCAAGACTCTCTTCCACGAGATATCTTACGAGATTTTTATTTACAAATCTCATATATAAATATTATGAACAATGTTCATACTAATATTTCCTAATAAATGAAACCTTTGCAGCTACAACAAAATTGACTATCATTCAAACCATGTTGGTTTTCCAACTCACAATGGATAGAAAGTTCACCAAATGAACATCAAAACTACATTTCTAAATGGTGATCTCAAGGAGACTGTGTACATGATACAACCCGAAGGTTTTGTAGTAAACAACCAAGAGAACAATGTGTGCAAACTGGAAAAATTGTTGTATGTATGGTTTAAAACAAGCCACACGAATTTGGTATGACAAACTTGTTGAGCATCACCTGAACATGAACTTCAAATGTTTTGAGTTTAAAGATACAACTCTTTTTGTCAAAATAGTTGACAAAGCAATTGTATTTCTAGTGGTGTATATTGTCGAGATGCTCATCATAGAAAACAATGAAAGATACATTGCAAAATTCAAATCAGAATTGATAAAAGACTTTGAATTGACAGATCTAGGTTATCTTCGTTACTATTTGGGTATTGAAGTAATTCAAAAACAAAAGTATATCTTCATCACTCAATAGAAGTACATTGATGAAAGTCTGAACAATTTTTGAATAATAGATTGCAAGCCTCTTAGAAGATACCACATATTTAGGAGATGCTACTAAATACAGACAAGTCATTGCTACTAAATACAAACAACTCATTGGAGATCTATGTGACCACAACTAGACTAGATATTTCTTTCATTGTTGGCATTCTTTCTCGATTCATGCAACAATCTAAAGAAAGTCACTGGGTAGTAGCAAAAATGGTCCTTTGATATCTCAAAAGAACACAATTTTTGGCTCAAATACTTTAGGGCAAAGAACTTAAAACTAGTCGAATACTCAGATTCTAACTATGTTGGCAATTTTGAAGATGGAAAATTTGCTTCATGTTTTCTAATGAATATGGAAATAACAGTTGTCACCTAGAAGTCAAAGAAGCAATCAATGCCAACAATTTATTCAATAGAAGCAAAAGACTAGAAGCTTCAGAGGCAACCAGAGAGATTATGTGGCTTACAAGGGTTCTTTCAAATTTGCAAGAACAAGAGGGTTTGTCAACATGTCTCATGGTTGACAACACATTTGCAATTCAAATGACAAATAATCTAGTCTTTCACGACTGAACCAAGCACATTAACACTATATTTCATCTTTTTTGGCACTATTTGAAGGCTGACAGTTTAAAATTACTCCATTGTCCTACTGTAGAGCAACCAACAAATATCTTGATAAAAACTTTGGGACAAGAAAATTTTGAAAAGTTCAAAGGCATCCCTGGTCTCTCACAATAATCTATATAGATTGAGGCGGGGATGTAATATAATATTCTAAATCCTAAGAGTAATTGTAGAGAATTTTGTCTTGTAGTGGTAAGTTAGAGACTCTTCATAGGTAGATGAAGAGTCATCTTGAATATGAAATGAATAGCCACAAGTTTGTCTATTTAGCTTTGTAATCTTTCATTCATTCAATTAATGCAATTTGCAATTTTTGGGTTTGCACTGAATTTCATCATTTATTTTGGCCTAACAAGGGGTCAACGAAAAAACGAGCTTAGGGGTTGGAAAAGTTGTGTGGGAATGTTGAGCTTGCTGTAAATAGCGGAAATTCATAATGGTTACCTATGAAGAATGGCTTTGATATCATGTTAGGAATAGGCTCTTAGGTCTGATACCATGTTAGGAACAAGCTCTTAACTTTGTCAAGAAAGAGGAAGAGCTAGGAACTCTACATGTTAAGACACCATCTTCATACTTTTACTCAAAATGAGAGATTTCACTAATAACGTAAATGTACTAACCAAGCAAAGGGATATAGTATATACAATGAAGAACTAAACAACGAACAAACTATTGCACAAATACACCAAGGATCAAGAATTGATCTGTAGTTCTCGTAGTATCAACTTGATTGATCTATTGATTACTGATAAAGGACACAAAAGTTTTTTATATAGGAATCGCAAGAGGTGAGTGAAAAATGATTATTGATGGAGTAGGTGGAAGGATTCCCTAGGTACACCTAACCTTTCTCACACATGTGAGTATAACAATATTAAATGTACATATCAAAAATATTGTGCACATAATACATACCTTGATAACAAAACTATCTAAGGTGGACTTCACATCAAGTATGAATATGACACACACTGACAATCTTTGTTGTATTCAAAATATTTTCATTAGATTTCTTCTTGTTGCAACTCATGATATGTTTGGATGCCTACTCACATTATCATCAAACATTGATGTGACAAATCTGACATTCAAAACAAAACAAGGATCATATGCAAGTAAAAGATTTCTATCATCTTCAAAAGGCCCAAGAAGATGATAATTTTCACCAAAATTTTTTGGTGTCTCTAGGTCCAAAGGCCTAAAAGGTCCCCAAATTCTAAGACATGACATTGGAACCCTCGTTAGTATCACAAAGCATGTTAAGGCCTCATAGTTTTACTACAAGTGTGTACTAGTGGTAATGGAAAGCTATGAACATGGCAACATTGCGACTCATACTATAGTTACTGATCATGGTGAGAAAAACCCTGGAAGTGAAAGTAGTAATGGTCCTTTCACAATGTTCAAGGAAATATTTTACTTGAGCATATGGAGGTAAATAGTCTGAATGGAAGGAGCCATCTTAGTTTTTGTGGTGTTCTGGATTCGAATTATCACAGTTGTCATGAACTTAAGAACACCTAAGACATTGGGTATCATCATCTCAATGATAATGATAGTTGTGACAAACTGAAACTTTGTGAACTCTATTAAAAAATACTAAATGAAGGAAAATATCAGTTGTTTGAGGACGCCGGTACTGGTTTGGAGTTTCTATCTCAAACAAAAACTACGGAGGAAAAGAAAGCAGGTATGCCTAATAACATTGCCAATTTTGTAGTCCATATTCCTAGGTACTTTATGTTTTCAGTGTCACAGTTGTGAAGGGAGCACCCAAAAATTTGTTGATTGCTTGCTTCATGGGTGTTACAATATAGCTTCAATCCAATGGATATAACTATTGTAATGGCAAAAGATTGAGCCATTGAATCATTGATGCAGGGGGGGATACATTTGTTCTCAACCGTTTTGGGGGTCAAGCTGATTGTTTTGAAGGAGTTTAGTGGACTTCAGCTTCAAATGGATTTGTTGGAAATATTGTCATTGATGTCAAAGGAATTGTAACGGATATGAACGGAAATGTCAAACGAAATTGTTGCCAGAAGTGAACGTAAATGTCGACGGAAGTGAACGGAAATGTTGACGAAAATGTTAACGAAAATGTCGACGAAAATGTCAACGGTCACATCTCTTGGTGAAGAGGTACCTCTTGGATGTGACACATCCTTTAACGGCTATATAAGGGAGAAGAGATGTGGAAGTCTTACAAGCATTCGATTTGAATGAAGATCATATAAGTGTGAGAGAGAAGGAAAAAAGGAAGAGCAAAAAATGAAATAGAATATCTCGTAAAGAAAAGAAGTGTGAAGGGCAGATTTATTTTAATGAAGAATATCATTTGAGAATTTTGAAAGAGAGGAAAGCAAAAGGTATATAAGAAAATCAGTGAGAGAGAAAGTGTAAGAGAAGCAAAGCCATCATTCGATTGAAGAAGCAATCACAAACGGTGGAATGGATTTGGCTTGGGGTCGGTGCCTTATAGTTTTGGGGTTGGTGCTCCTATGGGTTGGTGCTTGGTGAAGGGGATCGATATCTCCAGTGGGTGGGTGCTCACAAATTGATCGAGTTGGTGCTTGGTTTGGGAATTGGTGTCTTCAGTAGGTTGGTGCCTGCAAACATTGTAATAGAGTTATATATATAAAAGCAATATTTTGCCGTGGTTTTCTCTCGAAAGGGTTTTCACGTAAATCATGTATTCTCTTGTGTTATTAATTTATAGATCTTGGATGCTTATGGTTGTTGTGGTTGATTAAATTGGAAAGATTAAAAGGTTATCTTATACTGATTCACCCCCCTCCCCTCTTAGTATAAATCTGTGCTTAACAATTGGTATTAGAGCGGTTTCCTTCAGATATAGTTTAACCACTAGAAGGTAGATCAGGGAAAGCACGCATGGATGGTTAACAAGGTCAAGAAGATTTTTCCACAAATAAGGCACCATTGTTTGACGACACCAATTATGCTTCTAGAGCATAAGAATGAGGACATATCTAATGGCCTTTGGGTTTGACATTTGGCAATCTGTTGTAAATGGATATACAGAGCCCCAAACACCACCAACAGATCCCGCTGTAAAGAAGGCTAGCGAAAACAACGCTAAAGCAATGAACACTATTCTGAGTGGTCTTTTTGAATCTGAGTTTGTAAAAGTTATGCAATGTAAGTTAGCACATGAGATTTGGGAGAAGCTTAAGACCATCTATGAGGGTGATGGCAAAGTTAGACAAGCCAAACTTCAGACTCACAGGAGACGGTTTGAGAGTCTCAAAATGAAGGAAGAAGAGAACATTGCAAGTTATCTTCTCCGAGTTGATGAAATCGTGAATGTGATTTGAGGACTTGGAGAAAAGGTAGATGAGTCTACCATAGTCCAAAAGGTGCTAAGGTTTTTACCACTAAGATTTGATGCGAAGGTCTCTGCCATAGAGGAAATGAAAGATCTTGACAAGCTGCAGATGGACGAGCTACATGGAATTCTCACTGCTTATGAAATGAGGACAGAATCAAAGAGACCATCTAAAAAGGAAGCAGCCTTCAAAGCATCAAGGAAGGAGAAAGCCAAAGAGCCAGAACCGAGTGATAGCTCAAGCGATGAAGAGGACGAAAAGGAAGCCTTATTCATTCTTAAGTTGAAGAAAGGCTCAGGGAAGTACATAGATAAGTTACCGTTCAAATGCTTTGACTGTGGTAAGATAAGTCATTTTGCAACTAAGTGTCCTGAAAAAGATAATAACAATGACAAAGAAAGTAAATCCAAGTACAAGAAAAATTTCAAGCATAGCAAGGATAAGAAGTTTGAGAAACAAAAGAAGAGTCTATACTCTAAGAGGAATACTAGCTCTTCCAAAGAAAGTGGAGTCAGTGACTCAAACAACGATAATACAGAGATTTTATTCATGGCCATAGAAGAAGATGCCTTTACAAGCAAGAGCAATATAGAGGAAGAAGAAGCAAAAGTGAACCTTAAGGAAGAACTTATTTGTGCCTTAGGGGAGATAAAGTTTCTCAAGAAAAGGAATTTGAGATAGAAGCTTCAAATCGAGAAATATGAAAAGGAGAGTCAAGACTCAAAAGCCGGATTGGCACAAGGCCTAGAAGAATCAAACAAGATGATTGCTGATCTACAGGCTCAGATTGAAAAAGCTAAGAAAATTGAAGATCTAATAAATCAATTAAAGGAGAAAAATGAAGATTGTAAAAGGTATGAATCCGAGATTGCTTCTTTAAAAAGAGATCTTGAAAAGGTGAATAATAAAGTAGTTAGTGAATTGAAATCTGAGAAAAGTACTCAAGTGTTAAATGAAATTTTGGGAAGTCAAAGATCACTATCAAACAAGACAGGGATTGGATATGAAAAGGAGAAAGAAAAGGCTACAACTTCCACGGAGCCTCTGGTAAAAGTTATTACAAAAAAGACTAAGAACTATACTAAAGCCAAGAGCATGAAGATCAACTCCGACAAAAAAGGAAAAACAGAACAAAACTACGAAAGACCCCCTGCTCCAAGATACACCAATCAAACCAGGTTTGGTAATTACTTTTATGGTTATTGCTATTATTGTAACCATTTTGGTCACAAGAAGCTAGATTGCAGGAAGAGAGCTAGGGATAATGATTTCAGGAACAGAGACAAAGGAACTCATAGAGCTTCAAACAGAAGCTACAACTCATTTGCTCCCTTATCAGGGTTTGATGAAGAAGTTATTGTATGTTACAAGTATAACAATTATGGACACATAGCTCGCTATTGTAAGAGTGTGTTCGAATCAATAAAGAAGGATCAAAGATTCAAGGCTCAAATCATAAAGAAGAGGGATCAAATGAATGCATGGAAGAAGCAAGATGAAGATTCCATGATCGTCCAGACAACACTTCATGCAAGAGACGAGGGACAGCCTTGGTTCATTGATAGCGGTTGTTCAAGACATATGACAGGAGATAAAAGCAAGTTTACCTCACTAAAGAAGATCAATGGAGGTACGATGAAATTTGGAGACAACACCACAGCGAAAATTATAGGAAAAGGTATGCTCAGCTTGGATAATGGTAAAACTAAAACCAAAAATGTATTATATGTGGAAGGACTTAAGCATAATCTTTTAAGTGTGAGCCAAGTGAGAGAAAAAAATGAATTGATTGGAGATGCTCACAAAACAGGTAACAACTTATACATGTTGGCAGATGTCAAAGGAGAGAAATGTTGTTTAAGTCAAGTCGAAGAAAGTTGGCTTTGGCATAGAAGAATGGGCCACATAAACTTTGACAACCTTGTGAATATTAGCAAGAAGCAGGCAGGAAGAGACATTCCAAAAATTACAAAGCCCTCAAGCACGCTCTGTGAACAATGTCAGCACAGAAAGCAGACCAGAGCACGTTTCAAAACAAAGGAGTATTCTACCACCAAGATGCTAGAGCTCGTTCACACCGATCTATGTGGACCCACCAGAACACAAAGTACTCAAGGTGAGAGGTATTTTATGTTGTTAATTGATGATTATACTCAAATGACATGGGTGACATTCTTGAAAGAAAAATCTGAAGCATTCAACAATTTCAAAACATTCAAAGCTTTGGTTGAAAATGAAACTGGCTTGAGAATCAAATGCCTAAAGTCTAACCGAGGAGAGTTCATGTCTAGTGAATTCATTGAGTATTGTGAAGAACACGGAATAAAAAGACATTACTCAGCTACCAGATCCCCATAGCAGAACGGGGTTGTAGAACGAAAAAATAGGACAGTTCAAGAAATGGCAAGAACGATGTTGAACGAATCCAAGCTGCCAGATAAGTATTGGAGAGAGGCAGTACACACTGCAGTACATATTCTGAACATAGGACAACTTAGAGTCAACAATGACAAGACTCTGTATGAGCTATGGAAGGGGAGACCAGTGTCTATCAGCTACTTCAATGTATTTGGTAGCAGATGTTTTATCAAGAGAACTAAAGACTTGGGAAAATTTGACTCGAGAGCAGATGAAGGAATATTCTTTGAATATTATTCCAAGGGTAAAGCATATAAATGTTATAACAAGAGGACTCAAAAGATGGTAGAAAGCGTGTGTCAGAGTAGATGAAGTTGAAGTTCAGAAAGCAAGTGATCCATTAGAAGTACCTGACATTATTAAAGAAGAAGACGTTGAAATCGAAAAGATGGATGAAGATGAGTGACAAGACACCAAATCTCCATCCTGATTCGTCCAAAAAAATCATGCCGAGAGCCAGATTATTGGAAATTTAGATACTGGAGTGTTGACCAGAAAAAGGTTGGTAAGTAATCCTAAGCAAGTAAATTTTTCATTATTATCTAAAATTCAGCCCATAAACTTTTCAAAAGCTAGCCATTAACATTGGGTGAAAGCAATGGAAGAGGAGTTGGACCAGATTGAAAAGAATGAAACTTGGGAGTTAGTGCCAAGACCAATAAATCAGAATGTGATCGGCGCAAAATGGGTGTATAGAAACAAATTTAATGAGGATGGTCAAGTGACCCGGAACAAAGCGAGCTTAGTGTGCAAGGGGTATGCTCAGATCGAAGGAATTGACTTTGAAGAAAGTTTTGCTCCAGTATCTAGGTTAGAAGCAATTAGATTGTTTCTTGCCTATGTGGTATTTAAAAATTTCAAAGTGTATTAGATGGATTTAAAGTCTGCGTTCCTAAATGACAAACTAGAAGAGGAAGTATATATTGAGTAGCCTGAAGGATTTCTCCTTTCAGAGGATTGTAGATATGTTTGCAGATTGAAGAAAGCCTTGTATGGCCTAAAGCAAGCCCCTAGAGCTTGGTATGTGAGACTTGACAAATATTTGCAAGATGAAGGTTTTAAAAGAGGTTTCGCTGACCACAACTTATATATCAAAACTATAGGTGAACATTAGTTGATAGTTGTCTATGTTGATGACATAATATTCAAAGGAGATAGTGAGAAGTTGACGAAGGGATTACTGAAGACATGCAAAAGGAGTTTGAGATGTCCATGCTTGGAGATTTATCTTTCCTTCTTGGATTACAAATCTCTCAATCCAATAAAGGAATCTTCATTTCTCAAACCAAGTATGCCAAGGAAATATTGAAGAAATTTGGTTTTGAGGACTGTGCGCATGTTAGCACACCATTGGCCACAAGAAACAAGATAAGTACGGATGAAGAATCACCAAATGTAGATCAATCTCTTTATAGATCAATGATTGGCAGTCTTCTGTATCTGACGGCTTCTAAGTCGGATATCATGCAGTGGGTAGGCATGGTGGCACGATATCAAGCAGTCCCCAAGGAAACTCATGTACAAGTTGTGAAGAGGATATTCAGATATATAAAGGGGACCCCGGACTATGGATTATGGTATCCTACAGAGAGAGATTTCACTTTAGTGGCATATACAGACTCAGATTGGGCAGGTTGCCTAGATGACAGGTAGGGTACAAGTGGAGGTGCATTTTTTCTCAGTGATAGCTTAGTATCTTGGCTAAGCAAGAAACAGAATTCAGTTTCACTATCCATAGCAGAGGCAGAGTATATAGCAGCAATTCTGTGTTGCACTTAGGTGCTTTAGATTAAGCAGACTCTAGAAGATATCAAGGTGAAGTATGATCAACCTATCTCCATAAACTGTGACAACACCAGTACCATTAGTATTTCGAAGAATCCGGTGATGCACTCCAAAACGAAACATATTCCAATCAGATACCATTTTTTGAGAGAGCAAGTTGTAGATCAGCAAGTCAAGTTGGAATACATTAATACAACAGAACAAATAGCAGATATTTTCACGAAGGCACTTTCGAATGACACATTTGAGTACCTACGTGAGAAGTTGGGAGTAATTTATTTTGCTTCTTGCCACTGAAGGGAAGCATCAGCTGAGGAGGAGCTAAGTACTAGCTCTTGGATAGACCATTTTCCATTGATGTCAAAGGGGGAGAAGTACAGAAAGAGGATGTCACAGAAAGGGGGAGCTACAACAAAGGATTCAAACAGAAGAGACAGTGCAAGGGGGAGCAGTTTCAGTATGTGGTTGCCATCAATGACAAAGGGGGAGATTGTTGGAAATATTGTCATTGATGTCAAAGGAATTGTAATGGATATGAACGGAAATGTCAAATAGGATTGTTGCCGGAAGTGAATGAAAATGTCGACATAAATGTTAACAGAAATGTCGATGGTCACATCTCTTGGTGAAGAGGTACCTCTTGGATGGGACACATCCTTTAACGGCTATATAAGGGAGAAGAGATGTGGAAGTATTACAAGCATTCGATTTGAATGAAGATCATATAAGTGTGAGAGAGAAGGAAGAAAGAAAGAGCAGAAAATGAAATAGAATATCTCTTAAAGATAAGAAGTGTGAAGGGAAGATCTATTTTAATGAAGAATATCATTTGAGAATTGTGAAAGAGAGGAGCGCAGAAGGTATATAAGAAAATCAGTGAGAGAGAAAGTGTAAGAGAAGCAAAGCCATCATTCAATTGAAGAAGAAATCACAAACGGTGGAATGGATTTGGCTTGGGGTCGGTGCCTCATAGTTTAGGGGTTGGTGCTCATGAATTAGCCGTGTTGGTGCTTGGCGAAGGTGATCGATATCTCCAGTGGGTACATGCTCACAAATTGACCGAGTTGGTGCTTAGTTTGGGGATTGGTGTCTCCAATAGATTGGTGCCTGCAAACATTGTAATAGAGTTATATATATAAAAGCAATATTTTGTTGTAGTTTTCTCTCGAAAAGGTTTCCATGTAAATCATGTGTTCTCGTGTTATTAATTTCTAGATCTTGGATGCTTATGGTTGTTGTGGTTGATTAAATTGAAAAGATTAAAAGGTTATCTTATACTGATTCACCCGCGTGTCCCCACTCCCCCCCCTCCCCGCCCTCTCAGTATAAGCATGTGCTTAACAGGATTTCCTATTTTGATCAATTGCATGGTAGATTTGGAACATAATTCGTAAGCCAGATGGGGACAAGTGAGCATTGGATGGATTATTCTCATGTCACATATGAAAATGTATCTCAACCTGAAGGTTTTACTACTTATCACCTAAATATGTAAATAAAAAATGATTATGGCTGGCATTTGGCTCCATAGAAGCATGCAAGTTGATTCTATCAAGCTTGTAAATTCCTTTTACTTATTTGTTGTGATCATTGCACTGGCAATAAGTTTGATGCTCTCAAACTGACACAGACTCGTGGAAAAACTTTTTGAATTAAGAAAAAGGTAGCTTCAGTTTACAAAATTGGATAACAAATGGAAATGTTGTTCTTTATTCTTCAACTTGCTGGTACAGTAAAATGTAATAGTGTTGGTACTAGGAAATATTGGTCCTGGGGTAGATAGTCTATAGGTTTATGGTATCTGCGAGTGCCCTAATTATGGTCCTGCCACCTTGCCATAATCATGTCCCTGCCACCTTACCATTTCTTGCAATCAAAATTATGTAATAGTATATGCTTTGTATTAAGTGGGTCAAATTATGTTGAAGGTTCTAAATTATAATGTATGAATGAGAGATTCTATGTAAATTTATACCTAACATCTTGCATATCCAACAATGCCTTCATGTTGCACTGTCACCTGCTCTTCTATTGACATCCTTGTTTGAAGACATTAATCATAGTAGATTGGAAGTAAGTTATCTTCCCAAGAATATCAAATTTGTGTCAATAAATCCAACAATAATCTCAAGTGTTGGATGGCCTCTAGCCAATGTTGTTAATATGATACAAGAATCTGTCGGGAGCCTTGAGTATTCTGGATATCTCGTGAAGGGCTTCGATCATAGTTATCAGAAGTGCAGGTGCAACAGGTCCCCAAATTTACAAGTAGGAATTCAACAAAAATAATTATGTTTAACGATTTTTATAATGTTTAATATATGATATTATAATATGTTATGTATTATAAGTTATAACTAGCATAGACCCAGTTAACATGGGTCTGATTGCGTTGAGAGGTATCCAAAGCACTTGAGGTGTCAACGCATATGTTTTTACACTTATGTTATGGTGGGATTGCCACTTCAAGTCTTTTGGATAACTCATGATAAATATCAGATACATTTTGAGGCTTGAATAGGCTACCCTCTTTGAAAAATATTTGTTTAATATTAAGAAATATTTATCTATAAAAATATTGGCCTTCAATGTTACCCAACCACACACACCCCCAAAGGCTAAGTTGACGTGGGTTGTAAAAATGTGCCTATAATGTTTTTGGATGTTGTCAAGAGCTAATGCAAAATGTGAGGGTGCTTTTACATGCTTGAATGTGTCATTCATAGAGTATCAACCGGAGCATTTGTGAATGTTCCTAGCCACAATGTTATTTGGTCTCAAGAAGTCATAAAAAGTAAGCTAGTTTATTAACACAACGACATGCATGTATTTTGTTATTCAAATAATTTTCTTTGGCTCATCAGTCTTCATCCATGAGTTTAATCATACTATTATCTAAGTCGTAACATAATTCCTAATAGATTGATCGCAAAGGGGTTACATGTCTAGAATTGTATTATTACATTTACATATTGCGCAACTCCCATTATTTGGTTATAGAAAGATCATAAAAAGTTTTCTTGAAAAAACTAAGACGTCTGAGAGTAATCTTGGTAAGGTAGCTCTTTTTATTCTTCCCTATTTTGAATTGTGGCACGAAATAATTCCTCAGGGTAATCCAATCTTTAGTCTAACAGTTTGGTGTTGTGTGTGTTATGATGTTAAACTCTTTGCAAAAAAAATAATTATGTTGCTTGGTGCAGAATGTGCATTGTTGCAAGTCTGGGGTTAATCCTATTCGAAGTCTTTGGCTTGAGAAGTGTTGCCCAAGGCTGACATGGAAATTGATGTCATTAATGATGGAAATTTTGACTTAAATTTTCCACATTTAGTGACTTAGAACTTGACTAAGTTATACTTCACGGATCAGTGCTATGAAAATCATTCTTACTATGCTAAATCAATCAGGGTTGAAACTTGATGAACTTGTTGCTCCATGTTCTTATCTCACCCAATACTTAAAACAGTGATTAAAATGATTGTGGAATGAATGCTACTTAAATGTTGCTAAACATTTTTGAAACAAAGGTGGTAGTTGCAAGGAAAAATTAAACCATTATCATTGATATCTTGGTCATTTAGAAATGTGAGCCAAAATCAATCTAGAAGCATAACAACTTTGGCAGTCTGCTTTGGTAGCCTGCTCTGGGTATGAATGAGCTAAACCCTTCAATGACAGTGAACAAATGTGCAAACTTGTCTACGAGAATTGCAATTCTTCTTTTCATAAGAATTCCACACATCTTTCTGCTAAAGTTTCATGAGAAAGATAGTGTAATGTCCCCAAATTAGAGATATTTTTTGAAATCTGATTTTTTTGTGAAACCCTAGCAAAAAAAGAAAATCTTATTTTTACAACAGCAAACCTAGTTGCAAATATACTCCAAAATTAGCATAAAAATATGCTAAAACCGTCAAATCAAATATGAACCCTTTCAACAAAAATTAATCCTTTTGAAATCCAAATTAGCCCTTCAAACCCTAGGCATCTAGGTTCAAAAAATTAATATGATTTATGGCAGCCCTTTTGATAACAATTTTTATAGTATTTTACTTTCAATAGATCTTCAAAAATAATAGAAAAATACCGCTGCAATCAAATACCTTTTTATGATGTTTTCTATTCACAAACAAGTTGAATTTACCACAACAAATATTTATAATAATATGAAAAAATTTAGAATATTTTTAAAACCAAATTTTGACTTCAACCCCTCAGTTAGGCCCTTTTTTCAAATCGCCCAATTATATAAAAATTGCAAAATATTACTAGGGCAAGAAATGGCCCTCAAACACTAGCTTAACCCCCCTCCAAATCAAGTTGCCAACCTCCACAAGCAAGTCGTCACCTTCTTAAAATAATTTGCCAACCTTCCAAGCTATTTGCCCCACTTGGAAACATTTTTTTTTTACCTTTTTTGAATTTTGATTATCAATGCCAGCGCCAAGATGAAGTTACCCTATAAAAGAATGAGGGTTTTCGTCCTCAATCTATTTGCTTGAAGGTTTTTGTTTTCAAGTCCAAAGCTCAAGCTTTTTCATGTTCAAAACTTGTAAATTCAAATTATGATTCAAGATGCCCTTCAACAAGAACCCTCAAATGCTTTTATACTACTACCCAAGTGAAGCACCCAATTTGGAGGGAAATACTTTTGTTGATCTTTTTTGAAATTATAAAAAGAATACTTTTTTATAATTCACTTAAGTGGATTAAAACTCATGACCCTTAAAAATGCCCCAACTTAAGTGAAATTATAACAATAAAGTGCTTTTACAAGTATTCTTCATAAAACCAAATGATTCCCTTCTTTTTCTCTTTTTCCCTTAGCCCAACTAGGCAAGGTTGAAGGTCTTCAATAGTGTCATGTCCAAAAGGGGGACATGACAGATAGTACCCACAATAAGATTCATAAGTACAAGGAAGGTCACATCCATGTATGCAGATATCAGAGCCAACTAGATTAACTCGTACAGGGAACAAGACCAGTAGCTCCTTGCTTGATGTGAAGAGTTCCTTATTCTCTACTACTTGATCTTTCATAGGGGTCTTGGTTTTGACGTTCTTTATTAGATTCTTCACCTTCTAGAATTTGTTGTTAGTGATATTTTTATTTTTTCTGTGTTTTTATGTTTTGCCTTGAGTGTTTCCTTGCATCTTTTGATTTTGTTTGCATCATGAAAAAGTTTCTCTCGCAATATTGTTTCATGCTACAAAATTGTATCCCTGAAACTTCGATAGTCGAAATTAATTTGAATAGAGAAGTTTAAAATGGTAAAATGGTAAGTATTGATTAACCATAAATAACACTAGTATAAGTAAGCTGATAAGAATTTCTTGGGAAATAAATTAGGCAATTTATGATTTTAAGTGGATACTTGGAGTGGAAAACTTTCTTCTTAGATTCAAGGAGTGAATGCTAAAAGGTTTTTTAACTTCGAGTAGCCATTTCATTGGAGGAATATGGTTTGGTATTTAGTGTTTTACCATACTTGATACTGCGTGTTGAAATATATACATTTTATTTTAAAAATTATCGATATTTAAAATTATTGTCAAATGTTATAGGTCATAAATGAGTGTCTTCAAATTTCTTTTTGTTTCAACCGTATTATGAAAGTGCTGTAAATTTTGTGCTTTGCCTTGTGGGTTTTAATAAAGAATGCTCTCAATTGTATCAAAGTGAGATGACAATTTATGAGAAAAATAGTTTGAGAGTTTCTTAATATAGATGCATTTTACAATGATTGTATTGTACAAAGTTAATAAGGAAATCCTACAAGCATTTTGCATGACTGAACGGTTTTAGGGGGATAGATTTTACAAGGGAGTTGGTCATCAAAAAAGGAAGATGAATTGTTAAATGGAGTTTTAATTAAATGTTGAAGAGTCAATTAATAAGATTGCTTGGAGATTCTATCTTTAGTTTTTGATGAAGAAAACTTCAACAAGTACTCCTTTGTAAATGAGGAGGTTAATAGTAATAACAATGCTAAAATAGGGTTTGTCGTATTAAATACATGTTTAAAATTTGTGGTGTCAATCTATAAGTCGTCAAAGCAAATATATATGAAAAGACTGATAACATTGGAATGTACCTTATATTTTTAAACTTAAGATTTATTTAGACGGTAGGAGTCAAGGGACTTTCTACCAATGTAAAAACCAAAAAAAATGTTAGAATTGATCTCTCAATTGTCATATGTATATAGTGCAAGAGAGGAGAATGTTAATTATATTTTTAGATGGTAAGTTTGCTGTATGGTTTTTTCTTGATATTAATCAAGTGAACAAGAGCTTCATTTGGTGATCATTTATTTTTAAAAGGGTCTTTATGTTTCTTGCTCTTAGATTATTTATTCATTTGTTTGTGAGGTGGTTTCCAAAGCTTTAAAATACAAATTTCCATCGTTTTTTTGGTTGCTTATCTACTCAAGTTTGTGCTCATCCCTAATTATTAGAGAGTATACGTTCTAGATTTAGTATTAGGGTGCAATTAAAAATGAAGGAAAACTCCCATTTCTCACTATTAAGTAAATTATTTGATGTATTTTGAGATTCAATTATTTGATTATTTTTAGTGTGAAATATAATAGAAAAACATATTTGATTATGATTTTTCTAATACAATTATTATTATAAATGTAATTCCAATTTGTTAAAATCTGCAGTTGAATAAAATAGATAACATTATTAGTATTAATTGACTATTTTAGCACTTAACTTAAAAATTTTGAAATATTTGTTTATACTCTTTCCAAATCATGGATGGAGAAATGAAAAAGGATGGAGAGCATCATTTTTATTCACACTTGTCTTTGTAAATTTCAAAATATTTAGATCAAAACATTTACGGTTAAGGTTTCATTTTTTTTTTTTTAAATCGAAAATATAATTAAATGGTAGATCATGTTTTTATCTAAAACATAATGATTGTTAAAAGATTAACTTGTTCATGAAATGCCTCCCTAGTATTTTGGTTTGACCCTTCTTCCAAAGTGAAGGAACCTCCTTTTAACTTTTCAATGTAATGTTAGTAAAATTTGAGTGTGGTAAATTCGTGTTCGGGTAAGAAAAATCACTCGCGCTATTATTTGAAACAAGAAATGATGAATCACCATAATTACATCATTTCATCTAATTTAAAAAAAAAAACTAACCATTCAAAATAATAAAATCATGACATTACTTTACATTAAAATATGAGAAGGATAACAAGTCACCTTCATAATTTCATGATCATTAATTAATCATAACTTTCTGACTCTATATAGGCTCAAATGATTCATGAGTGTACGTGGAAAGGCAATTGCCCCTTTCTTCTATTGGGAATCCTTGTCTTGCTAGACTGAAATGGCCTAGTGCATTTGAACTACAAAAATGACCAATTGAACTATGACTAGACAACCAATCTCCACTCTACAAGTTCATCCATTGATTGATACCATTTAGACTATAGATAGTTGCAATGTAGTGATGTATTACATGTTAGAGATGTAACATGAGTCAGGTGCATTTGAACTACAAAAATGACCAATTGAACTATGACTAGACAACCAATCTCCACTCTACAAGTTCATCCATTGATTGATACCATTTAGACTATAGATAGTTGCAATGTAGTGATGTAGTGCATGTTAGAGATGCAACATGAGTCAGGTTATTGCTCACACCTCAACCTATAGGTTGGTTGTGTTCCTCTCCTTATTGATCGACTAAGACATATCTTAACAGAAGCAATTGGTCAATGTTATGCTCAAAAGGCCAAAGGGGACAAGGAGCTTTAGGCACTTGATTGATAGATCAACATACTCATTTGGCTAAAAGATGACAAGGGGTGAGCAATAGATATACATAATATGTAGTCACTCAACCTAGCAAATTGTGGAAAAAAAAGAAAAAATCGATATGGAAGCCCCCTCTTCTTGTATCTTTCAAGATGAACTTAGATGAAGCCTCTAAATGTAATACTAGGGCTTTATGGGTGGGTTGCATAATTGAGATTGCACTGGATCATTTATGAGGGATCCATGAAATTAGTGGATGGATCAAATAACAAAGCAAGGAAGCCCAAACACTTATTATGGGACAAAAAGTTGCCTTACAATACGACATAAGAAGTCTAGAAATTGACGATGACTCCATGGTAGTCATCTTGGTTTCAAAAAACTACAGGTTAAAATACTAGCACCTCAACAACATCCTCAAAGTGGTTTGGCCTTTTTTAGCAAATTAGAGATTTGTTTGAGAAGACATTGTTGCAGAGAAGCAAATGTATGGGTAGATTGTTTAACAAATTTAAAAATAGATCATAAGGAGACTCAAGGAGACTTTAAAGGTGGATTTTTGAAAATATTGTCATTGATGTCAAAGGTCTAGTATTGGTGATAAAGGCCCCATTGCATTTAATGGTGTTTTTAATATTCATATCTTAGCTAATGTGTGTTAATATTTATTTAATATTAATGAATATATTTTTGGTTGCATATAAGTCAAAAGATTATCCATGGAGAAGTCAAAGAGTCACGGGGTAAAGACAAAAGAGGAATGGAACGCATTTTCTTATGAAGAGTCATCTTGAGGAATTTCAAGAGTCACCATGTGAAGACAAAAGAGGGTATAGTGCATTTTTTCATAAAAAAACGCTTTGAGAAATATGAAAAGTCATCAAGATAAAGACAAAAGAAGAAAGGACGCATTTGCTCATGAAGGGTCACCATATGACTTTTCAAATAAAAGGATACGAAGGGTCATGCAAGTTTGACGCCATTTTTCATGAGGATTGAAAGGTCATAAAAGGTGAATGTCAAAAGTCATTTGAAAAGCTATAAATAAAAGTTTGAGAAGCCATTTGAAATATGCAAAAGAGTGCATGGTTTGTATTTGTTTTAGAGGAGAGAAAAGCAAGAGATATTGTAGACTTCTATCATTTGTTGAGTAAGCAACATTGAGAGATAGTTGTGTTTTATACACAAGAGGGGTTGGTGCTCGCAAATTTTTGTGAGGGGTTGGTTCACCAGTGTGTTGGTGCTCACAAATTTTTGTGAGGGGTTGGTGCCCCTGTGGGTTGGTGCTCATAAATAGTTGGTGTGTTGGTGCTTAACAAAGAGGTTGGTGCTCTTGCAAGTTGGTGCTTGTGAACTTTGTAATTTGAGTTAGTGCTCATTCATATACTTGAAATTGTTTTTCGTGGTTTTTTTCACTTTGGGTTTTTACGTAAAAATTTGGTTTCTTTCTCTCTCTTGTGTGGTGCATGTTATTGTTTCAATTTTATTGCATATCTTGACTGTGTGATTAAGTAGTTAAAAAAAAGAAATCAGATTAAGTAAAAGATATATAATATATTGATTCACCCCCTAGTATATCTCATACTTAACAATTGGTATCAGAGCAAGTTCTTTTTGAAGAAGTTTTACAGCTTGAAGGTAGATCGGAGAAAGCACGATGGTTGGATCACATGAAGATTTTTCTATAAATAACGCACATTTGTTTGATGAGACAAATTATATTTTTTGGAGTATAAGGATGATGACTTATTTGATAACCCTTGAATTTGATATTTGACAAGCAGTGGTGGAGGAATATGAAGAGCCACAGTTACTTGTAACTACTCTGACGGAAAAGAAGGTAAGTGAAAATAATGCTAAAACTTTAAATGTTATTTTATGTCGTTTATGTGAATCAAAATTTGTTAAAGTTATGCAATATAAATTTGCTCATGAAACTTGGTAAAACTTGAAAATATTTACAAAGGTGATGGAAAGGTTCAACAAGCTAAGCTTCAGATTTTCAAAAGACAGTTTGAAGATAAAAGAAGAAGAAAATATAGCAAGTTACCTTTTGCGGGTTTATCAAATAGTTAATCAGATTCAAGGTCTTGGAGAAAAGTTAAAAGAATCAATTGTGGTACAAAAAGTTTTAAGATCTTTACCATTGAGATATGATACAAAAGTTTCGGCAATTGAAGAGATGAATAATTTAACCAAGTTAAAGATGGATGAACTACATGGTATTCTTACGGCATATGAGATGCAGACCGAACAAAAAAAAATTTCAAAGAGAAGTTGCTTTCAAGACATCAAAAAAAGATAAGGCTATTATTCAAAAATCAAGTGACAGTTTTAGCAATGATGAAGATGACAACGGAGCTCTATTCATTCATAAGTCAAAAAATGACATAAGTAAATATTAAAAAAATTACCTTTTAAATGTTTTAATTATAGAAAGATTGGACATTTTATAGTTAAGTGCTTAGATAAAAGTAATGGTGACAATGAAGAAAGAAAGTCTATATACAAGAAGAATTTCAAAAGAAAATTCAAGAAAAGATTTGAAAAAAAGAGTTTGTATTCTAAAGATCTTAGCTCAAGCGAAGATAGTGGAGTCAGTGATTCAGAAGAAGAAGAGATTATATTCATGGCCATACATGAAGATGTCTTCACAAACAAAAGTATAAATGATAAAAAAGAACATGATGAAGCTGAAGTAAATTTGGAAGGAGAACTCATTTGTGCCTTAGAAGAGTTGAAAGCTCTTGAGAAGAAGAATCAAAGATTAAAGCTCTAGATCGAGAAAAATGAAAAAGAGTCAAAGGAAACAATTGAAGATCTACAAGCACACTTTAAAGAAGTCAGGAAAAATGAAAACGATCTAACGGCACAGTTACAAAAAGTAAGTGAAGAATATGAAAAGTATGTTATTAAAATTGTTTCTTTAAAAGTAGATCTTGAGAAAACAAATAAAGATAGAGCAATCAATGATTCAAAATTTGAAAATAACACTAATATGGTTAATAAGATATTAGAAAGTCAAAGATCAATGTCAGATAAGACAGATATCAGATTTGAAAAAGAAAAAGGGGAGGCCACTATTTTCACAGATAAGATTAACACAAAAAAAAATCTATGTTAAAGCTCTTACAAAAGAGGAAATAAAAAGAAAAAAGTTAAGAATACAGAGGGCATTTCAAACAAAGAACACTTGAAGGAATAGAGCTATAAAAGGTAATCAGGTCAGAAATACACAAATATGCCCTGTTTTTATGGTTATTATTTTTATTGTAATGGGTATGGTCATAAAAAAATAAAATATCGAAAAAGGGCTAACAATTTCATAAATAAGAAGAAGAAAATTCATGTAGAGTCAAGTAGAACCCACAACTCTTTTGCTTCTCTATCAAGCTTTAGTGAAGAGGCTATAATATGTTACAAGTGCAATAACTTTAGACACATAGCTCGGTATTGTAGAAATGTGTTTGAGTCAGTCAAAGAAGGACCAGAGTTTCAAGGCTCCATTCATCAAGAAGAAAGTTCAGACAAATTTATAGTAGAAGAAACAACTTGAAAAATCTATATTAGTACAGATAGCTTTGCATGCAAGAAATGAAAAAAATTCATGGTTCATTAACAATAGATGTTCAAGGCACATGAAAGGAGACAAGAGCAAGTTCATAACCTTGAAGAAGATCAATGGTGGCACAGTAAAATTTAGAGATAATACTATTGTCAGAATTATTAAAAAATGTACATTAAATTTGAACAATGGTAAAACTAAAACTGAAAATATTTTGTATGTAGGTCTTAAGCATAATCTTTTGAGTGCAAGTCAAATGTGTGATCAGTGGCACACACTAAAGTTTTATGCAAAAGGTTATGAAATTAAGAGAAAAGATTCAGATGTGTTGGTTACAAATGTTCAGAGAACAAGTAATAATTTGTATATATTATCAGACATCAAAGGTCAAAGATGTTTGAGTCAAATTGAATAAAGTTAGCTATAACACGAGAATGGGACACAAATTTTGACAATCTTGTCAACATCAGCAAGAAGCAAGCAGTCAAAAATCTTCTAAAGATTACAAAGCCATTCAACATGCTTTGTGAACCTTGTCAGCATGGAAAGCATGTAGAAGGCGATTCAAAACAAAAGAGTACTCGATCACTCAGATGTTAGAAATTGTTCACACTGATTTGTGTGGACTTATGAGAACTCAAAGTACTCAAGGTGAAAAATATTTCATGTTGCTTATTGATGATTTTTTACGTGTGACTTGGGTAATATTTAAAAAAAAATCAAAAGCTTTCAGATATTTCAAAGCATTAGTTGAGAATGAAATTGGTTTGAAGATTAAGTGCCTAAGATCAGATCGAGGAGAAGAATTCATGTCATATCAGTTTATTGAGTATTGTGAAGACCATGGAATAAAGAGACATTATTCAGCAGTCAGAACTCCACAGCAAAATGGAGTCGTTGAACAAAGAAACAGAACAGTTCAGGAGATGGCGAGAATAATGCTAAATGAATCCAAGACACTAGATAAATATTAGAGAGACGTAGTTGCTATAGCAGTGCATATTAAAAAAAGAGTATTATTGAGAGTCAACAATGACAATACTCCTTATGAGGTATGGAAAGGCAAACCAGTAACAGTGAATTATTTCAGAGTTTTCGGTAGCAGATGCTTCATAAAGAGAACCGATGAAAATTTTGATAAGTTTGAATCTAGACTAGATGAAGGTATATTTCTTGGTTATTCTTGCAAAAGTAAAGCTTATAAATGTTATAACAAAATAACCAAGAAAATAGTTGAAAGTGTAAGTGTCAGGGTAGAAGAAGATGGAACACAAAGAATCAGTGATCTAGAAGACATTTCTGAAATCATTGAAAAGAAAGATTTTGAAGAATCAGATAAAAATGAGAAGAAAGAAAAAAGACACCAAAACTCCATCCAAATATGTCTAGAGAAATTATAATGAAAGTGACATCATTGGAGACAAAGGAATTCGTACCAAAAAATGATGGTAAGTGAATTTGAGCAAGTTAATTTATCTTTGTTATCCAAAATTCAGCTTAAAACTTTTTCAAAAGCTAGACATGATAAGCGTTGGATTAAGGCAATGAAAGAAGAATTAAATCAGATTAAAAAGAATGATACTTGGGAATTAGTGCCTAGACCAAAAAAATCACAATGTGATAGGAACAAAATGAGTTTATAAAAATAAGTTGAATGAAAATAGAGAAGTGACTAGGAATAAAACAAGATTAGTATGTAAAAAATATGTTCAGATTGAAGGAATAGATTTTGAAAAAACTTTTGCACCAGTGGCAAGGCTAGAGGCTATTAGAATGTTTCTTCCATATGCACTGTTTAAAAATTTTAAAGTGTTTCAGATGATGTCAAATCTACCTTCTTAAACGAAAATCTTGAATAAGAGGTCTACATTGAGCAATCTGAGGGATTTATTCTCTTAAATATTAGTAGACATGTATGCAGATTGAAAAAAGCACTATATAGATTGAAACAAGCGCCCAGAGCTTAGTATGCAAGACTTGATAAGGACTTGCAGGATCAAAGATTCAAGAGAGGATTTGCTGACAGTAATCTCTACATCAAAACAGAAGGTGAATATCAATTGATTGTTGTGATATATGTTGATGGCATCATTTTTGAAGAAAATATTGAAAATATGACAAGAATTTTTTGATAATATGCAAAAGGAATTTGACATGTCTGTGCTTGGAGAATTGTCATTTTTCTTAGGGTTGCAAATATTTCAGTCAGATAAAAGAATTTTCATATTTCAAAGTAAATATGCCAAAAAAATATTGAAAAATTTTGGTTTTGAGGATTGTGCATCAGTTGACACACCAATGAGTATAGAAAATAAGGTGAGCAAGGATGAAGATTCATTTGTTATAGATCACTCTTTATATAGATCTATGATTGGTAGTCTTTTATATTTGACAGCATAGAGGCCAGACATCATGCATGCAGTAGGTATGGTTGCAAGATATCAGTGAGCTCTAAAAGATAGTCATGTTCAGTTGGTGAAGAGAATATTCAGATATATCAAGGGGATATTGGATTATGGTATCTCATAGAGAGAGATTTCACTTTGGTTGTTTATACAGATTCAGATTGAGCATGTTGCTTGGATGACAGATAGAGTATAAGTGGAAGAGCTTTTTTTTTCGATGATAGCTTAGTATCATGGCTAAGCAAAAAACAAAATTCAGTGTCACTTTCTATAGTTGAAGTAGAATATATTACAGCGATATTGTGTTGTACTCAAATGCTTTGGATGAAGCAAACTTTGAAAGATATCAAGGTAAAATATGAAACTTATTTCTATTTTTTGTGACAATACAAGTGTTATTAATATTTTGAAGAATCTAGTAATGCATTCAAGAACAAAACATATTCCTATCAAATATTACTTTTTGAGAGAGCAGGTTGCAGATCAACAGAGTAAAATAGAATATATCAGTACTACAGAACAGATTGCAGATATTTTCAAAAAAAATTACCAAAAGACACATTTGAGTATATATGGGAGAAGTTGGGATTATTTTTTTTTACTTCCTGTCATTGAGGATCAATATCAGTTGAGGGGGAGCTAAGTGTTAGCTCCAAGATAGGCCCTTTGCCATTGATGTCAAAGAGGAAAAAAAATAGAAATAGGTGCAGAATAGTTACAGGGAATATGCACAAGTTGCTATAGTAAGGGGGAGTTACTATATGTTTTTCATATGACAGTATATGCAGATTGACATGTGGTGTATATTTTAAGATGTGACAGTTTCAGTTTGAGGTTGCCATCAATGACAAAAGGAGAGATTATTAGAAATATTGTCATTGATGTCAAAGGTCTAGTATTGATAATAAAAGCCCCATTGCATTTAATGGTGTTTTTAATATTCATATCTTGGCTAATGTGTGTTAATATTTATTTAATATTAACGAATATATTTTTATTTGCATATAAGTCAAAAGAGGGCCCATGAAGAAGTCAAAAAGTCACAAGGTAAAGACAAAAGAGGAATGGGACGCATTTTCTTATGAAGAGTCATCTTGCAGAATTTCAAGAGTCACCATGTGAAGACAAAAGAAAGTATGACGCATTTTTTCATAAAAGGACACTTTGAGGAATACGAAAAGTCACCAAAATAAAGACAAAATAGGAAATGACACATTTGCTCATTAAGGGTTACTATGTGACTTTTCAAATAAAAGAATACGAAGGGTCATGCAAGTTTGATGCCATTTTTTATGAGGATTGAAGGGTCATAAAGGGTGAATGCCAAAGGTCATTTGGAAAACTATAAATAAAGGTTTGAGAACACATTTGGAATATGCAAGAGAGTGCATAGTTTGTATTTGTTTTAGAGAAGAGAAAAACAAGAGATATTGTAGAGTTCTATCATTTGTTAAGTAAACAACATTGAGAGATAGTTGTGTTTTATACACAAGGGTTGGTGCTCACAAATAATTGTGTTGATGCCCGACAAAGAGGTTGGTGCTCTTGCAAGTTGGTGTTTGTGAACTTTGTAATTTGAGTTGGTGCTCATTAATATACTTGAGATTGTTCTCTATGATTTTTTTTACTTTGAGTTTTCACATTAAAATTTGGTCTCTCTCTTGTGTGGTGCATATTATTGTTTAAGTTTTATTGCATATCTTGAATGTGTGATTAAGTGGTTAAACAAAAGAAATCAGATTAAGTAAAAGATATATAATATACTGATTCACCCCCTGACCACCTCCCCCCTCTCAGTGTATTTCGTGCTTAACATGGACAACATTGTCAAGTCTTGGATTTGTTTTATGGATTATTGGAAGGGGTCCCTCCTCTTCCAACATCCTAACTTTATCTTCTAAAAATATACTTCCATCAATTTCTATGGAGAATTAAATATATTAATTCAATCATAACCACCCACTTGCCCACTTATTGAAAGGATTGTTTTGGGTTCCAAATATGATCCCCCATCATTTAAACACCAAGTGGTGAGTGAAATAAATTCGATGGTCTTGAAAAGTGGGATCACATCTTGCTATGATGAATATATCCCACAATGTGATTATTCAATATATTTGTGTGCTCTCCATTCCACCATCTAAAGTCAATATTTGGATGGCTTATTTCAATTGGCAAGTATCGTCTTCATTTGCTCATTTTGGCTATTAATAAGTTTACAAAGTGAGTGAAGTGTTGCAAAGCTTCCAAATCTTCTTTTTAATGCACTTTTCGTTTGCCATCTCTCTCGTTTCTCCTCTACAAGCAACAATGGAACCCGACTTCTTCCTTTATAATGCCAAAGGGAGATGAGCTTTTGCTCCCGACTAGTGAAGAGAGACTAAAGAATATCTTTGTTACCAAGAGATCATAAGTGTTGTAGGTTATTAAAATGATTTTGGATATGGACTAAGTGGAAGCTTAAATGAATAGAATCCATTCAAAAGTTACATCCATATTTGTATGCAATTTACTCTCATTCACCTCAAAGCAAAGATGTTGTCAAAGCATTGGCTCTACAGTTTATTAGTCTTGAATTTAGTAGAAGATTGGAAAACAACCTCCATAGCATCAATGTCTTTGGGCAGCCAACAAGGGCCTTGTTTCAATGATCTCTTTCAAAGAGGGTTGGGTTTTTCAACTAGTTGACTAGTTGGGGGCAATGAGGAAATTTATTGCAAATCATGATTATGTTTGGGGAGGAAGCGATGCCAATTAGGGAAGACTACACACAAGTCATAGAAAAGCATGGATGATGGAAGATGTCAAGCTATTAGATTGTTGGGGAAAAAAAATGGGGCCCACAATGTAGTGGAGCATGGAGTAGGTGGAGGTGGGCAAAATGTCAAAAGATGGAGACGGGAATTAATGAAGGATAGATGTAGCCATATAGACAATTGGAAATGACAAACCCTAATGGAAGTTGACCTATGCCGAGTTGGCACTACTAGTCTTTTGCCTTTAGAATTATTGTTCATGTTATCTCTTCTATAATAATTGTGTAGGTTGTGTTTAATGGGTAAAGCTTGTATTTGCTGGTTTGGTATTATTTTGGAATCATGGCATGACTAGCTTTTTGTATAGTCTCAGTCAAACAATTGTCAATGGTATTGGCTGCCAGCTAAATAATTGCCAATCTTGCAAATATGTAATCTAGTTTAATGTCATAAATGGAATGGGTGAGGAACCCTTAATTGTATTTGATCGATTAAAAAATCAAGAAGTACTTACCACATTGACATGAATAAAAGTGCAAAATGCAATAATGGTCATTTGTCATATCTTTACATTAAATATAAATTAATTAATCATAAACAATCAAATTAGAATGTGACAAATATCAAATTAAGGTGACAAATAAAAGTGCAAAATGCAATCATGGTCCTTTGTCATGTCTTTACAATATAGATAAATTAATTAACCATACATTAAAGATAAATTAATTAACCATAAACAATCAAATTAGAATGCAAGGCTATTTAAAAATGTTTAAGGGAAATAATATGGCATACACACAAATATATAATCCATGAACAATTAGAACAAATGGGGCTTTAATTTATAACTTGCTATAAAATAGTAGCAGTAACCACCATATCTAGTCTTGAGCGACTAATCCCAAAGACCAGCTAAAATAAAATAACATGCATCATTCCAAGGTAATTGTGAGGTAGTGCGTAACGAGTAGTTTTGATAGAAGCATGTATATAAGATGACCCCTGCACTCCAAGTTGAAAGGGGCTGCAATAGCGGAAGGATGCATAGCTACTCCAATGGCTTTGGCTATAGATTTGGTTAGAGATGTTCTTGACTCCGAAAAAAAGCTAAATAGAAATTAATTATAATCTAAACGAGTACTCATACCATATAGAATATACGATACAAACAAATCGTTCACAGACACAATATTCAGAGTGTTGATTCATTCCCATCAAACTAGACTGAATCTCAATCATTCAATGCAATGTATCTTTATGACTTGATAAACTGCTGCTAATTCAAATTTACTTTGCATTTCCCGCATGATCAAATTAGACTTCTCTAAAAGAAGCAACGTCCTATAGTTGAGCTTGATTTCATAGTCAACTGCCAAGGCAACTGGAAAAAAGCACATTCCGGCCATAAATGTACAAATCATAAAATTCTAACTTATTTGAATGTTTTTTCTCTAAACATTTTATCAAATTTCTTTTTGGTTTAGATTGTAAGATTAAAACAATAATGTCATATTATATAGTTAATAGTTTCGATTCTTTGGACATCTCTATTCTATCTTTTTATTTCCTTTTCAATGTATCTGTGTTCCATCTTTTTATTTCTTGCTGAATGCATCTTCTAGACTCCTCTTCAGGGTTTGGGAATCCATGAATGAGGCTAACAATGTTGTGAAAACAGTGGCGTTAAAGGATCATAATAGATTACAATTAATCATCTTGAAAAATTCTAACAAATTACTGCGTGCATGTGCAATTAGCTTCTTAATGTGTGCATATGTGCAGTTAGCTTCATTCTAAATAAATATGTTTTCACCCACATGTTACAGGTTTGAAAATATTTAGTTGGTCTATCAAAAAAAGCACTAAGGTGATGAAGCATTGTGAAAACAGTGGCGTTAAAAGGACCAGAATATATTACAATTAATCACCTGAAAAAATCAAACAAATTAATGCATGCATGTGCAATTAGCTTCTTAATGCGTGCATATGTGCAGTTAGCTTCATTCTAAATAAAAATGTTTCAACCACATGTTACAGGTTTAAAAATATTTAGTTGGTCTATCAAAAAAAGCACTAAGGTGATGAAGCATTATAAAATTATAAACAGATAAAATTGAGGCCTGCACTAAATT
This sequence comes from Torreya grandis, assembly GCA_037957365.1. Taxonomy (NCBI): domain Eukaryota; kingdom Viridiplantae; phylum Streptophyta; class Pinopsida; order Cupressales; family Taxaceae; genus Torreya; species Torreya grandis. The sequence goes on from JARHVA010000098.1 coordinate 759,875, forward strand.
GAGGAATTCTCATTCAACTCAAAAACAAAAATGTTGACCGCCATCACAGCCATGACGTATACCGAAGCTATCAATCCATTGTGTTTAAAACCAACAATTTTATTCCATCTTTATAACATTTGCCAAAAGATGCAGTGTTTCATACTAATTGTCTAATTAGACAATTTTCAGTCACAAAACTGAGAGCTTCTACAAAAATAAATTTCCAAGTGCAATAATCTCTCCACGATGGAGACTAATTGCAATTTTTTCCTAGCGCACCACCAGCATTTCCATATGCTGGATGATGAAAAATATCCTCATAAAGCACATAAAAAATGAAATTGTCAAAATTCAAAACTATACCCTTACAACGTAAGTGCCTCTGGGTTTTCAACAATTTTTGCAAATGTTTGCAGGAAAGCTGCTAAATCAGCACCATATATTATTCTGTGGTCTGCAGTTACATTCACCTGCAATCACAAAATTCACCAGAATAAATTAAACACACAATTTACAAGAAAAGTGTATTTGACACTAGTGTTTTTCTTCTCCAGAGAGCTGTTACAAGCAGAAATAGGTGACCTAAGATGTAGGATGAGATCATCCACATATAACAAAATAGAATTTTTATCTGTTGCAATTAATTGTCCACCATTAATTTGGTTCAAATTGCACCACAGAATAGCAAGAGTTTTATGAATTGAATAATGGAAAACAATCTCTTCATTCCAGGTTCTTTAAGTAAGTTATGTGTTCACCTAGATGCAATGAGTGCTGAGTAGATCATTCATACTCCTGAGAGATGGATTCTTGTGAACCACTACTCTTGAAATATGGCTCAATTAAGGTTTGACTTGAAACTACACAGCTGAATCCCCAAATCATATCACATAATGTGTTCTTGTTACGTTTTTGCTGACCTACTCATAAATTCATGGTGACACACCCATACATATATGTCAATATAACCATAAACGCAATGGTAAATATGCTTCTCTATTAAGGGATAGTTTGTCGCATGCCTTCTTTTGATGGCCATACTTAGCCTTACATCTTCACAAAATTTGTTGCATGAGAGAGACAAACTTAGGTGAAACAGGTATCAGCATCTAGACCTTTGTTCTTCTTGCTGGCACTTTTGCTTGTAAACCATGGACCAGCCCAAGCAAAAGTGCCCAAAAATTGGATCTCTGTTAATGAAAAAGGTTAATGAGGTTATTTAATATGATATATGATAGGATTTAATCCAGACAGCATGCCCTTCACTACAATCAATTTAACGCACTATTTACAAGAATGTGTTTTGACTTATGTGTTTTTCTTCCCCAGACAGCTGTTACAAGCAGAAATAAGTAACCTAAGATGTAGGAAGGTATCATCTAAATATAACAATAAAGAGTTCTCATCTGTTGCAATTAATTGCCCACCATAAATTTGGTTCTCATTTTGCCGGTACAATTTGCACCACACAATTTTACAAATTGGTTTCACATAAGAGTTTTATTAATTGAATAATTTTGCAATAAATGCTGAGTGAATCATTCATACTCATGAGAGATGGGTTATTGGGAACCACTACTCTTAAAATATGGGTCAATGTAGATTGACTTGAAACTATACACCTAAACCCCCAAATCATATCACTTGTTTCATTTTTGCAGACATTTCATAAATTTATGGTGACAAGACCATACAAATAAGTCAATATAACCATAAAAGCAATGGTAAATATGCTTCTCTATTAAGGGATAGTTTGTTGCATGCCTTCTTTTGACAGCCAAACTCCTTAAATCTTCACAAAATTTGTTGCACGATAGACAAACTTAGGTGAAAGAAGTTTCTGCATCAAGACCTTTGTTATTCTTTTTGGCACTTTGATTGGAAACCATGGATCAGCCCAAGCAAAAGTGCCCAAAAATTGGAACTCTATACATTGATCACGATTGGTAACATTTCCCCCAAATTATTATAGATTTTCAACAAGCTATGGAAAAGGCTAATAAGGTTATTTGAGATGATATCTGCTAGGATTTAATCCAGAAAGCATGCCATTCCCTCTCCTTCCCCCTCTCCCTAAACAACAACAAAATAAGAATCTGAGTCCCAAACTAGCCTCTTAGAATAAACGGTTCCATATATTTCAGAACGCAGCTTCACAACATTCATTCCATATATATTTCAGAACGCAGCTTCACAACATTCATTCCATAGTTTTCCTTCATGCCAAGCACTGCAGATAATCATGTTACCGGGGAACAGTGACGCTGGAAAGTTCCTAAATTAGAGCTGGAGATGGAGCATTTTATTTCCATAAACCCAACCTTTTGTGCAAAAAAGACAGGTGTTATTGCCTCTATAGCAAAGTAAATAGGCTATAATCCACCTTGTTCAGATATAAAAATCAATTGTGGGGCTATTTTTGTTGAAAAGTTTGTCCACTTGAGTGACACTAAACAATGGGATAATTTCACAATATTACCTCCTCACCTCCTACATATTGGATAGAAAGCACATCCCAGACCTTAACAGTCCCTCCAAAGAGCAGGGATACTAAAGCTAAACATTGGTCTCAGCTTACACGGAGCCCTGTTTGAAGGTCTCTAAGGGCCTCATATAAGAAAGTCCCTACTTAAAAGCATGCTAGCCTTGTAGGATAAGAGAAGCATCTCTCCTCTTAGCATCTGTACTTCCAATAATGGAATGGTCTCCTTTGACAATAGGTGAGGTATCTTTTCTCTTGACATTAAAAGAACAAAACTCTTTTTGTGCAAAACGCAAGAGATCCCATGGTATTAAATTTATCACTAAAAAATAGGATTATGAAGGTTTTCTTATTGGTTGACATGGAACCAGCCTCAAATATCTGCTAATGTCTAAGCAAAACTGTATGAAAAAGTTTTTTTCCATGCACGGCAAGCTATTAGGTTGATGCATGATGCTATTGTTGTGTACCAGGGCACAACAAATTGAGTAAAATTTTTGTCCCTGAATTTGTCTTTCTTGGCCTTATTATTAAAAGTTATGTTGCATTTCAGGTGCCTAGAGTTAATGAAAGGTTAAGTCACAAGTTAAGTAGTTTTTTTTGTGGTTTTGATAAAAAATGTGGAAAGCCCCTAAAAAAAGTATCTTTTACCATTTCAACTTTTAATGCAAACAAAGAGCCACCAATGTGTGAAAACTCCTCTGATATAGACAGATTTGCAAGTTCCCTCATTTTTTTCCATTTTATCAGTTATTCTACTTGTATTTGCAATTCCATTTTCTGTTGTTCTTGGGAAAGCAGCAGCAATCAGTGATTTTCATAGGTCTTTACATTTTTTGTTACAAAACAGAGTCTCGCAGAGTTATGTTGTAATTCCTCTCACCGAAACAAACTTTTAGTTATCTGTGGCTATTAATGTAGATTGTTTTTGACTTCTTTTAACATAGGCAAACCTGGACCCACGTACACTGAGAAGACATTTTGCCATAGAAAGTCTATGCATTGACCCATGTACACGGAGAAGACATTTTGCCATAGAAAGTCTATGCATGTCAGTCCATAATATTTTTTGATGGCGTATGGAAGAATAGAAAAAGGAGGAATTGTTAAAAAGAAAACGAAGAAGATTCGCATCATAAAAAAAGTACTTAAATAGTCTAAAAATCCTCAAGGCTAACAAATTTTTAAAAATAATCATTCTTTTGGAGGCATTAAAGGGCAAACAACTAGGTCTAGGCATTATGGAAACTGGATATTCAAAAGAGAGTTGAAATAGAAGATCCCCATTCGTGAAAAAATATAAAGTGGTGATCTAGTAGTCAAGATTCAAGGGAAATCTTGTTCTTTGCAACCTTATTCACCTTTATACACTCAAAAATGATCTTCATGTCTACGCACTTAAAAACGATATTCACCTCCATGCACTTAAAAATATATGGACAAATTTTGGCTGTTCACACTTGAAACCGGTGAATGCATTTACTAAAATTATTACTTTCATTGAAGGTATGACAAATAAGTCCTCCGTAACTATTTAAAAGCATATCAAAAATAATTTCAAAGGGCAATATTAGTTTGATATAGTTGTATTTACTTTGTGCTACCTAAATCAAGTTCCTCAAGAAATAGTTGTATGATAGTGAAAATTAATAATGAATGCATGATACAACTTGCCCTAATTGAGGGACGAGAGAATGGACCCGATAGGAATAAACTTTAGGAGATATACACTGGTCCACATAATGAAGAATAGCTCCAAAAAGCAGATTCTTTTGGTTAAAGAAAATATTATATTAAGATTTACATATCCAAAAGTCGAGTTATCTCTACGTTATCAGGGACCCTTGTATACCTGCATACTATTGCATATTTTCTAGTAGGAATAATTACTGGGAATTCTTCACACACAAAAATATGATTAGGGCTACATCAACCATCAACTTGCTAATCAAAATCTAGTTCCTTAACATCTTATCCACTTCCACAACTACTTGACTGTCTAGTTGCTTCACATTTTTCTTCTTCTCCGTCCTCTATCTCACAGATTATCTTCTCCTAATAGGCCAATTATGCTGCTTTTGTTCGTCTCCACTACCTTCCTCTTCCTTTTCTCTATCAAACTTGTGTGGTATTATTCTGTCACTTCATGTGGTAGACATCCACCTTGCAGAAGACAGAAAACTAATCTCATGTGCTTGTTTCGTTCTACGGCTATCCCATTCAATTGATGGCGAAGGATTTGAGACAAAGATTTTCAAATCACATAGATCTGCAGACCTATTCCTGGTAACCATCTAATATCCTTTATGCGACAAATTTGATAACTATTTTGTTCAACAAAAGGCTTGGGAAAGATTTCAATTAATGAAGTGGAATTGCATGCTCTAACCCAGTGACATAGTTATTCCGGAAAGGGAAAGTATTTGATTGGTGGAAATACATACTAAGTAAAGGGAAAGAGGAAGAATTTCCATCCCTCTCATCAAACATCTTGTTGGCTAGCCAAAAAGCTGCTAGGTAAATTTATTTTGAAGGTGGTTAACCACATCCCTCAAACCAATAAGAAATTGGCAGGTATAAGTGAAGGTGACAAGTGTCAAGTGATCCAATTTAGGGAAGCGCAGGTGACAAGTGATCCTTCATGCTACATGAACGGACTTGCATTGTTTTCTAACTAAGTAGCCGATACAGGGATGGGTACAAGTGCAAGTATCAGGTACATGGATACGGGGATTTTTTTTTTTTTTTTTTTTTTTTGGGGGGGGGGGGGGAGGGGTTGGGTATGGCTAAGTACGACCATACAAAAATACATATAAAAAAATTAATATATAAAAATATAGCCATATAAACAAAATTAACCACATAATAATATAATATGCATAGAGAAAACAAAATAAGTTAAATAATCACAAAACATACTCATAATTTCAATGCCAAAGCAAATATGAAATATCATAATATTAAATGATCAAACTTTGATTAGTTTTATAAAATTATAACAGGTACATAGTGCAAATGTTACAAATTACAATGTATGGAAAACAATAAACACAACTCAGCATCACTATGGTCTATATTAATTTTCATCTTCGGTTCAAATGTCTTCATCATGAAGGAGTTTCAAGCTTATGCAAATAGGTAGAGGTAATGGCATAGATTTAGCACAAGGTAAGAGTTTCAAAGATTTTGCAACTGATAAAATGAGCAAGAGTGAACAAATATGCGATGGGAGGTAAAAATGCAATGAAAGGTAAATGTGTTGTTATCTTTTGATAAAATGAGTGTGATTACTGCTTTTAGGGTTGCAAATGCACTTTAAAATATTTTTAAATGTTTTTTGAAGTCCATATTTAACTTTGACCAACAAAATAAGAGTGGGGAATTAAAAAATGTTTTTTTGGGTGGTATGCACTGCAAACGGGTAGGGTACGTCCCTGGGGCATCAGACATACCCAGGGATACCGGCAAGCGCAGGGATGACACCTCCCTGTTTGCAATGCATACCGCCCACCATACCCATACCTGGATGTCACGTACCCGTATCCCAGGGGTCGTAGGGACGTATCTGGTGTTAGAGGTACAATCGCTAGGGGTGAATTCAGTGATACAAGCAATTCAATTCCAAATCCAAAACTTCAAACTTTTAGCCACTCAACATAAGCATTCATGAAGCATATAAACCAGTTATTACAAAAAACAAAGGATACTATGCAAGATTAAAGCACATAACATATGGATTATGTGGGAAACCCTCATGGGAGATAAAACCCACTCTCAAACCTACAAACACATGGACTACAGTACTATAAAAGATCACAAACAAGAGACTTTAGTGAAGCACCCACTTCACAAGGAGCACCAACCCCTAGGCATAGACAAGCACCCACTTCATAAGGATCACCAACCCCTAGGCATAGACAAGCACCCACTTGCCCTTAGATGTTGAGCACCCACACAACACCTCTGATATCAATACCTCCAAAAACTATGATTGCTTTCCAATCTGATGGAGAAACAATGAATAGCAACTCTCTTCAACCTTTCACACTTTCTCAAGCCTTCACACACAAGCAATGCATCCAAAACAACCTTTTGGCTCACTCTACACCTTTTTGCTCATCCTCAATCTTCAACGCTGCAAGAACATTGTTACAACATCAAAAATATGACCACTAGGTCACACACATATTCCTCACACTGCTATGCTCTTCAATCCATCCACCAAGCACACTCACACTTCTCTTTCCTTCGCTTATCAATTCTAGAAACCTTCATCTTTGTTTATGCTCTTTATAGAGCTTTCATGATCACTACCTTCTTGGTCGGCCATAAGACATACCTTAACCCTTAAGGCTTCTATCCCACTTATAAAAAGATCAACACCACCTACATAGGTCGACCATAGCTTTGATGGATCACCCTTAAACATCAACACCTTTCAATTAGGCCTAAGAAGCCCTTATAGGTCCATGGAGACCTATTCATCCTTTTAACACTTCACTGAGCAAAACTAGGAACGCAAGACCACTTCAAAGCACATAGGTCGACGCCACATGACCCCTAAGACATCCTCAAGTGATTACATTCATCACTACACACCTTTGCATATGCAAAACCTATCAAACATTTGCCTTGTACATGAAAACACCATGAACAAATAAATAGTCAACTTGTAAGCAATTGTTCATACTAAATATGAATTGGTCAAACCTCCAAAATCCATATAGATGATCCTCATCGAGTCTACAACACTCTCCAATAGATAATTCACCATGAAACATCCAAACACTATAAAAAAAAACATAAACATTCTTCTCGGGTCACTTGCAAAAGAAAGTCAAACTCTTAGTCAACTTTGAACTGCAATAAATTCAAATGTATGACCAATCAAACCTCTAAATCATTTTTCTTAGATTGCCCTTGAAGTTCTCTACCACTTTGCTTTTTACTCCATCATCAAAAGTCATAAACAAAATATTGCAAATTGATTTTCCTTTGTAAATTCAAATATTTGAATTCCAACGGTCACTTTTTAATGCAAATTTGACTATGGAAACTAGTGAAATTTCCCTGAGAGAGCAACTTTGAACCATAAGTTTTGATATACATCATGTCAAGGCCTGAAATTTGAAACATGTTCTAGGCACAAAACTGAACAGATCCATGTGACCACTTTCTTTTGACACCTTCACACGTGCGAATGTTGGCGTCATCAATCTACTTACTCAAGAAATTATGCCAAGATGACTAAGATAACCTAGACCTTCAAATGTGGATTCCTTTCACTTCCACAAGTACACCAAGCACTCTCGACCCCTCATATGACCCTTCAAACATGGTCAACACATCACCAACATCCATCATCTTGCCTAACCAAACAAACACTACAAGGTCCATGCATGCTCACTAAGGCACACTTTGTCATTGAGAACCATGCATACATATCAACTCATGGACGCCCTTGGCCACCTTAGGGACATCATTGACAACACCTCAACACCCGGTAACATTGCTTCCTGAGTTCTATATTAGCAGAGAGCAAGAACTAATGTATGGCCTTTATAACCAGAACTTAAGTGTAAAGACTAATGATTATGGGAAAAAGGAAGATGAGACAATATGGAAGGAGAAAAATCAACTGAGAAAAAGAAAATAAGGAAAATGGATCGCGAAGAAATCTGGTGACAACACTTAAAGGCTCACAATGGTGCTAAAACAGGGGCATTAAATGATCAAAATAGATTATAATTAACCACCTGGTATAATCAAACAGATTAATGAACATGTGCAATTAATTTCATTATAAATAAATATGTTTCACCCGCATGTTACGGTTTTAAAATACTTGGTCGCTCTGTCTAGAAGCATAAGTTGACAATACATTAGTATAAATAGATAAAACTAAGGCCCGCGTAATTAAATTAAGAATTCTCATTCAACTCAAAAACAAAATGTTAACCACTATGGTAGCTGTGAGGTAAAGTGAAGCTATCAATCCATTGTGTTTAAAACTAACAATTTTATTGCATCCTTATAACATTTGTCACAAGATGCAGGGTTTCATGCTAATTGTATAATTAGACAATTTTCAGTCACAACTGAAGCTTCTACAAAAATCAATTTCCAAATACAATAATCTCACCATAAGATGCAGACTATCTTCAAATTTTTTCTATGTTGGATGATGAAAAATATCCTCAGAAAGCACATAAACAATGAAATTGTCAAAATTCAAAATTATACACTTGCAATGTAAGTGCCTCTGGGTTTTCAACAATTTTTGTAAATGTTTGCAAGAAAGCTGCCAAATCAGCACCATGTATTATTCTGTGGTCTGCAGTTACATTCACCAGCAATCACAGAATTCATTACAATCAACTAAACACACATAATTTGCAAAAAAAAGTGTGCTTTGGCTTTAGCGTTTGTCTTCTCCCAGAGAGCTGTAACAAAGAGAAATAAGTGACCTATGATGTAGGATGGCATCATCCAAATATAACAATATAGAGTTGTCATCTGTTGCAATTAATTGCCCACCACAAATTTGGTTCTCATTTTTCCAGTACAAATTGCACCACGTAATTTTACAAATTAATTTATGTTTAAACGGCAGAAGAGGTTTATCGATTGAATAATGAAAAACAATTTCTTCATTTCAGGTTCTTGAAGTAAGTAATGTCCTTTTGTTTCATTTTTCAGACATATCCCTAAATTTATAGTGACACACCCATACAGATATGTCAATATAGCCGTAAAAGCAATGGTAAAGGTGCTCCTCTATTAAGGAATAGTTTGTTGTGTGGCTTCTTTTGGCTGCCAGGCTAAACCTTACATCTTCACAAAATTTGTTGCATGTTTCAGTGAAGAAAGTAGCTGCATCTAGACCTTTGTTATTCTTTAGGATTGGCACCCATGGATCAGCCCAAGCAAAAGCGCCCAAAAGGCATTCTTCCTTCTCCAAAAATTGGATCTCTATAGATTGATCATGATTGGTGATATTCTTCCCGAATTCTAATAGATTTTCAACCAGCCATGGAAAAGGTTAATGAAGTTATTTGAGATGACATCTGTGAGGATTTAAACAAGACAGCATAGGCCCATCACCCTCCTCCCCCCTCTCCCTAAACAACAACAAAATAAGAATCTGAATCCCAAAGTAGCCTCTTAGAATAAACAGTTCCATATATTTCAGAACACTGCTTCATAACATTCATTGCATAGTTTGTCTTCATGCCAACTGCGTACTGCAGAGATTCATATTAACAGGGATTGGTGGACTTGAAAACTTCATAACTTACAGCTGGAGAAACGGCATTTTTTTTCAAAAAACCCAATCTATTGTGCAATAATAGATACGTCACTGCCTCTTTAGCAATGCAAATAGGCTATAATCCACCTTCTTCAGATATAAAGATCAATTGTGTGGCTATTTAGTTGAAACGTTTGTCCACTTCAGTGAAACTGAAAGATAGTCTTGGGATAATTTCACAATAGTCTTCACCACCTACATATTGGATATAAGCACATCCCATACCTTAACAGCCACTCCCAGGAGCAGGGATCCTAAAGCTAAACATTGGTCTCAACTTACATGGAGACCTGTTTGAAGGTCTCTAAGGGCCTCATGCCAGAAAGTCCCTACTCGGTGTATGCTAGCCTTTTACTTCCAATGCAGAAATTTCAACTTTCTAGGATACGCGAAGCATCTCTCCTCTTATTATCTGTACTTCCAAATAATGGGGCTGCAGCCTTCGACGATAGGTGAGGTATCTCCACTTGACATTAAATGAACAAAACTCTTTCTCGTGCAAAATGCAAGAGGTCCGATGACATTAAATTTCTAACTGGAAAATAGGGTCATGGAGGTTTTCTTATAACTATGGAACCAGCCTCAAATATCTGTTAATGTCTAATTAAAATTGTATGAAATATAATTCTTTCTATGAAGGCCAGGTTATTAGGTTGATGTGTGATGCTATTGTTGTGTACCTAGGCACAACATATGTTATAGAATGTTTGTCCCTATATTTGTCTTTAGTCTTGGCATTATTATTATCATAGTTCGCATAACTGGTTGGGGCGAGTATTCGCCAAGAGGCCAAAATGGGTAACCGGCGGTTATTCGACCCGCTTAGTCAAATAACCGGCAACAACCGACGAAGACAAAAAATGCTTGAAATTTGCCCAAATCAGACAGTATATAAATAAAATATAACTTAAAGTATATGAAACTAGATGTCCATATCTAAATGTAAACATTTAAGTATAAGTTTACATTTAGATATGGATGTCTAGTTTCTTATACTTTAAGTTATATTTTATTTATATACTTTTAGGATGTTTGAGAGTGGTTTCGGACCTCTAGGAGCTATAATGCAAATTCTAGGTTTTGGAGGATCCTATCATATTTCAGACTTAGTCAGATTTCAGTGTTTCAGACTTAGCAATATTTAAGGGTTTCAAAATTTCAAGGAGACATTAGAGGAGGGATGAAAGCTGCATGAAGAGATGTAGGTATGATAGAATAGTATGAGAACATCTCTTGCAAAGTGCCACAAGTCGATCCCACCCCATTCCCTGTGCATAGATTACTAGACTTTTTCAGTCTCCCTTAGTTTTCTAGAGAGCAAAGAAGAGAAAAATATAGATTCTTGTAACTTGTACTTGTAGATTCTTGTAATTTGTACTTGTAGATTCTTGTATAAGTATCATTGTATCAGTTTTAATCTATGCACAGGGAATGGGGTGGGGTCGACTTGTGGCACTTTGCAAGAGGTGTTCTCATACTATTCTATCATGCCTACATCCCTTCATGCAGCATTCACTCCTCCTATGATGTCTCCTTGAAATTTTGAAACTCTGAAATATGGCTAAGTTTGAAACCCTGAAATCTGACTAAGTCTGAAATATGATAGGATCCTCCAAAACCTAGAATTTGCATTATAGCTCCTAGAGGTCTGAACCACTCTCAAACATCCTGAAAGTATATATACTGTCTGCTTGAAGCGAATTTAAAGTATTTTTTGCCTTTGTAAAAAAAAATTGCGGTTTTACAAATTTGGTGGTTTTGAGTGGTGGTTATTCCACTGGTGATTTTCCTGGCAAGTAACCGACCAACCAGAGGTTACTCACCGGTTATGCCATCTATGGATGTGCCTAGAGTTAGCAAAAGGTTGAGTCATGAATTAAGTAGGGTTTCTTGTGGTTTTGATATAAAAGGTGGAAAAAACCCTAACTCATATCATGTTTGGTCTTTATAACCATAACTTAAGCGTACCAACCAATGATTATGGGAAAGAGGAAAATGGGACAATAGGGAAGAAGAAAAATCAATTGAGAAAACAAAAAAGGGAAAATGGATGATAAAGGAGACTGGCTACAGCACTTAAAGGCGAGAGTTTTTAAAGCTTAACTCTAAATGAAATTGAACCCAGCCAAACTATAAAGAGGCAAAGAGGTAAATGATCATATGTATGTCAAGAAATATAAGAGACTGATCTGTGAATAACAATAAATAAAAACCTTGATGTGAAGGATTTTCAAAAACTGTGTTAGCCAGAATTACTCCTCTAGAGTTTATCTTAACACACCAGGGGTGCTATCATACAAGCGCCTAGCCAGAAAATTAATGAAAAACAAACCATACATAATGCATTTGGGACATCAGAAGTTCCAGACTTGTCAGATTGATTGACTATAGACTATAGTTGGAAAGGGATTTCAATACAAATGCAAAAATCAATAGCATATGCCCTTGAACATACCTTTTAAAACCATAACAAGCTTATATTTTATATAAGAGTTTGTGCTCTGTGCTTCTTTCTGATTGGATATTCAGACATAATAACTCACAAGTGCCCTTAAATTTACAATATACACAAAATTGTGACACTTCCATTAATGATTCGTAATTCCACACTATAATCCAAATCTACATTTTGATTCAAAGGTCTTGACTGACACCCTTAAACAGGGATGGATGCTTACAAGCAGGATTAAAGTAATGTAAGTGCCGGTTAAGTTCATACCTGCATTTTACTCTTCACACCAAGGAAACCATCTCCAGTTGCCGTGACCGTAGGCTTTGACCCTCCAACGGCCATAATTGCACCCTACAGACCATGAAAACCCATATAACTAATTTCAAGAAATGCATATAATATAAAATTACATCTTCTTAAATTCATTAGCATGCAAAAGATTATACAGAATCACTCACTTGTCCTGGTGGAAGAATAGCATCAAATCTGTCTACTCCAAACATCCCAAGATTAGATAAAGTAAAGGTTCCTGTGAACATCTGAACAAGTCAGCATCAAGGCATCTAGATGCATACACTGCATATAGGCATCTATGCTTTTCTTGAGCAACAATGCATGAAGTATCTAATCTGCACCTGAATTATACTCCTGTGGCTGAAGTTGCTTTGCACGAGCTTTCTCCACAAGCTCCTTCCACCTTTGGGAGAGCAAATACAGGTCCGCCTATATCCACATCAAAATTGACATCATACTACTGAAATTAGAGTACACTGCATGCATATAATAGCCAATGGAAGCACCCAGAAAGGGGCAACTCCTGTAAGAGACAATTTTATGAAATGGAAACTCCTAATCTACACATAATAGTTAAGTAACTGAAAGTATTTGCATGTGTCAAACAACTACTTAATTTGCACATTATTACAACTTGACGATCTGGGGAAGACAACCCACAAACCTTATCTGCATCTTGAAGAACAGGAGTGATAAGTCCGCCATCTATTGCAACAGCAACTGCAATATTTATGCTGCCATTATATGTGAAACTTTTTCCATCCTTACAGCTTGAGTTGACAACCGGATGCTGTGCTAATGCCATTGCGGTTGCCTTTGCCAGCAGAGCAGTCATGGTCACCCCCTTGGACTTGACCTGCATCACACAGCACGTGAGACAATCTAACAATGATTCAGATCAAGAAAAAACCTTCCTGATCGTTTATCATAATTTGGCTAGTTTTTACCGTATTAGATTCTTAATTTGTAAAATGTATCCAATGAAATGCACCTAAGTTAATTATATTGGCCAAAATCTACACTTAAGAGTAATAACTTGGTATATTCTCGAGTAATTTTTTTATATATTTTAAAATGAAAAGATTCACAAACTACGCTATACTAACAGTATGTTGCAGGCTGCAAACTCCATGGTTTTCAATGCTTAAAAGCTCAAGAAAACCAGGATTCTTCCACCTGTGAATTAATTTAGTTTCACATATAAGGCGTTAATGGTAAATCAATAACATTTCACTTGCAATTTGTGATTGCAGATGTAACATGTATTATGAATTCCACCATAGCCACAATTAAACTAGCAGTAGGCTGGCTATTATGATCTTGAATTTGAAGCCTCGGCTGATTTGATTTCTATTTTTTTAGGAAGCTTTTGGGGAAAACAAGTCCTTAGGAGTTGGCAGACAAGCCCTTATTTCTTTCGTCTTAGATGCCAATGTATGAGGGATAACTATACTGCCAATTGCACCCAACCCTCGTAGATGACAGCCAAGGCAAGCAGCCAGAAGATAACAGCCAGTTTGACACTCAACTCTCATTTAACCGTATTAAGTGTGAAGTTTAATTTGTGGATATCTTAAACATACTTTCTTATTACGTTTCTTTGATGATACTCTCAATAGAATTGGAAAAAAAAAAAAATTCTTTAGGTATTTTATGTACATCATTAAGTTTAACATGCTTATCAATGATCTGCACTACCATTCAGATTAGAGGTTATCACTCTAGACTTGGATTTGGTAATTATATCCTCACTTTAATATAACTATGTTTTAGTAGTCAGGCTCCAACTCAGCTTGAACTTGGCAAGATTGGTGCACCAAGTTGAATTGGACCAGGATCATATTCGGCACCAAGACTCAGGCAGTGTCAAAAATGAAAAATCATAAAATATAGAAAATTTCACCAATTAACTGGTTTTTTTCTCATTCCAAAAGAATTTAACTTCAAAAATGTCCAAATATCACTACTTGCCCTAGACCAGTTGCCTAATCATGTGTTAACCTGCTGGAGCAAAATAAGAATAAAAAAAAGAGTTGGTCATAAGCATTTTTTGATGTTTTGATGTTGCCATGTTTTGACGAGTCGGTTCGTTTATACATGTTGAGGGGAAATTTGAAACTGAAATTCAGACTACTGGGGTGTTCTAGTATTTACCACACTATTTAACAGGCTGGTTTTGAGACAATGCATGGTCAAGCCTATGCCATATGATCTTATAATCAGAAGGTGTTTGCAATACTACACGAAACAGGTCAGGGAAAACCCTCTTTCCATAGGTGAAAATAGAGATAATTGAGATTTCACTGTTTGCAGGGCTGGGGTGATTCTTCTAAATAGGAGTAATTTCCAGCTCCTCAAATGGGTGGATATATAATTAGAGGCGAGACTATTGAACAATCAGTGTTTGCAGGACTGAGGTGATTCTTCTTGAAATTAGGTACAATTATTTGGCCCTCGTATGGGTGAATTATTATTTGATCCCTGAGCTTCAATAGCTCAATATTTTTTACAAATTAAAATATTGATCCCTGAGCTTCACTAGCTGAATTTGAATTTCTCGAAGGTGGAGAGTAGTACCTTCTTGTAGAGAGCGTCCAGAGCATCCGTGGTGATAGAGTACCCAACCCGGAATGTAGGCACTACAAGGCTCTCAATCATATTTCTCGACACAGCTGCCTGCATTGTTGTAAAAGGCACTGTGGTTCCTGGCAAGACTACCATACTCTGAGCAGCCATGGGTTTAGCAGCAGCAGGGGCTGGTTCAGTTTTAGCCACAGCACTAACAGACGGAGCAGGCGCTGGTGTTATGCCAGCAGCATTCTCGATGTCGGAGGCTGTAATTCGACCATTAGGTCCGGTCCCTGCAACATTAGCCAGATCAACTTTGTGCTGCTTGGCCAGCTTCTTGGCATAGGGGGTGGCTACAATTTTCCTGGGGCCTGAAGAACAACACAAATATTAGGGATGAAATTTTTTTAGAAGTATAAAACAGTATTGAAATTTTTTTATTTCCAAAAATAAAGACTATATGCATCGTATGCTAATGTTAACTTAATAAACTTAGAATTTACAAGTGACACTCATAGTGCATTGGTTAGAAGACAGAATTTGAGAGATTAAAGAAATGTGAAATAGATCTTGAACAGAAACGAGAAAAAAATGACATATAGAATTCTTCTAAGCAAAAATTCCAAGGTATAGCAGTTTTGTACATATGCCTCGAAAACAATTAGAAAATCCTGGTTTTGTTTTTCGATTCAAAAATTTATACTTATAAATTTTCAAAGATCTAATAACTTTAAAAACATTTTATTGGGAAATGTTTTAATAATTTGAAACAAAAAATTGAACAAACCTGGATTTTTTAATTTTGAGGCTTGCACTAATAAAATATGGTGAATTTAATGATCTTGCTAATTTTATTGGGAATGAGAGAGGCAAACAAAGATAGAAGAGAAACTGAGAAATATAGATAGACAGGTTTGTTGTGTTGTTCTTCATTCAAATCAAAAATGGAATGGGTGGATACAAAAAGTGAGAGAGATGACCAACTGAATGCGGACAGAACAGGATAAATATCCTGCAAAAATGCCGTCGACTGCTGTCGGCTATGGGCAGCAGTCGACCAAAAACTTAAGTTGAAATGTTATGCCTGCAATTTGACCCCTCGACCATGTATTTGCAAGTCTGACTGACCTTGATGTTCCACCCTTGCAACTGGCTAGATATATGTTGCATCTTCTCTATATTGACGAGGTTGTCGGAATCTGCTCCAAAATATGCTACAGGCAACAGTCGATGATGTTTTTGCAGGATTGTTAGCCACTTTCAATACAAACTTATGTAGAAATTACTCCATTTTGGAGAATTTCTTCAATGGTGAAAGCGCCGAAGCTCCAGGTATGCACGACACAATTTGGGGGTCAATCACAATACAATTTTTTATTCAAATGTAAACATTATATATATAGTGCATATCTCCTACAAACAAGGAGTTTGCACTAATCTCTTATCCCACTAATATCTCTATTCAATCCACTAAAGACTCCTTTATTTCCTCTATCTCCTAGAAACTCTCCTACAGACATATCTATGTGAGATGTAATGCAATTTATTTAATTTGCACACGTTAACATTATTGCTCACATAATATATGTTCACACACACAAGGGAGTACAAACATAGATTTTCCTAACATCCCCCCCTAGTGCGAACATGGAGAGAAGAACTATATGGACTATCTCAATATTGAGCCCCCGGCCCCGCCCCCTCACCCCCCACCCCCTGAATTTTGACATGCAGACATCGGGTTTGCTCGAAAATGCGTCCAATACATTGAATTGGAGAGTTTATTACAATTAAGATCATCCATGCTTTATTGAGGACTGCCTTTTGATCATATGCTTACCAAAAGTTTCGACACATGTATAACAAACTTATTGACAAACTTAGACACAAAAAACTAAAGACAACACTAGAGAGAAGACTTTCGACTATAGGCATACAATAGACTACTAGTAAAAAAATAAAAAATAAAAAATAAACATCACTAAACAATTTAAAAAGAACTAAACATAAAACAAAAATAAACAAACGATATGAAAACTATTATATTAAAACTTTAATTAAACACTAAAAACAAATTTAAAATATATATATAATTAGATGACTATATACATAAAACTAACCAAATCAAAAAAACTTAAGATTCATTTAATAATAAAACCTAATACTAAAAATTCTAAACTTAAATAAATTTTATAAAAAAACTTAAAACCACGTATTATCTAATACCACTAACACAAAAACCAAAACAATATAAAAACTTAATACTGCTTTTCATAAAGTAAAACCACAAGTTTTTTTTTTAGACACGGATTTGAACAAAAATTAAAAACTTAAATCAAAAAACAAAAGCAAACTAAACATTAAATCTCAAAATTAAAAACCGCATTATACAAAAACCACAGGTTTTTTAAAAACTTTAAAAAATTACAACTAAACATAAAAACATATCTAAAACTATGAAACATAAAGAAAAAAACCACGGCTGAGAATGAAAACTGCAGGGCCTTATTAAATGGTTTTGCCGAAGAGCAGTAGGAGGCGGT
The DNA here is from genome assembly GCA_037957365.1 of Torreya grandis. Lineage (NCBI taxonomy): Eukaryota > Viridiplantae > Streptophyta > Pinopsida > Cupressales > Taxaceae > Torreya > Torreya grandis. The sequence continues at coordinate 777,505 of JARHVA010000098.1, forward strand.
TTGGGCAGCAATTGGAGTGAGAGGCACGAGCCAAAGGATCTTGTCATGGAGAAATCTGTTTCATCCACTGATAGAAGACAAGATCCGGATCACGAGAAGCCAAACTTGCTATCAAGCTGGAGACTGCAAGGTAGAGTCAGCTTTGAAATTAACGAGTTCATTAAGATTTGAACGCAGCCGATTTGTAATGCCAAGGACCCTGTGCCGCAGAACTCACCAATTTAAGAAAGATCCAGTGTTTGATACTCAATGAGACAAGGTCGAGCTGTTCATGGTTGGAAGAGGTAGATCTCGCAATGTTGAATGTCGATCCAATTTCATTTTTACAAGATCAATTTCGCCTTTCCTAAGGATTAGATGGAATTTGCAGTGTTGCAGGGTGTTAACTTTCCACCAATCCAGCCAAACCTTGATTCAAAACAAATCTTCAAAATATGAGTTAAATGTGGGGTTGTGCTCAGGCAAGCCCTGTGGTTGCGCCCCTGGTATTTTCTTTTTCTGCTGCAACTCTGATTTTCTACAAGTCTGAAACACACACACAGAGATATATATATATATTTTACAAAACTGGATGTCAATAGAATTATTAGTGGTCTGCACTACATAACTACTGATAAAAAATGAAGGCCTATCAAATGGAAAGAGCAGTGGACGTGGTCTTCACTCCAAAACCTTGTTATGAACAAGACATGAAATTTTCAAAGAGGTCCCATGGGGTTCTTACTTTGATACCAGATGTAGATATTATTCCATTTTGGAAAGTTTCTTCAATGGTAGATGTGCACATCGCCATCTGGGGGTCAATCATAATTCATTCTTTTATTCAAATGTAAACATTACATATATAGTGCATATATCTCCTACAAACAAGGAGTCTCCACTAATCTCTTATCCCACTAATATCTCTATTCTATCCCCTAAAGACTCGTTTATTCTCTTTATCTCCTAGAAACTCTCCCACAAACCTATGTACGTGAGATGCAACTCACTTTATATAACTTGCACACATTAATATTATTGCTCAACTAATATATGTTCACACACAAATGAGCACTAAAATAGCTTTTCCTAAGAGACCAATCTTTAGTTGCAAAGTTGACTAATGCATTGTCCCTTATTACACCGATAGGCATAACCTAAAATGGCAGCTGGGAGTGGTGGTGGAATGTAACATCCGTGAGATGTTAACAGTTAATTTCTGAACCTAAATTTGATGTCTACTAAACTGTCATATGGCAGTTTCCACCTTAAAATTGACATCCATTTGGCTGTCATATAGAATTTTTTTTTACTTGCTTTGAGAAGTCAATTAAAAAATTGCAAGATATTGGGCATACAGTGGAGTGGGAAGCCCTTCTATTTCCAAAAACATTTTTTTGAGCTCAACACATTGGTGATTGAGGCCATCTATTACCAGTCAAAGGGAATTTCTTGGAGAAAGTAATATCATTATTGATCAATGTGGTATGTGACAAATCCGATAGATGTATTTAAAATATATGTACTAGCTACTAACTTTTTTTAATTGTGCATTTATTTCCTAGGTGAATTTAGTTTTATAATACTTGATTTATATTTATGACCATTTTACTACTTATTCTATAATGGAAGTGCTCGAAAAGAAAAACCAGAAAAACCTGGTTATTTTTCAGTTTTGAGAGATTTATACTTATAATTTGACGAATCTCTGCATTACATTGGGGAATGCTTTTTAAAGTTTTAGAAAAGTCAAAAATAGAAATTGAAAAATCTGATGCACATTTTCTGAGGAATGTATTTCTTAAAAATACAAAAAATGTAATTCAGTCAATTCACAGTAGTCCATAAAAATACACTGACCTGAAGATGGGGGTGGAGTTGGAGGTGGAGGTGGAGGAGCAGCTTGTTCTGCAGGCGAAGACAAAGCAGCTTGTGCTGCCGGTGGAGGCGGAGCAGCAACCTCTGGCATCGGAGGGGGTGCTCCACTACCTCCCGAAATTGAAGAAGCTTTCGTCTTGGCTTCTTCGACCTCGCCCTCAGTCTCAGCCAAAATGCCAATGGCCGCTCCCACCGGAGCGACCTCCCCTTCGGCCACCACAATGGCAGCCAAAATCCCATCATAGAACGTCTCCACATCCATATCGGCCTTGTCCGATTCCACCACCACAACGCTCTCCCCCTTGGATAGCTTCTCTCCCTCTGATTTAATCCAAGACACAATTTTTCCTTCTGTCATGGTGGAGCTCAGAGCAGGCATGAAAATCTCCCTTATCCTTGCCCTCACAACAAGACCTCCCCTTCTTCCCCTTCTGCTAATAACTCCTCTTGCTCTACCCTTTTGGTCGGGGCAAAGCAGAGCATTTTGAATTGAACCAGATTTACTCAAAGAAGACTTGTTTGCTCCTCCATGAGTTAGCAGATGAGCAGCTCCCAAAGAAGCCATTTTTGTTTTGCTGATCTAAATGCAGAGCTCGATCGCACTGGTTGTATTATGGGTGTGTTCGAATTGTTGTTAAAAGGACTCAATATTGGTTTCTCCGTCTATGCCACGGCGGAGAGCCCGACATTGAGCAGGGTGGGGGGTATTTTATAACTCCGCCATCAAGAAAAAAGCCATCATTTGAAGTTGCGTTCACCGTTTATGTCGAGGAGTAGATGAGCTACTTTCTTTACATCTCCACCAACTATGTGAACGCATTTATTGCCTTGTTCAAAATGTGAAAAAACAATTTATTTTTTTGGGGGGTGTACATGTAATCAGTTTAACATGTGTTTAAGATGGATAGATGGATAAATAGTGTTTAATATTAGTCTTATTTAGTCTCGTGGACGTTAAAATATCTTCTTCTTCTATGTTAATAATGTTTACAAGATTAAAAATGGTTTATGAGATCTCGAATTAATAAAAATATAATTTAAAGAAGTGAAAAAATTGTTGGAAAAAAGAGAGTAAACTTAAGTTGTTGGACTCTAGTTCACAACCCTGTCATTGTTCTGTGTTTGAAGGTTCACTCTCATATTGTAGATCTTGATAAAAAATTCTCCTTTTTTATCAATGTTATCAACCTCAAATATATTCAGACTATGGGATTGGAAAACTATTCAGACTCTTTTTGGACTATTGGTAATCTCGGTGGTGTTTTATGGGTGTGAGATTTGGGCTAGCAACTTGTCAGAGTCCAAGTGGAAGTAAATAGAGAGAATTCAAAAACACATGATCACCAGCGAGTTCAAGGGAAAAGTTTCAACTCCGTATGAGATCTTGTTAGCTGAAATAGGGACTGTTCCGATGGAAGCCATGGCAATGGTGTGTCTCATAAGATAACTCAAAAGAATTGAGCAGCTAGAAACAAGTAGGTGGCCTCAAGTAGTTTTCAGTGAGGTGCCCAGGAAAAGAAAGAAGTCTTGGATGAAGCAAAACAACAAGTGGAATATCTATTTGAATGCTTGTCCTACTGATAACAAAGATATAAAAGCTTTTGTCATAGATAAATTTTGCAAGTCTATGTGAGGTGGTATGTTAGGGAGAAAGAGGAATTATTACCTTGAGGTGTTAAACTCCACATGTGATCATCAACAAAAGGCTTAGATTGGGGCAAATATCCCTTGGAGAGCTAAGATTTTGATTGCTCAACTTAGAACTAATTCCCATCAACTTTGATGCGAAATGGGAAGGTGGAAAAGGCCTAAAGAAACTTGGTAAGAGAGAGTATGTGAATTCTGCAATGCGGGGGTAGTTGAATCGGAAAAGCACTATATTTTACATTGTGATGCTTACACGACTATCAGGGCAAAATATGTGGACTTCTTGACAACAACTTCTTGGCATGCTCTGTTTATAGAGGGGTCTTTGAAGAAAGTTGGAGAGCTCATTCTTTCTTTGAATAAAAGAAGAAATGTGAGGCATAAGCAAATATGACTGGGTTGGTTGTCTCATAGGCTATTTATTTAGCATCGTGGACATTAAAATATCTTCTTCTTCTATTGAACATAGATACTCCATGTAGGTTGCCCAAGTATTTAGCTCGGATATCATCATAGGCAGAACATTATGTGAGATAATGTCATTCTATCTCAACTATACTTGATGTGCACATAGGACAAATCCTTTCTTCCCACGTTTTCTTTTGGGATCTTCCACCTACCCATCTCACATCGAAGTTGATGTGACTCAGTTCTCAATTGAGCTATGAGCATCTTCATTCCCCATTTAATTTTTAGTTTCACTTCTATGTAGGTTTTTTGGTCACGCTCATAAGTGGGGTTGAACTTGGTCATGTAGTACTTTTTTTCCTCCCTATTTGCTTTGTCCACATGTTTATTTTAAACTTTTCCCTCGCATAGCTCTTTATCTCGTGATTGGTCTTTGGGCACTCATGTATGTTAATATCCCACTTTTCTATCCAATTTTTATTTTGTTTCATCCACGTCCTCTTTCGCTTGTTCAACTCTTCTTTTATTACTGCCTTTGGCCACCTATTTGGTTCCATACCCTCTACTTTCTTTATATGTTGTAGAAGACGTATTATAGTTGCAACTTCTATTGGGAAATCCCATGTTTCTGCTAGAATTATCTCAAACAAAACCAATGCTTTAATCTTAAAGATGATTGTGATTAGACATCTCAGAATTCTCTCAAATTTACTCCATTTTAACCTCGACATACTGTTGGCCCAAACTTCACATCCATAGAGTAGTATCACTAGAACTACTAATAGTCCGAACAAGACTCTAGTGGTCTTCCAATCCCACAAATCAACATCTTTGCACATGTTTTGAAGAGAGTACAGTGCTCTCCATCCTCCTTGGATTTTCTTCATTATGCATTTATCCCAACTGAGCTTGTTAGTGAAATCAAGCCCTAAATAATTGTATTCTGAGACTATCTCAAGTGGGCTACCCTCAAACATGAAGCTTGCATGCCTCTTTTCTTTTCGACGTGAAAAAATTAAAATCTTGGTTTTGTTAGTGCTGACTTGCATCCCGACCTCTTTACAAAAAAGCTCCGAGGCTTTCAAATGCTTTCTTAGGCTTTAGGTTGTAGTTGCGGTCAAAATAGGATCATTTGTATATAGAAGGAGTTTTATCACATAATTAGCTATGTGAACTTCATCACCCCCTATTTTGTCTATCCATTCCTCCAACTTGTCAATATAGAGACCAAATAGAGTTGGATATAAAGGACATCCTTGTTTAACCCCTATGTCACTATTGAAACTTTCTGATAGACATGTATGTAATTTGATCTTGGCTCTAACATGCTCATATAGCCGATGAATTATTGCCCTATACTCTTTTGGGACACCAAGGATTGAGGGCTATTTATTTTTTCAAATTTGTTTGGGCCTTGAATTTAAGTTCATTTTATTCAATGGATAATCAACTTTTTATTAACTTAGTGTCAAGAACTGGGTAATATTCATTCATCAATTTGTCAATGACTAAAAGGTATACATTTTTCGGTTTAGTGCTAAGGACTGTAGGTTATCCATTCTTTGTTCAATGTTAAGTACCAAAGGGTATCTATTTTTCTAAATTTGTTTGAGACTCGAGCTTGAGCTCAGTCCACTCAACAGATAATTGACCTTCTTTGGTGTAGTGCCAAGGACTGAGGTCTTGAACTTGGTTTCATTCCACTCAATAGAAATTTTGCCTTGTTTGAGTTAGTGCCAAGGATTAAGGGGTAACCATTCTTAGGTTTAGTGTTAAGGGTAAATGCACGAAGATGGGGGGCTAAAATTATGACAAGTTGATTGAGAAAAGTTTGAAATCATCAAATGTGTATGAGTTTTGGGTTGTGTTGGCTATTTTTGGCCCACATATGAAGCTCTTGCATGGATTCATGAAACATTGGATCAAAGGCTTAGAAATGGATCCAACAGTAGTGTTCGAGGATAAGCCTGTAAGCCAAAAGCTAAATGAAAAATCTCTTTTCGGCTAAATCTTTTACTTGTTCATTCTTTTGGAGAACAAGTGAAAGGTGATTTCTTTCGGGCCCATTTTGGTTTCATTTTCCTTTTAGGAAAATTGTGCGGACAATTTCCCTGAAGGAATTTATTCTCCTTTCAACTAAGTGTTCTCTCTTTGGGAGTTTTGTCTCGGTTTCCTTTGTTCAAGTGTCAAAAAATCTTCAAGAAAATTGTTCTGAAAGAATTGTTCCAAGCAAAAGTTCCAAAAGATATCTTTTAAAGCAAAGTGGCCAAAACAAAAACTCTGAAGGATCATTTTAGGTTTTTCGAAGGGTCACTACCCCTTCTAAAGGGACATTTCCATTTTGCTTAGGAAAATTGTCATCAGCAGTGAGGGCACTTACAAAAGTTTGGGTCCTTTGCAAAAGGCCCAGGTTCATTACTTAAGGGCTTGTTCACTTTTCCGGAGGACCATTGCAATATTTCCAAAGGTTTTAATCAAAAAAGTCTGAAGGGTATGTTACCCTTTAGGAGGTGCCATTGACAAAGCCCGAAGGGTCTCTTGCCCTTTGAGAAAGTCCTTTTCAAGAAACCCGAAGGGCTCTTTCCCTTCGAGAAGGTTCATTTTCAAAAATCTGAAGGGTACCTTACCTTCAAAAAGGGACCATTTCACAAACCCAAAGGGTGCCTTGCAAAATCCCGAAAGGATGTCGAAGATAATGCTTGAAACGAAGGTCCAAAGAAATTGATGATAGGCTTGCAAACGTCAAGTTTGAGCCCTTGCAAGTAGTTGTTTCCGTTTAAAAGACCAGAAAGATTTGTGCAACCTATGGACTCGCATCGACATAAATAAGATAAATTCAAATAAAATAATGTCTTTAGATTGGTTTTCCATCCATAGGAAATATTTGATCTGGGTTTCAAGGCAAGAGCTGGTAGGTGAAGTTAATAGGGAGTCTTCATCCTTCAACATGGCCACCATCTCCGACCAACAGTCAACAAATGTAGAAACAACATGGTTCAGTCAGGTTTATAGATGTAAGAATTTTGTCCTCATATGTAAGCAAACAAGTGGAGGATGGCATGGAGATGAAGGATATAGATCAAGCAATTAGAAAAGATAGCTTGGGCATTTAAGACGTTCCTAGACTTTTCCTTCTTAGTGAACCATGACATCGTTGTCCTCAGTTAGTTTTGTCTTCTAGTGTGTTTCTCGACCAATGAGAGGGCTGGAAGACTTTTGGAGCTAATGGTGGTCATTTCGTTGGAAAAGGATTAGTTATAATTAACCCAAGGGTGGGTGAGAATTCATGGACGGTGGTTGGGTCTCATTTATTGATTTCTATTTGCTCGCCTCTTCTCTTTGGATCTCCCCTTTTCTATATATATCTCAATTCTTTTCAAAAGAAGATATCCTCATTTGACAAGGAAGAACCTTGTCAAATTTTGTAAGAAAGACCTTTTGAAGCAATAAAGATTAATTTTACCTATCTCTTGTCTGAAAATCGTGTTTAACAAGCTTGTGCATGATGGCCTTGTGAAGAAGTGTTCTTCCATGTCCCTTGTCCTTCCTTCTTACCTATTTTCAGGTATTTTTAGGTTAGTTGTAGGTTTAAACTTGAGCTCTTTCTGCCATTAATGGACGCTTGGTGTGAATTTCAAAATTCCTCTTTGCTTCATATATGGCTTAGTGAGCCTAGTTTATGAAACACTGATGAAAATTAACCGGTTGTGAGGTTGTGTAAGCAGAATTATCTTATGTTGACTTAGTGTTTAATTCATGCTTATGTGGGCCACTCTTTATTTGGTGTGTCACCTTTCTTAGTTCAGTTTTTCTTTTTTATGTTACCTTTCTCTCCCTTTTCTTTGGTCATCAACAATAGGTTTTAGTGTGTGGGAACAACTGAAGTGAATCATATGAGGGGCTAGCCTCATTAAAAATCCTATAGGTTCAACCTCACTACATGATACCCACAGCCTGAGGTTACTCCAATTTTGTAGCTGGGAGTGAGAGAGCCTGAAAAACTCTTTCACAAGGGTGCAATTACATGCTACAACAATTTCTGCATGCCCGATGGGACCTTTTTAAAAAAGATTGGTCGAGTTTGATGTTGGTTTGATCAATTGTAACGGTTGTAGCTTTCATCTTTTAGTATTTGGTGATTCCAAAAAACATTCAACAATCTGGTGGCAAAACAGTAACTATCTTTCATGCCAAAGGTGATTACAAGATCGACTTCTGCAGGTATTCATTTTAAATTTGTTGAATTACCTTTAAACTCAGCAATAAGGTTAAGGTTCGCCATACTCACCCATACGTAAGAAACTACTTTACTAAATCACTCATAAGGTATACCTACCTGAGAAGATCCTTGTTAACCCCTCTTTCTACCATGATTCCCCAAAGAGCTTTTATGGGTTTCAGCGGCCAAAGTCCTTTCAATTTGGCACTATGATCCTATGCCATTAGCAGCCCTCAAAAGCGTTTCGTATTACACAGGGGAACAAGCTGTAACTCCTACTGAACACATAATAGACATAGCTAATTTTTGCAACATTCACAATGTCACAATAAAAAATGTAGCCATTAGGTTATTGGCTATATCCTTCAAAGAAAAGGCATTGGATTGGTATAGAGGCATAGCTCCTAACTCAATTCAATCATGGGATAAGTGGGGAACAACCTTATGTAAGAGGTTTGCAGATAAGAGTGACTATTTGTCACTAGCAAAGCAGCTTACCAAAAGAGCCCCCCATGAAGTCATGCAAGATTTCAAAACAAGATTTCAAAAGGCTTGGGATAGAATTACAATCGATGTTAGACCATCCTCAAACTTTGCCTTCTTATATTATTTAAAATCACTAAACACTGACATAGTTGTAATGATCCAATCCATGGGAGGGGACATTTTGCCAGGGGCTTATGAGGTGGCTATCAAAGCTAAAAATTGTCTAGTCTAGGCCGGCAAGCTTACTCCTAGACCCCCAATGCCCCTTTTCCCTGAGATCATACCACCTCCTATAGTTATCCCCCCACTTGATGTTATCCTTCCAACTCCAACTATTGTTGTTGTGCCTTCACCAAAGTAAGAGAAGGCCTCCACTAGTGGATCCAGCGACTCCTAAGAGCAAAAGAACTACTTAGAACTGAAGAGCATGCTCCAATCCTTGGGGAATGATGTGGTCAATGTCAAGAGGCAGCAAGCTTCCAGCAAGCCATACCAAGCTCCATATCAGCCTCAACAGCTTCCTTATCAAGCAAATAGGCCACCCTACAAAGGAGGTTTCCAAGGACAGGGGAAGCCTAATTATGCTAGACAACACAATTATAATCCAAATGTTGTAGGCCCTTTCAATTCTTTGGTTCCTATTCAGAACAATGTGGCTCAAGAGGCTGAAGGGACAATGCCTTAGAATCAATATTTTGGGCGATATATTGTCCCAACTAATGGTTATAATCAGGCTTTCAATGACTAATGATAGCAGGTTGTTGCTTATGGGTACACTCAAGCTCTTGTGGCTCAAAGCATGGAGATCCCCACGATGACAAAGCTAGAGCAACCTCCACAAGAACAAGGATTGGATCAGGGATCAAACTAGTCAAAAGCTACAATGGTTATTAGTGAGCAGGAAGAGTGTTATGCATTCAATCAGCAGGCCATTCCCAGTCTAACTCACGTCCCAGTCTCAACAAACACAAGATTTAAAAGAAGGAATATGGGTGACAACCAGGAAGCTTTCAAAGAACCTCTTGTCATCGCTCCTTCATTAACAAATCCAGCAATAGTAGCTCTCAAAACCCAGACAAACGCTAGTGGTATGCCAATCAACATTGTTGAGCAAATGAAGAAATCCAGCATGAGCGTACCAATGTGGGACATGTTTTCCATGCCTAGTCAAGTGGATATCCTTCAGGAAGGTTTGTCCAAGATAATTGTTACAACAACTACATGCAGAGAACCAAGCAAAGAAATCGAGGTTCTCACTAATTCAACCCAAGGTCCTATGGGAGAAGGGTCAAGTAAAGTGGTCAAGCCTCCTTTGTTCTACATTTCATTAATTATCGGTGATTCCTTGGTGCACAATTGCTTGGTAGTGTTGGAAATTTGAGTGTCATGGTGTACAAGGAGATTGATGTCTATAATATTGTCATTGATGTCAAATGATGAATGTTCTATCAAGCATTAATGAAAAAGATGTTGAGTTGTGTTGAGCTGAATAGATCAATTGTAGAGTTCTCATGGAGATTGTATGTGCACCTTGAATTCCTATAATAGTCATGTGAATGCCTCTGCTAGTTTGTTGAATAGGGCTTAGTACACAATTTATTGGTGACTACATTTGCATTTATGGCAGCATCTCGAGGAAACAATCACACCAGGCTACTCAGGTTTGTGCCTATTACTAGTGGAGTAAATCAAGATTGTCAAGTGCTTTCACTGCTTTACTTATGAATTTTATAAGTAAAGTCAGACCCTGAATTGGTCTAGTGAAGTCAAGCAATGTGAAGAACCCGAATGGGTCAAGGAAGAGTTAATCGGGGTTATGGAATGGCTTTACTTCATTTTTATAAGTTGAGCAAAGTCAAAAACCCAAATGGGTCTAGGTGAGTTAATCGGGTTTTTGGAATGACTTTACTTCTTTCATGTTTATGAGTTGAGCAACGTCAAGAACCTGAGTTGGTCTAGCAATTTTGATCGGGTTTATCAAATGACTTGACTTATTTCAATTTTATAAGTTAAGGAGTTAGGAGAACCCGAATTGGTCAATTCTTTCAGAAATATTGGCGAAGATAATTCTTTCAGAAATATTGGAGAAGATAATTTTTTCAAAAAAATTGGCAAAGACAATTCTTTTGAAAATATTGGCAAGGAAAAATCTTTTGAATAAATAGCTCACAGAAATTGTTCCGAAGGGTAGTTTGCAGAAAAGTCAAAGGGTGGTGGACCATCCAAAAATGGTGAAGGGGTCTTTTCAAAAAGTCTGAAGGGCAAGTGAAGCGTTGCAGAAAGTTCGAAGGGCAAGTGGACCATTGCAAAAGTTTTAAAGGGCAAGTGGACCATTGCAAAAATTCCAAAGGGATATTTTCAGAAAACTTGAAGGGTATGCGGACCGCTCAAAGCCTCTAAAGGGATCGTTGCAAAAAATCTGAAGGGCAGGTGGATCCGAACAAAATTTTTGAAAGGTTACTTTTGCAAAAGGCCGAATGGTATGTGGACCTTTATAGAAAAGTTGAAGGGTATATTTGCAAATCCCCGAAGGGTATGTGTCCTAAACAAAAGTGCTGAAACGGGACTCAGACAAAAAGTCTGTGAAAATTGTCTCGAAAGGGACCTAGACAAAAAGTCCATGGAAATTGTCTCGAAGGAGACTCGAACAAAAAACCCACAACAATTTGTTTGAAGGGGTAGTTCAAATGGAGGGAAAGGACACTTGAGCATTTGCCAAAGATAAAGTGTGGAAATCTTATAGGGCACTCTCAAAGGGACAAGGCATGTTAAATATCTAGCAAGTCTACAAAGATCAACGGTGCAAAAGCATTATAAGAATGTCGAAGAAAATGAGATCACGTCAGCATGCTAGAGTTTCATGATACAATAAAAAGGGTAAAGGTCGAGCATATCGAATATAATCAAAAGAAACGAAAGCGAACCAATCATGTAGAAGATATCGAGATACGAGAAAAAGCTTGATGGTTAATACAAGAGAGATCGACGATTTTGTTAAAATAGGGTATACATTTGATGGTTCAAGATAGACAGTATTGGCACTAAAGACAAGATGAATAATCCTCATTTAAAGACATGACCAAAAGGACGGTGAGCTCAAAAAGTCTACACAGAGCCTGAGATTGATCGATTTAATCAATTAATCATCGATTAAAGAGGCTGTGCATTTATGTGATAAATCCAACAATTGCCAAACATAGTAAAGACACTTTACCATTGCAATGTGATGCATGAACCAAGACACAGGAAAGAACATAAGTCAAAATCAATTTTAATGAGAATCAGTTAATTACAACTGAAGTGTGAATGCAATTGGAGATAGAAAACCCTAAGCTACATTGTCTATACATATACAACATCTTGAACATTGTAATTAGCCTTTTTTTTGCCACCAATGTTGCTGCCATTGCAATTTGAAGAGAGAGTCAAATGCTGTCATTTTTACGATTGCTCATATTATCATTGAACCTAGGCATGTGAGTAATATGAAGTGTGTCTAATAGAATACACAAATAGATACCATGATAGCAAAGAAAGAGGAATATAGGCAAGAAGAGGATGTTGATGCGTCAAACAAAGAATAAATAAAAGACACAAAGAAAGAGAGGCTGAAGTAGCTGGTGTAAATAAACTGTGTCAAACAAAAGATATAATGACATAGAACCAGTAAGGCAGAGAGGAAAAGAAAATACTATCGATGATAGACATATGCAAATAAAGTAAAAGACAGAAAGGAAAGGGAATGAAGTGTGTCCAACTAGAATATATCCAAACACAAACAGAGTGAGGCAGAGAGGAAGAAAAAACACACAGAGAATGAGCAGAAAGTGAGGTAGAGAGAAAGAAAAGGCACACAGTGGATATGCAAAGAACGAGTAGAGAAGAAGAATAGGCATACACAAAATAAGCCAAGAGTGAGCAGTTACAAACTAGACTTGTAACAAAGAAATTGAATTAGATTCATTTGTGAATTTATCTTGTAAATTGGAGTCATAGCTCCGTAGTTCTGGTTAGTTGATGCCATCAGACAAACTGAGTCAGTGCTCAGTTCGGGAATTGAAGTCTCCATAGGGTTGGTGCCCTTAAATCTTGTAACCAGTAAGGTTAAAACTGATTTGGTGCTCAGTTAGGGGATTGGTGTCTCTTAAGGATAGGTGTCCTTGAATGTATCTAGTGTGGTTTTGCTAGTGAGGTGATTTAACTGTGAGGCTGAATTAGAATAGTAGATTCTAGCAGCTATTCTCATCGTGGTTTTTCCCTTTGGGTTTTCCATGTATAAATTTGGTGTATTGTGATTTTGTGTGTTTGTGTTCTCTACATTTGTTCTTTGATATGCATATGTTTTGTATCTTCGCTAAAAAGTTAAAGAACTAGTTTTTAGCTGATCTATTGCTTCACCCCCCCCTCTCAACAGATAGTTGTGTTCAACACGTAAATAGTGGGGCTAGCACTTTTGTAATGCCAAAATCAATAGCAAACCAGCTTGGTTTAAAGTATGAATCTCAATCCAAGGGAGTTTTGCAGATTGATGGATCTTCCACTGAACTAGTTGGTATTATCAAAGGTCTCAGCCTGACCCTGCATGCTTGTCCTAGTGTTTCAATAGCTCAAGATGTGTTGATTCTAGAGGTGCCTCCTCATTTTGCTCTATGCTTATCTAGAGAATTCACAACAAAGATAGGAGGCTATCTCGTAGTAGATCGATCATACATGGCATTCAAACTAGGTACAGGACTAAGGTATCAATCAAGGTTGAACCCATGACACACTTTCACATTGAACCCCATCAACCAGATAGCATAAACCTCAATTGTACTATCCTTGATGAGGATGAGTTTATAATTGATCAAAATTTGAACACTTGTCCTGAAGACATTCTAGATTTATTCTTGGATGAGCTATGGGGGGATAATAAATTTCTCAACCCTTTGGAAGGAGTTGAAGAGAGAGACACGGGTGTCTATTTGCTACATGAAGAAAATCAACTCATGCCTTCCCTCACTGGACCTAAAGATGACCTCAATGGTATGTGGAAGTTGTTCTTTGATGGTTCAAGGAGCAAGAATGGAGTAGGTGCAGGGGCAATGTTGGTTTCCCCATCAGGTAATAAGCTTTTTTCTTCCTATAGGTTCCATTTCAGTTGCTCTTCAAATGCGGTAGAATATGAAGGCTTATTCCATGGCCTTCAATGGGTCAGTAAGAAAAGAATCAAGCAGATACAAACATATGGGGACAATGAACTTATAGTAAACTAAGTCAGGAGCCTAAACATTATGAAGAATCCTTTGATGAGGTCTTACAAAAATAGGGTGTGGGACCTAATTAAAGATTTCAAAGCCTTTGACATTCAAGCTGTGCCAAGGAACCAAAATCAACATGATGACAGGTTGGCAGTCGTGGGGGCTCAGTTCAACATCCCAAGTAAGTTGAAAGAAGCCAAGGTTCAGCTACATGCCAAGGTGGTGGTGAGGCCATCAGTGCTAGACAATGAGGCCCATTGACAGGGTTTTTAAAATGATAAACAAATTGCTTGTTTCTTACAACAAGAAGTCAAGTTATCCTCTGCCAACCAAGAGAAGTTTCAACACCAGTATGACGATCAAATCATTCAACTGAGATCTAACAAGCTCCCTAAAGGGTTGGTCACCCTTGAAGGCCTTTTCTGTGAGGGAGACCATATATGAGGAAAGATGAGGTAGTAATATCAACTGATGAAGAAAACAATGAGAGAGTCCTCATCTTCAAGGACAAGCTTCTCAAGATTGGGAAGGTAAGTAGGAAATCTGAAAGGCACGTCTTCATTAAACTTTGTAAAGAGTTTTCAAACATTTTTGCTTGGGAGTATAGCGATATGAGGGGCTTTGATCCAAAGTTAGCCCAGCATATTATAGAGCTGAAGGCTAATATTAAGCCTGTGAGGCAAAAGCAGAGAACCATCAACCCCAAAATAGAAGAGCTTATGAGGAAAGAGCTAACTGAGTTAATTGAATCCAAGATTATCTTTCCCATCAAACACTCATCATGGGTGGCCAATTTGGTGCCTGTAAGGAAGAACGGTGAGATCCATTTGTGTGTTGACTTTAGAGATCTGAGTAGGGTCTCCTTAAAGGACCATTACCCTCTACTATCCATGGAGTAGCTTCTTCAAATGGTTGCAGGTTCAGAATGTTTTTCTCTTTTGGATGGGTACTCAGGATACAACCAAGTGTTGGTGAAAGAGGAAGATCAATACAAAACTTCCTTCACCACCAAGTGGAGCATGTATGCTTATCAAAAAATGCCTTTTGGCTTATCAAATGTTGGGGTCACTTTTCAAAGGGTAATGGACATGGTTTTTCAAGGGCCGCTAAATCAAATGGTGCTGGTCTACTTGGATGACATCACAATTTTCTCCAAGGATGCCAACGAGCACATGGACCACCTGAGGTTGATCTTTGAGAGATGTAGAGAGTATGAAATCTATTTGAATCCCCAAAAATGTGTGTTTGTTGTGCTTGAAGGTAAGTTGTTGGGCCATGTTGTTTCAAAACAAGGATTAGCTATTGATCCTAATAGAATGAATGCCATCTTGGCCTTATCCTTACCCAAGCATAAGAAAGAACTCCAAAGTTTCCTTGGGAAAATAAACTTTGTGAGGAGATTTATACCTGGTTTTGCAAAATTGGCCAAACCCATCACTACTATGCTTAAGAAAAACCAAGTATTCCCTTAGTCAAATGAAGGTAAATCAACATTAGAGGCTATCAAGCAGGCCATTGCCCAAGCACCCACACTCATGAACCCTAATTTCTCAAGAGATTTCTTATTGTACGCCTTTGCCAATATTGGTAATATATCAGTTATGCTGATGCAAAAGAACGATGAAGGACTTGAACAACCAATAGCTTTTTTCAGACAAGGGCTGGAAGGATATGAGGTGAGGTATACTTTCATAGAAAAACAAGTCCTTCCAGCAGTAAGAAGCCTTAAAAGTTTCAAGCCCATGCTTTCCAATAGCAAAATGTATATCATGGTGTCTCCTCCTAGAGTGAGAGATTTCCTTCTTAACAAAGACTTGAACGAAAAGTGGGCTGGTTAGATTACCAAGGTCATGGAGCATGATGTAGAGATCAAGGTCACTAAGCTAGTGCGAGACAAAGGTTTGTGTGAGCACATGGTTGATGACCTTAATGGAAAAAAAGAGGTTATTTTGGTAATAGAAGATAACTCACAAATGAATGCAGTCCTACCTCACACTAGTTGGCTCCAAGATATGACACATTTCTTGATGACAGGTGAGTGCCCACAAGTTATGGATAGTGCAAAGAGAAGGTATTTCAGACTTCAATCTATAACTTATGCATTGGTTGGTGGGGTTCTATTCTAAAAGGACCTCAATGGAGTGCTCCTAAGATGCATAGATGGTAACTAGGTGACCAAGCTTTTGGATCATTTCCATGATGGACCTATGGGAGGCCATTTTGCTCCAAGGACCACAACAACAAAGATAATGAGGGCAACTTATTACTGGCCCAACCTTTTCAAAGATGCGTATGCATGGGTAATAAGGTGTCAGAAGTGTGCTCTATTTATGGGTAAGCAAAGATTGGCAGCCCTTCCTCTCAACCCAATTCAAGTAGAGCAACCCTTCATACAATGGGGGCTAGATTTCATATGAATGATCAACCCTCCATCAAGTGTAGGGCATAAGTGGGTGCTTACTGCAACTGACTACTTCACCAGGTTAGTGGAAGCCATTGCATTGAAAGAAACTAATGAAAGTGCAGTCTTAGACTTTTATGACAACATCATAACCAGGTTTGGTGCTCCATCTGCTATCATTTCTAATAATGCACTAGCATTCCTTGATTTGAAAACGAGTGAATGGGCTCTCAAGATGGGCATCTACCTTAGCACCTCTTCCAACTATTATCCTCAAGGAAATGGATTCGCTGAGTCCACAAATAAAAAATTTCTAAGAATCATCAGGGGAACCATTGAAGAGAACCAGAGGACATGGCACACTAAACTAAAGACAACTTTATGGGCTGATAGGGCAACTCCTAAAGTTGTTGTTGGTAACTCTCGATATGTTTTAGTATATATAAGGGAGGCCAAGTTGCCCATTTCTCTTGAGCTGCCTGCATTAGAGCTTGCCATTAGCTGGAGCTGCTGGAAGATGAGCCCATGAATGTGAGGTTAGTAGAACTCATGGAGCTTGAAGAAACAAGAGACCTTGCAATGAAGACACTAGAGTCACATCAAACTCAAATCAAGAAAGCTTTTGACAAGAGAGACATTGTGAGGGACTTCAGAGAAGGGGATCTAGTCCTCAAATGGGATTTAAATAAGGCCAAGCCAGAAAATCATACCAAATTTGACAACTTGTGGAGTGGTCCTTATTTGATCCACAAATGTAAATAACATAATGCTTTCCAACTGGCCCAATTGGATGGAGAGGTACTACCCATCCCAGTCGATGGGATTCATCTAAAGTCATGTTATTAGAAGAGTTTGCAGCCGTTGTATATATTGTACATTTTGTATATATTTTCATGTTTTCCTCTAAGTGCCCTATGCACATCCTTTTCAACTGTGTGTTTCCCTTCCCTAAGTGCTTTGGGCACAGTTTTGTTTTGTTTTGGTTGTTCTTATTAATTCAAAGGGAGGTTCTGATTCAGTGAAAAAGTGACTTGACTCCATGCCCAATGGATGGGTTTGACGAGGCAACATGGTCTAAAATCTCTTGCATTGATAGGCATGCAACCCTTGTGAGCCACCAAAGATGTTGGCCATTTTTGGCCCACATATGAAGCTCTTGCATGGTTTCATGAAACATTGGGTCAAAGGCTTAGAAATGGATCTGGAAGTAGTGTTCGAGGATAATCTTGTAAGTTAAAAGCTAAATGAAAAATATATTTTCGGCTAAGTCTTTTACTTATTCATTCTTTCAGAGAACAAGTGAAAGGTGATTTCTTTTGGGCCCATTTTGGTTTCATTTTCCTTTCAAGAAAATTGTGCAGATAATTTCCCCAAAAGAATTATTTCTCCTTTCAACTAAGCGCTACTTTCAGCTAAGGGTTGCTTTCAGCTAAGTGTTCTCTCTTCGGGAGTTTTGTCTCGATTTCTTTCGTTCAAGTGTCATAAAATCTTAGGGAAAATTATTCTGAAAAAATGGTTCCAAGCAAAAGTTCCAAAAGATATATTTTAAAGAGAAGTGGCCAAAACAAAAACTCTGAAAGATCATTTCAGGTTTTCTTAAGGGTCACTACCCCTTCCGAAGGGACATTTCCATTTTACCCAAAAAAATTATCATCAATAGTGGGGCACTTATAAAATTTTGGGTCCTTTGCAAAAGGCCTGGGTCCATTACTTAAGGGCTTGTTCACTTTTCTAAAGGACAATTGCAATATTTCTGAAGGTCTCAAGCAAGAAGTTTGAAGGGTATGTTACCCTTCGGGAGGTGCCATTGACAACACTGGAAGGGTCTGTTTCTCTTCAGGAAAGTCCTTTTCAAGAAACCTGAAGGGCTCTTTCCCTTCGGGAAGGTTCATTTTCAAAAATCCGAAGGGTACCTTACCTTTAGAAAGGAACCATTTCACAAACCCAAAGGGTACCTTGCAAAAACTTGAAAGGATTTCAAAGACAATGACTGAAATCAAAGTCCAAAGAAATTGATGATGGGCCTGCAAATGTCAAGTTTGAGCCCTTGCAAGTAGCGGTTGGTGTTTAAAATACCAGAATGAGCTGCACAACCTATGGACTCACACTGAAATAAATAAGATAAATTCAGGAAAACCAATGTCCTTAGATTGGTTTTCCATGTATAGGAAAGATCTGGTTCTAGTTTCAAGGCAAGAGCTGGTAGGTAAAGTTAATGGAGAGTCTTCATCTTTCAACATGGCCACCATCTCCGACGAACAAATGATAAATGTAAAAGTAGCATGGTTCAGTCAGGTTTATAGATGTAAGAATTTTGTCCTCATACATAAGCAGACAAGTGGAGGATGGTGTGGAGATGCAGGATAAAGATCAAGCAATTAGAAAAGATAGCTCAAGCATTTAATACGTTCCTGGACTTTTCCTTCTTAGTGGACCATGACATCATCGTCCTCAACTAGTTTTGTCTTCTAGTGCATTTCTCAACCAATGAGAGGGCTGGAAGACTTTTGGAGCTAATGGTGGTTATTTTGTTGGAAAATGATTAGTTCTAATTAACCCAAGTGTGGGTGAGAATTCATGGAGGGTGGTTGGGTCTCATTTATTGATTTATGTTTGCTCGTCTCTTCTCTTTAGGTCTTCCCCTTTTCTATATATATCTCGATTCTTTTCAAAATAAGATATCCTCATTTGACAAGGAAAAACCCTGTCAAAATTTGTAAGAAAGACCTTTTGAAGTAATAAAGATTATTTTTACCTATCTCTTCTCTGAAAATCATGTTTAACAAGCTTGTGCATGATGGCCTTGTGAAGAAGTGTTCTTCCATGTCCCTTGTCCTTCCTTCTTACCTATTTTCAGGTTAGTTACAGGTTTGAACTTGAGCTCTTTCTACCATTAATGGATGCTTGGTGTGAATTTCAAAATTCCTCTCTACTTCATATATGGCTTAGTGAGCCTAGTTTATGAAACACTGATGCAAATTAACCAATTGTGAGGTTGTGTAAGCAGAATTATCTTATGTTGAATTAGTGTTTATTTCATGCTTATGTGGGTCACTCTTTATTTGGTGCATCACCTTTCTTATTTCAGTTTTCCCTTTTTATGTTACATTTCTCTCCCTTTTCCTTGGTTAACAATAGGTTTTAATGTGTGGAAACAATTGAAGTGAAGCATCTGAGGAGCTAGCCTCATTAAAAAGCCTAGAGGTTCAACCTCACTACAGGATACCCACAGCCTGAGGTTGCTCCATTTTTGTATCTGGGAGTGAGAGAGCCTGAAAAACTCTCTCACAAGAGTGCAATTCCACGCTACAACAGGTTGGTAATCACCAAGCCAAAACATGTGTGTTTTATAACACGTGCTTAATAACACACTCATGTTATAATGTGTGCATGTTTTGCATTGTTTAATTATTTTTGAATTTTCAAGTATAAACATGATGTGGAAGTCTAAACAAAACATGTATTTACTAAAATAAATGCAAAGTATACCGTTCTACATCTTTTAGATTTGTTCTTATAGCCCCAAGAGTTACTGTTTAGGAGAGATTTTTTCAAAATCCACTTTGGACGTGTAGATATATAAAATAATCATTAAATACTCGATAATTTTCAATTTTAACATCCTAACCTTACTTGGTTTATTCGTTATTTCGCTAACTTGCAACTTATAAAAGAATCTCTATTATCTTACAAACACAAAAAATATCATACATGCATCCATATTTCAACCTTATTCATCCATATTTAACCTACATGCTTGTGTTAGGCCTTTCTCAATAGTCTTTGTCCTTTTGGGATAAGTCTGCACCAGGTCAAGCAGGGTCACACCAATGCTTTGTCAACTAGTGTGGCCTTGTCCCCCGTGTTCTAACAATTACTTTTTAAAATTGAGAAGTTTCACAATGGCTTCGCCTTGTCTTTTGTATAAAAAGTTAGTGAAAATATTTCAAATATTTCTCTATATAAGTACATCAAGGCTTCTCCAAATAGAATATAGCAATCACTTTGCAATTCTCAAGCACACTGAGCAAAAGAGCATTATTTCTTCCCTTTTTAATTTTACAACATTCTAACAGTCACAGGCCAATTCTTAATATCTTTTATTACAGGTCAAGGGCATCCATTGTCATTCATTTCAATCAATCTTCTAGCTACAATCATATAGTTGCACAATCATGGATCACACAATCACCCAAGGAGGAAGAACTACATCACCTTAAAACTCATTTGAACTATGTAGGAAACACTCGTTTTATGTGGGGTTTTCTGATGATAATTCGACTATTCCTCTTACTTGTTGCCTCCTTTTTGCATTTAATTTATATTATGGTTATTTGTGTAGGAACAAGGGTTTATGTTTTGCGGGTCTTCCACATGACATATCAGCACATATTAATTAACAAACCCTCATTGGTAGTCACATGGACCCAGATAAGAAAATCAATCACACAATCAACCAAGATGAGGCCACAATCAACAAATAAGGTCGTAGTGTGGCCATGTCTTCCTGCAAAATTGTCCCAATGCAATTTAAATTATAACATTCTATTAAGACATAATACATAGGTCTTGTCAAACAGTTTTCAGTTACAGTTAGCTTGTACAGTCAACATAAAAATATATTTTATGGAAGTTTGTATATATGTAGGCCCATTTACTATTTTAAGACAAAATCCAATTTTATAAAATTTTATAGCATAATGTATTTCACTATTATATCTATATATATCAACATTCAAATTTCAATAGTTTATTTCTATTAGTTTTTCAATTCAAAATAGATTAAACATTTTGTGAAACCTGCTATTTTTAAAATATTATTTATTTTTTACTTTATTTTTGTCCTAAGATTCATACATACTTCTGTAAATTTGTAACACTAAAAGAAAATAACCTTTAATCTTGGATAAAATCTAACATGACAATTCAACTTCTTTGACCTTGGATTAAATTTGATACTGAAAAAGTTTATCTTGTCACCTTGGATAAGTAGTTTTAAAAGTTTGTTAAAATTTGTTGAAATTTATTCATATTTATAAACAAAAATCTTTCACTTTTATTTTTTATTTGTCTATGATTGTTTTAAAAATTATGTTTCAGTAATTTTAAAACTACTTAGTGATTGTCATGAAGGATTACGGGGTGCTTTGTTTTACAGATATCATGACATGAGGGGTTTACCATTATATTCATAGTCATTGTACAATACTAAACACATATTTTAATTTTCACGTATATCATTGTGTGTCAAAAACACTTATATCTCTTTTTTATACCATAAGAAGCCTCTTTTAACTATTTGATTTGTGGTGCACTTGAAAAGAACCTATTGTCCATGAAAGTTATTCTCATCATACCCTCATAATTGAGATTAGTGGGTTATATACACGGTTTTGTCTTTTTAATTAGTGCTCTAAAATATTGGGTCAACACTAATTAATGAATGAACAAGTATATTTGAGATCCCACACAAACATTCAAACTCTTACTTAGATCACCCCTATACTTTGATTTTTACTTTTTTTATATTCATAGTCATTAGCTCTTTTGTGCATGCACAATTACTTAATATCATTGTGTTTATTTATTGCATTTGGTGTATTTACATTCGTTGTATATATCATGGATAGTCAATTTTTCTTATTCTCAACTCATGTTGTGCCTTTTACTTATGATAATGAATGGATAAATCACAATAAACAAAAACTTATGGAAGATAATTTTAGTGATACTTATGATTCAATAATGTTGCAATGAATGAAAAAAGTGACTTTGCTAACTCTTGGGAGTAAGTTTTCATTAGATCAAATTCACCTCTAGAATCTACTTCAAATTCACCTTCTTCCTTGACTAATAATATAGAGCAAAAATAACAATTCAAGTATTAAATTATGCAACATTCAGAGGTAAAGCTATGAAAGAAAGATCAAAGTATCTTCAAAAGAGGATTTCTTAATAAAGACATTTCAAAGCAAGAATCACTTTCTAAAGTCACTCCTTTAAAAATAGTGGATATTGAGCCTGCATGTTATAACTCTTCTCCCTTGTCAACCAATGATGATAATCTTCCTTCCTCTTCCCCTAGCACATCAAAAGCTACAATTGAAAGCAATGGCATCCCTATTCACACATCTCAAGATGTTGTTCTTAACCTTAGCATAGAGTTACCATATGATGATAATGCATCTATTATTAGTATTATTTTTTTCAATGTAATTGATCAACTAGAAGCAATTCGTTTATAATCAATGAATCTCTTAATCTAAAGGAAGAGCATACTCATCCACCTTCCTAACCTCTTCTTGATGGTGTTTTTATTTAATCCAATATACCTAGGGTTTGTGCTTGTGAATTCCTACAATATCAAATCATTATTATGAAAAAGTCAATAGAAGAGTTGGAAAAACAAAATCAATATTTTAATTCAAAGCTTCTATCACTTAAAAATAATAACAATATAAAAATAATAACAAATCTACAAATAATCCAAAATATGGTAGTGTCAATCATATATATTCATTTACTTGTC
The DNA here is from genome assembly GCA_037957365.1 of Torreya grandis. NCBI lineage: Eukaryota > Viridiplantae > Streptophyta > Pinopsida > Cupressales > Taxaceae > Torreya > Torreya grandis. Next base: position 800,292 of record JARHVA010000098.1, read on the forward strand.
ATGTGCCTCATAAGCAATATACGTCTACAATTAATGCTTCAAAAATATACAAAAGGCTAATAAGATTCCAAGTGAGCTTCTAAGAGAATTGATTAGAAACAAACTTATGGATATTTAAGGACAATTCAGAACAATAAAAAGATTCAAAAAAAATTTGGCATAATCAAGATTATAAAAGGAACAAGATGAACAAGCAAGATCGCAAAAAGAAAAATTACCAAAAGAAAAATTGTAAGAACAAATTTAAGAAAAGCGAAAAAACACTATTTTGAAAATATTTCTCATGATTAAATTTTCAAAGTAAAATATTCCTACAAAATCTAATGATACAAATATTGTTGTTAAAGAATAAAACATTATATATACTTCATGCATAGAGCAAAAACATACAAATCACAAATTACTTCTCTTCCTAATGTTTAAGCAATAAGACATGATTCTTTTTAGTTCAACATGACATGCAAGATCCTACCAAGGATGCACATATTCAAAAAACAACTCAAGTCTATTATGCAATAACTTTTTCATACATAAATACAAAATATAATCAGAATGGCATATCACAATCTCAAGCTCAACCTTATAAGTTAATCCTCTCTTATGATAATGATTACATTGATGATTATTATCTTAATAATAAAGGAGAATGGTATGATCCTAATAATGCAAGGCCTACACATAGGCATCCCCTTGATAAGATCCTTGACTTAGTTGTATAACTTTCTTTGTACATAGCTTCTTTGCTCTTATCTCATTGCTACTGTTATATCCCTTATCCAAGCATTCTTCTAGACCTTGGATTTATTTTTATTTTGGGAACTTGTCCTCTTAATTTGCAAAACCAATTCGACCAATACAAAATAACTATCTTGCAATGTTTTCAATGCACACCCCTATAACAATTTATTTGTTTACTATTGCATATCTATCATGATATGGCTTTCATTGTACTTTCATGATCACTTCTCTCTCTTGCCCATGAGGAGCATGTACATCCTTATCTATCTTAATCATTTGATCTATATTGTTATACTTCATTCACAAGTATATTAGGGGCACCTTGCTTGACTTCTATCTTGTTACATTATGTTTTTGAACCTTGTTGAGGATTGTTCGAATCCCTCTCTCTTCCTTTATTTTTGAAGCCTTGTTTCTTGGCACTTTTCAAAGCTTTTAATTTAAAATATGGAAAAAAAAACATTTAAATATTTCAAAAAAAATAAATATAGCAAAAATTCAAAAAATTAATAATATGGAAAAAATTTCAAAACATGCAAGATTTTCAAAAAAGTTAAAAGATTTTCAAATTTTCAAAATTAGGACCTTAAAAAAATATTTTCAAATGTTGTTAGCTTACTTCTTTGCATATTTTATTTATTATATATCAATTAGATAACATATTTTAATTTCAATATTCCTAAATTTTTATAAGTATTTGAGTGTGATATAGGACATACGTATACATAGTTTCGATGTAGGGGTTCCTTTATTACCCATTAACGTTAAATTAGAGGCATCTCTTCAATATTTATAAATAATTTAATAGGTTGTATTTATCCACAACTTTTATACCATTTTGAGCTAAACATCATTCAAATGTTTTGCTAATCACTCATATTATTCATGTGTTACATGAATATGATATTTTCTAATACTGACATTGATATATGTGATTGATGTAAACTAATTTCATTTGTTTGATACTTCACTCTTACTTTACTACATGATAAGATAGACTTTTCTTGATTATTGTGTGTGGTCCTTGACCTTGTGTACTTATGTGACATTCACATGTCCCTTGTTTGAGGCCTTTGGGCTTTATGTATGACTATATTAACTTTTTAGGACTTAACAAGTGTAAATCCTTTGTTTGTTAAAGATTTGAGTAGACTAAATCAAGGTAATAATATGCAATAAATACAACCATCGATTTGTTATAGAATTAACTAGCTTGGTTTTTTTTTAAATAACAATAAATAGTGTAAGTAAGAACTTAGTTGAAAAATAACCGAGACAGGTGATCTGAGTGTTAAAAACTAAGGTGGGAGCTAGTCTAAATGTCACAAACTAGATCTTGGTGTTAGAACCCCTCTTATATAATAGCACCACAATTGGATGGTAGTGTCATTATTGGAAATGTGGCAGTAGTGTCATGATATTGGCGATAATGTCCTGTATGTAAAACTATTATGAGTTTTTGGGTGCACCTATATTTAGATCTCTGAGGTCTATTCTTACATGCACGAGTTATGAAACCTTGTATTTTACTTGTAATGATTTATTTAGTAAGCAAACCCTAATCCTCCATGTAGTTATGGAATATAGTTGATATAAACTAAAAAATGTGTTTGTTACGAGGGTAAGCTAGACGTCCTCAACACCCCATTGTGAAGAGAGTTGTCTACAAACCAATACTTTGAGGAGAGATCAAGCCCGATGTAGTTCTCCCCACTTAAGTGCTAGTGCAAGTGCAAGTGAAACTAGTATGATAGTGGCTTTGAGTGCCTTGAATGTGCTTAAGATTAGAAATCTAAACTTAGGACTATTATAGATGGCAATATGTAGAAGTATGACAGAATAGGGATTGATAACCTTAATTGTGCACAACTTGTTCTAAGTTTGAATGTGTATTTTATATCTAGTTTCCATCTAATGGTTAGAGGGCTAAAATTTATGTATATATATTATTCTGGTGCTTGTGTGGATGCTAAAAGAGGTCTAGGCCAACCCTAGGAGGTCTAAGATTTAAAAATATTTTCGTTTGGGGAAAAGAAAAGTAAAGGACATTAGCATCATTTTTGAGACATGGAACTAGTGTCCTCATTATGAAACTAGTGTCCAACTGATAGAACACTAGGCACAAAGAGTCAAGATCATAAAATGAGGGTCTAGGACTGCTTTAGGGATGACTAGGGATGCATGTGGCCCATGCAAAGATTGGATAAGTGTGAAAGTAGAACTAAGATAGGTCTAGGGATAAGCTAGAGATAGGTAGTCTCAAGTAGCACTCTTATCACTCAAATATCATTTTTAGGTGATTACATTTGCCCTCCTTTTTTATTTTAGAAATGAAACAAAACAAAATGACCACGATAAAGGAAAAAATGCAACTAGTCTTACCTAGGAGGTGAAGCTCGTGAAGTTGGGTTTGAGTATATAAAGCTTGATTTAAATGTGTATAACATGCTCCAATGTATGTCCTAAAAATGAAATGTGTATAAATTAGTCTTTACTTGATATATATCAAAAGAAAAATACTAAACTGAGTAAAGAATTAAAATTGAGTAAAAAGATAAAAGAGAGGAAATGAACGAATACACCTTACTAGGTACGCAAACTAATGCATGAACTTAGTGACAACTTATGTGTGTGCGTGTATATAGTGATCAACCAGTGAATATCTTGGACTGAGTTGATGGATTGCTCAATCCTTGTGTATGGATGGCTTAAGGACTCAATCTAGTTTTGACTCCATCATTCCCCACCTTTGTTTGGTAGATCACGACCCATGAATAACTTGGATTGGACTGATGGCATGTCTAACCCTCTGATGTATGTGGATCAAGAAATCAAGTAAGATATGACTCCATCATTGCCCACCCATGTGAAGTATATGCATTTGAAACTGAACTACGTGAAGTAATTGTAAATATCTAATTAGGTATATCAACTCTATAACCACTCGGGTACATTAGGCGACTTTAGGCCACTCGAGAATGTCAACCATTGTAGATGGAGTAAGGCATGAAACTGGTGTGAAACCTAAAATATGATGTCATGTGTATACATCATAGGTAATAACATGGAATTTATCATTCCATCTAATCAACTAGTGTGTAAGTGAGCATACAAAAATAATATGTCACACACATGCCCCCAAATATGATATCTGAGCATATAGATTATGGATTGAGTTGTAATAATATATATCTAGATATCTAAACTGAATATGGGAATGGTCATGTCATGCATGATGCCCTCAATTTGAGAAAATTGGTATGAATCTGAGCTAAATTGGTATAAATTTGAATAAAAATGATAAATCTATAACTAAACCTATGAAATCTAGGTCTTAGATAGTAATGCTATTATTAGATATGTGGTGCTAGTGTCACAATTAGGATGCTAGTGTCCTTCTAGTTTGATTTCTGTGCAACTATACTGCTCTTTGTGTCACTATTTTCTCACTATGTTTATCTGAGTTTGATTTTTGTAATCTAAGTTTATGTGTTGAAAATGTATTGTGAGTGTATTATAGGAGCCTGATATCTATGATAAATCCTTGTGAATGCCCCCTCTTTTGATTGGAGTTATTAAACTTTTACAAGAATTGTCCTCAAAATAAAAAGCTCTGTAAAACGTGTTATCTGGAGCATGTATAATAACTGCATAATAATTCAATAAAATATACATACATAACATTAGAATGTAAGATACTCTGAGCATAAGTTTATAATGTACTATGTATGTTATATCTATCATTTATAAGGGTGTCAAGATAGATATAACAATGTATGTAACAAAAAATCTAAATAAAAACTAAGTAGCTACCTAGGGGGGTGGTGTATGATGTCCATCACAGCACCCAAGTAAGAAAGGGAGATGGACGAGATCCCTCATGGCATTTAAAAATGGAGTGTGTAACCAATAATAGACAACTGTCATGACTATGACACATACAATAAAGTATACATACAACACACATGAGGCATGCAAAGTAGGCCAAGGGCCACAATACAAGGGACATGGGCACATGTCACTAAATATGAGAAAACAAGACATACAAGGACATGCTCAAATGTCTACATACATAATTAATAAGCAATTTGGTGTAAAACCACATAAGATGACATGTTTAAATGTCTACATACATAATAAGGCACACACAAAGACATGAACACATCTCCAAAGTATACATACGGTGAAAAGAAGTGGCGTAGAGCCAAAAAATAATGACATATTTAAATGATCTCAAATAGAAGAAGCATAGAGATACAATCAAGTCTAAATCAGTGTACGTAAATATTTAATACAAATTTATGTAAGAGCGAGGATGTACATATGCTGAGTCTAAAGTAGTAGTAGTCAGTAAAAAATCTAGGTAGGTGTAGCATGATCAATATCAAGATATAACAATGCTAAAGTTGAGATGTAGAAGTTAGAAAGATGTAACCTAATAATCGAGACTATGTATAAGGTGCTTCCAAGTGGATGAATATCTCAAGTGAAGACCTCACATATTGATGTATATACTCTCAATGGGTAGATAATCTAAAATCTGGATCGATGTAGTGGACTTGAGTCATGTATCAATCTACAAGCACTCAACAAGAACAAGTGAAGCATGTATGTATGATAAAACTGACTATACTAAGATAACTAGCATGTGTAGTGTCTAGAAAATATAAGGAATGTTAACATAACAATACATAAAATATGTATTTTTTATGTTTTCTAAGTAAATATTTGAATATTTTTGTGTTTTTAAAATAATATATTATTTTTGTATTTTCTGGAATATTTTATTATTTTTACATTTTTTAGATATAAACTATATACAAGCAACATGAAAATAAAACTATATATAAGGAGCAAGAGACAAGGCAAGTATGTACAAGAAGGGAGGTATAATACTAATTGATGAGTTTCACGGGAGACTCATTATAAATATGTCATGTGTCAAAAATAGGAATGGTAATCTCTGATGTAGTGTGATTGCTATGTTGTAGTAGAATAGTGTTATAGTAGGAATCTGAGTATTGCCCATCATCGAAATCATAATAACCTAGAATGCTAAATGGAATTGCCTCATATTGTAGAGTTGACCTTTTTGAATTATGCTTTGGAATATTGATTGTGATTTTTTCTTTTGGAACTGTGGTTATTGTAGGCATATGGTGTTTTGGAGGCTCTTTTGCTAGTAAGCTTTTTTTGAGAATGCTTGTTGGTTTGACATGATTTTGACTTTACAACTTAAATTCTTACTCTTTCTGTAACATTTTTGTGTATCCAAATATTTTGCCTTGATAAAATATATTTATGAATGATTTGCCTTAGGATGTTCAATAAATCCCAAACCTTGTTGACCAACATTATCAACTGCTAGAATAAGAGTAGTGATGCCTTGGCCCTGCTTGCCCAAACCCTGACCATGATAATCAAACTATTGTAGATATTTTTGACCAAACCATGCTTTGAAAGTTGAGTCTCATTTTGGAGAGGTAGATTTGCATCTTTTACTTGCTTTACCTGTGCTTGTTGTATTGTTTCTTGTTGTGATTGTGTTGTGTGAACTTTTTGTTGTTATGAGTTATGCTTTGGTAACCATTTTTATAATATTTCTAAATTTGGCTCTTTTTTAATTTGAAGATATGCCATTGTATGTTGTTTGGATGATGTGTCACTATTTGAGTCATATGTATCTATTATCTATAGTATTTTATTTTTTAATGCTAAACATGAATTGGTGTGGTGTCCATGCATTCTATGATATGCGTAATAGTTTCTAGATCTCCTCACTAGGTGTAGAGGAGGTAGGTTGATCAACTTAGCTTTAATCATTTCCCTTAGTATCTCACTTGAATTCTTATTGGACCCTTGTAATATTTTTTAATCACTCATAATAGATGCATTGTGTTGTAATTTATGATTTGGATATGAAAAAGTGTTAGGCACAACTTTGCTAAGTGTAGATGTATATACATGGTTACACTAGCATATTCTGAAGACTATGTACATGTAATGTGATTTGCCAATAATGTGACCTTTTCACTTAATAACTGATTTTAATTATGTAATTATGATATTAGCTTGCTCATACTGATAATTTGATCCCTTAAAGTCTCACAAGTAAAAACCCTAGTTGTTTCTGATTGAACATGTAGGCACACATTCTATAAGAGAGAGGTGTAGATAGGCTAAGTATGGGCATTAGTAACAATAGTATAGGTTGCTTCATCTCATGGAGTGATAACATGGACCTGGTTAGAGAGAAAGTTGTTATCACCCTCATGGAGATGAGGAGAAGAAGGATATTCTTTCTTGTGCATAAGATATGACATTGAAACTTAAAACATAGTTAGCTTATGTAATAGTTCCTCTATGTATGTAAGGATTTGTTTGTTAATTGAATTTCACATAAAATAACAATAACATGATAGAGATAGAATGAAATATGACATACATTTCAATTGATATAAGATATCATCAATACATGTGTTAATGTCTTCTCTGAGTTCACTCTAAATTAAAGGGAACAACCATGCAAATGAAAGTATTAAAATTTGAAACAAAAAATGATACACTTCTTCTACCATTATTTTCATGATTATATCAAATAAAATTAGAAAATGTATGGTTATGAAATCTGAATACTAAAAATTTAAACCCTAGAGTTATATAGGGTTAAGGATTGAGCATTGTTCAAAGTCAGGTTCACCAAAAGTTTTAACTTTTTAGAACTTAGTAAATGTAAATGCTATGTTTGTTAAAGAGATGAATAGACTAAATTAGAGTAATAATATGTAATAACTATAACCACTGGTTTGTTATAAAATTGACTAGCTTTAATTTTATAAATAATATTAATAAGAACTTAGTTGAAAAATAACTGAGATGGGTGATCTAAGTGTTGGAAACTAAGGTGGACGTTGGTATGAATGTCACAATTTGGATCCTAGTATCATAACTCCTCATAGATATTAGTACCATAATTGGACAGTAATGCCATTATTAGAAATGTGGTGGTAGTGGCCTGAGATTGACAGTAGTGTCTTCTATGTAGGATTGTCTTGAACTTTTGGGTGCACCTATGTCTAGATGTCTAAGGTCTTTTTCTATGTGCATGAGTTATAAAACTATGTATTTTGCCTATAATGACTAATTTAGTGAGCAAACTCTAATCCTCCATGTAATTTGGGCATCTGGTTGATATGAGTTGAAAAGTGTGTTTGTTAGTAGGGTAGGCTGGACATCCTCAACACCCCATTGTCAAGAGAGTTATCTACATACCAATACTCTGAGGAGGGATTAATCTCAATGTAGTTCTCCCCACCTAAGTGATGGTATAAGTGCAAGTGAAACTAGTATAATAGTGGCCTTATGTGCCTTGAATGTGCTTGAGACTAAAAATTTGAGTAATTTGAGCTTATAACTATTGTAAATGGTAGTATGCAAAAGTAGGAAAGAATAGGGATTGATAACCTTGATTGTGCACAACTTTTTTTTATTTTAAATTTTTATTTTATATTTGATTTCCATCTAGTGGTTAAAGGAATAAAGTTATGTATATATTGTTTTGGTGCTTATGCGGGTGATAAAAGATGTCTAGATTAACCCTAAAAGGTCTAATGTTTGAAAATATATCAATTTGGAGAAAATAAAGGTAAAAGACATTAACACCATTTTTGATACACTAGCACCATATGGCGCTAGTGTCCAGTTGGTAGAACACTGGGCACAAAGGGTCAAGACCAAGAAATGAAGGTCTATGACTATTTTAGGGATGATTAGGGATGCATGTGGCTCCACAAAGGTTGAATAAGTGTGACAATATGCTATAAGATATGTCTAAAGATAAGCTATGGATAGGTAGTCTCAAGTAGCACTCTTATCACTCAAATACCACTTTTGAGTGATTATAATGTTATATTATACAAATTATGTGACATTGTGTGATATTGCTTACTTATTAATTGTTTGTCACTATATTTTCATTATTCTTGTCATGCATTACTCATACTATCTATTTTGGTGCCATTATACATACCATGCACATGTTTATTATGTACTTCAATGATCTGTCAATCTAATACATGATCATATGAAAATTCAATACTATATTCAAATACTATGATGCAATACATTCAAAAATTTAAGTGATACTACATGATTACATCCTTCACATATTACATAATTTTTAGTTTGAGCTAAGTGACTTATAAGCTACATCCCTCATTTCAAAATAGGGGCATCACAATGGACTTGTCTTGAGAAGTCAAGTCCTCATGAACAAAAAAATTAGATTTATAATATTATATAATTTCAAAAATTATAACATGATTCAATATTTTCAGATTATGGAGGTATGTGACATATACGTGCACTCATTTATACAATTACAAGTGAATTTTTTTTAAATAGTTATAGGTTTCATAGTTTTAAATTTTAAATGACATTCAATATCAATTCAATGTAGTACAAGGGGTATGATACTCATTTGTGTTCAAGTTACTACATGGTAATTTCAATTTTTTCAAGTTTCAAAGTTATAAAGATTCAAATATAATCTAGATCCATCTACAGTAGTGTGATTCATATTCATATTGCAAGCAGGCCATGTTAGAGTCTTGTGACACTCAACATCTATGGTTGCATTTTTTATGTATCAAGCCACAGTTGGTGGTTCTTCCCTTTAAATATTTTTACAAAGTACTCTACATAGTCAAATGAGAGTTGGAGAATACAATATTTCTAACTCAAGGGCATTCAAATATTTTCAAATTGAGACTTGATCACTCTCAATTCACCACATGTTTAACATTTCTCCAAATGCATTAATAAGGGGGCAAACACTTTTCCACTTTCAAGTTACAGGGCAATTAGATTTCATACCCTTTTATGTGTATATTTTTCTTGCTCTCTTTTCAAGTTTCATATTTTTAAATTTTAAATATGGGCAATAACTATTTTCAGTGGCATTGTAACAGGGTTTACATAAAGACATCTTGCGTGATTAAGTTTTACATCAAAAGGCAAAGTGTGTATACACACTCAGGTTCACATCTACTCTACTCTAGTAATTTCGCTTTGTTGCATCACTAAAATAAAGTGGGGCAAATGTAAGCACATAAAATTAATCATTAAGTATTTGACAATGTTTAATCTTGACATTTTTACCCTACTTGATTCATTCACTATTTTGCTAACTCACAATCTATAATAAAGCCTCTATTATACTACAAACATATAAAATATCATACAAACATCTTTATTTCAACCCTATTTATCTGTATTTAATCTACACATTTTTATCAGGCATTTTTCAATAGTCTTTGTCCTTTTAGGATAAGTTTGTGCTAGGTTAGAGATGCCACATTATGGCCTTGTTTGATCCATAAACTAGGTGGAGATTCTACACTAAGTTTCACCAACACATATCCTATAGACTCATAACAACTCTTTGATTTCTTAAATCATTGTTCACTTTTTAATTTGCTTAAAATAGTCATTGAATGTGCTTTATAAATGAATTACAAGTGTTGCATACTAAAAGGAATATAAGAACATTGAAAGTAGAGCAAGAAATCATAGACAAAACATAATTGAAAGAGACACCATATTACCTTGAAAAAACTCAAATTGAGAAAACTCCAACAAAATTAGGGGATCTCCTCCTTGTTCCACTATCTCATGTTGTAATTACAAACTTACTGGCTTCTTGAGGCCTTCATGAACATATTTTACGTTATAATATGTTCAAACATTCATATGCTCTGTAACTTATTCACTTGTTCTCTCCTTTCTACACTCGAATTCAAAAAAACCACATACAACCGAGAATATTATTTGCTAAGAACATCTTCCTTGCTTATAAAGACTCTATCCATATATTTATATACAACGTAGGCACCAAAGAGAGCTCGAAATGGAAGCCCAAAAGACTCAGAAGATGAATAGTAAGCATTTGCAACTATTTCTTGTACTTTTTTTTGTCTCGTGACAAAACCACCTCTATTTATAGGCAAAAACTTATGATACAATTACGTAATCACCACTGAAGCTTAGGAAACCATATGGGAGAGTTTCGTCACTACGTAAAATGTATAAACTTTTGAAGGTCATAACTTTCACATATGAATTCGGATCGACATGTTTTTTGAAAATTACATAATTTTTTGAGAGGAACACTAATATGTAATCAAATTGTACTTTTGATGACATCTTGATATTATTTTAACATTTTTATCGAAATCTAATCATTTTAGGTCATAGAGTGTCACAACTTCTTCTTAAACTCTATGAATGGTTACAACTAACAAAGAACAATAAAAATAATGTTTCAAGTTGCATATTATATAATAAGAATAGATAATTAGTTAACCCATGTGGTTAACATTTACCAATCTAAAATTTGGATTATACTTGTAGACACTCCTTTTCGGTGACTTCCATGTCTAAACAGACTTCAAGTTGATTTTTATCAAACAATGCACAATTAAACCTATAAATCACGAAACATCTCAATTTTGTCTACATATTGGATGTAGATACCTAGAAATACATCAAAGCTTCTCTATTTGGGATAATACCCTATATGTAATGATAACCTCTCACAGATTCATCCCCAGTCAATTTGCAATTAAACAAATTGATGTTTTCAACCAATTGAGTGGGGCATTTAACCAAATTCTTGAAATGACCAAAACCCTGATCAAATTCACTTAGCTAATTAAATCAATTCAAACATTTAAGTGAAAACTCCACATTGAATTAATGAATATCGCATTTTTGAAAAAAAAGTCAACAAATATCATGGAATATGAGGTCATGATGATGTCATCAGCCTCAAAGTAAAAAATTATAAAATATCAATATAAATTCCATAAAAATAAAAAATGTTGAGCCATGCCTTCATAAATGCATAATTTAAATCATCATGAAATACATTTGGACTCCCAACCTTAACCTTAGTTAAACCACACATGAGTTGCAGTTATCTAAAAATCTATAAATACAAGTGCCATGACCATTCTTAAACAAACATTTAAGTGCAAACAAATAATGCCAAATTATTGCTAGAGTTTAATAGCCAACACAAGCCGAGAGCCAATTTCTAAGTGAACAAGAGGAGGTGCTTCCGACAAAATCATTAGCATTGTCAAAGATCGATTGTTCACAATACTGAGCACAAGCCTTCTCTCACATCGATTGCAAGATAAAGTCATTCTAAGAAGGTAGATGGTGTTTTTGTTTTCCATTTATAATTATTTTTGTTTTGTTATCATTGTTCACCCTAGTACTTAGACCTAGAATCTTAGTTGTCTTTGATTTGTTTGGATTTATCCACTAATAAGAGAAATTAATTTTTGTCTTCATAATTCTATGTTGCAATACCTCCCCAATTTGAAGGCTTTTAGTCCCAAAAATCTTAGGAGCTCATATGGTAAGAAAATTTATTTCCACTTCTTTGAATGCCCTTTGGTTTTTTTCCAGAAATTACACTTTCAAAACTCTTGCTCTACCCTTATTGATGTTTTTTCCTTCATTCGTAGTAATATTTTTATCCCACTCCTCTTGGCCAATAAGAGCAGGAACATAATGGAAGATACAAAAGATCTTCTTTGTTTCACATGGAAAGCTCAAAGTACTCTAGTTTTCAAAATAAAAAAGGAGACACCCAATTCTAAAAACATTCTTTCTTAAGCTTCATATTATTTGTTGAGGTGTGGAGCTAAAAGCTTCACCAGATGAGCGGATGCTGAAGTTGCTGAAATTACACAGTCACCAACGACGGCAAGGAGTCGACCAGTAGCTGCCGACGTCGGTAATGGTTCGACCGACGTCAGTCATGTGCAGGCAAACAGGGACCGATGTCGGTCACATGTGCAGTCTATTTTCGTGGATGGAACATATTGTTTGCATGATAAGTTTAGCTGTTAGTTGTAAGTCCACATTTCTATTTTTGGCAGGACTGTTTTAAGCCTTTGATTAAGAGGTGTATCTAATGGTTGAGAATGCATAGCTCATGATCCCTAATTATATATAATAGGGATAGATCTTCATAGCTTATTGTAGAAGTAGAATACATTTTGTATATGTGTATCAATTCAGGTTGTTGGAATTGATTGTAATTGAGAGAGAGAACTCTTAAGGGAAAGAGATCTGTACATCTGAGAGATGTGAGAAAAAAGTGTGATTTTCTTCATTGTATTTCCTTCTGAAAGAGTTTAATACAAGTTTTCAGGGTGGTTTCTTGTATCTCTTATTCTTTACTATTTTTGATTCTAGTTACTTATAATTCTGGTTTAATTCCGTGTTTAGTTGCATACATAAAAGTAATCAAGTTTGTTGGTTGATCCCCAACAAGTGGTATCAGAGCTCAGGTTGACTAACAGAGGTTTCAGATCTGGTTAGTGTTTGTTGATTATAGGTCACTCACAGGGGTTTCTATTTGAATGGGAGAAGTAATGGCAGAAGAAAGTAAACTGAGAATGGAAAAGTTTAATGGCAAGAATTACCAATTATAGAGAATGCAGATAGAAGATTATCTGTATCAGAAAGATCTATACTTACCGTTAGGTGGGGTTTCAAAGAAGCCCATAGACATGAAAGATGAAGAATGAAAAGTTCTTGATAGAAAGGCTCTTGGATCTATAAGATTGAGTCTGGCATCTACTGTGATATCTAATCTATCACAGGCAAAGTCAACGGTAGAGTTAATGACTACTTTAGCAAATTTATATAAAAAATCCTCAGCTTCAAATAAGGTATATCTTATGAAGCAATTATTTAATTTGTAAATGCAGGAAGGTGGACCTGTTTCTAATCATCTAAATGATTTCCATGGAATTGTAAATTAATTAAATTCAGTCAAAATAGTTTTTGATGATGAAATTAAAGCTCTATTAATATTATGCTCTTTACCTGAAAGCTGGCATAGCTTGGTAATGGCAGTTAGTAATACTGCATCTGCTTCAAATAATTTAAAAGTAGATGATGTTATTAGTGTAATTTTGAATGAAGAAATTCACAGAAAAAACACAGAGAAAACATCAGGGAACGCTTTAAGTTTTGAAAGTAGGAGAAGGCAAAAAGAGAAGGGCAAGCATCGAAGATCAAGGTCTAAGTCAAAGATGAGAGGTAGATCCAAATCCAGAAATGACAGGAAGATAGCCTGATGGAATTGTGAAAAGATAGGGCATATAAGCAAAGATTGCTGGTCAAAACCTAAAGAAGACAATCAGCATGAAGGTAAAGAAGAAGCAAAAATTACAAGTATTATTGCACAAGATGCTCTTATATTCTCTTTGCATAATAATATAGAATTTTGAGTTTTAGATTCTAGTGCCTCTTTCCATGCAACTCCAAATAGAGAATATTTTAGTGACTATGTCCATGGAGATTTTGGAATAGTTTATTTAGGGGATAATGAGCCTTGTAAAATTGTTGGCAAAGGAAAAGTGCAGCTGAAAATGCAGAATGGCAACACATGGGTGTTGAGAGATGTCATGTATGTTTCCATCCTGAAGAAAAATCTGATTTCTGTAGAAAAGTTGGGGGATGAGGGTTGCACAATAAATCTCACAGCTGAATTTTGGAAGGTTTCCAAGGGTGCACTTGTATTGGGCAGAGGTAAGAGAGTAGGTACTCTCTATTTATGTAATTGTATTACTGATAATTCTCCTTCTGTATTAGCTACTTCAGATGTAGATGCAAAGTTGTGGCACCAGAGGCTTGGCCACATGAGTGAGAAGGGAATGTCTATTCTTAAGTCAAAAGGTAAGCTTTCAGATTTGAAAAGCATAGATCTGAATTTCTATGAGCACTGTATTTTTAGGAAACAGAAAAGAGTGAGTTTTCTCAAGACTGGGTCAATAAAGAAGAAGCACAAATTAGAGCTTGTTGACACAGACGTGTGGAGACCAGCTCAGGTTGCTTCTATTGGAGGATCACAGTATTATGTTTCTTTCATTGATGATGCTACAAGAAAGGTATGGGTTTATTGCATAAAGAAGAAATTTGATGTTTTTGACACTTTTAAGATGTGAAAAGCTTTAGTTGAGAATGAAACAGGCAGAAGATTGAAGTGCCTTAGATCTAACAATGGTGGTGAGTTTTGTAACTATAAGTTCAACTGGTATTGTTATATGAATGGAATACGCAGGCAAAAGACAGTTCCAAGGACACCTCAGCAAAATGGAGTTGCTAAAAGGATGAACAGAATAATATTAGAGCATGCACGATGTATGAGGTTGCATGCTGGTTTGCCCTTACAGTTTTGGGTAGAAGCTATAGATACTGCAGTTTACCTGATCAACAGAGGACCCTCTACAGCTCTGGATGGTGGAATTCTAGAAGAGGCTTGGACAGGTAAAAAGGTAGATCTTTTATTTCTCAGAGTTTTTGGTTCTAAAGCTTTTGTGCACGTTGATAAAGAAAATAGAAAGAAGCTGGATGCTAAGTCTATGAGGTGCACATTTATTGGTTATGGCTCTGATGATTTCGGATTCTAGTTTTAGAATCTAGAAACTAACAAAATAATTAGGAGTCGTGATGTTGTTTTCAATGAGAAGGTGATGTACAGTGATCAGCTCAAGAAGCTAAATCAATCTAAGCAGAGCAATGTTGAATTGGACGAGGTGACGATCCAAAATGAGCTCGTGAGAAAGAATAATCACATACAAGAAAACACAGAGACCAACGTCGGTCAGGAAGGAACTGACGTCGGCAATACAGGAACCGATGTCGGTCAGACAGTGACCGACGTCGGTCAGAGAAGAACCGGCGTCGGTCATATGGAATCGACGTCGGTCAGTTACAGGCCTAGAGGTGATCGAGGTCGGTCACTGTCAGAGAATTTGGGCAGACAACGTGTTATTAATGAGTCTCAGGCGCCCATCAGGAGGTCAGAAAGGGTAAGTAAACCTCTAATTCGATATTCCTCTTCATTATACTATTTATTGC
Source organism: Torreya grandis (assembly GCA_037957365.1). Classification (NCBI taxonomy): domain Eukaryota; kingdom Viridiplantae; phylum Streptophyta; class Pinopsida; order Cupressales; family Taxaceae; genus Torreya; species Torreya grandis. The sequence continues at coordinate 815,976 of JARHVA010000098.1, forward strand.
TCACTGATGGTGGAAAACCAGAGAGTTTTGATGAAGCAATACAGGTGGAATCCAAGACTCAGTGGGAGCTAGGTATGAATGAGGAGATTGATTCTTGGAAAGAGAACCAAACATGGGATTTGGTTGAGTTGCCAACGGGAAAGAGAACACTAAAAAACAGATGGATCTACAGATTGAAGGAAGGAGAGAATGGACAGATGAGATATAAGGCCAGGTTGGTAGTGAAAGGATTTGCATAGAAACCAGGTATTGATTTTGGTGAGATTTTTTCTCCTGTAGTTAAAATGACTTCTATACGGATTGTATTGTCTTTAGTTGCTATTGAGGATTTGCATCTTGAGCAGCTTGATATTAAGACAACGTTTCTTCATGGAGATTTGGATGAAGAAATATATATGGAGCAGCCGAAGGGTTTTGAAGTTAAAGGTAAGGAGAAACTTGTGTGCAGATTGAAGAAAAGCTTGTATGGTTTCAAGCAAGCTTCTAGACAATGGTATTTGAAATTTGACAGGTTTATGACTGAGCATGGCTATAGTAGATGTCAATTTGACCATTGTGTTTATTTTAAGAGATTGGATAATGGTAGATATATTATTCTGTTGTTGTATGTAGATGATATGCTAGTTGTAAGATCACACATGCAGGATATCTCTGAGCTTAAGGTGAAATTACCTCACACATTTGCCATGAAAGATTTGAGAGTAGCAAAGAAAATCTTTAGCATGAGTATTAAGAGAGACAGGAAAAATCACAGGTTGATTTTGTCTCAAGAGGATTATGTGAACAAGGTGTTGAAACGGTTCAATATGCAGGATGCAAAACCAATAAGCACACCTATGGCTGGACACTTCAAGTTGAGTAAAGATCAGTGTCCTAATTCACATGATGAGGTAGAGTACATGAGTAGAGTTTCATATGCTTCCGCAATTGGTAGCTTAATGTATGCAATGGTATGTACTAGATTGGATATTGCCCAAGTAGTGGGAGTTGTCAGTAAGTATATGGCCAATCCAGGGAAGGAGCACTGGAAAGTAGTTCAGTGGATTCTCAGATATCTGAGAGGGACCAGCAGTAGGTATTTGTGCTATGGAGGTCAAACACTTCTCTACATGGTTATGTAGATTCGGATATGGCAGGTGATTTGGATGGCAGGAGAAGCACCACAGGCTATGTGTTCACTGTTGGTGGAACGACAGTTAGCTGGATTTCAAAGTTGCAGAAGGTTGTTGCCTTGTCTACTATAGAGGCAGAATACATTGCAGTCACAGAGGCTAGCAAAGAGATGATATGGATGACACGATTCATGAAAGATCTAGGAAAGGAGCAAGAGAGTTGCAGATTATATAGTGATAGTCAAAGAATTCAGCCTTTCATTCAAGAACCAAATATATACAGCTTAGGTACCACTTCATTAGACAGGTATTGGAGGATGGTGAGTTGAAGCTGGAAAATATCCATACAGATAAGAACCCTGTTGATATGTTAACAAAGCCGATAACAAAGGAGAGTTGAATCTTCATTCAACTTTTGTTGGTTTTCAAGATTGAGTTTGAAGATGGAGAAGCTAGAAGATGTTGCTGTACAAGTACTGGTGCAGCTATTTATCTCCAAGTGGGAGATTGTTGAGGTTTGGAGCTAAAAGCTTCACCAGATGAGCGGATGCTGAAGTTGCTAGATTTACACAGTCACCGACGACGACAAAGAGTCGACCAGTAGCTATCGACGTCGGTTATGGATCGGCCGACGTCGGTCATGTGCAGGCAAACAGGGACCGACGTCGGTCACCTGTGCGTCTAGAAAGTCTATTTTTGTGGATGAAACAGATTGTTTGCATGATAAGTTTAGTTGTTAGTTGTAAGTCTGCATTTTTATTTTTGGCAGGACTGTTTTAAGCCTTTGATTAGGTGTATCTAATGGTTGAGAATGCATAGCTCATGATCCCTAATTCTATATAATAGGGATAGATTTTCATAGCTTATTGTAGAATTAGAATACATTTTGTATATGTGTATCAATCTAGGTTGTTGGAATTGATTGTAATTGAGAGAGAGAACTCTTGAGGGAAAGAGATTTGTACATCTGAGAGGTGTGAGAAGAAAGTGTGATTTTCTTCATTGTATTTCCTTCTGGAAGAGTTTAATACAAATTTTCAGGGTGGTTTCTTGTATCTCTTATTCTTTGCTATTTCTGATTCTAGTTACTTATTATTCTAGTTTAATTTCATGTTTAGTTGCTTACATAAAAGTAATCAAGTTTGTTGGTTGATCCCCAACATTGTTACCTTTGGATTCTTTCCTTTTTTGGAAGGGTAATTTGCCAAAATTAATGTTTAGCCTTTGTGGACCCATGTATTCACTTTTTCACATCCCTTGGATAGCTAGTCCATAAAATACTTTTGTAAAATATGATCACATCACAGAAGCCCAAGAGGTCTTGAATTAACCTAGCAACAATAGTAGTGGAATGAGAACCCACCTTGTTGCCAATGAATCAAGATAATCTCTCCACTACCACTTTGTTATCTAAGTAATAGGAAACATCTACACAATGGTCACCAAAACAACCACCAAAATGGAACACAAACAAAACTAACATGTACATAAATATATTAGCAAACATTTTACGTAAAAAAGGATAACCTGGTCTAATAACAATTTGATCCATAAAATAGGTGTAGATTCTACAATAAGTTTCACCAACATGGATCCTATAGACTCTTAACAATTCCTTGATTGATTAAATCACTGTTCGCTTGTTAATTTAATTAAAAAAATCATTGAATGTGCTTTAGAAATGAATTACAAGTGTTGCATACTAAAAGGATTACAAGACCATTGAAAGTAGAGCAACAAATTAGAGACAAAACTAAATCAAAAGAAACACCATATTACCATGGAGAAACTCAAATTGAGAAAACTTCAGCAAAAGTGAGGGCTCTCCTCGTTCCATTATCTCATGTTGCAATTACAAGCTTATTGTCTTCCTGAGGTCTTCATGAACATATGTTTCATTACAATATGTTATAACACTTATATGCTCTGCAACTTGTTCACTTATTCTTTACTTTCCACACTTTAATTCATAAAAAACACATACAACCAAGAAGATTACTTGTTAATAACATCTCCTATGCTAATAAAGACTCTCTTTGTACATTTATATACAACTTAGGGACCAAAGAGAGCTTGAAACGGAAGCCCAAAAGACTCAAAAGATGAAGACGAAGCATCTGCAACCATTTCTCATATTTTTCTTTATCTCATGATAAGACTGTCTTTATTTGCAGGCAAAAACCGTCGGGTTGGTTATGTAACCACCACTGGAGCTTCGAAAACCATATGGGATAGTTTTGTTAATATAAAAAATGCACAAACTTCTAGACGCCATAACTTTTGCATACAAACTTGGTTTGACATGTCATTTTTTTGAAATTGCATAATTTTTTTAAAAGAATACAAATATGCAATCAAATCTAATTTTTGATGAAATACTAATATTGTTTTAATGTTTGTACGAAAACCTATCCATTTTAGGCCGTATAATGTCACAACTTCTTATTTAACTCTATCAATGGTTACAACTAACAAAGAGCAATATAAAGAATGTTTCAAGTTACATATTATACATTGAGAATAGATAATTAGTTAACACATGTGGCTAACATTTACTGATCCAAAATTTGGATCATTATTCCCCACACTCTAATGGTTGCTTTTACAAATTGAGACGTTTCAAAATGACTCTCACGTGTATTTTGTAAATGTCAATTAGCATAAACATTCCAAATATTTTCCTATATAAGCACATTAAGGCTTCTCTAAATATAATATAACAATCACTTACAATTATACCACATATTGAGAAAAATACCATTATTTCTTCCAATTTCAATTATGTAGCATTCTAATAGTCATAAACTAAGTCTTAATATCTTTTACCATAGGTCAAGGACATCTATTGTCAAATATTTCAATTAATCTTCTATATACAATCATACATTAATCATGGATCACACAATCACCTTAAGAGGGAGAACTACATCAACATGATGTCCATTTGGTCTATGTAGGCAACACTTAAATTACATGAGGTTTTATAAAGATAGTTCAGCTATTCCCCTTACCCATTATCCCCCTTTGCATTTGATATATATTATGTTTGTTGTGTGAGAACAAGGGTTTGTGTTTTGCAGGTCTTTATGTGGCACATTGTCACACAAAATTAATCAATAAACCGTTGTAGATAGTAGCACAAACCCATATCGGTAAATCATGCACACGGTCAACAAGGATTCATCCACAATGTGACCTTGTCCTCCTTTTGTAGACTTGTCTCAATGCAATTTAAATTCTAACATTCGGTCACAACATAGTTGACAGGTCATGTTAGCTAGTTTTTAGTTACAATCAACTAGTATAAAAATATATTATATGGAGGTTTGTATATTTTTAGGCCCATTTACTATTTTTAGCTCATTTTTATTTATGTAAAATTTTAGAGCATTTTGTATTTCACTATCAAATTTATATATATATCAATGTTCAAATTTCAAAAGTTTAATTGTATTAGTTTAGATTAATTCAATTCAAAATATATTAAATAAGTCAATACTTAGTCATTTTTTAGGATTTTAGGATTGAACATAAAGTTTTTAGTGTATAACTATTGCTCTTGGTGTTTGTTTTACATGAGCAAATGGTCATTTTGTATGTCTTGGGACCTTCTAGATTGCTTGTTGACCTTATAATTGTAACCACTAATGACTAATTATGGTGAATTTGATGTTACCATCCCCAAATTGACTACTTTTGTATTAATATGGGTTAATTGCAAACAAGCACAACCAATTAAGTTTCACAAAAGGTATAATTATTCTCAAATTCACTCATCTTGTACTAACAAGAGATACAAAAAAATTTGAAGAAAAATATATAGTAATTCATTAATAAAATGAGATCACATTTTGTAAATGCTGATAAAAGCATTTCAGAAAAAGGTCCAAATAAATAAAGTACAACAACTAACAAGGGATAATTGTGACCAATTACAACCAATTAAGGTCAATCAAAGGTGCAATTAGGTTAGATTAGTCTCAATTCAACCAATTTTTTGACTATGAAGGGCTAATATCAGCCAATAACAGCCAATAAAAGTCAATTAGGTGAGATTTTACTTAGATCATTTAAATTTTATACTAATGAGGGATAACATTAACCAATAAAGATATATTAATGTCAATAAAGGGTGTGATTTCCTCCAAATTGACCGTATGTTGTACTAAAAGGCCTAATTGTGATCAATAATGATCAATTATAGTCAATTTGTTATAATTAATTGTAAATCAAATAACTCTTGTGCTCTCAAGGTGATGCAATCTTGTGTCAACTAAAAATATACTAGACTAGGAAAATAAGGTAAGTGTAGCATTGTGCAAGTTGTTGATTGTGCATTAACTTTGTTCTTTGTTTTGCACAAGTCCTATTCCATGTAGTTGTAATTGTTGTTCATATGAATAAGCTTTCAAAACTTTGTGTAAGATGTGATTTTTCTCTTTTGTGCAAAAAAAGTCTTGTGGTGTTATACGAAGTAATTTCAGAAGTCTATGCTATCTTCTAGAACATCAGATCTTTCATTTGAGTCACCATATAGGTTGGTTTTTTAACGTAGAAGCAACAAGGTTTGTGAGAGTTCTTGGACAAGTTGGTTCTTCATTACACAAGTAGTGTGATGATTTATGAGTCATGTGGAGAGATTAAGGTGATATGTGGTAAGGTTCTTTACTGATATGAAGTCATGGAAAAAGGGTTTTTCAATACATTTTTTCTTTGTGAAGTCTTAGGACTTTTGTGCACATCTAGTTAGATGCATATATTCTTGTGATGTATTATGAGAAAGAATTGTTGGATTTAATTCCTTATATCATAAGAATATGCCAAGGATTCATTTAATATTTCATGTGATGTAAAAAAGTCATGATGTAATGTGTTAAGTTGCCTTTAAATTGTACAAGATATTTAATATTTATGGTGCACTAGGTGTGTTAAATGTTGTTCGTGGGTGTAAAGAACTCAATGTAATTAGGTGTGTCTTGTGCATTTTTTAAGCATGTCATTACACTTGTGCAAGGCATGGTTAGTGGACGGTAGTTAGAAAATAAAGAGTTCTAACGTGAGAATATTTCAAGTGATTTTTTCATAAAGAAGCTAAACTTCCAAATATTGTGAGTTAGCAAACAAATTTATGTGGATCTAATATTGTAAAGCATTTCATTGTGAGATTGTTATTGTTGTTGTATGTGCCTACAATAATTCTTGCAATTGAAATCTAATAAATATCTAAATTGTGTTTGATTCATTTTAGTACATATTCCACTATGTACTCTAAGGGTTGTATGGTCTAAGGCATCTTTTAATTGAGACCCCTAACCATGGCTAAATCATAAGGAATAATTATGACCAATAATAACCAATAAAGGTCTACGAAGAGAGTGATTATTCCCAAATTAACCAATATTTTCAATAATAAGGGTTAATTATGACCAATTAAAGTTAAAGGGGTATAATTGTTAGAGAAATGAAGACCTATTTAGGATTATGTGCATGCATTGACCCTTCTTTGTCATTATCAGTGTTCTTAGGTTGTTATTAGATTAGTATTGATAAATCAAGGCCATAATTAATAGGATTAGTATTGATAAATCAAGGCCATAATTAATAGAAATTAGAGCAATGAAGGATAATTTAGTACTATTTGCACACAATTGACCTTTTTTACCATTTTTTAGCAATCATAGTTCATTATTAAACCAAATTTAACAAACCAATGCTCCAATTAGGTGTGAACAAATAAATGAAATTCAAATTGGAGCTACACATGAATAATTGACCATTTATTTTAATTTTTTTGTGTCTATAAATCATTATTAAAATGTAATTAACAAATCAAAGCCCTAATTAGGAAATATCAAAGCAATGATGGCTGGTAAGGGTCTATGCGCATAAAATTAACCCATATGTGTTGTTATCCTATGTCTATAGCTCATTAATAGACTAAATTTGACAAACCAAGACCCCAATTTGGTGTGATCAAAAGAATGAAGGTCGATTTATGGCTACACACAATATACCCCATTTTGTCATTATTTCAAGTTTGTAGACCATTATTTAATTTGACAAACCAAGGCCCTGACTAGGAGTGATCAAAGTAATGAATGTTGATTTGGAACTATGCACACACTATTGACCTAAAGTTTTCACTATTCAGTGTTATTAGGTCATTATTAGACCAAATTTGAAAACCCAATGCCCTAATTAGGAGCAATTGGAATAGTGAAGGTTGATTTGAGGGTATGTGCACATAATTGACCCTTATTTTTTAGTATTCACTATTCAGTATTTTGCTAGTTATAATTTATTTTAAATTAGTTATTATCTTTCTATTAATTTCATTTTAATTAGAGTCAATCACTAAGTTAATTCCAAATTCTAATAAAACATATTGGTGAACACGTATATTTTATTTGAATGTTGATTATAATTTTTTGGCGTAGGGATTGTATGTGGGAGCATGTTTTAATAATAGTTCTTATGCTTTTCTTTCTTGTCATCTTAAGTTTTATAAATCTTAAAATGTCGACCTCTACTAAGAACCCTAATAATTCTCATCCTTTAGATTTTCTATTTTTTGGAAGCTTTATACACTATGATTACTCTAATGAATATGAACATTATATGATTAATAATGTTTATATATATATATATATATATATATATAAGGAATATGATTATGAAGTCCATGATGAAGAGAATGAATATAATACTTCTAAAGTAGAATAGCCTAGCTCCCCTAATTTATTTTTAGACTCTACTCTTAATCATACATCAAAAGAAGAGAACATCATACTAATGCACATAGTCTTATTCCTCCCATGTTACATGAGTTGAAATCTCACGACTCTTTATTTGTGAGTACACCTCACATATATTTACAATTTTTTTCTACACTTCATCATAATCAATGTTATAAAACAAGAATGCATATGAAAAAAAAATAATGCATAACTCAAAGTTCTGATAAAATTAATCTTACATACATAGATACAATGACCATCTTCTGCGAAAAATATTACAACTTGGTGCACTAATATGTTTTATTATAATTTAGAATTAATTGGTGCATTAACTCTAATTAAGATAAAATAAATAAAAAGATAATAACTACTGTAAAATAACTTGTAAATAACATAATAAAAATAAAGTACTAAAATTAACAAAGCACAAACAAATGAAATAAAATAATTATGAAAAATATAAGAAGACTTAGTTTTTTTCCTATATGTTGATTTTGTATGACTTAAAGATGATTAAAATTGATCAATCAAATTTGATTGTTCATGTGCAATGGGAATTGTAGTTGTCACTAATTAGGGTCAGGATCAATTGGAATGGAACAAGATAAACTGCCACTACTGTCGTTTATGGGTCGATCTGGACCTTTGTAAAAAAATAGGAAAATTATGGCACAATCATTTGTGCCGACTTGAAAATTGTCTATGTATGGAAATTTGTCCTTTGATTATGCGTAGATGACCTAAAAATGACTTTTTAAAGTAGAAATCCTAATAGGGCTTACAATAGTTGTAAAGCTAAAAAATAAAAAGGGGAAGTGTAATGGGTTTTGCTGATCCTAGCCACCCCCATAATGATTGATCATTGCCTATGTATCCATTAATCTAAAGAGGTAAAACAATTCCACGTAATTCTCCTACTTAAAGTGCTTAGTGAAATTGTGATCATTTTGCTACATGTATGCATCTAGAGATGGCTTGAATAATTGACAATGCTTTGTTTGAATTAGATATGATAGGCTCTTGAATTGGCTAAGGGTTGTTTCAAAATATTAGAATTAGATTTAAAAGGAACAAGAAAGCTTTGTTTAGTGTGCAATAGTATAAGTGTGCCTCAATAGTGAAATTTCCAAGTGATATAATGAGTGAATTATGTGTCTTTATAGCAATCCATATGGGGACAATCTAATGTTACCTAATCTAAAAATACAAACTAACCTATAAGGCAAGGTCTAAATTTGAAAAAAAGTCATTGCTAAGGTGAAGGATATGATCGAATCATAGGGACCAAGACCGACTACCACTCCCGATTCATAATGATCAATTTTGTCGTAAAGGGTAACATTTGAAATTAAAGATTTGGGATGTCCATACAAATGCTTAAAAGGGTTTTTAGTGATTAATAACATTTTTTTAGGTGTGATACATCAACTTAGAAAGGTATAGGTCCATATACATACTTAATATAGATTGAGGTGGCAAAATAGGTCCATATTAAGTGCTCAAGTTAATTAAAATAATAGTGGGCCAAAACTGACATTATCAAGTCCTCATTACTAAATTTGAGTGATTGTATTTGCCCCCCTTTAGTCTAGAAATAAAATTATTGGAGTAAAAGGAAAGATATACTTGAGTGTGTATAACACATTTTGCCTTTAAACATATACAACATAGCAAAACCCTACAAAAACTCATGAAGTAATCATTTTGTTTATTTAAAATCTAAATTTTTGAAAAACTTGAACTTTGAGAATTAATAAAAATTGAAAAGAGAAACAAGGAATAAATACACATGTATGTGTGAAACTAATGTTGATCTTGTAACTGTACTTGAAGATTATGCTTCTTTGAAGCATGGAGAATTGGTGATCTCATGAAACACTTAGAGAGATTCATTTCCTTAATTAAACCAATGGCGAATTGAGAGTGAACAATCACCAATTTGAATTGAACTTGTATATTAAATAGAACCCATTGAGGGATACATAAATATCAATTTATGTTTTTGGTTTTTGTAACCCCAAGAAGTAAACGGTTTTGAATCCACAATGGATTTACAAGCTATAGTTTTGGATGGCACTGAATCTCCAAGTTATACACTATGCATTTAACTGAACCAACCACTATAGATGGATTATATGTTCATTTATCACTTTGCTTCATAGTTCATATATGCATGATCAAAAATTAATGGAGAACATCCATGCTTCTACCATGAATGCAGATAGCAAATAGTATTGAAAGTATGGCATGAATCTGTATCATGCATCCACATGATAAATGTAACATCTATAATTATGTGCAGATGTAAATTTACAATTCTTACTTTGAAGCTTGTGCATGAATTTGTATCATGCACCCATAATTGTATGAATTTGTAACATGTTCATGTAATGTTATTGCATATGCATGGCATATGCCCACATAATTTATACCAATAATTAATTTTTTGAACATTTATGTAATATTTGAAACTATATTTTGTACCCAAAACTATTTTTTGCTCGTATAAGTTACTTTTTATATGGAAACCCCACTAAAATGCCCCTTTTTTGAGGTGAGGAATGTATCCTGAAAGTCAATCATCTTAAAATAAAATTTAATGTTATCATGCATATCAAGATGTAATAATTGAATATTGTAGCATATGTTAAAATGTATTCCATCATAGTAAGTTGTGTATTATTCAAAACATGTATGTAATATATAAGGCAAGGCCCAGAATGTATGATTTAGATAAATGTATCAATGAAGCTCATAATAGTAGTATTAATAAAAGAAGCACATGCATTAGTTAAACATGATAAGAATCATGGGACTCATTAAAATTAACAAGGTTAATAAACACACAAACACAATAAGTGCAATGTCATACAATAAGGCCAAGGTTACACACAAGGGACATGTTTAAATGTCATATACAAAACATTTCACACACAAAGCTAGGGGCCATACACATATAACATTAATAATGTCACAAATAAGGGACATGTTCAAATGTCACATAAAACAAAGGGCCAAGGGCCAAAAATAAAGGGTATATTCAAATGTTATACATACCAAACAATATTTTGCACATAGGGGCTAAGGGACATACATAGTAGACAAGTAAAGTCTTATATACTATGTACAAGTAATAACATCAATGGAGCACAAAACTATAAATATAGTTTACATCATATATATGTAATATGATCATATCCTAAAAAATAACATATATATGGAAACAATGTAAGATGGAGATGTTAGGAAAATATTTGTAAAATGTACATAGCTCAACAATATAGGAGTCATAGAATGGTAACCTCTGTAATATTATAACATGTGGATAAGATGCCCACAATTTAGCATGGTCTTTGGGTAGATGCAAGTCCAACATCTTAGTCCATGTGAAGTTTGTATGTCTTGCGTAACACTCATGAATACCAATAAAGTACATGCGTAATAAAAAAAAATTATGTTATCTACCAATCATGAAGAGTTGTAAAAAAAAGTGTCAAGCTATGTAAAATTCATTTTTAATGTCGTAAAAAATTTTAAAAATGAATGATAATATATGAAGGAAGAGGATTCCACTTCAAATAGGGTTGACTCTTCAAAAGAAACCTAAACCATGATAGAGGAAATTATGCTAATGGACTTGGCTTTAAGTTGTTAAAGAAAATAGATTATGAAGGGAAAAGACTTGGAAATATGGCTAATGTATATAAAATCCAATTAAGTTATAAGCTAGGCCTCAAAATTTAGGCTTATGATATGTTGGTAGCACTCTAAAAATGGGAGAAAACTCAATTGCAACTAAAATAAATATAACATCTAAAGTAGACAAAGCTAGAGAGGTATTGAAGCTAGATGGTGAAATGAAGAAACTAGCTAAGCTTTTGATGGATGAGCAAGCACCACTAATGTTTGGTCTAGTATATAACTATGCTACAACATTGGAAAGTGATTTAAAATTCAAAGTAGTAGCACTCATGCACAATAATGGAATTCTCACAAGTTCAAATCATCATAGAAAGAGAAGTTAAATATAGTTATAGTAGTTGAGTAAGATCCCTATCAACAAAAAGATTCTTCTTCTTCTCGATAACCACTAAAAGTCACATTTTATCTTTATATTTCTCCATTGCACTTTTTATCTTTACATTTATCCATTTTAAAAAATAAATGTAAGGCAATGAAACCTCAAATTCAACATTATATCTTCGTTAGATGTCCTTAGGGTGTTAAGAAATACAAGCTTCTCCATCCCACCACTCATGAGTTGTTCATTGAGAGGAGTGTTCAATTTCAATATAGTCCTCAAGGCTCTGCACATGACACTCATCCCCCTTCCTTGGATGCACTAGGATTTGATGATAATTCTAATGATTTAAATCCACCTAAGCAACTTCCTGATGATCCATATTCTTATTCTAGTTCTAATGATGAGAGTAGTGATGATGATTCACATCTTCCTTATCCCAAAATATATTTAGAGGATGAGGAATCTCCTCCTGACTCTCTGAGCATTGGTAATCTTTGGGTCAGATAGACACTGCAAAGTGTTAGCCAATGGGTTGGAGATCTATCAAATACTAGGCAAACCCATTCACAATTAAATAATTCTCCGCATGCTTTCATTGCATTGGTTTCTAATCCACAATCATATCATAATGCATCAGACACTCCTAAGTGAGATATTGCTAAGGAAGAGGAGTATGATTCCTTGCTAAGGAACAACACTTGGGATTTAGTCCCTCTTTCTAAGGGAATAAAACTTGTTCGATGTAGGTGGATCTACCAAACAAAATTTACTACATATGGGTTTATAGACAAGTTCAAAGCATGTTTGGTAGCAAAGATTTTTTCTCAAGTACCTGGCATTGACTATACTGAGATGTTCACCCCAGTTTCTAAAATGAACTCAATCTGACTCACTTTTGCCATTGCCACAACACATCACTAGGATATTTATCAAATGGATGTGAAGAGTACCTTTCTTCCTAGTTACCTCAAAGAGGAAATATACATGGAGCAACCACAAGGATTTTTGGAAGATTCCTCCTTAGTTTGCAAACTTCAAAAATCTATTTATGGGATCAAAAAAGCTCTTCGAGCTTGGTATGCCAAGATGGACTCCTTTATTCTTTTAGTTAGGTTTACCAGATGTCATTCTGATTTGAATGTCTATTATAGTAAGATGGTTCATTGTTGATTCTATTTATCTACATAAATGATCTATCAATCACAAAGAGTTCTTCATTCACCATCATAGTAGTGAAAATTGTTTTGTCTAATATGTTCTCAATGACTAACTTGGTATTGTTGCACTACTTCCTCAGGATTGAAATTTCTTAGCCTGACTTTAGGATCACTATTATACAATTTAAGTATGCTCTTGATTTGATTGCATGGTTTAACTAGTTGACTATAATCCAACTCTGACTCCTTTTCTATTTGATGTGAAGCTTGACGCTGATTATCTATCTCTTTTCACTTATGTTACTTCATATTGATAACTTATTAATAGTATCATCTACCTTACACACACTACACTTGATATTTCATATGTAGTGGGCATGGTCTTCATATTTATGCAGGAGCCACATGAGCTACACTAGAATTCAATTAAGCAGATTCTCCCTTATATTTAGGGTACTCACACTTTCAGGATTCACTATGGAGCAGACATTGACATCGACTTGATTGGTTATACATATTCAGATTGAACTGACAATATTCAGAATCATAAGTTAACTTCAAGCTATAGTTTCTCCCTTGGTTCAGGTTCATTTAGTTGGTCAAGAAACAAGCATAATGCTATCGCTTTATCTTCTACTAAGGTAGGATACATAAGAGCTATTAATACTACCACTAAGTCTATTTGTCTTCAAGGATTTCTCACTAAGTTTGACATCCAATTTCAATGACCAACAGTCATCTTTTGCAGTAACCAAAACACAATCCATATTTGTAAGAATCTAGTCCTTCATCAACAAATTAAGCATATCAAAATTCACATACATTTCATTTGGGAGCTCATTCATGAGACAGTCATTGATCTTTACTACATCTAGACAACAAAGTAAATTTTTGATATTTTAACAAAACCTTTCATTTAGAGTAAGTATCTTTATTTGCGGGCTCTTCTTGGGGTTTGAGCAACTCTGTCTTCTTCCACCTCTAAGGTATAATCTCTATGTTCTTGGGTATCTCATCAGTCCTATGTATTGAGATCTAATTCTTCTACCCACTTAAGCTTCACTTAAGGGGGGTAATAGTGTAAGTTTCTTCCCATTATATGATTTTACCTACATAGTCTAATTAAATTGCTTAGGTTAATAATAGGTCATCAAGGAAAATGTAATTTAATTCATTTTGTAATTGTGAATTAGTTAATTACCCTTTTGGGTGACCTAATTCCTCATTATAAATTTAAATTTCAATGTACTTTTTGGCTAATGAATGAATGCTCATTAATGCAACTTTTTCTTGTGAAGACAAGCTTATTCCTCTTGTGAGTTGTTCTTCAGATTTCACTGCTCCATACAAATTCAATGATGTGTATTCGATCCTATCTAATTGATCATTGATTGTGGCCCACTCAAACAAATACCATGTGGTTTTGTTTACATTTTACAGATTCCATCACCTTATTTTACATGTTGTGGGATTTTTATGCATAGCTTTCATGTAAAATACTCCATACATCTCTACCATGCTTGTAAAAGCCTCTTAATAGCCTTCAAACCACCACGTGGTAAGCCATATTTTCTCTTAATGTATATGTTGTGTATTTCTTATCTCCTCTTTACAATTGCAAGTTTCTCTATATATTTTTATATGTAAAAAAAATATTTCCAAGTCATCCATCCTCCCATTTGAAGCTTATTTATCCTGCACAACCATTTTAATTTTATTATAATAGTTTTGATGGAGATTATGTACGATTTTGAACATTCAAAGGCAATTCAGACAAGCTAAAGGCTATTTTGAAGTGAATAGAATATGGCATTTGAGCCTTTATAAGTTGTTTTAGAGGAATCAAAGTCGATGCAAAAAGAGAACAAGGATATGGTATTTCACTTAGAAATGAATAGTGAAGAGTTGTAAAAAAAAGGTGGCAAGCTATGAAAAATTCATTTTTAGTGCCATAAAAATCTTAAAAAAAGAATGCCAATATATAAAGGAGGATTCCACTTCAAATAAGGTTGAATCTTCAAAAGAAACCTAAACCATGATAGAGGAAGGTATATTAATGAAATTGGCTTTAAGTTAAAGAAAATAGATTGTGAAGGGAAAATACTTGGAAAGTATGGCCAAGGTGTAGAAATTCCAATTATGGTATAAGCTAGGCCTCAACATGGAGGCTTATGATAGGTTGGTATCACTCTAAAAGAGGGATAAAACTCAAGTGTAACTAAAAGAAACATAACATTCAAAGTAAACAAAGTTAGAGAGGTATTGAAGCTAGATGGCAAAATGAAGAAACTAGCTAAGCTTTTGATGGATGAGCAATAACTACTGACCTTTGGTCGGGTATAAAACTATGCTACTATGATGGAATAATCAAATTATATTTATTCTAGTTAATTGAAATACATTTACAGAGCTTTATTATACACAAATATATGTTGTTAATAGTCCCAGTGAATCTGGGAGAGCATTATCAGGTAAAACCACCTTACTCCTAAATAAATATATGGGTAAAACAACTAGCCTAGATTAAAATAAAATCTGATATAATGCTTAAAATAATTTAACTACCTATCTATTATTACCTATGGTGAGTAATGATAATTACTCATGTATATTATTTTCTATCGAGTAATTAAATATTAGTCATTTATTTATAATAGTGAATTAATCACCCTAATATTTCCCCCCTTAGTTCAACATTGTCTCAAGTGAATAGGAGAGAATTTCTTTGAATGTCTCAAATTTTTTTAAAGCAAGTGCTTTGGTAAAAACATCTACATGTTGTTGATCTATCGAGCAATACTAGAGCTGGATGTTATTGTTTTGAACATGTTTGCAGATGAAATGAACTTGCCCCTGAATGTGTTTAGTGTGTTCATGAAACATTGGATTGTAAATAAGATTCACTACTCCTTCATTGTCTACATGAAGAATTGTTGGTTAATCATGTGATAATTTAAATCCTTCAAGTATATGTCTGAGCCAAATCACTTCATAGACAACTCCTCCTACAACATGATATTTTGATTATGTGGAGGACCTTGAAATGCAATTTTTCTTCTTACTCCCCCATGATATCGGTCTAGATCCCAAAAAAATACAAAACCTAAAGTGGATTTCCTATCATCAATGTTTCCTGCATGATCTGAGTCCTAATATCCTATCAAGAAGTTATCATTATTATTGTATGTTAGATAGTTGCCAATGATGTCACAAATATGGCCAAGGATGTTGATGAGGTGTCATGTGTGTTAGATTGAAAATGACAAAGTGTTCATCAATGTGCTTCAGTGTTCTTGCATGGTTCTTCAATGTTTGACTTAGTGAGGTAGTTGATGGATGTTATTAATGGTATGGTCATGTTGAAGTAGTTTATAGATGATATTTATGGTGTGGTCATGTTGTAGAGACCCTATGGTGGGTTATGAGTGCTTGGAATGCTTGTAGAAGTGAAAAATATTCATCAAAATAGTCATATGAATGTCTAGGTTCTCCTAGTCATCTTGGCAAATAAGGTTAAGTAGAGATATTGATAACATTAGCATTCACATGTGTAAAGGTATCAAGAGTAGTTTGGTATATGGATGGATTAACCTATGATAGGAGATCATGTGGTCCAAGTTTCAAGTCTTGACATGATGTATAACAAAAGCTATGACAATGCAAAGTTAGTCTCCTAGGCAGATTTCACTAGTTTCCATACTTAGCCAAATTTGTAATATCAATGATCTATGAAATGTGTTCAATCATGTAGATGTAAATATAATAATGAGAATAAATTCAATAGGTCAAAGGATCCTTAGATTTAACATGATGTTCCATGTGTCACAATCATGGTGAATTGGTATCAGATCAATAGCAGGCATTTCATCATGTAAATCAAAGATCGATGATGGACATTCAACCATGCAGATGAAGATTGATGGTGTGAATCGAGTAAACAAGTCAATCAACCTAGATTACATGTAATGATGTTGTGTGGCATAAGATTGTTAACTGAATGGAGACTGATAGTAGGGTACATAGAAGGCACGTAGAGCTGCCAAGTGTCACAATCTTGGAAGCCCAGATCAAAGATTAATGACAAGCACAAAGTCAAGGCCAGGAGACTCTTGAGGAGACTGATGGAGTGAATTTGTTCAATTTTATAGGGGGAATGATGTGAATACATGTGTCTGAAGCTTTTTTCATTGAAAAGTTATCGTTGGAATTTGAATTTTCAAATTAACAAAGGAAAACCAGTGTTGATTGTTTTACTTATATCTTTTGATGTATGATGAATTTGATGGTGGTATAAAAATAAAAATTGTAAAGGAATCCAAGGGATATACATAAAAATTGATTATAAGGTTTGAATTTTTATATAATTGTAGTTATTAAGATCCAAAGTTGACTGAGTGTTTGACCATCTTTTGTAAGTGACCCGAGAAGGATGTTTGTGTTTGTATTGATGGTGTTTTGATGTTTCAAGGTGAATTATCAATTGAAGAGTGTTGTAGACTCCATGAGGACTATTTGTATGGATTTTGGAGGTTTGAAAAATCCATATTAAGTACGAATAAATTCTTATAAGTTGACGTTTATTCATTCATGATGTTCTTGTGTATAAGGCTAATGTTTGAGCAGGTTTTGCATATGAAGAGGTGAGTAGGGGTGAATGTAATAACTTGAAGGTGTCTTAAGGTCAATGTGGAGTGGACCTATGCATTTTTTAGTGGTATTGTGTTCCTATTTTACTCAATGAAGTGTTTAAGGGGTGAATAGGTCTCCATAATACCTATACGGGCTATTAAGACCTAATTGAAAGGTGTACCTGCTTAAGGATGACCCATGTATACTATAATAAACCTATGAGGGTGGTATTGAGCTATGTATTAGTGTGATATAAGCCTTCAGGGTTAATACAAGTCTTATGGTTGACCAAGATGATGGGAATCATGAAGACTCTATAAAGAGTAAAATCAAAGGTGATGGTTTCTAGAGTAAAGATGCGAAAGATAGAGAAGTGTGAGTGTGACTAGTGGATGGATTGAAGAGCATAGTAGGTTGAGGATTGTGTGAATGACCTATAGGTCATAATTATGTTGTCATAATAGAGTTCTTGCAAGTTTTTTGATTGAGTGTGTGTGAATAAGTGTAGAGTGATCCAAAAGGTGGTTTTGGATGCATTGAGAGGGTGTGAAGGCTAGAGAGAGTGTGTAGGGTTGAAGAGAGTTGATATTAATTGTATCTCCATAAAATTGGTAGTAAATCAAAGATCAAGAAATGTTTATTTCATAGGTTTTGTTATGGGTGCTCAACATCTAGGGTAAGAGGTGTTTGTCTATCCTTAGGGGCTGGTGCTCTTTGTGAAGTGGGTGCTTCACTAAAGTCTCATATATGTAATCAACTTATAAGATAAGTAGTTCATGTGTTTCTAGGTTTGAGAGTGGTTTTTATCCCCCATGAGGTTTTCCCACATAATATTTGTGTTGTGCGCTTAATCTTGTATTATCTTTCTTATTTATTATTATGAATGATGTGTATGCTTCATAAATGTATGTGTTGAATGATTAAGGGTTTGAAGAGTTTGGAATTGGTTTGAATATATTACATCACTGATTCACCCCCCCCTCTCAGTGATTGTATCTCTAAAAATTTGTATCAAAACTGATCCTTCTTGTAAGTTTAACCACTTAAAGGTGATAAAAGGTATAATGGTTAACAAAGAGGCTATGGCTTGTCTTCAAGACAAACTAGTGTGTGCTTTATTAAAGGTCAATAAAATCATGGATGGTTTGAAGACACAAGTACAGATCTAGAGGTAACAATCAATAATTTATAGGTCATGATGGATAAAGGTCTCAATCAAATGATGGAACAATTGGAAAGTAAAGTCATGACTTACTCAAATGTGCTCTTATCCAAGGACAAAGGGGATTCTAGCTCCACCAAAAAATTCAAAAATAAAAATTCATGGATTGGTAATGGTCAAGAGAAAAGGAGGACAAACATGGACAATGTAATCAATTGGTATTGCTTCTCTTAAAATTAATTTGGTCATAGATATAGTGATTGTGCTCTCTCTCTAGAGATCAAGAGGGATTTAATATGCTACAATTATAACCAACAAGGTCATATAGCCAAGAACTACAAAAGAGCCTTTTGGAAAAATGATATACAAGTCATTGACACTATCAAATGGTTCAAGGAGACTAAGTATAAGAATAAATAAGAAAAGAAGAAGAATTCAAGCAGTCCACCAAAGGAAAAATCAATGTTTGTTCAAGAAGCTTTGTATACTCAAGAAGATAGTAACAAGAAATGGTACATAGATAGTGGATGCTCAAGTCATTTGACGAGAGACAGGAGATAGGAGACAAAAGCAAGTTTATCTCTCTCAAGAAGATCAACCCAGGTTTAATAAGATTTGGTGACAACAAATCTGATAACATAGTTGGTAAAGGTAATGTGAGTTTGGATAATGGCCATACTAGGACTGATAATGTCTTATATATAAAAGATTTGAAACATAATCTTTTAAGTGTGAGCCAAGTGTGTGAGCAAAGAAATGTTGTAACTTTTCATGATAATGTATGTGAAGTGAGAAAAACAAAGTCTGGCAGATTAGTTGTAAACATTCATAAAATAGATAGCATGTCTGTATTCCATGAATCTAAGAAGGAGGAGTGCGTCATGAGTCAATTGGAGGAAAGATGAATTTGGTATAGAAGGCTTGGATATCTAAATTTTGATAATATGGTAAAGATTAGTTCAAAGGGGTTGTTAAGGCATATTTCCAAGATTTATAAGATTCCTCATTCTCTTTGCAAGGCATGTCTTCATGGGAAGCAAACCAAGAGAAGATACAAATCCAAGGAGTTCTCCACTACAGAGCCATCAGAGTTGATCCACACTAATCTATGTGGACCTATTAGAACTCAAAGTATTCAAGGTAATATCTAATTCATGTTCCTCATTGATGATTTTACTAGGATGACTTGGATATTCTTTCTTAACAAAAAATCAGAAGCTTTTGCAAGATTTGTGGCATTCAAAGCACTTGTGGAAAATGATAAAGGATCAAAGATCAAGTGTGATAACTTTTGTGAAGAACAAAGGATAAGAACACAATAGTATGCTGCTATAACACCACAACATAATGGTGTTGTTGAAAGGAAGAATAAGACTATTCAAGAGATGAGTAGAACCATGCTTCAATATGCCAAATTATCATATGGTTATTAAGAAGAGGTAACCAACACTTCAGTTTACATCCTAAACTGGTGTCAAATTAGAGTAAATGGTGATAAGACTCCTTATGAGTTATGGAAGAATAAAGCAGCTAATGTCAAACATTTTAGAGTGTTTGGGAGCAAGTGCTTCATCTAAAGGGATGAAGAGAATATTGGTAAATTTGATTTAAGGTTTGATGAGGGAATATTCTTAGGTTACTCTTCTATCAATTTTGCCTAATGGTGCTTCAATAAGATACTTCAAAAGATTGTTGAAAGTTCAAATGTAAGGATAGATGAGACAAGAAGCCAAAATTGCAAGTAAGTGACTCAATTCAAAATTCTATTGTAAACAATGATGAGTTGTCTATTCAAACAAATGATGAAGACGAAGAAGAGAGACAAGACTCTAAATCTCCATCTAGAAGAATTTAGAAATATCATCCAATCTCTCAAGTTATTGGAAATGTTGGTACAAGTTTGCAGACTAAAAGGAGAATGTTGATCAATCAAAATCAAGAAGACTCAGGTCTGTTATCCAAGATTGAACCCAAAACATTCATGAAAGATAACAAAGATGAAATTTGGAGTGGTGTAATAGATGAATAACTTGATCAAATAGTAAAGAATAAAACTGTAATCATACTTCCTGTGACCCTACACCTCCCTATGATTACACATTGACTCATGTGCAGACTATCAACCTTGGTTATCCTACTTAGAGTCATAGGCCACTTGCTCATACCTCTCCCATGCATTAGTCCCATACTTTAACCTTTTCAAATCTTCCTCATGCCAGAAGGGCTCTTTAGGGACCCCCTAGACCCTTTTGGGAGCTCTTTGACCAGCCTAGGCCCCTATTTGACCTAGGTCGTGGCCTTGGTAGAATGCATGAAAATTCATGAATTTGGTTCAAAATGATCATAAACAATTAGTTCTTTGACTTTTTGATGGATTAGGGTTGGATATAGGCATGTTTCCTCATTCATTCACACTGCCTATTCACTCTTACTCCACTTTTGTTGCATCTTTGCTCTTATCATCTCACATTGAAAGCTTGGTTGCCTCCCTGAATCTCTCTTGATTCTTGTTTGACACAATAACTTTCTTTGTGAAAAGGGATTCCCTACTTTGCTTCTACTTCCATTGGTGATTCTCTTTGTTATTGATAGTGTTCCTGAAGCTTATGGATTTCTTCTTGCCTCTTCAAGACTCCACTGCACTTTTCACTTGTGTTCCTTGCATTCCTCTCACAGATTGGTGGTTTCTCCTTCATCTCTTCTATAGCTTTAGCTCTTGGTCTGGACTCAACCTACATACAACCTGATTTTCTTCCTCTCTTGCCTCATAGCTTGGCTAATCGGTTGGTAGAAAGTCTGCACATCTCTTTGAGTTTGATATGAGGGCACTTTGCTTTGCAAAGCGAAACTCTTTACTTATTTACAGTAGTATATATGCTAAGGTTTGTTATGTTTTAGAAAACTAGTTGTTTGATATCTTACTTAGCATAGTTTCTGAAGTTTCCTGCATTGGTTCATGCCTAAAGATTACTTTCATTGCTTAAAATATTCCTTTATTGTATTTCATTGTTCTCTTTAGAAGTTTTATGCATTACATAGTAGATACACTAGAAAATTTATGCAAACCCTATCTCTCTCTATCTCTCTTGTTAAGACTAGAAATGTTGTATAACTAGATAACAATAGTATTGCTAGATAACAATAGTATTGCATTGAAAGATAACTCAAATCTAGAATAGGCATGCTCTTGAACCCTTTCTTGAAAACATCTTTGTTTCCCAAATGTCTTTCATTTGGCCTCAAAGTGCCTTAGTTGCTAGATTTACATTTCATTGGTTGTTTCATTTCATTTATTATTGTTTCTTCTTTCTTGTTTATGCAATCCTTAGTATAGTTTTAACCACTTGGTTTACTATGGTTAGACCTGCTAGAGGTTCGTGTGTACTTTTTGCATTTATTTGTACTAGCCCCAACATGGTTCATAAGTCTGTCTATAGCCTGGTATAAGTCGACAAATTGGATAGCCATTATAGACCTCCTGTAGCCCATAGAACCCTTGAGCCTTATAGCCTCTTAATTATTTGCTTTAGCACCCTACTAAACATTGGTGGTTCCATTCAAATTCTTGGAGTTACAGAAACATGGGACTTAGTTTCTAGGCTAAAATAAAAAATGTGATAGGTACCAAGTGGGTTTTTAGAAACAAAATGAATTAGAAAGGAGAAGTCACAAGGAACAAAGCTAGATTGGTGTGTAAAGGATATGCTCAAGTTGAAGGAATAGATTTTGATGGGATTTTTGCTTCTGTGGCAAGAATGAAAGCAATTAGATTCTTCTTGGCATATACAAGTTTCAAAGGTTTAAAGGTATACCAAATGGATGTGAAATCTGCATTCTTGAATGGAAACTTAGAAGAAGTCTACATTAAGTTACCTGAAGGATATTTCATGTCAAGTAATCAATATTATGTGTAAACTGAAAAAGGATCTTTATGGTCTTAAACAAGATCCTAGAGCTTAGTATGATAGGTTAGATAAGTATCTTTTGAGTCAAGGTTTTAAAATGAGGTAGCTAATAGTAATTTGTACTTTAAAATAGAAGACAATCATCAATTTATAGTGGTTATATATTTTGATGACATAGTTTTTAGATCTGACAATGATAATATAAGTAGAAAGTTTGTAGATGATATGAAGACTAAATTTGAAATGTCAATGTTGGGAGAACTTTCTTTCTTCTTAAGATTGTAGATTAACCAACTTGATGTAGGGATATTTATTTAACAAGCTAAATACATCAAGGATATGCTAAAGAATTTTGACATGATGGATTGTAAGCCAATGTGTACTCCAATGATCACAGGATGCAAGTTAAATAAACTAGATGACTCACAAAAAGTTGATTAAAATTTGTATAGATCTATGATTGGAAGTCTTTTGTACTCTACTATTTTTAGGCCTGATATCATGCAAGTAGTATATCTTGTAGGTAGATTTCAAGTTGACCCTAGAGAATCTCACTTGAAAGTAGTCAAAAGGATCTTGAGGTATATCAAAGGCACTGTAGATTATAGTTTATGGTACCCCAAGAGTAAATAATTCACTTTGAGATCATATACTTATGCAAATTAGGCAGGATGTGTGGATGATAGGAGTACTAGTGGTGGAGTCTTCTTCATGGGGGAATGTTTGGTGTCTTGGCTAAGCAAGAAGCAAGCCTTAATATCTCTATCAAATTTAAAAGCTGAGTATATAATAGCTGCCTCTTGTTGCACTCAAGTCATGTGGATGAAACAAACTTTGGAGGATTATAAAGTAAGACAAAATGGACCTTGTCCTATCTATTATGACAATACTAGTGCAATTAGTATCTTAAATAATCCTATTATGCACTCAAAAACTAAACACATTCATATTATATAATATTTCTTGAGAGAAAAAGTGAGTAATCAAAGTGTTAATTTGGAGCATGTGCCTAAAAAAGAGCAAATTGTAGATATTATGACCAAACCATTGTCGAAATCTACATTTGAATATCTAAGACAAAGCTTGGGTGTCATTTCTTTCTCTATGAATCAATAGAAGGTCATTGGTTAAGGGGGAACAACAAGTTCATGAGCTTAATTCAGAGGTTATGGTGAAGTGTGTATTCTCTTATTATATTCAGAGATTTTGGTCCTAAAGGTGGTTTCAATCATTGAAGATATTTTAAAGACAAATTGAATATTTTTGTGTGCTCTTGGGTTTCCCAGTTTTGGTTTAAGAGCAAGCAAGTTAAAAACATAGCGGAAGGATATATGGGTTCCCCAATGTGTGAAAGATTAAAAATTGGTCCAGATGTGTGTTTTGGTGACCTCTAGGTGTAGAAGAAATTTCAGAGGTGGACATTGACCGGAAGATGTTGTATTGATCAAGTTTCTTTTGTAAATCTAGTGTTTTTGCTCATGATGGTAAGTTATATTCCCTAAGGAGTTAATGTCTAAGGCTGCTTAATTGGTTGAAATGGCCAAATGAGTTGTCAAAAAGTGCTTCAAAATCATATGAAAGTGTGTGGTGTCTTCCATGGATGAGGATTTAGCAAATGGAGAGCTAATTGCCAAGTAGGTTTGTTAAGGAGTTATGGTGCAGAGGTATATTTGGATGATGAGTTTTGGTATGCTTGAAAGGGAAAATGAGTGTACTTCAAATATGCAATTTCAGGTCTTTAAGGTGTCTACATAGAAAGATATGGGTGTTGCAATGTTCAGGTAGGGCTAATAGGCCTCTAGGCAAGGCTAGTGAAGAGAAGAATGGCTTTTGGTCATTTTCGACAAAGGTATGGTTATTCCTAAATGAGTAAGCTATATATATGTTGTGATCATCAACCCCTTGAGATTATGACTCCATTTTATTGAGATGCAATATATTTTCATAGAAATATTTTTTGAACCAATGGCGCTTCAAAGAAGACCTATTTTCTGTGCATCTTTCATGTTTGAAGATTGGCTTGTTCATCTGTTGATGATCATGGAGGTGGCTTGTGAGAGAAAATTTGAAAGTAAGTATGAAATTTATTCATGGTTGGAGATGGTCTGAAGGTGCTCAAGGGGTGCCTAAGCTCAAGTGACTTAGGGGGAATCCCTCTTAATGTTTTCAATGTGAGTTCAAACAATTTCTGGTGTTCATGTATGTTTTGTCTTCATAGAGCAGAGTATGATAAAAAAAGAGTGTAGTCATGGAGCATGCTTGAGAATTTTAAGGTAAGAAGAGGTATACACAGTGTTAGGGGGAGTTTGTATCATATCTCAGAGGTGGTTCTTTCCTGTTGTTGGTCCTTGAAGTCTTTTCAAGTTCTTAGGATCAGTGGGTGCCCACTTTGTCATTGTGTCAAAGGGGGAGAAAGTGCTCGAAGAGAGAGAAAGAGTGTGAGCATAAGTTTTGTGATTGTGTTGACATTAATGACAATGGGAGAGATTTTTGAATATTTGTTAATGATGTATCCAAAGTGGTCAAAGATGTTGATGAGGTGTCATGTATATTAGAATGATAACGACAAAGTGTGTTTCAATGTGCTTCAGTGTTCTTGCATGGTTCTTCAATGTTTGATTTAGTAAGGTAGTTGATGGATGTTATTGATGATGTGGTCATGTTGAAGAAGTTGATGGATGTTATTGATGGTGTGGTCATGCTGAAAATACTCTATGTGGTATTATGAGTGTTTGGAGTGCTTGTGGAAGTGAAATAAATACATCAGAGTAGTCATATGAATGTCTAGGTTCTCCTAGTCATCTTGGTAGATAAGGTTGAGTAGGTAGATTGATGACATCAACATTCACACATGTAAATGTCTCAGGAATATTTCAGTATATGGATGGATTATTTTATGAGAGGATATCATGTGGTCCAAGTTTCAGTTCTTAACATGATGTCTAACAAAAGTTATGGCAATGCAAATTTGGTCTTCCAGGCAGATTTCACTAGTTTCCATACTTAGCTAAATTTTCAATATCAAAGATCTATGGTGTGTGTTCAATTATGCAAATGGAAATATAATGGTGAGCACAAAGTCAATAGGTTAAATGATCTTAAGATGGAACGTGATGGTATCATGTGTCACAATCATGATGAATTGGCAATAGATCAATGGTGAGTGTTTCATCATGCAAATCAAAGATCAATGGTGTACATTCAACTATGAAAATAGAGATAGATGATGTGAATTGAGTCAATAAACCTATATTGAATGCAAGGATAATGCATGGAGTAAGAGCATTAACTAAATAGAGACTGATAATAGGTACATAGAAGGCATGTGGGGCTGCCAAGTGTCACAATCTCGAAAGTCTGGATCAAAGATTAATGACGAGCACAAAGTCAAGGCTAGAAGACTCTCGAGGAGATTGATGGAGCATATTTGATCAAATTTCCAAGGGGCATGAGATGAAGACATGTGTCCTAATCTTTTTGCATTA
Organism: Torreya grandis; assembly: GCA_037957365.1. Lineage (NCBI taxonomy): Eukaryota > Viridiplantae > Streptophyta > Pinopsida > Cupressales > Taxaceae > Torreya > Torreya grandis. Next base: position 842,187 of record JARHVA010000098.1, read on the forward strand.
AAAAGTGACCGTTGGAATTTGAATTTTCAAATTAACAAAGGAAAACCAATGTTGATTGTTTTGCTTATATCTTTTGATGTTTGACGAATATGATGGTGGTGTAAAAAGCAAAGTTTTAAAGAAATCGAAGGGATATCTATAAAAATTAATTATAAGGTTTGAATTTACATAAAATTTAAATTATTGAGCTAAAAATTTGACTGAGGGTTTGACCATCTTCTGCAAGTGACCCGAGAAGGATGTTTGTGTTTGTATTGATGGTGTTTTGATGTTTAAAGGTGAATTATCAATTAGAGAGTGTTTTAGACTCCATGAGGACCATATATATGGATTTTAGAGGTTTGATCAATCCATATTTAGTATGAACAAATGCTTAGAAGTTGACTATTTATTTGTTCATGATGTTCTTATGTACAAGGCTAATGTTTGAGCAAGGTTTTGCATATGCAAAGGTGAGAAGGGATGAATGTAATCACTTGAAGGTGTCTTAGGGGTCATGTGGAGTGGACCTATGCATTTTGAATTGGTCTTGTGTTTCTATTTTGCTTGATGAAGTGCTAAAAGGGTGAATAGGTCTCCATGAGACTTATACATGCTACTAAGTCCTAATTGAAAGGTGTAGTTGCTTAAGGGTGACCCATAGATGCTATAATCGACATATAAGTGTAGTATCAAGATATGTCTTAGTGTGATAGAAACCTTAAGGGTTAAGGTAAGTCTTATGGCCAATCAAGAATATGGAAATCATGAAGACTCTATAAAGAGTAAAAATAAAGGTGATGGTTTCTAGAGTTGAGATGCGAAGGATAGAGAAGTGTGAGTGTGCTTAGTGGATGCATTGAAGAGCAGAGTAGGTTGAGGATTGTGTTCATGACCTATAAATCATAATTATGATGTCATAACAGAGTTGTTGTAGGCTTTTGATTATGTGCAAAGAAGTGTGAAAGCTAGAGAGAGGGTGTAGGGTTGAAAAGAGTTGATATTCATTGTATATCCATAAAATTGGTAGGCAATCAAAGATCAAGATATATTAATTTCATAGGTGTTATTGTGGGTTCTCAACATCTAAGACAAGAGGTGTCTGTCCATCCTTAGGGGCTAGTGCTCCTTATAAAGTGGGTGCTTCACTAAAGTCTCATGTTTGTAATCAACTTATAGGACAAGTAGTCCATATGTTTATAGGATTAAAAGTGGATTTTATCCCCTATGAGGGTTTCCCACATAATCCTTGTGTTATGCTCTTAATATTGAATTATCTTTTTTGTTCATTATTATGAATGATGTGTATGCTTCATGAATGTATGTGTTGAATGATTAAGGGTTTGAAGAGTTAAGAATTGGATTGAATATATTACATCACTGATTCACCCCCTCTTAGTGATTGTACCTATAACATTGTATTCTAGGCCAAAATCCATAGTTCCTCTAATGTATCTCAATACTCACTTTGTTACTTTCCAGTGACTAATCTTAGGCTCTTGCATCAACCTAGAGAGATAATTGATAGCATAGCTGATGTCTAGACTATTGTTGGTTAGGTAAATGAGATTCCCCATCAACTATCTATATAGAGCTATATTTACCTATGGTGATGGATTTGCTCGAGATAGCTAAAGTTTTATCTCCATAGGTGTGGCAATCGGTTTGATATCCATCATTTAAATTTGTTTGAGTGTTGTCTTGGAATATTTGAGCTGAAATACAAAAATGTGATTTTATCTCTACCAAACTTCTAAATCAATACAATAATGTAGAAGTCTGAGATCTATCATGTCGAATAATCGATTTAGATATTTCTTTGTTGATTCAATCATCTTCACTAAACTATCAGTGATGACTATATCATCAACATATACAACTACAATTACTATCTCCCCCCCTTACTATTTAAGGTAGAGATTCATATCATATGGAATCCTTTAGAATCCATGTCTCAAGAGAGGCTCATCAATCTTGATATACCATGCCCTGGGAGCCTATTTAAGACCACATAGTGATTGCACAAATCTAAAAACTTTATCTTCTTTTCCATATTTGACAAAACCTTCTAGTTGAGTCATCTAGACTTCTTCTTGTAAGTCCCCATTAAGGAAGGCACTTTTCACATCCATTTGATGGACTTTCCAGCCAAACTGTGTGGCTAGAGCAAAAATCATCCTAATCGTTTTGATCTTTGATGTGGAAAATACTGTCTCCTAATTGTCAATGCCTTGTTTGTGAGCATACCCTTTCACAACTAGTCTTGCCTTGTGCTTATCAAGACTACCATCTGCTTTGTACTTCATCTTGAAGATCCATTTGCATCTAATTGACTTATTCCCTGGTGGAAGATCTACAAGCTACCATGTTTTATTCTTCATTAGTGAATTATATTTTGCATCCATTGCATCTTTCCAAGGTTTCAATTGTAGGGCTTCTTGAACTATAGAGGGCTTGACAGATTCAACAATTGTACTCATTAAGGCTAAATTGACCTCACCATAAGCCATATTATGAGTACTTGGTCTAGTGGTGAATGTGTTTAGAACACCATCCAATTTTACATCTTTGAGAGTATTTGTATAACATTTAGGCATGCATTGAGTAGTTCTTGTGGGTGGTGGAACTACACCATTATTCTCATCATCATTACTATATTCATCTAGGAGATTACCATCTTCTATATTTTTTATGGGACTAATTTGTTTATCAGGTGCACTTGTAGAAGGATCTTCTACTACTTTCTTTTCAAAGAATTCAACATCCCTGCTGGTGTAGATTTGTTTGGTTTTTGAATCCATGAGTTTATAGGCAACTACTTCTTCACTATACCCTAATAACACATATTTTTTGGCTTTCATATCAAGATTAGTCTATTTCTCTTTGGGAATATGCATAATTGATTGACATCCAAAAACTCAAAGATGTGTTATAGATGGATTTTTCACTGACCAGGCTTCATGTGGAGTTACTCCATCAAAAGCTACAATGGGTACTCTATTGAGTAAATATACGATAGTTTGACAACTTCTACCCCAAATGCCTTTGTCAAGCCTGAATCATGTATCATACATTGCACCATTTCTAAAACAGTATGATTTATCCATTCAATAATTACATTTTGTTGTGGTGTATGTGGAGGTGCCATTTGACGATGAATATTGTTTATTTGTAAAAAATGTTTAAACTTATTATCGGTGAATTCCCCCCATGATCTATGCAGAGGGTCTTGATTTTTTTAACAAATTTTGTTTCAACAGTTATTTTGAAATTCTTGAAAGTTTTAAAGGCTTGATCCTTTTTTTTTAGACAGTAGACCCACATTTTTCTAGAACAACCATCAACATAGAGCATAAAGTACTTACATCCAGTATGTCTTGGTGTCATTGGTCCGCACAGATTGATGTGAACCAAATCAAGTTCACCATTGGATCTATAGGTACTTTTTTGAAATAAAACTTGATGTTATTTTCTTGCTAAGCAATCATGACATTTGTTTGTACCCTTTTTAAGAGGTGGTAAGCCTCTTACCATGTTTTTGTGGTGGAGTGTGTCGAGATATCAGAAACTGATGTGACCAAATATTATGTGCCACAATGACGTTGACTTTGTGTTCTTTGTTATGAGTGCTTGATTATTTTTCTGAATGAAATCAAGCTAAAACATATAGTTTACTTTGGATGATCATGCAACAATTTTGGAGTTTCTAAATTTATCGCATATCAAACACAATTTCTATCCACCTTTATAGTCAAAGTCCATCTTCAAATTGTGGTCTAAGAGTTGACTTACTGATAACAAGTTTTTGGTTAATCCAGGTACATAGAGAACATCTATGATTTTACAAGTTTGCATGTCTAGGGGTAAGGCAATGTTACTAATTATTTGCACACTATATGAGGTATCATCACCCAAAGAAACATGATATTTATTGGGTGTGTCCTTCAAAGTAAAAAAATAATCTTTTCTACCTATTATGTGTTGGGTTGCACTTGAGTCAGCATACCATCTGTCACTTTTTGATGTGGATACATCATGGATATCTACAGAGTATAGGGAGTCATCTTCCTCATCATGTTCTTCTTGTTCATCAATATTGCCTTGTTGCTTTGATTTTTTCTGCTAGGTCCCCTTTTTCTCTCTTTGTGGCTTACTAAATGAACGAGGGGATGATTGTTGATTAGTGAACTTCTAACCACTATAAGATTATTTTTTGAAGTTATTGTACCAACAATGTTTCAGTTCATATCCCTGATCACCACAAATGAGACATTGTTTATGTGACTTTCCTCCTTGTGAATTCTACCTTGAATTATATTTAGATGAAGATTTGACTAGTTTCTTGCCCTTCTATTGATGAGAAGCCAATACATGTTCTTCTTGGTTTTCATGAGTATTAAAGGACTCTTCCTGTTGTAATATAATCACCACTTTTTCAAAACTTGGTTTTTATTTGTGATAGTCAAAGTGGTCACAAAAATCTTATATGATGGTGGTAGTGCTCTCAAGACAATAGGTACAAGAGAGTCATCTGAAATTGTTTCACCCAATGATTTAAGAGATGCCCTCAACGTTGTAACATGTCTTAAAAAAGCCTCCAGTATTTTTCCTGATCTCGATTTGAGAGAGTGGAGTTGACTTTGAAAATGCAAAATAATGCTCTCATTTTTGGCCTCATATATAGTTTGGAGCTTGTCCTAAGCTTTCTTTGCTATTTTGTCTTCATGAATATGTGGTTGAACTTCATCTGATACTCTGAACATGATTATTGACTTAGCATTCTGATTGGATTTGTCAAATTTACATTGTTGATCAACATCTATTACATGTCAGGTATATGAGCCATCTACTACAAACCAACTTTTTTCAAACTCTAGTTGAGTTCTAAGCTTTGTCTTCCAAGCAGAGTAGTTGTCACTTTTGAGTAACTATGAATCTGATAGAAAAAAGTTTAGAGCCTATGAAATTGTTGTCAAGATTGCAGGTGATGGATTGGTTCATATTCACTCCAGGTATATAGGTCTCCCTTTCTATATACCGTTAGACCGATATACCAGACCTTTCTTTATACGTGCCCTTCCTTTATACCCATCAATATGGAGAAGAAACTCACCTTTTCTATATATTTGACAGTATGAGAAGGAGACGTAAACATATAGAAATGAATCTGATACTTGGTACTTAGACAATATTGAAAAGGGTTCATCTAATCACTAGCACCTACTTAGATGGATTTTTGCATACACACATGTAACCTCGCTATATACTTAGAAATGCCACCAGTCATGATTTATGCCTTCGATTATAATAAATGGGTAAATGAAGGGAAGGCTATAAGTGAATGTGCCTTATTTCTCCTCAATGATTTAAAAAGATGATGTCCAGATGTCATTATTGTAACTATGTTAGGTTGTGTATGCAGTAACTCAAGCACGATGACATTACTCATAAATGCGATTTAGAGGCATACCTTTGATCGAACACTGCATCAAGTTTTAAAAACTCATGATTTTGTGCAATATAATTACAATTTTTTGTAATACAAAAAATAAATTTCTAATGATTTACAAAAAAAAATGCACTTTTCTTTTTTTTCGTTTTTGGGCTCTTTAGCTTCTTTTTGGCAAAAAATCACTTTTTTAAATTGTACCTTTTCTCTTCTATTTAAAATTTTGCCATTTTTTATAGTACTTTTTTACTAATTTAATTAGTTGTAATTAAATTTAGCAAATTGCTAAATTCGAAGGATTGCTAAAAGTTTCACCAAAAATTTGTTTTTGGGGGATTTGAACCTCCCACTTATCCTCTACCAAAAAAACTTCCCACCAACTCGCCTCTACATCATTTCAAGATTACACAATGACAAATTGATAAAGACATATAATTCTATTTTTCACTAAAACCATCCTCCCACCTAATACCATGGATTTCTCAATAGATGGTTTTTACAAAATTTTGTAGCAAAGGAATTATTTTAAAGACAGTTTTGAGAAATAAACAGGCGGTTTTGGGCAAATTTGTAGGAAAAAAAGATTTTAGATGGCGATTTTGAGAATTAAAGGGTTGTTTTGAACAATTAAAAGTTGATTTGGCTCTTCTATTCAATTCTAAAGTTCATAAAGTGATAGATTATGATTTAGAAAAATAAATAAACCATCAACCTGATTTCCAATGCAACCTTTGTGTATTTAAAAAAAAATGCCAAGCTTTAATCTCCAACCAATAAACTTGAAGTGCCCAGCTCCTCTCTTGAAATGCCAAGCTCGTCAAGGATAAAGCTTCTAAAATTTTTAAACGTAGTATTTTATTTTATCACACTTCTGGGTTTTATACTAGATATGGATGCCTTACTCCAATGTCTTGGCTCTAACACTTTTGCAGATCACGTTGACAGGTATATGCCTGGTCTCCAATGCTCTAGGTTTTGACTTTTTTTTTAAATGTTAATCCTTCAACACTTTGTCAATGGCTTCAGTACCAGACAAATCTACAATCCCAGGGCTCTTTATATGTCGTCAATCCTCCAAAGCCAATTTTCAACATGAAAATAAATAATAGGCAGTGAATTATAATATCATCGCTCCTTCTTACTATTTTTTATGGTTTTTTTGGTGCTTGTTTTTGGCTATTGCTTCTTTGTGGGAAACGTTCATTTTATGCAGCGTATGCTGCTTCTTCGCTTGCAGATTTTGCTACAAACATTCGTCAAAGTACACATGCTTCTCTGGGGTTCTTCACAGGGTCAGAGTTGCAGAGCTCTGATACCAGATATAGGGGAATAATCAAATTATATTTATTCCAATCAATTGAAATATGTTTACATAGCTTTATTTATACACAAATATATGCTCTTAATAGTCCCAGTAAATCTAGGAGAGCATTATCAGGTAAAACCACCTTACTACTAAATAAACATCCGAGTAAAACAACATGCCCAAACTAAAATAAAATCAAATATAATGTTTAAAATAATTTAACTACCTATATACGGTTACCTATGGTGAGTAATGATAATTACTCATGTACATTATTTTCTACTAAGTAATTAAATATTACTCATTTATTTATTTTGGTGAATTAATCACCCTAATAGCTACAACATTAGAAAGTCCTTTCAAATTCAAAGCAGTAGCACTCATGCACAATAATGGAATTATCATAAGTTCAAATCATCACAGAAATAGGAGTCAGATTCAATTGCGATAGTTGAGTAAGGTCCCTCTTAGCAAAAAGACTGTTCTTCTTCCTGATAACCACTAAAAGTCACTTTTTATCTTTATATTTATCTATTATGCTTTTTGTAATAACTTAAAAAGATTATGTTTTACGTTTTTAAGTTGTCAATGAAAAATTAACAGTGAAATAGAAAAAAGTTACCATAAAAGTGGTTATGGGTGTTACACTTATTGTAAGTTATAAATAAGTGTTTTGAGCTCATTTGAGGAGATTTTTGACAATATGAGAACTTTTAGAAAGATGGAAGGAATAAGTTTGTATGTACAACCTCACGAAGCATAAATACAAAAATAATTTACAGGATTTTGTGTCATGATTTTTTTTTAATGAATGATGTACATGAGTATGTCAGTGTATTTTGATTCTTCCTCTTTCAATTTGCTAAAATATTATTATTAGACAGTCAATGAATGCAACTATTTTAGTGTAGAAGTTTTTTTGAATATACATTACGAATTTTTACCATTGTGAAACCTTGATAAGATTGAAAATAGAATTTGTCTATTTTTATTGAGAAATACGAGGTTGTTGTATATTTTTATTTGTAATACTATCTAATATCCTTGTTGTATGTATCTTGTTTGTATGTTCAAAATATGTCTTTTCCATCTCATTTTCAAGAGAAATGTTTCCTATGTTAAAATATCATTTCCTAGATTATTCTTGTGAGTTTTTGTGTTAAACTACCTAGAGTTATCCTTTTTCTTCCCTAGGATTACTATAGCATCTTTATGTGTTTAACTAGTTAGAATCATTTTATTATCACTCCTTTTCCTCATTTCCATTATTCCCCTTCATTTATCATTTTTGTCACCTTTTCGCACTTTATTTCTTGCATCCATTTTGATTTCAATAAAGATAACTTCACTTGGTAATAGGAGAGGGACTCTATCCCCACGTTGTTGACTGAAAGTCTACATTTTATCCCCCTAACAAATTTTTCAGCCAACACACCTCATATGTGAGTGTTTCCTTTTACATGTGTGTACTTAACAGTACAAGTATCTAAACATAACAATGAGAGTATGAGTTTTGTAAGACCATGTTGCATTTGAAATCCAATAAGCTTGATATTTCATTTGATTATTAATCATATCCATATAAATCTATCACTTTTTATGTAGTATGAGCTTGTTAAATGTGGATGTGATGATTTAATATTAAATGTGGTTAAATGTGGGTTTACTTGATTTGATTGACCATACAAAATAAAATTGAAAATTTATTCAGTATAGTGGAAAATCATTGGGTATGCACAGAGGTCGATATGTTAGACTTAAATAACAAAGATTGATAGAGAATCATTATAAATAATTATTATAACAAGGATTGACAATAAAAATAAATATGTGGTGTAGGAATGGTGTCATTCAATTTTTTCCCCATAAAATGGATGATTTAAATTTATCAACAAATAGATGGTTGAGATCTAAGTTTGCTAAAATAAATGTTATTAAAGTTGGCAGTGACATGACCTAATGTATTATTTACTAATAAATAATAATCTCCATGTGGGTAGGGACAAATGGACATGTTTATATATAGCAATAAATGGATACAATGTCATCTAAATTGACTGGATAAGTGGGCAACTTACATGGATTCACCCTTGTTCAATATGTATTATCATCGAAATCAATGTAATCATGTTGTGAATTTCTAAAAGTTTAAAAACAATTTCATAATATTTCATAAATGCTATTAATCAATGCATGTAAGCATGCCATTTTAGAAATGTTTGTAAAAAAATAAAAATAAAAAATTATATACTACAATAACATCAAAAAATTGTCATGTCAATACCCTTTAGCCAATGGGATGTTAATAAAATTATTTTTAGGTTTTTTCTATGGACCAAAATTTGTCAAAAGTTTTAAAAATATATTTTAAACTTCAAAATTGGACAAAAATTGATACATTTCAGTGGTTTGTTGATTACAATTTATTGTTTCAAGTGAAACCTATAATCCCCTATCATGGTTGGGACTAATAATCATTCCCAATAAGCAATAACTATTATGCTTAAATAAATTCAGAAATGTAAGGATCTATTGGTCCTTACACACTTTCACCCTCTTAATTTTCCATTGCATTTTCCATTACATAGAAAAATAAAATGCCTTATTCTTGTTTAAAATGTCTTTATAGGCAGAGATCATGCCTTTTTAATATCTACCATGCATGTACACCATCTTACCATCTTTACCTATGTTCTTTTGCACACTAATTCAACAAATCAAATCAAACATTCCACATAAAACCCCACACTCATATCAAACCACACTCGTATCAAATTAATGCAATGACATTATGGAGTAGTGTACAAATCCATATAATGTAGATTATTTATTGTTTTTGGGCCCACACAAAAACATAAACAATTAAATAAAATATCCTCCTAAAACATCATGTCATAGAATTAGTATTAAAAAAATAACCTAAGTGATATGTCCTTGTACATGGACATCAAATGCACCTCATTAAAACACATTTATACACCTTGTTAAAATTCATTTATACAACAAAAAAAGTTGCATACCTCCCATGCCTTTGCCTGAAGCCATACATTCTTCTTTGCAATGTCTTCTCCAAAAACCAAATTAAAATAAAATTATTATTTAAATTCTAGCTTATATATTGAAAACACATCCTTCATGCCCCACTTAATAGATTCAATGTTGTATAAAATGTATCTCATTTCTTCTTCTTATTTTGGCCAAGTTTCTTATAACCTCTAAGTTACTACATCTTCTTCACTTAATTTGAGGCCCAAGAGGAGACACAGTGGACAACCTACTTAAATGGATTTATTGGGGTTAGAATGAAAGTGAAATTATGAATGATAGAGAATATGAAAGTGCAATACATTTAAAGAACAATGAAAGCAAGAAAGAGATGAAAACCAATGTAGATCTGTAATATCAAAGTTTTATTAAGCTAAACTATGTAAAATAATTGAGAAATCAAATATTTGATGTTTACGTACTTCCTAACTTCATTCTTATATGTCCATAACTTACAAAGAATGGAAAAGTACATTATTTTACAATAAAGGAAGATGAAGCACTAGTTTAACCATTACAATAGTTGGTAACAACCACTTCATCACTGAAGAATAAGGTGATGACACTAAATATCATTACTGAAGAGCTGAGTGTTGCATTACTGCCATTGCATAAACTATGCGATAACATAAAAATGGAATTCAATTTGATGAATTTGCACGTAGGTAGGAAACATGTTGTTGAGAGTATTGATGTTGGTGTAAGGCTAGATATGTAACATTGGTAAATTATTGTAAGATATACATGCCCAAATCCACTTGGATCATCCCCTGCCTCTCATCTCCTTCATGCATGTTTACACACGCACAAATGGACAAAAAACCAAATTCAACAAACCAATGTGAAATATTATTATTAACTCTCACAAACATATATAAAGTACATTATCAATGTACAGCCCCCATAACATGAGTAACCACCTCCTATCCAACCACTTGATAATAGTAAATAGGTGGCCAACTGATATAGACTTAGAAAATTAGATTAATTTTCCTAACAACTAACACCACTAATGGTAAGTTATACATATTGTGATTCCACCTACTAACATTGCCAATGTTTGGTTATACTTATCATGACTCAAACCCCTACTAATATTCCCTGTGGATTATACTCACTATTAGAAAGGCTATAAGGACATGTAATTAATTGTATTAAAAGGAGAGAATAAATATATTAAGTGTCAAACATGAGAGAATGAGTCATGGGAAAGGAAGAGTCAAAAGAGAATTTGAAGAGCCTTTATAGGAAAATATATGAAGATAAGAAAGTAGGTCATTATTTCAATGAAGCACATCTTTCATGGTCTCATTGAGATTCTGGTTATTCTTCTTCTCTTCATTTATTATTTTTGATCAATGTTCATTGCTTTGGTTTTTAATATGGTTCAGTTGTTATTCTAGTTTATTCTTCTTACCACTAAACTACTTGTCAACACTCACCATGACTCTACTATTAACATCTCAAGCAATGGGTTATACTCATCATGACTTCTCCTATAAACATGGTGAAGATGGGAGAGACAAATATCTTGCATAAATTGATGATTTCTATAATATCAAGACATAATGGCACTTAAATATTTGCCTTGTGATGTTAGCAATGAAACTCCAAATGTCATCACCCCTGTTATTTTCTATTTAAACATAAAAATCTAATTAAATCAAATTGTGTCCTTATCCAACTCTATCTTAACAATAACAATAAGTAATTCTAATGTTTATCATTGTGGGTCTTCTATGTGCCACATTCCAATTGCTAAAGCCAAGAGATTTTCTATACTTGTAATGGCCTTCGAAAAACATGTTTGATTCGTCTAACTTGAAGAAAAATGTTCAAAATATATATTTATTGTCAAATTATTTATTTTATATATATATATATATATATGAGTAGGAAGGGAAAAATAAATAAATTAATGTTTACTAGCAATTACGAAGATGTGATGGTTTTAGTTTCAAGTCTCGTGATAATCGTTTCATGTGAAAAATGTTATACGTTGTAGAATTAAATGCCTAGTTAATGTTATGAAATTTTATTGGTCATCTTTTTTATGTACCATCACCACTAAGGGAAGAATAAGAACTCTAACTATGCCAAATATTCTATGCTTCCATAATCTCTTGTACCATTAAATCAATCTTTTCTTTGCACATACAAGTACTTATAAGGTCTGATGTTTGGTGGTTGAATACTCAATACAAGTTAAATTACATGGTCATTCTCTCTTTTTGGAAAAAATCCTTTTGACGTATCTTCAAATACTACTAGATGTTTATCAATGATAACCTACATATCTTGAGGTGTTTTCTATTATGATAGGTAAGTTTCTAGTGAAAATAATTAGACCACAAATCTAGCATATGTTTTTTTTAGCAAATCCTATATTTGATGAGAGTTTACCATCTTCTAGAGCCTTTGCAATCCCTACAATTCATATATTATTCCTTTAGAATGAAAGTGCATGAAGAGTTCCTAGAATTTGATCTCTATTGTACTCAAAGTAGTAAGACAATGGACTCCCAAAATTATATTTTCCCCACCCATGGGAATGGAAAACATATGACTATTCAAAAGGTAGTCTTCCATTACTATCTTGATATTGTGGGATTTCATGGAACAACTAAGTGTACCACCATCATAGTCACTACTTGACATTGTGGAACTAGAAAGATAAAGTACTTTAACTATGTGACCAACTTATTATTAATTAATTGGTGAGTACTTCTTGAATCAATTAACATTGTCACTATTTTCTTATTAAAAAACCCACAACCTTGAGGATTTTGTGGGTATTAATCCTTGATAATACATAACAAAAGATGATCGGTTGCATATTCTCATGCACTTCTTCTATTTTATCTTCCACTTCATTTTATAATTATGCTTCCTTTTTAGGCACCCCTTCAATGTAGAATAGTTTATTCCATGCACATTCATATCCTATACTATATTTTTTGTTATAATTAATACATAATTGTAAACATATAAATTTGGTTGTAGGTACTTAACAATGCTAATTCTTGACATATTTTAAATCACATGACTTGTGCCCAAATACATGAATTTTATTTGCCATTATCTTAAGCTATTTATATATATGTGAACTTGACCCTTTGTTTGTCATCACTACTATGCATAACTATCAAAGTCAAATGCTTAAATTATTTAGTATCATCCTCAAATTGCCTCCTACTTAAGACAATTACCCCTGATCTTCCAAGATAGGACCACACTAAATAAACATAAGAGTTTTTGTGCTCATGTACACCTACAATGACGTTTCAAAAATTTAAAACATTCTTTTGGGTCTTCCCACACATTTCATAAGGTTGGATAAAGGAAATTATCAAAAGGTTCGTCTATGAATACACATCAAAGGTCATTCATTATCCCTAGATTAGCACTATCTATTTAGCACTTTCACACTATTTCACATTGAAGAAATCTCCCCTATTATTTCTAAGATAAAGGAGCAATCATGAACCATGTTTATAACATCCCAAATCAAGACAAAAGCTATCAATGTCAAGTATTAAAGTCATATTTCTAGCTACATATACATAATTAAGGAATATAATTGCACAATCACTTTAGGTGGGAGAACTAGGTGGGATTGATTTCCCTCCTTGGATTATTGAATATGTAAATAGTAGTAATCATTAAGAGGGTGATTGAGGTCAACTCAACCCATTACACTCCCCTATCTTTTGTAGGTTCTTAAGCTTTCAAGATGCTCTTAGGGTTTTAAAGAGAAAATAAAATAAACAATAAATTATGTGTGGCATAATCCAAATTTTTATATCTCAGGGCTCTATTTTTTTGTCTTTTACTGTCATTCATTAATCAAAATCACCGTGGAAAAATTTGCAGTCAATGGACTTGAACAACCTATGATTTTGTCTGCCTACAATGATATATGTAGATTCAATTTTAAATTATTTTGTCATAGTGACAAATAGGAGTTGTCATTCTGGGCAAAGTAGCATTTAGTTTTACCTGAGCCATGGTGTTAGGGGTATTGCCACAATAATCAAACCATTAGATAGAAATATATATGGTTTTGAGTTCTACATACCTCGTGTTATATAAAAAAATGTCTATATTTTAGTTTTTAATCACAGGAAGCCTTTGATCTTTTGTTATTGTAGTGTATCAATAAGCAGTTCACCTCAAGAAGTTATTCTCAATGTATCTTAAAGATGGGATAGTGTCATTACATGATGGTGGAATCCTCCATAGTTAGTACCTTTTGGGCCATGATCACTATTTTAAACTTAGATTAATATATCTAAGAGTCTACAAAGTAAACACACCATGTCTAGTTACACCTATTTTCTTTTTTCTTTTAAACCTTTGCATGCCACTCAAGAAGGTTAACTCCTTTATTCCTCTAAATCATAGTGCTAATTTAAGTGGAATCACTACATAACATATTCAAAATCTTTTGGTGTCTTTTAAAATGGATAATATTGACACTTTTGATCAATATGTTGAGACAACCCTTCAAAATTATGTACACATTAAAGATGATGTTAGTGACAAACATGATAATTGAGATAATCAAACTATGCAAGATAATCTTGAAAGTTAGGATAAAATTGATCCTAATGAACTCAATGGGGTAGATATTGAACAAGTCAAAGGGTTTTCCAATTTCTATCTTAAGAACAATAACAAGAGGTGACTTTCAAATTTGTTAATCATCTAATTTTAGGTATTCTAATTACTACTATTGCTTCTAGTCCTATATCAACACTTTTAGTTACATATATGTCATCTTCCTTAGGTATGGAGGCATCGTAATGATTTCAACAGATTCATATGCCTATTTTTACAAGGGATTCATACACACCTCCTTTGATTACTATGCACGGTGCACCACCAATCTCACCTAATGCACACTCTCTTAAGAAAACTATTATAGCCTTACATGCTAAAGTTTTACAATTATATCAAGAAGTCTCTAAAGCAAGTCTCTCGATGGATTCTCATATTATACTTCATAATCTTTTGGCACATGAGATAGACTTTTACCCATTATAAGCAGGCATTATAGCTCCAAAGTTACCACACCATGAAGGTAAAAGTGATCCTGAACAACACCTTTGATCATTCCACACAATATGTTTTTACTATGTTTTCAATGACAAATTACTAACCAAGCTCTTTTCAAGAAGCCTCAAATATTATGATTTACAATGGTTCTATGATATCCCAATTCAATCAGTTAGAGCAGTCAACCTTTTCACAGATCAATTTGTAGCATGTCTATATCAACATTGGTGAAAAGCTATTTTATGCACAAATTGCAAAACTCAACAAAGGGTCAAATGACCCAATCAATGAATATGTTTTGCAGTACAAAACTAGGCTAGCTAAGATGATATAATCTATTGCAGATAATGAATTACAAGATATTTTCATCAAATGTGATCAAAAAATTATCTGTAATTCATTATCTGCATTTGATCACATTAATTTTTTTATCTGCATTAATTTTTTGATCACATTTGATGACAATGAAATCAACGATGATGATTTAGATAAACATGCATTTTTTATTCAAGATTACATTAATAAACAACCTATACATAGTGTCATGATTGAAAATGGGTCAAGTGAAAATGCATGTACAAAGATATTCCTTCTTAGTCTTGGATACATAAACCAAGATTTACAAGTTATATCAATAATAGTCAAAGTATTTGATGGACATACACATAATACTCTTGGGATATAGCGCTACCTCTCTAAGTTGGTTTAGCAACAATGGCTACTCCATTTATAGTATTATCAAGCACAAGCGTCTTCAATATGTTATTAAGATTCCCTTGGATACAGAAACTTCACGTAATACTATATATGGTACATAGATGCCTCAAATACATATATTATAATCAAATGGTCTATGTTCAAGGTATTCGATGAGTACCCTCTACAATCAATGGTAACCCATCCTCCTACCCCACCATAGTCACAATTGGTTATGACACCTATCCAAGAGCACAATACAAATATAATCAATGCACACATTCAACAACATAATGTAGAGTCATTTGTTGCACCTATACAAAATATTTCTATACGGTCAATCCAAAGGAAAGTGTTACACCCTCCTATATAGAAAAATTCATGTCAAAGAGTTACTCAATGTTCAAATAAATCCAAATCTTATATAATGCATCTTAAGGCAATACCACATATAATTCAATGTATTCCACAACGATCAATGGAAATGATACCTTCTCCTACTATACAACAAAGTCCACTGGGTCCTACACCTTCTTGAGTTATACATCCTGTAAAATATTCTATAAGTAATGATCAAGACAATTATGTTATAGTACTTGATGCCTTTTCATATTCAAATTCATCTACGTGTAGCACTTTTCATCAACAAAAATTAACCATCAACATATTTGACCGAAACACACTATGGTCTTCCCATTGATGGGATCATATGCTAGTTTCCTTTCAAACAAACATTAAAAAATAGAATAAAAAAATAATATATAACAAAAATACAAAAAAATCAAATATTGGAAAAATATAAAAACATTTAAAATATTCTCAAAAATAAAAAATCAGGACAAAGCATGATAAATGCTGCTAGTTTAATTTTTTTACATATGTTATTTATTGCATGCTTTGATAGATAGTATTTTTTCCATATACATGCATTTCAAAAGGTATATGAGTGTGACGCATGACGTACATTATACATGGACTCTTAGATGTTATATTCTCTTCTTACCAGTGGCCATGCCTATGTTGGAAAAATCTAATTCCATGGACTCCATTATCAACATATTATATATTTATATGAATTTTTTACCATGTTGAGCTATATATCTTATAAATGTCTAGTTATTTGTTCATATTTTACATTGTGCTACATGGATGCGCTACTTTTATATGATATGCCATTGATATATAAGGATGAAATATATTAGTTTACACTTGTTTTATGTTCCTTTGATATTGTTACTTTCTTGCATGATAGGCAAGACATTGCTTGCTTATTATGTGTGGCCCTTGGCCTTGGTATGTGCAACAATTACTTGAACGTCTCTATGATATTTGTGTTTGGTATGTGTGACATGTGAACCTGTCCATAGCTTGTGGCCCTTGGCCTTAATTTTTTTGTGACATTTGACAATGTCCATTTTTTACAACATTCTTAATGTCCTTTGCATGCAACCCTTGGCCTTGTTTGTTATGACATATCCATTCTGTGTGGCCCTTGGTATTATTGTGTGTTGTGCATGTTGGGCTTGATTAGTGGTGCCATGATCTATATCATGTCAGGATCGTGAACAGCACAAAGCTTTGATACCACTTTGTCAAGATCTAGAACACACATCTCTAATACCACTTGTTAGGATCATACTCCTTAAGAGCACAATTGATTACCTTTGTATAAGCAACTAAACACAAAATTAAACCATAAGTAAAATGTAACTAGAATTCAGAAACAACACAAAATATTAGAGACAATACAATCTTGTATTAATACTCTTCCAGAAAGAAATATAATGAAGAAATCACACTCTTCCCACACCTCTAGGGCGTACCAGTAATTCTCCCTCAAGAGTTCTCTCTCTCAATTACAAACAATCAACTCAAACATAGAGTTGTTGTTTCAACCAGTCAGTAACAATACTGCCAGTACACCAACCAATAAGTGATAATCAACTCAACCGTTGTTGCCTACTTCTAGTACCAACCGAGTACACCACGTACTCCAAGTAGATCTCCCTGATATTGCTCCTTGATGTGTTGCAGATCTCCTTTGACCTTGCTATCCCATAGATCTCCTTTGACCTTGCACACACACACACCTGCAGATCAATCGACCTTAATTACTATGTAGATATTCTACCTAATCTTGCACAACTTGCAGATCAACCTGGTCTTGCACACCTGCAGACCTAGATCTTACACACCCAAAAGAACCCTTGTCCTTGCCTTTGTAAGTCCTTATGATTCTACCTAATTTACAATACAGCCCCATGGGTCTCTTAAATAGATCCCATACAAATAATAATTAGACTTCCTAATTACAATAATTAGAAACACAGACTCAAGACTAAAATTAGTCTTTTACATGCAAACAACAGGTTCATTAAATTAACTGTTTGTGTAACTAACAGTTCTGGAACCGCATAGGTGATCGACGTCGGTCCCTGTCTGTCTGGAGATGATCGATGTCGGCTAATCCATGACCGATGTTGGCAGCTTCTTGTCTACTCCTGACCGACGTCAGTTGGCCTGACCAACGTTGATTACTGTGACACTCAACAACCTCCTCCATGTTTGCATCAGTGAAGCTTTTAGCTCCACAACCTAACAATCTCCCACTTGGAGATAAATAGCTGCACCTATACCTGTACCTGTACATCATCTAATTTTGTTTTTTGGCTTGCATCCCTCTTCAAATTCAATCTTGAAGACTAACCACCACACATCTTGTGGTGCTACTCCTGTCATCCAAATACCTTGCCATATCTGAATCTACATACCCATGTAGAGAAGTGCCTGACCCTGCATAGCATGAATTTTTGCTGTTGGTCCCTCTCAAATACCCGAGAATCCACTAAACTACTTTCCAGTGCTTCTTTCTCAGATTGGTCACAAACTTGCTGACAACTCCCACTGCTTGGGTAATATCAGGTCTAGTACAAATGTACTCAACCTCATCATGTGATTTGGGACACTGTTCTACGAACTGTCCATCCATAGGTGTGCTAACCAGTTTTGCATCCTACATGTTGAACCTCTCCACTACCTTATTCACATAATCATCCTGAGACAACATCAACCTGTGATCTTCTCTATCTCTAGAAATACTCATGCCAAAGATTTTTGCTCCTCCTAAATCCTTCTTGGCACACCACTGAACTACTTTTACCTTTGGCTCCATAATTCCATGCATGTATGAACCTGCAACAAGCATATCATCCACATACAGTAACAGAACAATGTCACGACCATTATCCAACCTGGTAAAATAAACATAATGATTACATTGACATTGACCAAAGCCATGCTTTGTCATACACTTGTCAAACCTGTACCACTATCCTGGAGCATGCTCAAGACCATATGACCTAGCCTTCTGTCTCACGTGTTTATTCTCTCCTTTCTTTAACCTGAGAATCCATTCATCTTTCAGTGCTTTCATCCTGGCTGGCAACTCTACCAAATCTCCCGTTTGGTTCTTTTCCAAGGAATCAATTTCCTCATTCATGCCATGCTCCCACTATTTTTTGGATTCTACTTGCATTGCCTCTTCAAAACTTTCTAGTTTTTGACCATTAGTGAGCAACAAGTTCAAGTAGTATAAAGAAGACAAATAATGAATTTGAGGCTTACTTACCCTTTCAGTCCTCCTCATGGGCGTTTGAGACTCTTTGACAGCTTCTTGTCCGCCCAAAATCCATTCTCTGGTGGACCCTGGTCTGCACTCGATCGATGTTGATTCCACCTAATCACCGACACCAATTCCCTGACCGACGTTGGTGTCCACCTGGTCACCGACGTCAGTTCCCTGACCGACATCGGTCTCCACCTGCCCGACACCATCGACTCTGGTCTGCATATGACCGACGTCGGTACCTGCCTGATCGACGTTGATTCTCATCTGACTGACATTAGTAACTGTGTTTTCCTATGAGTGATGACTTTTACCCGTGAGCTCACTTTGGATCATACCAATGTCCAAACTACCCTGCTCAAAATTATTCAGCCCCTTGAGTTGATCTCTGTCCATCATCTTCTCCATGAAAACCAAGGCTTTCCAGTTCTTAAGTTTGTCAAAGACATCAGACTCCCTCTTAAGAATATGCATCCCCTTCTTATTCATGTGACCAAGCCTACAGAGCCACATCTTTGCATTTGCATCTGAAGTAGATAAAGTAGAAGGAGAATCAATAATACAAGTAGATAGATAAACAGTACCTACTTTCTTACCACATGTTAATTCAAGTGCACTCTTAGAAACTTTTCAAGATTCCATTATGAGAGTAACTGTGAAACCCTCATCACCCAACTTTTCTGTAGAAATTAGACTTCTCTTTAGGACTGGGACATGCATGACATCCTTCAACACCCATGTGTTGCCCGTCTGCAATTTTAGCCGCACTTCCCCTTTGCCAACAATTTGACAAGGCTCACCAACCCCTAAATAAATCTTTTCAAAGTCTCCTTGGACATAATCATGGAAAAATACTCTATTTGGGGTTGCATGGAAAGAGGCAACAAAATCTAAAACCCAAGATTCTACTTTATCCAAGGAACATACAAGAGCATCCTGTGCAATAATACCTGCAACATCTGCTTCTTCATTTCTTTCATGCTGATCTTCTACCAACCAACAATATTTCTTTACCTGCTCTTTCTTTCCATAATACAGTAATTGATTATTCTTGCTATTCAATTTCTCCATTCTTAGTGTACTTTTTTTTGCCATTGCTTTACTCCCACTCAATCAGAAACCCCTGAGAGTGACCTGTAATCAACAAACACTACCCTGTTCCAAACCAGGCTCTGATACCACTTTGTCAAGATCATGAACAACACAAAGCTTTGATACCACTTTGTCAGGATCTAGAACACACAGCTCTGATACCACTTGTTAAGATCCTACTCCTTAAGAGCACAATTGATTACCTTTGTATAAGCAACTAAACACAAAATTAAACCAGAAGTAAAATGTAACTAGAATTCAGAAATAGCACAGAATATGAGAGACAATACAATCTTGTATTAATACTCTTCCAGAAAGAAATACAATGAAGAAATCACACTCTTCCCACACCTCTAGGGCATACCAGTAATTCTCCCTCAAGAGTTCTCTCTCTCAACTACAAACAATCAACTCAAACACAGAGTTGTTGTTTCAACCAGTTAGTAATAATACTACCAGTACACCAACCAGTAAGTGACAATCAACTCAACCATTGTTGCCTACTTCTAGTACCAACCGAGTACACCACGTACTCCAAGTAGATCTCCCTGATCTTGCTCCTTGATGTGTTGCAGATCTCCTTTGACCTTGCTACCCTGCATATCTCCTTTGACCTTGCACACACACACCCCTGAAAATCAACCGACCTTACTTACCATGTAGATCTTCTACCTGATCTTGCACAACCTGCAGATCAACCTGGTCTTGCACACCTACAGACCTAGATCTTACACACCCGAAAGAACCCTTGTCCTTGCCTTTGCAAGTCCTTGTGATTCTACCTAATTTACAATACAGCCCCATGGGTCTCTTAAATAGATCCCATACAAACAATAATTATACTTCTTAATTACAATAATTAGAAACGCAGACTCAAGACTAAAATTAGTTTTTTACATGCAAACAACCGATTCGTTAAACTAACTGTTCATATAACTAACAGTTTTGGAACCGCACAGGCAACCGACGTCAGTCCCTGTCTATCTAGAGATGACCGACGTCGGCCGATCCATGATCGATGTCAACAGCTTCCTGTCTACTCCTGATTGATGTCGGTTGGCTTGACCGACGTCAGTTACTGTGACACTCAACAACCTCCTCCATGTTTGCATTAGTGAAGCTTTTAGCTCCACAACCTAACATATCATGCACTTATACTGCATAATCAACTTCAAATATGGTTATTTTACTTCATGCCTCATTATTATATCTATCTAGACATGAAAATTATGTCTTGCATTCAATATGTTATATACATGATTCAATTCAAATTACATTAACTATTATATGATAACATACTCTCCACATGATGCCACGGCTAAACATGATTACATTTTTATCACATGATAAAGTTAACTCTTTTTTTGATATGAGTGTCTGTTAAGAACTTGCTTGCAAACAAGTTGATATAACAACCTAATATAACCAATATACACATAATAGAAAGCAAATAACAATTTTGTATTGAAAATGATAGAATCTCACTACAAAGTATCATGGGATTCTTTGAAGGGGCGACTTCTTTGGAGCACGACTCAATACAAAATATTCAATAGATGTCATTTTCTCTTACACAAGCCCTCTTTTTAAGTTATTTCATTGAAGACAACTACTACCCCCAATACATGTAGGATAATTAAAAATAGAAAAAAAGGACAACTTAAAAAACATATGCTTTCAATATTTGTTAATAATACCCAATACAAACAAGAATGGTTAGGATGAATGGGTACTAACATGCTCTTTCGTTTAAAAAAGCTTAGTCCTCAGATCTTGATATGATAAAATTGTTGTTGTAATTAGAGTAGGGGTTCCCATGTTGTGTATTTTAGTTGCATGTTATGCCACTATATAGAAATATTCATAATAATATGAGTGCAAAGTTGACAGGAGAGCCTATCAAGGATGGATTCAAGTTCCAACAAGATAGAGCCTTAACTATCAAGCTTCCGAAGTGTCATTTGGGTCTAAACATGTTGACCAATGACATTCTTCAAACATGATACGTGGAAATTAAGATGAATTTCAAAATGGGATGGAAGCTCCAACTTGTATGCTACAACAGCAATATTGGAAAACATTTTATAAGGACCATAACAATTTGATGCAAGTTTCTAATGACCTTTCATCTTCAAAGAGGACTACTTGTAAGGTTGGATCTAGAGGAAAACCATGTCACCAAAACAAAATATTGTTTCAAGCGGTGTTGATCGACCTATTGATTCATGTGGTTTTTTGATATATCAAGGTTATCTTTGAGAGCCTAAAGGATAATGACATGTGTATGGAGTGCGACATTAATGGCTTGTACCTTGGAGCTGCTTGGAAGGTATGTCTAAATTAAAGGTGGTGTCTGGTCATAAATGACCTTATATGGGATCATCTTAGGGGCAATATGGTATGTAGAGTTGTGCAACCATTCAGAAAGTGGTAACTAGCTGACCCAATATGTCGATCAAAGGCAAAATAATACAAATAGGTCTCCAAGCATTTGTTGACAATTTTTATTTGACCATCAATTTGCGAATGGTAGGCAAAACTCATTTTAAGTTAGGTACCATAGTGGTGGAAAATTTTCTCCCATAAGTGACTAGTAAAAGTGGAATTGCGATCACACATAATGGAAGCAAGTAGACCATGGAAGCAACCAATCTGATCAAGAAAGGTTTGAGCAACAATTGAGGTAGTAAAAGGATGGCTGGGGAAGTAAAAAAGGGCATACTTAGAGAGTCGATCCAATACTACAAGAATCATTAATTTTCCTCCAGTCTTGGGTAGGTCCTCAACAAAGCCCATGGAAATATCTAACCATACATGGGTAGGGATAGGCAAGGGTTGGAGCATGCCTACGATGGTGATAATTTCACTTTTTTTGTGCTGACATATTTCACATTTTGCTACAAACTATTTGATGTCATGTTTCATTCCTTCCAAAATAAAATTACAACAGATCCTTTTGTATGTTTTTAAAATACAAGAATGGATGGTAGATGGACATGAATGCAACTCAAATATATTTTTTTGTCACAATGTTGAGTGTGGTGCCAGTACCAAATGCCCTTTGTGCCTTAATTAATGACCATCCCAAGAGTAGTTTGGTTGAAAGACAGGGTTAGTGCTCACTTCATGAATGAGTTATTGAATATGGGTGTCATGGGAGCATTCTTATTATGCATTATGCACCCAATCTAGCATGGGAAAGGATAACACACACAAGGTTTCATGTTCTTCATACTTGTGAGACAATGTTTCTATGACAACATTGTCTTTATCCTCATTACATGTAATTCTAAAGTCATAGCCCATTAATTTTGTTACCCAATTTTGTTTCTTAGGCAAAGAGACTCTTTGATCCAAGAAGTACTTGAGGTTGTGGTGATCAATTTTTATGCAAAAGTGTGTCCCTAATAGGCATGGGCACCACTTATTGATGACGTGAAGTATAACTAACATATATTTCTCATATGTTGAATAAGAAAAGTTCTTCCCCATAAATGCCTTGTTGGTGAATGTGAGGGGTCAACCCTCCTACATTAGAACAACTTCGATGCCATTGCCAAAGGCATAAAATTATATGACAAATGGTTAAGAGAAGTCAAATATAACCATAACATGATTAGTGCACATTGCATGCTTGAGCAAGTCAAAGACTTTTTCTACTGCCTCAGACCATTGAAAGGCATATGAAAATGGGATCCTTAAATTTTATAATCTTTGCCAACATCCTCCTTTTCGGATTTTCAAACATGGCCATTAATGGAGAAACACATTTCTCATAGTCTTGTACAATTTTTTTATAATACCTAGTAAGGCCCAAAACCCCGTGAAGACTCTTGAGTGATTTAGGTTTAGACCATTTTTTCATAACCTCAATTTTTTACAAGATCCACTTTAACACCTTCCTCAAAGACGATGTGTCCAAGATGAGATTTCATTTTGGCCAAAAGCACATTTGGATCATTGGCACATAAGTGGTTATCAACAAGGAGTTGGAAGGTATGGTCCAAATGTACCAAATGCTCCTAACATGTATGGCTATAGACAATAATATTATCAAAGAACATCAGTATGAATTTGCACAAAAATCTATGGAAGATCTTGTTCATTAAGCCTTGGAAGGTTGATGAGCATTGGTGAGGCCAAAATGCATGATAGAAACTCTTAATGGCTATCATGAGTTCTAAAGGTTGTATTAGGAATATCATCTTCTTTGTTGTGTATCTGGTGAAACCCTGACTGCAATTCAATATATGAGAAGAAGCAAGCTCCATGCAGTTCATCCAACAATTCATCAATCCCCAAAATGGGAAACTTGTCATTGATGGGTTGAGTGTGCAAAAATCAAAACAAAGGTGCCAAGACCCATCTTTTTTCTGGACTAACAATACAGGAGAAGAATAAGGACTAATGTTGGGCCTAATAACTCCAACCTGCAACAATTCCTACACTATTTTTTCTATTTCATTATTTTAGAGGAATGGGTACCTATAAAGACAAATGTTTAGAGGGACACTTCTTAGAATCAACTGAATTACATGATCTTTAGGCTGTTGTGGGGGTAACTCTTTAGGTAAGATTCCTCCATTAGAAGTCATGAATTTAAAGCTTGAACAAGGATAAACATAACAATCAACGAATTTGGCTAGTATATGAACAATAAAGTTGTGTGTGCTTCTAGAGTCAATGAGAATTGTGAGAGGATTGTTCTTAAAATACCCCTTACTCTCATAGTCTAAAAAGTCATTACCTTAGCCAATGCATGCACTGAAATTTTGAGTTGTGACTTTGTGGTGCTAAGTTCTAAGATTCCAGCATCTTCCCATTTTTTAACATCTAGAGGTGATTTGACATTCAATAAGTACAACTTCTATTCATTGCACTTGTGTCCTCTGCCCCATTTATCATCACAACTAAAACATAGCCATTTCTTGCAATGAACACACACTTTTGCCTTTGTAAGGCATTTAATGGGGGTACCTTTTAGAGGAGGGTTTGTGATTGGTTTTGGTGTTATAGATGTATTGAAAGAACCAAAGTTTGAAGATCGACATTGGGAGGCAATCTTATCTTCTGCTAGCTTGGCCAATCCCAATGCTTCCATCATATTCTTTGGTTTAAACATCTTGACCTCTGCACAAATTATATCTTTGAAACCACCGATGAAACAAATCTTAAAAGTCATCATTTAAATCTTCAATTTGGTTAGCCAGATTTTCAAATTTAGCTTGATACTCATGAACCATTCTCATTTGTTGGTGTTTGGTTAGGGCTCCTATGAAGTCATCATAAGAATTGGGATCAAAGCAAACCAACAAGAGTTTCACAAAATCATCCCAAGTGAGTTTTGTATGAGATTTTTGATACCATTGGTACCACTAGACAACTTCCTTCCCTAAGTTACAAAATCATACACACTTGATTGCATAAGCATGGGCATATGTAAAATAGTTACAAAATAGTTATAGGTTTCACAATATATTTATAATTGAGTATATAGATGTATGGCATTCTATATAATTTTGGGCACAGTTTCAAAGACATGATATTTGTTCATCTACATTTTCAAAGTTTAAAATTACAAATTCAAAATTCAAAGGCATGATATTTTTTCATACACATTTTCAAATTTCAAAATGACAATTTCAAAGTTCAAAGGCATGATATTTTTTCATACACATTTTCAAATTTCAAAATGACAATTTCAAAGTTCAAAAGCATAATACTTGTTCATGCACATTTTCAAAGTTTAAAATTACAATTTCAAAGTTCAAAAGTATAATACTTATTCATGCACATTTTCAAAGTTTAACATTACAATTTCAAAGTTCAAAGCATCATACTTGTTCATGCATATTTTCAAAGTTCAAAGTTGCAATTTTGAAAAAGCAAATGTGATCATGATGTGGCTGTGAATATTCTCCATTCTATTTCGATCATGCAAATAAAATCTAGATCCATCTGCATCAGTGTGATTTGATCTGCTATGAATATTGTATGTTCGAGTATAGCGACACTCAACAACCTTGATATTACTTCTAGATAACCCATTGTGTATCTCCATCTTCTATTATGGGTGATGTATGTTCAAGTCTTGTGAAACTCAACGGTTTTGGCATCACTTCTAGTAAACCTATTGTGGTTACACCTTTTTAGATTAGTACATTGAGTGTTATTCCCCATTCATGAGAGTTGAAATGTGCATATTTTCAAATCAAAAGGCTTGATTAGTTATTCAAAATTGAGACTTAATCACTCTCAATTTGTCACCGATTCAAATTTTCTAAGTGCTACAACAAAGGGGCATAGTTCTCCATCATTAGTTACAAGTTACAGAGCAATTAGATTTTATTTCCATACATGTGTACTCCTTCCTTGCTTTCTTTTTAATTATCTTTTCTAATTTTCAAAGCTCAATCAATTTGATTTTTTTACCCTTGGTGTGATTTTGCTCGTGGGGGTGACTTCTCTACCTATTTTTTTGTATGATTGATGTTGTACTATATCTTGTTTTATAAATATATAGACACTTTTCAATCAAAATAAAAATAAAAATAAAAATCAAAGCTCAACGTTTTCAAATCTCAAAATGGACAAATGACTACTTCGTGAGCTAATGCAAGGTTTGTTAAATTTGAGTACACTGCATAATTGGAGTATCCTCTCAAAGACAAAGTGTGTTGTATACATTCAAGTTCAATTATTTCTCATTTACTCTATAAATTTCATTAATGTTGTGTCCCAACATGCCCCATCTTTAAATACTTTCACATGGGGACCCTCTTTACCTAGGCATGAATATATTTTATTGCCCCTTTGTTTTAAATCATTTTTCTATAGACTTTAACCTATGGATGTTTGGGTTTAAGTCTTTGTTTTATGTGAATGACTAGTTTTGATTCATGTATTAAATGACTGTTTATCACATAAAATTCACTTGGCAAGACTTGTCTTTCTCAAAAATCTTAGTCGATTTTCTTGTTTTCTCATAGGATTTCAAAGACTTTTGCCCCTCAGATTCTTTCACGCATCCAAATCTCATTGACGAACAACTCCATAGTCAAATCCTTTTTAAAAAAAGTGACTAAGTGTTTTAAAGCACAAGGGCCTAAGATCGTGTCATGTGGCATGATCCCAGTGACTCGACCCAATAGAGAGTCAGTGGCTGATGTAAAACTCTATGCTTCCAAGGCCCCAATATTGCACCACTTGGTGCCATCTCGGATGCCCAACAACTCAGGGGTGAACTGGTAGTGGAAATACTCTGGGCCCCTGAGGGAACAGGATTGCACCACTTTGCACCATCTCAGGAGCTCAAGAGCCCAAAGTGATGGAAATATTAAGTCCAGGACCATGTGGCCTCGGGAAAGCATGGAGGTTGAGAAAAAACCATTTGGTTGTGGCAATAACCAAAACAAACAACAAAGTAGAACATGGGGATGCCGACAGGTTGCCAAGTAGCAAAATGGGACTCGATGGGAAAAGAACATAAAGGCGTAGGTGATGGTTGAGCGAAGCAATGAAGAAATACCATGTGGAAAGAATGTCAACCAAGGAGTATATACAGAGTTCGATGAGCCACGTAGGAAAGCCTAGTCATCAAAGGAGCCCGAGACCCAAATTTGATGACCTATTCGATTGTCAAGGCCATCAAAAACTACATATGAACTGAGCTTTAAAATAAACAATAAGGCTCAAGACTTTGTAATTGGCATCAAATCATGGCATGGCATGCAATAAAGAACATTCATAGGTCCATAAAAGATAAAGAGGAACTAAAAGACAAAATATCTATCTTACAGAGACATAGTTCTAATTAAATGAGTATGGGCACATCTTCAAATCTGTCAAAAAATCAAGATTCTCAAGTGCATTCCTAAATCATCATTGATGTTTGTAACTACCCCATTAGTGGGCTAAGTTAGAAGACAAGGCCATAAGCTCCCTGCTTAGCTACTTACCTGGGGCAATACTTTTAAGTCAAAACTCTAGAGGGATTGTTCCAGAATTGTACCTACCATTCCTTCTTTGTTTTGTCTAGATTATTTGCCAGGGGATATTAATTGTAACAAAATGCTTTTAGAATGCCAAATACAAATTTTATTATGTTTTTTTTGTTTAATGTCTCTAATCTTTTGGTTTGGTTGGTTAATTGGTGCTAGGACTATTAATGTGTTTGTTTGCAAATGATTGTCTTAGTTATATATTGTGCAATAGCTATCATAACGAGTCTCTTAAATTTATTTATGCTTTATTTTAGACTTCTGTCATTCATTATGTGCAATTGCTGCAAAGTGCAAGATGTGTTATATTTAGAATTGATTCAATAGATCAATGGCTTTCACGATTTTCCTTAGAACTTGTTCACTTAGTGGCTATAAGTTTGTGCAATTGCTAAACCATGCACACAATGGTATAACTGTGGTCAAGCATACTTTTCAGTTCTACAATACCAAGAAGCTCGTTTAGATCAAATACACCCTCTCTTTATACCCTGCTCTCTCTCCCCTTTTACTTTGTGGATGATGACCTGACCTAGTTTAGAATGTGAAGTGAATTGTAGTGAAGCAGAGTTTATTATTTCACAAGTTGAATAGAATAAGTATCGAGATATAGATAAATAATTAACAAGAAAGTAAATGAAGATGAATACTTATATCAATTGAACTTTTAGTGGTAGCAGGTGTTGCTCTCAGAGTAAACTTGGTTAAATTGTTCGGTCCTTGGATTGAACCATCATTAATCCTTAAATTAACAAGGGGACATTTTGTCTCATGATTGTTGCTTCCCTTTGCCCTCTTAGAACGATTAATCTCATTGTCATTTTTTGGGCAGGTCAACTGGAACGACCAACAATTACTAGAATAAAGGGGAGGCAAATGTAGACACAACAATTTGATCACAAGTACTTGACAATATTAATTCTTCACACATCCTAAACCACATGACTTGTGTCCAAATACATGAATCTTATTCATCATACTTCTAAGTCATTTATCTATATGCGAACTTGACCCTTTGTTTGTTGTCACTAATACATAAAAAAATTCAAATTCAAATACTTAAACTTCTTAATACCACCCTCAAATTGTCTATTGCTTACTATAGTTGTCCCTGATCTTTCGGGACATGTTTGCACTCGACAAACAGAAACAATTTTGTACCCCTGTCCACCTACAACAACGATATCTCGTGCCAAATAACTAGTTTCTAAATTTCAAAACATTTTTTTGGGTCTTCTCACACATTTCATAAGGTTAACTAAAGAAAATTATTAAAATGTTTGTGTATAAATACACAACAAAGGTCATTTAATGCAGACCAAAACATTCACACTTTGTTATATCTAGCCCCGATACCTGTAACAAACTATACATGCATCCAATTTATTCAATTTCTTCTTTCTATGCACTCCTTAGTTTTGACACCATGCTCATTAATTATATGTTCACTAGGTTTCTTATCTTCATCCTGGTTCATTTCATGCTCGAAAGATCCTATTTGGATGCCCAAACCTCGAGTTCTATTGTCGATTAAGTCACATTTCTCCATTGTCTATAGTTAAAATTACATAGTTTTTGAAAGCAATACACACTCACTCCCTTTGACTCTTGTCCACAGCTTGAAGGAGATCAAAAATAATCTTACCAACATGCTCGTTGGGTTTCAACTCAATTCTTTCATATACGTTATATTATATGACACCTGGTTAGTCTCTCTAATTTCTTACACAAGCCCGAGAGGAATTATTTCATGATTGTGAATTCTATAAAAGCTATCAATGGCACTGTGATTATTATAAAACATCTGCCTACTTCCCACAGAACTTCCCCAAACAAGAGATTTCACTTAGCGACTATTAACACTCAGTTTCTTTAAGTTTGTGTCGATTGTATACTCAGAGACAGGTTCACACTAAGGGAAGAAATTCGTTTTCAGATTTCTTAACTCGTTTTGGGATGACTGTAAAAAAAATAGTTTGAGAACATTACCTTCTATACCTTATGAAACCTACCATTCAGACCTTTGTTCATGTTTTCATTGAGAAAATGGTTTGACTATGTACATTTAGCAGGACTGTTGGACCCGAGAAGGGATTCTTTGGCTCTTTCATTTCTTTCAAGCTTAGTTTAAGTTGTCCAACATTTTTAGTGATTGATACACGTTTATGTGCCCTCATTATTCCTTCTTTAAAGCATAGAATTTTTCTTAGATGCTTCTTTTCACCTTTGAACACACATTACACTCACTGTGTATAAGGATTTGACTGCACAAGGTCTGAGTATATCCTCTACACTTCAAAACGAATCAAATCCACACCAAACTTCAACTACAAAGGAATAAAAACTTACCAATATCCTTAGCTCTTTCAAAGACAATCCTCCATCAATGTCTTGCTTGCACATTTAGCATGTTCTAGGTTTTCTTTAGTTCAGGAACACAGAATAGGGCATGTTGTATAATTTATCGATCAAAGGTCTTTCTGTCCAATCTCAAAACAATAACACACATTCCCATGTCAATACACCATCATTCTTTTAACCCATAGTCACCAAATACCTTTATCAAACTATTACGAAATAGGTTTTCAATCCACAAATTAATTCAGTTTCCTTCTGGATTTAGAACACACAACATAAGAGATATAGTCTCGTGGTAGTGAACTCACATCAAATGACAGTGAAATTTGTCAATTAACATTCTTATAACCTCCATAAAAACTTAACAACTTTACAGGATACTTCCTAGTTACGTCATTATTCTATCTGGTATTATCATTGTGTAAACTCAATCCCAGTTAGCAAATGAACAGAAAACAGGGTTAGAATTTAGTTATCCAAATCAAGAACTTTTTGTTTACTTTATTTTGGAGTTTACATATTCTCCATCGAAACTGACCCCAACCTCTCTTTTTTTTTCCTCTCTTTTTCTAACTGACTTAGGTTTTTACTCCCAAACAACTATCCATCTATAAAGACTCAAAATTCCATAACTACCTATGTACGTTTCAACTACCTATCTTCAAGCCCACTCAATAGAATGACTCATCATGTGAGTCATGTGGGTCTTGGAACACCTTTAACTACCTACTACAATCTAAGCAACAAACTATAACTTTAAGACCTCATGGAACAAGGTGGAGATCTCTTAAGTTTACATTTAAATTTTGAAAATTCAAATCAAGTTTTTGGTGAGAAAATGCCAAAAAGGTCATTGATTCAAATTTGACACAAATTCAACACTTCAAAATGTTTCTTAGAGACTTAAAATGACTCAAGCCACCCACTTAAGACTTTAAACTTGCAAATAGATCATATGTACAATTTGAGGTAGTGATGCTCTTGCATTATCATTCATTATTCATAGCTTGACACCATCTATTGAGGAATTTTAAATTCTTGCACATTGAGAAAATATGCCCTTTTATTTCTAAATTTAAGATCACTCACAAGAAATAACCATAAGCCAAATCTAGATCATTCTAAAGCAAATCAAGAATTAACATTATCAAGTATCAAAACCATATTTCTAACTGCATATATACACAACGAAAGAGCACAATCACATGATAATAATTTTTTTTTCAACTTTATTTTCTATTATGATGCAAATCCACTTTAATATGAATCATTTTTATTATATGCGTTTGACATAAAATTTAGTGAATAACAAAGATAGCATGAAGTCCAAACATAGTGGTCTGTTAACACCCCCTTTTTGAAATAAGATATAAGCGTGTTTTATTTATTGTTCCATGTAAAAACTTATGCTCACAAAGCACGGTAAATCATGAGAGCTTGCTTGGTTTTATTTGCCATATATTGTGTTCTTAACCTACGGTTATTCCCAATCTACTCCTTGCATATAACATTTTTGGGGAAAATCATTCCATCATCAAATCCAATCAAAATGTGCAATAATTAGCTCAAGTAGGCTAATAACATCCACATTTAATATCATTCAACTATAGCATCCAAAATCTATATCAAAACCCTCATCATACAGCTAAATATTCTATTTCTTTATTTTTTGCTTGCACATCACTCAAGTAAACTTAATCACAACTCATTCAAAAATTTATTTGTACTTTTTACAACCTACAACTTATTAACATGATGTATCATTCCCAAATATACTACCATGTAACAATCTTCATGGGATAAAATCCAAGCATGCAACTTATCTCAAGATAAAATATTTGTCTAATCAGCGCCCTAGCAACTATCTATTAAGGGTAAATCATTTTACATATGCCTACAAATCATGCAAACATTTTATCAAGAATGGTATTTCCATTTATTACGATATTGAATACTTCATTTTATATGTAATTGTAAACACCCTAATTTGGTTAAGAAACCACAACTACTATGTCTTTTATTGCTCTTTCACATGAAGGTCTCAATGATGATTATAGCCCTTGTTCATGTGTCATTTTGAGTCTTTTGATCTTTCTTATATCTTATTTTTCCTACTTATGATACTCCCAGTAGTCATAAGTTACTTTTTCCAATCACAAGGGGCCCTAGTGTGTCTTGCCTAATTTTAGTTATGTTTTAAGCCTTAAGACACTAGCACCACTTTTAGGATAGTAGCACCACATGGCGTTAGTGTTCACTAATGGATTTAGTGTCTGATAGGCCCTTTCTCTCATGTTTGATTCCTAACCCCTCTATGAGCCTTCTCTTATGTTTTTTATCCCCTTTTTATGACTTGTCAGCCAGTGAACAAGTTCTTATATTCAAATCAAAGTTTCTTATATATAAGGAGCCTCATAAGGCATTTTACATCTAACACTTACTATTTTGGCACATGATTACATAAAATTAGTCAAGAGTATAACTCAATACTTTGCATATTACTCAATCATCACACATAGACATTACATGGTTAATCAAAGAAGGGCCTAAGTGAAAATCATTATATCATAGCTAGTAAGTTAACGGTGCATGTTCCCTAAGGGATAATTAAATGTGATCTAAAACCCCTAGTATTGGGTTTGATGTAGGTAGAAAATAGGACAATAGGGGTTCTACTCCATGCATTCGTAATATCCCACAACCCAATTTTTTCTTTCCTTTTTTCATTTGATTCATTTATTGTTTTATGTGTGCAAGCATTTATTAAGGTTTTGGAGAAGATTTAGCCAAAATAGTGATACAGATGAGCCCCCAAATGACATATAACCATCTATAAGACCTCCAGAACCTCTCATAACTTCCTTAAAAATTCTAGATAGTCTCTATAGGAAAGACATTATCACTAGAATTGGACATTAGCACTACATGATGATATTATCCTGATATGGGTGTTACTGTGTAAATCCAGATCTCAACAAATGGTCAGAAAAATAAAGGTTCATGCCTATCTATTCCAGTTCCCTGATCCATGTAAAAATTTATTTATATCCAAATAAGTTTCTTTTCTCCTCTCACTTGCTATTTTTGGAAAGTTCAATTAAATCAATAATTTCCTATTTTCATTCCAGATTAGCAACATACTTAGTGATTTAACTACCTATGATTTACACAAGTAAAACTATAAAAAGCTAAAATATTTTGGTGAGCCTAACTTACTTTGAATATTACTTAAAACCCTAGTTTTTCCTTAAGATTTATTTGTTGTTCTATGTAAAAACTTATGCTCCACTTTCAAATGGATTATCTTTTTGCTTTAACAAAAAACAATTAATGAAATGTCTGTTTGTTAGAAATCATATTTCCCTCCTTTGCATGAGTTTACAATTTAGAAGCCAGCTCAGAAATTGCTAAATATGTTGATTTATACGTTTTTACCCAAAAAATTAAATACATTACAGCCTTGAAATTACACAACCTCAGCGTTACATGAAGCTCAAACTAAGCAGCAATAGTTGCGGTGGATTTGTGTTTTTTCTTAAAGAATCAAAATCTGCTATTATTTCTAAAGCCATTACGGCAGTAATTTCCATACTTGCTAGGATGAAACAGAGACAAAATTTTCCATACACAATCTCACTAACAGCCAAAAAGAACTCGCTATCAAAGTTCTTAATCCACAAATTAGGCTAGATTCTACAAAAAGATCCAGAACCAGGGATCATTCACAACACCACCCCTCCAAAATCCATAGATGTTATAGGGGGAATGGAGGTAACAAGAATCAGGGAAAAGGGTCTCACAAGTCAGGATTGCCAACACCACAGTTCACATCATAATTACCAAGTTTGGAAATTCAGATCTGTTGGGGAGGGTAAAAAAATCCGAAAGTTAGGAAAATTCTAATCCGGAATAATACATATATATATAAGCATATTTTTATAAATATATAAAACTGACAAAAATAATGAAAAATATTAATCAAATAATATAAAAATGTTAATATTATATCATATTTATGGTTTTTGGGTTTTTTTTTGTGCAGAAAATGTTAAAAAATAAAAAATATAAAAAAAACAGGGCCGACTTGGACAAACTTATTTGGGCTGGCCTAAAAATTTGGATCCGACCAGATTTTGTCCAAATCCAGCGGAATTTGGTTACTATGGTTCACATACATATGTTTTTGGCTAGCAAGAGTAAATTTCATCAATTGAAGCAAAGGAACCATCAGGGAAAGGCTTCCACAAGTTAGGATCACCAACATCACACTTCACATATTTGCTAGCAAGAGTAAATTCAATCAATTCAAGCAGCAACCATCAAAATCAAAAATTAAAACCCTGGAGGAGGAAATGTATACTAGCCATGAGAGGGACTTAAATATTGTCTCTTTCATCCTCCCTGTTGTCATGTATTTCATTCCCAACCACATTGTTTCGTGCATCCTATTCAGCAATTCGTAGGGATAAACTGACAAACAATTGATTGTTGGCAGATGTCCAAGTAAGCTGAAGTATAACTCTTATCCTTTAGTTTGGAAGCTTCTGCTTCATATTGTTATTTGCATCTTCTCCAACTCAATCTCAATTTACTTTTTGAAGTTGGAGACTTAGTTCAATTTTACTCACTTTGTGCTGGAGGTTCAACAACTCCTGAACCTGGCTAGATAGATACTGAATTGGTAAGCGCTAAGTTCCACTTTGGGTATTTTTTGATTGAAAAGTACATTTTTATTGATAAAAATTAATATAGTATAACGTTAATTATACGAAAAAGATGGGTGGATAAGTCACCCCCAAAGGCAAAATTGAGCTATACAAGTCTTGGGAAGAAAACAAGATTATAAAAGGCTAGTTGGATAGAGACGAGCAAATGCAAGACAAATAAAACCTAGCAAGTGAAAAATAACCAGCCCTCCGCCCCTCCGCCCTACCAATATCCATCGGACTAGCAATAACCATTGAAAGCACAAAATTATGATGAGGTTCACACAGGTACCAATCCTTATCAAATCTAGAAGTTTCAAATTTGCGTGATCTCTTGATCCCTCCATCTGTAGCATTATTCACAAATGTCTTTTTGAAAGGGAGTCTGCACAATCATTTCTCCCATAAACTCAGTACCTTCTTCCTTCCCTGTGTCATCTATAGATTTTTCTGTGACCAACGTTTAGAATGAGAAGTTTGGTCATTTTTCTTTTTTGGCTTGCTCGTGTGAGGACATATCCCCTGAAGATGCCCTTTTTGGTAGAAGAAACATCTAAAGGCAGTGTTTTCATAATCTAAAATTTGGATCCAATAAAAGTTGTGATGTTTCAACTGGGTTCTATATGGAAGACCTTTGCTAAGGTCCACCTCTATACAAATATGAGCATAGGTAAAGAGTCCTTGCTTAGACCGCTCATCATTTATCGTGATGAATCTTCCAAGCATGTTTCCAGTATCTTCACAAACTAAGAGGTGCTAGAAGGGAAGAGGGAGATTTGGGAGCCAAACCCAAACCAACATTTTGGATACCACCGTCGTTGAGGGATCAAAATCGATAAACGAGAGAGTAATAAAGAGGCCAACTCTACCCAAAACCAGGGTCCCTTCTTAAAAACTCTTCGATAATCCTTAAGTTGAAACAAATGAACTATGAAGAACCCTTTAAAACAGAGCTAGATCTCACAGTTGTTGGTCCAGATAACATAGATCCAATGATACGAGGCCAAAACCCATTAAGCCTACAAATAACTACATAATCTTTAAATACAAAAATTAACTCGAATACTTCAAGAAGAGAGACCTCCACTGCTGGCAGATCACCCAATCTCTCTACAATGTACAGACTAGGAAAAATGGAGGAAGAAGCCACTACTGGAGGAGCCCTAGGGCGAGCAACATCCTTGAAAGAAAGACCAAGGCCCTGCTTCAACGAACCATTGGCTATGTATATCCCAAGTGCCATATATTCAAGATAAAAAAGAGGGGAATGAAGTTGTAGCTGCAGCCGTGGCAGGCCTCAACCATCACAGGTACCACCAGTCGCAGGTTGCTGCTAGGGTTTTCATCGCCTTATTGGCACGATTTTCGTAAACACAAATTTTTCTACTATCGCTGATGATATCTTAAAAGTTCCACAATGTCACTACTTTGGCAAATAGTCATTGCATGGCTTGTAGGTTGTAGCCATCAGAGGCATAATAGTTCGACTCCAACGTGCAACAGCTCTGTAATTTCTAAGTCCATTGTTTCTTGGTCTCTCTTTTGTATCAGTCCCCCTGAAACTTTACCTTCATTGGGATGACTCGTTTCCTTAAATTCCATTAATCAGAAAACATAAATTTAAGAGAGAGGGAACCCAAAAGGGTTATAATTAACAAATATGAGAATCGCAAATGAATTTTTAAAAAGGCATTGAATTCCAAGCTTGACACACATTAAATCTATTTGCAATAATTTTCTCATGTACTGTAGGCTAAATTTAGTGCCAAGTCAATTCCTTTAGTTCTTTTGAAGTACCATCCTGTGAAAGACCATGAAAATAAAATTTTGCATTGTCCAATCCATGTTGAATCTAGACGTAGCTTCCTCAAATAATAATTCCAATCCGAGTTTGTCTTATGATGCTGGTTGCAACTTCTTTCTCTCCTCGTCAGTAACTAACTCCATATGATGAACTTTATGCCCATGATTGCTAAGAGGCCAAGAACCGCCTTAAACAGTCGGTGAAGCCTAAATGTGCAATGAAATTTGAACAAGGAATCTCTCAGCACCTCTCTGCATGCATTTCAAATTCGAAGGTTATCACGGTTGACAAGCATACTTGTCATAGTTACCTATACCAGCCGGATCCTAATTTTTTGGCCGGTCGGATAAGTTCCTTGACTAATTTTTCAAGAAAGCAATGAACATTATTGCTTGAAACCTTAAGGGATATATTTATCCCAAGGGATGGGCAAATAAGTCGGAAAGAGGATTCTAAATTCCTTTCACATGAAGAGACAGATGAAGAGCCGACTCAACTTCTCTTTGTTTGCTCGGTTTTGTTATTTTGTCCCATATGGTATGGCCTCATATGAAGCAGAACTCGTTATTATTATCTTGTTCCACAATGTATATGTTCCTACCAAGCCGAATATGTCCTTGTGGATTTCCACCAAGCCGAACCTACCTATATAGGGTCATACCAAGCTAAAAAATCATTTAGGTCCCCAAGATGTCTAATCATCCTTGAGCTCTAATGTCCCTGTTTCCTTAATATGGCATTTGAATTTACATCTCTACCCTGTCCAATTATGTTTTATATGGGCGTAAACCATGTCTTAAGCTCTTTTTTAGTTACTTGGAGAATGTGGTGGGATTTATATCGCAGGAAATTCCATGATGCAATATAATCAAGCTTCGATACAATCGGTTCAAGTGAAACATGACTAAGTCAACAACAAAGATTTGTGTTGGGTTTGTAAAAGTTCTAAGTTCAGGAACGAGACATCAGCACACAAACAAAAAGCGGCGAGGGGTGGATAACTACTAATGGTAGAAAGCAGTTAGTGACATAACAGAAGGAATGTTGCAACGTTCCCAAAAAGGATAGATCTTTTGAAATTTAGTTAATGTTCAAAAAGAGGAAAAATGGGGGAAATGAAATGACAACGCGTCACATCATCAAAGTCAAATAAAGGAACATTGCATATAACCATAAAACGGTCAAGGGTGAAATCAAAATGACTATTTGAATTTAAGGTAATCATGCGGAGGTGTGAAAGGTAGATTGGCAGATGAAAGCAAGTGCCAAGATTGGGGCTTCATTTCTATATAAAGCAGGATAGTAATGAAGTCATACTTGTAAAATTAAGCAAACAACAACGCCATTTGTGACCCAAACTCTACGCATTCATGAATATTTTGGTTGAAAACAATCACAACACAATTTGCAGAAGATAAGATGGCGATGCATCAGATTTCGGTCCCATTTTCAAAGGCTTAGAACTAGAAGGAAGAGATGGGCATCAGATTGGCCATGCAGCAAGCTTAATGGAGTGATGTTGAGCCGTTTGATTTCATCGATGTGGCAAATAGAGAGTGGTTTTCTCAACCACAAGCAATTACTTCACAGTAAGGAGTGCTTGCACTACCTGATAGATTGTGAGGGTTTGATGCCAAGCGATTGGTTTGATTACCCATTTTCGGCCAACACGAAACACGGATGATGACCCTTCTCGGTACATACAATGAGGGAGCCATCCATTTGTTCAAGGAAGCCACAATTCATATAGATCCCAACACCATTGTGTGGGCTACAGGACTTCTAGCAAGGGGAAAGTTTCTGAAGCTTACAAGACAAAGAATCCTACTATTCATTCAGAAATCTTTGATAGATATGCATGCACAGCCAAAAGAGTGTGAAAATCATCAACTAACCAAAATACATTCCACCTGCTCATCTCATACAACGTCTTCATGTGAAGAATGCTTCTCAGGTAATGCTACGTCCTCAACAATCGCTTGTTACAACATGCACTTCTACGTCCTCATCTACATCTTCTTCACCAACTGCGAATTCCTCTCATGCCGACCCTCTTACAACTGTTGATAGTTTAGACAAACCTTGGAACAAATGTAAGAGCTTATAGCGTTGAAATTATGAACGTATACTCAATTATGTAGTAGGCTTTCTCAAAATCAATATAAACAAATAGAGCCTTAAACTAAGAGGTTCAATCTCACTCCATTCCTTTTCAGATAATGTTGACGTTGTCTAGGGTGTATCCATTGCAAATGAAACATGTTTTCTTGATCAAGTCGAATAATGAGAGGCAAGAGATACCTCAATCATAGAGCTAGGGTTTTGACTATGATTTATTGATCTAGTTTTCAATCAATGCATTTGGGCCCAAAGTTTAGCTATACAAGCTATGAAATCCTCTTCAACTTTTAGTTTGTCTCTAAATGGTTGCTTGCAATTCAAGGTTTTCATTAAAATGAAAAAGCTCGAGTTCATATGAAATTATAAGGGATTCATATTTTAAAGCCCTATGATCCCATTGTCTGAACATATAAACTTGTTTGCCATACATGTCAAGGAAGTTAGTGGTATGAGAGATAACATCTAACCACCAATCAATCCAACCAAG
The DNA here is from genome assembly GCA_037957365.1 of Torreya grandis. NCBI lineage: Eukaryota > Viridiplantae > Streptophyta > Pinopsida > Cupressales > Taxaceae > Torreya > Torreya grandis. The sequence goes on from JARHVA010000098.1 coordinate 881,913, forward strand.
CTCCCTAGTAGTTTTTGACATTAGATTCCAAATTATCTTAATGCACGCAAGAGTCTGCTATGGTCAAGATGTGGAGTGTTGAGGTAGAATTGAGTTTTAACCTTTTTCACTTGAGCCATATTCTATTTAATATAAAAAAGAATGGGGATATGGTCGAATAGAACAACCTTGGAAACCACACTAATTACACGGTCAAAGATGTTAGTGAATCAAAAAATGTTATGCTTGGCTAACAAAGCACAATGTAATCTTTTTAAAACCATATTATTGTCTTGATTGATGTTAGAATAGGTGAACCAAGATGAATCAGAGGAATGATAGTGTTGATGGCTAGGTTCAAATAACCCTAATTTATGATTCATGTAAAAATATCCCTCTTTTTCTCTAACACACCATCATGTACAAACGAATCCTTCCTTGTCCTCCATAGAGTCCACCATGTTAAAGTTTCCACACAAGATCTAGGGGTCCTCAAGTAGTGAGTAGTCAAGATACCACAAAAATTCCACCCACTCCACGACATTATTAGGGGAATAAATGATCACAAAATTAAGAGAGGAAACATTAAAATAAAAAAGTGACCACACTATTTGATGAATGGGGTCCCAACCACAACTAAATATACATTATGACAAATCTAGTGAAAGTAACATGACCACACTACCACAACCAACGTCATGGTTGGACCTATGAAACAACACTCCCAACAAAATGATTTTGACAGTGTACTGAAGTAAAAAAATCCCAAAATTTTAACTTTTTTCAAGCATAATCTTCATATTTTCAAAATACTAACAGTTGTCACTGACCATATACTTATGGGATGAGTCGGTGAGTCTTCAAACTTTTTAAGAATAAATAAACATAGAGACACAAGGTTCATATTTATCCCTTCTTCCAATCCAACTAAGTATGCCTAGCTATTAACCATAAACATTTTTTATTTCCACACATAAATTTCCGTATTTTAAATGCCCATTGTTTATCTCACAACTACTTGCCATCTTTAAGAGGTAGCAAAGGGTTGCATGAATAGTGGGTAACACTTTTACATTGAAAAACCAAAGGGTTTTCCACTGTGCTTGTTTTAATCACCTCTTAAGGAGGTTGTGATTATTGAGATATAAAACCTAGGCTTTGATAAGTCAAGAAGAAAGAATAAATTACAGTATCTAGGAAGGTGACAATGACCCTTAAAAGGTGGAAAGTGTTGCTTTATTGGTAGCCATTATTGAATCTCTTATGGGTTTATACACACAATTTTGTGTCTTTACTGTACCTTGAGATTGTTTGTTAACCTTTTTGTTGGTAGCAGTGGTCCAACCAAAAGAGGTTGTGGCAACATTTTATTCTCCACTTGGGAGGCTTTGGTTTGCAAGGAAGGTTGAGAGTTTGCCATGAGAGGGCATTCTAGTATCTTATGGTTTGTGTCTTGGTACCAAAATCATGTGTTGGGAAAATTAATACACATAACACATTGAGAAACATATTTTTATCATATTTGTATATCAGTGAGTTATTTTAGATCTTTTAAGAGGTCAACCTCTACACAGACTCACTTTCGTGGCCTAGAAGCAAAAAACTTATTTTGTTCATTACAAATGAAACACCTTAAGTGTTTGATAAGTTGGTCAAAAAAATCCCATAGAGGAAGGGGAGGCCAAGAAATTATATCCAAATAAGTATTTTGAATTTGTATTGTTCTAACACAACAAAATCCCTGGTGCAATGGGAGAACACAAAAAGGCTATTCTATATTAACCAAGGACCATGCTTAATTATAACAACATAATGTTCAGATCTTTAAATATTAAAAAGAAAATACCACTATTAAAATTTGCACACCCTCAAGCTTAATGCCATGGGGTTGCCAATTGAAGTGCACCCACCACTTAAGCATTATTTCTAAGGGGTTTTGGACAATTAACTATCCTACCAAAATAAATTTTCAAATTAGTGATATGTATTATCAAATTTAGGGGATTCAAGAAAAAAATAGGGAAAGAATTAATTGGGTTGTGTTCATTACCTTATGAAATAGTTTTAGTATGAACTTCCTTGGTCGTTTGGGTGCCATGATCACTAGAAGCTCTACCAAATTGTTGGACCCAAAATTTTGGCTAAATCCTTTTTGGAATAACTGGGGTAGAGTGGCATGGCATAGAAGAACATGATGCAAAAGACCATGGCACAAAAGGACTAATTCAGAATAAATTTACATAATAAATGAAGAACACAAGAACAAAGGATTCAAAACTAAGCAAAAGACTTGGGGAGCATGTATAGGAAGTGGGAGACAATTAGGGAGCAATTTGTAGGGATGAAAGAGACTAAGTCAAACATGAATCCATCACCAACCCATGGGAAGATAGGCACTTGGTGATGAGGATCAAGAACTGAATAGAGAATATAGGGGTACAAAGGTCAAGGTCCTTAGTAAATTTATTTAATTGGTTGCCACGACTCAAGTGTGTTGATGATTGTTGGCGAGTCACCATGAGTGTAATTATGATTATAATTACTTGTTCGGGGAAAACCAAGTATAAATACCCATGGATATAACTTTGTAAGATTATTGATGTGGTTGAGATTAGTATTGTTGATATTGTTGTACTCAGATAGTATTGACAGAGTTATACGAGTGAGTTGCATTATACATTGGAATCATGTAATCTTGAATCACTTATCAATATGATGAATGGAACTTATGTTACCTTAATATTGTTATTCTGATGACTATGGAGATAATGTTGTTGGTTATCTTGTATGATGTTGTTCAGTTAGACAAGTTTAGGTTCACATTTACCATTTGTACCTTCTTTTTCTTTTTGATCATTGAGTAATAAAGGTGTTAAGATGGATTATATAATGTGCATAGTAATGTGTATGTGTTCGATTGCCCCTATATGTTAACACACTATCACATGACAAAACTAATGGGAATCGATCCCTCATCATGTGTTTTAGGTGAGCACATGAGAAATCATTCTTGCATGAAATGCCAACACACCAGCACATTGGGATCTTAGTCACTTCAGTGCTCTCATTTAAGGGAAGTTATGCTTAAGGAAAAGAAACCCCAACATTTTATTTCTATTATTGGGAACCCGTATCACTTTCTTGCACGATGGTGGAAGATAATTGAATGATTATCACTTGAGAATATTGAGCAATGGTTTACTATTATTGAGGATAATTTTATAGTACCATTTCTTAAATCAAGAATCTCCACATGTACGTGGGTTGAACATAATTTGTATGACTCATTATATGAGACATTATTTGTAGAGGTACATGTTCACTTCCATGATTGGATTGTGGCTTATGCTCAAAACTCATTGAGAAACCATAGATGAAAGACAGCTTGGACATTAGAGAATAAGTCACCTCTAACACAATTGGGAGCATCTTGGACGTGTGCTATTGATGTTTGGTGGCTTGGGGTTTTGAATAGTTACATCTTGGAATACATAATTTTGACATATTCTTGTCCAGAGGAAGATCAGGTCCACTTCTTATGAGAATCACATGGTAGATATATTAGAAACTTTTTGCTGGAGGTTAAGAAGATTTTTGTAGATTCTGAACTTGAGACTTTTTCCATGGGAGGATAGACTCTTTCTTGCATGTTCAACACGGTTGGTGGGGAAAATCAGGGGCACTTGTGAAGTAGAATTGTTGGTTTAGTATGGTAGTCAGTCAGTAGGAATTGTGGAAGTGCAAGTATGACAAATTTTGGGGAAGGATTATGAGTGGAAGTATCTAGGAAGGGGATGGAAGGACTCAGGAAGTGTTGCAAGGGTCCTTAGGGAAGTGAAAGAGCATAAGGACTCCTTAACCATAGGATCGCACTTGATGCCATCTCAAATATATGCAGGAGAATCAAGTTAGGAAGTGGTGATTGAAGAACATGAGTTGGACAAGCCTAGATCCCCACCCACAACATGAACTCATGCTTTTGAGTCAAATGATATATTTGTACACAAATGGGATATAGATAGTGTAGAGTCATAAATTGAACTTGTGAGAGAGACATTTGTAGAACAAGTTTTAGACAATAGTTTATTGGCTATTTTTTTTCCTTTATGTAATAATTCTATAGCCCAACTTGGAATTCCTGGTGGACGAAACATAACTACTAGGCAAAGTACCGGCCTAACTGTAGTTACTCAACCTACCTTAGTACCCAACATCTCGGGTGCTTCTATTGCTAGGTTAGGCATGGGAGGTGAAACTGGTGGTGGTTTAGTTGGAAGACTTGGAGGAGGCACAAGAGGTGGTGGTGGACCTCCCCCACAAGGTATAGGAGGGACTGGAAGTGTTTCTCAGCAACCACCATTTCAAGCACCTTAGCCACCCGCTATATACTATGAGGTGACACTCCACTTGCCAGAGTATCAAGGTGTGGAGAATGTCATAGATCATGTTCACAAGTGTGAACTTATCTAGGGAGTGCATAGCATAACCTCTTCTGAATGAAAAGTAATCCAATTTTCAACCACACTTATGGACCATGCACATAAGTGGTACTAGAAGAATGATCTACAACAAGTTGTGGTGGATTATGATTAGCTCACGGTAGCATTCCTCCAAGAATTTTATATCTCAAAGTTTGAACAATAGATTATAGCTGCCCTATAAGATATCAAGTAGGAACTCACTGAGAGCGTGCATGAGCATGATGCACATGTCAAAATGCTTCTCTCTAAACTCTCTTTTGAGATAAATTCTATTCAACACCTGAAATGGTTCATGGGCGGTTTGTTGCTCCTTTTTAGACTTACCTTGTCATATAAAACTTTCACCAACCCATACAAGGCCTTAGAAGTTGCCCTTCACACTGAAGTTATTGGAATTATTGACACATGGATTAACCCCTTCATGGAGGCTCAAATCATTGCAATCACAATTTTCATGGCACTTTCAATGGCTTATGGTGTGTATATTATGAGTCTGAAGGCCAAAACCATAATAATTATCCTCATAAGAATATTCAAGTTGTGTTGAAGCAATCTTGTGAGATTTGCCAAGAAGAACATGATGCCCAAGAATATCCTCTGCTACAATATGCCACTCAATCAAGGTATCAACCTATTGTAAGATATGTGATGAATACACTCACGATTCCAATGATTGCCATCTCATTAGTGAAATTCATGAGGCATGCACGTGTGGTACGCATCAGACATATATTGCTAATAACTAAGATAATGGAGGTGATTATGATGGTCAAGGTTGAGGTCATGGGTGTGGTGGTGGATTATTTCCACCACAAGGTTGTTATAAACATGGTTCCCCTGAACACTACTAATGCGATTGCCCAATATATGCTACATATGCCTTTTGTAAAAATGAAAATCATTTGTAATAATACCCTGACTTGTACATTGCTATTATGAAGCAAAAAAATGAGAAGGGTGATAGTATGATACGTATTGAAGAGCCAAAATGGATATCGTGCCATGTAACTCTAATGGGTCCTAAAGTCAATATTACAACACGAAGTGGTGGTCAGTCCCAATCTATGTCCAATCCACCTATTGAGAAAGTTTAATGAGAGGAAGCTTGTGCTACTTATTATCCAGATGTTCAATAGCAAAAGGAGGTACTCCATGACACTATGAATATGGTAAGAGAATTGCAGGGAGAGATCTAGTTCCTCAAAGATCATGATGCTTCTACAAGTGCCAATATGTAGAAAGATACAAACCTTCATGATATGATGTATGATGAATTTCAAGAGTTGTGAAAATGACTACTAGATGAGGACATTATACTCTTATTACACAACTGGATAAGGCATCATACACCTAGGCCTATTGAATATTTCCAATTACACCTTACACGATGATAAGAAACTCCCATCCAACTTAACCCAGAAGAAGATAAGGACATATTAGTTAACACCACTATAGATGTATGGGTAATCCAAGATATCTTATTTGACATCAACATTGAATTAAATGTTCTCACAAAGCATGCCTAGTGAAAGATGTCCAACCCAACTTTACAACCTTCGCCCCATGTGTTATTTATGGCCAATAAGACTCGTGCTTTGCCCATTGGTGTACTTAAGTATGCCACCATGGATATCCTCGGTGTCACTTTCAAAGATGGTTTTGAAGTCATAGAATTGGCCAATGACTTCCCAAATATGTTGGGTTTCCCATGGTGTTACACTAATAATGCTAATTTGAGCTTTAAGAAGCACTACATAAACTTTAAGAATGATGATTAATGTGTTGTCATTCCTTTGGGCTATGCTCATGGGAATCCTTATGTTAAACCAATCGATTTTGATGAGGACATCAACTATATTTATAATGTCATGGCTCAAGGTACTAAATGCCTTGACCCCACCCTGGATGGCATCTTCCATTGGACAGATGCACAATCTCTATCTAACACCACTAGTAACACTTGTGACTAATGGGCTCAAGGTGACTATGATAGTACTGGGAGGATAGGTGGCACTATAGGTAGTCCCCATGATACTCGATATAAGTATCATAAATTCCATTTACTCATCTCCTTAATGGACAAATCATGGTTGTGCTACCTGCAAGACTAGATGAAGCTAAGAGGTTCCATGGTCAAATGGAGGTCTACAAGTTTGTGCAGTAGTTGGAAGCCTTTTATGACTTTGATGCTGATCGGGTATGATCAACTATTCATATTTTTTAGGGCACAATTGTTTGGTGGTGATGAACTCTTTGGGAGCATTTTCTTACTTGGGATTGAGTTCATTATGCTTTGTGCCATCATTTTCACCATGATAACTGAACATGTGACACCATCAATTATAGTGGCATTTGAGATTTGGAACCTCACCTTGAAGCTTGCGAGACTATGTTGATGATAGATGAAAACTTCTTGCCTTAATACCTTTGGGTTCACACATTATATGGCACTCTATGAACTTGGGCTACAGCGTGGGATGTCCATGAAGAGGTCCATCTAGACATAAGCTCTTGACATCTTCTTAAGAGTAACATGATTTTGGCACTATCATATTTGTCCCCATAGATGGATTTATGCCTTACTCCACAAGCCATGTGTCATGTTGGCATAGGTGACCCAGCCCCAGTTGAAGATTAGATCAAATGCATACATGGCATGTGGTAGGAAGGATTGATTATTTTTCACAAACCTAATGAGTAGGCATCCTCTTCACTACCTGAACTTGTACTAGACCATACACTACGAGAACAAATCATCAAGGGTAAGTAGAAATCATGTACCAAGTTGATGAAGGTGTTGAATCTGATCTGTCAGACCCATCAACTAATCATTTGGCTATGCACACATTGTATGGCATGCACAATGTTCACAACACCATTTAGGACAAACAATACCCATACTTGGATCCACTCCAGACCATTTAACAAAATATTGGCATGGAGGAAGCACCCAAGATGGTTAGAGTGGGTGATTATTGGTTTGATACCAAGATCACTAAGGTATTTGATCTATTAAAAGATTATCAATATGTCTTCCCACATAACTATATTAAAATGAACGGTGCGCATTATTATTTGGGCAAAATTCACATAAAGTTGGTATAAGGCATTCGATTTATTAGGAAGCAACCTTATCAGATGAATTCTAACTTGTGTGCTTACGTCAAGGAAGATATAGATAACATGTTGTGTGCATGAGTCATTACTCTTACCGATGAGTCTAAGTGGGTGAGTTTTATGGTTATAAGTATCAATAAGGATGGATGCATATATATTTGTGTGGATTGTAGGGTCCTTAACCCTACTTGCATTATATATCGCTTCCCAACACCTTTCACTGAAGAGATACTCAAAGGAGTTGTTGGGTGTGAAATCTATACATTTACAGATGGCTTATTTAGGTACCATCAAGTTCAGATTACAAAAGAGGATAATCCCAAGATGACATTTACAATCAAGTGGGGATACTTTGCTTACAATTTAATGCCATTTGGGTTGAAGAATGATCCTATTATGTTCACCTGAATCACAGTTGAAGTTTTTAATGACTTTATTCACAAGTTCCTTCAGGTCTACCTTGATGACTTGACTATTTACAGCTTAGTGTGGGACCATTGTTTAAATATTCAACTAATGTTTGAGTGCTACCAAAACCTTAAAATTTCCATAAATCTAAAGAAATTTTTTTTTGCTACACCCTTTGGCACTTTGTTTGGTCATGTCATATGCCACGATGGACTTTTAGTGGACCTAGCTAAGATTATTGTTATACTTCAGCTTCTAGTGCCAGTCACCCAAAGAGAGGTCCATGCCTTCCTAGTGCATACTAAACATTATAGAAAGTTTATTCATAGATATGTTAGGATTGTTGCACCTATAGAGGAGTTACTAAAACAAAATGGTCATTTTGTTTGGACCAGTGCTCACCAGCTAGCTTTTGTTACACTCAAGGATAAGTTTATCACCACACCTATTCTCTAGTTTCCATACTAGATAAAGCCTTTTCACATCCATGTAAATGCTTCTATCATAGCATTTGGTGTTATCCATGCTCAACCTGGTGAGGGAAACTTAAACCACGCTATTTATTTTACAAGTTGAAAGTTCATTTCAATTGAATGGAACTACACGACTACAAAGCACAAAGCATTATCTATGGTCTACACCCTCAAAATGTTCTGTTAGTACTTGCTGGTAACTCCATTTGCCTTCTTCATGGGCCATGAGGCACTAAAGTACTAAGAGAATAAACCGATATTGCATGGGGACATTTGCCGATGGATTATGTTACTTCAAGAGTTTTAGTTTTTAGTAATGGTTGAGCTAGGTAAGGCCAATTATGGTCTAGATCATCTTTCACACATTGAATATGGCGAACCAAAATACACCATATAAAATAATTTGTCTGACATGCAGTTGTTCCATGTCATGCACGTGCCTGAGGATTTGGAAGATATCATTGCCTTTTTTAATATAGGCTCAACACCATCTCACGTCAACACTCTAAAAAGAAGCAACTAGTTATTTGATTCACTCCATTATGGCTTATAGGGGAGACCTTTATAAGCTTGGCCAAGATGAATTACTTTGATGCTACATCATGCAACATGAGAGCACTGAGTTACTTTAATAATTTCATGAAGGTGTCATTGGAGGACACTATGTCGGTGAAGCTACAATGTAGAAGGTCCTTTTGTCTGGCTCATGGTGGCCTACATTATTTAAGGATGCTAAGACTTACATGCACTAGTGTGATATTTGCCAGTGCATGATAAAGCTGAACAAGAGGGATATGATGCCTCTTCATCTTATATTGTCATAAGAAACCCTTTGAAAAATGGGTCATTGAATTTTTGGCCCATCAACCCAGTAGGGATGTGTACTAGTGCACATTATGTTATCAATGTTATTGACTATCTTACTTGTCGGGATGAAGTTACACTGACAAAGGATTATACCACTACCACTACTACAAGATTCATTTGGGAAAACATCATTACATGGTTCAGATGTCTGTTGATTTTGACTAGTGACTGAGGCACCCATTTCCTTAATGATACCATTTGTATCATGTTGGCAGAGTTCATGATCATGCACCATAAGACAATGCCATATCATCCCTAGGCCAATGGTACACCTAAGGCAGTACTACATCGACTAAGATATGTAATATTGGATGCACTGACTAGGATGATCATGTGTCTATAGTATTATGGGCCTGTCAAACCACTTACAAGTGCTTAAACAAGAGCACACCATTTAATCTTGTGTTCGATATTGAAGTTGTTCTTCCAATTGAATTCCTTATTCTTTCTCTTTGCATTGTGCATGTTGGTTGACTAGATGATGAAGCATCCTTAAAAGTATGCCTTGATGCTTTGTTGCAGATGGATGAGACTCGATTCCTCACACACTGGAGTCAAGGAGTGGAGAAGTGCAAACAGAAAACATGGCACGATCATCATTTGAAGAACACTACTTTTGCTCTTGGTATGCAAGTCTTGGTCTAAGACTCCAAGTTTGTGTGCCACTCTGAATAGCTTCATGTACACTGGGATGGCCCTCTCATCATGCATAGTATCCATCCCACTGGCACGTGCAGGTTAAAGTGACTCGATGGCCAATCCTTTTTGGTCATTTCAATGGTAGTCAGTTGAGATCATACTTTTCTAAATAGTCTTTCCTTTTTGTAATAATAAGGTGTATGCCTTTAGATTAGTATAGGATTCCTATGTTTTTCAATAAAACATGGCACTAGTTACACACCCTTGAGTAGTTTTAGGGTCAACACTTTGATTTTATGATTCTTTGTATTGTCATGGAGGACCATGAATAAATTTAGTGTGGGACAAGGGTAGAACATCTATGGCATGCCAGGTTATGGTCTATGGGAATGCACGTAGGAGCAAAGGCACGTAAGTAGAAGTGCTTAAAGATAAAAGGGTATGTAGAATGTGGCATGTAACCACAAGCTATACGAGGTAAAGAAATATTCTTGCCTTTGGAATGGACAATATTCAAATTTTTTAAAATTGTCATACACTTCAAAAAAAGTGTGGAAACAGACATGTAATTAATACAAAGAGAGTAATGGTAACAACAAGTGTGGCAAAACTGCATCGTGGTAATACCATTATTAGCATTTATTACGTGAAGTGATGGTAGAGGTAGGGGTAATAAATGCAAGTTACCCCCTCGAGCTTATAAAAAGTTAAACAAGGGTCATTTCACTTTTTACTATTGCTATGATTGTGAACTCACAGAGCCAAAGGAGCATATTTGAGTTGTTTCAAAACAATTTCCAAGCTTCAAGATGAGTGCAAAATAATGAATTAAGACTATTTTTAGGTATTACAGAGTGTATTAGTTGAGGGGAATAGACAAAGTGTTGGGCCTCTAACCCATTAAGTAAAGTATTCACACCAACATGACATCCACCTAGGGGCTAAAAGATAATTTTGGCAAGTGGTTATCCTAAGGGTTTTTGTAGCTAGCTAGAGGTTACAACGTAAATCTTGCACCAGTTGGCAGATAGCTAACCATCTCCCAGATTTTTAGGGCATCTTTGTGGATTTGTAGAATGTGACAAGTGTAGTGTAGAGTTCACAGAGTCATGGAGTCAGTAGTTATGATGGTGGAGTTCCATCTCAACACTCAGCATGCAAATTCCACCCTAGCGAAAATGCTTATGGAGGCATATATAAGGAGCTCAAACCCGAAGATAAAGAGGAGGCGAAGAACTATAAAGAAACTCTGGCAGAATGAATTTAAATCCTTGCTTTGTAAACATTACTCTAACAACCATTAGGGCTTATAAATAATATTGAGGCCACTATGGCTCCAATTATATATGCCCAATGTCATTTGTGAGCCTCTAGGTTGTTAGTATAAAATATGAATATAAACTCTACTATGGACTTTGAATAGTAACAAATGATGTTACATTAAATGTACTCTATCCGGTTTTCATGTCTTTTTTTATTATTAATGTGATGCGAAGATTTGTGATATCATGCTTTTGATTGAATTATGTTCATTAATGTTCATGCATTTTACTGGTTCGTTACTTTAATAGAGTCTCTGCACTTTTTGTGATGTCACCATCATTTTGCATAAAGTATGAGTATAGATTATGTGCTAGTAACCCAATCCTTATTTAAATTGCATCTATTTAGTATGAGTAAATTGAGTAAAAACAGCCTTACAACCCTTTAAGCACCTCTACGACCCCAAGTTTGATCCAAGAAAGGCTTGCGCCTATGGATCTTCCTTAAGTTTTCATTGAATTGCTTAAATCACCTCACTAAAGCTTTGTGCCATGGCACAACTAGCCCAACACAGGCCCCAATTCATTCTCAGATGCACTTCGATTGAGCGCATAAGGTTTGTGGCTTATGTGGATTGATGTCAGCAGAATCAAGTATTCAAATGTTGAGTGCAAAGGGAACATCTCATGCTTACGCCTAATTGTAGTAAATTGAGACCCTAGACTTTTCACAACATTTTGGTTCTGTTGTCGAGACCCATGTTAAATTTTATTACTGTAATGGTGCGATGGAATGATGTACCATTTTCTCTCAAAAACATTAAGCACTAGATGTAATAAGTGGAAGATAGTTTTGTGTTGAAGCATCCAAATTACAAAGGATAGAATCTAAGAAAATAGGTTCAAGACAACCTATATGATGCTTTGTACGAGGTCTTTTTTTGTGAGTTACCTAAGCATGTGTATAGGTGGTTTGCTTCATATTCAAACCATAGAAGAAGAATTTACGGATGATGTTATGAATGGACAAAGGATCACCTAGAGAGGCTTGAGACCCTGGATGTTACTTGGACTAGAGCAGTGGATAAATGGTGGCAAAGAGCCCTAAATAGATATGTACTTGAGTTCACAGTCTCAACATATTCATGCCCTGAGGAAGCAAAGTACTAGTTTTTGTGAGACCCTAGAGGCAAGTTCATGAAGGAGTTCAACGCAGATCTAAAAAAGCTAATGGAAGGCTAAAATCCTTTCACATATGAGCTACGTAAAGGGGGAGAAGGGGATGTGTAGGTGAGGCATAATGGAAGGGGATGAGTAAATTAACACTTGAGAGCTTACAAGATAGGTATATAATAAGAGACAGTGCCAACTGGTGGAGGATATGGAACCTAGAAGTGTCGAGAGGACCCATAGTGAATGGGAAGGGCATGGGAAAGGATCTCTTGAAATACAAAAGCAAAGAGATGAGAGATATAATGAAGCAATGGACTGAGATCAACACTTGACAAGTGTAGAATTTGTTGAGTTCCTACAAGATTTGGTGACTACAAATACGCTTAATGCACCTACCCCCTATGAACCTGAGGTGCATGCTCATGTGCTGGATCCCCCACTTGAAAAAGTACATAAGTGCTTGTTGACCCTGATAATGTCTCAAATTTTATACATTTTGTAGATTTAGATTATAACTTTGTGATTGAACAAATTATTCCATACAAGGAGGTGAATGCAACTACCTCTAGACCATTAGGCGCTAGCTCACCACAATAAAACTTAAACATGAGCATACTAACTCAGCCAATGTTAGCAATGCAAGGTAGATAATAGCCCATAGGATGTGGTTCAACACCACAAACAAGTAACACAACACCAACAACATCAACTACACCAATAGTAATGATGAGACCAATGCCTACCTCTGTGGCTGGAGGCATTGGAGGACCGCTACCAAGACAGGTAATGGGGGGACAAGTGCCTCAAGTACCAGCTTCCCCCCCCATAGTAGATATACTATGAGATGGTTATGCACCTCCTAGAGTATCACAACATGAATTTTTTTTAGAATATGTGCTAAAGTGTGAACTACAGTCGTGCGTGTGAGGCATAACCCAGTCGGAGCACAAGGATACTCAGTTTTCAAATACTTTACTTGATCACACCCACAAATGGTACAAATTTTTTGATCTAACCAGGCCATGGTTGACTATGATACCCTGAAGGATGCATTCATGAAGGAATTTGACATCCCAGAGTTTGAACAACGGAGCATCATCGAACTAAAAGAAATTACCCAAGCACTCTCAAAGAGTGTGTGCTTATATGATGTAAGGTTCAAAACTCTCCTATCAAAGCTCCCATATGATATTCACCCTTCCTAGCATGTGAAATGGTTCATTTGGGGGTTTCTTATGCCATTTCAAAGAGCACTTTCTATGAAGACTTTTACAAACCCTTGAGAAGTGCTTAAAGTTACACTTCAAGCTAAGGTAGTTAGAAGTGGAGACATAGGGATCAACCCATTTATGGAGGCACATATTGAAACTATGTCATCCCAAATCCAAAAGCTTACCATCATATATACACATGATGATCGAAGTAGACTGTGGTGTACCGACTACAAAATAGAAGGCCATAATAGAAGTAACTACTCACAGAGGAATGTGTGCACCCTGCTTCTAAGCTGTGAAGTATGTCGAGAATGCATGACGTTTGAAACTATCCTTTATTTCAAAGCACTAGCTAAGTCAAGATAATGATTTATTATCATTTATGAAATGATTTCACCCATACCACTATTGATTACTGAGTGATTAATGAAATGTGCAAAAACACGAAAAGAGGTGCACGATAGGCTACATTAGCAATCGACAAACAAGCAAACCAAGGGAATGATGACTATAGCTAACAAAATATAGGCTTTGAGATGCAACGAGGCATTAGAGGATGAGGTGGAGGATGTAGTGGTGGAAGGTTCCCACCGTGTTCATGCTATAAGTGTGGCTTAATAGAGCATTACCAATGTGATTGCCTTATGCATCCCATGTGTGGGTATTGTTGAGGGCCCCATAAGGTCGAAAAATACCCTAACCTTTACAAAAATTTGACCTAAGATAGGCCTGACACAGACAAGGGCACAAGAATGATTAGGCATGAGTAAAAGACATAAAAATGGACCCTAAAGGCACAACCTACACACACAAAGGTAGTCAAGGTATAGGCAAATAATTGTAGTGGATTCACCACTCAATTACCAATTGTGCTAGTACTGGAGTTATGCCTAGAGTATTGGGATAAGGGTTAAAATGAGCACATAATACAGCTTGAACCAAAAGTTGTGTCATACCCAGACCTAACGTACCAAAAATATGTATTACAATAGGCTATGAGTGTAATCCAAAACTTGCAAAGGGATCTATAATTAGCATGAGACCTAGAAGCATAGGCTATCGCCTCTCAAAATAAGTTGAATAGCCAAGAAGTTGAAGTACAAGAATTAACTGAGATCTTGTACCTCCTACAAATAGAGGGAATGTTGCCCCTATTAAATAAATTACTTCTGGAGCATGTAGGTCAAAAATAAGTTGAGGTCATCGTGCCACACATGGAGAGGGCACAAGAAGTTTGACATACATAAAATGTTGAATATGACCAAGAACTCCTGGTGGATGCCATTATTAACAAATGGTCTATCTGTGAGGTTCTCATGGACACACGTTTTGAGGTCAACATCTTGACAAAGATTGCTTGGGAGAAAATGGGTAGACCAGCCTTGAGATCTTCCTCTCATGTACTCTCCATGGCCAATAAGACCCAGGCATAGCATATCAAAATTTTGAAGAGCATAGTTATAGATATCATGGGCATTGAATTATGTGTTGACTTTGAAGTCATAGAGTTAGCAGAGTAGGACAACTACCTGACGCTTTTGGGAAGGTCGTGGTGTTATGCAAATAATGCAAATATGCACTTCAAAAGGTGCTACATGACCTTTGAGAATGGAAAGGAGAGGGTAGTTATACCTCTCTCAAATTACCAAGGACCCTCCTATGTCAAGAGTGTAGACATTGAGGATGAGATCAACGATATCTATAACATCATAGCATAAGGTGTCGATACTCTAGAACCAAATGATCAAGGAATTCTCTATTGGGAAGATGGACAGTCAACCTCATACACCATAGATGTTGCTTGTGACTGATAGGTTGAGGAACTATATGAGACCACTAGTCGACAGTGATGTTTGGTGCGTGCAAAGGTGTCAAAATCAGTAAATACAAGCTAGATACAGATTGATCACACTCCTAAAATATGGGTCCCTTGTACCAAGAGAAAGGGAAAAAGAGCATTTCACCTCAGTAAGGGAAAACTTGTTGTACTTACAAGATTTGAAGGAAGTAATCATGTGGAGGACTATGTTCATGACCTTGAGTCATGCATTCCAAAAGAGATGGATACAATGGATGCACTAGTGTATACATTAAAGAACATTATCGCTCGTTGGTGGGCAGCACAAAATCCTAGCTTGCCAACTTGGCAGGATGTAAAGGTAACTATTTGCACCAGATTCAGAAAAAGTAATGAGGACCTGGACATTTCAGCCTACTCTGGGAAATCTGACCCCATAGCACATGTATGTCTTTGCAAAGAGATGTGGAGTATTTGCAGTGAAAATGCCCCAAGAAATCTATGGTTGCACGCTTTCTATAGAACCTTAAATACTTGGGTGTGGGTGTGGTATGTAGTCAATGAGACGCACAATGAAATAGCAGACTGGGATACCCTTAAGGAGTGGTTTGTTCATAGCTTTTTCCTTTTCTTCGTAAATCTTAAACTAATTGTGCCATTACAATTATTTTAAAGGTCAGTGTTTGAGGGTATTGCTCTATTGGAGGAGTGCCTAAAGAACGTATTTGGTGAAAAAGGGTTAGTGCTCCCAAATTTATTCAAATAGAAAACTTGGAATAATGACTCTAGTGATGAAGATGATGACACATGGAAGGCATGCAACTGAAAGAATTTGAAAGGTAAAAGGAATTCAGTGCACCAAGTTGAGAATAGCACCTAGAATAAGAAGACCCTACCCATCTTCGGGTAGAAATAACTGAGAGCAGTAGACAAGTTGAGGATTCACACCAAGAGAAGAAATAAACCTACCAAGCACAATTAAGAACTACCAAGGTAGATATCAGTTCAGAGGGGGAACCCAAAATTCCCACTTTGGGTGCCTATTGGTCTAAAAATGAACTGACACATATTGTTGATCTCCTCAAATAATTCCAAGACCTTTTTATGTGAAATTATAAATATATAAAATGTGCACACCCACCCTCAGGAAGATGAGCATCAAACTAATCAATAATACAAGACCCATCAAAAAGCAGCCTTACAAGATGAACCCAAATATTCGCGTCAAGGTCAAGACTAAGATTGATGGCATGTTAGCCGCGGGCATCATCTACCCTGTGCAAAAATCTGAATGGGTTATCCCCATGGTCATCAACATCAAAAAGGATGGGCGCATTCACATTTGTGTTAACTACAAACCGTTGAACACTGCCTGCATGACCGACCCCTTTCCAACTTTGTTCATCGATGAAGTATTGGATGGTGTCGTAGGTTGCGAGATATACACATTTACTGATGGGTTCTTAAGATACCATCAAGCCTAGATCAAGGAGGAGGACAAGCCCAAAACCACCTTTGCGATCGAATGGGGATGTTTTGCTTATAATGTAATGCCCTTTGGGATGAAGAATGTGCTAGCCATTTTATCTCAAGTGGTGATCACTACATTCAAAGACTTCATTCACAAGTTCTTCCAAGTATACTTAGATGATTGGACAGTGTATGGGTTGGTGAAGGATCACTATAATAATTTGTGCCTAATTTTTGAAAGGTGCAGGTAGTATAAATTTACTTGAATCTCAAAAAGTGTGTCTTCATAATGTTGTTTAGCACATTGATCGATCACATCATCTGCAAGGATGGTCTGCTCATTGATCCCGCCAAGATTGCAATCAACTTTCAACTTCAAACACCATCAACACAGAAAGACGTTCGAGCCTTTCTTGGGTATTGTGGGTATTACAAGAAGTTCATAAAGAATTATGATAGGATTGTAGTGTCGCTAAAAGAGCTCTTACGAAAGGATGGCCCATTTTATTGGGGCGCAACATAGGAAGATGCTTTTGAGACCCTGAAACTCAAACTAGCAAATGCACTGATATTGCAATTTCCCAACTGGGCAACTCCCTTCCATGTCCATGTCAATGCCTCTGGTACCATAATCGGTACCATTCTCTCACAACTAGGCGAAGTGAAAATGGATCATCCTATTTTTTTTCAAGCAAAAAACTAACCAAAGCAAAACAAAATTACACCACAACTGAGTGTGGGGCGGTTGCCATGGTTTATGCCCTGCAAAAATTTTGATAATATTTTTTGGCAACCCCCTTCATCTTCTTCACTAATCATGAGACACTTAAGTACATGATGAAAAATCTTGTTTTGCATGGGTGTATTTTTTAATGGATTGTTTTTTTTCAAGAATTCCAATTTTTTGTGGTAGTGAAGTTCGACAAATAAAACTCAGGCCTAGACCATTTATCTTGCATCAAGTCTGGCAATGCGATAGTGCCAATTGAAGATAATATGCCTGATGTGTAACTTTATAGGATCCAACACATCCTAGAAGACTTGATAGATATCGCCACATTTTTGACCTCCAGATCTATGCCTCAAACCATAACAACTAAGGAGAAGAAGCTCACGGTTCGTACCACTCCTTTTCAACTCATTGGCAGGGAACTGTACAAGTTGAATTGTGATGAAATCATGCACTGATGTGTATTGGAGCATGAACATGACTTAGTATTGAAAGAGGCGCATGAGGGAAATATTGGAGGCCATTGTGCTAGATACACCATGACACAAAAAATGCTACAATCAGGCTTGTGGTGACCAACTTTGTTTTATGATGCAAAAGATACGCCAAAACATGTGACGTCTGCCAATGCACTGGTAAACCAACCACCAGCATGAGATGCCCCTTGTCCCATCCTTGCACAGGTGTTATTTGAAAAATGGGCCATTGATTTGTTGGGCCTATTACTCCCATTTTAAGGTGCATAGGCACACAATACATTATGGCTGCCACAAATTACTTCAGCAAGTGGGCCGAAGCAGTGCCAACCAAAGATTGTACATCTGCCATAGGAACAAGATTCATTTGGGAAAATATTATCATTAGATATGGATACATGCTTATCTTGACTAGAGACCATGACACGCGCGTCATCAATGAAACAATTCAGATCTTACTATATGAATATATGGTGGTGCACCATAAAATGACACCCTACCACCCCTAAGCTAATGGCACCACATAGGCATTCAATAAAATATTAGGGACATGCCTCATAAACATATGTGATGTTGGATGCAAGGACTGGGATGATCATGTGTTAGTAGTATTATGGGCCTATTGCATAATATATAAGTGCCTAAACAAAACTACACCATTTCAACTGGTGTTTGGTGCAAAGGCTGTTTTACTAATGGAATTCATAGTGACCTCATTGTGCATCATGCATATTGGTCGATTGGACAACCAAGAGTCTTTAAGCGTATGCCTAGAAGATTTTTAGAGGCTAGATGAGACACGCACCCAAGCATGATGGAGCCAGTAGATAGAGAAGCCCTGCCAAAAGGTATGGCATGCTAAGCACATCAAGCACAAAGTGTTTACATAAGGTGCATTGGTATTGTTACATGATTCTAAGTACCTCAGGCACCCAAGCAAGTTACAAATTAGGTGGATGGGACCTTATATCATCCACAACATCTTGGATACTGGTGCATGCAAACTATGCAGGTTGACTGGTGAAATGTTCTCTGGGCATTTCAATGGTAACAGATTGAAAGTATACCATCACTAGGATGGCGCTCACATCATCTAACACCACCTTCTAGGTCAAAATTTGGTTGCTTGGTTTTGACCATAATAAAATTGACACAAGCCATATATTTCTTTATGTTTGTTTATTTTGTGTTATTTAAATAAGCATGGCACTTTCAAGCCCACAGGAGAAATTTTTTGATGCTTACACCCACATAAATCTAGTTGGGTGAGTCAAGCCTAGGCACCGTTTAAGCGTCTGAGGCCAGACACCTAATTTTTTGGGGGTGTGTGAAGTTTGTCAGATTCAGTGAACTGTAAGTATAGATTGATGAACCAAGGCACACAAAGTGTTTGTGCATAAGAGACCAAGAGGAGATAATGAGGTGCTGGAGGAGCAGTGCAAGGATTTATATGGGGTATGGGAAGCGAAAGCAAGAGACAATAAAGTGCAAAGAAATCGACCAAGAAAGAGAGGCGTGCTTGAAATAAAGCACAACACCAAGAAGAAATGGTACCTAAGAGGTTTAATCACATGCATGTGAAGCACTGTACCCAAGTAACTATAAGAATGGTGAAGGTCATGCCAAGTTAAATAAAGTACAAGATAATGACCATTATGATAGTTGGCACCCAACCAACAGTTGGTAAAAAGTGACCGTTTGAATCACCTATCACTTCACCGAAGAAACCGTTAGCAAATTTAATGCTACAGTGGTGAAAGAATAAAGATTTGCATTAAATGAGCAGTTGGCAGTGGATTTTAGCAGATTTTGTAGGTTTTAGCATATTTCAAGAGTCTAAATGTTGCCAACCATCAATGTGGTAGATGAGAACAACTTATAAAAGGGTAGATGGCAAAGGAAGGAAGGTTACTAACATTTTCAAGAGTTTAGAACAGAGCCAAAAATTGAAGCCATTAAACCAAAAAATGCTAATAGAGAAAGAAATAGTCACCCACAACCCCCCTAAGCGAGAACGAAAAAAAATAAAGAAGATTGTGTTTCACCCTGAGGAGAAAGGGAGGAAAACGGTGGGAAGTTGGCAGAGAAACAAGGGAATAGGACTTTGGCAAAATAACCAAGCCATCATTAATAGGGTAGGAAGCTCAATAGCCAAATGCATAGTCACATTTCCAGCAACTATGAAGCATGCTAAGCACAATTTTGAGCTTTGGTAGAATCAACTAGATGTGCTTCAAGAGTATCAAGTTTAGGATAGGAGAAAAATGACTGAGCAAAGGTCCACTACAAATGCAAAAAGATGCGAAGAAAGCATGGGTAGTGAGGGAAGTAGCTACCACAAAACATGAGGTGTAGATGGTAGATGGAGTAAGCATCGCATAGATAGATCCAATCGTGAGTGCAAAGCTCACTTATAGAGAGATGGAGTACCCACCATAAGTTATGGTGGGGGAGAAGTGGGTGTCCTTTGCGCATGTTTGAAATCTTAAGGACTATAACCATAGAACATGCAACAACATGTAAGAGTTGAATAAGGACTAGATGATAGACACTGGGAAGAAGACCAAGGTAGGTGCCATGCTTTTCAATACCTCTATCAGAGATAAATTTCAAACCACAGGTGCCAAATAATTGTTTAAACTACTAAGCTTCGGCAAGCCATAAGACTTGGTGTATTTCTTCCTCTTGTGGGTGCATGGAAATTGCTTATACTTTGTTGGATGGCACATGAGGATCTCTACAAGTCTTATTAGCAGAATCACAGGGCTACTTGGTGTAGGAGCAGACATACGAGAGATGATGGAGAATGAGGTAGAGGTAGAAGGGTCGCAAAATTCTTGGGCTACTACAAGTCAAGGTTTGTAGTCCCCACCAAATACATCCAAGACCCCAACACAAGGGCAATAATTCACCTTGTTAGCGCCAAACTTTGATCTAGCAGTCGGTGGTCCGATATCAGTAACACCTTCATGTGCATTGCCCACCACATGGTGCAAAGAGTAAGGTTCAACAACTCCAAGTTCATCATAGAGAAGATAATCAAGAATGCACAATAGTCTCATCGAGTGTGTGAGACCTTTCGATGGGGGTACATGCTGATCTTAATAGTAATGGAGGAGGTAGGTGTGCCAGATGGCGATGACAATCACCTATGGGTGTTCCCACCAAGCCACGAGTCCCCTATGATGAAGTAACAAGAATTCATCTGCCCCCCAACTTATCACATAAATATAAAACTAGGGTCCAAGGGTGGTTTGAAAGGTATGTAGAAACCTTTGGGAAGGAGTGACACATCCCACAAGAACTCCCCTAACAACCGGTGGTAATGGCAACATTTGTCATGATGCAACACTTCTGTGTGGTGCGCCTACAACTCACACAGGGGAATCTTTCAGGTTGGATTCAGTTGCCTTACACATTTTCAGCCAAATACTTCATGATGATGCTAAGGAGAATCCCTAATGTGCAATAAATTGAGATCCAAGCCAAGGTTGTGGATCACAACAAAAGAATGATGAGGTGCCAATTTGTGCACCCCATAACAAAGGCCACCAAGGATGAGGATGATGACAATGACCGGCTTGACATCCATCCCCTCCAAAGGGTAATAATAAATGGGAGGATCCTTAACCTCTATTATGATATGAAGCCACGCAAGAAGTGCGGAGATCTTAGAAAGGATGACGATCGCCCCCTCTTAGTCGATGATATAGGGAAGGTTGTGCCAAAGCTACAGGCGAAGACAATCCAAAGGACATGGGGTGAAAAATTAGAAGAGATCACGGAGCGCATACAATTGAAAATAGCCTTTGAAAAACAAATTGCACCCCCTGCTTCAAAGAAGCGTATGACATTCATGTAAGAGGGTACTTCTTCCAGCAATAATCCAAAGAAAAAGACCAAGGGACCTATAGCATTCCCTACCATAACCCTTATGTATATGGAAAGAGAGGTGACCCTCGTGCCCATAATAGAGGAGGAAATTGAAGAAGGCAGAGCAGGGGCCTATATCTTGCAAGTAAGGGAAGGTGAAGAAGAGCTCAGAACTGGGAACGTTCAGGAAGCCTTGCAAAGCAGTGTGACTTCCACGCTACAAGTGATGGAAGAAATGATGATCCTAACATCCAATGCCACCTCCTTAATGATCCCATCAAGGAAATTAGCACTGACACCTAGGGATGAGGCCTCCCCATTGGCCCCTTAAATTATTGAGGAGAAAAGAGCGACCTAGAGGAAGATGGGACTAAACGATGAAGATATCGATCGGGCTTTGGTGCTTGAAGAGAAGCTTGACTGGGAATAGAAGAAGGCCAAGCTAGAGAAAAGGGCCCTAAAAGTTCCCTCAAGCATAAGACCAACAATATAAGTGGTCCAATAGGTATTAAGTGACCCCACCAGACAAGCAGAAGAATCTACGCAAGAGGCACACCCAAGTAGTGAGGGGGTGTCTCAACACAAAGAAGGTGATACTAGCATCACCGAATAATAATAGAGACAACTGAGGAGCACCAATAATAATAAGGCTACACTAGCATCGAAGGGATAACCCTAGAGGTAAGTATTGAAAATCCCTAGTGTTGACACTGTGGATTGCACCCTTGAGAGAAGGTTGGGCTTCTCTCTTCCACGTGACACAATGGAGACTCCCCTCTTGCCTGTGGGTCTGGCAAAATTGGGGGGAGAATCTCTAGATAAGGGCTAGCTCCCTTTGATGCATCTCTGGGTTATTTCACTACTACTGCTAATATATAGAAGGGGGGTTGAAAAGAGAGAAGGATGCTGAAAGCATAAACTAACCTAAGATGGTGATGCACCAAACAAGTTTGATCTACTCATTACTCACACTTTAAACCATAATAACACATACATACACTTTATCTGATGAAAGGACCAGACTGTAGGGAGCTTAACAGGAAGGCTTAATGAAGACACACAAAAAATGAACCTACCACAGTCGTTGTAGAAAAACACATTGTCAGGTAACTTTCTTCTGTCTCTGTGCTCCAGATACAAATCTTCTTGTTACCTACAGGGATGGCGCTTTGTCTATACCAGGTGTGTTGGTATCAATCTTGTGAAAGCATCATGAAAAAATGACTGAACACAAGGTTAATACTCAAGCACACTCAGAGATATATCCAACTAAATAGAGGTAAAAAATGTTTTCTATTGATTCAAGGTGAAAATTTGGCAGAGCTTTGCCTTACAAAATGAGAGATGCCTCCTCAACATGAGAGATTACAATATATATATATAGAAAAAGAGGAAGCAATGGCGCCCTTTTTTACAAGTGGCCCATGTTGCGTTAAAAAACATTGGGAAGAGGAAGCCGTTGAAAGAGAATGTTGTGTCGGCTGCCAGTCTTGACTTTGGCATTCAAACATTATTGTGAAAGCATGGGCCGCGCTCCTTTGTCTGCAAATAAGATCACTTCTTAAAGACATTCACACGGTTGTCTGCTCATCAATGCAAAGTGAAGAAAAATAGGCCACGCCTTCACTACTCGTGCTCCTTGATGGCCACTTGGCAGAGACTGTTTCAATCATTGGAATAACTCTTTGTGCCGACACCTTTTGCCACCTGGGCTATTTTGTCCATATCTCATTATTTTGTCTCTTCATGGCTTTGTATTTTCCTGGAATTTGAGCTCTCGGGGCTATCTTATCATCCTTTGTTGGCTCCTTGGGCTCTTTTATCAGTAGGTCACTGAGTTCATTCTTGACTTTTGTCTTTTTCCAGCTTTGTCCTCTCCTGAATTTGTCTTTTGTCATCTCTTTTGTCTTTTCCTGGCCTTTTTGACTCCTTTCTCGGTGGTCTCTTCCCTTTAGCCTTAACCCTGTTGAATTCCCTCAGGTTCACGCTCAAGCATTTAAAGATCAACAGTTATTCCATTGCCTTGAATTTGACATTTGCGGGGACGTCATCAGACGTCTAGATTCTAACGGCTAGTTTGCGATGCTCAATTTTGACGTCTTAGGGCCCGTCACCCCCTTGGCAATTCCTTCGGCTTTCCTTTCCTTTGTCTTTCTTAGCTCTGTGTTCCTTTGACCTGGCTTAGTCTTTGAACCCTCCTGAAGGGAAGGTGTCCCTTCGGGCCTTGAGAAAGGTTCCTTTCATGGTCGTTGAGAGTCCCCCACAAGGCCACCTGCCCTTCGAAGTCCTTTGGACGGCCTTGGCCTCCCAATTCCTTCGGGCATTTTGTTCGAAGGAAATGTTCCCTTCAAAGTTCAGCGCTTTCTTTCCAGCGAATTCCTTCAGACAAAAAGTCTGAAGGAACTCCTTTAGACTGAAAATGTTCCCTTCAAAGTTCAGTGCTTTCTTTCCAAGAAATTCCTTCAGACAAAAAGTCTGAAGGAATTCCTTCAGACTTTTTGTCTGAAGGATTTGCCTTGTTCAATTTGCCACAGGATTTTCTTCCAAAAGAATTTCTTTTGGTTCCTCGCCTTGTGAATTTCTTCGGACAAAATGTCTGAAGGAATTCCTTCGGATATTTTGCTCGAAGAAATCCAGCCTTTGTTTTATCTTTTGCCTTGGCTTTTTCGAAGGAAAACTCACCCTTTTTGCCTTGTCTTTTGATTCCTCTACAAGGGTTCCCTGCCCTCCGCAAGGGCACTTGGACCCCATCAAACAACTCCATTCGGCACCTGCCTGCCCTCTACAAGGGCATTTGCCCTTCGGAGCTTTGTAAGAGACTCATATTCCTGCTGGCCCATCCCCTTGCCGAAAGTTTGTCTAAGGCATTTGCACAAAGCGAAAAGCTCCATACTGAACCGAAACCTGCAGGTCTTTAGATCTTTCAATGTTTTATAAGAACAGGTCTTATTGCAAAGAAAAGGGGATTTTGCAGAAGGTGGGTACATGACTAGACTGAGGGTTCAGAATGGTAGGGAAAGAAGGAGACCGATTTTGGCCTGCAGGGCCAAAATGTTCAACAAATTGGCGATTCTCAGGGGAAGAATGCCTACTATGCTTAGAAACCAGTAGCCTCAAAGTCCATTGGGTATGGAATCAAGATGTAGATTTGAAAGAGTTAGCAACAGCCTTGAGATATCCAAGAATCAATCACGAAGGTTTTACCCCAAAAAGGAAACGAAATGCACACAAGATTAATAAAACTACTAACATGTGCAAAAGCACTTAGAAAAAACAATGAAAATATGTACATGATGGTAGAAAGCTCAGTGATAATGCTTAAGATGTATCCAATTAATTGGGATACACAGTTCTTCACCATCCAATCTAGAGAGTTGGAATGCATTGTGTTGCTTGCACTGAGTGATGACATATGAACCACTCCATAGGGCATCAAACTTCGTGTGCTTTCCAGGCTTAGCTTGGTCCTCATCCCATTTTAAGACGATGTCTCCTTCAGAGAAACCTTTTGATGAATATCTCTTGTCGAAGTGCTTCTTCATTTGTTGTTGGTAGCTGGTCATAGAAGCCATAGTCTGGTCCCTTGTCTCTTGAAGTTCCATCAGCTCACATAGCCTAACCTCCATGCTATTGCCCTCTTCTAATTGTAGCTGGTGAGCAAGGTCCAAGGCTGGCAATTCAAGTGAAATAGGAAGTCTATCTTCCCTTCAATACATGACTGTGTATGGTGAATTATCAGTTGCCCTCTTTGGAGTGACCCTGTCTGCCCACAACACTATTTTCAACTTGGCATGCCAAGTTCTCTGATTCTCTTTCATTATTCTTTTGATAATCCTGATCAGATTCTTATTGGTGGACTCAGCCAGCCCATTCCCTTGTGGGTAGTAGTTGGAAGAAGTGTTTAGATAGATGTTGTATCTCAATGCCCACTCACTCGTTCTGGTTCCCAAGAAGGCCAATGTGTTGTCTGATATGATGGTAGTTGGGACTCCAAACCTTGTCACCAGGCCTTCATAAAAGTCCAGGACTGCACTTTCGTTGGCCTCCTTCAAAGCGACAACATCTACCCATCTTGTGAAGTAGTTTTTGGTGGTCAAAACCCATTTATGGCCAGCATTGGAGGGAGGATTGATCATCCCTATGAAGTCTAGGCCCCATTGCATGAATGGTTGCTCCCCCTGAATAGGCTATAGAGGCATTACAGCCAGCTGTTGCTTCCCATCAAAAAGTGCACACTTCTGGCACTATCTTACCCAGGTATGGGTATCTCTGAATAAAGTGGCCAGAAGTAACCAGCTCTTATTATTCTCACAATTGTAGGCATAGGATCAAAGTGACCACTAGTTGGCCCATCATGGAACTCAGACAACACCCTATCAACCTGACCTTGGTCTATGCACCTTAAAAGTACTCCTGAGAAATTCTTTCTAAAAAGCACTCCATCAATCGAGACATAAGGGAGAGATTGGAGTCTGAAATATCTCCTCTTGGTCCTATTAAGGCCCTGCAGGCACTAACCAGTAAGAAAGAAACGCCTCATATCTGATGTCCAACCCTTCATGATTGCTGGTCCTTTTGTTGTGGCTTCATCATGAATGAGCAAACTGTCCTGCCTCTGCTGTTTAAAGTCTGCAGCAAGGTGTGCACACAAGCCTTTTCCTCTTACCAGCTTGGTGGTTTTGATATCCACGTCATATTCCATTACTTTAGTGATCCATCCCACTCTCTTTTCATTCAGATCACGATTGGTCAAGAAATCTTTGTTGCTGGGATGTGGAACCATGAGGTGAACCTTGTTGTTGGACAACATATGTCTGGCTTTCTTCAGGTTCCGTATGACCGCAAGGACTTGCTTCTCCACATATGTATACCTAACCTTGAAATCCTCTAGACCCTAGCTAAAAAAAGCAAACGGTTGTTCAAGGTTCTCACCATTCGCTTGGGTAAGCATAGCGGAGATTACCTCTTCATTTTTGAAGGTGTAGAGGTTGAAATCCTTGGTGAAGTCAGGGCTGATCAAGGTAGGAGCCTGGGCGATAGCCTGCTTGATCTCTTCAAAACTATCCTTCCTTTGCGTTGTCCACACGAATTTATCATCTTTCTTCAGCATAGAGATCAATGGCTTAACTACTTGCACAAAATTTGGAATAAATCTCCTGATGAAATTTATCTTGCCAAAGAAGCTCTACAGACCCTTCTTATGTTTAGGCAAGGACAACTCTAGGATGGAGTGAACTCTTTCTGGATCAATGGTCAAGTCCTCTTTGGAAACAATGTGGCCAAGGAGTTTACCCTCATGGACATCGAACACACATTTCTTTGGGTTGAGAGAGATACCGAACTCTCTACACCTCTCAAAGATTTGCCTGAGGTGTTTCATGTGTTGGCCCACCTCTTTAGAGAATACTGTCACGTCATCAGGATACACCAGTACAATGTTATTTATCAGGCCCTGAAAAGCCATGTCCATGGCTCATTTGAAAGTGGCATCAACATTGGACAGTCCAAATGGCATTTTTTGATAAGCAAACGTTCCCCACTTAGTAGTGAAGGTTGTCTTATACTGGTCACAGTCTTGCACCAAAATCTGATTGTACCCTGAATACCTATCCAGGAGGGAGAAACACTCGCTGCCTGTCACCATTTGGAGGATCTGCTCCATACTTGGGAGAGGATAATGGTCTTTCAAAGAGACTCTATTGAGGTCTCTGAAATCTACACATAACCTAATCTCCCCATTCTTTTTTTGGATAGGAACAAGATTGGCCAGCCAAGAAGAGTGTTTGATTGGATATATGATTTTGGACTCAATCGGCTTGGTGAGTTCCTTCCGCATGAGAGGCTCAATCTTTGGATTGACAGGCCTTTGTTTTTGCTTAATCGGTTTGGCACCTTCCTCCAGCTCAATGGTATGTTGGGTCAAGCTTGGGTCAAAACCCTTCATGTCGCTATACTCCCAATCGAAGACATCAACAAACTCTTGGCACAACAAGATGAAGGCCTGCCTTTCATGATCTGTACACACTTTCCCAAGTGCAAGCAACTTAATCTTGAATATTTCAATTTTTTCATAGTTCTTATTCATTGTGATGCTTTCTTTATCATTTTTTAATTGATCATCCTCGTTAAAGATACTTTCGAGAGTGACTAGGCCTTTGGGAAGTTTATTGTTCTTCAGCTGAACAATTTAGCCGCCATACTGTTGTTGTAGCTTAGCTTGGTTTCTAGCAGCAAACTCAGATTCCTCTTGCAATAAGAGTGCTATTTGTTGATCACTGTCAAACCCATACCAATTAGTGATGTTGCCAGGCACGGAGGGTCTGATTACCACTTTCAAATGGCGTGGAGTGTTGTCGCAGCCTATCTCTTTGGGGACATTGAACTGAGCACCAACTGCTTCTAGTCTGTCAGCTTGCTTATTCTACTCTCTTGGAATGGAAGTAACATTGAAAGCAAGGAAGCTCTCTACTAAGTCCCATACTCTATGTTGTAGGACTTGAGCAAGGAATTCTTTGTCAGGTTTTGGCCCCTTACCAGATTTATGATCAACTCGTTGTCTCCGAAAACCTGCAGCTCTTTAATTCTTCTTTTCCTCACCCACTCCAAACCATGGATGAGAGATTCATATTCTGCAACATTGCATGTACAATATAATTGGAACCTGAAAGCCGAAAAGTGCTTCTCTTGTGAAGGAGAAACTAGCACCACTCCCCCACCAACTCTCAGCTTGCTTCTTGAGCCATCAAAGAAAAGCTGCCATAGACCTGAGCTCTCTTGGCTTGTTTTCATCAAATTTGGTACAAAAGTACCCTCTTCATGCATGCAATAAATCCCAAGGACTGCCTCTTCTATGAACTTGTAAGGATCATGTTCAAAGTTGTCGCTTCCCCACTCATCTAAGAGCAGGTTAGCAACTCTTTCAAGAGAAGAGGGAGGAGATTGATCCACTTGAAATTCTTCTTGATCAATAATGGCATAACTGACATTTGCTGCCTTAAGTGAGTACGGCTCCAGATGATCTCTGTGGATTGGCTCTGACTCAATCTTGACCTTTGTCCCATACTTGGTTCTAAAAACTAGGTAGGACCAGTTTGCTGCTAGGTACCTGCCTATTTTAGATGTGAAATTCTTGGACAAGCAAATAGCAAAGTAAGGAGGAACATCCGCCACTACCACATCGTGGGGAACTGAGAAGGTCGGGTAGGTGTGTAGCGTCAAGTTCAAACCTTTCACCACTCCAACAATCTTTGTTGGTGATCCATCCAGCTACAGGACTCCCTTAGTCATTTCTTCATATTTTAACCCCATTTTATTCGTTATGCATTTAGGCATTACCGAGGTGCTTGCTCCACTGTCCATGATGCAATTGTGCACCAAGAAATATCCTATGACCAAGGACAAATAGAAAGGGGGAACCTTTTCTTCTTTCTTTACTTGGCTTGATGTGGAAGGATGCCCATTCTTGACCAGGACATTATCGACTTTTGCTAGGACAACATGTTCAGTAAGCCCGTGCAAATCTTTTTACAACATGTCCTTTTGTCCCAGTATTGATAATGAATCCCACAAGAAGATATTCATGTGCAGCTTCTTTGTCTAGTCTACCACATTGATCTGAGGGTTGCCTCCTTTCAAATTTTCTTTGGGGTTACTTATAGCCTGAGGCGCAAGCTGAAGAGCTGAGGATGTAATTGGCGGCCTGAAATTTGGAATTTTTTGGTTTACATGTGATGAAGAAGGTGGTGCTAATGTTTGAACAGCTCCCTGAGCTTCTTCCATAGCTCTCATTTTAGACCTTGTGTTGGCTGCAACATAATCACCTTGATTATTTGCACTACCCACGTAATTGACCGCATAAAATTTACCTTCCAGGTGATTCATGAGGGTGGAATCGGGCTGAGCCTGACTGCTACCCATGCCAGGTTGTATTGATGTCTCAAATCTTGGGAATTGAGTGATTGCTTGATTGTCTTGTGCATTCATGTATTGACTTAGCATTTCATTTACATAAACACCCTGATCTTGACCATATCCCATAGGTGAGCAATTTGACTGTTCTTGCACCAAATATTTTAAATAGGCACTAGAGCCTTGGATGATGAAGGGGCACCTGGATTATAGCCTTGATAAGGTCTGGCTTGTGCAAACTGGCCTTGTCCTTGATTGTAATTCTAGAAAGGTGGTTTACTTGCTTGCCCAAACCACTGATATCCTTGATTTGGCTGATTGTTTTGAGCTTGCTACCTTTTGAGAGCCATTAGTTCATTGGTCACGCTTTGTAAAAAACGTTTAACTTCATGAAGGTCATTGGATGGAGTAGCAGTCGACTTTTCTATGCCGGGCAGAAGAGCTAAGGTAGGTGCAGTATTCTGGACTGGAGGCGACAATTCGGGAAAGAGAGGCATATGAGGTCTAGGGGCTATCTTTTCCACTTGCACCAGGCAATTCTCAGCTGCTATGGCTATGTCGTAGGCAGTGGGCAACACATGTCCTCCCATGGACTATATCATGATATTAATGTCGTTGTTCAACGCTTTCAAATAGTAGAGGAAAGCATAGCTTGGGGTCGGCCTTACCAAAATAGGGATTATGTCCTAGGTCTTCTGAAACTGAGTATTGAAATCCTGCATGAATTCGTGTGGAGCTCTCTTCATGGTGTTTAGCTGCTCAGCAAGAGAGAGGTGATCGTTCTTTTCCCCGAATCTATTTGTTAAGAGGGTACCCAATTCATTCCATGTGCCGATTGAATTCATAGGCAGAGTCCCATACCAGTCCAAAACTTTGCCCTTAAAAGACAATGCCAGTAATCTGATAGCAATGTTTTATTTAGTGATATTGTGAATATTGCAGAGGTTGGCAATATTTCTAATGTGCTCAATAGCAGTAATAGGCCCTTATCCATTAAAGGGAGGCACACTCTTAAGGGTTGCACCTGGAATTGGGTCATAATGCAAAATATTCAAAGGACTCTAACCATGAAAGGCCACAAAAGGTAAGGCCATAGCTATGAGAGGATTTAACCGGGGCCTTCTTGCGTAAGTGTATCTTATAGCAAGTCTAGGAAAATGATTTATTGAATAAGGATGAGTCTTTGCAAACCTCAGTCGCCTTGCTGAGTTCAAAGGCAATTCAACGAATTCAAAATGGACACCCTTAGCAGCAAATCGCGTGGTGATTTTAGGCATAGGAGGTCAGACTGGTCTTTGGTCAGAGACTGATGTTCTTGATAATGGAGTCGTCAGATGCTGGATTAATGATTGTTTTTGCTGTAATAGGACCAACATCAATCCTGGAACTTTCTGAGTGTTAAAAAATGGTCCCATCGGGCGTGTCAAAAACCGTTGACGTTGTGGATTGCACCCTTGAGAGAAGGTTGGGCTTCTCTCTTCCACGCGGCACAATGGAGACTCCCCTCTTGCCTGTGGGTCTGGCAAAACTGGGGGGAAAATCTCTAGATAAGGGCTAGCTCCCTTTGATGCATCTCTGGGTTATTTCACTACTACTGCTAATATATAGAAGGGGGGGTTGAAAAGAGAGAAGGATACTGAAAACAGAAACTAACCTACGATGGTGATGCACCAAACATGTTTGATCTACTCATTACTCACACTTTGAACCATAAGAACACATACATACACTTTATCTGATGAAAGGACCAGACTATAGGGAGCTTAACATGAAGGCTTAATGAAGACACACAGAAAATGAACTTACCACAGGTGTAGAAAAACACACTGTCTGGTAACCTTCTTCTATCTCTACGCCCCAGATACAGCTCTTCTTGTTACCTGCAGGGATGACGTTTTGTCTATACTAGGTGTGTTGGTATCAAGCTTGTGAAAGCATCATGAAAAAATGACTGAACACAAGGTTAATACTCAAGCACACTCAAAGATATATCCAACCAAATAGAGGTAAAAAATGCTTTCTATTGATTCAAAGTGAAAATTTGGCAGAGCTTTGCCTTACAAAATGAGAGATGCTTCCTCAAAATGAGAGATTACAATATATATAGAGAAAGAGGAAGCAATGGCGCCCTTTTTTACAAGTGGCCCATGCTGCATTAAAAAACATTGGGAAGAGGA
The DNA here is from genome assembly GCA_037957365.1 of Torreya grandis. Taxonomy (NCBI): domain Eukaryota; kingdom Viridiplantae; phylum Streptophyta; class Pinopsida; order Cupressales; family Taxaceae; genus Torreya; species Torreya grandis. Next base: position 913,958 of record JARHVA010000098.1, read on the forward strand.
AGCCGTTGAAAGAGAATGTTGTGTTGGTTGCCAATCTTGACTTTGGCATTCAAACATTATTGTGAAAGCATGGGCCGCACTCCTTTGTCTGCAAACAAGACCGCTTTTTAAAGACATTCACACGGTTGTCTGCTCATCAATGCAAAGTGAATAAAAATAGGCCGCGCCTTCATTGCTCGTGCTCCTTGATGGCCACTTGGCAGAGACTGTTTTAACCGCTAGAATAACTCCTTGTGCTGACACCTTCTTTTGCCACCTGGGCTATTTTGTCTATATCTCGTTATTTTGTCTCTTCTTGGCTTTGTCTTTTCTTGGAATTTGAGCTGTCAAGGCTATCTTATCGTCCTTTGCTAGCTCTTTGGGCTCTTTTATCAGCAGGTCACAGAGTTCGTTCTTGACTTTTGTCTTTTTCCAGCTTTGTCCTCTCTTGGCTTTGTCTTTTGTCATCTCTTTTGTCTTTTCCTGGCCTTTTTGACTCCTTTCTCGGCGGTCTCTTCCCTTTAGCCTTAACCCCGTTGAATTCCCTCAGGTTCATGCTCAAGCATTTAAAGATCAACGGCTATTCCATTGCCCTGAATTTGACATCTAGATTCCAAGGACTAGTTTGAGATGCTCAATTTTGACGTCTTCGGTCCTGTCACCCCCTTGACAATTCCTTCGGCTTTCTTAGCTCTGTGTTCCTTTGACCGGGCTTAGTCCCGAAGGGAAGGTGTCCCTTCGGGCCTTGAGAAAGGTTCCTTTCATGGTCGCTGAGAGTCCCCTGCAAGGGCACTTGCCCTATGGGGTCCTTCGGACAACCTTGGCCTCCCAATTCCTTCGGACAAAATGTCCGAAGGATTTCCTTCGGGCATTTTGTCTGAAGGAAATGTTCCCTTCAAAGTTCAGCGCTTTCTTTCAGGTGAATTCCTTCAGAATTTTTTTCCGAAGGATTTGCCTTGTTTAATTTGCCGTAGGATTTTCTTCCGAAAGAATTTCTTTCGGTTCCTTGCCTTGTGAATTTCTTCGGACAAAATGTCTGAAGGAATTCAAAGAAATCCAACCTTTGTTTTATCTTTTGCCTTGGCTTTTCTGAAGGAAAACTCACCCTTTTTGCCTTGTCTTTTGATTCCTCCGCAAGGGTTCACTGCCCTCCGCAAGGGCACTTGGACCCCATCAAACAACCCCATTCAGCACCTACCTGCCCTCCGCAAGGGCATTGCCCTTCAGAGCTTTGTAAGAGATTCGTATTCCTGCTGGCCCATCCCCTTGCCGAAAGTTTGTCTAAGGCATTTGCACAAAGTGAAAAGCTCCATACTGAATCGAAACCTGCCGGTCTTTAGATCTTTCAATGTTTTATAAGAGCAAGGCTTATTGCAAAGAAAAGGGGATTTTGCAAAAGGTGGGTACATGACTAGACTGAGGGTTCAGAATGGTAGGGAAAGGAGACCGATTTTGGCTTGCAGGGCCAAAATGGTCAACACCTAGGATGAAGAAGTGGAAGAGGGGGAGAAGTCTGATGAAGCAACCCCAAGGACCAAACAAGTGAATCCTCTGACGAGCACGCTAAAGAGAGAGGTGTTGCTAGTGAAGAGGAAGTACAAACAGAGAAGGCTATCATTGAGAAGGATGATAGAGAGCTAAACATAAGGGAGACGATGCAAAAGAATTGGGGGGATAAAGATATATACATGTATGAAACTATGGCCCCCAAGCCACCACGATAAGGACACGCAAACAACTCTCATTTACGCTAGACCACTATATGGACAAGCCTTAATTTAAGGCACTTAGAGAGCCATGAACCGATTCCAATCTGGGTATGCACTAATAAAAATGGCCACAGAAGTAATGCGCTAGAACATCATCAATGACGACAAGGTGAGGAAATGGAAAAGGCTCCTCAAGGAAGCCAAGGATGAGGCGAAGGCCAATAGGTTCAAGTTACAACAAATTTGTGAGCACGTAGAGGCAGCCGGACCATCTCTTCTGGTCGACATCAACACTTTAGGGCTTTCAGAGGTTGACAAGATTTATGTATTGGTGGAGCAGATGCTCCTAAGACTACAGCCCGAGTCAATGTAGGATGAAGAGGAAGAAGGCCCCAGCATCATGCTGAAGGAGCCATCAGATAAGCTCCAAGAGGTAGAGGATCTCTTTTAAAAGTTGGAGGGTGTGAAAACAATAGATGGCATTTTCTTAATCTTCTCCAACCAAACCTCAATAATAGATGCACGCTTAAATCAAGTGAAGGATGAGGAGCAGTTGATGGCTCAAGTATACTCCACAAGCAAGGTAGAATGGTTCTAAATCATGGGCAACGTGAACATGCTAAGTAATCAAATTGAGGACCAGGATCAGACCTTGGAAGAAATTTTCCATGCTCTACAGACCAAGGCCTGCAAGCAAAGAAACATATTAGATGGAAGTGTGGCAAAGGTGAAGGCCAATGTAGACGCATTCTGTAAAGAGATGGATAAAATAGATGTACTTACACTCACTAATGCATCTTTTGAGATAGATAATGCCGCATAAAAAATCAAGCTAGCCATTAATGGATTTGACGACTTTAGTGCTGAACTCCAGGAGAATGTGCCTCAATTCTACACTCCCAAGAGTTTAACGACTTAGTTTGAGGGCGGACTAGAGTTTTTGTATTGGGTAATGTTGGACCCCTAACCTGTTAAGTAAAGCATTCATGCCAACAAGACATCCACCTAGGTAGGAGAAAATAATTTTGGCAAGTGGTTAGCCTAAGGGTTTTTGTAGCCAGTTGGAGGTTGCAGTGCAAATCTTGCACCAGCTGGTAGGTGACTAACCATCTCCCAAAATTTTAGGGCATCTTTGAGGATTTTTAAAACATTGCTAGTGCAATGCAGAGTTTGTAGAGTTATGGCGCTGGTGGTTATGATGGAGTTCCCTCTCAATACTCAACGTGCAACTTCCACTCTGATGAATATGGCCCTGGAGGCTTATATAAGGAGCTTGAACCTAAAGATAAAGAGGAGGCAAAGAAGTGCAGTGAAGCCCTGGGGGAATGACTTCAAAGCCTTGCTCTGTAAACATTGCTCGGATGGTGATTAAGGATTAGAAACGGTATGGAGGCCACTGTGGCTCCAATTGTATATGCCCAAGCTTATTTGTGAGCCTCTGGGTTGTTAGTATAAAGATATGAATATACACTCTCCTATGGACTTTGAACAGTAACAAATGATGTTGCATTACATTTACTGTGTTTGGTTTTTGTGTCTTGTTGTATTATTAATGTGATGCGAAGATTTGTCATATCATGCTTTTGATTGGATTATGTTCATTAATGTTTGTGCATTTTACTAGTTCATTGCTTTAATGGAGTCTCTACACTTTTTGTGACATCACCATCATTTTGCATAAAGGATGAGTATAAATTTTGCGCTAGTAACCCAATCCTTGTTGAAAATGCATTTGTTTAGTATGAGTAAATTGAGTTAAAGTAACCTTATGACCCTTTAAGTGCTTGTATGACCCCAAGCTTGATCCAAGAAAGGCATGCGCCTATGGATCTACCTTAAGTTTTCATTGAATTGCTTAAGTCCCCTTACTAAAGCCTCATGCCATGGCACAACTAGCCCAATGCAAGCCCCAATTCCTTCTTAATTGCACTTCGGGCGAGTGCATAATTATGACCTGTGCCTTATGTGGATTAATGTTGGTGCAACTAAGTGTTCAAATGTTGAGCGCAAGGAGAACGTCTCATGCTTGCGCCTGGTTGTAGTAAACTGAGACCCTAGACTTTTCAAAACACAGAGTGTTGGGAGAATTGTTAGGATGCGTAGATTTTTTAGAGTTGTAGGTTGCAGAGGTCAACATCTGCCATTGTAGGACATTGATGCATGGGAGTTGAAGTAAGATAAACAAGCAACCACGTATTCATTTGGAAAGTTTGGATGACCACGCCTCAACCTGCGGGCTCCACGAAGGGTGATGCAGCCAAAGAAAAAGGCCCAATGAAGTGAACTATTGTCTGCAATACCATAGGAAGAAGAGTTAACTGTGGATGATGAGACTATACTGATTAGAGAAGAGATACCTAGAGAATTAGAGTGCATGTGAAAGATAGAGATGAAAATGGCACACCAGGCAAAGAATAAATTTGTTGTGCCCCCTCCACCCCCATTGATGATTGAAGAGATGCAGTGCTCGGAGGCAGTACTATAGGCAAAAAATTGGGTGTCCAATGTGCTCACTTATAATGTCTTTGATTACAACCACTGCCAGCCTGCAAATGAAGTAGAGCTACAACATGACTATTGAGTAGAGTGCTAGAACATTAGGAGCGAGTTAGTGTATGACTTGAAGATTTTCAATGCTTTAAATGATGTTGGCCTCTTCCAATTATTCAATCTTCCTTACTTTGGAAAGCCAGTTGAAGCAATGAAGTTTTTGATCTCATGAGTGTACGAGGATTATATCTATTTTGTTGGGCACCGAATGAGGATCACATCAGAAAAAATAAGCAAAGTCACAGGATTGCAATGCTCAGACTCGAACCTTGCCTATGACTTGGAGGACCAGGACAAGATATAATATATTGACATGGCACTTAAATATTGGAAACAAGGCCATGCCATGCATATCACGAGTCTTCAAGATCTTGCCCTCAGAGTGGCCGCACATAACATAATGACCAAGGTTGGAGGCGAAGACAGGTGGAAAGAGGTGGATATGGCCCACCTTTATGTTTCTCAACAAGTCACTGAGGGACTAAAGTATAACTAGGCACAATAATTCATTGCCTAAATTATAGAAGATGGAGAAAAAGCCCACCATCTATCCAAACAAAGGTTTGCATGGGGCATGTCCCTGTTGTTAATGGTGTTCGATGAGATTGTTGTACCCGACTGCACCTCTAGAGAGATCAAATGGGCATACCAACCTGAGAAGAAGTCTCCTGCAAAGCGGTACAAGGCATTCACATGCCCTAGACCAATCGCACCATCCCACAAAGTCAAAATGAAGGGATGGTACAATGGGATGAAGGAAGCCTTTAGGAACGAGTGGCGTGTTCCAAAGGACTTACCTGTATAATTTGGAGACCAGGCCAAGTTTGTTGTTAAGAAACATTTTTCCCTCATGTGCATCTAGATGGCTCCCTCTAGAGAGTTGTCTGCATGGCTCAAGTTACCATACATTTTCATGATGTGATACTTCATGAACACCATCAATCGGATATACGATGCACAACTAGTGAATATTGTTGTAGAAAAGGTTGATGTGGAGACTCACACCCTACACCATCTATACATATATCCTGGGAAGAAAGCATATACCAAAAAGTCAAAGTCAGACAGAAACGACATTAAAGTTCAACAAACTTTGGTGGGTAATTCAATTCATTCTTTATTCTACATGTTGAAACCCAAGAAGTAATCTTTAGGGAGCACGAGGCATGAAAGAGAGAAATTCCGTCCAGAATTGGGGGTGAGAGAAGAAGCAAAAGCACCTAGGGCACGATGCCGACACGATCACTCAACCAAAACCTTTAAAAAGGCAAAGGACTGCCCATGTACCACCGAAGAAGAATCCACCAGTTAGTCCACCTGAAGGTCTGGAGCCAACAACATAGACTCTTCCCTTGGAATAGGAGTCAGTGGCACCTAAAGACGGTGACGTGGAAGCAAGTAGAGATTCTAGAAGGGACATCAAAAAGAGTTGTTACAGAAGAAAAACAAGTCACTCTCGACTTTGAGAAGACACCTTCACCTGCACGGCATGAAGAAACCACCCTCGAGGAGGCACAAATGGAAATTGAATATATACTTGGTGAAGAAAGATCGTTCTGACACAATTTTGGGAATGAGTGGACTTGACATCAGGGCTACTCACAAAGGTGAAGACACGAATGCCAACATACTTGAGCGAGATCCATCGAAGGGGAAGGAGCTAGTTGACGACTTTGTTTTAAGGACAGAAAAGACTGATGCAACTATGACCCTACGTGCCCAGTTTCAGAAGGGAGTACCAAACAAGATTTTATATATGTATTCTCATTTTGCATGGGAGGATGCATCTGATCAAACTCAATAGGGGATGTCTTTCTTCCTTGATGTATAACGAAGAACTCCATTTCGAGATGCCCTCTAATAGCCTCATACTGGATTCGGAAGTGGTGGTGCTTCTCGATACCCTTTGGGTAGATCCACAACTACTTACCCTTGTACAAACTAGCATGACACTCTTCAATTGGCACATAAGGTTGCAAGGCAAAATACCTTCACACAGTCTGATGCACGACGGGCCCATGAGAAACACACAAATATGGTGGTGATGTATAAGAATGAGGTCACAGCCAGGCCAAAGCTAGAGGAAGAGTTGGCTGAGATTAAGTGATAGTTGGAAGTGGAAACAACTACTAAAGTAAAAACATTGACATTTGTAAGACAATTTTGAGCCAAGAACCAGCACTAGTTGGAAGTGGAAACAACTGCCAAAGTAAAAACATTGAACATTTGTAAGACAATTTTGAGCTAAGAAACAATGCTCACAAAAGGAGTACCTCTATCTGGTGAGGTAATAGATAAATCGGAGACCTTGGTGGAGCTCCAATTGAAACGATGCAAAGAACAACCTCGCCTCGGGATGAACAAACTTGGTCAACAGAGCAGTTCATGGAAGTTGTGGAGGTGTGCAAAAGAGTTTTACACAGAGTTGGCGATACTATTCTCATTTTAGATGGGATTTTTGAAAAGTTGGTGCAACCCAACAAAATTTTGGAAGCTCGGCTTCAGGTGGAAGAGCTTTAGTGACAAAAGTTGGTTGATAATGCCTTACTAATAAAAGACTACTCAAAATGCGCCAAAACATTTAAAGATGTGGAGGCGATAGAGGAAACAATAAGGCTCACAAACAAGAAATAAATTCAAACTTCACGGCACTCTGAGGATGGGTTGTTGCTGAGGTCACTACACTTGAAGGCATTCATAAGGATGCTTCCACATCCCTTAAACATTTGGTAAATAAAGCAGGCAAGTGTCTCGACCAACTCGAAGAAACCAAGAATCTCAAAGCGACAATTGAAGAAATAACAACCAAGCTGCTAAACACCTCAATCCATTGGGAAGGTGTCAAGAAACAGATCGAGCAGATTAACCTAGAGCTTTTGGCAAGCCCTAAGACCAATGCTTAGTCCGGATGGACTAATGGCATAGTGTGGGGTGATGTTAGACCCCCAATTTTGGCTAAGTCCTTGTTGGAATAAATAACGTGGAGAGGCACGATGCAAAAGACCTTGATGCAAAAGACCATAGTGCGGGAGTCTATGACACGAAAAGACCAAGTCAAAATAAATGTGCATAATAAACAGAGAACCGGAGAACGAAGCACTCAAAACCAAGTAGAAGACTAAGCGAGAGACGATTAGGGAGTGATTTGCAAGAATGAAAGAGACTAAGTCAAACACGAATCCAACACCATCTTGCAAGAAGAAAGGCACTTGACGACGAGGACCCAACACTATCTTGCAGGAAGAGAGGCACTTGACAACGAGGATCCAACACTAAAGAGAGAATATAGGGGCACAAAGGTTCGGGTCCTTACAAAAATTTATGGAATTGACTGCCACGACTCAAGTGTGTTGATAATCATTAGCGAGTCACTATGAGTGTGATTATGATTATAACTACTTGGTCGGGGAAAACCAAGTATAAATACCCCTAGATAGAATTTTGTAAGGTTGTTGATGTGGTTGAGATTATTATTGTTGATATTGTTGTACTCAGATAATATTTATAGAGTTATACGAGTTTCATTATACACTGGAATTATGTAATCTTGAATCACTTATCAATATGATGAATGGAACTTGTGTTACCTCAATATTGTTGTTCTGATGACTATGGAGATAATGATGTTGGTTATCTTGTATGTTGTTCAATTAACGGAGTTTAGGTTCACAATTACCGTTTATGCCTTCTTTTTATTTTTTATCATTGAGTGATAAATGTGTTAAGATGGATTATAGAATGTGCATAGTAATGTGTATGTGTTCGAGTGCCCATGTCTATTAGCACACCTTTGTGCTTGAAAACCAATGGGAACCAGTCCCTTGCTGCGTGCTTCGGGTGAGCGCACGAGAACTCGTTCTTGTGTGAAATGCCATCATGCTAGTACGTTGGGCTCTTAATCACTTTGGCACGTGTTTAAGGGAAGTTATGCTTAAGAAAAAGAAACCCCAACATGGATACATTTATATCTAATGGTGCAAGCATTGTGGAGTTCGCCATGATATAGGTAAGGATAGAGTTGCCACCCAAAGGGTGCAGGGAAGGTTGATTCAACACAATTTATACATGAAAGAACTTGCAACCCTGCGTAGATTAAAAAAAGATTGACAATATAACAGAACAATGGGCCAACTAAAAACTAAAACCCTAGCAAAGCCCAACATATGTTTCCCAAGCTTTTTTTTTTCATTGTTTCCCCCTGAGCTCACTACTTTGACTTCTTTGAATCACATGTTTTAGTAATGGCATGGTTGAGGTATAAAACATAACATGCAAAAGAAAGTAGCATGTATGAGAGCACATGTAGAATTGTATAATGAAATGTATGAGATGGAAAGGAAATGTATGAGATGGATGTCGGCCAAAAGTGTTGTTTAGCATCATACAAAGAAATAAATCCATGCTCATAAATCGTAGGATAGAATATCCACGTCAATTGAATGAATGAATGAAATATTTTAATAACGTCCATGAGACCAAGCATTCTATGGGACCAAGCGTTGTAACAAAGTTGTTCCATGTTAGCACATCCTCTTGACACAAACATTGTCCTACTAATAATGCAAAATCTCTAATCCTTTCTGGATGTTAACTCTCCTACTATGGATTTTAATTAGAAAACTTGATGTTCTATGTAACCTTTTTTCTTCAAACAACACAATTAAGTTGTCAACCCTCAAGCTGTTTTTGTACTTGATACGAATGTCATTATAGGTTGCACATTCCATAATGAAGTGCCATTCTATCTCTACAATTCCTTTGTCACAAAATAAACATGATCTCATTTTCCATTCTTCCTTGGGTATTGTCCATCTGTTGGTTTCACACCTAAGATGATGTTAGTCTTCAATTGTGCGATCAACATACTTGTTTTCCATTTGGTTTTTGCCCCTATGTATGTATTTTCTTCATGCTCCTATGTGAGATTAAATTCTTTGATGTAGTATGCTTTCTTCCGTCCTAGTTGCTTTGTCCTCATAGTTGTCCTAAATTTCTTTCACATACTTTTTTATTTCTTTATTGGTGTTTAAACATTCGTCGATGATGCCCCACTTATTCATTTGTTATTTTGTTTCATCCACATGTTTTTTCTTCTACTTAGCTCTACTTCTATTACCATTTCGGGCCATCGATGGTTCTCCATACCTTACGTCTTTTTTAAATAGCTTAATGTCTAGGTCATTGTCAATACTTCCAACATAAAAGTCTTTGTTTCAACTAATAGAATTTCATATGGAACTGAGGCTTTGACTTTGACGTTGTTTGTGATTAAATGCTTTTGGATTCTCTTTATTTATCTCTAATTTAGGTCAAACACATTGCTGCCCCAAACTTCACATCCATATAAGACCATTGGTGTGACAAGTACACTGAACAAAGTTCTCTTGATTTTTCAATCCCATAGTTCTGCATTCTTATATCTGTTTTGCAGTAAGTATAAAGTCTTCCATATCCCTTGAAATCGTTGTGCCCTATATGTTTCTTAACTAAGCTTATTGTGAAAGTCAAGCCCAAGATATTTGTATTCTTCCACTACCTCCAAAGAGTTTCCTTTGAAAGTAAACTCAATTTGTTTATTTTCTTCGTAGAAAACAAATCATGACTTTTGTCTTGCTAGTATTCACTTGCATTCCCACCTCTTCGTAGAAGATCTATAAAGCTTTCAAATGTTCTTTCAAACTATGCATTGTTTTTTCAATTAGAATAAGATCATCTACATATAAAAGTAATTTTACAACATAAATCGCTAGGTGGATGCCCCTTCCACCAGCTTTATCTATCTATCCACAAGATTAAGGATCAATTTATTGGGCTGAAAAAACTTTAAAACCATGATATAAAGCTTTGTTTAATGACATGAAGCAATAACCAGAATGTGACAGGAATGAACAAGAATTAAGGAAGAGAGAGTGGGTTTCCCAGTTCTTGCATATACACTAGGAATCTGTCTCTGCAAAAGATGATAGTTAAAGGTGTCTTCTTCATCCTGCATTAGAAGGTGCTAAATGAATATTTTGGAATAACGAGTGTTCTAAAGTTATTTTAACGAGTGTTCTAAAGTTATTTTTTATGGCTTGTTGAATTCAAAAGATTAAATTACCAATAAAACTTTCTTGAATAACTTTCTGAAAAGAGTAAATTACCAATAAAACTGCCGTTAAATTCAGGACGTTTAGAGGGTGTTACAAAACAGATTTAAACTTTAAAGTTCGAGCAAATTAACAATTGTCTATCGTGCTTGGATATATTCTCGGGTCCACTCTACCTGTTTTGGTCACTCATGGACATCGATATTTTTTCTTTCTTTCATTCTTGATAAATCCAAAAACAACAGATATGGAACTGCCAAGTCAATAATGAAAGCAACAAGCAGAAATAAATGACTTAAATAGGCTATTGTACACTGTAAAGAGTAAAAATACTTGAGAAGTGATACGCTAAGAAACTAAAAAAATTATATATACTACTGATATGATATGGCTCAAAATTCCAACCAACCATGAAAAGCCATATACTGCTTATGGTTTTATACACTAAAAGGCAATTCCAAAATTGAAATAGATGGAATTGCCAATGTAGTATAAGAGATTTCTATACAAGGAAATATCCACATTATCAATTTTGTGTGCTTAAGAAATAGCCACTTATTGGATTCACACAGGAAGTCAATCCAAATAAATTTAGATATTTCATTCCAGCTTTTGCAGCCACTTCATCTGTACATACAACAGACAATTGAATTACTTTCGAGAACAGAGCTGAAGAGATCCAAATTTTATTGATTTAAAAATGTCTCCAAACTGACAAATAAACACAATGGCATACCTTCCATGTATACATCACAAAAAAGGCCAAGGTATCTGCTGACCAAACCAAAGAAAATGATTTCCAAAAGAATGGCAGGATGACATTGATGAGTGGTATGAGAAGGAACAGATAGTTCAATGCTTCTTTTTCTTCCTTTGAACAGTCACGTGCTCTTAGAGAAGGAATTGCTGCAACCATAGAACATAAATGAGATAGAAACATCAAAAAATAATATCACTATGCAATTGTACCCAGAAGACTTGTTATGAATGAGATAGAAGCTCCACACAGATGTAAAATAAATATAAAGAAGCGTTATTCTTTTCTAAAAATGGCAAACAAAACAAGTGCTTTTTACAAAGGTATGTAAGTCTCCATTACCACAGCAAGTAAGAATATAAGAAGCAAAATATACGATCAACTTCGATAAATAGCTGTTACAAATGGCTTTTTAGTTTAAACTGTCAAAGCTTCCTGATCTGAGATTTAACCATATGGCATGACACTGAACCTGCCTGGATAAGATTGAAATGCAACTTCTTTCCCAGAGCGAAAATATAAAAGAAAGAAGAAATTATATTAACGTTCACACATCAACAAAAGTAGCTCAATGGGACTTGAAAAGTACAACAATTACAATAGAAAAGCACCGCTGTAGAAAGACAGTAGCTTATGAAACGTAACTAAACATCAAATACTAAAGAAAAATAAGGAGAGGAGAAAGACATGGTGATAAAGAATCTTTTACCGTGAAAAGTCGAAAGAAGGATGAGAGGAAAACTCCCAGGTAAAGTATTTTCTATGGTAAAAAAGGAAGCAAAGTGAAGTAAAATCTCATGCACACATACATGGGGAAGAAATTAGCTGTCATCCTTAAAATGATTTACCTAAATAGATACAGGGTGGCACCCATGACCATGGTTCAGGAGAGGATTGTGACCAAGATGCATATTGCACAAATTCCTAAGAGCACAAAGAACATAAAACTGAAAAGCTTAATGGAGACATATGAAGTGGCGGTTTTATTAATATGGGTGGAAAAGGCACAAGGAATGCAGAATCGTTGCCATAGTAAGAGGTATTGCGCAAAACACCATGACAGTGTATGGGACTTCCTCTGCCTCCAGGTTGATGAGCATGAAGAATAGTGGCCCAGCAGATTGCTGAAAGATCTGAACTAATTGCTGGAAATATCATTATCAAATGTATTGCAGACAAGGTTCATGAGACTTGGCAAACAAGAGAAGGTGGCTATCCCAAGGCACATCCATGAATAGTTAGGGGAGATTTCAAGTCCTGAATTATTATGAGAGTTTCGAAAATGTAGAAGAGAAGCGAGCAGATAAGGACTTTGACAATCTGCAATACTTGGTATTTAAAATGTGAAGGGGAGAAACCTTTTTTTGGAAGAAAACATCCCTTAAGGATAATGTCAAAAAAGTAGCTGGGGATGTTTTGGCAAGGATAAAGAGTAGGGATTTGGCAAGCTTAGAAAGTGACTTGATTCTCAGACTCGATTCCACCTACTATTGGAGTAGAGAAGCAAAAGGAAGTTCTCTTGCCATCTCAAGAGATTTACAAAGGTAGAGCAGAACATTGGGAAAGAGCAAACTAATTCAACACGGTCTATCAGAGGAGAAAACTTAATGAGGATGACCTGCACCAAGTACATGGTGAGGAAAAGGACAACCAAAAGATCAGATAATTACACACACCTAATTAGCAATGGCATCCCTAGGACAAAGACGAAATCCCCCTACATTCAGCAGCAGTAGAAATGAAGACCAAATGAGACATTGTAGTATTTGCTAAATCATCTAAAATGAAAATGGCTAAGATGACAAGGGCTACTGACTGAAGGTGTTGCCAACAACACGGCATACATTGCTAATGATGGTGCAGCGAATTTTCCTCCAATTATTTTTAAAAATGGGAAGATTAAAGAAAAGAAATTGAAAACTATTAAAGATTATTGCCGAGTACTGGATGAGATATCATTTAAATGAAGAAGAAAGGATAAAATATTGTGTTGTATGGCTTAAAGTTTAAAGCTTTTACGAAAAAGAGTTAAAATTTTTGCCAATGGCCTTTAGAAGAGATAGTTCCTAGAGAAACTCTTGTGCAGGTAATAAATCAATTTGGTGCCTCCACTATATCCTAGGCTGTGAACAACAAAGATCTTACCAAGTACATAAGCCCCCATACCAAGGATGTTTATGACAACTTAGAGCCATATGTGATTGAATCCCTTATAAGGACATGACAAACTAGTGAGAAAGAAAGAAAGAAATTATATTAATGTCCACAAATGACCAAAATTAGGTCAATGGGACTCGAGAATACATCCAATGACAATAGAAAGTGCTAGAGTAAAAGGGCCCTAGGATAAAAAACTAAGAAAGAACTGAATTACTAAAAATGAGGGGGGGTAAACCCAATGCAGTAAAGCCCAAATCCATGTGGTTAAGATACCAATACAAATAGCCATGTGGTGGAAGCAAGAACCCCAAAGAGCATGTTCTGATAAAAGTCGAAAAGACTGGAAGCTAATTCCATTGTACATCTTTCTCAAGGCTCAAGCCAGAGGAATAATTTGTCATTGTCTATCATTTTGAAAGGGCCAATGCAGGATCTGATAATGCTCATTAGGGAGTGTCTAGGGTTAAGGAGGAAGCAAAGCACTCCCCCTAGAACCTCTCCTGGCATGTAGGGCCAAAGCAACTCTAGTAATAACAAATAAATTCATAATGCATTCCTACCATTGCGGTTCGTGAAGCAGTCAAGGAGTAGATTCACAACGTTGATAGAGAATCTACTGGGGCACCTTAGTAGTAGTAGTGTGCCAAGAAGAGCATCACTTCACTAACCAACCCCCATCTGTGTGTGAGCAGTATGATCCAAAGGACACTTAACACTACCCAACTCTATGATGGCCTGAAAGAAAGAGCTGATCAGCCTCAAAGATCTAGGGCCCCTTGCAGGTACCTGCGTCAAAGGGTGAGATTATCTTGAAGAAACATGGCTAGGCATTGCTCGTTCAGGTACTAAAATAAAGTGGACAAAGAGTCACCTAAGTCTTTGTGAAGACATTGGTATCTCCCTTAGATCTCGTAGTAAATGGGGCATGTAAAAATGAAATGCTCTTTAGTTTCCACCTCCTAGAGGGAACAAAGAGGACAAATCCGGTCAAGGCTTGGGCCAGAGGAATCATTCTATCATCCTCTATCATTGTGAAAGTGCCAATGTTGAATTTGATAATGCTCATCGGGGAGTGTCCAAGGCTAAGTGGGCCAAGCTAGGTAGTCCTATGAGGAAGCAAAGCACTCCCCCTAGAACCTCTACTAACATACAAGGCCGAAGAAACTCCAATAGCAATGAAGAAACTCATAATGCATCCTTACCCTCACAGTTTGTGAAGAGGTTGAGGAGCAAATCCACGATGCTGAGAAAGAATATGTTGGGGCACTCGAGTAGTAGTGTGCAAAGAAGAAAACCACTTCATTGACCTACCCCCTCTATGTGTGAGCAGCAGATCCAAAGGACACATAACACTGACAACCTTTGTGATGGGCTGAAAGAAAGAGGTGATCAACCTCAGAGCTCTAGGGTCCCCTGCAGGAACCTGCATCGAAGGGTAAAAACCTCTTGAAGAAACATGACCAAGCATCGCTCGTTTGGGTACTAAAATAAAGTGGACAAAGAGTCGCCCAAGTCTTTGTGAAGATATTGGTATCTCTCTTGGATCTCATAATAAATGGGGCATCTAAAAATGAAATGCTTCTCAGTTTCCACCTCTTGGAGGGAACAAAGAGGAAAAATTGGTCCACACATGGAATATGACATTCAGTCTCAACCCGTAACTAGTAGGAGCACACCCTCAACTGGCCAAGGGGAAACCTCACGCTGTGTGACCAATGGTGCTAGAGATAGTGATGTCGACAAATGACACCATCCACCACCTATTAGAAATACTTAGCATAAAAGGTGAGCTTGGGGTTGAGCAATTGAGGAAGGGAGGTCCAAGTGATTTAAATGCACTGCTTGTAGATATCCTCTTTGACAGCTCTAATGATGACTTTCTTTAAGGGAATAAGCCAACAAGGGGCGCCCAACGAGTGTCTGATAAAAGGTAGTCTATCAATAGAGATTTCAATAGAATGGAGGAGAAAAGAAGTCTCAAAGTACCAACAACACCGACGTTTAGTGTGGTCCAAGGATGCAATCCTCTCTGAAGAACAAAGGGCTATGTATGGATACCTCTCGCAGCTTGGAGTTAAACCCCCCAAGGTTACGAGTATGTGAATGTAGAAAATAAGCTTAAAGATAGTCTCAAGGTGAAGAGGTTGGGTGGAAAACTCAGCTTGGATGATGCATTGAGGAACAATCCGATCTTCCTACCCAATTTGAAATTATAGTGCTGATATAGAGAATGTTTCCCAACGGTTTTCATTCCCAAGTGTAATAAATACCGGGACTTCTTAATATTTGATTGTCCACAACTCTATAATTGCCATTTATTACAAAAGTTCCTTTAGAATTCATCAAAGGAATATTTCCTAGAAATATAAATTAGTTTTGTATCTTTATCTTTCCACGAGTTCTATGAATCAATCTTGTTGGTACATAAAATTTACAATGATATGTAAGGGACAGGTATACAACATCTCTCTCTTTAATGAAGGGTTCTGCTAATTTATATTCATTGCCAAAAAGCCTAAATTCTAGTTTTTTATTTGGTCTCTCATCGCAACAAATCATATGTTGAATTATGAGAATTTGGACCCTCTCATTATAAGCCAAATCAACGGTCCTCAAACCTTGGACTGATATAGAACCATAGGATTGACGATTGTATTGAAGAGGCATACATTTGAAGGAATACCCTAGAAATGGATCTAGAATCATTAGTGCTCCAAGACAGAAGAGAGGCATATCCTTTGCAAAGGTGCATCCGGAGGTAGGATTCATACTAAAAGATGATCCAGAGAACTTGACCCCTAAGTGTAGGCCCATGTGATCTCCAAAGATTCCCCTTTGTAGAGGAATTGGAACCGTGAAAGAGAACCTTTGGAGGTGTTGAATAACATGAACTTAGTTATGCTAAGGTTAACCATTAGCTGATGAAGCTCATTGAAATAAGCAAGTACATAAATTTGTCTCTATAAACCATCAACAGAGCAAGAGAGAAGAAAAAATCATCAGAAAAAAGAAGTATGGCTATCACTGCATCATGTAAAATGTAACCATCATCAACATGGGTATGTTGTTGAAGAAAATCCTCTAGCTCATCAATGTAAATGTTGAAGAGGGTCAGTGAGAGAGGGCATCCTTATTTGACCTCAATGGTCCTCTTCACACATCTAGAAAGACCATGATAAGTACGAAACTGTCTCATAGGCTCTTTAGGTGGCAGTATTGATAGAATCTAGAATGCCGAATACACACAACTTCTAGAAAAGTAGATGTCTTGGAATCGAGTCAAAGGCCTTCGAAGTCCACAAATCAAAAAAATACTTTGGAGGACTAATGACGAGCACCTCAATAATGGCCCAAGGTGTAAATTTCTAGTCAATAGTCCGGTATTCTCTCCTGACATCAGCTTGCCTCCATGCTCTAAGATTACCTCTCTCCAAGACCTCAAAAAGCTACATGTCTAACACCATGGCATAGAGTTTGGAAAATGTACGCCCAATCATAATGGTGTGGAATGCTGACATCACGTAACTTTTAGAAAAACAAATGTCTTGGAATCGAGTCAAAGGCATTCCTAAAGTCTACAAAACAACAAAATATTTTGGAATACTGATGGCAAGCCCCTTCAATAATATCTCGGAGTATAAATTTGTAGTCAATAGTTTGGTATTCTCTCTTGAATTTGCCCTGCCTTCGTGCTCTAAGATTACCTCTCCAAGATCTCAGAAAGAGGCATGTCTAACATTGTGGCATAAAATTCAGCAAACGTATGCCCAATCATAATGGTGTTGTAGTTGCTAGGACTGGAGCTATCACTAGACTTAAGAATGGGATGAATTATATGTTGGGACCAAGAACGAGGCAAAACCTAGCAAACAACCTCAATAAAGAGCTTTGTCAATGGGAAGCCAAGGGGAATCCACACCATATTTGAGAAACTCAGCCTGGATGCCCTCACAATTTGTCACTTTGTTGGTACACAACTTCCAAATAGCCCTCCCGATTGTACTTGTAGAGAAAAAAATAGAAGATGGCAGTGGAGTGGATAGAGTGACAACAAGATGGTATGGGATGTCATAGCATAGGAGACCCAGCCAAGCCTAGGGCTTGATGTATGGAGGGGTTTTTCTCTAGAGGAGACCGTGCCAAAAGGTTTTAGGGGAATGGTGAAGGGAAGCAAGGAGAACAAGTCGTCTATAAGTAAGAAAATTACTTTTCTTCTATCAAAGAACACAACCATAATCTGTACGGGTGGAAGGAATGGAGGGAGGGAGGGTGGATGGTATGGAGGGAGGGTCATGTGTTAGGGAAAAATGAAGTCTCCGATGCAGAGATTTACATTCATCATTGCACGAACCGTTCATAGGGAATGACCCTTGGGGATGAGGTGAGTTAAAGTAGTGCACAATGTAGGGACATGAGTCAAGGGCTACATTCCCAAGTGTATGACATAAAAACTTATACATGGACACTATGGTGGGAAGAGGATGGGAATTGTAGTTGGACATAAGTTGGGAAAGTTGGGCAGCATAGTCAATGGTGTACTCATCAACGAAGTGTATCGTAGTGTGGTGAGTATTGGGGGTTGGGTGTTGAGAGGCACATTGGAAGGCATAGGAGGGGTGTGGTAATAAGATTGAGAAGCAACATGGAGTGTGAAAGTCAAGGCAACATGGAGAATGAAAGTCAAGGCAACATGGTTAGCGAGCAGGAGCTGATGGAAAATAAGGAAATCTTAGATGTTATGGATGAGGGATCTACTAGTGAAAGAAAGAAATAAAGAAATTATATTAATGTCCACGGATGACTAAAATTAGGTCAATGGGACTCAAGAATACAACCGTAAACAATAGAAAGTACAATGAAATAAAATCCAAGAAGCTAAAGTACAAAAGACAAAATAAAGCAATGTGCCACTAGCAAAGGTGGAAATGGAACCAATACAAATAGCAATGGGGGGCGAACAAGAGCCCCCAAAACCATGTGCTGATGAAGACTCAAAGGCCTCATCGAAAACCTCTGTCTATGCATGAAGTGGAGGGGTTGTTTGAACCATCATCAATCACTGTGAAAAGATCTGATGGTGTTTTTTGGGGAACATTCAATGTCAGAGAGGCCCGATTGAGAGATCCTAGTGGGAAGCAAATCACTTCCTCTAGAATCTCCCCTAACATCCAAGGTGGATGTACTTCCTGCGGTACAAAAGAAACCCAAAATGTGAGTGTGCCTCTATGGTCTGGGGGCTGGTTGGTAGGTTGTATATCAATGTTGTTGGGGAGGGGCAAAGACATGCCATCAGGAAGAAGCAGAGCCACGGTGCTGAGGGAGAGCAGACTTGGGGATTTGAGTAATCTAGGTAGTAATGATATGCTGAGAGAAGTGTTGCCTAATTGATCTATCAACTCTGATGTGTGATGTACCGGTGTCCAAAGGACGCTTAGTGCTGCCAATCGTCTAGATGAGCTGGAAGAAAAAGGTGATCAACATGGGGGCCCTGGAGCTTCTAGGCTCCCCCTATAAGGATTTTCATCGGAGAATGACGACCTCATGAAGATAAAAAGCCAAGCACTGTTGGTCTAGATATCTAAATAAAGTAGATAGAGTGTTGGTTGAGTCCCTGTAGAAGTAATGGTATCTTGGATCTCATAGTAAATGGGACATCTAAAAATGAAGTGTTCTTCAGTCTCCACCTCCTGGAGGGAGCAAACACGGTGGATTTGATTCGGATGGGGAATGTAGTGATCGATTTTGACCCATAGTTGGTGAGAACACACTCTCATCTGGCTAAGGGGAAATCTCAAGCCGTGGGGCCAATGGCATTGCAGATACTAAGTGGGACAAATAATACTATCCACTACTTGTAAGAAATGCTCAGCATAGAAAGCAAACTTGGGGTTGAGTAGCTCAAGGGGGGAGATCCAAGTGGCCTAGATATATAGTTTGTAGATGTCCTCTCTGGTAGCTCTAGAGATGATGTCCTTTGTGGGAAGGAGCCTGGAAGGGAGGTCTAGGGAATACATGAAAGGGGGTAGCCGATCCAT
The DNA here is from genome assembly GCA_037957365.1 of Torreya grandis. Classification (NCBI taxonomy): domain Eukaryota; kingdom Viridiplantae; phylum Streptophyta; class Pinopsida; order Cupressales; family Taxaceae; genus Torreya; species Torreya grandis. The sequence continues at coordinate 933,237 of JARHVA010000098.1, forward strand.
AGAGATGCCAATAGAAAGGAGGAGCAACCTAGTCTCAAAGTACCAACAATGCTGGTGTTTGGAGGGGATCAATGAAGCAATCATCTCTGAGGAGCAAATTGCTAAGTATGGATATCTCTCATGACAAGAAGCTAAGTCCCCCAAGGCCCTGAGTCTATGGATATAGAAAGGAAGCTTGAAGATAGTCTCAATACATAGCGGTTGGGCGGCAAATTCAGCTTGGACAATGCACTTAGGAACTGTCCATTTGCAATGGATCATGCACTGTAACATAAGAGTTGGGACCCTCTCAATACAGACCCAGTCAACAACCACCAAGCTAGGTCCCCACACCTCTGAACCATATAAAACTATAGGTTTGATGATTGCATAAAAAAGGCATAGCTTGGAAGGGATGTCCTGGAAGTGGATCTAGGAACACTAACGTTCTAAGACAAAAAGAGAGGCATACCCTTGCAAAGGCATGGGTGAGATGTAAACTTCAAGTTAAAGTATGGACCATAAAATTGGACCCCTGAATAAATGTAGGCCGATGTGATCTTTAGAAGTTTCCCTTTGTAGAAAAACTGGAATCGGGACAGAGAGTGTTTAGAGATATTGAAGATCATGACCTTAGTTTTACTAAGGTTGACTACAAGTTGTCGGAGTTTGCAAAAATGAGCAAGGGTATCAAGTTGTCGTTGTAACCCTTTGACAGAGTGTGAGATGAGGACAACATTGTCGACAAAAAGAATGATAGCTATATGAACCTCATGCAAAAGACAGCTATCATCCATATGGGTATGCTACTGAAGAAACTCCTCCAACTCATCAATGTAGATGTTGAGTAGTGTCGGTGAGAGAGGGCATCCTTGCTTGACCTCAATGGTACTCTTCAAAAAGTTAGAAAAATCAAGTGAAGTACAAAACTGTCCAAGAACTGTCTCATAAACCCTCCAAGCGACAATAATCAGAGTTTGAAATGCCGATATCTCTCAACTTCTTGAAAAGCAGTTGTCATAGAAGTGCGTCAAAGGCTTTCTTGAAATCAACAAAACAACAAATGACTCTAGAAGACCTGTGCCGAGCTTCTTCAATAATAGACTGAAGTGTGAAGATGTGGTCGATAGTCTAATAGTCCCTTCTGAACCCAACCTACCCCTAGCTCTGATATTATTCCTTTCCAAGTATTCTAACAACTGCATGTCTAACATTGTGGCATAAACTTTGGCAAATGTATGCCCTATCATAATGGCCCTGTAGTTACTAGGGATAGAAGGATCTCCGGACTTATGAATAGGATGAATAATGTGATGGGACCATATTGAGGGAAACCTGAATACACTAACCTTATTGAAGAGCATGGCAAGGGGTAAGGCAAGGGAATCCACACCATATTTGATGAACTCGGCTATGAGACCATCACAATCAGTTGTTTTGCTTGTGTATAATTTTAGAATAGCTTTCTTGACAGAAGAAGTGGAGAAAACAAAGGAGGATGGTGGAAGAGTGGGGGCGGTGGTAGTAGGATGGACAAGTACATCATAGAGGGAACTAGCATAAGAGACCCATGCTTCAGGGGTGATGTCAGAAATGGTGGTTTTCCTCAAGAGAAGAGTATGCCAAAAAATCTTAGGTGAGTGGTGGAGATTAGCAAAAAGTGTAAGTTGTATAGATGTAATAAACTCTCATTTCTTACGTCAGAGAAGACAATGGTACTCCCTACGAAGGGTGGGTATGGAGGGAGGGTCATGCGTTAGAGAAAATTGAAGTCTCTAACGAATGGATTTACACTCGACATCATACCACTAGTTCATGTGGCAGTTTCCATGGTGGGTAGGGGATCTGGAGTAATGAACATTGTGGGGACAAGAGTCAAGGGTAGCATCCTAGAGGGTTTGAGGTAAGAACTCATACATGGAATCGATGGTGGGAAGAGGGAGGGAGAAAAAACTTGACATAAGAAGGAAGAGACATGGAGCATAGTCAATGGTGTAGTCATCATCAAAGTGGATAGTGGTATGTCTAGTACTGGGGGGTGTGGTGGAAGGGGAAGGGTGCGTGTGGGGAGAGTGGGAACCAGTATGGAGGGTGAACGTCAAGACAACATGGTCAGCAAGGGGGAGCTAGGGAGAAACAAGAAAGCCAAAGATGTGAGGGATGAGGGATTCACTGGTGAGAACATAATCTATGATGCTCGCACCACTACCATGGGGAAAACACGTGAACTTACCAAAGTTGGGGAAGTGAGGAAGCTCATTGAGAATGTGGAGGCTCTAAGATTCACCCAACCAGAGAAGGTGTCTCCCACAGGCCGTAACCATAAAATCCCCATCAACAGAGTCTCTTTGTAAATCAAGCTTCCCTAGTGTAATCTCCCTATTTTTACAGAGATTTAAATAATATTATTGCTAAAATAAAAAGTATTTTTAAATATTTAAAAATAAAGGCAATTAATAGAAAAAAAACACTATGTTATAAATTCCACTTGAGTTTGGGCATTTTAAGGGTCATGGTCACTTAAGGCCTAAAGTGAAATTATGAGTTCCTTTCAATATTTTTAAATTAACTCTTCCCTCCAATTTGGACGCTACGCTCAGGAGAGAGATATAAGAGGAAAGAAGGATTCATTTGAAGTCATGTTTTTGGATGATATCTGAAAAAGAGGTCAAGTATGTCAAGCTTGATTGTCTTTGGCATAGTTTCTTGGAGAATGTTACCCTCCAAGAGCTATGATGCTCTATAAACGGTGTCTATTAACACCACCTATCTATCGGAAATTGTGTTACACCTTTGAAGATTTATTTGAAGATTTTATCTAATGAAATTGTAGGTTTTGAGATTGGCGAATTGATTTGGATGGTCTATTGTTGGTTTGAAGGGATTTAGGATTGTAACTAGGGTTTTCAGAACTTCGAGACTAATTTTGACGGACTTCCCATGGAGGGAAAATTTTGATTCTAATTTTGTTTGATAGCTACGGATTTTGTGATCATTTTGAGCTATCATTTGCATTAAAATTCCAAGTATTTTAGAAGTTATAAATTTTCTAAGTTTCAGTTGTTTTGAGGAAAAATAATAATTTATTAAGGGCAGACTTGAAAAGAGTAAAAGTCAAAAAATATCCTTTATTTTTCCTTAGATTGGCGATTTGATTTGGAGAAGTTGTGAGCATTATTTGATGAATTTACGAGGGTTTAACAATCTGAATATTTTTCCTTGATTTCTATGCCCTGGACGAGTTGGGTGGTGGGCTTGGAGAGCCACTAGAGACCTTTTTTAATACCCCAGATGGTTCGTTGTAATTTTTGAGCATTTTTGGAATATATGTGGCTATTTTTGCAGGGGTTTGGAGTACAAATAATATCCAGGACAGCAGCTGTACTTCCAGAATTAAATCAGATTTTTTATTTAACAAAAGGTTGCATGTGAGCATCAAGATTGAGTGAGTTTTATGATTGTTGTACCAGCGTCTAGATTAGCAGAATTTTGCATCTAATTCCAGCACCTACATCTTTCATGCTACAAAAAAAAGGTACAAAAGTATAGCTTTACAATTATTATTTATAGAAGCATTTGGAGAGTGTTATTATAAGGGTTTAGGAAGATCATTGTGGCTAGGGCTTGCTGAGTTTGTGGGTAGCATACAGTTTATTTTCAACTTGGCTTAGGATTTAAAAATAATTACCTATTTTTGTTTTAGATCCTGTTTGGGGTCACTACAGTGGTATCAGAGCCATATCTTGACTAAATTGTGGGGTGAAAATAAGAACAAGGAATAGGGCATGGAAGCCATGGAGAGGATAAGGCTTTGCAGTGCAAGTAAAAGTCTAGGAAACTTATGCCAACCAAAAGATGTGATCAACACCTTGAAAGAAATAGAATATATGTTATCCAAGGTGAGTCAATCACGATATGCATCCATGAGAGGGGTGGTACAACTCTCAATAACTTACTTGGTTCAACATAAACTCTTGAGAGACATAAATGAAAAGGTAAGACTTGGTTATTAGTTGTGTCAATGAAATTTTAAGACTAACTGCTCCCAAGGTTCCTTACAGTGACAAAATCATGAGAGATATTTCAGCTGATTGTGGGGAGTTTTCGAGGTCTTGAGGATAACATGGAAGACTCCTTTGCTGGAAGGGTCACATTGCTAAGAGGGCTATTTTTTTTAATTTTCAGCAGCTGATATAGTGTACTTTTGTTATAGATTTGCTTAAGTGATAAATTTTCTTTCTTCCTTGTCAGATCTGGATTCGTACCTAATTACTAGCTGGTCATTTATGCATGTCACGTTCTATGTTTGAATGTCTTTTGCTGAGTTTATAGTGGATATTAGTGGTTGTTTAGTGCCTTTCATCATACCTATTTTTTCCATTTTCCTTAAGCTTAGATCATTGGATTAAACCTTTTCGTGAAATACTTGTGTATTGACCAATTGGAGTTGAAGTTCTGTCTTTTCCTTGTCTTAATCAGTGTTCCCAGAAGCTCGATTTGAGTGGATCAAGCAAGTTAGGTGTATCACCATTTTAGCTAAGATTTCTTTTCAAGTTCTTTCTTCCCTTTTCCCCAGGCAGTTTGTAGCGTAGAAGTTGAAATCTTCATAGATACATCTTACAGGAACCAGCCTTCTCTAGAAGTTCTCATCATTGAGGCACCTACCCTCGTGAGAAGATCCCATTGTTTCAACTGGAGTGAGGATTAGCCATTTCAGCACTCTTCAAATAGGGTGCAACTCTAGATTGACAACAGTTTTTGGCACGCCCGATGGGACCCATTTAGAGCTGGTTTTAATGAAATTCCAGTTGCAACAACGTTCTTCAAGAAGTATTTGGCGATTCCAAGCTTAGATGGTTGCTTCTAATAATCCAATCACAATTTCCATGTAAGTATTGTATTATCATGAATGAGTTTTGATGGCTGTATATGAAGAGAATTCCTATGCTATGTTTCCTTATCAGCCCAATGATGGATCATATCAGCCTTATCATGATGCCTATGAGCCTTTTTATGAGCCTAATCAGCGTTATCAGGAGTATTATCAAAGCTATGTTGAGCCATATCAGTCATATGAGCAGCCTTGGCTCCAAGAAAGAATGGATGAGATAGAGCTCAAAATACTAGCATATGTGAGGAAAGTTTGTTCAAACTCTCAGTATGAAGAAGTGAATGGTCTATTCCAAAATGTATCTAATGATCCAAAAGATATAATGAGTTGTGTATTTTTGTATTAGAGAAGATGGAGGCTTGGGATAGGCAAAAAACCGGGTTGAGTCACTTGTCTACAAAGGGTTCTTGTACTATTTATTCTCATGAGGCTCTTAACCATGCTCAGTGTGTGTCGAGGGAGCTTCCTAGCTGGAGTCAAGAGCCTATTCAAGAGCCTATTCAGAGCCTATTCAAGTGATTATTCATGAGACTACGTCTTCTTATAGTCCCATTTCTTCACCACTCATCTCTCAAGCACAAGTTGTCCATGAAGATAAGGAGATTTCAGACTTTGAAGAGGTGATGGTCAAGTGGAAGGAACAGAGTACAGAGGCCTTTAAGAGTTTCTCTTTCCCTCCTCTCCAAAACTCCCTAAATGATTCCATTGCTCTCCAAATCCCAAAATCTTATCATGATCAACCTCCCATGCTTCATTCTCCCTCTCAAATGAATGAATTTTACCACCCTCCCACCCACCATCTCCCTTCTTCAAGCGGAGCCTATTCTATGTAAGATTGAAAAAGAGGTTTCAGCTACAGGTCAAGTTATTGCAGTGTGAAGAGGATGCTTCAGGTATGTTTGAGGAAGAGTTTCACATTGATACTTCACTTTAGTTACTTGCTGAGAATCCAATTATATTTAAGAATGAGAAGGCCGATCTTGATGTGGAGGAACTCCAAGAGGAGTTGGTGCAAATTGAAGTCATAAATGAGTTACAGGTATCTCCTATTGAGAAGGATCCAGATAGCTTTCAAGTTGATTAAGTTCAAATAGATCAACATAAAGAACAAAAAGATGATTGGCAGTTGTACCTTGAATCTCTACAAAAGATTGAAGAGCTTTGTATGGATATGTTGGTTATTGAAGAGCATGTTTATGAGAAATCTGATCAAGAATCACCTATTCAAGATCATAATACAGATTGGGTTGTCTATTCAAAGCTCCTTGAAAAGCTAGATGAACTTGCAATAGTCGATAAAAAGGGTGTGGCTACTCAAGATCAATGAATAGATGAGATATCACTTGACAAGGTGATAGATGACAAGCAGTATGAAAAATATCAGGAAGTACTTGATGAGTTTGTCTTTGTTGGTGACTGGTTTGTTGTTGATGACTCATTTGAGAAGATGCTAATACAGTTGATGGGCAAGAAAAATGCCTTATCAAAGGTTATGATTGATAAACAACTTGCTTTGCAACTAGTACCATCTCTTGGAGTGACTGAGTTTAAGAATTTCCCTTTTGATACAGGTGGATCGTGCTTTGTCATGGTTAGCTAGGTTCTTTGTTTGTTTTGCTTTCCTCCAAGTGTTGCTCAGGCACAATAGTTTCTTTTAGTTTTGTTGCAATAAGTGCTTGTTTGCACATTTGTTTCTTAGTTAGATTTCCTGCTTTCGTTTGTTTCCCTTCTTATTTTGAAGGAGAAAGGTTACTTCAACCATGATCAGAGGAGATTTTCAATCAAAAATCAGGTTTATCATTGTTTTGGGAGTTCAAATAGCATCTATACGATCTGAGTTCTCAAGCATGGCAGGCATGCTTCCCTATGAGTCGCCATAAATGTTGGCCACTTTTTGGCCTACATACCAAAATTTTGCCTAAATGTGAGAGGGTGGGCATTCAAGCAAGACTTCGTGAAGGTTATACACAGCAGAAGTCTTTAGGTTTTACAAGAGACAACTTATTTCACTTTATGAGTAATCTGCAGTTGAAACACCTCAGCAGAAGTAATCCAGGTTGGAAAACCCGAATTACTCTTGATAGTGCAAATCGGGTTTTGAGAAGTGCTTTGCCTATGAAAGTTTTATCAGCAGAAGTAATCTGGGTTGGAAAACCCGAATTACTCAGTGTAGTGCATTTTGGGTTTCTCAGGGTGAATGACTTATCTCTTTTATAAGTAACAAGCAATGAAAAATCCGAAGTAGGTGCCAATGAAGAGTCCGAAGTTGCAGACATTGAAGAACAAGCAAATAGACTTCGGACAAAAAGCCCAAAGGAATTCCTTCAGACAATTCCTTTAGAAAAGTTTAAAAAACAAGTCAAAATATTCGAATGACACTAAAAAAACTCAAAGGGCAATGTACCCTTCGGAAGGGACGTTTCCAAAAAACCCGGGTGCCCTTCAAAAAACCCGAGCACCTTTTTCTTAAGGGTTATTTGACAGGAAGGGGCTGTTTGAAAAGTCCAAGGGACTGTTTAAAAAACCCGAAGGACAGGTACCCTTCGAAAGGGTCATTGACAAAAAAAACCGAAGGGTAGGTACCCTTTGGGAAGGCTCATTTCAGGGTCGGTAGGGACATTTGCAAAAAACCCGAAGGGCAGGTGAAGGTCCATCTCACGAAATTCAATGGCTTTACAAAAAGCCCAAAGGGCACCTGCCCTTCGGCAGAAGATCATGACAAAAAGCCCGAAGGGCTAAGACCACGAAGGCTAAGGGACAATCCCCACGGACTTTTGTCCGCGGGAGATTCACTTGGCAAAAAGGGACAAACAAGAATCCCGAAGGGTAGTTGCCCTTCGGGAAGGAGCGTTCCCAAATTGCCGAAGGGCAGGTGCCCTTCGGCAAAAGTCATTCTAGGAGGGAAAAAGGGCCATTCAAGAACCCCGAAGGGCACCTGCCCTTCGGGAAAGCTCACTTCGGAACATAACAAGGGCTTTCCTTTTGGAGAGGACGCACGCAGAAAGCCCAATGGGTAGGAATCCCTTCGGAAATGACCAAAACAGAGATCCCGAAGGGTAGGTACCCTTCGTGAGAATTCAAAAGGCGAAATGGAAGTCCGAAAGATTCTTTCAGACAAATTGTCCGAAAGAATTCTTTCGAAAACATTTGTTCGAAGCAAACAGGGGCCAAAGGAAAAAGACAAGACAACCGCAAAAATTGTTTGCAGGAAAAGGACAGGGCAAATCTCCGAAAGAAAGCCAAGGGGAGATGACAGAAATACGAAGGAATTCCTTCGAACTTTTTGTCTGAAGGATTCCTTTGAAAAAATTGCCAAACAGAAAAGCTTGAGGCAAATGCAGCCAAGAACAAAAGGTCCGAAGAAATCTAAGACCAAGGAAATCCAATTCTCAAGAGAAAGTCCACAGGAAGGAGAAGTCAACAGGAAAAAATCTGAGGGAAGTTAAACAAAATAAATCCCGAGATTAAATATAGATAGGCAGACCAAAATAAGAGAAATCCATGCAAAGCGAGGGCTATTTTCAATTAACTGGTCAAAGTTTAGTTGACTAGTCGTCCAACTCAGCCCTCCAAACGTTCCAAGTCAGCGTTCAAAATGTTTCAACAGCTCCAAATGAAGAAGCCAAATTTAGAGGTGGGCATGGATTTCCATGCAAAGAGAGGTGGGTGTTTCAACAAGCCCAACCGTCCACTTTCAAACGCCAAAGAGCTAGTCTCTAATTTTAGACATGGCTCAGCCGATCATGCATAAGCAAAGTCAAACGTTTGAGCCCACCATCCACTTTTCAACGCAAGGAATTTTCATGCAAGACAAAATAGACTTTTGTAAACGCTGAGTTGGTTTGAGTTTACTCCCACTGTATTTTCAAATGCCAATCTCTTGGCTTTTTGTAATTTTCTATAAGATGGCTTTCAGCCTTAGATTAAATTATCCCTCTTTTGGCAAGAAAACTTTTGCCAAATATTGTGCTGTAATTTTTTCTAGAATCAATAAGAGGACTGTGTTTTTTCAATTTCCAGTAGCTGGTATAGTGTACTTTTGTTATAGATTTCCCTGAGTGATAGATTATCTTTCTTCCTTGTTAGATTTAGATTCATACCTAGTTATTAGCTAGTCATTTATTGTAAGAACCCTTCACGGGTTCTACTGTTGAACTTCACTTTTTTTTTTTTTTTTGTTTTGAAGGTTTTATGATTTTTTTTGTGTTTTCAGTGGGTTTGAACAAAAAAACACATACTAAAAGTAAAACTAGTCTATTGAGAATAAATTTTGAACAATACTGAGACTTCTTTTATTGCCATATATTATTCCATTCACTGAATAAGAGTCCAAGGCCTTATTGATAATAAATACAATATGAAAAAACAAATTCCAATAATTAAATGAACCTGATATGATTGTGCTCTGTAGATACCATCATATGTTTACCTCCAAAAGACGCTGTGAACACTTTGTCTTCTATGACCAGCAATTCCTCTCTATTCACATGTACTGTAGCATGTCACTATTCACGGTACTGTAGCGCATCACTATTCACGGGGTACTATAGCACGTCACTATTCATGGTACTGTAGCACGTCACTATTCAAGGGTACTGTAGCAGCAAATAGAACCTTTGAAAATAATCCCTTTCAATCATAAAATAATCTGCAACTTCAGTCTCTTAAATCTAATCCAAACTTCACCAAATTCATCCAATTGAAATCCCAAATAGAGCCTCTGATTGAGACCCCCCCCCAAAATCACCAAGTTCGCTGGGTATTTCACCAGCTCAGATGGTTGCTCACAGAAAAACTACGTTCTCCAATCGCTGTTGTAGGTAGAAACCCTCGTTCTCCAAGCGAATTCAAACCCCTCAAAATGTTCTCCAAATGCAATAATCATGAGTTTCTTCAAAAGAAAACCTTATATCTCCTCAAGCAAGTTGATTTCCTTCAAAAGCATCATTTATATTAATTTTGAATTTCACTTTTAATTTTCCAATAGTTTGGGCACCCATTTAATTATAATAATTAATTGAAATATGGCCCCCTTCTTCATGATGGTCGACCCCTTCATTAAGTCACTTAAGTTATAACATAAATTTACATTATAAATCTATAATATAAGCTTCAATTAAATTAATATTTATTTGGGAAAATAAATATTAATATCTCCCTCAATATAAGTCCAAATGACAAGCCGGATGATAAGTGACTGAATCTGCATATGACCAAACCATACTGCTAAAAACAGCCGGGGTGCTCCACTGAGTGTCTCCACTTACTAAAAATAGTAAGTCAAGCAAATGGCGTCCAAAAGACCCCGAACTAAAGCCAAACTGAAAAATTATGATAATTGAAGCCAAGCCATGCCTCAACAAGACCCTCTATCCTCCATATTAGCCTATGAGGGCCACATAATAGGCTAATCTCAAGTATTGAGAGATGTCAACTGGAAGGGGACATTGCAGTCCGCCCCTCCTAAAATTGCTTGTTCTCAAGCAATCTCAACTCAGGATGCTGCAAAATCTCCTCACTCTCCCACATAGCATCCTCCACTAGCAAATCTCTCCACTTCATTAGATATTTCCTGATGGTCCTCCTGCGTAGCTGTCTCTCTTTGTACTCTAGGATAGACTTAGGTACTAAAATCAACTTTCCCTCATCATCTAAGGGAGGCAATACTGTTGAAGGTACCACACGATGTTCTAACGCCTTCTTGAGGCGTGACACATGAAAAACATTGTGGACCTTACTATCCACTGGAAGCTCTAGCTCATAAGCCACCTCTCCAACACGCCTAACAATCCTGAAAGAACCATAGTACCGTGGCTTGAGCTTCTCTGATCCACTCTTCCTGAGAGTAGACTGTCGATAGGGCTGCAGCATGAGATATACCATGTCTCCCACCTCAAAAGATCTCTCGGTCCTCTTCTGATCTGCATACTGCTTTTGTTGATTTTGTGCCTTAGCAATATTCTCCTTAAGAGCCCTCATAATGCCCTGGCTCTCCTGCAATAAGTCTCCTGCACTAGGCACTCTACTGTCACTTAGTAGCAAATCAAGAAAACTAGGCGCCTCATACCCATACAACGCCATGAATGAGGACATCTGAATGGTCATGTGGTAAGTGGTATTGTAACAATACTCACATAAGTATATCCACTTAACCCACGCCTTTTGTTGCCCTGCTATGTAATTCCTGAGGTAGCCTTCCACCCATTTGTTCACTATCTCCGTCTGAACATTGATTTGCGGGAGGTAATTGGTGCTCGGTGTAAGCTCGGTCCCACAAAGTCTGAACACCTCCTGCCAGAAGTGACTCAAGAACCGACTATCCCTGTCGCTAACTATGCTCCGAGGCAACCCATGTAATCTGAAAATCTCACGGAAAAATACCTCTGCTACCTGTGTAGCTGTGTAAGTAGTGGTGATCGGAAAGAAGTGGGCATACTTCGTCAGCCGATCCACAACTACATATATGCAATCACGTCCTTGGACTTTAGGCAAGCCCGTAATAAAATCCATCGACAGGCATTCCCACTTCCTATCAAGAATCGGAAGAGGCTGCAACAACCCTGCCAGATATGTGTTCCCCTGCTTGTTCTGCTGACAAACAGGGCACTCTCACACATACCTAAAGAATCTCTGCCTTAAGCCGCTTCCATGTAAATCTCACCCGAACTTGTCTGTATGTCTTAAAGTACCCACGATGCCTTGCTATAGGTACATCATGGAAAGCTCGCAGAATGGTGTTCATCTCTGACCCTGGGATCAAGAAAACCATGTTCTTGTAAATGATCAACTCATTTACTAGTGTGTACCTGGTGTCCACAATAGATCCCTCAACAATACCATATGCCCATGTATCCTTGGCATACTCTGCCACAATCAGGTGCCTCCAATCCTCTGCAATCTGTACCATAGAAATCAGATGAGGCCGACGTGAAAGAGCGTCAGCAACAACATTTTGCGTACCTTTGACATAGGTGATGTCAAAGCCATATGCCTGTAACTTACCCACTTTTGTTGACGGTCATTTAAATCTCGCTGTCCTAGGAAATGCCTCAAGCTATTATGATCAGTTTTAATACAAAACTTACTGCCCACTAAATATTGCCTGAATTTGGCCAAGGCATGCATTATTGCCAGCATTTCCTTATCATATATACTGTAAACCCTCTCTGGTCCTCTGAGCTTCCTACTCTCATAAGCAATCGGGTACTTGTCCTGCATAAGCACCGCTCCAATGCCCTCACCAGAAGCATCACATTGAAGCTCAAAAGGCTTCGTAAAATCTAGCAGTGCCAACACTGGACATGTAATCATAAGCTCCTTGAACCTCACAAAACACTCTTGTGGCTCAAGAGTCCAAATGAATGCACCTTGTTTCAACAAATCCGTCATAGGTGTTGCATGGCTTGAATATCTACTGACAAATTTGCGATAGAAACCACATAACCCAAGAAATCCTCACAGCTGTGTAAGGTTCTCAGGAGTAGGCCAATCTATGATAGCACGGATCTTGTCGGGATCCATCTGCACTCCCTCTGCACCGATAATATGGCCTAAGTATAACAACTCAGTCATCCCCAAATCACACTTGGATTCCTTGGCATACAAGGACTCCCTATCCAAAATGTTGAGTACTGTATCCAAATGAGCCAAGTGCTCTTGCCATGTCCCGCTGTAGACCAATATATCATCAAAGAAGACAAGTACATATCTCCTCAACTGTGAGTGGAAGACCTTGTTCATGGTGGATTGGAATGCTGCTGGAGCATTGGTTAGCCCAAATGGCATAACCACAAACTCAAAGTGTCCACACTGACAACAAAATGCGGTCTTCTCAACACCCTGCTCACGCACTCTAATCTGATGATATCCCAATCTCAAGTGTATCTTTGAGAAGTAACAAGCACCATGGAGCTCATCAATAAGCTCATCTATACGAGGTATGGGATATATGTTCTTAATAGTCCTCTTATTCAGGACCCTGTAATCTATGCACATACGAAGAGTACCATCTTTCTTCTTCACTAGAACAACTGAAGAAGCAAATGGTGACTTACTCGGTCGAATGTGACCCATAGCAAGCAGCTCCTTGATAGTCTTCTCTATCTCATCCTTAAGCCGCTTTGGGTGTCAGTAAGGAGTAATCATGATGGGCTTGGCGCCCTCCTCAAGCTCTATGATGTGCTCAATACCCCTGTCTGGAGGTCCCCTTCGTGGAATGTCACTGAAAACCTTCCCATGCTTAACTCTCAACTACTGAATGTCAGGATGATACTCGGTCTTATGCTGTCCCTCTTGTGTAGGCATCAAAGTACACTCGGCGGCCCACTCAACCATGTCATGACGCATAAGTCTCTCCATTCGTCGGAAGGAAATAGTCTTGATGTTACTGTCTCAGATGGCCTTCAGTATATGAGTCTTCCCATCCACCTCGAACCGGATCTCCATGTCTTTAAGGCGAAGTATAACTTCCTCAAGAGAATGAAGCCACTTCATGCCCAAGACCATATCAATATCACCCATATTTACCACATAATAATCAGCCTTGAATTCATAATTATTCAGGCGCAAAGGAAGATCCTTAATCATATGGTCACACTTTGAGAGTGTAACCATCAACCACCTTAACCCAAATGCCCTCAAACTCTTCGGTTATGAGCCCACGCCTCTCCACAAATCTGGCATCAATAAAATTATGAGTGGCACTTGTGTCTAGAAGGGTGATAACCTTTTGACCAGCCAAAACTCCACGAAGTCTGAAAGATCCCTCCTGCTGTATGCTAGACAACCGTGCCTCCTAGAGCTGGATCTCTGACTCTGCCTACACCTTAGGCTCTGAAGCGTCTGACTTTGACTCCTCAGAACTCTCCTGCTGTCCGGAATTTTCAGATTCCGAATCCTCATAATAAGCCCACATAACTCTATTGGCCTTACCCTTAGGCCGCAAAGGACAATCATGGTTAGCATCATAGGGACCCTTGCAGTAGAAGCAAAGCTTCTTCTTGCGCAAATCATTAAGAGTCTCACAATCCAAGGGTGCTGCTGATTTTCCCTTTGAATCACTCTTAAAATCAGATTTCTCTCTATTTTTATTGAATCCCTTGTCCTTAAATCAAGTACTCCTGGAATTGGACTTGCTAGATGGAGCTGCAAGTTCCATGTTGCGTGCCTTCTTCATTGCTAGCTGTAGTGAAAGAGGATCAAATGCTTTGATCCAACCTCTCAATGGCTCCAACAATCCCTCCACGAAGAGCACAACTAGACGCCTCTTTGATATGTTGGGAACCACCACTGATAACCGCTAAAAGTCTCCTCTGTAAGCCTCCAAGCTACCAACCTGTCTCAACTGGGCCAAATCTCTGAAGTAAGCCTCAGGATCCTTCTTGTCAAACCGTTCCACCAATCTGTCCACGAACTCCTGGTAAGCTACATTACCAGATACGCCCCTCCCAGGGCCTGGGAGCGCGGGGATACGCCGGTACGGTATGGTACGCGGCCGATCCGCAGGGGATACGGCTAGGGTACGTCGTGCCCCCTGCGGATACGGCCAGATATGTCCATGGACGTATCCGACCGTATCCGCAGGGGGCACGACGTACCCTGGCCGTATCCCCTGCGGATCAATCGAATAAAAAAACATTTTAATTTTTTCACTTTATAACAAAAAAGTCAAAACCCTAAATGTATTCTCACTGCGACCCGTGACCCGTCCCTACCTCCGCGACTGTGTGACCTGTGACCTGCGACTGCGTGACTGTGTGCTCCCTGCCTACTGCCGCCCTGCCTGCTGTGCTGGTCTTTCATAAAGTTTTTAAATTTCATTTTTTTTAATTCCTAAACTGAGAAACTCCCTAGGCCTTAGGGTTTTAATATTTTATAAATTTATTAAATTATAAACTAAATTTTTATTATATAGTTTAGTTTTTTTAATTTTTATTTATTTATTTTAACTTTTTAATTTTTATTATTACGTTAAAAATTTAAAATATGTTTGTTTTTAAATTTTAGTCTTTAGAGATATAATATATATTAAGTATTAAATTTTAATTTTAAATTATTAATTAGTTTAAAATTTTAAATATAAACTTATAAAGTATAGTATTAAAATTTAAATTATTAATTAGTTTAAATTTTTTAATATAAAGTATAGTATTAAATGTTAAATTATTAATTAGTTTAAAATTTATATTTATAATTAAATTTTAATAGCAATTTTTTGTGTTACCAGGTGCTATAAGCCTATAGCGATTTGTCAAAAATTAGAATGTCTCAGGGTGCAAGTGCTAGTTCAGTGGGGCAAGGGATAACCCCCAAATATGATTTGCGAGCACCTCTTTGGAAATATGTAACAATATTAGAACAGATGCCTGGTGGAGTGTTTTCATTGGCTTTGCTCAGAGTGTAACGGTAAATTCAAGAGCTCGTATAGTCGAGTGAAAGCTCATTTATGTGCAATTTCTAGCACTGGAATCACAATTTGTAGTGGGCCAAGCATAGATGGAAACGGTGAGAAGGGCTTGCCATAAGCAAAGATCCTTGCATACATCAAAGAGTAAGAAGACGCAGATGCCGTTATGGGGCAAAGATCAAAACATCATTTGAAAATAAAAGGATCACCTCCTGTTGATCCATCTCGTGTTAATGTGGTGACCCCATCACACCCCTTTCTTGCTACACCTATTGCGGCCAAAGAGGAAGAGGATTCACCTCTTGGTCGCAAGAGAACAAAAGATGCAGGCCCATTGGAGAGGGC
Organism: Torreya grandis; assembly: GCA_037957365.1. NCBI lineage: Eukaryota > Viridiplantae > Streptophyta > Pinopsida > Cupressales > Taxaceae > Torreya > Torreya grandis. The sequence continues at coordinate 948,857 of JARHVA010000098.1, forward strand.
ATTCCAAAATGACTCCAAAGAGATAGCGGAGCAGAGCATCACACGTATTTACGCATGTAGGTTGTCATTTAATACTGTTAGATCACCATACTGGCAGGAAATGGTGAGATCTATCAATGCTGCCCCTAAAGGGTTTGCCACCCCAGGGTATGAAAAGGTGTGCACCACCTTATTGACAAAAGAAAGAAAACACATTGAAGATGCATTGCAGCCCATCAGGTATTCATGGATCGAAACAGGGTTGTCCATCATTTTAGATGGATGGAAAGATACGGCAAATAGGCCATTGATTAATGTGATTGCAGTGAGCCCTAAAAAGGCAATGTTTTTTAAGGCCGTTGATTATGAGGGGCAAGTGAAGGACGCACAATTCATTGCTAACATCTTGATAGAGTCCATTGAGGCAGTGGGGCCTCAAAACGTTGTTCAAGTTGTAACAGACAATGCTAAAAATTGCAGAGCTGTGGGCATGTTGGTTGAGGCAAGGTACGGGCATATATTTTGGACACCTTGTGCTGTTCATTCCCTCAATCTTATGTTGCAAAAGTTGGAGACAAAATTGATTGGATCAAACAAGTCTATGAGGAGGCGAATGAGATCCAAATGTTCATAACCAACCATCACATGTCCCAAGCCATCTTTAGGACTTTCTAGAAATTACAATTGTTGAAGGTAACTCTTAATTTAATTTTATAAGTTTGTAATTTGTAGTGTTTTTTATTTTTGAACAATTTTTAGTTTATTAATTATTTGTTTTAATTTTGTATAATTGTATTAGGTTGCTGAGACTCGATTTGCCTCACACACCATCATCTTGAGACGACTTGTTAAGGTGCATGAAGCATTGAGTAGCATGGTCAGCAACAACCTTTGGGGTGTATGGAGGTAGGCAAACAGTGAGAGGGCCACAAAAGTGAAAGGGTGGATTCTTGATGATGCGTGGTGGGAAGGTGTGGAGTATTTGCTGAGTTTTACTAATTCCATTGTCAACATGTTGAGATATGTGGACATGGGTCATCCATGTTTGGGTGAGATTTATGATGGAATTCACTCAATGATTGAGAACATTAAATCCATCATAAATGCCAAAGAGCAAGATCCCACAGAGAGGTTCTTCAAAGAAGTGCAGTCGCATCTCATTGAAAGGTGGAACAAAATGACCATTCCATTATGTCTTCTTGTTTTTGCCTCGACACCCAAATACTACAGTACAGAGATTCTTTCTTTGCCCAAGAGGGTCGCACCATATAGGGATGTTGAGGTTGCCGAGGGATATAAGGCAGCATTCTCTAAAATCTTTTCCGATCCAGAGGTAAAAGACCAAGTCAGAGAAGAGTTTGTGCATTTCATATCTTCAGTGGGTCATTCCCTTGGCGCTATCTGTGACAAGTACAAGATGGACGCTCACTTTTGGTGGTACCTCCATGTGCAAGCATCCAACCACCTTCAACCACTTGCAATAAAAGTTCTATCACAAGTAAGATTTTAATTTTTTTACTCTACCCTTCTTTTGACCTTTTCGATGTTTTGTTTTAAGTTTTAACTTTTAGTCTTTTAATTTTTTATACATTTTAATTCATTTTGTGGCTTCAATAGGTTGCAAGCTCCTCTTCAGCTGAGCGGAGTTGGGGCAGCTATGGCTTTATCCACTCAATTAAATGCAATAAGTTGGCTGCAAAAAAAGCAGAGGATTTGGTTTATGTGCATTCTAACTTACGTCTTCTCTCACATAAACAACCTCAATACAAGGAAGGGCCAACAATGTTGTGGGATGTGAACCCAGAGACTGCTGATTTAGATGCCTCCCTTACATACCTTTCTTTATTTGACACGGAGCTAGACAGTGCTTCACATGACTTGCACGGTGGAGCTAGTGGGAGTGGCACTGCTACTGCTTGTGGTTTTAATGAACCACATGATGATGAAGACATTGCAGGCGAATAAGAATATTAAATATATTATATAGTGAACAATGAGAACGCTGATTTGTCTCTATTTTTGTCCATACATTGTAACATTTGCACCATGTACCTGTTATAATTTATAAAACTAATATAAGTTCGACTATTGAATATTATGATATTTGGCATTGAATTATGAGTATATATTTTGTAGTTATATAACTTATTTGAAGTTATTTTGTTTCCTCTATGCATATTATGTGGTTAATTTTGCTTATATGGCTATATTTTTATATTTTTAATTTTTTATATATATTTTTGTACGGCCGTATCCAAACCACCAAAAAAAATCGACGTATCTCTGTATTCGATATTCGTACTTGTATCCGTACCCGTATCCGTATCGGCAACTTAGATGGTAAGTGGTGATACGGTCATGTTGAAGTGTCACCATCCCATGATACCACCAATCGTGTGCAACTCCCTCAAAATGCAAGGTGGCATATTTAATGGCATCAATCTCTGTCATAGATCTCAAGGCTAGAAATGTATCCAGCTTATGGATCCAAGCTTGAGCGGTCATCTTGCCACTACCATCAAATGTAGGCAAAGTAAGCTTGCTTGTAGCACGCTTCAGTTCACTTTTCTGATTCCTCGGCCTCCTGTCTTGCCTGACTGCTCGGTAGTGTTCTCTCTGGTTCACAAACCTCTCAAAGGGCATCCTCTCGCACCTGTGGAGCTAATAATTCCCATTCATCATTCACAGCCATGAGGATATCTGCGAAAATCTCCTCTCCTGCTTTTGCAGGTGCTTCCTTAGGGTCATCTCTAATGAAAGTAGGACGAGTAGGCCTATCTGCTGTCTTGGAATGAGTCCTATGAGCTCTAGGTGATCCCACTACACTCCTGTTATCCCCTTGCACCTGATTTTGTCTGTCCTGTGGGTTCATGCGCTCAATCATGGTGGTGAGTGCCTGCAAGAACTGAGTCATTTGCTGCTGTCCTGTAACCATTGCTCTAACAAATTCTCTTGTTTCCTGATCCTCATTCTTGTTGCCTCTGGGTGGGCTACCCTCACCCCTGTCACCCATGGTGATCGGCTGTGGTTTTAAAACCTGTTCGCCTTCAAGTAAGGCTCTCCTGTGTGTATAATACATGTGTGAACCAACCTCCTCTGGTGGCATGTAATAACTAAACCCTCAGGGTGGCAGGATTTAGCTCTGATACCAATGTAAGAACCCTTCACGAGTTCTACTGCTGAACTTCACTTTTTTTTTGTTTTGTTTTGAAGGTTTTATGAATTTTTTTGTGTTTTCAGGGGGTTTGAACAAAAAAACACATACTAAAAGTAAAACTAGTCAATTGAGAATAAATTTTGAACAATACTGAGACTTCTTTTATTGCCATATATTATTCCATTCACTGAATAAGAGTCCAAGGCCTTATTGATAATAAATACAATATGAAAAAGCAAATTCCAATAATTAAATGAACCTGATATGATTGTGATCTGCAGATACCATCATATGTTTACCTCCAAAAGACGCTGTGAACACTTTGTCTTCTATGACCAGCAATTCCTCTCTATTCACATGTACTGTAGCACGTCACTATTCATGGTACTGTAGCACGTCACTATTCACAGACACTGTAGCATGTCACTATTCATGGTACAGTAGCATGTCACTATTTAAGGGTACTGTAGTAGCAAATAAAACCTTTGAAAATAATCCCTTTCAATCATAAAATAATCTGCAACTCCAGTCTCTTAAATATGATCCAAACTTCACCAAATTCATCCAATTGAAATCCCAAATAGAGCCTCTGATTGAGACCCCCCCCAAAATCAACAAGTTCACTGGGTATTTCACCAGCTTAGATGGTTGCTCACAGAAGAACTACATTCTCCAATGGCTGCTGCAAGTAGAAACCCTCGTTCTCCAAGCAAATTCAAACCCCTCAAAATATTCTCCAAATGCAATAATCATGAGTTTCTTCAAAAGAAAACCTTATATCTCCTCAAGCAAGTTGATTTCCTTCAAAAGCATCATTTAAATTAACTTTGAATTTCACTTTTAATTTTTCAATAGTTTGGGCGCCCATTTAATTATAATAATTAATTGAAATATGGCCCCCTTCTTCATGATGGTCGACCCCTTCATTAAGTCACTTAAGTTATAACATAAATTTACATTATAACTCTATAATATAAGCTTTAATTAAATTAATATTTATTTTGGCAAATAAATATTAATCTCCCTCAATATAAGTCCAAATGACAAGCCGTCTGAAGCCGGATGATAAGTGACTGAATCTGCATATGACCAGACCATACTGCTAAAAATAGCAGGGGTGCTCCACAGAGTGTCTCCACTTACTAAAAATAGTAAGTCAAGCAAATGGCATCCAAAAGACCCCGAACGAAAGCCAAACTGAAAAATTCTGATAATTGAAGCCAAACCATGCCTCAACAAGACCCTCCATCCTCCATATTAGCCTATGGGGGCCACATAATAGGCTAATCTCAAGTATTGAGAGATGTCAACTGAGGGGGACATTACATTTATGCAGGTCACGTTCTGTGTTTGAATGTCTTTTGCTAAGTTTATAGTGGATATTTGTGGTTGTTTAGTGCATTTCATTATGCCTACTTTTTTAATTTTCCTCAAGCTTGGATCATTGGATTAAATCTTTTCGTGAAATACTTGTGTATTGACCAATTGGAGTTGAATTTTTGCCTTTTTCTTGTCTGAATCAATGTTCTCAAAAACTCGATTTGAGTGGATAAAACAAGTTAGGTGTATCACCATTTTAGCTAAGATTTCCTTTCAAGTTCTTTCTTCCATTTTCCCCAGTAGTTTGTAACGTAGAAGTTGAAATCTTCATAGATACATCTTATAGGAACTAGCCTTCTCTGGAGGTTCTTCTCATCATTGAGGCACCCACCCTCGTGAGAAGATCCCATTGTTTCAACTAGAGCAAGGATTAGCCATTTCAACACGTCTTCAAATGAGGTGCAACTCCAGATTGACAACGGTAACTTTTGCCAATGAATTAAATATTCGGTGATACCTCTATTTCTTAGCTTCTTTTCACGCACGTCAAGGATGGATTCAGGTATTAAGATCAACTTACATTCCTCACCCAATGGTGGTAGCTCGATAGAAGGAACAATATGTTGGCCGAGTGCCCTTTTTAGGCGTGAAACATGAAAAATATTGTGTATTCGGCTACTTCCAGGTAACTCGAACTCGTAAACAACATCCCTGATCTTTCATATGACTTTATACGGTCCATAGAAATGTGGTTTGAGTTTCTTGACTCCGCTTTGCTTGATAGATTTTTGCTTGTAGGGTTGTAAAAGCAAATACACCAAGTCACTAATTTCAAAACTCCTTTTTGTTCTATGCCGATCTGCATATAGCTTTTGTTGATTTTGTGCTTGTTGAAGATTATCTTTGAGAGTTATAAGGATATCTTGACTTTGTTGAATTAAGTCTTTAGCGCTTGGAACTTTGTTATCTGGAATAACTAAGTCCACAAAAGATTGAGCATCATACCCGTACAAAGCTTTAAAAAGTGACATTCTAATCGACATGTGATAGGAAGTATTATAGCAAAATTCTCCCAAGTGTAACCATTTGATCCACGCATGTTGCCCTGAAATATAATTCCTTAAATATCCTTCAATCCATTTATTGACAGCTTCGGTTTGACCATCTGTTTGTGGATGATAGCTTGTGCTTGGGGTCAGCTCGGTACCTGCTAAGTGAAACAGTTCTTGCCAAAACGAACTTATAAAACGGCAATCTCTATCACTAACAATGGTTTTTGGTAATCCATGTTTGAATATCTCTCTAAAGAATATCCCAGCTACCAAAAGTGCATCATACTTGACGAGTAGTGGGAAAAAATGAGCATACTTCGTTAAACAATCAACAACCACATAAAGACAATTCTTCCCTTGAACCATTGGCAATCTGGTAACAAAATCCATCGAAATACTTTTCCATTTTCGAGTAGGGATGGGTAAAGGTTGCAATAACCCTGAGGGAAATTCATGCTCAATTTTATTTTGTTGGCAAGTAGGGCATTCTTGAATATATTTAAGAACTTCACTCTTAAGCACTTTCCAAAAGAATATCTCTCTTACTTGTTTATATGTTTTGAGATAACCCGGATGGCCTGCCAAAGGACTGTCATGAATAGCTTTTAACATTTTATGTTTAATTTTTGATTCGGGTACCAAGAAGATTCTATTTTTATACAAGATTAGACCTTCTACTACTTTATACCGTTCATCTCCATTTTGTCCTAGAATTGCATTAACGAATTCATTTTTAACATATTCGGCTGCTATAAGGACTTTCCAATCAGCTGCAATGGTAGATATGGAGCATAAGGTTTTCTTGATAATGCATCTACCACAACATTATTCTTTCATTTTACATATTCAATATCGAAATCAAGAGCTTGGACCTTGCTTACCCATTTTTGTTGTCTATCATTTAAATCCTTTTGACTCAAGAAAAATTTCAGGCTATTATGATTCGTCCTTACTATGAATTTCCCACATACCAAGTATTGATGGAACTTGACCAATGCGTGCATAATTGCCAACATTTCTTTATCATATGTAGAATATTTACGCTTGTGTTCTTTCAATTTTCTAATTTCGAATGCAATAGGATGACCTTGCTACATTAGGACAGCTCCAATTTCTTCTCCCGAAGCGTCGCATTCCAGCACAAAAGGTAATGAAAAATTGGGTACCATCAATACCAAACATGAACTCATTTCTCTCTTAAGTTCTTCAAATGTTGATTGAACAATTTCAGACCATTGAAAAGCTCCCTTCTTTGTTAAATTAGTCAAAGAGGCAATTATCTTGGAAAACCCTTTAACAAATCTTTGATAATAAGTACATAATCTCAAGAATCCTCTTAATTGAGTTTTGTTAGTAGGAGGCCAATCTAATATTGTTTGAATTTTATCTTGATCAACATGCACTCCTTGTCTATTGATGATATGTCCCAAGTATAAGATTTCCGTCATTCCAAACTCGCACTTAGACATTTTGGCGAAAAGAGATTGTTGCTCTAAAATTCCTAGCACTAAGTCTAAATGTTTCAAGTGTTCCTCCCATGACGTACTATATATCAATATATCATCGAAGAAAACTAACACAAATTTCCACAAATGTTGATCAAATATATGATTCATGCATGATTGAAAGGTGGCTGGAGAGTTGGTCCATCCGAAAGGTATGACTAAGAACTCAAAATGCCCAGAATGACATCTAAATGTTGTTTTTTGAACATCGGTGTCTCGCATCCGTATTTGATGGTATCCCGATTTTAAATCAATTTTGGAGAAATAAATAGCTCCATGTAGCTCATCAATTAATTCGTCAATTCGTGGTATTGAATATCTATTTTTTATTGTTTTTTAATTCAATTGTCAATAGTCTATGGACATTCTCAATGTGCCATGTTTCTTCTTAACTAAAACCACGGATGAAGCGAAAGGACTCGAGCTTGGTCTAATATGACCCATCTCCAATAATTCTTTGATGGCTTTTTCAATCTCTTCTTTATAAATTCTGGGATGGTGGTAAGGTGTGGTTATTATGGGTTGGGTATCGTTTTCTAATTCAATGATATGTTGAAACCCTCTATCGGGTGGAAATCCATGTGGGATATTCTCAAAAACTTTAGCATGTTTGTTAAGTATGGGCTGAATATCAATATGATGTTTTTGTGGCTATGATTTTTTAGAACTTACAAAACATTGTGTGGCCCATGAAACTTGGTCTTTCTTGAATGTTCGTTCCATCCTCTTGGCGGTAATCACTTGGGGGGGCCCATTAGCCATACCTTGAAGGACTACTTATTTCTCGTCTACTTTAAATTTTAATTCCATGGTTTGATAGTTTTGGGTAAATTCCTCCAAGGAATGTAACCATTGCACACCTAGTACCAAGTCTGTTTCGCCAATGCCCACCACATAGAAATCATCATTAATTTGATGCCTTCCCAAAGTGAGACGAAGTAGTGGGATTCTACAAGTGCATGGTATGGTAAAACTGTCCACAACGGTTACCTTAAAACCTTGAAATTCTTCTGTTTTTAAGCCCATTTTTGTCACCAATCCTTCATAGATGAAATTGTGAGTGGCCCCACTGTCTATTAATACGATGATTTCCTAGCCTTGAAGAATTCCTCTTACTCTAAAGGGATGATACCTCGAGGCTCCTGATAATGTCGCAAGAGTACTTCCCCATGTTTTTTTGCCTTCTTCTGGTTCAGATATGGTTTCTTCAACTTCTATTTCTTCTTCGTCGGGTTCCCCATCTGAAACAACTCAATGTAATGGACTTGTCCTTTTCCCAAACAACAGTGACTTGGTCCCCAAGGATCTTTACATGTAAAGCATAAATTTTTCCTCTTTAGATCATTTTTTGTTTCTAATTATTTTCCCGTCTTAGGTGGGTCGTTTGGTTGGAATCCCCCTGGTGGAAGTGGTTTTCTTTGTTGGCTATAGGGTATTGTCCCTTGCTGCCCTGATGACAAGGTTCATGGTTGTCCATTATTGGTTATCTTTGGCTGCACAAATGGCACAATATTATTCCTCGGTGTTGATGTTTCCAAATCTAACGTCTTTTTAATCATTTCTTGGAGGGTGGGAGGATTAAAGGCTTTGACTAAACCTTTGAGTGGTTCAATCAATCCTTCCATGAACAATATTATAAGCCTCCTTTCCGTAATATCTGGGACCATCACACAGAGTCTTTGGAATTCTACGACATATTCTTCCACATTAATATTTTGTTTTAGTAATGCTAATTCTCTAAAATGGATTTTGGGATCGATTCTATCGAATCTTTCGAACAACCTTTTAGTAAATTTGTCATAAAATTTGATAAGATTGTGCCCTTGCGTAATCCACCCATGGTACCACCATTCATGAGCAATACCTTCGAGATGAAGGGTTGTGAATTTGATCGCTTCTTCCATCATGGGTCAGAGAGATAAATAGGTATCTAATTTTTGGATCCATGCTCGAGTTGTGCATTTGTTAGAGCCATCATAAGTTGTTAGGTTTAATTTACCCAATGCATGTTGAAGATATTTTTTATTATTTTGGGGTTTATGCTCTATTCTGGTGCCATTACAATTTTTTTTCATGTCCATGAATTTTGTGAGTGAAATTTCACTTCATAAATCATCCGAAAGGGCTCGATATTCTTCAAAATCTGTTGTAAGGTCATCTTCAAATGACGTTTGGGATTCCTCTTCTATACTTGATTCCCTTTTTGCAATGAATTTTGGTTGAAAGGGTTTATTCGAAGAACTGGTGGTTGTTTTGTGAAATATTTGATTATGACTAGTGTTAGAATGACAATTTCCATCATTTTGATATCTATGATTCGTCATAGATTGCATTACGAGAGCTAATTGATTCATGGTGTTAGCCAGTTGTTCCTAGCCTTGGATAAGTCTATCAATCCGTCCATCGTTTCAGTTCCTCTCTTCCATATCGTTTTTCATTTTCTTCGTTGGTTGATTTACTTTCTTGGCTTTATTTCTTCTTTCGTAATATAAATTATTGTCTTTTGCATATGACTTCTGTTCCACATGATGGCAGGATGAGATCTTTGATACTACTGTAATATCTTGAACCAGGATATTATATGAAAAAACAATTGCTATTCTTGAAATTTCGTTTTATGACAAATATATAATTTTTTTATTTTTTATTTTTAAATAATAATATATTGATTTGAATATAAAATGATTACAAAGTTTCCAGATTTCGAATATTACAATCAGCCACAAGGGTTTCCGTCCTTGGGTTGAGGTGACAAGGGTTTTTCTCTTTGCACCTATTCACACACTAAGAGTTTTTGTCCTTAATGGTAAGTATAGAGCTTCAAGTTTGTACTGGGTTAAGTGTTTAACACATGAATGATTGGATGCTTTCCTTCCATTCCCAAAATGCTTAATTTATACCCTCAACCTTACATTGAAGAGGTGTGACTTCCGTAAGGGTAGCGTCCCTCCATCTACATGGATGTTGTTTAACATCTTTGAAATATCCCACCCCTGGTGAGATATCCACTAATTGAAATCTACTTGTGGGTTTGCTTATGGTTTTCCAGTATGTTTGCTTGTTTGGAATTTTGATGAAGTTTTCCTAGGTAAAGTATGAAATTGCATAGAATAAATACAACAATGAATTACTGAAGCAAAAACTGGAATGATTTCAAATCTGATTTATTATTGATTTGTAAATACAATGTACTCAGTTCAGATTTGTACAATGCTTCAGAAATAACATTAACATCATACCCAGAAAGAAAAATGAATACTTGCAAGTCTGAAATAAACTGATAAATAGTTGTTGCACCATAGAATTCCAACGCCTTCATCCAGCAATACCATTTCTCCACCTTAGGTATAATACAAAGAGGCTTCCATGAGGGATTCAACCCAAATAATGAAGGAATGACACCCTAAAATGAATCGCTGGACTCTTGAATCCACATGCCCAGCCAAGAAGAATCTGTACGGACTGCTAATAAAGAATAGTGCAGCGTTGAAACCCCCACGTGGCTATGACGGATGAATTGCCAGCACAAATGATAGTCCTCCAATGAGTGTTCTTTGATAATCTGAAACTTCCAAAACAAACCCTTGCAAATTTTGTAGATAAATACTTCAAATGCGCACAATAAGATTCCCACATGCCAGGAATTAGTGTGTAAGCAGCAATAAGATGATCATCAAAGATTTTCCTTCAAACTTCTGATCAAACCCTTAAGAAATATCTTAATAACTCTCCAAATAAGCACAAATGTGACCGTTGTGTGAAGTCACCAATTAGCAAACTTCAGATGATCTTCCACACCCTCGAAAAGCTCGATTCATGAAGAAGCTACGCTCTACAAGATCATTGCAGCTGAAAACCCTGGGTCTCCTCCAATTTGCAAAGCACAAAGCCAAGTTGATAAAAAATGATCCAGAAATTGAATGAAATCCCTTTCAAATGCCTTTTTATATCTTTTCCCAAAGAGGTCGATCTCATAGAGGCATTTAATCATTTAAAACATATTAAAATATATTTACATTGCACTTTATTTAATCCCTCAAAATGGGCGCTCATCAGAAAGCATTTTATAATTTGACTTAAATGCACATTATATAATTGACTTTATAATCATTAAATAAGCCCCTCATAATAAAGTCAATTAAATATTTAAATGATGTGCATTTTATAATTAATTATTATTAAAGGTTCACTTTAATAATAATCAAAACATCATCATTCCATAAATAAACCTTATTTATCAATTCCGTCTGTGCTAGAGGAAGCCCATTGCATTCACTGCTCACCAGGGTGCCTTACTAAAAATAGTAAGGTTGGCCTCTAACATCCAACTAACTTACTATAAATAGTAAGTATATAAAAATGTAGCTAGAACACCCTAAATAACATTGCCTCGGAATACGCCAAGGATCAGGAGATGAAAACATTGCCAACTAACTGGAGAACTAGCAAACGCCAACACTGGGCCCTCTAATCACCCTTGATTAGCCTACAAGGACCCAATGATAGGCTAAACCACCAAACTCTGATGCTTGCTCAAAAAGGGGACATTACAGTTCGCCCTCCCTAAAATTGCTTGCCCACAAGCAATCTCATCTCTGGATCCATACCCCACACTGTCTGAAGAGGAAACACAACACCACCAGGATCCCAAAGAAAGAACTGTGTAATTTCCCTGCTATCTCCAAGTGATATCTATGGCATCAGCCCAAGAACATCTGGCAAAGCACGATGATCATCATACCAACTCTGAAGTATCCCTATGCCATGTGTCTCAGAAGTATGATCATCAACATGAGGAAGCAACACTGGGTACTGACATGGTTTGCCTCCCACATCTGCACAAGGAAAAGTATCAAACCAACTATCCAGCTCATACGCACGAGAACTATGCATCTAAATCAAACCATGTACATGTGGATCGAAGATGAAATTGTACACACTCCACACAATGTACATGTTGTGGAACTCCTCTGTAAGCCCTGTCTAGAATCCCGATGCACAAGAGGGATCCCAAATTTTGCGATCAACGCTCAACTCCACCTGAGGGACTAAAGTGAGAACATCATCTGACTCAAAAAGAGGGTTGTCATAAACTAAACCAGCATCGGTCTCAAACAAAGGATTACCGACAAACTGAACATTGTCCATATGTTGATCCGTATTACCCTCATCAAGACCTAAGGAGCAATGAAGGGAGCCACACTCCTCTTGAAACTGTTCACGCTCCTCAACCAACTGCTCAAACTTTCTCCCTAAACCTTCAGCCCTTCCCTCTACTGATGGACATGGCATGCAAGCTACCCTCTGTAATCCCCCTCAACAAATATTTTCTACCATCCACCTCAAATTTCATCTCCATCTTCTGCAGATTGAGGGAAAACTCTCCAATGGCTTGAAGCCATTTCACCCCCAAAACGATATCCATATCACCCAAGCTGACTACATAGTAATCATCCTAGAACTTGTAATCATTTAGCAAAAGGGTGAGGTTAAGGATCCTCCTAGTACAAGAGTAAAACCATCTGCCACCCTTACCCTGAAACCCTCGAAGTTCTCTGCCTGTAGTCCATCCCTGACTACCAATCCCTCGTCAATGAAATTATGCGTGGCGCCTGTCAGGAGAACCTACAACAATCAATATGCTCTGATACCAACTGTTAGGTGACCCCTTAGCCAACGGAAGCACAATTGATTACTTTTTTATAAGCAATTAAACACGGAATTATACCAGAATGATAAAGTAACTAGAAACTTGAGACAGCAAAGAATTTGAGAGACAATACACACTCTTGTATTAGATATTACTAGAAGAAAATACAATAAGGAAGATGCCACTTCTTCCTCCACCTCAAAGGCTTGCCACACCTCAAGACCTTCTTCCCTCTCTCTTGCTCAACACAACAACTCTATAGCCTGAGTTATTATCCCTCCTTGAATGCTTCAGCTGATATCCTTGACCTTACATCTGTAGATCTCCTTGACCTTGCTTGCTTCAATGCTTTTACTTGCCTTCTTGGTTGATTACAATACATGCCTTATGGGTCTTTAAATAGGATCCCACGCTTACAAAAATAGAACTCTAACTACAATAATTAGATACGCAGCTCGTGACTATAATTAGTCATTTGACATGCAAACACTCGCTTCACTTAACTGACTGTTCGTCAATAGTAGTTCTGGAAATACACAGGCAACCGACGTCGGTTCCTGCTTGCCTGGTTCTGCCGACGTCGGCCGACATTCTGCCGTCGCCGGTTTCCTTCTCCACTGTCTGTGACCGACGTCGGTTATACTGCCGACGCCGGTTCCTTTGGTTCTTCAGCATCCTCTTCTTGTGTCTGCAAACAGTTGAAGCTTTTAGCTCCACACCCTAACAATCTCCCACTTGAAGATAAACAGCTGCAACTTGTACCTGTACCTGTACACCATCTATTTTGTTCCTTAGGCTCTGTATCCCTCTTCAAAGTCACTCTTGAAGACCAACCACCACGCAAACCTATGATGTTAAACCTGTCACTTATGCCAAAAGAATTTTGCTGCTCCCAAATTCTTCATGACATACTTCTGAACCAACTCTACCCTTAGCTCAGAAAACTCCCTGTATATGAAACCCTGCAACAAGTAACACAATACAGTAACAGGATAATGTAGCTAATATTATCCAACCTGGTAAAGATAAAATACAATGGTCAAACCTCCATTGTCTGCAGCCTAATCAAGACCATATACCATAGCCTTCTGTCTCACGTGTCCATCCACTCTCTTCTCTAAAACGGGAATCCATCCCTCCATCCAATGCTTTCTTCCAGCTGACAACTCTACCAACAAATACCTGTTTGGCTCTACTCTAAGGACTCACACTCCTCATCCATGTCAAGCTCCCACTGTTTCTGGATTCTACCTGCATTGCTTCTTCCATCTTCCTAGTTCTTGACTGTCAGTAAGCAATATAAAGAAGGTGAACAACGAATATGAGGTTCACTTACCATTTTTGACCTCCATATGGGTGTTTGAGACTCCTTGACAGCTAGCTGTCCACCCATCATCCGTTCCAGTGACCGATCTCGGCCATCTCCCAGTCTGCTCCCGACCGATATCGGTTCCCTGCACTGACCCTGACTGCCCACGTCGTTTCCCTGGCCGACGCCGGCGTCCCCCACTGCCGACGTCGGTCCTGATGACCAATGTCGGACTTCTCCTGCCTGACCTACCGACCCTGCTGGTCTGCACATGACCGATGTCGGTATCTGGATGACCGACGTCGGTCCCATGTGACCGACATCGGTGTCTGTGTTCCTGTAAGTGATGAAATTTTCATCCACGAGCTCTTCTTGGATCAAACCTCTGTCTATACTGCCCTGCTCAGATTTATTCAGCCCCTGTGACTGATCTCTGTCCTTCATCTCTTCTATAAACACCAAGGCTTCTTTGTTCCTGTCAAAAACATCAATTTTTTTTTTCTGCAATGAACTCTATCTGTGCTTTCCGAATTTGAACACATACCTTTTGAATCAAGAACGTCCATTCCCTTCTTATTCATGTGACCGAGCCTATTAGACCACATCTTCGAATCTACACCAGAAGTAGAATCAGTAATACAAGTAGATAGATAAAGAGTACCTACTTTCTTACCTCTTGCTAGAACAAGTGCTCCCTTGGTAACCTTCCAAGAGTCCGCTGTGAGGGTTATTGTGCATCCCTCATCTCCCAACCTTCCTACAAAAATCAGACTCTGCTTCAGAATTGGAACATGCATGACCTCCTTCAACACCCATGTGTTGTCAATCTGCAATCTCAGCTGCACTTTCCCTTTGCCAACTATCTGACAAGGCTTACCATCCCCTAAATAGAGCACTCCAAAGTCTCCCTGTTCATACTCATGAAACAAATCTCTGTTTGGGGATGCATAAAAAGATGAACCAGAATCTAAAATCCATGATCCTACCTGACTATCCAAAGAAAGTATGAGAGCATCCTGTACCACAATATTTGCATCCTTTGCTTCTTCAGTACCTGCATGTTGATTCTCTTTATCTCTCAACCAACACTCATTTGTATGTCCTTTCTTTCCACAAAACCAGCAGGTAATACCTTTGGACTCGGATCTCCTTCCCGACCTTGATTTCCCTTGCTCAACCTTCTCCCTTTGCCTTCCCCTGCTTTCTGCACTTAGAGCATTCCCTAATGATTCACATGTGCTTCTCCTGCGTATTTCTTCATTCAAGATCACACTCACAACATCATTAACTTTTAAGATTTTAGAAACAGATGCAGAATTACTTACTGCCATAACCAAACCGTCCCAACTTTCAGGCAAAGAACATAAAATCAAGAGAGCCTTTACCTCATCATCAAAAACAATATTGACTGAAGCTAATTGGTTTACCAAACCATGGAAATCACTGAGGTGAGTATGTACCGATCCACCTTCCTGCATTTGCAAAGTAAATAGCTGCTTCATAAGATATACCTTATTAGAAGCCGAGGGCTTTTCGTATAAATTCGCCAAGGACTTTATCAACTCTTCCGTTGTCTTGCACTGTGATAAGCTGGAAATCACAGACGATGCAAGGCTCAACCTTATGGAACCGAGAGCCTTTCGATCAAGAACACTCCATTCTTCATCTTTCATATCTGTGGGCTTGCATGCAACCCCACCCAACGGTAAGTACAGATCCTTCTGATACAGATAGTCCTCAATCTGCATCTTCCAGTGTTGATAATTCTTGCCGTTAAACTTCTCCATTCTTAACTTACTTTCTTCTGCCATTGCTGAACTCCCACTCAATCAGAAAACCCTGTGAATGACCTGTAATCAAAAAACAATAACCTGCTCCCTGCAAACCGTAGCTCTGATACCAACTGTCAGGAGAACCTACAACAATCAATATGCTCTGATACCAACTATTAGGTGACCCCTTATCCAACGGAAGCACAATTGATTACTTTTTTATAAGCAATTAAACACGGAATTATACCAGAATGATAAAGTAACTAGAAAATTGAGACAGCAAAGAATTTGAGAGACAATACACACTCTTGTATTAGATATTACTAAAAGAAAATACAATAAGGAAGATGCCACTTCTTCCTCCACCTCAAAGGCTTGCCACACCTCAAGACCTTCTTCCCTCTCTCTCTTGCTCAACACAACTCTATAGCCTGAGTTATTATCCCTCCTTGAATGCTTCAGCTGATCTCCTTGACCTTACACCTGTAGATCTCCTTGACCTTGCTTGCTTCAATGCTTTTACTTGCTTTCTTGGTTGATTACAATACATGCCTTATGGGTCTTTAAATAGGATCCCATGCTTACAAAAATAGAACTCTAACTACAATAATTAGACACGCAGCTCGTGACTATAATTAGTCATTTGACATGCAAACACTCGCTTCACTTAACTGACTGTTCGTCAACAGTAGTTCTGGAAATACACAGGCGACCGACGTCGGTCCCTGCTTGCCTGGTTCTGCCAACGTCGGCCGACATTCTGCCGTCGCCGGTTTCCTTCTCCACTGTCTATGACCGACGTCGGTTATACTGCCGACGCCGGTTCCTCTGGTTCTTCAGCATCCTCTTCTTGTGTCTGCAAACAGTTGAAGCTTTTAGCTCCACACCCTAACAGCGCCTATGTCAATCAGCGTGAGACAACGCTGCCCATTTCGGACTCCTCTCATCCTGAATGACTCATAACTCTGACTGTGCATGTCTAATGCCAAGGGTGACAACTTAGCATCACTTCTGGACCCAGTAGATGCTTCTCCAACCTCATGGTCATCCATATCAGCACGTTGATCTGATATTTCAGAATCTGATTGGTCCTCATAAACCACTCCGTACGATTAGCTTTACCTTTGGGTCTCAATGGACAGTCATGGTCTTTTGTGTAGGGACCTTTGCACCAAAAGCATAGTCTCTTTTTCCTTAGTTCATCACGTAATTCTTCATCAACTTTTGTTGTTGATTTCTTTTTCTGATCAACACCCTGTTGTGGCCTCTCATACATAGGAGTTATAGATTTTGGTGGAAATTGCCTTTTTGCAGCTAACTCCATACTACGTGCCTTCTTCATGGCATCTTGCAATGTAGGTGGATCAAAAGCCTTGATCCAACCACGCAAAGGCTCAAACAACCCTTCAGTAAATAAGATAACCAATCTCCTCTCAGATAAACTAGGTACCATCACTGACAAACGTTGAAATTCACTAATGTATGACTCCAAACTGCCCACCTATTTGAGCTAAGCTAGCTCTCTAAAGTATAACTCCGGATCTTTCCGATCAAACCGCTCAATCAACCTATTAGTGAACTCATGGTAGGTAGTGATGAGGTGGTGTTGTACAGTCACCATGCCATGGTACCACCAATAGTATGCAAGTCCATCTAAGTGCAAAGTAGCAAACTTAATTGTCTCATCCTTTGGCATGGGCCTCAATGACAGGTAATTGTCCAATTTTTGGACCCATGATCTAGCAGTGCATTTATCACTGCCATCAAAGTGTGGCAAGGCGACCTTGCTCACACCCTGTTGGAAGTCACGAGTACCCTGTGGTCCCTGTTGTGCTTGGTGCTCTGTCCTGACTGTTCCACCACCTCTAGGCCTCCTCTGATCCAAAAACTGATTAAGCGTCAATAACTCTCTAATTTCTTCAGGTAGAGTCATATACCCTACATAATGTCGAGTGATATCCCCTGCAGTGAGAACATGTGGCTCCGACCCCTGACCCTGTAGGACCTACTGATCCTGTGGTGCCTCTCTGGGAGTGAAGATGGGCTGGTTGGGCCTAAGGACTGAGCCCATAGACGATGAAGATTGTTAAACTGCCACACTGGGCTGACTAAAACCCACTGTACCACTAAACTCACCAGGATTACCTATGTGCTGTGGGGTCAACTACCTCATATGTCCTAACCGCTGAGACATCATGTCCATCATATTATCAAACTTCCTCTCAGCTTGGGAATCAGGACTCTCAGAACCTGCCAGTGCCTTATCCCTCTCTGCCATAGCACCTATGATGCCCTCACTATCACTAGAATCACCCCTGTGTAAACCCAAATACCCTGATACCATTTCACCCTCTGGTACCTGTGGTGGCTCCCACACTTTTGCCCCTTTGGTATAATGAATAGTCTTTTTGCTCATGAAACTAAATTACCAACACAGGATCGCTGGTAACCGCTCTGATACCACTGAAATATCCCACCCCTGGTTAGTTATGCACTAACTGAAATCTACTTGTGGGTTTGCTTATGGTTTTCCAATTTGTTTGTTTGTTTGGACTTTTGATGAAGTTTTTGCCAGGTAAAGTATGAAATTGCATAGAATAAATACAATGAATTACTGAAGCAAAAACTGGAATGATTTCAACTTTGATTTATTATTGATTTGCAAATACAATGTACTCAGTTCATATTTGTACAATGCTTGAGAAATAACATTAACATCATACTCAGAAAGAAAAATGAATACTTGCAAGTCTGAAATAAACTAATCAGCAGCTGTTGCACCATAGAATTCCAACACTTTCATCCAACAATACCATTTCTCCACCTTAAGTATAATGCAAAGAGGCTGCCATGAGGGATTCAACCCAAATAATGAAGGAATGACACCCTAAAGTGAATCCCTGGACTCTTGAATCCACACGTCCAACCAAGAAGAATTTGTACGGCCCGCTGATAAAGAATAGTGCAGCCTTGAAACCCCCATGTGGCTATGAACGCTAAATTGCCAGCACAAATGATAGTCCTCCAATGAATGTTCTTTGATAATCTGAAACTTCTGAAACAAACCCTTGCAAATTCTATAGATAAATACTTCAAATGTGCACAATAAGATTCCCACATGCCAGGAATTAGTGTGTAAGCAGCAATAAGATGATCTTCAATGATTTGCCTTCAAACTTATGATCAAACCCTTAAGAAATTTGTTAATAACTCTCCAAATAAGCACAAATGTGACCTTTTGTGTGAAGTCACCAACTAGGAAACCTCAAACGATCTTTCACACCCTCGAAAAGCTTGATTCATGAAGAAGCTACGCTCTACAAGATCATTGCAGCTGAAAACCCTGGGTCTCCACCTCCAATTTGCAAAGCATAAAAAGCCAAGTTCATAAAAAATGATCCAGAAATTGAGTGAAATCCCTTTCAAATGCCTTTTTATATTTTCTCCCAAAGAGGTCGATCTCATAGAGGCATTTAATCATTTAAAACATATTAAAATATACTTACCTTGCACTTTATTTAATCCCTCAAAATGGGCGCCCATCAAAAAGCATTTTATAATTTGACTTAAATGCACATTATATAATTGACTTTATAATCATTAAATAAACCCCTCATAATAAAGTCAAATATTTAAATGATGTGCATTTTATAATTAATTATTATTAAAGGTTCACTTTAATAATAATCAAAACTTCATCATTCCGTGAATAAACCTTATTTATCAATTCCGTCTACGCTAGAGGAAGCCCACTGCATTCACTGCTCACTAGGGTGCCTTACTAAAAATAGTAAGGTTGGCCTCTAACATCCAACTATCTTACTATAAATAGTAAGTATATAAAAACATACCCAGAACACCCTAAATAACATTGCCTCAGAATACGTCAAGGATCAGGAGATGAAAACACTGCCAACTGCCACCTGGAGAACTAGCAAACTCCAACACTGAGCCCTCTAATCACCCTTGATTAGCCTGCAAGAACCCGATGATAGGCTAAACCACCAAACTCTGATGCTTGCTCAAAAAAGGGACATTACAATCTTAACTAAATAATTAATAACTAACTACTAATGCATGTTGTCCCTATGTGTGGCAATCTTGTTAATGAAGCGTTGTTGTTCCTAAATGCTCTCATTAAATGTTGTGTTGTTCCTTAGTGAAGCAATTTCTTCAAGTAAATGTTGCGCTGCCTTTTCTAACTAGATTGCAGCGAATCCCAAATTAGTAGTACAACGTGGGAATATTACATCTGGTTACCACAAATCAAGAAAAAATAAGAGGATGTTCATAAGACTGCTTTTAGATGTCCTTTTGGGCATTTTGAGTTTTTTGGTTATGCCCTTTGGATTGACTAATGCTCCAGCTACTTTTCAGTCATGTATGAACATGTTTAGCAAATATCTAAGAAAGTTTGTGCTAGTTTTCTTTGATGACATTCTTGTGTATAGCAAAACTTTGGAGGAGCACTTGAAACACTTGGATTTGGTTTTGGGCTCTTTGGAGCAGCATTCTTTGTTTGCAAAAAAATCCAAGTGTGATTTTGGTTTGACAGAAATTTTGTATTTGGGGCATGTCATAAATGCTCAAGGTGTGCAAGTTGATAAACAAAAAATTGAAGCCATCACGGATTGGCCTACTCCCATTACACTCACATAATTGAGAGGTTTTTGTGGTCTTGTAGCTATTACAGAAAATTTGTGAAAGGTTTCTCACAACTTGCAGCTCCTTTGACTGATTCGACTAAGAAAGGGGCCTTCCAATGGTCCAAAACAACCCAAATAGCATTTGAAAAGCTCAAGGAGGTAATGTGTTATTGTCATGTACTCGCTGTCCCAGATTTTTCTCCTCCTTTTGTGGTTGAATGTGATGCTTCAGGTGAAGGAATAGGCACTGTCCTAATGCAAAATAAACGCCCTATTGCTTTTGAGAGTAGGAAACTCAAAGATTCTGAAAAAAGGCATTCAATTTATGACAGAGATCTTGGCAATCATGCATGCTTTGAGTAAGTTTAGGCAATATTTGGTTTGTGGCAAATTTGTGGTGAAATCTGATCATAACAGTTTGAAATTCTTTCTCAATCAAAATGAATTGAATGACCGGCAACAAAAGTGTGCAAGCAAAGTGCAAACTTATGATTTTGACATTGAATATGTGAAAGGTAAAAACAATGTGGTAGCGGATGCACTATCAAGGAAGCCAAACAGTTATGTGGAAGAGAAGGATCAGCCATGTTTGGAATTGCTTGAGAGCAAGCAATTTTGGGGAGGGAGGATTGTAATATCCCATTTTCAGTTCAAAAGCAAACAAGTATTGAAGACCATTAGTCTACTTTTCCCCATAGACTAAGGATTAACTTTTGGAGATTTTATTTTATTAATTGATTAAGATTGCCCGAATAGTAATTTTGATCATTTGACCATATAAGGGAATTTTAGTTAGTTTATAAAATATTATTAAAAAGTGGTTTTTACCACTAAAGCATTCTATAAAAATGGTTTTAACCACTATTACACTTGAGAGTTTGAATAATATTTAGAGAAAGTATTTTAATTAATTGTTTGCCCAAAAGTGATTTAATCACTTTTGTAAATTGAGTAAATTAATTAATTATTTATTAAATTATTGCCTTAGAGTAATTTTAATTAGTAATTCTATTTTGACAATTAATTTAATATTATAAGTGGAAGAAAGAGTAAATGTTGGTTTGGAGGGAAAATAAAAGAAGAAAAGATATTTTCAAAAGTGGTTAAGTGATTTTAAAAAGATATTTTGCCTCCAAAAGTGGTTCGCCCCACTTTGAAGACTATATATGGACATGAGGGCTTCTATTTTGGATAAGCTAATTTGATATATTAAATCTTCATTTTTTTAAGAAGGATTAGAATGTGAATGCCCAAGGTTGTTGTTGATTGAAGAGTGATTTCACTCGAAAATCACATTGAAGACATTATGCTTTTTGGTAGGTTGTTGATTTCAAGAAGTATTTCTATTTTTTTGCATTTTAGGTCTGTTTTTGGAAGGCAAGTGAGCAAAGACATCAGATCTGAAGCGAATGATCAGATTGAAGACATTTGTGAGGGCTCTAGGGTGGAGCGAACCCCTCTAGGAGTGTGACGTCACACTTCTTAAGGGTTTCGTCGCCTTTGGAACTATATTTTTTGTTTTTTCGTAGAGATTTTGTGCTCAAAAAATTATGCAATAAAGATCATTGGATTCCTACTATTTTTGTGGTCATTTTGGTATATCATCTGTGTTGATTGGTTGAGTCTTTTTGGAGTAATTAATTTTATAAGTTTTTGTTGTATGTTGCCTATAAAATTGATGATGTAGCAAAACTAATTGGAGAATTGGATATGAATATTCATTTAGCACTTGCAAGCCATATTTCATAATTTTTGGAGTTGTTTAAGGGCAAAAAAAGCATTTTTTGACCAAATTGTTGACCTAGGGCAGCAATCTAGTCTTTTTGACAATTTATTTAGATTTTGGCCTTTTAGTATTGTGACTTTTCAGTTTGAAGAGAAGTGGGATTTGTGGATTTTTTGTACTTTCTTCTTTGGCCCTATAAGGGGACATTGTCATGTCCCCTTCTCAGTGACATCTCTCGGAGCACAGGATTAGCCTATCATACGACCCTCGTAGGCTGATCATTTGGATAGAGGGTCACCTGGGAGCTCGGCACATGCTTCAGATTGGCAGAGTTTGATCAGTTGGCTTTCATTTGGGCTCGATCGGACACTTTTGGCAGAAATTACTATTTTTAGCAGTTCTTGGTGGTCAGTGTGGGACCCCTGCTATTTTGGCAATATGGGTTGACAGCATTCGGAATCACTTCAGTATATGACCGCTTCAGACGGTTCAGTCATCGGGCGAGTAACGAAGGAAATATTAATATTTAATTGTATTAATTAAATATTAATTATGGCGAGACTATTATATTAAGTTATAATTAAAAATTATAACTTAAGTGTTTTTAATGCTGAGGGGGCGCTCATCATCGGGAAGGGGTCAAATTTAATATTATTATAAAATTTGGCCTAAGTTGAAAATATTAAAATATTAAAGTGCGATTTTTAATTAAATGCCCTATTATGGAGGAAATCGCACCTCTTTGGTTATTTATGCTTTTGCATTGGGAGGAGCGCCATTATGTCATTTTGGAAGAATTGAAAATTGATCAAATTTGTCTGAGCTAGAAGCTTCAGGGGTTCGAGTTCAATTTCCTTGGAGAACGTGCCACTCCATTGGAAGCAATTCAGAGGGTGTGAAATAACACCTGATTTATTGCAGCAGGGATTTTTTTCATTCAGGAGAAAACAGTGATCTTCAGAGGATATCATTACAAGTTTCATCAGAGTATTCATCCTACAGACAAGGGTTATTTAGGCACCTATTTTTGGAGATTGGGAGGCTCAGAAGG
Source organism: Torreya grandis (assembly GCA_037957365.1). Taxonomy (NCBI): domain Eukaryota; kingdom Viridiplantae; phylum Streptophyta; class Pinopsida; order Cupressales; family Taxaceae; genus Torreya; species Torreya grandis. The sequence goes on from JARHVA010000098.1 coordinate 972,024, forward strand.
ACAGGGCGTACAGCAGCATTAATTGCTGGTTTCTAACCCAGCTGTACCTGTACTTGGCCGTACTATTCACAGCAGGCCGTACCTCTTTGCCATTGGGAATTGCGCCTCTCTTCTGGCCTTGTTCTTCATCATTTGGGAGCGCAGTTGTTTTGGGAGCAAGCAGAGGTCGCCACATTCACGAAAAGATGCCAAATACATGAGGCTGTACCATCTTCAGCAGGGCATTTAATGCTGTACCAGAATAACCAAGTTTTTAAAATATTATTGCTTTTTACCGTTTTTGCATCTGGTTTTCTTTGTAATCGATTCAGGAAGATTTTATCTTAAAAAGAAGCTTGGAGTTGCAGTATAATATTCAATTTACAGAGTTAGATCATTTCTATAGAATTTATTTATCATTTATGCAAAAATCGCATTTTCTTCAAATACTGGCAAAAAACCCAAAAACATCAAAAAAAATTCAAAACTTCAGAAAAAACCATATAAACCGTCAGTTGTCAGAATCAGAGGGAACTTGGGGTTCCTACAGTGGTATCAGAGCTAAATCCTGCCATCCTACGGGTTTAGCTATCTTATGCAGCCAGATCAGATTGGGTCACCCAGGTATTACACACGCAGGCGAGCCCTGATTGACAGGCAACAGAGTTTGAGCAGGCAGCCAGGAAATATGGCTGACATAATAGATATACCTAGGACAGGACATAATGACAGAGATCAGGAGGGTGCAGAGTTCATGCATACACTCAGAGATCTTCGTGCAGGGCAACGGCGGTCCGATGAGGTATTGCAGCAAGTGGCAGCGGCACTGCAGAGGTTGGGTACTTCGAGGAGACCGTCACCTAACCGTGACGATGACAGGAGTGATGCAGGGTCACGGAGAGCTACTAGGGCAGCGTCACGGACAGCAGATAGGCCTACTAGGCCCACTTTCACGAGACAGGAGCCCGGCGAGGCTATACCAGATGAGGAGCATGATGAGTTATTCGCTGATACCCTTATGGCAACTCATGAAGAATGGGAGTTGGTACCGCCTGCGGTCAAAGAGATGATCACTTTTGACCGTTTTATTACACAAAGGCGAGAGCATAACAGATCTCGACAGGATAGGAGACCTCGTCAGCAGAATAATGATCTAAAACATGCTACGAACCGGCTCACTTTGGCGACGTTCGATGGTAGTGGCAAGATGACAGCCCAATCTTGGATTAGCAAGCTTGATACATTCCTTACACTGCGCCCGATGGCTGAGAGTGACGCCATTAGATATGCTACATTGCATCTTGAGGGAGTTGCCTACGACTGGTGGCACCACGGTATGGTGACTTTACAGCATGACAGGATCACTACATACCAGGAGTTTGTGGACAGGTTGGTTGAGCGCTTTGACAAGAAAGATCCAGAAACCTACTTCCCAGACTTGGCACAGTTGAGGCAGAGTGGCAGTGTAGAGACCTACATAGGTGACTTCCAGAAGTTATCCGTTATGGTCCCTAACATCTCCGAGAGGCGCTTGGTAGTACTCTTCATGGAGGGTTGTCAGAGCCATTGCGAGGTTGGATCAAAGCTTTTGATCCTCCTTCATTACAGGAGGCGATGAAGAAAGCACGAAACATGGAGTTAGCAGCACCATTGAGTAAATTCAGCTCCAGAGGTTCTTCATCATTCAGGGATAACAAGGGCTTTAACAGGAATAAGGATAAGTCTGATTTTAGCAAAGAAAAATCAAACTCTAGGAATGATCCAAAAGGAAAATCAGCAGCCCCACCTTTGGATCATGAGGCCCTTAATGACCTACGCAGGAAGAAGCTTTGCTTCTACTGCAAAGGACCATATGACGCTAATCACGATTGTTCTCTAAGACCTAAGGGCAAGGCAAATCGTATTATGTGGGCGTTCTATGAGGACTCGAAATCAGAGGATTCCGAACAGCAGGAGAGTTCCGAGGATTTAGAGCCAGAGGCTCCAGAGCATAGAGTTGAGACAGAGCCCGAGCTTCAGGTACAGTATCCAGCAGGAGGGTTCTTTCCGGATTCGTGGTGTGTTGGCAGGACAGAGGGTCATTACCCTACTTGATACAGGAGCCACTCATAATTTCATAGATGCTAGATTTGTTGAGAAACGTGGACTCATCACTGAGGAGTTCGAGGGCATAAGAGTCAAAGTGGCCGATGGGTACACTTTGAAATGTGAACGCATGATTAAGGATCTTCCTTTATGCTTGAACAAATATGAGTTCAAGGCAGATTACTATGTTGTTAATATGGGGGACATTGATTTGGTCTTGGGGATGAAGTGGCTACATTCATTGGATGAGGTCACCCTTCGTCTCAAGGACATGGAGATCCGTTTTGATGTTGACGGAAAGACACACATACTTAAGGCAATTCGGGACAGCAACATCAAAACAATTTCTTTCCGCCGGATGGAGCGGCTTATGCGTCACGACATGGTAGAGTGGGCTGCCGAGTGTCATTTAGCACCTATACAGGAGGGACAGCAAAAGATAGACTATCATCCGGATATATCGGAGTTGACAGTCAGGCATGACAAGGTGTTCAGTGATATTCCGCCAGGTAGACCTCCAGACAGGGGCATAGAGCACATCATTGAGCTCGAGGAGGGTGCGAAACCCGTCATGATAACTCCTTACAGGCATCCTAAAAGATTGAAGGATGAGATAGAAAAGACTAAAGGAGTTACTTGCTATGGGTCACATTCGGCCTAGCAAGTCACCATTTGCTTCTTCGGTTGTGTTGGTGAAGAAGGATGGGACATTACGCATGTGCATTGATTACAGGGTCCTGAATAAGAGGACAATTAAGAATAGATACCCGATACCGAGGATTGACGAGCTTATTGATGAGCTCCATGGGTCATGTTACTTCACTAAGATTGATTTACGGTCAGGATATCATCAGATCAGGGTCCGAGAGCAGGACATAGAGAAGACTGCCTTCCGATGCCATTGTGGGCACTTCGAGTTCGTAGTGATGCCATTTGGACTCACTAACGCACCAGCCACTTTTCAGTCTACGATGAACAGGGTTTTTCATTCATTACTGAGGAGGTTTGTGTTGGTCTTTTTCGATGACATCCTCATATATAGCAGGACTTGGCAGGAGCACTTAGCTCATTTGGAGACAGTGTTGAGTATCTTGGAGAGGGAGTCCTTGTACGCCAAGGAATCCAAGTGCGACATAGGGATGACCGAATTACTATATCTGGGTCACATCATTAGTGCAGATGGAGTGCGCATGGATCCTGAAAAGATCCGCGCCATTGTTGACTGGCCTACACCGGCAAACCTGACACAGTTGAGAGGGTTTCTCGGTTTATGCGGGTTCTACCGCAGATTCGTGAATGGGTATTCACGACATGCAGCCCCGATGACAGATTTATTGAAGAAGGGGGCCTTTGTTTGGACTTCAGAGGCACAGGAGTGCTTTATGAAGTTCAAGGAGTTGATGACTACATGCCCTGTTTTAGCACTACCCGACTTTACGAAGCCGTTCGAGCTTCAATGCGATGCATCAGGTGAGGGCATTGGTGCGGTGCTTATGCAGGACAAGCACCCGATTGTGTATGAGAGCCGCAAGCTCAGAGGACCCGAGAGATTGTATAGTATATATGATAAGGAGATGCTCGCAATCATGCATGCCTTAGCAAAATTTCGACAGTATCTTGTCGGCAGCAAATTTTGCATTAAAACTGATCATAACAGCTTGAGACACTTCTTAGGGCAGCGAGATCTCAATGATAGGCAGCAGAAGTGGGTCAGTAAGTTGCAGGCTTATGACTTTGATATCTCATATATCAAAGGTACACAGAACGTAGTGGCTGATGCACTTTCACGTAAGCCGTACCTGAGCACTATGGTTCATATTTCAGAGGATTGGAGGCATATGATAGTGGCAGAGTATGCCAAGGACAGTTGGGCCTCCAGCATTGTTGAGGGATCAGCAGTTGATACCAGGTATACACTTGTGAATGATTTGATCATTTACAAGCACAGGATATATTTGATCCCAGGGTCAGAGGTGAAGAACATTGTTATGCGAGCCTTTCATGACACGCCTACAGCAGGACATCCTGGATATTTCAAAACATACAGGCAGATTCGGGAGAGATTCACTTGGAAAGGACTCAAGACAGATGTTCTTCAGTATGTGCTTGAGTGCCCTGTTTGTCAGCAGAACAAGCAGGAGAACACGTACCCGGCAGGTTTGTTGCAGCCACTTCCGATTCCTGACAGGAAGTGGGAATGCCTGTCGATGGATTTTATCACGGGCTTGCCTAAAGCCCAAGGGCGTGATTGCATTTATGTAGTTGTGGATCGGCTTACGAAGTATGCCCACTTCTTTCCGATCACCACGACTTACACAGCTACGCAGGTAGCAGAGGTTTTCTTTCGCGAGGTATTCAGACTTCATGGGTTGCCTCGGAGTATCGTGAGCGACAGAGATAGTCGGTTCCTGAGTAACTTCTGGCAGGAGGTTTTCAGACTCTGTGGGACTGAGCTCACTCCGAGCACTAGCTACCACCCGCAGACTGATGGGCAGACAGAGATTGTGAACAAATGGGTGGAAGGATACCTCCGAAACTACATAGCAGGGCAGCAGAAGGCGTGGGTCAAATGGATACATTTGTGTGAGTATTGCTATAACTCGACATTCCATATGACCATTCAGATGTCACCCTTCATGGCGTTGTACGGGTATGAGGCGCCGAGTTTCCTTGATTTGCTACTGAGCGACAGTAGAGTGCCGAGTGCAGGAGGTTGGTTGCAGGAGAGTCAGGACACTATGAGGGCTCTCAAGGAAAATATAGCTAAGGCACAAAATCAGCAGAGACAGCATGCAGATCAGAAGAGGACGGAGAGGCATTTCGAGGTGGGTGACATGGTTTACCTCATGCTGCAGCCCTACCATCAGTCCACTCTTAGGAAGAGTGGGTCAGAGAAGCTCAAGCCGCGTTATTACGGACCTTTCAGGATCCTGAGGAGAGTTGGCGAGGTGGCTTACGAGCTTGAGCTTCCAGCAGAGAGCAGGGTACACAACGTTTTTCATGTATCACGCCTCAAGAAGGCGTTGGGTCATCGTTTAGTGCCGTCTGCAGTTCTACCTCCCTTAGATGATGAGGGAAAATTGATTTTAGTACCTGAGTCCATCCTGGAGTATAGGGAGAGACAGTTGCGTAGGAGGACTATCAGGGAATATCTGGTGAAATGGAGAGATTTTCCTGTTGAGGATGCGACATGGGAGAGTGAGGATATTCTACAGCATCCGGCATTGAGATTGCTTGAGGACAAGCAATTTCAGGAGGGGCGGACTGTCATGTCCCCTTCTCAGTGACATCTCTCGGAGCACAGGATTAGCCTATCATACGACCCTCGTAGGCTGATCATTTGGATAGAGGGTCACCTGGGAGCTTGGCACATGCTTCAAATTGGCAGAGTTTGATCAGTTGGCTTTCGTTTGGGCTCGATTGGACACTTTTGGCAGAAGTTACTATTTTTAGCAGTTCTTGGTGGTCAGTGTGGGACCCCTGCTATTTTTGGCAATATGGGTTGACAACATTCGAATCACTTCAGTATATGACCGCTTCAGATGGTTCAGTCATCGGGCGAGTAACGAGGGAAATATTAATATTTAATTGTATTAATTAAATATTAATTATGGCGAGACTATTATATTAAGTTATAATTAAAAATTATAACTTAAGTGTTTTTAATGCTGAGGGGGCGCCCATCATCGGGAAGGGGTCAAATTTAATATTATTATAAAATTTGGCCTAAGTTGAAAATATTAAAATATTAAAGAAGTGCGATTTTTAATTAAATGCCCTATTATGGAGGAAATCGCACCTCTTTGGTTATTTATGCTTTTGCATTGGGAGGAGCACCATTATGTCATTTTGGAAGAATTGAAAATTGATCAAATTTGTCTGAGCTAGAAGCTTCAGGGGTTCGAGTTCAATTTCCTTGGAGAACGTGCCATCTCCATTGGAAGCAATTCAGAGGGTGTGAAATAACCCCTGATTTATTGCAGCAGGGGTTTTCTTCATTCAGGAGAAAACAGTGATCTTCAGAGGATATCATTACAGGTTTCATCAGAGTATTCATCCTACAGACAAGGGTTATTTAGGCGCCTATTTTTGGAGATTGGGAGACTCAGAAGGACAGGCCGTACAGCAGCATTAATTGCTGGTTTCTAACCCAGCCGTACCTGTACCTGGCCATACTATTCACAGCGGGCCGTACCTCTTTGCCATTGGGAATTGCGCCTCTCTTCCGGCCTTGTTCTTCATCATTTGGGAGCGCAGTTGTTTTGGGAGCAAGCAGAGGTCGCCACATTCAGGAAAAGATGCCAAATACATGAGGCCGTACCATCTTCAGCAGGGCATTTAATGTTGTACCAGAATAACCAGGTTTTTAAAATATTATTGCTTTTTACCGTTTTTGCATCTGGTTTTCTTTGTAATCGATTCAGGAAGATTTTATATTAAAAAGAAGCTTGGAGTTGCAGTATAATATTCAATTTACAGAGTTAGATCATTTCTATAGAATTTATTTATCATTTATGCAAAAATCGCATTTTCTTCAAATACTGGCAAAAAACCCAAAAACATCAAAAAAAATTCAAAACTTCAGAAAAAACCATATAAACCGTCAGTTGTCAGAATCAGAGGGAACTTGGGGTTCCTACAGACATTACATGCAATCCCAAATGACTGCTCATCTGTTTTCTTCATAACATTCGGCAATAGCCAACAAATATGCTCATATCACAATTGTAAGTATTGCCATATCTATAAAATGTTGTAGTGTAACACTACTACATGTGGGTACAATGTCTTCAATAAGCAAAGAATGACCCAAGAATTGATCTATGATAACAAAGATTCTCCAAAATCACAAGGATTCACGAATGGGCATTCAAATTGGAACTAGAATTTTCAAAATTCCAATGGGGTGAAGAGGACAGCCAATGATAAAATGTTATAAATGTGGGAAATGAGAACACTATAAAAGAGAGTACAAAAAATGGTGCTAAAAAAATGTGCCAATATTGTGGTCTTGGGAATCATGATGCAACTAAGCGCAAAACAATGAGCTTGTTAAAAAGAGAGGGAGAGAAGAAAGAGAAGACATTGTATTTGTAGCTCAAACAAAGAATCATTGAAAGAAATTTTGCTTACGTAGTCCTTGTCACAGAGAAAAACATAATGACATGAGCACAAGAAGTAATCAAAGAATTGTAGTACAAGAAGTTAAGGAAAAATGTGTGTTCATGTACCCAAATCTAAGTCGCAAGATATTCCAAACTTTATGATAAAAGTACAAAATTCACCGAACTTTATCCTTGCTGAACATGAACTCAATCTTTATCCATTATTTTTACATAAGAATTTTTTGACATGCTTTTGCATTATTTTATAAATATGTGTGTATTTACATATGCCAACTGAAAACAAAGTATTGAAAGCTCCCTCCACTATGTCCCTCAGACATATTTATGCATTTATGTTTCTAGGAAAATTAAAATGAAAAAAAAATCTATTGTTCAAACTAAATGACATTATTTTTTTCAAACTTTATCCATTGGTGAACTTGAACTGAACTTTATTTTTGTCGGATATGAACTCAAACTCGAACCTTATGGCTTAACCCAAAAATATGTAAGAAAAGAAATAAAAAGTATCATCAGGAGATTTGGTGAATTTTGGCATGAATAAAAACTTTGGCACAATCAGCATTCACGTGGATAACCTTGATAGTGATTTTTGGGTGATTATGAGGAATATTCCAAGAGAAGAAAATCTGGGTTGTAGGTTGATAGGCTCTTTATGAGTTAAATCTGGCTGCTGGAGTCTGGTAATCAAAATAGAAGAAAGTCCTTGTAATTCAATCTTAGGGGACCTGGATTCAAAGGAAAGTCCCTTTAATTCAGGAAAAAGATAAGGTGACGATATAAAGTTGTAATTATGCAGACATCACTAATAGTGTAGCCAATGAAATATTAGAGGTAAAATCGGACTTGTGCTCTACTTTTAACATGACATGATCCGAATTTTTGGATCGGCAATGTTAGAAAAATAAGCCAATTAGTTTAATACTCTCAGAGGAAGTAACATTCCACTTGTAACACTTCCTATTAGATGTTTTCCATGAAGTTGCAATCAAGAAGGTTGTTTAGATCAGTACAGAGGGATCTACAGAGACAGCGTCGGGTTTGAAATGATTCAAACATCTTAGATGAGAAGACATCAGTAGGTTCCAGTTGCAGAAAGACAGAGTTTCGTTGAAGGTGATGAAACTGCTTGTTCTTGCAGCCAGTGGTTACATAACCGCTGCAATGGTATCCCCTGATATAGGTGGCAATCTTGCCTGCGGCCAAGACACAAGCAAAGTAATGGTTGCAAACATTGCATCTTCCACTTCTTGAGCATTTCATATTCCTTCTTGAGCTTTTCTCATTGTAACCATGTATAAGTACGCCTTTGTGGTTAAGCAAAGGGGAGAGAAATTGAATGGTCTGAAGGGTCAGTCAGTTATGGAGTGATTCATTCCTTCATTCAGTCTTGGAATTTTCCCAGCAGTTGTTCTTCTCAATTGTGTGTGTTTTGGAGTTGGAGTGTGATAAATAAGTGTCCACGAAGGCCTTGAGAAGGCAGTACATCTGCAATTGCAGAATGAGATAGTGGCAAGAGGAGAAGATTCCTCACTCCTCTGGAGTTTTCCCAAATTGGGTTTCTCAAGAGTAATCTTGTATCTTCTTGTAGTTTCATTTTGTGTTGTTCTTGCTCTACTTACATGTTTCAGTATTCCTCTCAATGTGCAGTACTTCCAGTTCTGAAATAAGCATATTTGTTGACTGTTTTATGCAAACAGCAAGCTAATCAATCAAGAATTGTTAGGAGTAGTCAAAGATTTGTGTTGATGATTTCGCTATGTAATATCCATGCAAATTATGGATCATGACAGGTTTAGGCCTCCTACATTATTTCCTAGGAGTAGAAGTTATGTAAACCAAATATTGTGTACTTTCTCAAACTAAGTATTCCAAAAGTGTGTTGGGAATTTAGAAATATTTTGCATGCTTGAATGCAAAGTTAAATCTATACCTATAAAAGTTGGGCTGAAAATATCAACCAATGCTGACTCTAAACTTGGAATCAATCTATATAGAGTTGGTAGGAAGCTCGATGTCTTACTACCACTAGGACGAAATTGAGTTTTTCAATCAACTATTTTCAAGGTTTATGACAGCTACAAAAATTGAACATTAGAATACATCTAATAATATTTTATGATGCTAATGAGGGACTTTGGATTTTGACATCATGTATAGTAAACTACAGGGTTTTCAATTAACAGGTTTTACAGATTCTGATCGAGTGTGAATAGTTCATGACAAAAACTCCACAATAGGATATGTCTTCAATCCTAGCATAGGTGAACTTTTAGTATAAATTAAAAAAACGCCAATTGTAGCCCTCTCATCCACTGAATAAAGTACAAGGCAACAATTTGTGCAGCTTGTGAAGCAATGTGATTATGCAAAATACTAAAGATGTGCAAATGGAACAAACTAGCAGAAGCGTAATATATTTGATAATCAAAATATTCTAAAATTACCCATGACACATTTTATTTTCATTCATAGGTAAACATGTGGAGGTACACAATCACTATATACACAATTGTTAGATAATGAAGATATTCAACTGCAATATTGTGCAATTCAAGAGTAGACTGTGAACATTCTTACCAAGCAACTAGGTTCCAATAAATCTGTAAACTTCAGGGATAAGCTTTTAGTATGAACATTAATAGACGATGTTAGAAATACAGTCACCTTTACATAAACAATTAGATTTTAATTAGTGACTCGTGTTATCAAAAAGGTCATGTATTTAACGTTAGTAATTTAGTTAAGTTGTTCGGCGCATCTAGGAGTTAAGGTGGTATGTGGATATGGCTGCATCTTCATATTTATTACATTAATGAATATGATCATTCCTCTTTCCTCTCTTACATTAACAAAATTAAGACATAACGTTCTGCTATAGGATGCTCGTTTTGAGTCAAGACTATCCAAGTGCAAATTCAAAGGCATCGTTTTCAATCTCAAAGGCTGATGAAGATTAGGTTAGGTGGTGTGGAACAGAGTCTACGCTTCAGTTCATCAAAGTTTTCTGTTGTGCATCAGTCCACTGAAAGATTGCTTTGGCACTACCATGTAAAGCTTGGTGAAGTTGCCATCGAACTTGTGAAATGCTGAAAACACTGCAATAGAAGGTGAAAAGCCCTTAAAACCTGCAAAGCTCCATAGTTGATTCATTAAACTAGTTCAAGACTACTTGTATCTTCTCTAGATCAACTTTTACACCAACCTTGTCCATGATATAGCTAATGTAGCATATTCTCTTCATGGTTAAGGAACATTTGTCTAGATTCATGTAGAGCTTATATTGGCACAAGTTGTGGAGCACCTATTTGATATCCATGAAAGGCTCTCTCCACATCTTCTTGTCTATGTCGATGTCATCAAGGTATACAAAAACAAAGTGATTAATCATTGGCCTAAGTATGTTGTCCATTGTAGACATAAATGTAGTAGCCCGGTATTATGACACATAAACGTTTATCAACCAACTACTCAAAAAGACCTTTGTATTTGAAGGTTGTCTTGAAAATGTGAACAGATTCAATTGGTACCTAGCGATAATAGACTTCACATTGATCTTAGTCAATTATCAGGCACCACAAAGGCTGTCAAGGATCTCATCTATGGGTTGAAATGGATACTGGGTCTTGACAGTAATCTTGTTCAGGCATGATAAACTTTGTCAAGTCTCCACATTCCATGCTTCCTTGGTGTGAAAACGATGGGACTAGGTGAAGCATTGGATCAAAAATGGCCTTTATCAATCAACTCCTGAATTTGGGGCCGTATTTTGTCATTTTCCAAAAGAGGCCTTTGATAATCCTTTTGGACCACTAGAGGTTAGAATTGTAACCCACATCTTGCTAGGATTGCTCCAATAGTTGCTTTTCATAACGTGCTTAGTTGAGGTATGACAAGATGTCAAAAAACATGTCCATTGCTGTCATTGTCAATTTATGTTATTACATATGATATATAAGGAGCCTGATCTATTGGGCTTGAGCTATGTCTTCTAATCAAATGGATCCCTCTTCTCTACTAAGTAATATTTTCCTATGCAGATGCCATGTAAAAGTTTTCGGCCTATCTTGTACATACATGTTCATGCACCTTATCCACTAAATGGAATTGCAATTGCAAGAACATAATTTGAAGGTACTATATGTTACGATCCTGGTTTATATGTAGGGTGAATAAAAGTTATTGTAATTTGTATTAGAAATTGTATATAAGATATGAGTCATAGGTCAAGGACAACTAAGTTTCATGAGAATATTCTAGAAGCGATAAACAATCTTGTCATAGAAGTTATAATGGAGTTACTAAAAATATTGTCATAGGAATTTACAAAGAATATTGAGGGAGTTACAAAGCATCTTAAGCATCGTAAAGAATTACAGTCTCATGATCATGAGGGAGTTATAAGCATTTGCTATCCCATATAGAAGAAAGAAACAAGATATGAAAAGGCTTTAAGCCTTGGAGGGGGACCTCTTGAAGGTATTGGAATGGTTGTGTGTGGATAGTTTGGGAGGATTGTTTGTGGCCAAGTGCAACACCCATACTTCTCTTCGATTTGGCATGAGTTGGAACCCATACCTTCTCAAGATATTTTTTTTATATCTTATTTAATACCTAGAAATGCTACTTGGATGTACATACCATCCTGCTTGGTTCTCTTTTCAGATTTTGGTGTTGGTTTCCTTTGTTGTCCAAACATCATAGATCTTTCTACGTAAATTTCGGAGTTCACTCTTAAAATGGTCAAAATTTAGGCTCATAATAGTTATTAGAGCACTTTCCTAGCCTCATGAGCAAACACCAACATTACAAAGCAGGCACTGGAGAGGGAATTGGAGAAGACATCAGTCAAAATATCCTTCAATGGAAAAATGAATCAAATCTAAGGATTGCCACATATTATCCAAAAAGGGAGTACAACTTGGAAGTTAAGAATATGGTTGGATTTGGAAGAGAAATGCCGGAAATAGTATGAGCAAATACCAAAGAGGATATCATATAAGGAACCATGCATGGGAACTAAAATGGCTATGGGAGATCCAAGATCTATGGCACAACTTTATAAAACAAGATTTAGAGATATAAAGGTCTGAAAGTTTAAATTAGAAAAGAAAACTCAAATGGCAAATCTCACTAAGTAGTCAATGGGGTATCCAAATGAAGGAGATGAACACACAAGGATTATGGAGCAAGTAGGTCTCCAGCATGAACTTGAACACAAATTGTCCCTGATGCTCCTCCTAGACCTTATTGTTTTTGATGTAAGACCAACGGTCAATTTATTTAGTATAGGTGACTACATGCACTACAAGGACCCTTGGGAAAATGTGGACATTATTGCCAATCGTTCCACTAGAAAGTTGTAATAATCCAATGGTCTAGGTTGGTGTTGTTATGGTTGTAGTTGAAACTGAAGATATGGCGAATGAAGTACTTAGAAAACTTTAGATCTACAAGCTCATAGATCTATTAGAAGTTAGAACCCAGCATCATTGAGTTTTAGATCAAATTAGCAAAAAACGAAGAAATTGATATTCATTAAAGGGATGTATTCTCCCACAAAGAAACTGATTCCAGCACACAGAGTGGTCAAACAGCTGGCTAATTATATATTTCTTCAAAGTGATTCCTTGCAAACTGTGGTGAGTCCATTGTGTGTCTATTGGCCAGTGATCACGGTACTAACCTAGATGTGCTAGGAGTCATCTGGTGTGTGTTTGAGCCTTGAGCCTCATCAGCTCAAAACATATCCTTATGGACTGCCACTAGGTAGAGGCAAACAAATCACTCCAATAACCTTGGGTGCAAAGCAATGCAAAGAGGGGCATTTGTCATGATCCTAGTTTGTATTTAGGGTTAATAGTAAAGTTTTTGTTATTTGTATTGGAAATTGTATTCAAAATAAGTGTTGTAGGTCAAGGACATTTATGTTTCTTGATAATGTCATAAGAGTTACAAAGAATATTGTCATACAAATTATAATGGAGGAGTTAATAGGAAGTTTTTCATGGGGAGTTACAAAGAGTAATGAGGGAGTTACAAAGCATCTTATATGTCATGGGGAGTTACATAGAGTCTTGTCATAATGAGGAAGTTACAACCATCTACTATCCCACATGGAAGTAAAAACAACTCATACAAAGGCTTTAAGCAAGGGCTAGCTTGGACGTCTTGGGAGTATTAGAATGGTTGTGAATGGATAGTTCGTATAGATCATAGTTACCAAGAAACTCCAATATAGGGATAAGGACCACGTACCAGTCCCCGTACCCACAATTTTTTATGACAACATTTACATACAATTTAGATGTACCCTTATTCATTTACTCACATACCCTGATTTGAATGGCGTCTCCATCCACGTACCAGTACACCCCCACATCTCCTGGTAACTATGGTATAGATTGTTTGTGGCTAAACACAAATCCCATAACGCTTTTGGATTGGACCTGAGTTGGCAACCATACCTTCTCAGGAAAGTTCCTTTAAAGTTTTTATTTATGTACTCCCTAGAAATGCTATTTGGATCGCAATAAAGTCCTGTTTAGATTCTCTTTCCACATTTTGGTGTTAATTTGCTTTGCTGTCGAAATACTACATATATTTTTCGAGATATTTCATATTTCAGGATCAAAATTTTTAAAACAAAACAGAATTTAGTTTATTTGAACTTTAGCCAAAAAGCAGCCAATTGAAGTATTAGCTAGTTATTTCAGTTCACACACATAATAGTATTATAACAGATTTCAGATTCTTTCAAGTTCAAGTGACACCTTTCTATATAAAAGCAGATTTCCAGCCAGTTTGAGATTTTGGATCATGACACTAGATTGGTCATATATTGGATTCAGGCCCCATTAGATAGGATCTCTTCTCTATGACCTGGTTTAAATGGGCTGTGTCTTTGAAATTTAAAGTGTTCGGTCAATTTGAATCATGTTGACATTAATAATGACCTAAAAATAACCCATCCATAAAGCACGTAATTCTCATCAGCTGACTTAAGAGCATCACTATGCTATTGTGCCAAAGTGTGTCCTCTGTCAACTGAATCTCATATGACCTAGTGAAAATCTATTTTATGCATTCCCCATAAATAGAAACTCTCTTAAAAAACAGCAGTCTTGTAAATAGTATTAGATATGTTAAAGAAACCATAGTAAATTCTATTTCCACGATATGTCTTAGTTGTTCGAGTTTAGCAATAACCTTGGCATGAGATAGAGTAAAGTAGTGTGCCTCATGAAAGCCTTGCTGTCATGCCCATTTTTTTCCCAAAAATGGGCACGACACAACCATCTCGCAAACAACCAACCATAAACAAGAATGAATTCAGATTCATCATAACACAAACATACAATTCCTGCAACTACCATAATTCCATAATTGGTGCAAGCTACAGATTAACAAGTCAAAAGCTCTATTGTTTAGCCATCACTTAAAGAATTCATTCACTGGCTCACACCCACTGTTATAGCGTATGACGTTGAGACGGCCATCAAAATTAGGCTTGACCACCGCTGACGCATTCGGGTGCCACATGGTGGCTGCGGTTTTGCTTGCCTTATTCCCACCGGATGTCGTGGACAAGCCACAAGTCACAATTACGAGACCCTAGGTCCAACACTAATCGCTAAGCCCTCCTAGCTTTTGCACCCCAGGATGCCGTCACTTGGCAGCTCCTCGGACACTCGGGCCTCAAATGCATTGGGCATTAGCCCAAGGGCTTAATTCTCCTGAGGTTCCAAGCTCAGGGAAGCTGCCACATGGCAGCCTCTCAGGCCCTTGGGACCTCGGAGGTATTAGACAATTAGCTCGAAGGCTTATTCTTCCCGAGGTTCCGAGCTCTGAGAAGCTGCCACATGAGACCTCAGAGGCATTAGGCGATTAGCCTAATGGTTCAATCTTCCCGGGGTTCTAGGTTCCAAAAAGTTGCCACATGGTAACCTCTTGGGACCCTAGAGGCATTGGACCATTAACCATCTTGCTAAAGCTCCAAGTTGCCAGAATGATGCCATGTGGCATCATCCGACCAACTTTCAAAAAGTTGCAAAATCGACTAAGGCAAAAACTGAAAGAAAAGCCCAAAGCAACAAATGACTAAGGACAAAATTCAAGCAAATGATTCAGTCGGTATGATCATACAACTAAGGCAATAAGCCGATGGAAAAGCCAAAGCATTATTGGCTAAGGCAGAACATAAGAACTAGTCGACATGAACTTCGACTAAGGCAAAACCGTCTAGAACTCAAAAATCTGGTAAGGTAAAATCCGATTAGCAAGCCGAAACGGAAATGGCTTAAACATTTGGTCTAAAGCAGATCGGCTAAGTTACAAGCCCAAGCAAAAATAGAAAATATGTAAGACGAGTGCGAACAGGCAAGGCAAAACACTTTTGCTAATGGCTCACCGTCATTAACACGTCCAGAGCTACACCTGCCTTCCTCGGAAGGCCTAAACTTATGCCTAAGGGACCTGCACTCACATAATCGATTAACTTGATAACAAACCAATATTCTCATTGGTTTAGTCAACTAGCATAAAACCTCCGAGCAAGCTCAATCTAGCCAATCGTCTCCTAAGAAGCCGCTCAAACCTATGAGCCAACTAGTCTAATCTTTAGAAGATTATTCTTCTAGCATTAACACATAGATCCATTCTCTTTTTTCAAGCTGAGGGATCAAAGAATAGACTTATTACGGTGTAGAAATACAGAACTCAATGTGATCTCCGAGACCCTCTTCTTTCATTATAAGTTGGTATTGTTATGGGAAAGGTTCTCTACAAATAGCTATTCGACTACTAAAACTCAAGGATCCTTCCACAAGACATGATTTCAAACTAGAATTACATCAATACATAGTTTATTCCTACAAGCTATATTATTATTCCCAAAAACAATCTCATAGCTATTGATTTGAGTTCCACTCATATTTAGACAAGTTTGACCCATTATATCACATCACCTTAGATCATAAAGGGAGACACATTTCTTAATCAATAAGCTTCTCATAACAAAGACTTAAGCAAGAGAATCAACTATCAATATTTATTAAAGAGCCAAACAAGCGAAGGAATCTTTCCTTACATAATGAATCCTTCTCAAGGATCTACATACAGAATATATATCATTCAGTTACATCTCAATTTATCAAAGAGGTTCAATAGAAAGATAACAGACGTCGTTACCCACAACTGGGTCATTATATAGAAGACTATCCTTCATAATAATAATACAAGCAGGCTTTATCAATACAAGAGATGTCATCCATCTTATACATAAGCATGAGGCACAACTCTAAGCCTGATTTAATAACAGAAGAACCATCGTTCTTCCACAATGGTCCTCGCTCGCTCCAAGCAACTGCAAGCCATTTGAAGGAAGGCTCACCACCCAACCTTTTGTCATCATCAAGCTACTACTCTAGACACCCCCAAGCTCGAGACTCCCAGCTCCAAGCATGTTTACATCACTTGGCAAAGGCAAGGGTGGATATCTAATCAAGGGTATTATACTCAAGGGAATGACCGTGCACCCACCTACAGTCCTATTCCCAATTCTTATCCAAGGAGACTCCCAGTCCCAAATACAATTTCAACAAGCATTCAATGAACGTTCAAATGAAGCTAAGCATTTATAAATATAGAAAATGAACAGGCAAGCTTTCACAGCATAACAAGGCCTGTCGTTTGATTGGATAGCAAGAGGATGTCTCACTCAAATGCTTTCATCTAGTAGTCATAGGAGGCTGAAGCAATCTACCATCATGATGTTCATGGGAGGATCAAGCATTCTTCCACTATGCCCAGCATAGGAGGCTTGACATTATGCCACCATGAAGAGTTGCTCACAGACAACCACCACATTATGTCACAATAGCATTATACACTCAAACAAAAAGCTGAACATTCAAGTCAAGCAAGGAGGAACACAACCTCTCCAAGGTCCTTGATTGGGCAAAGAACTACATGGCAACGAATGCACAACCATGGGAAGACAATAATAAAGGCAGAATAAACCAAGTGGTCTTAATCTCCTTAAAGCCAAAGAATCCAACAAAGTACAGAACTACTTTCATTCAAAGGAATAAGTTGTAAAACAAGTTAATAGAAAGCCCACCCAAGTGCTTCAATACCTCCTGAGTGCTACCCTTCAGTTGTCTAAGACTCAACTCTCTAACCAGCTCTTCCTACTTGCTACTCTCCTCCTCCTTTTCTCTCTTCTACTTAGTATCTCCCCCCTTCAAAATGGCAAAAAGTTCCCACATTAGAAGTGTTCAACTTCTACATACAGACGTCCTAGACTTAGTCAACCACCCTCTACTGGCCAGCCCATGCCTTATTACAGGATGTTCTTTTCCATGTTCAATTAAGGCGCATGGTGGCTCTATAGGTTCCTGCAGTTGCTTACTAGACTCCCTCACCTCTTCCCACTTGATTCTAGACTTAGGCAATCCATCGAAAATCTGCCAGTCGACCCCTAGGCATGCTAGCTGTTAGTCTACTCGGGCTGCAGGATCTTAAGGCAAGGCAACAACAAGTCTCACCAACCAAACTTAAAGGTTAGCCGCCTAAACAACGTGCTAAGTTAGAAAGACGTGACGATGGTATCTTAGACAACCAACTAATTAAGACAGGTTTAGGAAAGGATTAAGGTAAGGTTGTTTAGTGATATAACCATGCTTGGCGTAGTCCCTTTCCTTCATTGGCCCTTCCCTGTTCCTGCACACTTGATGAACACATCAAATTCCTCTAACCTAATAGCTGAAGCTACTGAATTTAATCAATCAGGCACTCAATCAATATGAGCAATAGCCAATCATCCAAGGACTACAAGCATTCACATAGACAAATTCATACCTTATAAACATGCAATTGCCAATATACAAGTTTATGAACAATAATCCAACATCATTTAAGTCAATCTATCTCATAGACATAATCATATTCATAGTTGCAACATCTCATAAAGAAAATGTAAGCATTATAATTTTATAAGTAAGTAATCACAACATGATTGGTAATAAGTCTTTCTCATGGTTTCCAACACATGATAAGTCTTCATGAAAACTTTGCAAGCCTCAGCTGGACATGACTAACATAACTCCTGACTCCAAGTCAAAGTAGCCAAAATCTCATAGTCATCGAATGTCAAAGATGAGCATTATGCAAAATGGGCTCCTACATCCCCGTCCCCTTATGTAGACTTCCTCCTGGAAGTCATTGAAAGAGGTGAGGGTACCGAACCCTCAAAGGTGCAACATCTTCTCTTGAAGCTATTGATTCATCATATTTGTTCCACTGGACCTTGACCTGGTCCAAGTCTTTGCCTCAAAGGGCTAGCATCTTGTGCAGTCTAATCCTGATGTGCTCCAAAATCAAAGCTTCGTCGATCTCAACCTGCAAGGCCGTCCAATCCAAAACATGAGCAATGTCAGCTACATACTGTCGCAAAAAAAAAACATGAAATACGTCATGAACATGAGATAGGCTAGGTGGCAAGGCCACTGAATAAGCCATTGGGCCAAAGGTCTCCAAGATCTCGAATGGCCCTACAAAACGAGGTGCCAACTTTTAACCTTTTCCATGACGGATAGGGTCTTGTTGGGTCCCACCCTCAAGAACACTTTATCACCAACATTGAAATACCGATCAATTCTCTTTGCATCAACATACTTCTTTTGCCGATCCCTAGCAGTCTCAAGGTGCTACCTGATCTTAACTACTTGTCGCTCCATGTCTTCTAACATGGCAGGGCCAATCACGATTCTATCCTCAAGTCTATCCCAACTCAGTGGGATTCTACAGGGTCGACCATACAAAGCATGGAAAGGTGCCATCTTAATTGAACTATGATAGCTATTATTGTAAGTAAATTCAACCAGATACAAATAATTTTCCTAACAAGATTGTTGGTTCATAACATACATGCGAAGCATGTCTTCAAGAACCTAAGTGACTCTCTCAGTTTGTCCATCAGTCTCAAGATGGTAGGAAATACTAAAATTGAGTTGTGTGCCCAATGCCTTCTGCAAGGAAGTCCAAAAGTGAGAGGTATACACCAGATCTCTATCCACAATAATCTTACGAGGAATCATGTGGAATCTAACAATGTCATCCAAGAAGACCCTTGCCACTGAAAAGTGAGCTACTTTGGTCAACTTATCCACAATGACCATAATCGCATCATGATGATACGAGGAGGTAGGCAAACCTACAATGAAATCCATGGAGATGGTATCCCACTTCCATTTTGGAATCTCATGAGGATATAACTATCCAGTTGGATGTTGATGCTTGGCCTTAACCCTCTAGCATTCTAGGCAGCGAGCTACAAAATCAGCAATATCACGCCTCAAACCGGCCCAATGATACAATTGTCTTAACTCAGCATGCATCTTCTTAACTCCAGGGTGCGCTTGATAAGGAGCTCTATGTGACTCGGACAGAATTAGCTCACACAAGCCACCTAATGACAAAACATAGATACGCTTTTTATGGTGTAAAAGGCCATCTGGCTCAAGAGAATAGCCTTCAAACTTACCTTTTAGATTCAAATTAGAATCCAACAGCGATCACACTTCCTTGTAGAGGCTATCCTCCAGAAGCTCCTCCAAAATCTGACTTCTCAACTTAGTTCGCAAACTCATTGTTGCTAACTCATGCCACCTCCTACTCAAGGCATCATCAACCATGTTTTTATTTCCTTTGATATATAAAATTTCACAATCATATTCACACAGCAGTTCCATCCAATGCCTTTGACAAGCACTGAGATTACGCTGATTGAATAGATGCTAAAAACTTAAGTCGTTTGTCTTTAGAACAAAGTGACGACCAAGCAAGAAGTGTCTCCACCTTAGGCAAGCATGAATGATAGCTGCAAATTCTAAATCAGGCATGGGATATCTCAACTCATAGTCTTTGAGTTTCTGAGACTCATATGCTATCACTCTGCCATCCTGCACAAGTATAGCTCCCAACCCTGCTTTCGATGCATCAGTGCAAACAAGGAATTCTCTCGTGGGATTAGGTACAACTAAAATAGGAGCACTAGTGAGTCGTTCCTTCAATAACTAAAAGGCTTCCTCACACTCAATTGTCCAAACAAATTTCTTTCCCTTCCTCTGAAGTGAAGCTATTGGATCGCAATGCACGAAAAGTTCTCCACAAAGTGTATAATACCCTGCCAAACCCATGAAGTTGCAAACCTTTGCAACGTTTGTGGGCGTCGGCCATTCCCTAATGGCACGAATCTTGGAGGGATCTATTCAAATTCCTTCCCGTGAGATGATGTGCCCGAGGTATTGCACCTTAGACTGTGCAAAAGCACACTTCTCCAAGTTGCCAAACAATTGGTTTTCTCTCAAAACCTGCAGGACTTGTCTCAAGTGGTCCTCATGTTCTTCCTCATTTTGTGAATAGATCAAGATATCATTAAGAAATATTAGCACAAAATGGTCCAAGTGAGTGCGAAACATTCCATTCATAAGACTCATGAACACTGTTGGGGCATTGGTCAACCCAAATGGTACAACTATGAATTCATAATGCCCATACCATGTCCGAAATGCAGTTTTGTGAATATCAGGCTCTGCAATACGCAACTGATTGTATCCCGATGTCAAGTCTATCTTGGAGAACACCTTGGCTCCCTGCATCTGATCAAACAAATCATCAATTCTAGGCAAGGGATAGCGATTCTTGACCATTACCTTGTTCACTTGATAGTAGTCCACACACAATCGAAGGGATCCATCCTTATCTTCACGAAGATGACTGGTGCTCCTCATGGGAACACAATGGGACAAATTAAACCTTTCTCTAAAAGTTTCTCAAGCTGCATCTTTAGTTCACACAATTCAGGGGTGGTCATCCGATAAGGTGCTTTCTAGATGGGCTTAACCCTTGGTATTAAGTTAATCTAAAAATCAACCTCTCTCGATAGAAGCATACCTGGCAATCCATCTGGAAATAGATTGAGGAAATCCCAAAGAATGGGATGGTCATCCAGAGAAGCCTTCTCTGACTCATCCGACCTATCACTCACCAAGATAGCAAACAAAGCACAACCCTTCCACATGTTCTTCTTGAGTAGCATCACGGAAATCATGCAAAGGGAAACAGGTCTCTTGACTTCAGATATCACCATAGGAGTCCCAAGGTCATCTACACACTCGATAACCTTGTCATGGCAATCTAGTTGGCTTTATGAGCCATAAGCCAATCCATTCCCAAGACAACCCCATAGGTGCCTAAAGGTATAATGCGCAACTCCGTCGTGGTGGAAAAGACACCAAGATCTAAAACACAACTGCTCACCAATGAGCTAATAGAGATCTTGGCTCCTGTGGCCAACTCTACTGCCCAACTTTCTAACTACCTAACCGCCACCAACCCACAATGGTCCACAATAGAAGGAGAAATAAAGGAGTTTGAGGCTCCTGAGTTGAACAAGATTGTTATAGAAACTCCATTAATTATACCTGTGGTCTCAATGACCGTTGCCTAGTGCTCAGCTTGGGGTCATCCACCACTACATAAATTATGTGTCCTCGACCCATGTCACCCACTATCTGCTCCGACACTAGGGCCTATTGTCACATGAATCATGCACCCGTGATCAGCTTGTTGATCTAGTGCAACAATGGGAACATCCCCCAAGGTGTGGGACCTTGGCTCCTTGGGATGAACCTCTGGAGAAGGTCGGCTTCCTATCTAGACTGAATGCACCTAGTTGTATCTCCAGCTTATAGGCCTCTAAACTCTTATTTAACAATCTTAAAACTAGTTGCTTGACAAGAAAAAGGGGACAAGAAACTGAAAATACAATTGAGGTGATGGACCAATGGTCTAGAGAACTTCCCTACTTGCTTATATCAGCAAAAGAAAACCTTTTTTATGATTGATTATTGTTCACACAACTCCTACAAGGTGTTGCACATAGGCATGGCAAAGAGATAACAGCTGCAAAAAGGGATGACAAGGCTCACAATTCACCTAAAATCAGGCCAAAAGGAGTTAGATATCCACGAATATGACTGAAACTCAGAAATGTGCACAATGGAACAACACATAAGAGAGGCAAAATTCAGTATTGTATTGATTTTCAAAGTTAAGCCAATACACACAATCTCCAATGAGCAGGATTTTTTGTAGTAAAAACTAGAGAGCTGCATTTTTTGCACATATTTGGAGTATAAATTCAAAAATGTGAGACAAACATGTCCTAAGAAACAAGGAAAATGGGGCATTAATACACCCAAGAACATTTCAAACATATGGAAGAGAAGAGGGGAAAAAAAGAAGTTATTGGGCATCTTCAATGTCCAAAGGAGTGCTTTGACTGTCTTGACTTGCACATGCCCTATATCCATACTTGATGGTCCTATATTCTCTCCTTGTGCTTGTAACCACCTTGTTGAAAGTGTCAACCTCCTTCCAGCTTGCCATACTAGTCATCCTTTTGCATTCAAAGCCTTGAAACATTCAAGAACTGCCTATGGGGCGTACCATTGGGTAAGCTGCTACATTTCCTCCTTGTTTCTTGGAATGCGCTGCCATAATAATTGGAAGGGTGGACATGGTCTTCTTTTCAGTTAGGTTTTTTGGAGTGTTGTTATGCTTCTAGAGTTAGGCATTGGATCAGCTTTGAATTTTCCATCAATGTTCAAATCAGACTTCTTCAACATCTTTAGGTTTTTCCTAGCTTCTTGGCTTGAATCTAGGCCTTATAGAAGGAAAAATTCGCCCATGTTGATCTTGAGAGTCATGTGCCAACAAGGCCTTCTACCTATTGGCAGTTGATGATCCAAGAGGACAATCACATGCATAGTGATCAATGGATCCTACACGTAAAACACACACCTCTTCATTGGTCTCGCCCTAAGGGAGCTCTAGCTGATCTCTGATCGACTGATGTTGTCAATCCTGAAGGTCTCGTCTGTGCTGATTGCTGAGTCCATGCAGGTCCAGTCTACAGACGATCCTGAGGTCTAGCATCACCTCGCATCTGGTAGTATCTCTCAAACCAATTTCTATTTTGGTCATGGCCAGAACGGTTACTCTCTTGCTGCTGCTGAGGGGTCTAGAGTTGAATTGAGTTGCTCTCCAACCTCCCCTAGGTGTAGGTTGTGCACCTTGCAACCTCAAGTCACATTGAGATTGCATCTTGCCTTGAAATTTATCTCAGGCATCCTGAGTCTTTCCTTGAGATTCCTCAGCCAAGTAGGCCTTTTCAACTACAACTACCAAGGTTGTGGGAGCTAAATTCTGCACTACGACAGCCAGCTCCAAATTCAGGCCTCTAATGAACCTTGAATTGTTTCATCCGTATAACCTTGCACACACCTAATTAAATCTAGAAAACAACACTCATATTGTGCCACTGTGCCACTCCCTTGTCGAAGGTCATGAAATTCATCTACCTTCTTTTGAACATATCGAGGGGACAAGTAGCGGGCTCTAAAACACTCCTCAAATAACTCCCAAGTGAGGGAAGCTAGTGTCAAGTGGAGATTCTGCTCCTCTCCTTCCCACCACATCTTAGTTGCATCTCTACGAAGGTGGGTTCCCAAATAGGCTTTCCGTTGGTATCACAGTCATACAATGTGAAGCATCCACAAATATTGGCTAACCAAGCCTCTGTTGCAAATCCCTCCTGAGTACCATCAAAAGTACAAGGATGCGATCTAATGAAGTCCTTAACCAAGTCTCCAGGTGTAGGCCTAGGAGGATGGTCTAAGTCTCGCCTCTCCTAACGCTCACCTCGGTGATGCAACTCACCCTGGTCACCCTCTGAATGTTGATGAGGACTTTGAGACCTTTCTCTCTCAACTGATCTTCGTTCACCTTGTGAATGCCATGGAGAGTGCCTCTCAGCCTCATGTTGTGCTCGCGGCAATCTCTCCTGCAAGACATCACGCATTTGTTGCATGGCCAAAAGGAGTTGGGGTCCTATATCATTCAGTCCCGGCTGATTGGGAGGCTCATGCTCACCAATATCATCATTGTTCTGATGTGTTTGACATTCTCTCCTCATTATGCACATCAACAGGATAGACGTCAAAGTCCATGCGGAAAGTAGAAAGTCACAAGGCAAAACTAATTGCCCAGAGTTCCCAGTGTTGTAACCTGGGCTCTGATACTTGCCCTTCAATACGTTCAAATAAAGAGAGGGACTATAGTCATATGTGATAGGGTTTACAATAGACAACACCAAAGAATATGCAAAATCTAAGTTACCGGTATGGGTTCAGGCATGGATAAAGGTACGTGGTTTGGGTACGGGGGTTTGTTGTTTTATTTTGGGACCTTGGATATGGTACAACTTGGGTATGTCCATGTAAAAAAATATAAAATATACAAGTCATAGAGAAAGTAAACAAAATTAACCATAATATGAGTCACTTAAGAACTACGTGAACAAATCATCATATTACTCTTCATCGAGATCAGCAATTGGTTCATTAGAACCTAATGTAGTAGGACTAACACTAGTTTAGTTAGCTATGCCTTTTAAATGTTTTTATTGTGTTTTAATTTATTTTTTATCTTCGTTTCTTTTGCTTTTATTATGACTGTCATACCTAGATCAGCATTGTGTGTTAATATTGTGTTTATTATGACAGTCGGGTACCCAAGGTAATATAAGAACCTAAGAGGTAACTTGACCAGTACCAGTACCAGTACCTGAACCTGAACCTTATTGGTATGAATATAGGGGCCTCCAGGGCAGTACCTGGTAACATAGTGCTTAAATCCTTATTACCTAACAAAGGAGAATTGCAATTATTTCTTTTGTTGGAAGTTTCTAGTAACATACCCGAATAGGCTGCACTGCCTACTATGGACTTCTTTTGCTTTACTTACCAGGTCTGAGGGGTATCTATTTGGCTAAAGTTTCCTGGGACTTCCAGCGATCTCATCTCTTCTTTTCCAATACCATTCAAATGGGGCAAACCACATCTGGAACAGAACCCTAGTGGATGGCATGAAGCTCTATTGACGTCATGAATGAAACAAGGCACCATGGCAAATGGAAATTATTTTTATGAACAGACATACAATGAAGTGCAGTGCAGATCTAGCTGGCATATGTCAACAGAAAAAAGGGAACAAATTACCAATTAAAATGAAATGAATTGCATCAGGTCATGAGGCATTTTTTATTAATATAAATAAGGGCCCAGAGAACTCACTGAACATCCAAATGGACCACATTCCCATGAGTCTCCAAATATCAGGTTCAGTAGAGGGAAACACAAGGTTGAAAGAAAGTGCTCCACCAATCACCATGGACAAATATCCTTGCACTTCAAAAACACTGTACAAAGTCGTTCCAGGAACAGCAGGGTTTTTCCGTGCAGCAGATGCCCTTGGAGCAAAAGTCCCCGCTGTTTTTTGAACCACCTACACATATATAAATACATTTCCTTTTAACATTGCCACTATATAATGATATTACGAACAATGAAACACATATTTTCAGTCATAACCTATTGGATGATAAAGACGAGATTTTATTTTAAAATCCAAAACTTCTAGTATCAATCATCTAAGTAATCATACTCTAATAGGATGATCTTAGGCACACTATAGGATGATATTGGGCACAAATACACAGATATGTGCAGTCATAACCTAATACATGAGATACACAAGGGAATATGTTTCAAGACTTAAAACTTATAGAAACAATCTTCAAAGGAAACACACGCTGATAGATCCTATAAACCATTTTGGATTAAAGATGTATCTACTATGTAAGGATATTAGGTACAACTACAAAGGCATTGGCAGTTATATGCTAATACATGACATCGAAAAGAGAATTTATTTGAAAGCTTAAGCCTTATACAAACAAGCTTCTAGGTAAACACACTCTGATGACCATTTGACTTAAAGAGGTCCCCACTAGATAATAAGCACAACTACACAGATATTTGGAGCCATAACCTAATATATGATATAGACAAGATAATTTAATTCAAAACATCAGATTTATAGAAACAATCTTCTACGTGAACACACTCTAATAGGTCCTACAAACCATTTCAACCTAAACAAGTATCTTAGGCACTACTACACGGTAATAGCCTAATGCATGATATAGACAAGAGAAACTATCAAAACTTAAGACTTGTAAATCAATCTTAAACACACTCTGATAGGTCCTACAAGACATTATGACCTAAAGACAATATCAGGCACAATTACACATATATTTCCAGTCATAACCTACCATTTTGGCATAAAAACGTGTCCACTTTGCTACGATAATAAGCACAATTACACAGATGTTTGCAGCCATAACCTAATACATGATATAGACAAGGGATTTTTTTTAAGAACTTAAGACAAAGCAACAATATTCTGAGTAAACACACTCCGATAGGCCTTACAAACTATTTTGGCATAAAAATGCACCCATCATATGACAATAAGTGCAATTACACTCTACAATGATATTCGCTCTCTTACAATTGCACTGTACAATAGTATTATGCATAATTACACAGAAACTCATTAGTCTCTTCTGGGTACAATTGTGTAGTGCTTGAAATTTCAGAAGTTTCAAGCATTGTGCAGTTGTACCCAGAAGACTCTTATGAATTATTTCACTGTAGTGCTTGAATTTTCGGACGTTTCAGCACCATGCAGTTGTACTCGGAAGACTATTAGGCGCAGTACACAGATATTTATTAGAGTAGTACAACTGCTTAGTGCTTGAAATTTTTGGACAGTTTCAGGCACCACCCAGTCATACCCAGAAGACTCTTATGGATTATTTTGCTGTTAACAAACACTCAGAGACCAAAAAAAAAGTGCACAGATATTTTCTCCCTTACTCCAAGACTAGGTGGTTTGTTTTAAAACTGTACACTCTACACTTAATATTCTTAACAACTAAACATACTTTGATAAGTCTTTGAGGACATTTTGACCTGAGAACATTAACAGTCATCTCTCTCTCATGTCTTTTATAAAAATATATACTAAGCCGAAGAAGCTCCGTTTTAGGTGCACAGGAACAGATGCTAAAAGACTCCAAAGAATCAGCATGTTTATTTTTCAATCAATATATATTGAATTGATAAGTGGCATTGTATAATTAAAGAGTGACTTACTTTCTTCAGTTCTCTGTCAATTGACACGGATGAGGCCTTGGCAGAGGAAGTGGCTTCCAAGGGCTTTATCTCCTCCTCCTCCTTGCCGTCATTCTCTGTTTGTGTTTCTGTCTCAAGTTGACTCCCAACAGAAGAGTCGCTGGATTTAACTGTGATTCTTCTGTAACGTGACGTCGATTTCAATTTGCAGGGCACATGATAAAAGAATCTGTTATTGTAGGTTGCAGGTGGGGAAGTAAGGAAAGAAATGGATTGCAACATTGTGAGCATCACAACATAGTTCCTGTTAAGGCCATGTGCAAGTAGAGCAGTAGAAGCAGAATGAGTGGTGGATGGTTTGCAACTTAAACTGGATAAACTGAATTAAATTATGAGGGAGCTATGCGAACTATTTTTATTTATATTCTCAGCAACCCATTTAAGTCCTCATCGTATGGAGTTGGGTTATGGTCCTATGGAGAGGACTTGATAAAATTTCTTAGCACCTTAATTAAGTTGTTTGGTATCGTGGATCTTTGGGGGAAAAAATCCTTTTTTTATCATGGATTTCTTACTATTATTTTGTAATGATAATTTTATGAAAATGTAATATCCTAAGAAAAATATTTGTAAGATGTTATTTGGACAAAAAGTCTTTAAATTGGTAAGAGAAACTTTCGACTCTTTAATAATGATTTAAATTTTAATGACTAAAAACATGAGGTTTTTATTTTATATGAAAAAAATATATTTATATTCATGTGATTATATTATTTCAACTCCATGACACCAATCTCAGAGTTTAAATAGGGGCTCAACCCCTCACACATCCTTAGCATCACAAGTTAACTAATTGGCTTATTAATTTTTTAAATTTGGTAGTCCATTCATTTTCTCTCTATGAATAGATTTTTACTATTAGAACATATATATATATATATATATATATATATATATATATATATATCAAATAATAATAATATAAGGATGGTTATATAATAAAAAGGTTTATTGGTATACATGGCCTAGACTCTACATCGACAAGAGGATAAGATTCAATACGAAAAACTACCAGTTATATATGGAAATACAGAGTTTAAAAGATTACATCAATAAACATAAAAAAATATATCTTTAGACATATGTTACAACCCCAAAAGAAGATGGACGCAAATCATCCTTGGGACATTGGGTGCTCCAAGTAGAATGCCCAACTAAAGGAAGATTGGGGGCCACCCAACCATCCCGAGTGGTTTCAGGTGGGCAATGAAATAATGATGCCCCAACAAGAAGGTGACAGAACATAAGCTCCATCACGACAAGTCAATAACAAACTTCCCATGCGACAACAGTGGAGTCCACCCCCTCCTCCTGCTAAGGAGGAGTGGAAAAGAGGTTGTGGTTGTGAGAGCAGATCTATTGGCACCTAGGTGCTACAAGAGGGGAGTCGTGAGGTGGTTGGTCAAGGGGGATGTAGCTCATAGTGTAGGGAGTATTTCCCTAGAGGTTGAGGAGCTCTTACAAGTGTTGAAACTCAAGCATCACCTTCTTAGCCTAAGCTTAGATCTGCATAAGAGCCGAAGAGAGAAAAATCACCTTGTCATTAATAGAAAAATGTGAAGATAGTTCTTTATTGCTAAAAATAGTTGAATTCATAGATTTTCATAATCGTAATAAAATTATAGCTCTGAAGAAGTTCCATATAAAAGTAATATATGTTGGCCACGGAGCTTTTGTTAGGATCCTCTACTCCTTGAGAGTACACTTGATTACCTTTGTATAAGCCACTAAACACGAAATTAAACCAGAAGTAATAAGTAACTATAATTCAAAAATAGCAAAGAATATGAGATACGAGAAACAATACAATCTTTATTAACACTCTTCCAGAAGGAAATACAATGAAGAAATCACACTCTTCCCACACTTCTTGGATGTCCTGTAATTCTCCCTCAAGAGTTCTCTCTCTCAACCAATTACAACCAACAATCAACTCAATACCGAGTTGTTGTTCCCTCCACCGGTGACAATCAACTCAATGGTTGTTGCCTACTCTGATTGTGACAATCAACCCAATTGTTGTTGCCTCCAATACATCCACAGACCTTCTTGATCTTGCACCCTGCAGATCTAATTGGTCTTGCTTGAACACAGACCTTCTTAATCTTGCACCCTGCAGATCTAATTGGTCTTGCTTACCATGTAGATCTTCATGATCTTGCACACCCTACAGATCAACTGATCTTACACTTGAGGATATAATCCTTCTTAGTCCTTAATTACAATACAGCGCATGGGTCTCTTAAATAGATCCCAAACCAAACAATAATTAGAAATCCAAACTCAAGACTAAAATTAGTCTTTACATGCAAACTAATTATCTGTCTAAAATTAGACCAGTTCTGGAATGCACAGATGACTGACGTCGGTCTCTGTCTGTCTAGAGATGACCGACGTCGGTTCCTGTTTGACCGATGCCGACCGACCCCTAACCGATGCCGGTTGTTGTGTAACTGGATATGACCGACGTCGGTTGATCTGATCGACATCAGTTACTTTAACACTCAGTAACCTCCACCATTTGCATCAGTGAATCTTTTAGCTCCACAACTAACAATCTCCCACTTGAAGATAAATAGTTGCACTTGTACCTGTACCTGTATAGCAACATCCTCTAATTTATTTATGGCTTGTATCCCTCTTCAAGTTCAATCTTGAAGACCAACAAAAGTTGAATGAAGATTCAACTTCTCTTTTGTTCTTGGCTTTGTTAACATATCTGCAGGGTTCTTATCCTTGCTAGCCTCTGTGACTGCAACAACCTGCTGTAACTCTGATATCTAGCTAACCGTCATTCCACCAACAGTGAACACATATCTTGTGGTGCTTCTCCTACCATCCAAGTAACATGCCATATCCGAATCTACAAACCCATGTAGAAAAGTGCTTGACCCTACATAGCATAAATACCTGTTGCTGGTCCCTCTCAGATACCTGAGAATCCATTGAACTGATTTCTGGTGCTTCTTTCTTGGATTGACCATAAACTTGCTGACAACTCCCACTGCTTGGGTAATATCAGGTCTAGTACATACCATGTACTCAACCTCATCATGTAATTTAGGACACTGTTCATAGCTCAGCTTGAACTGTCCAACCATAGGTGTGCTTACTGATTTTGCATCATGTAAATTGAACCTCTCCACCTTATTCACATAATCCTCTTGAGACAAAATCAACCTGTGATTTTTCCAGTATCTAGAAATACTCATGCCAAGGATTTTCTTTGCTCCTCCTAAATCCTTCCTGGCACATGTATGAGCTACTTTTACCTTTAGCTCAGCAATTCCCTACATGTGTGACCCTGCAATAAGCATATACACTACATACAGTAACAGGATAATGTAGCGACCATTATCCAACCTGGTAAAATAAACACAATGGTTACGTTGACATTGACTAAAGTCATGCTTTGTCATAAACCTGTCAAACCTATACCACTGTCCTAGAGCTTGCTCAAGACAATATAACCTGGCCTTCTGTCTCACCTGTCCATTCTCTCCTTTCTTTAACCTGTGAATCCATTCGTCTTTCAGTGCTTTCCTTCCGCCTAGCAACTCAACCAAATCTCACGTTTGGTTCTTTTCCAATGAATCAATTTCTTCATTCATGCCATGCTCCCACTGTTTCCTAGATTCTACCTGCATTGCCTCTTCAAAACATCATGGTTTTCCACCATCAGTGAGCAACAAGTAGTATAAAGAAGGGGAATAACGAATTTGAGGTTTACTTACCCTTTCGGACCTCCACATGGACGTTTGAGACTCATTGACAGCTTGCTGTCCACCCAAATTTCATTCTAACAGTGACCGATGTCGGTCATCTCTTAGTCTGCACCCGATCGACGTTGGTTCCATGCAATTGACCTAACCGACGTCAATTTCAACCTGCCTGACATCATCGATGTCAGTTCTAACCTGACCGATGTTGGTTCCTGTCTGATCAACGTCGGTCACTGCCTGATCGACATCGGTAACTGTGTTTTCCTGTGAGTGATGATTTTTACTCACGAGCTCATTTTGGATCATAACCTTGTCCAAATCAACATTGCCCTGCTCAGAATTATTCAGCCTCTTGTGCTGATCTTTGTCCATCATCTTCTCCTTGAAAACCAAGGCTTTTCATGTCTTAAATGTGTCAAAAACATCAGATTTCCTCTTTATGCAATAAACCCAATCCTTTCTTGTAGCATCATCTACGAAAGAAACATCATATTGTGATCCTCCAATAGAATCTCCCTGAGCTGATCCCCACACCTCTGTGTGAACAAGCTCCAACCTGTGCTTCTTCTTTGTTGACCCAATTGTGAGAAACCTCACTTTCACCTGTTTTCCAAAAATACAGTGCTCACAGAAATCTCGGTCTATCAAATCTGAAAGCATACCTTTTGACTTAAGAACATCCATTCCCTTCTCACTCATGTGACCGAGCCTACAGAGCCACATCTTTCCATCTACATCTGAAGTAGATAAAACAGAAGGAGAATCAGTAATACAAGTAGATAGATAAAGTGTACCTACTTTCTTACCTCTTGCTAAAACAAGTGCACCCTTAGAAACATTCCAAGATTTCGCTGTGAGAGTTACTGTGCAACCCTCATCACCCAACTTTTCTGCAGAAATTAGATTCCTCTTCAAGATGGGTACATGCATGACATCCTTCAACACCCATATGTTGTCAGTCTGCAATTTCAGCTGCACTTTTCTTTTGCCAACCATTTGACAAGGCTCACCATCTCCTAAATAAATTTTTCCAAAGTCTCCATGGACATAATCATAGAAAAATTCTCTATTTGTGGTTGCATAGAAAGAAGCACCAGAATCTAAAACCCATGATTCTACCTGACTATCCAAAGAAAATATGAGGGCATCCTGTGCAACAATACCTGCAACATCTACTTCTTCATGTTGATCTTCTTTCAACCAACAATCTTTCTTTGCATGTCCTTTCTTTCCACAATTTCAGCAGGTGATACTTCTATTTCTAGATTTGGATCTACTGCCTATCTTTGACCTTGATTTCCCTTGCTTGCTCTTCTCTCTTTGCCATCCCCTGCTTTCAACACTTAAAGCATTACCTGATGTCTCCCCTGTGCTTTTCTTGCAAATTTTTTCATTCAAGATTACACTAACATCATCAACTTTTAAGATATTTGAAGCAGATGCAGTATTACTTACTGCCATTACCAAGCTATCCCAACTTTCAAGTAAAGAGCATAAGATTAAGAGAGCCTTAATTTCATCATCAAAAACTATTTTGACTGAATTTAACTGGTTTACCAAACCATAAAAATCACTAAGATGACTATATATCGATCCACCTTCCTGCATTTGCAAATTAAATAATTTCTTCATAAGAAATACCTTATTCG
Organism: Torreya grandis; assembly: GCA_037957365.1. Taxonomy (NCBI): domain Eukaryota; kingdom Viridiplantae; phylum Streptophyta; class Pinopsida; order Cupressales; family Taxaceae; genus Torreya; species Torreya grandis. Next base: position 1,004,753 of record JARHVA010000098.1, read on the forward strand.
AAGCTGAGGGTTTTTCATATAAATTTGCCAAAGATTCCATTAATTCTACCGTTGTCTTTGCCTGTGATAAGTTGGAAATCACAGACGATGTCAGGCTCAACCTTACAGTTTCCAGAGCCTTTCTGTCAAGAACATTCCATTCTTCATCCTGCATATATGAGGGCTTACTTGAAACTCCACCCAACGGTAAGTACACATCTTTCTAATACATATAATCCTCTATCTGCATCCTACATAATTGATAATTTTTGCCATTGAATTTCTCCATTTTTAGCATACTTTATTTTGCCATTACTTTACTCCCACTCAAACAGAAACCCCTGTGAGTGACATGTAATCAACAAACACTTAACACACTCTGATACCAAGGTGTTAGTGAACCACGCTCTGATACCAATTGTTAGGATCCTCTACTCCTTGAGAGTACACTTGATTACCTTTGTATAAGCAACTAAACACGAAATTAAACCAGAAGTAATAAGTAACTAGAATTCAGAAATAGCAAAGAATATGAGATACGAGAAATAATACAATCTGTATTAACACTCTTCCAGAAGGAAATACAATGAAAAAATTACACTCTTCCCACACCTCTTGGATGTCTAGTAATTCTCCCTCAAGAGTTCTCTCTCTCTCAACCAATTACAACCAACAATCAACTCAATACCGAGCTGTTGTTCCCTCCACCGGTGACAATCAACTCAATGGTTGTTGCCTACTCTGATTGTGACAATCAACCCAATTGTTGTTGCCTCCAATACATCCACAGACCTTCTTGATCTTGCACCCTGCATATCTAATTGGTCTTCCTTGACAACAGACCTTGATCTTGCACCCTGCAGATCTAACTAGTCTTGCTTACCATGTAGATCTTCATGATCTTGCACACCCTGTAGATCAACTGATCTTACACTCAAAGATATAATATTTTTTCATCCTTAATTACAATACAGCCCATGGGTCTCTTAAATAGATCCCAAACCAAATAATAATTAGAAACACAGGCTCAAGACTAAAATTAGTCTTTACATGCAAACTAACTGTATGTCTAAAATTAGACCAGTTCTAGAACGCACAGATGATCGACGTCGATCTCTGTCTGTCTGAAGATGATCGACGTCAGTTCCTGTCTGACCGATGCCGATTGATGTGTAACTGGATATGACCGACGTCGGTTGATCTGATCGACGTCGGTTACTTTAACACTCAGCAACCTCCACCATTTGCATCAGTGAAGCTTTTAGCTCCATAAATTAACAATCTCTCACTTGGAGATAAACAACTGCATCTGTACCTGTACTTGTACCTGTACAGCAACATCCTCTAATTTATTTTTGGCTTGTATCCCTCTTCAAGTTCAATCTTGAATACCAACAAAAGTTGAATGAAGATTCAACTTCTCTTTTGTTTCCGGCTTTGTTAACATATCTGCAGAGTTTTTATCCTTGCTAGCCTCTGTGACTGCAACAACCTGCTGCAACTCTGATATCAAGCTAATCACTGTTCCACCAACAGTGAACACATATCCTGTGGTGCTTCTCCTGTCACCCAAGTAACCTACCATATATGAATATACAAACCCATGTAGAGAAGTGCTTGACCCTGCATAGCATAAATACCTGCTACTGGTCCCTTTCAGATACCTGAGAATCCACTGAACTAATTTTCAGTGCTTCTTTCCTAGATTGACCATAAACTTGCTGACAACTCCCACTGCTTGGGTAATATCAGGTCTAGTACATACCATGTATTCAACCTCATCATGTGATTTAGGACACTATTCATAGCTCAACTTGAACTGTCCAATCATAGGTGTGCTTACCGGTTTTGCATCCTGCAAATTGAACCTCTCCACGTTATTCACATAATCCTCTTGAGACAAAATCAACCTGTGATTTTTTTAATCTCTAGAAATACTCATGCCAAGGATTTTCTTTGCTCCTCCTAAATCCCTCCTAGCACATGTCTGAGCGACTTTTACCTTTAGCTCAGCAATTCCCTACATGTGTGACCCTGCAACAAGCATATACACTACATATGATAACAGGATAATGTAGCGACCATTGTCCAACCTGGTAAAATAAACACAATAGTTATATTGGCATTGACTAAAGTCATGCTTTGTCATAAACCTGTCAAACCTATACCACTATCCTGGAGCTTGCTCAAGACCATATAACCTGGCCTTCTGTCTCACCTGTCCATTCTCTCCTTTCTTTAACCTGTGAATCCATTCATCTTTCAGTGTTTTCCTTCCGACTGGCAACTCAATCAAATTCCACGTTTAGTTCTTTTCCAAGGAATTAATTTCCTCATTCATGCCATGCTCCCACTCTTTCCTAGATTTTACCTGCATTACCTCTTCAAAACTTCCTGGTTTTCCACCATCAGTGAGCAACAAGTAGTATAAAGAAGGTGAATAACGAATTCGAGGTTTACTTACCCTTTTAAACCTCCACATGGGCGTTTGAGACTCATTGACAGCTTGTTGTCCACCCAAATTTTGTTCTAATAGTGATCGATGTTGGTCATCTCTCAGTCTGCACCCGACCGACGTCGGTTCCATGCGATCGACCTGACCGACATCAATTCTTACCTGACCGACGTTGATTTCCACTTGCGTGACATCACTGAAGTTGGTTCTCACCTGACCGACGTCGATTTGTGTCTGATCGACGTCGGTCACTGCCTGACTGATGTTGATAGCTGTGTTTTCCTGTGAGTGATGATTTTTACTCGTGAGCTCATTTTAGATCATAACCTTGTCCAAATCAACATTGCCCTACTCAGAATTATTCAGCCTCTTAGACTGATCTCTGTCCATCATCTTCTCCTTGAAAACCAAGGCTTTCTATGTCTTAAATGTGTCAAAAACATCAGATTTTCTCTTTATATAATAAACCCAATCCTTTCTTGTAGCATCATCCATGAAAAAAATATCATACTGTGATCCTCCAATAGAAGCTCCCTGAGCTGATCTCCACACCTCTGTGTGAACAAGCTCCACCATGTGCTTCTTCTTTGTTGACCCAGTTGTGAGAAACCTCACTTTCACCTATTTCTCAAAAATACAATGCTCACAGAAATCTCAGTCTATCAAATCTGAAAGCATACCTTTTGACTTAAGAACATCCATTCCCTTCTCACTCATGTGACCAAGCCTACAGAGCCACATCTTTGCATATACATCTGAAGTAGATAAAACAGAAGGAGAATCAGTAATACAAGTAGATAGATAAAGTGTACCTACTTTCTTACCTCTTGCTAAAATAAGTGCACCCTTATAAACTTTCCAAGATTCCACTGTGAGAGTTACTGTGCAACCCTCATCACCCAACTTTTCTGCAGAAATCAGATTCCTCTTCAGGAGGGGTACATGCATGACATCTTTCAACACCCATATGTTGCCAGTCTGCAATTTTGGCTGCACTTTTCCCTTGCCAACCATTTGACAAGGCTCACCATCCCCTAGATAAATTTTTCCAAAGTCTCCATGGACATAATCATGGAAAAAAATTCTATTTGTGGTTGCATGGAAAGAAGCACTAAAATTTAAAACCCATGATTCTTCCTGACTATCCAAAGAAAATATGAGAGCATCATGTGCAACAATACCTGCAACATTTGCTTCTTCATGTTGATCTTCTTTCAACGAACAATCTTTTTTTGTAAGTCTTTTCTTTCGACAATTTCAGCAGGTGATACTTATATTTCTGGATTTGGATCTACTGCCTATCTTTGACCTTGATTTCCCTTGCTTGCTCTTCTCTCTTTGCCATCCCCTGCTTTCAACACTTAAAGCATTACCTGATGTCTCCCCTGTGCTTTTCCTGCAAATTTTTTCATTCAAGATTACACTAACAACATCATCAACTTTTAAGATATTTGAAGCAGACGCAATATTACTTACTGCCATTACCAAGCTATTCCAACTTTCATGTAAAGAGCATAAGATTAAGAGAGCCTTAATTTCATCATCAAAAACTATTTTGACTGAATTTAACTGGTTTACCAAACCATGGAAATCACTAAGATGACTATATACCGATCCACCTTCCTGCATTTGCAAATTAAATAATTGCTTCATAAGAAATACCTTATTCGAAGCTAAAGGTTTTTTATATAAATTTGCCAAAGATTTCATTAACTCTACCATTGTCTTTGCTTGTGATAAGTTAAAAATCACAGATGATGCCAGGCTCAACCTTATAGTTTTCAGAGCCTTTTTGTCAAGAACATTTCATTCTTCATTCTGCATATATGTGGGCTTACTTGAAACTCCACTCAATGGTAAGTACAGATCTTTCTGATACAGATAATCCTCTATCTGCATCCTCCATAATTGATAATTCTTGCCATTGAATTTCTCCATTCTTAACATACTTTCTTCTGCCATTGCTTTACTCCCACTCAAACAGAAACCCTTGTGAGTGACCTGTAATCAACAAATACTTAACACACTCTGATACCAAGGTGTTAGTGAACCACGCTCTGATACCAATTGTTAGGATCCTCTACTCCTTGAGAGTACACTTGATTACCTTTGTATAAGCCACTAAACATGGAATTAAATCAGAAGTAATAAGTAACTAGAATTTAAAAATAACAAAGAATATGAGATACGAGAAATAATACAATCTGTATTAACACTCTTCCAGAAGGAAATACAATAAAAAAATCACACTCTTCTCACACCTCTTGGATGTCCAATAATTCTCCCTCAAGAGTTCTCTCTCTCAACCAATTACAACCAACAATCAACTCAATACCAAGTTGTTGTTCCCTCCACCGGTGACAATCAACTCAATGGTTGTTGCCTACTCTGATTGTGACTATCAACCCAATTGTTGTTGCCTCCAATACATCCACAAACTTTCTTAATATTGCACCCTGCAGATCTAATTGGTCTTGCTTGATCACAGACCTTCTTGATCTTGCACCCTGCAGATCTAATTGGTCTTGCTTACCATGTAGATCTTCCTGATCTCGCACACCCTGTAGATCAATTGATCTTACACTTGAGGATATAATCCTTCTTAGTCATTAATTACAATACAGTCCATGGGTCTCTTAAATAGATCCCAAACTAAACAATAATTAGAAACGTAGACTCAAGACTAAAATTAGTCTTTACATGCAAACTAATTATTCGTCTAAAATTAGACCAGTTTTGGAAGGCACAGATGACCGATGTCGGTCTCTATCTGTCTGGATATGACCGACATCAGTTCCTATCTGACCGATGTTGGTTGCTGTATAATTGAATATGACCGACGTCAGTTACTTTAACACTCAGCAACCTCCACCATTTGTATCAGTGAAGCTTTTAGCTCCACAACTTAACAATCTCCCACTTGGAGATAAATAGCTGCACCTGTACCTATACAGCAACATCCTCTAATTTGTTTATGGCTTGTATCCCTCTTCAAGTTCAATCTTGAAGACCAACAAAAGTTGAATGAAGATTCAACTTCTCCTTTGTTAACATATCTGCAGGGTTCTTATCCTTGTTAGCCTCTATGACTGCAACAACTTGCTGCAACTCTGATATGCAGCTAACAGCCGTTCCACCAACAGTGAACACATATCCTGTGGTGCTTCTCCTGTCATCCAAGTAACATGCCATATCTGAATCTACAAACCCATGTAGAGAAGTGCTTGACCTTGCATAGCATAAAAACCTATTGTTGGTCCCTCTCAGATACTTGAGAATCCACTGAACTGCTTTCCAGTGCTTCTTTCCTAGATTGACCATAAACTTGCTGACAACTCTCACTACTTAGGTAATATCAGGTCTAGTACATACCATGTACTCAACCTCATCATGTGATTTAGGACACTGTTCATAGCTCAACTTGAACTATCCAACCATAGGTGTGCTTACCAGTTTTGCATCCTGCAAATTGAACCTCTCCACCTTATTCACATAATCCTCTTGAGACAAAATCAACCTGTGATTTTTTGAGTCTCTAGAAATACTCATGCCAAGGATTTTCTTTGCTCCTAAATCCTTCCTGGCACATGTCTGAGCTACTTTTACCTTTAGCTCAGTAATTCCCTACATGTGTGACCCTGCAACAAGCATATACACTACATACAGTAATAGAATAATGTAGCAACCATTATCCAACTGATAAAATAAACACAATGGTTACATTGACATTGACTAAAGTCATGCTTTGTCATAAATCTGTCAAACCTATACCATTGTCTTGGAGCTTGCTCAAGACCATATAACCTGGCCTTCTATCTCACCTGTACATTCTCTCCTTTCTTTAACCTATGAATCCATTCGTCTTTCAGTGCTTTCCTTCCGGCTGGCAACCTTAACCAAATCCCACGTTTGGTTCTTTTCCAAGGAATCAATTTCCTCATTCATGCCATGCTCTCACTATTTTCTAGATTCTACCTGCATTGCCTCTTCAAAACTTCTTGATTTTCTACTATCAGTGAGCAACAAGTAGTATAAAGAAGGGGAATAACAAATTTGAGGTTTACTTACCCTTTCAGACCTCCACATGGGCGTTTGAGACTCATTGACAGCTTGTTGTCCACCCAAATTTTATTCTAACAGTGACCGATGTCGGTCATCTCTTAGTCTGCACCCGACCGACATTGGTTCTATGCGACTGACTTGACTGACGTCAGTTCTTACCTGATCGACATCAGTTTCCACTTGCCCGACATCACCGACATTGATTCTCACTACCTGATCGACGTCGGTAACTGTGTTTTCTTGTGAGTGATGATTTTTATCTGCGAGCTCATTTTGGATCATAACCTTGTCCAAATCAACATTGTCCTACTCAGAATTATTCAGCCTCTTGAGTTGATCTCTGTCCATCATCTTCTCCTTGAAAACTAAGGATTTCCATGTCTTAAATGTGTCAAAAACATCAGATTTTCTCTTTAGGCAATAAATCTAATCTTTTCTTGTAGCATCATCCATGAAAGAAACATCATACTGTGATCCTCCAATAGAAGCTCCCTAAGCTAATCTCCACACCTTTGTGTGAACAAGCTCCAACCTGTGCGTCTTCTTTGTTGACCCAGTTGTGAGAAACCTCATTTTCACCTATTTCTCAAAAATACAGTGCTCATAGAAATCTCGATCTATCAAATTTGAAAGCATACCTTTTGACTTAAGAACATCCATTCCCTTCTCACTCATGTGACCAAGCCTACAGAGCCACATCTTTGCATCTACATCTGAAATAGATAAAATAGAAGGAGAATCAGTAATATAAGTAAATAGATAAAGTGTACCTGCTTTCTTATCTCTTGCTAAAATAAGTGCACCCTTAGAAACTTTCTAAGATTTTGTTGTGAGAGTTACTGTGCAACCCTCATCACCCAACTTTCCTACAGAAATCAGATTCCTCTTCAGGAGGGGTACATGCATGACATCTTTCAACATCCATATGTTGTCAGTCTACAATTTCAGCTACACTTTTCCTTTGCCAACCATTTGACAAGGCTCACCATCCCCTAAATAAAATTTTCCAAAGTCTCCATGGACATAATCATAGAAAAATTCTCTATTTGTGGTTGCATGGAAAGAAGCACCAAAATCTAAAACCCATGATTCTACCTGACTATCCAAAGAAAATATGAGAGCATCATGTGCAACAATACCTGAAACATCTACTTCTTCATGCTGATTTTCTTTCAACCAACAATCTTTCTTTGCATGTACTTTCTTTCTATAATTTCAGCAGGTGATACTTCCATTTCTGGATTTGGATCTACTGCCTATCTTTGACCTTGATTTCCCTTGCTCGCTCTTCTCTCTTTGCCATCCCCTACTTTCAACACTTAAAGCATTTCCTGATGCCTCCCCTGTGCTTTTTCTGCAAATTTTTTCATTCAAGATTACACTAACAACATCATCAACTTTTAAGATATTTGAAGTAGACACAGTATTACTTACTGCCATTACCAAGCTATCCCAACTTTCAGGTAAAGAACATAAGATTAAGAGAGCCTTAATTTCATCATCAAAAACTATTTTGACTGAATTTAACTGGTTTACAAACCATGGAAATCACTAAGATGACTATATACCAATCCACCTTCCTGCATTTGCAAATTAAATAATTGCTTCATAAGAAATACCTTATTCGAAGCTGAGTGTTTTTCATATAAATTTGCCAAAGATTTCATTAACTCTACCGTTGTCTTTGCCTGTGATAAGTTGGAAATCACAGACGATGCCAAGCTCAACCTTATAGTTCTCGGAGCCTTTCTGTCAAGAACATTCCATTCTTCATCCTACATATATGTGGGCTTACTTGAAACTCCACCCAACGGTAAGTACAGATCTTTCTGATATAGATAATTCTCTATCTGCATCCTCTATAATTGATAATTCTTGCCATTGAATTTCTCCATTTTTAGCATATTTTTTTCTACCATTGCTTTACTCCCACTCAAACAGAAACCCCTGTGAGTGACCTATAATCAACAAACACTTAACACACTCTGATAACAAGGTGTTAGTGAACCACGCTCTAATACCAATTGTTAGGACCCTCTACTCCTTGAGAGTACACTTGATTACCTTTATATAAGCAACTAAACATGGAATTAAACCAGAAGTAATAAGTAACTAGAATTCAGAAATAACAAAGAATATGAGATATGAGAAATAATACAATATGTATTAACACTCTTCCAGAAGAAAATACAATGAAAAAATCACTCTTCTCACACCTCTTGGATGTCCAGTAATTCTCCCTCAAGAGTTCTCTCTCTCAACCAATTACAACCAACAATCAACTCAATACCGAGTTGTTGTTCCCTCCACCGGTGACAATCAACTCAATGGTTGTTGCCTACTCTGATTGTGACAATCAACCCAATTGTTGTTGCCTCCAATACATCCACAGACCTTCTTAATATTGCACCCTGCAGATCTAATTGGTCTTGCTTGACCACAGACCTTTTTGAACTTGCACGCTGCAAATCTAACTAGTATTGCTTACCATGTAGATCTTCCTGATCTTGCACACCCTGCAGATCAACTGATCTTATACTTGAGGATATAATCCTTCTTAGTCTTTAATTACAATATAGCCCATGGGTCTCTTAAATAGATCCCAAACCAAACAATAATTAGAAACGCAGACTCAAGACTAAAATTAGTCTTTACATGCAAACTAACTGTCCGTCTAAAATTAGACCAGTTCTGGAACGCACAGATGATCGACGTCGGTCTCTGTCTATCTAGAGATGACCGATGTCGATTCTTGTCTAACCGATGTCGGCTAACCCCTAACCGATCTCAGTTGTTGTGTAATTGGATATGACTGACATCGATTGATCTGACCGACGTCGGTTACTTTAATACTCAGCAACCTCCACCATTTGCATCAGTGAAGCTTTTAGCTCCACAACTTAACAACTTTATCCCCAAAAAACACCATGCACCAAGAGAAGGGCTCTAGGTGGAATAATTGAAAGATGTTGTGGATCCATCGCTATGCAGATTGAGCTCTTGGACATGTCCAAAAGAGATGTTTGAAGGACTCGGGTCTAGAGTAGACTTAACATATAGGTTTAGTAATTCCAATGTAAGAGGTTCTCCCTAAGAGGAAGGCCTTGATATACCAGACACTAAAGAAAATGTGCAAGCTTGGCATTCCATCTTCGGTTGAGTCTAGTGAGCCAAATCCTAGGTGAACTTAAATTCCAATGCATATTTAGCTTGCCCAGAGCAGAAGAAAATGTGCTCATGATTTGATAAATGAGACCAAGAGAGTAATTTCTAAATTGAGTGTCATAGTTCCATCTCCAGTCTTTCCACCATGCATGTTGAAGTTGTAATCCCATCTTATGCAACATGACATCAGGCATCAACCCTTGGATGTGTTAAATGGAAGGTAATTATGTATTGAGCAACTTATATTTGTCTTTTATCGAATGCCATGGGATCTAGTCTCAAGAAGAAGTCAAATCCTTAATAGTGTGAATTATTTTTTTATATAAACACAGAGCTTTAATACCTGGCATTTCTACTAAAGGAAGACTAATATTGGTAATTCTAGGCGACCACCAAATATTATGGTTGTAAAATGAAATACCATTACGACATCCATCTCCGATCCATTTTAGAAAAGGCTTGACAACTTTGAAAGCTTTCCAAATGCTCTTGGCTACAGAAGAACCTTCTATCCTGACAAGGGCAATAGTAATCAACAAATTGTGTAAGCCAATGTTTTTTCAATTTTTTTTGTCATTGGGTTTACCTCTAGAAATGCAATGCCTTGGAAAGATATTCCAAGCCTCATTATCTTCAATTCCAAGCCTCATTATCTTCAATTTCTCTAACCACCCACTTAACACAAAGGGTAATATTTTTTTTTATAGATATCAATAATACCCATTCCTCCTTTGTCATGACGGAGGCAATAAATGTTCTAAGAAACTCTATGATAGCCTCTAGTTTGCTTAGCATTGGACTAATGAAAGTCTCTAAGAACCTTTAGTGATTTGTCATTTGCGGTTTTGGAGGGAGCCCAACATGAGGAGTAGTAAACATGAGTGGTTGTAGGGATTTTGGTACAAATGTGAAACTTACCAGCTCAAGAAAGAGGATTGGAAATCCAATATGAAACCTTATTTTCTAATCTATCAATAACATAATGCCACATATCTGAAGGAGAGTTATCAAAGAAAAAAGAATGCCAAGGAATTTAAATCTCTCTCCTTTATGTAACCACTTCCACTGATAGTGATGGAGCCGTTCAGGTAAAGGCATCATGCTTTATTTGTAACACTGGGTGTTGGCCCATTGTAAATTAGACCTTGAGACTTTCCAAAAAATGTTAAGGCATTGAAGCACCTCTTTGAAGGAATTTTCTTGTTTGTCAAGAGTGAGGAAGGTATCATCTGAGAAAATTCCCATTGATGAGTTGATAGGAGTGATCAAGAAGAAAAACACCCCTGATAAGTCCTCAATCTTCTTTATGAGCAAGAAGATAACCAAATGCCTCAATGGCCAAAACATACACTGAAAGCTCTAAAGGGAAACCCTATCTAATGGATCAAAAAATTCCAAAGCTATCGAACTTGTGCCCATTGATGGTGAGGTAGGTCGATGCATTAGAAAGCAAATTTTGCATTGTCGAGAGAAAGAATTGGATAAAACCCAAAGCTTTAAGCATAGTGCGAATAAAGGGCCATTCTATCCTATCATAAGCTTTTTCAAAATCAAGTTTGCTAAAGATGGTCCTCTAGTGAGAGGCCTGACCCCATTCCATTCCTTCCCAAACTAAAATTAAAATATCCAATATATATCTATCAGTTTTCTCAGGGTTGATGATTGTAGGTAAAACATGGCAAAGGCAATTGGCGAGGACCTTGACAATGAATTTATAAGATACATTCAAATGGGTGACTAGGTGCCAACTAGTAAAAAGTTTTAGGTCACCAGACTTGGGGATGAATTTAATATTACCTTTGTTGATGATAACTCCTAATGACTTAATTTGCAAGGCTTCTTTGTAAACTTGCAACAAGTCAAGCCTTTCAAATTTCCAAGTAGCTTTATAGAATTCCCAATGAAATTCATCAACCCTTGGTGATTTTTCATTGGCTATACATTGCATTGCATGAAATAGCTCATCAAGAGAAAGATAAACATCTCAGTTTTTTTGGTTCGAAAGGCTTAACTTGTGGGACACCGCATCCAAACATTCATGTAAAGTCTATGCTCCTTCTATTGAATCTTATTTGGCTTTGAATACTAGTTTTAATGGTCCAAGAAAGTTGAGGATATTTTTGGTAGATTAGTGAGCACTTATGAGCAAGCTTGATGGCTTTGGTTTTTTCCTTTGCTTGTTTGGCCCTAAGGAATTTGAAGAAATCCTTTGAGGCACGGTCCCTAATCTTAAGCCAATGCAAACGACCCCTAATTTGTGCCCCTCTAGCCTCATGCATATCAATAAAATTGATCTTATGCTCTAGAGAAACAGTCATAGCCTAAACCTATGAGTCAAAAGAGTTTTGCTCAAGGATGGAGAAAATCCTTTGGTATTCCTTAATGACAACACCATCAACCCAGTTTTGAAATTGTGTAATATGCTTCCCATAATGGTGTGTTAGGGTGTGGAGCCTAAAAGCTTTACATATGAGCGCATTTAACAGTTTCAAGTTTACACAGTCACCGGTGTCGGTCAGGAGCGACCGACGTCGGTCAGGAGCAGTGCAGGAGATGCCGATGTCGGCAGGTATCGGCCGACGTCGATCACAGGCAAACAGGTAGGAATCGATGTCAGTTACCTGTGCGTCCAGAATCTATTTCCGAGGACAGAACTGAGTGTTTGCATGATGAGTTTAAGTCTGAGTCTTAAGTCTGCATCTCTATTATTAGCAAGACTGTATTTAGAGCCCTTGTTTAAGAGGCATAACTGTTGGTTGTAAGTGCATGCTCAAGTTTACTAATTCTATATGTAGGATTAGATCTTCTTAGCTTAGTAGACAATGTGAATGTTGAAGAACAATACAGAGTTGAATCATTCCAGGTTGTTGGAGTTGATTGTACTTGAGAGAGATAGCTCTTGAGGGAAAGAGATCTAGAGAGAGATCTATACATCTGAGAGAGGTGTGGAAGAAAGGAGTTTCTTCAATTGTATTCCTTCTGTAAAGAGTTTAATACAAGTTTTCAGGGTGGTTTCTTGTATCTCTTGTTCTTTGCTATTATCTGATTCTAGTTACTTATCTATCTGATTTATTTCAGCGTTTATTGCTTTCATAAGTGTAATCATATTGTTGGTTGATCCCCAACATGGTGGAGCAAGGTGGTGGTGTGGTTTATTTCCTCATTCCAACATTATATCTAACTGGTAGCATATGAAATACATGGGACCAAATTACACATTCTAACGATGAGTCAAATGGTGTCATTGTGGCTAAGAAGGGACATGATCAAAAATTATTGATTTGTGTGGGACTTCAAGATGGCGACCACCCCACTCCACTCTGTTATAGCTAATTTCAGTACCCCCTCTTTCAAACTTTAAATTATTCCTTAATCTCATATATGAATACTTGCACCATAAAAATTAAAACTACTTGGTGGGGGCCAACTTATTTGCATTCATTTAACATTTATTTTCTATGCATGTAACTTAATATGATATGTTATTGTGTTGAATGATTTTAGAATGTTTTTAACATCATTTAAAGTGAATTCACATTGAAAAACATCATTGATAAATTTATCAAAAAATTAGTTTTATACATAAAAGGATTGCAAAGGATATTTTCATAGTTGTTATAAAAGTGCAATATCAGTGATGTAAAGCATCACAAGGTAACATGAGAAGTTAGTGTGTGTAAGAGATTCATAATGACCATTTTTGGTTTGGTATGGATGTGAGAGGTCTTATAGGGTACCCTAGGATGTTTTTGAGTCATCAAAGAGTCTTGAGTTTGTGTATTCCTTAGTCATTTGGAGTTTCTTGCCAAAAAGGGGATTTGAAATTTTGAATTTGAAAATAAGGCTTTTGAGTGGTGTTTTGAGGTTTTGTGTGAAATCTAAATGTTCATGAATGTTTTTAATGGGTCCTAGAAGGTCCTAGGATATTTTTTAAGAGGTGTTCCAACGTGCAATACATGAAGAGTAATGTAAACCAAGAAAATGAATTGTAACTGCCACCCTACGTGGAGTTAATCTTGAATACAAGTTTTCTTGCATGTTTTGGCATTATAAAAGGTTGAAAATGCATGTAGAAGAGTAGAGAGTGTTGTATTAGAGTATTAGAAGAGGATAAATTTGAGGACATAGATCTGGAGAGTTGCAATAAAGAGAATAAATATCAATATTTCAAAATAACCCTGTCTACCTTACAAATTTTGTATATGACTATTGTATGTGAATGAGATCAATAAATAAAATAATGATTTGAAATAGTGAGTTTGAGTTCACAGAGATTCTTGGTAGGTGTTTCATCTTATGTTTTTTTTTACCCTGGATAGAGAATGAATTATTTTTGGTAACCTACAGGTTAAGGTCCAAATACATAATCTAAATGAGATTATGAGAATTTTGTTTTGAACACAGTCTATAAGGAAGAGAACAAGGGAGTCTGGGAGGTCCATTCAATTTTTTTGATGAATGTTTATTGATATGTGATCATGATTTAATCTATATTTACTTATTTTATATAGGTTATTGTGGTTAAGTTACATATTGAGGTCACTCTAGACAATCTTGAAATCTTGAATAACCCTGTCAACTAATATAATCAAGAAGAACACCAAAATTCTACAAATTGTTTGATATACGTAAACATTTACACTTGAGTAGAAATTAAGTTAACCACAAAAATGTTTATGCCTCAAAAAATTCATTCCGTCCAATGAATTAATGAATGAATAAATTAACATCAAAGAATTTAATCTACCTTGTGATCATGATAACAAAGCATTTACAGTCGAGTATAAATTATGTTGACAACAAAAACACTAATGGCTTAACAAAATACTAGTTCACATCATTTAAAACATGAAACTAACAGGTGGACTACAACTAAAGCATATTAGGAAAATAGAACATGTGTACTTTCTACATGAGGGTTGGTGGAGACAACATGGCACTACATCATGGAGTGTCCGACTAACAATGATATCCGAATCATGTATGTTGACAACTTGAAAGTTGAAATTCTAACCACCTTATTAAAGAGGATAGATTGAATAAAGTAGTATATTTTTTTTATCAAGATTCATAGTATAAGATCCATCATCGAAAATGGAATGTATATTTCACACACTCAATAGGACAACCCTTTTTTCAGGTGGTTGTTTATGTGCAAATCATCTTTGTTATTGCTTTTGGTCCCATAGACCATATTGGTCTCGTGGATGTTATTAAAATGGTCTCGTGAATGTTATTAAAATGTTTCATTCATTTATTTCCTTCCCATTATCATGTTTAAAAATAATTCAAAATTTTATATTACATGAGTTTCAATCTCGTGATTAATTTTAATGATAAATTATTTTTTTCCCACATGATTTATTTTTCCTATTTTTAAGAATTTTTTAGAGAATTTATTTTTTATTTTGGGTTAGAACCCACTTACATTGAAATTTATGTTAGAGGAATTTAATTTTTTACATTGGCTAGAATCCATTTACATTAAAATTTAGGATTTAGTTCAAGTATCAATACCAAGCTTTGAAATCGAGTCTTGTTATAATCAAAAGAAGTAGATTATAACATTAGTATTGATTTTTATTAGCATAATTACATAATTTAGTAGCTGAAAATCTATGTGTTAAATGATCGTATTATTGGCATTTGGTAATTTTTAATGATTTTTTTAGTTATGTTTGGATGGCTATGTGGTTAATGATTGTATTATTGGCATTTGGTAATTTGTAATGATTTTTTTAGTTATGTTTGGATGATGATAGTTGTGTCAAATGACAACCATAAGTCACTTGTCTTATAAATAGAAGAATATGTGATGGGGAAAGAGCACTAGTATCAAGTCCTTCATTACTACATGCATTGTAGATTGAGACTTATATTTTATGAACACAAAGTTGTTATTGTGTGGATACTCTACTTTGTTATGGTATGCTATACAATTAATATTTTTTGTATGTTTTTAATGGCAGTCTAGTTTATTTGTGGTCATTCTATATTCAAGCATCATTCCTTTAAAGTGTTAGAATAGGCTAGTAGGTGATCTTTTGGTAGAGTGAGCACACAAGTATTCTACAACAATGATGACCTTGTCTGTATTCAAAAACATGCAAGAAGATGTGTAATAATTACCTTTTGTATTAAATGCCTTGCTTACCAATATTTGATTTGATCTGCTATGCTCAATTACAATAACATGGTGAAGAGTAATATAAAGGAGGAGTAAGGGAAGTTAACTCACTGGAGAACTTATGGTTGAACTAAGTATAACTCACTGTGGAGCTCATAGGAGAACTCACAATGGTGCTCAGTAGAACTCCAAGTGGAAATCTAGGTGGAACTCACCCACTTAATCTCATATCACACCTAAGTAAGCTAAAGCTACAAGTGTAGGAAGTATCCATTTAATAAGTAAATGGAATCATTAATATCCTACACCAACACCCCCCTTAAGAGTATCTTAGGTGGGGAAAAAAGAAAAGATGGATCCTGACAACAAGGCCTGATGAGCTACCCACATACAATGTAACTCTTAATAAGTGGAGTAAAAGGAAAAAACCCAATGGGAGAAAAATCTCCCCCAAAAGAGAGACAAAGAAAAGAAGGAAGGACTAAAAATCCCACTTTAACATAAACAATGTTATGTCAAGTTAAATTTAGTTCAGAGAGAAGTCTGATGATGCACTCTGTTATCTTATAAGATCTATATGTTGAATAAAGTCATGAAGATGTTCCAAAGGTACAAAGAGTTCAAAACTAATGAGACCAAATAGTATTATAATAATACATGCTATTGACTTTGAAAAAGGGTATGAGAAAAAAGAAATATGGTCTAGGTGGGGACTAAGAAGTTAATGATCTACTTGATTAGTGGATTCCTAAAACCCATTAATCCAAATATGAAGAAAAAATATAATTTGAATCAAAATCCAAGGTTATAGAATAAGAATAATTCATACACAAAGCTAAATCCAAAATCGGCGGATCATAATCCACTCACAATAAGGATTGGGTAGAGATTTCCATAACCCCTTATGGAAGAAGGAAGTGCAGACCTTGATGATTAGGTGGGTCAAAGGGTGATGCAAGATAATCACATGAGACGTCAGTGGAAAACAAAGTGACAAGTTGGAAGGATCCATATGAAAATGGGACTTGACAGCATGCAAGATAAGCTACATATCCCTACCTAATTAAATATCGAGTTTAGGGATGCGTTTGATAGTGGTAAGAGAGTAAAGGAAATTCCAATGTGAATCTTATTAGGGGGAGATTCATACTCAAATAAACATGATAGAGACATGGGTATCAAATACATATCCATAAACATAAAAAATACCGAAGTTCATTGGTAATTGATCAAAATATCCTGTATGACACTACAAAATATTCATCACCATCTAGACTACTAATGGGAATGCAAATGATTGTGTGTGGTTAAGATGTTTTCTAGTAACCCTTCAAGGAATGACTATTGAATGGTATATATATGCACCAATATTAGATAAAGAAACATGGAAAACACTCAAATGAGCCTTCAAGAAAGAATTCAAACCCCTAAGGGCCAATAGTGAGGTTGTTGCAGAAATCTATAATACTTAGAAGGGTAAAAATGATAATGTTCATGCTTATAAAATAAGACTTAAAAAACCATTATGAAAACATTATGAAGAAATTCCTAATAACTTGAAGAAGCAATGGTTTATTTAAGGGTTTGTACCCTTATTATGGAGGATGATGAAGGTGGTCCCACCCTCATCTTATAAATATGCATACAACTAAGCCATGGACATTGAAAGCGACAAAAATATTTCTTCACACTTGAAAAGATGCAAAGAAAATGAACCTAGCTCTAGTGATGACAACGAACCTAGATCAATGTGAGCCTTGAAAAATGATATGTTCTAAATGATAAAGGAACTAAAGAAAGATGGTAAGAACTATGGCAAGGACAATTTATGCAAGATTTTCCAAGTTACACGACTTTAAATCAAGGGTTGCACGTGTAAATTTAAAAATAGGATTGACCAAGCAATGTTCACACAAGGAGATCCATTGAAACCACCCACCATGATGCTAAGGAACTATTGACAATAAAATAATAGTGGTGATTAGATTCAGATTCAGTATGACTCCCAAAGATGACCACTTATAAAATGTTGAGAGTGCAATGAGTGGGACCATTTCACAAGAGATTTCCCTAACCATATCAACATTGGAATTATTTATAGATGGTGTGGGTCTGGAAACCATTATTATGGTAATTTTCCAAAGTAATCCAACATCAATATGATAAAAATTGTTGAGAGCAAGGAAGTTATGAAAATTATGATAGCACGAGAAAAGGATTATAACTACCCCAACCCATGTATGGATAAGGAAATGTTGGCCAAATCAAGGGATAAAGTTGAAATGGATATGGTTGAATAAATATATAAACTGAATGAACATACAAATATAGTGATGAACAAACTAAAATTTGAAAAAACTATTGCACAACATTTATTATAGACCAATATACTGGTAAATATAGTTGAATTATTATAAAGCATATTAGAACTCAAGAGTACTCTAATTGCTACCATGTAATAAATTATCCCAAAAATGGAGCATACAATGGAACATCTAACCTTGGGGGAGGGAGATACAAAATATAAGAATAAACCCATAGTCGATCCCCCTTGTCAAGTGACCAAATAATCGATATTATCATCTTAACGATGAAACTAGCTCAATAGCTAGAAGTTATGCATATAAAAATTTTGGGTAGGAGTTTGAAAAATAATATCATTTATGGTGATTCTAGCATGAATGTTATTCAAGAAGATACTTTGGAAGACTAATATGTGGACTTTGACATTTTAACTAGTTAGAGCATATCAACATGGCATTAAGGTATTAGGTGTATTGATGGGATAAAAGGTAATCATTAAAACTTGACACTTTTTTTTATTTTGTGGTAATATCATTGTAAAAGAAGCCCTATGATGGACTATTGGATTGGTGTTGGTTGATAGTATCCAAATTTTATCATAATTGGAAAAATAATTTGATCTCCATTGAAAACAAAATGAAAAAGTATGTCATAGATTTGAAGAATTATGTAGTCAGTGAGGGAGTAGCCTCATCAAGCTCTTAGGATTTAGATTCTGAAGAAGAATTCTCAATTGATTAGAACTAAGGTATGATGTAAATAAATAATGAATGGGTATTAAAGTTACAATTGTGCTCCAAAGATGAGATAAACTCCCTCAATACTTTGTTATTTTGGTAGATGGGAGACTATGTAGTATTCCATCTAGATTTCAATAATGTAAGGATTATTGAGATAAAATAAGGACAAGGATTGAAACATAATGACCAAAATAAAATTTTGGTAATACCAAATTCTTCCTAACCATCATATTGAACTTACCACTAAGTTTCAAAGATGCAAAGTTTGATGATATGTTGGCCCACCAATTTGAATGGGTAGTAGACATGCAATGCAATAAGCTAAATCAATGAGATAACATGGGGTCTAATAAAAATAATTTAATAAAAATTTAAGTATGTGTAGATATTAAATTTGAATTGTATAGTACCTCAATATTGTACACTTGGAAAGTACCTCTCATGTTTGTACCCTTTAGTTCCTAAGAACTTTTTGTTGCCAAAATACTTGCATCCTCTATATTTGTGCTTATTATTTATCTCTTAATATAACCATATGTTATTTAATTACCTAGGCATTCTATCATGCTCAAAATGTTATAAACCTACATATCATCTGTCTCTAAAAGTTTTGGACTTGTACTTGTTTTATAACTTCCCAGACACTTACATCCTAGTCAGATGCCTACATTGACACAAGTGTCTTTTTTCCTACAAAGTGTCAAGTGACCTAAATTCATCTAATTTGAAATCAAAATGTGTCCCTATGGTTAGCCTAAGTGCCTTCATGTGAGATATTTTCCAAAAGGATTAGTATAAATACATGATCAATCCTCAGTCATTCCTCACCTGGCACATACTTAACAACTCACAAGGCAACTTACCTAAGTTACCCAATCAAGCATTCAAGTGAGCAAAGCTTCCCTATTCTATCTTATTTCAATATCAATCATAGGTAAAACCCATCTATATTTCTGAGGTACTAAAGGAGAAACTTGTGAGTTCTATTTGCCACATTACAAGTGAGGTCACTATATGTACTTGATTTCCACATATTGCAGCCTTGTGCACACACATGTTAATACATTAAGGGAGAACTGCATCAATATGAGGACCTATTCAAGTTAGTGGATATGTAGGAATCAACCATTGATAGAGGGATATTTAGGGTTAGCTCAACACCATAAGCCCACTAACCCATTTTTCCCATAGTCACTATGAAGATGAAGAACTAGGGTTTTCATATTTAAAAAGGAACAACAATTGATGATCCATATTTGATTACACCAAAGTGAAGGCAACAAATAACCCATAATATCCCAAGTGATCACATTTAGATTTAGTGGGTATTTCATACCAGACGCCTACATCTATTTCAAACATTTGCATCAACGTAACCATCCTAGATTGACACGATTATCTGAGGCTACATGTGCAAATTCATAAAATCTAATGACTGGTCTAAAGCACTGATCCATTCCATTTCTTTCATGTTCCATATCAAATCTAAATGTTCACAGTTAACCAAATAAGTACTCTTGTTTTCATTTCATTTATATATCAATCAATAGTTACACTTACTATTTTTAGAATATCTCAGTATTTAAAGTTAGAATATTATTTGTCTAAGTTTGCAATTAAATGACATAATATAGATATCTTTATCATCCTTGTGCATAGTCATTTATATATTCTTAACCCTATCCCCATTGGTACTTATTCAATTTAGGGTTAAACATTTGGTGAACCTGACCTATGTGAATGCATTTTTTTTTATTCCTATGGTTTTTAGTTAGCCAGGGTTGCATATTTTTATACTTTGTTTCAAAATTTAAATATTATTTCATTTATAAGCAATGGAAAGTGTTAATCAAAATACCCATTTTCAATAGAAGATAAAGAAGCATTAGTCACTCATCTTAATCACAATAAGAGCTTAATGGATGCATATTTGTATGTTACAAGAGATGAAATTAGTAAGCATGATAAGGCTAAGACTGCCTCACCAAGTGATGGTGAATCCTTAGGTGGTAATACAACTGATTTTATACCAATAAACCTCCATTTGAGAACTTCATTGAATACTAAAACTAGTGGGGGCATGGATTATGCCTATCAACATTTGTTTCCTAAAGATAATATTTCATCTACCATGGGACTACAAAATTCTTCAACTCAAATATCATATTCAATGCCTATTTCAAACTCTCCTTCAAGTCATAAAGAACTTGGAGGACAAGATTACAAATATTGAACAAAATGCTTTATTTTCTCCTCATGTTATCAATTCAAAAAATGTGTTGCATAATCCTCTTGCACCTGATATATATTTACACCCTTTGCCACATGGTTTTATTAAACCTAAGTTCACATTTTATGATGTCAAGGATGATCCCTAACAGCATATTTGATCTTTCTTTATAACATACCTTGATTATGCTTCCACTAATAAACTTCTGACTAAATTATTCGAATGAGCCTCAAGGACTATGCTCTAAGGTGATTATATGATTTACCTATCCAATCAGTAAAAGCATTATCTTTTCTTGCAAATCAATTTTTGGTGCACTTCTTTATTAGGATTACTGAAAAGGTTTCCTATGCTCAAATTGCTAAGATCAAACAAGGAACTAATGAACCTATTAATGAATACATCTTGAGGTATAAGACATTGTTGGATAAAATGACAAATCCTATGGCATATAAAGAACTTCAAGATATCTTCAAGAAAAGTTTACTTGATCCTTTACATGAGTCCATTATTTTCAAAAAGTTCAAATGTTTGAATGACTTATGCCATATTGTTCAGGACCATGCAATGATGTAAATTTAATTAAATAATATTAAATATGTAGCAAACACACTGACTACATCTACATATAATACTAAGTTTACTATCAAACCAAGTTATAAGGTAAAACCTCCTAAACCTAAGAAAGAAGTAACCACCATGGTTAATATAGTGTCACAACAAACTAATTAGCTTGTCTTATCTAATGTACCAAGGAGACAACTTACATGCTTACCTAAATCTCCACCTTCGTTACTCTTATGGCTTGTGGAGTATCACATCATATCTCTCCTTCCTCCTATAGAGGTTGATATGATTTGACCTCTACCCAAAGGATACAATGTGAATGCTTATTATGAGTATCACCAAGGCCCTAGGTACTATATGAACATATGTTTTACCTTGAAGCATAAGATCCAAGACCTTATCAATGACCAAAATATTACATTTGATGATCCTCCAAAAGAATCAGGTTCACAACCTGGTGATCACCAGGAATAAAATATATTCAACAATCCTTTGCAAGACCATTCTAAGAAAGATCCAAAAATGCAAATGACATATAATGCACATCATCCTATACCACATTAAGAGCACCCATTAGATGGGATTATTGGTACTTATATGCAACATACATGATGAAACTAATCTTACACTGCTTTGAAACCATCAACAAACTGATACAGACCTATCTAGATCGTTCATTCCTTGTAGCCCTATTTTCCCTGTTTATTGGCCATAAATTTTTATAGGTTAGCTCAATCATGAAATTAAAACCATTTATAGATACCCATTAAGCTCTTCTATAACATATTGAAAAATCTCCTGAGGTTACTTTATACGGAATTGTACTTCCTTCTTTAAGCCATGTTCTAATTAGCCCTCCTTGAATGCAAAACACCTTGTCCAAAGTGATGTACGGACTTTATAAGAAAAAAAATCATCATTATAGATACCCATTATCTTCTTCCTGGTGAATCAATCATTTTTTAGTGCACTTCTTTGGAGAAATTCACTTTTCCTATATAGGCCTATGCTCTTTCCTTCACATGCACCTAGGCTTCACTTGGTAATTGTCTTTTTTTTGTACTTATCCATACTTTAGCACCTTGAAACCACTTCCAAAAGTTTTAAAACATCATCAAGGGTCAAATTCCAAATTTTCAAGAGTTTTCAAGCTTTAAAACTCATTTTGAGGGCTAGAAGCTAAATCAGGATTTTCCCTTGGACAATCACAGGCTGCGAGCTAATTATTTTTTTTGGGTGTGTTTTAGACAGTTTCAAGGGCTATAATCACTTGTATAGGGTCTTTTTTAACCCCCTACACCTTCTCCAATAATCAGATTGGTCATGTCAACCTTCTGCACCTTCTAATGCTCAACAACTCAGTTGTCTTGGACTGTATTTTTATGACAGCCAACAGGGTTCATTATTGTCATCTCTTTTTGTGTGATCAATAGAATTTAAAGAGGATAAACAACCATGCCAATACATTAATGACTTCCCCATTCATATTACCTATCAACAATGACCTGATCAATCCACTTACAATGCAAAAACATACAAGTTTCTTAACTTTTTTTATACACTGTCACCTACAGGCCTGAATTTCAACTGTGGAGTTTTTGGACATCAAGAGGGTTTCTAGGGCCTGGTTTTCTTCACTCTTAAGTTTATAATTGCCTTAGGGACCTATAGATCTTATCTCCATACCATTTTAGACTTCATACAAACATTTTCACATGGATTTGATTTAAGACAGTGGGTTGTAGTTTTACAGGCCTGAATACCCTGTTTGGGCCTGTTTAGGCTTTTTACAACATTCCAAACTCCTTAAAACCTCTTGATCTCATCATACCACCTTTAGATTTTTACCAACATATAAAATAATCAGTCTTTCACAATGTTCTTTAGAGAATCATCATACACACATCTTTCATACATACACACATTCACATATGCAGCCCTGTTACCAAAATTTATAAAGAGACCATAACATGAAACAAAACATTTATTCCTTCATTGATCAATAGAAGACTTACATTTCAATGCCAAAATCCATGGCTTTTAAAACCTTGCTTGCTCCTTCACACATTCTCTTGACTTCTCCTTCTCTTTCCTTTAACATTTCTTGAGTGAGGTCCTCCCTCACTAATTCTTCTCTCTCTTCTTCATTCCATTCTCTTTCTCTTAAATGAGAGGACTCTTCCTCTTTGTTATTCTTCACTTCTACACCCCTCTCATCCTCCTTCTCTTCTCATCCTCTCTCCTTAATGAATTCTTCTTTGTTTTTCTTTCTTTTCAAGAATCTCTCTTCCAACTTCTACGCCCAAATTGGGCTTAAGGCAAACAAATGTTGTTTTTAAGTTTTAACAATATTCTAAGGTTGAAAATAGTTTCAACCATTTTCACCTAATTTACTCAACAGCCTAAACATTACTTTTTACTTTTTCACTTCCACTTTTTGATAATTACATTTTACTTTCAAGGTGAAATTTTGAAATCTCACAATTTGGAGGGAAAATCAAAAATTGAATTTTCACACTAGAATTTGAACTATTGTAGATGTTCCTGCATCATACTCTCCCTCTAGAAAAGATTTGAACCTTAGTCCAAATGAGATGCTTCCTCCATGCTTTAGCCTTCATTCTATGCCTGGATCCCAAGGTCTTGTTGCCAATACCAATGCTTGTCTTTGATAGTCTTTGTTTTTCATCTTGCTTTTTTTCCTCTTCTAGTATGTCCTTCTCCTCATCTCTTTCTCAGCTGCCAGCTCCTGCTTCCATGCTTCTTCATCTTCATACATGTCTTCTAGTTCTTCTTTGCCTTCTTGGTTCATGAGCTTTTCCAATGACTCATGTATGTCATTCACTTTAGCAATCTTCATACCTGCATACAAAACATTCAAAGCCACCTTAGTAGAAAACATTTGAGGCCATGAAGCCTCTTGGCTGCATCCACTTTTCTGCTCTTTGGCCAAATTTGCCCTCACTATCTTTCTTTGTTCTTGCCTCAATTTATTTTCTATCTGATCAATGGTGTCACCATGTTGATAGGTGTTTCTACACAACTCTCTTGGAGGATTCAACAACTCTTCTATCCTCTTCATCTCTTCACTCAGCACAAGTTCATCCAAATCTTCATGTCCTATATCAAACTTAGGACCAGATTGTTTTTCATCCTCTATAAATACATTCATCCACTTTATAGTTTCTTCATACAAATCAGCTTCTTTATCATCATCAATATACTTATCAAAAACAATAGTACTATTACCTTGTCTCTCCTTGTTTGTTTCAAACATGTGAACTGATTTCACATCTCTACTTTCATCATCCATCCTCTTGGAACTCCCTCCTTGATGAATATTAGTTTTCATAGACATTTTACATTCTTCATTTTCCATAAACATATCATTAAATGATTCAAACAAATCATTATCCCATTCATTGCAAGCAGTTGACTTACCTTTTATATTTGTATCCTCATGCTCCACCTCACCTTTAGCTATCCAGACCTTCTTCATAGCTTTAGGACGCCACTTGTTCAATTCACCAACCAATTTCTGCTCTTTGACATTTTCATGTTGTCTTGCTTGATGGCTGGCCTTGCTTACTTTGCATTCTACCTCTTCTTTCTTGCTTTGTATTTGCTTCTTGCTTGAGTCATCATCTTGATTGAACTTTGTGTCTTTCGTTACATTTGTTGATCCCTTAAGCCATTTTGGTATCACATAGCCATGGTCTATTGCTGGATTTGAAGGCTTGTTATTAATCTTCTTCATCTCCATCTGTACAACAGTAGTCTTACTCTTATATGCATTTAAAAAATCAGAATTTGAACTTATTTTTACCTTTTCAATGGCTTGATGTTTAGCCATACTCTTCCTCATAGTTTCCTTGCTTGCATTCACTTTCCTTAGGTGTGTTTCCTTCCTTTGTTCTATTGGAATGTTTTCCAAGTCATCATAATATTCTATACCCTCTTCTTCATTGGCAAGATGATGGACTTCCACTACTTCCTTGTGGAATTTTGCAACCTGTTCAACAGCTGTTCCATAATTAAGTGGATGAGAAAAATCAATACTATAATTCACTTTTACCTCCTTGATGGGCTGCTTCATGGTTTCCTTCATTTGCATGGCTTCTTTGATTGCACTATCCTCTTTTGTGCATAGTTTTCCATTTGCTTCTTCAAGGTACTCCATGGCATCATGGAATTCATCTTCATCTTCTATCTCTCTTACTTGTATGGGTTCTTCAACACCTCCATTATGCATTAACCAATGCATCTCTTCTTCTTTATAACAGCAAACTCACTTCTCTCTCTTGCACCAATATTTTCATTCTTCAAGGCCCTTATCTTGACCTTCATAAGGCTGCTCATACCTGCATTTACCCACTCAAAAACAGCATTAGATATAAAAACAAGAGACCATAATGTCTCCATGAGTGCTCTCTTCATCCACACTCTCATATTTTCAAGTGCTCTTCCTGGCACTTCATCTTTTCTCTCTTCTTTACTCTTGTTCTCCTCAATGAGAACCTTCTTCTCAACTTCTTCCTCTTGCTGCTCACTTGGCAACCTTCTCATACTCTTGCCTCTATGGGCTTCTCTCTTCATGGCAATCTTCTTTTGCCTTCTTCTCCTCTTCATTAGGAGATCTATTGGCCACTTCAACCTCCTCCTCATTGGCCATACCCATGCTTGCTTATCCATCTGCATCCAAGACTCATGTTCATCTTTAATCTTAGCTAACTCTCTCTTCAAATTAGCAATTTCTTTATCAAGTACAAAACTGTCCATACCTTTGATGCTTGCTTTCTTCTTGGTGCCCTCCTGTACCTTGCTGCTCTGTAGTGCCTTCAACAACACTTCCATCTCTGAGATCTTCACCCAAGTCTTTTCCACCTTGGTCTCTTGATCCCTTGTCTCACCGAGCCTTTCTCCTTGACTGGTCTTTTGACAATCTCCTTGATCTCACCTAGGCCTTTTGCATCCTAGTCTTTTGACCCTTTTCTCAATCCTGCAGCAACTCTTATACAACACTTCATCAAATACAAATCATAAATCCAAGCTTACCTTGCTTTGGATCTTCTTCTTGAGCATTCACTTGCTCTCTTACTTTTGAGCTCTCCAAGCTTCAAACTCCATCCTTTACCTCACCCAAGTCTATTTCACCTTAGTCTTTTGGCAAACTATCCAAGCTTCTTCTTGGACCTTCACTAAGCCTTCCTTGGCTTCTTCTCTTAAGCCTCAATGGCTTGGCTGCCTTGAACCTGCAACTCCTTCACTTGATTGCTTCTCAACACAATAAACTTAACTCAAATAGCAAAGATTATCATACCTTTTCTTCCCAGGGTCTTCTAGCACTTGTCTTGCTAATCCTCTTGCCAAATCTTGTAACAACTCATTAGAAATCATAACCAACAACAAATTACCAATTACCAAGAGCTTCAAGCTCTGATACCAAATGATGAAACTGATCTTACACTACTATGAACCCATCAACAAACTGATACAGACCTATCTAGATCGTTCATTCCTTGTAGCCCTATTTTCCCTATTTATTGGCCATAAATTTTTATAGGTTAGCTCAATCATGAAATTAAAACTATTTATGGATACCCATTAATCTCTTTTATAACATACTAAAAAATCTCCTGAGATTACTTTGTACGGAATTGTACTTCCTTCTTTAAGCTCTGTTCTAATTAGCCCTCCTTGAATGCAAAACACCTTGTCCAAAGTGATGTATGGACTTTATAAGCAAAAAAATCATCATTATATATACCCATTATCTTTTTCTTGGTGAATCAATCATTTTTTAGTGCACTTATTTGGATAAATTCACTTTTCCTATATTGGCCTATGCTCTTTCCTTCACATGCACCTAGGCTTCACTTGGTAATTGTCTTTTTTTTGTACTTCTCCATACTTTAGCACCTTTAAACTACTTCCAACAGTTTTAAAACATCATCAATGGTCAAATTCCAAATTTTCAAGAGTTTTCAAGCTTTAAAACTCATTTTGAGGGCTAGAAGCTAAATCAGGATTTTCCCTTGGACAGTCACAGGCTGCGAGCTAATTATTTTTGCTGGGTGTGTTTTAGACAGTTTCAAGGGCTCTAATCACTTGTATATGGTCTGTTTTAACCCCCTACACCTTCTCCAATAATCAGCTTGGTCATGTCAACCTTCTGCACCTTCTAATGCTCAACAACTCAATTGTCTTGGACTGTATTTTTATGACAGCCAACAGGATTCATTATTGTCATCTCTTTTTGTGTGATCAATAGAATTTCAAGAGGATAAACAACCATTCCAATACCTTAATTACTTCCCCATTCATATTCCCTATCAACAATGACCTGATCAATCCACTTACAATGCAAAAACATACAAGTTTCTTAACTTTTTCTATACACTGTCACCTACATGCCTGAATTTCAACTGTGGAGTTTTTGGACATCAAGAGGGTTTATAGGGCCTGGTTTTCTTCACTCTTAAGTTTATAATTTCCTTAGGGACCTATAGATCTTATCTCCATACCATTTTAGACTTCATACAAACATTTTCACATGGATTTGATTTAAGACAGTGGGCTGTAGTTTTACAGGCCTGAATACCCTGTTTAAGCCTGTTTATGCTTTTTACAACATTACAAACTCCTTAAAACCTCTTTATCTCATCATACCACATTTAGATTGTTCCCAAAATATAAAATAATTAGTCTTTCACAATGTTCTTTAGAGAATCATCATACACACATCTTTCATACATACACGCATTCACATATGCAGGCCTGTTACCAGAATTTATAAAGAGACCATAACATGAAACAAAACATTTATTCCTTCATTGATCAATAGAAGACTTACATTTCAATTCCAAAATCCATGGCTTTTAAAACCTTGCTTTCTCCTTCACACATTCTCTTGACTTCTCCTTCTCTTTCCTTTAACATTTCTTGAGTGAGGTCCTCCCTCACTAATTCTTCTCTCTCTTCTTCATTCCATTCTCTTTCTCTTGAATGAGAGGACTCTTCCTCTCTATTCTTCTTCACTTCTACACCCATCTCATCCTCCTTCTCTTCTCATCCTCTCTCCTTAATGAATTCTTCTTTGTTTTTCTTTCTTTTCAAGAATCTCTCTTCCAACTTCTACGCCCAAATTGGGCTTAAGGCAAACAAATGTTGTTTTTAAGTTTTAACAATATTCTAAGGTTGAAAATAGTTTCAACCATTTCCCCCTAATTTACTCAACAGCCTAACCATTACTTTTTACTTTTTCACTTCCACTTTTTGATAATTACATTTTACTTTCAAGGTGAAATTTTGAAATCTCACAATTTGGAGGGAAAACCAAAATTTGAATTTTCACACTAGAATTTGAACTATTGTAGATGCTCCTGCATCAATACACCTCCTATGGTTCATAGGCCTTCTATTTCCTTTTATGATAGTGATATTATGGATGATGACTCCGATCTTCATTCCATATTCATTCAAGTGTACCTTAATCACCAACCTATACATAGTGTTATGATTGATAATGGTGTGGGTGAGAAAATTTTCACCGTGAAATTACTCACACATTTAGGAAATAATTATTATGATTTACATCCTCTGACTAAATTGGTTAGAGCATTTGATGGGACCTCACAACAAGTTCTTAGTGAGATTGACTTACCTTTACAGGTAGGTCCAACACATATGGTTACTATGTTTTTAGTTATACCTTCCACGGATGTCTTTGATATGTTATAAGGATGACCTTGGATACATACACTCTGTGTGGTATCTTCTATAGTGCATGGATGTGTTAAATACATTCATGTCAATCGAGTAATTATAATTTCTAGAATTCCATACAAGCATCCACTTGAACAAGATAAATTTATAACCAAATAATCAATTACCAAACATACTAAGGTTAATACTTTATGAAAGGGTAAGCAATAGACAATCCCCTTTCCTATGTATTTAGTACTTGAGAGACCATTGCATCAAATATACATAATGGATTCTATGGAATCCTCATTTACTACACACCATGTTCAAATATCTAGAGCACCTAAACATGTTCCTATTACTACTACTTCAAAGAAACCATAAATCATTTAGTGATGGGTTCCATAGACCCCTACTCCTGATATTATTTCTTCACTATCATTGAGTCCTATCATAAATACGTAGAGTATCATAGATCTTATAGTGCCATATGATACATTTATACATGCTCTTTAGTAATACCATTAGTTTATTGCACCAAGTTCCCAATGGGGTAATACCTATGAGTATCCCTCGGATAAGATCAAATCTTTTCTTTTCAAAATATTTCAAAAATACCAAAAAATTAAAAAATTAAAAAAATCCAAAAGAACTTTCAACATTTTACATATTTTATTAGCTCCATAGCATCTATGTTGTTAGTTCCTTGTTGGTACCTAGCATCTCATGTGTGTGTGTGCGCGCGCGTGTGTGTGTTTCACGCATATTTTGAGTGTGATATAGGCATACACAGATACATGATATATGCATTTTTAGATGTTGGCCCTTCCCTTTACTCACGTCACATGGATGTTGGGGGCATCCACCTTTTTTGATCATGATACACCCAGGTTATTTCATTCTATGGTCATTTTCCATTATCATGTTTGAGCTTATGTATTTACACATGCCTTTATCCATGCTTATATATTTATTATTGTAATTGACATGTTATGTACTTAATAATTTTTGCTAGCACATATATCCAGGGACTAGTATGATATGCTTATGTTCATGCATCCCTTTTATGCACTTCCTTGAGTGTCTTTTCTTGCTTGCTATTGTCTTTCTTATTTGATCATTTGAATATGCTCCATTGTTTGTGGTCCTCTACCTTTGATTGTTTATCTTTGACATTTGTATATGCCATTGCTTATTATATGGACATTTAAATATGTCATTTTATGCTCTTTGGACATTTGAGCAAGTCATGTCCCTTCGATTATGCGACATTTGAACATGCCCCTTATTTGAGGTCTCCTTGGACCATTGTATTTTGATTTGCTTTTGAATGTTATTATATGTGTACTTGATTGATTGTTGAGCTTGTATTATTACTATCTAGATGTTGTCATGATCTATATCATGCATATTAGGACTTTATGTGATCACATTATGTATACTTCGATGATATATTTACCTACACATGTTTTTTCCTATATGATAAATGATACATACATAGTTTATACAATTATCTTATCCTTTTGAGGTGAGGTAACTACTAGTTTTTAGTTCCCTCACCTCAAAATGGGGGGCATACAAGTGGGGCATGTCATATAGGTATTGCTTCACATTTTTCATAGATCCATATTATAGTTGGGGTATGATATGGAAATATGTTCTCACAATTATCACAGTGTCAAATACATAGAGGGGGCATGTTATGGAAAAATGTTCTCCATACTTAATACCAATTATCAGTTTCAAATACATAGTTTAGGCATGTTATCGAAACATGTTATCCACACTTACACTAGTTTACAGTTTTAGATGTTAGTGTGGGCATGTTATGGAAACATATTCTCTATACTTACATAGTTTTCAAATTGGCAAAATTACATAGTTATATGATTCAAATACACAATTGTGGCATAATTTTATACATTGGTACTGTTATTATACCCATGTTTCAACATGAAACATATATAAGGTGCATATGTCATGCAAATGACACCTAAATGACAAAATTAAAATTAAAATTTAGAATTAAAATACTTCTACAAACTTTTGCACACTAGGATGAACTTTTACAGATTGTTATTGAGGCAATTTACTGTAGTACTTGGTTCACTTTTTTGGGAAGGTTGAGGTGACTACACCACTCAATCTTACCAAGCTTATAATTTTAACTTAATTAAATCATACAACTTCACCAGATTGATAGTATGAGTTTATTTGGATCACTCATGCTCACCAAGTTGTAAGTATGATTGGGGTGCATGGTTGAACTAATCTCAATCGTCGGGTGGTAACTCACCTTTTCATCAATATTAGGGGCAAGGTATCCTCTAGTATTTATATACATATGCACTTTAGAATTTACATTTATATTGATATTAGATCCTAAGATTCATAATTTACATCTTTTCAAGTCAAGTTGCCAAAGGGTAAGATGGTTACATCAATTAACAAGTGTCTTATTAACCTCGCTCTCTTTATTTTCAAATATTTCAATGCTTACGATTTTAGATTATATGCACTAATTATTTATTGTAACATGTTCTTGGTTGCAGATTAGGCACCAACAAAGCACCTAAGTTGGGCTCACTTAAAGGTAAGGTGTGTTTTACACACCTAAGTATGCATTTATTTTCCTTTAAACTAGTAATTTCATTACTAAATAAAAGAGGGGGGGGGAGAATGTAGATACTAGATCTGAATTATATGGCACCTTAGTATTGTATACTTGAAAAGTACCTCTCATGATTGTACCCTTCAATTCTTAAGACTTCCCTATGTTAAAAATCTCATATCCTCTATATTTGTGTTTATTTTTAATCTCTTAGTCTAACCATATGATATTCTAATGACCTGAGTCTTTTATCATGCTCAAAATGTAACAAACATGCTTATCATCCATCTTTGGAAGTTTTGGACCGATACCTATTTTCAAGCTTCCTAGACACTTACATCTTATTCAGACACCTACGTCGATACAAGTGTTACTTTCCCTATAAAGTATCTAATGCCCTAAAGTCTTCAAATTTGTAATTGTAACGTGTCCCTATGGTTGGCCTAAGTGCCTTATTGTGAGATATTTTCCAAAAGTATTGGTATAAATACATGATCAATCTTCATTCATTCCTCATTGAGCACATACCTAACAACTCATAAGGCAACTTAACAAAGGTACCCAATTAAACATTCAAGTGAGAAAAGCTTCCTTATTCTCTCATATTCCAATAGCAGTCATCGAGACGTCCCATCTACAAGTCTAAGGTACTGAAGGATCAACTCATGAGTTCTATTTTACAAGTTACAAGTTAGGTCATTGTATGTACTTACTTTCCACATATTTCACCCTTATGCACACACAATCCAATACATTAGGGAAGAAATACATTAGGGAATAAATACATTAGTCTAAGGTCCTCTTTAGAGTAGTATATATGTAGCCATCACCCATTGGCATAGGGGTCTTTGAGTTAGCTTGACATAGTGAGCCCATTAATCCATTTTTCCCATAATCACTATGAAGATGAATAACTAGGGTTTTGCTATTTGACAAGGAACAACAACCCATGATCCAGATTTGAGCACACCAAAATGAAAGCGACATAGAACCCAAAATATCCTAGGTGGTTACATCTAGATTTAGTGGGTATTTTGTACCAAACACCTACATCTAGTTTAAACATATGCATCAATGCAACTATCCTAGATTGAAACAAGAATCTTAGGCTATAGGGTGAAAATTTTTAGAATTTGATGTTTGATCTAGGGCAATGATCTCGTCTATTTATAGCTTATTCCATATTAGATCTTAACGCGTACAGTTGACTAATTAAGTACTCTTATTTTTAATTCATTGTCATATCAATCAATAATTATACTTACTATTTTTAGCATGTCTCAATATTTAAACTTAGAATATTATTTGTTTGAGTTTGTAATTAAATGATCTGCTATAGATTTATTTATCACGATTGTGCATAGTCATTTATATATTATTAACCCTATCCCCATTAGTACTTTTCCAAATTAGGGTAAAATAATGTGACATTTTTTTGAAGTAGAGTCTGATATGGTAGATAGGATCAAATTGGATGTACAAAGCATCATGGCACATTGGTTGACAAGAGCTATGTTGAGGCATAGGAAGAATTATTGTCACCACCACTTCTGTCACGTGGATTTTCATTTTATGGCATTGGTATTAAAAATATAGAGGAATCATGATCATAATAAATATTTATGATGCAAAAATTTAAGTCTAGGGTGGATATATCAAAAAGTAATGGTCATCGAGTAGTGCAACTTGAAAAAATTAAGATACTATGGGGATCACCATTTTTATTATATGAAGGAATAAATAACGAGGGACTATGACTAGAACATTTGGAGGGTACAATGTGTGAATGAAAAATGAATGGGTCTAAATGGAACTTATTTATGTTTTATAGAGAGATCATCAAAACAATGAATAATAAATTAAAAAGTACAAGTATTAATATATTGAAAATACATATTGAGAAAATTCAAATTAATTGAGAAGAATTACACATGAAAAATATAAGAAAAAATATTCTTAAGGGTGAAGTATCAAAAAATGAGATGAAGGATGATAATAAAGGAGAAAAATAAGATTTTAAAAGTATGGTTAATGCACCATTACAATACACACCATTGTATGCCCTTATTCCAACCCTTCCACTAAAGGCTCAGTTATTGTTAGATTGTATGGTCTCCTACCATACACAATCCCTCTCATGCCTCACTCATTTGATCATCTTATGATCAAGATTACATCGTTTCCTAATCTCAAACAAGACACTTGGATGTGTTTCATTATCACAACTCTTACTCAATTGCACACCTTTAACCTTAAGACCAACATGATCCATACTTTTAATTTTTTTGCAATCCCCCCTTAGACTCTATTGATGATTAGAATGGGTTTATCCCTTTCAATGCTCCCCCTAATCCTCACTTGGAAGGCCCAAGATATATAATTTAATATATCTCATATTATAGGAAATGAAAACAATAACAATCAATCTCTAAAATCCTTATGGAAAAATAAAACAAACCTAATGTCATAATCTTGGTCAATGATGTTTAGTTATAAATAGACATTTGTGATGACATTATCTTGGCTAATAATGTTTAGTAATAGACAGAGCATTATGATACAATCATCCTGGCTGATAAATTTTAATTACATTCAAAATAGTCTAATGCCATTGAGTTAGTAAAAAATATTTAAACCAACAAAGAAAATTTCAACTTCATCAAACCATTTGATTATGTCATGGAAAATTATAAATCTCATTTTACAAGTCAGCTTAACTATGGATTCCAAATTCAACGATGTGTGACAAATTCAAAAAGAAAATGACATTGAAGGTAATAAATCACCAATATAGAACTTGACATAAAATAAAATGGTCCATTACCTACCCTACTACATGATGAAGTTATTCTAGAACTAATTCATGTCATGTAAGGTAAATATTAACTCCTTCACAATGAATCATAATCTTGTATACTTTATAAAATTACCTATTTATTTCCATAATTTTATCACTATCTTCAATTCAAAAAACAATGAAA
Source organism: Torreya grandis (assembly GCA_037957365.1). NCBI lineage: Eukaryota > Viridiplantae > Streptophyta > Pinopsida > Cupressales > Taxaceae > Torreya > Torreya grandis. The sequence continues at coordinate 1,039,678 of JARHVA010000098.1, forward strand.
TTTATAATTTACCATTTGCACCATATCACTTTGAATATGGTAACATAATACAAGCCAAGGATACCAATTAAGGAATAAAAAAATAACCTTACATAATAAAAAATAGGGTCTTCTTTCACACCTAAAGAGAAAGAGACTTGTCACTCTTGTTGGTGAAATATTTTTCACTCAGACAAATATGTCATTTTTGCAACAGTGAAGGGGACAAAGTCCTTGCTCTTCTGAGAAGAGGTTCCCTTTATTGAAAATAAAAAATATAGAAACAAAATTATTTACAATATTTACAGGTAGAATTTGATAATGGGTTTTGTTGCTTTCTACTTTTTAAAAAATAGGAAGAAGGAAGATGAAGAGCCATACATGAAAAAGAAAACATAGATCTTATCCCTTGCATGATGAGAAAGAATTTAGAGTTAGTTTGAAAATAAAACACATATTTCTTGAAAGTTGAGAAAGATACACATTAAACGTTAGGAATAATGCATCTCAACAAAGAAACAACCACAAGACATAAAGTTCTATAATTTCCTCTATTTTCCTTAATGGTAGAATGAACAAAGTTTCTTTTTCCTTTTGAAGTAAAATTAAAATGAGTATCACAAAACCCTTGGACAATATCCATTTCTCTTATTTATTGATCTAGGAAGAAATTAACTAACCCTTCACATTCTCATCTTTGTCCTATTATAATTTTACATTTACATCTCTTTTTTAAACAAAAAAACCAAGGAAAATCCATTCTTTTTAATATAATAAGAAAATAAAATAGAAACACTTCCTAAGAGGATTTCCCTAAGGAAGGATCTGGTCTTGATGGAGCTAATTATTGTGAAGATGGCTTACTTGTAATCTTCCCTTTGTCTCGAGAAGCCTTCAATACTCAAAACTTCTTCAAAGCTTTAGCAACAATTTTTTTTCAATAAATTACCATGTTCTTACATATTAGCCATCTATATCAAGAGTCTCTAATAATTATTCCAATTATGAATTTAACTCCTCCAGTGAAGTATGAATATATTAGAGTTTGTTCATAGAAGAATCATTGAAAACTCCTTCCTTAAATAGTTATTCTTTAATAAGCTTTATAAATTGTTCTTTTTACACATTATTTGTGTGTTGTCATTAACCATCTTCTTTAACTAAGTCACAACATAGGCTCCACACATTCAAATAGGCATCAATAATCCTTTCATCTCAAATCTTTGATTACTTCTTTAGATATTCAATTACTCTATTCAATATATCAATCTTGCGTAGAATATTTTCAAGCCAATAATAGAATATATAATTTTATATCTTTTTGAACACCACTCTTTGACAATTAGATCAACATATATGGCTAAAATTTACACTATATCATATTTCACATTTTCCAACATTATGAACTCATTTCGATGACATTTGATTTAGTGATCCAATTTTTTTGCTCTGATTTAATATTTTCATGTCTTTGCCATTTCTTCAATATACTTTAGTCCATCTAGAATTAAATGTTTCACTCAAGCCTCAAATTTTTTTCCATAGTTATTGTATTTAATTATGGTGGAAATGAAATCCTTGTTGATTCTTGATATTTGAGTTGGAAAATCAACCTGATAAGTTTTTGGGGATTCTACCAAGCTCAAGAGATAGTTCACATGTCTAGAAAGTTGTTGGAATTTATCATTCAACTACTCATGAGTTTTCTCATCTTGATTGGATCTCTTGATTATCTACTTAGTTGTATCCCTAAGATTATGCATGCCACTCTCATGAGTTCCTACACTCAATGGGATTTTCTTTAGTGTATAATTAGATATTGTCATCTCCTCATTATTTTCCACATTTAGCTCAATAATTTCTATAGATTGAGTCCTAAATGATTCATATACTAACCTATAATTAGTCTTAGCTTTTTTTGGAGAAGGGGTGACTAAAATATTTTCTACAACATAAAAATTTGACAAGTTTGTGTTTACCTTCTTCTTCTTCTTTCCTAATAGTGGTTGCATCCACTAAAAATAAGCATCTTTAAAAATAACCATCTACGCACCTAAATTAGTTAAATTTGAATGTGGTGTAGGTTTCCTTAGGGGCATAGAACAAGTGGTCATGCAAAAATATGTTGTATAGAACCTTGGGTAGTTATTATAGCAAGTGATTGATCTAGTCTTTGATAAGAGACAATGTATTGTTATATAGTATTATCAATTAGCAGTAAGGTATCACCTTCCTGAAGAGAAAGCAGTAGCAATTGTGTTGGTCTCTTGATCTTCACTATTATGAAGGGAATTTCACCATACATCTTGATTGGAATCTTAGGTGGATTTTAGTATTATCCATCACCATTTCTACCTAAAGGGCTTGTTGGGTGAGATAATGTACCAAAGCTACCAATACTAGCCACCTTAGATGTTGACACAAGAGTTTGTTTCTTTAGATTTTAGAAACTATATTTTATTAAACCACCAAATCCTATAAAATCCACAAGCCTCTCCCTAAACTAATTCATTGATTTGTGTATTACTAATATGGTATGAATTTATAGGTCAGTCAACTATTGGGTCGACTAATTTATCACTATAAATGGTACAACCATGACTACTTTAGAATAGTCATAATCAAAAAATTCACTTTCATCATATGTCATTCCATCAAGGATCCAAGTGGTGGTGAAGGATTCAAATTTTGTCATTCTCAATCTACCCTGGTTTCCTCTCAACACCTCAAAGTCATTAGCACAATTTTCTATCAGCCTTCTAAATGAGGCACACATGCATATGTGTAAGTTATTCCAAAATGAGCCTTGACATAGCTTTGTTATCAGAGGAAGACCTACTTTGTGAGAATGTAACATAAATTAGACCATTGAATCCAAATACTATGAACATTAGTTGTGTTTTTTTTAAATATAATGGTCCAATGTGATTTGGAAAAACTACACCAATAACATGCCTTTTTTGGCATCTCTTATGTATTTTAGCAAGTTATATGCATATTTCAATCAATATAATTTTATCATTTATAAGCCTTAGAAGCTTAAAGGGACAACCTTGAAACACTCCTACTTTGATGTAGGTAAACTTTTGAAATTGGATGAAGTAGCTTTCATACTAAGATACAAGATTAACCCATTATCAGACATCTGTGTTCCCTATTCCTCCCTTAGAGCTTCCACCACCCTCAGGTGAAGACATCATTGACTCATTTGAAATGTTTATTACTTTTCCAAGATAAATTGAGGGTAGAAATAGTGTACCTTAGTATTAGGATGAAATTTTGTTAATTCAATAAGCCCATGATAGCTCCACTGAGTGGCCAAAGAGTACCTAAGATAATAAGTCATATAAAATGTCTTGGTCACTCTTACACTAGTGAGTTGTTGATAGAGTATGTCACCAATGATGCTTCCTTAATTGATGAATTTTTTCCTTTGTAAATGATGATCATGGCCAAGAACATCCAAGCATGGAATTCCATTATGGTCCTATTCCCCATGACCCTATTAAAAAGGGTGATTACATGTGATAGTTTTTATTTAAAAATTAACCTATAGAAGTTCTTCAGGAGTTTTGGTAGGCCTATTCACTTATGTTTCAACCACCCATTATTAACGCTTGTGAGATGCATATTTGGGTTCTTATCCTATTAGGATTGACCAACTTTAAGCTCGTATTTTCATAGGTATTCTTTTGGGGTATTCTGAGGGTCATGTCCATGATAATGTTTTCAAGCTTTGCCATCAACACACCATATGCAAACTACATTTCCTTTCTATACAGATTGTAGTGTTGTGCACATGTAAGCACCAAATATGAACATTACACTAAGATGGGAAAATGAATAGCCTCCAGTAGACCACTCATTGATAAGAGTGAAATAACAATAGTAATAGATTATGAATTGATCCTATTTTTGAACTCCTGTAGATCCACATGTTCGATTTATAAATCTATGATCTTTGGTATATTGATCTCTAAGATGGAAATGGTCTCATAACCCATGTACTTGAACTTAATTTTGGTTTCTCTAGTAGTGTGTAAGGCTACTTCAACAAGAAATTAGAGATTTACAAATGGGTTTAGTGGTAGAAAATGCTTATGTGGTTGTGGAAAGTGGGCCACATTGGTCATGAAAAAGTACACTCTACCCTAAAACTCTTCCCTAGGAGGATGTAAGAGATGGGCAAAACTTTCACGTACGTGGGGTATGTCAATGTTCCACCAACTTTGAATTTACTTAAAATGGGATCTAACTCCCATGAAAGTGGTATCCACATGAGTGTTAAGAGAGGCATATATTTTTACTTTATTTTTATGATTTTCATTTCCTTGGCAATAAATTATGGAAGAGTGGAGTTCCTTAGTTGCATTGGTACATAGGGAAAATCATTAAGCTATAACTGAGCATTTTAATCAAATGATAATTTGAATTCAAAAAGTTTTTAGGGCCTAATAAGAGTTTTTGGGCCATCAAACCCTGCCTTGTGCATGATTCATCTGTGCAACTATGCTAATCTAACCTCATAGGTGCTTCAAACATAAGGTCGTGATTAAATCCCATCAAGGTGTGCCTTCATGTCCATGATGTCTATGGGGTCAAGATGACCCAACCACGGGGGAACATCAGACACAAGGCCATGACACCATTTTTAGGTGCACTTTCATGTCTAGCATACCTGTGAGGTCAAGATTGCCTATCTTTTTGGACACACATGGAGTGAAAAGGTCATATTATGATTTTAGTAAAATAACCAAGTTTAAATACATTATCCCTTTGGTAAACTTGATATTTGATTCGCTCTATGTTGGTACCAACATTTAGAAATTTTGAGTAAGTAAAATTATGCATAAAATAATTGGCTCTAGGTAGGGACATGCACTTGCAAGAGTACAAAGGGCGAGATTCATAATCTCATGGTTTCAAGACTTAGGAATTATACAATGGGATATAAAATCAATGAAAAGGGAAAAACATAATAGGAAAGGAAAACACAAAAATAGAGGAAAACACATAATCCTAAATCACCTATGGGCTCAATAAGGGATAACATACCCTTATTATTTCTAGGGTTTCAAATATTTCCCATTATAGGGAATGGAATGTTAGTTTCATCATGACAAGCTAATTAATATGTGTTTTCACCATAAAAATGGCAAATCTTGAAAGGTCCCATCCATAAGGAATCAAGTTTTTCATGACTCCCTCTTATCTATCTTTTTTTTTCCCATAAGAGAACCAAATCTCCAATTTGGAAAACCCACTATCTTTCCTTGTGATCAAATAGTTATTTACCTTATTCTAATGGACTATGATTCTATCAACTACCTTCATGCATTCTTATTCCAACCTTGTCAGGCACATCATTCTCTTTTCCAACAAGTCTTTGAATTTATCTTTCATTGCTTGAGCGATTTGAAGAGCTGGAAACTTTAGGGAAATGGGGATTGTTGCATCTATTCCATACAAAAATTGAAAATGGAAAACTCAACTCATTATTTTTAGGATTTATGCAATCCATCCAACGATCATCGTAAAGTTTCTTAGTTTAGTTATTTTGGCTTTCATCTACAAGTTTATGAATAAAAGTCATGATATTCTTGTTACTCGGTATTGATTGAACATTGCCTTGAGGATAATAATAAAAAGATTGAATCAAAGAGATCCCATATCCATTTCAGAGCTGGAAACTTTAGGGAAATGGGGATTGTTGCATTTATTCCATACAAAAATTGAAAATGGAAAACTCAACTCGTTATTTTTAGGATTTATGCAATCCATCCAAAGATCATCGTAAAGTTTCTTAGTTTAGTTCTTTTGGTTTTCATCTGCAAGTTTATGAATAATAGTCATGATATTCTTGTTACTCGATTTTGATTGAACCTTACCTTGAGGATAATAATAAAAAGAGTGAATCAAAGAGATCTCATATCCATTTCAAAAACAAATGAGTTTGGATGAATAAAAATTAGAAGCATTATTTGTAACTATCTTTTGGGGAACTCTAAATCTGACCAACATAGTTTCTTTGATGTAATTACAAACAACTTCAGAATTCATGGATCTCATAGGAATGGCTTAAACCAATTTCATGAATTAATCTATGGATGTTGATGAGCATAATCAAACTATCAATTAAACCTAACATAACAAAAAGTTGCATATAACTTGACAAAGTGTATTTATTTGGTGAGTGTGTTTGTTAATGTTTTTATGTAAATACTTTTATGGAATATTTTGGTACTATAAAGTGAAAAAATTAAGGCTTTTGAATGCATAAATTATTTGAATTCAATTTCAAAATGATAAACATTTATTCTAATGTAATATATAAATAGTAACAAATGAAAAACGCAACTAGAAAATTTTAATGTGAAAATTGTTTGATCAAAATCCTAATGCAATGAAAACATAATACCCAAATCAATGTAAGAATAATTGTAAGTTTTGTATTATATTATATTGTTTACAAGATTTTTATTTGTTATACAATGCATTTTATTTTTTGGTTTTGCAAAGTATTTGTTTATATTGAACATAAATTATTTTAATGCACCTTGTTTGTGTACTTTAAATTTTACTAATTTATTTATTGTTTTGGTAGTAATTAAATTGGAACTTGCCTATGGAATTCACTAATTTTTAGGTGCATGCATTAGTTTTTATGATTGGCCATTAATACCCCATGTGAAGGAGTTTCTTAGTAAGGACCACTAATATGTACCCCACATATCCCGTTTTAAACATCTTTGATAATTAAATCAACTTATCTTGAATTTAAACAATGAAGCAATGTCCCATAGCCCTTATGATAAAGTGTGCCATCAAGTAGGGTATATAGGGAAGCATTATGGACGGACCTTTATTGGGCTTATGATAGATCATTTGGAAGGGTGTGATCGTGAAGATGGGTATAAATGTTGTGGTACCAGGGGGAACTAGGACCAATAATTCTACACACCATTTTAGACTTTAGATGATCATATGTTTTTACAATTAACTACTTAATTAAAAATTGGTACTCTTAGACATTAGAGGATGTTTCCATAAGTGACTTAATAGTGTCCATGGAATTTGTTGATCTCTGATTAGTCTATGGTACCTACTCAAACTAGATGCATTTAAAGTACCTGTTTGAGACTATCTACCGTTGCTTTGTATAATACAAGCTTATCATCCTTTGTTTGATGTTGATTATTAACCTGATTAATGATGAGTTGTGAATCACCAAAGGTGGATAATTATTGGATATTCGATTAGATGGTTAGTCAAAGTCCTACAACAAGAGCCTCATATTCTAAAATTTTGTTAGTGTAGGGAAAACCAATATTAAATGCCTTAGGGATAAGATCCCCCTATGGTGTTACAAACAAAATGTGCACCCTTGATCCTCAATATGTAAAGGAACCATAAAATTAGAGCTTCCATAATTATGACACATCAAGGGTTAAGATGGAATCACCAAGAAATCCCATGATAAATGATTGTGTGTCAGAAAATGGGGCTTTTATAAGTTGATCGGCAAGGACCTAACCCTTAATAGCCTTATGATTTTTATATTGAATGTAAAATTCACTTGATAACATAACCCACTTTTCCATTTGGTCTGTTAGATTGTTTTTGAGAGAAGATACTTTAATGGATCCACTTTGGCAATGAGGATAGTCTTATTGTTCAGCATATAATGCCATGATTTTTGAGATGTAAAGACTACTGCTAAGCAAGCATTTTTTATGGACGAATAACCTGTAACAATCCTTGCCCAATCTTCCCTTAATTGTCTTAATTTTTTGCCTTGTATGATAACTCTTGAACCAAAATAGGTTGAACCTTGTCCCTGCTTAGTGTAAGTGCACAAGTATTTTATTAATATTCAAAAAAACAAGTACATAAGGGTGCCTTTACTCCGTTAACCCTTTTACAATGCAAACATGGATTTATATAGTTTTTATCAATGATCGGTAAAAACAACTAATCCTATAACCAACTAAATATGGGAAAACAACCCTTAAGGTAATTCTAATTAATAAATATAAAACATTAAAACTACCTAATAATTAAACTAAGTTTATTTTATGGGGGTGTCTTTACTAAAAGATGCATGCCCCATTTACAATAATTATTTATTACCTACCAAAAATCTAACCTAACGTTAAGACTTTGGAACAAGTCCTAACAAACCCCCCTATGATCCAAAGTCAGGTCTTTGGACACATACCAAGCATTTTTCTGAATTTTTCAAATTTGATTCTGTTAAGGGGTTTTGTGAAGATATCAACTGTCTGATTGACAGTTGGGCAATATATTGGATCAAGAGTTTTCTTTGCCACCAGCATTTGTAGATAATGGTATTTGACATTCATATATTTTGTTTTGGCATGAAACACTAGATTCTTGGACATCTTGATTGCACTCTGATTATCAATGTATAACTATGTAAGAGCAAACTGAGAAACCTGAAGATCTTCAAGAATACAATGAAGGTAAACAATTTCTCTAGAAGCATCCCATGTTACAATATACTCTGATTCTACTGATGAATTTGCCATTGTATCCTCCTTCTTACAACACCAAGCAATGGCAGTTGAATGCATATGCATAGTGTATCTTGTGGTTGACACTCTGTCATCCACACATCTGCCAAAATCTGCATCACAATATCCAACAAGTTTGAAGTTCTTGTTGCGGTGGTATTCAAGGCCATATGTTTTCATTCCCTGAAGGTAATGAAGTACTCATTTTTTTTCATGCCAATGAATTTCTCTAGGCTCATGCATAAACCTAAATAAAATTCCAACTGAAAATGAAATATCGGGCCTGGTAGTCATCAAGTATATCAAACCTCCCACCAATTGTCTATATGTGGTGCCATAAAAAAAGGCACTGCTATCATCCTTAGACAATTTCAAGTTAATTTCCATGGGAGTGAGGGCAGGTTTGCAATCACTCATGCCAAACCTCTCTAATAACTTAGAATATACTTAGTTTGTGAAATGAAAATAATATGCTCTTTTTGAGTTGCCTCTATGCCTAGATAGTAGTGAAGAAGTCCAAGATCTGTCATCAACATAGAGAACAAGTATCACCATTTTCTTACCCTGCACTCGAAAATAGAGAGTATCATTAGATTCACTACGATGAAAACCAATGGATTTCAAGTATGAATCCATTTTCTCATACCAAGCCCTGGGTGCCTGTTTGAGTCCATACAAAGCTTTTACTGATAACTCCTGAACCAAAATAGGTTGAACCTTGTCCCCGCTTAGTGTGAGTGCACAAGTATTTTATTAATATTCAAAAAAATAAGTACATAAGGGTACCTTTACTTTGTTAACCCTTTTACAATGCAAACATGGATTTATATAATTTTTACCAATGACCGGTAAAAACAACTAATCCTATAACCAACTAAATATGGGAAAACCACCCGTAAGGTAATTCTAATTAATAAATATAAAACATTAAAACTACATAATAATTAAACTAAGTTTATTTTATGGGGGTGTCTTTACTAAAAGATGCATGCCCCATTTACAATAATTTATTATTACCTACCAAAAATCTAACCTAACGTTAAGACTTTGGAACAAGTCCTAAAAAAGTTTTTAGAGGTGTATTTGTAGGGAATGAGATCAAAATAAAGCCTGGGCATTGGAAGGTCGTACCACAGGCCGTTCAAGTTCAAAAAATTCTCAGATTTACAATTTGAATGCAAAAAATAGGGGTTTAATATCATTTGATCAAGATTGGCAGGTGTTTTAGCTATTAAGAAGCCTAAGAATGAGATGAATCAATAATGGCAGCCATAAATAAATATTACAGAGGTTTTTTTCAAATAAATAAGCCGTACAAATCTGGTTTTGGCCAAAAAACAATGAATTTAATAACATTAAAATGCTAAAAATTCATTTTTATGCCAGATGAGGAGGTTTGAACACAAGACAATGGAGTATGAATGATAAAAAAGACCAGATTGTGGTATATGGAAAATATACATGTTTAAATATAAATAATATTTGAAAAATTAAAATAATTTAATAATTTTTCAAAATATTTAAACCAATACTATATGGCATACCTTATTTCATGCCAAATGATATCACGTGAATTGATTTTTCACCTTGCTCCTTCGAATTCACCAAGCTCCCAAAATAACTTTTAGTAAAGACACCTCCATAAAATAAACTTAGTTTAATTATTAAGTAGTTTTAATGTTTTATATTTATTAATTATAATTACCTTACGGGTTGTTTTCCCGTATTTAGTTGGTTATAGGATTAATTATTTTTACCGGTCATTGGTAAAAACTATATAAATCCATGTTTGCATTGTAAAAGGGTTAACAGAGTAAAGGCACCCTTATTGTACTTGTTTTTTTGAATATTAATAAAATACTTGTGCACTCGCACTAAGCGAGGACAAGGTTCAACTTATTTTGGTTCAGGAGTTATCATTGTAATTTTTTCAAACACTTTGTAAGCAAAGTGCTTCTTGTTGGTTTTGTCACAGTTTTGATGATTTGTTTAAATGACGATGGATTAAAGCTCCAAGTGTTTATAGAATAATGCAAGAATGACAATGCTAAGTTCTAGATACATGAATGACTTCTTTTTTTTGTTCTTTTCTATGCAATTAGATGAATTCACAAAGCAAACTAATCACTTACAACCAATGGACATTTAGTTGAATAGTTGGCATGCAACCTACTATCTCAATTCAAATGCTCAAAATATAACTATAAATGACCACCAACTTGTGATTCTTATTTGTATTGATGATTTGATACAATGCTCCACTAGACTAGCCAAGATTCTTGACATAAACAAGAATTACAATTATATGGTATGTTGGTATGAAGGACACACATCTACATCTACAAATATAAACTATACTAAAGGATGAATTGTATGCAATGAACCCTGGTAATATTGAGGTGCCCTTGAGAATAGATGAAGGAGAAAGAAATTTTCCAGTGAAAGGATGATCTCCCAAGCCAAATCAAAATTTCCAAGCTAGCCACCCTTGTTCTGGTCTGATCTCAAATGTAAAATAATATCCAATGAATATGCGCTACCTCAAGCATTTAATATCATCTCCATGCTCCAGGTAAGTGGGTGCACTAAGCCAAGTAGAGAATCGATGAAAAATGGAACCCCCATAAGCAAAAATGTCTCTCCTAATGGCATCCTTTCTTGACTGTAAATATCTAATTTTTATATCAGATTTATCTACAAAGCAATCTGCTCTCTTAACCAAGGAAAATTGATCGATTTCTCCAAAATTTGCTCCAATTGAGATGACTGAAATATCACCTCCAAAATAAAACCCTTCAAGAGATATTTCACTCCCTCGATTATGCTATCAATGGAAGTTATCATTCCCAAAGATAAATTGATTCACTGCAGGAAACTCTAGGCTCCACCAGCATACCACAGCAAAGACAACATCAAATCGAGATAATTCATAATGGCAGCCCACACCTCCCTTTATACTCTTTTTTTTCCTTCATTTGGGAAGCTTCTAAAAACATCATAATATTTTATTATTTTTTTTCCATTTTAATATATTATATTTGAATTTTAATATAAAATAATGAATTATATCATAAAGCACAAATATAACATCATCTTGTAACATGAGGTTTTTAAAAATAGAACATTCTAATAAATCATTAGAAAACCTCTAGAATATGTCAAAACTTCCCCAAAGAAACCAACTGCCATTTGGGTAACTATAGAGAGGACCCTCATACCATGTCGTATTAGCCTATGAGGGCCACTAATAGGCTAATCATGTTGAAAGTACAATGTCTAACTAGAAGGGGACATTACAGTCTATCCCACCTAAAATTGTTTGTCCCCAAGCAATCTCAAATCTGGATGTTGTAGAATCTCCTCATTCTCCCAAGTAACATCCTCAACTGGCAAGTCCCTCCATTTAATTAAGTATTTCTATATGACCCATCTCCACAAAGTCCTCTCTCAAACATCCAAAATGGCCTCTAGCACTAGTATCAATTTCCCCTCATCATCCAGGGGTGGCAAAGTAATGGAAGGAACTGCATGATGTCCTAATGCCTTATTGAGGCATGACACATGGAAGACATTGTGTACTCTGCTATCGACTGGCAACTCCAACTCATAAGCCACGTTTCCTACTCTCCTGATAATCTTGAATGGCCCATAGTATCATGGCTTAAGCTTCTCAGCTCCACTTTTCTTAAGAGAAGACTATCTATGTGGTTGTAGCATCAAATACACCATATCACCCACCTCAAATGAGCATTTAACTTGCTTTTGATCTGCATACTATTTTTGTTGGTTCTGAGCCTTCTGTATGTTTTCCTGTAATGCTCTCATAATGTCTTGGTTCTCCTGCAATAGATCACTAGCACTAGGCACTCAGCTATCTCCAAATAACAAATCCAAAAAGCTCAGTGCATCATACCCATACAACGCCATGAATGGTGTCATCTGAATGGAGAGATGGTAAGTGGTATTGTAATAATACTCACATAAATATAACCACTTAACCCAACCCTTCTGCTACCCTGCTATGTAGTTCCTGAGGTAGCCTTCCACCCATTTATTCACAATCTCCATATGTCCATCAGTCTACGGGTGGTAACTAGTAATCGAAGTGAGTTTTATCCCACACAACCTAAATATCTCCTACCAAAAATGACTCATAAACCAGTTGTATCTATCATTGACCATGCTCTGAGGTAACCCATGCAACCTAAATACCTCATGGAAGAAAAAATTTGCCGCCTAAGTAGCTAAGTAAGTAGCTAATATCATAAGGAAGTGGGCATATTTAGTCAAATGATCCACAACCACATATATGCAATCTCGTCCCTAGGCTCTAGGTAATCTAGTAATGAAATCCATATATAAGCATTCCCATTTCCTATCAAGAATCAAAAGTGGCTGAAGTAAACATGTTGGATATGTGTGTTCCTATTTATTTTACTGACAAATAAGACACTCTCTAACATATCGTAAAACATCTAATTTGAGGCCCTTATAAGTGAACCTCTCTCGAATATGCCTGTAAGTCTTGAAATACCCAAGATGACCTGCCATGGGTGTATCATGAAAGATCCTCAAAATAATGTTCTCCATCTCCGATCTTGTGGTCAAATAAATCCTTCCTTTGCAAATGACTAAATCATTTACAACTATATATCTGCTATCCTGTACTGACCCCTCAATAATACCTACAGCCCAACTATCCTTGGCATATTCTGCCACTATCAAGTGTCGCCAATCATCTGCTATCCTAGTCATAGAACTCAAGTGTGGACATCAAGATAAAACATCAGCAACCACATTTTATGTCCCCTTGACAAAGGAGATGTCAAAATCATATGATTGCAGCTTGCTAACCCATTTTTGCTACCAATCATTAAGATCTCTATGTCTAAGGAAATGCCTCAAACTGTTATGGTCTGTTTTCACCACAAACTTGTTGCCTACCAAATACTACCTAAATTTGTCCAATGCATGCATGATGGCCAACATCGCTTTGTCATATATGTTGTACCCTCTCTCTAGATCGTGAAGCTTTCAAATCTCAAAAGTAATTGGATGCTTGTCCTGCATAAGGACTGCACCTATTCCCTTGCCTGATGCATCACACTATAGCTCAAAGGGTTTGGAGAAATCTGGCAATGAAAGAACTAGGCAAGAAATCATAATTAGTTTGAACATCTCAAAATAATCCTGTGCCTCAAGAGTCCAAACAAATGCCCCTTTCTTCATCAAATCAGTGAGTGGTATCGTATGCTGTGAATATCCATTAACAAACCTGTGATAGAAACCACACGATCCCAAAAATCCTCTAAGATGAGTAAGGTTCTCTAGAGTAGGCCATTCAACAATCACCTTGATCTTCTATGGGTCCATACGTACCCCCTCAGCACTGATGATGTTCCCAAGATACAATAATTCTATCATTCCCAAGTCACACTTGGGATTCCTTGGCATACAAGGATTCACCTCCAAGAATACCCAAAACTACATCAAGATGTGCAATGTGATGCTCCCATGTTCTACTATATACCAAGATATTATCAAAGAATACCAACAAATACCTCCTTAACTATGAATGGAAGACCCTATTCATCGTAGACTGAAATGTCACTGGAGCATTGGTTAGCCCAAATGGCATAACCACGAACTCAAAATGTCCACAATGGCACCTGAAAGCCATCTTCTCTATGTCCTGCTCCCTGACATGAATCTGATGATACCTCGACCTCAAGTCAAATTTGGATAAATAGCAGGCACCATGTAACTCATCTATCAACTCATCAATTCTAGGGATGGGGTAATGGTTCTTGATTTTTCTTTTCTTTAGGAGCCTATAATCAATACACATCTAGAATGTACCATCTTTTTTCTTGACCAAGACTACTGATGATGCAAAAGGTGACTTACTTGGTATAATGTGTCCCATGACCAACAACTCCTTAATAATTTTCTCTATTTCATCCTTCAGCCTCTTGGGGTGTCTATATGGGGTGACCATCACGAGCTTAACGCCCTCCTCCAACTTAATGATATGCTCAATCCCTCTGTTTGGTGGTCTTCCTAGTGGAATATCACTGAATACCTGAGTGTGCTTAATTCTTAACTCCTAAATGCCTGGATGGTAAACTGGCTTCTACTACTCACCCTGTGTAAGCATCAAAACACACTTAGTTGCCCACTCAACCATGTCATGCCTCATAAGTCTCTCCATCCTCCTAAAAGAAATCATATTAAAATTGGAATCTCAAATAGCCTTGAGGACATGAGTTTTTCCATCTACCTAGAATGTCATTTCCATCTCTCTGAGATCTAGGGTGAATTTACCTATGTCATGTAACCATCTCATGCCAAGTACCATATTTGTATCACCCATAGTCACCACATAGAATTTAGTCTTGAACTCATAGTTGTTCAAACACAGGCAAATTTGATATCCTCCTTTCACACTTGGGGGTACAACCATCTGCCACCTTAACTCTTATTCCCTCAAATTCCTCTATCCTGATTCCATGCCTCTCAACCAATCGGGCATCAATAAAATTATGAGTGGCCCATGTGTCAAGAAGAGTGATAATCTTTTGCCTTGCTAAAACTCCATGCATTCTAAATGATCCCTCCTAATAGATGCTAGTGATGTGTGCATCACGTTGCCTAGCTACCCCTTCATGCTCTTCTTCTCTTTTATGCTTATCTTCCTCGTGCTCTGTACCTGAATCCTCAAGAACAGATTGTTGATCTGATTTCTCAGACTCAGAGTCCTCATAATATTCCCACATCACTCTATTAGCTTTTCCTTTAGGTCTTAATGGACAATCATGGTTTGCATCATAGGGCCCCTTGCAGTAGAAACATAACTTCTTTTTATGCAAATCATTAGGTGTATCCCTATCTAGAGGTGTTGATGATTTGCCCTTAAAATCTAGTTTGTTCTTCTTTTTAGAGAAAGATTTATCGTCTCAATATGAAGAAGATCCCTTTGATGATTACTTGCTTTGTGGGGATACAATTTCCATGCTCCTAGCCTTCTTCATTACCTCCTAAAGTGTGGGAAGATCAAATGCTTTAATCCATCCTCGCATAGGCTACAATAACCCTTAATGAATAACAACACCAATCGTCTCTCTAAGATGTTGGGCACCATTACTAATAGTTTCTAGAAGTCTCCAATATAGCTTTCCAAACTACCAACTTGTTTGAGCTGGGCCAAATCCCTGAAGTATGATTCTGGATCCTTCCTATCGAAAAGCTCAATCAATCTATCCACAAACTCCTGGTAAGATGTGATCTGACTTTGTTACAATGCAACTAGTCTATGATACCACCATTCATGTGTTGCTCCCTCTAGATGCAAAGTGGCATATTTGATAGCTTCCTCTTCTGTCATGGGTTGAAGAGCCAAGAAGGTATGCAACTTATGAATCCATGACTATGTCATAGTCTTGTCACTACCATCAAACATGGGTATTGTAAGCTTATTATTAGCATACAAGAGTTCCTTATTCTGATTCCTAGGTCTTCTCTCCTATCGAGACCTATAGTAATCCATCCTTGACTATACAAACTGATCAAAATGCATAATCCCTTGTGCTTCAGGTGTCAATTGATACCATTCATTATGGGTAGCTATGTATGCATCAACATAGGTTGGATTCTCAACCTCATTAATATTCTCCTCGACTGGTTCATTTCTCAAGAATGTGGGTCGAGTAGGCCTATCTATAGTGTGGGAGGGTGCCCTCTGCACTCTTCGGGACCCAACTACACTCCTATCATCTTCCTAGACCTGAGGCTATCTTCTAGGTAAATTTAACGGCTACAAAGTATTTACCAATTGTTGTAAAGCCCCAGCTACCTATTGTTGACCAACTCATAAATCTCTCAGAGTGTCTCACTTCTCTATCACCATTTCTATTATTGTCTCTTCTCTCATCTTTGTGTGGACCCATGTCTGCTCTGTCACCCATTTTAGTCAAATGTACCTCTATAAATGGGTCTTTTTCTTGCCAATTCCCTTCATGTTCTGCTCTTTTATGGGTATAGTACCTGTGATGACCTCTCATGTGATATTTTAACCCTCCAAGATGGAAAGATCAAGGCTCTTATACCACTGTAACAATACTTGCCCAATCTTCCCTTAATTGTCTCAATTTGTTGCCTTGTAATTTTTTCAAACATTTTGTAAGCAAAGTGTTTCTTTTTGGTTTTTGTCACAGTTTTGATGATTTGTTTAAATGATGATGGATTAAAGCTTCAAGTGTTTATAGAATAATGCAAGAATGACAATGCTAAGTTCTAGATGCAGGAATAACTTCTTTTTTAATTCTTTTCTATGCAATTAGATGAATTCACAAAGCAAACTAATCACTTACAGCCAATGGACATTTAGTCGAATAGTTGGCATGCAACCTACTATCTCAATTCAAATACTCAAAAGATAACTATAAATGACCACCAACTTTTGATTCTTATTTGTATTGATGATTTGATACAATGTTCCACTAGACTAGCCAAGACTCTTGGCATAAACAAGAATTACAATAATATGGTATGCTAGTATGAAGGATGCATATCTACAACTACAAATATAAACTATACTACAGGATGAATTGTATGCAATGAACCCTGGTAGGATTGAGGCACCCTTGAGAATAGTTGAAGGAGCAAGTAATTTCTCAGTGAAAGGATGATCTCCCAAGCCAAATCAATTTTTCCAAGCCAACCGCCCCTATTCTAGTCTGATCTCAAATTTATTAGAATATGCAAAGCCTCAAGCATCTAATATCATCTCCATGCTCCAGGGAAGTGAGTGCATCAATCCAAGTAGAGAATCGATGCAAAATGGAACCCCCACAAGCAAAAACATCCCTCCTAATGGTGTCCTTCCTTGAATATAAATATTTGATTTTTATATTAGATTTCTCTACAAAGCAATCTACTCTCTTAACCAACAGAAATTGATTGATTTTTCTAAAATTTTCTCCAATTGAGATGACAAAAATATCACCTCTAAAATGCAACCCTTTAAGAAATATTTCACTCCCTAAGTTATGCTATCAATGGGAGTTATCATTCCCAAAGATAAATTGATTCACTTCAATAAACTCTAGGCTCCACCAGCATACCACAACAAAGACAACATCAAATTAGGATAATTCATAATGGCAGCCCACACCTCACTTTATACTTTTTTTTCCCTTCATTTGGGAAGCTTCTACAAACATCATAATATTTTATTATTATTTTTCCCTTTTAATATATTATAGTTGCACTTTAATATAAAATAATGAATTATATCATAAAGCACAAATATAACATCATCTTTTAACATGAGGTTTCTAAAAATAGAACATTCTAATAAATCATTAGAAAAACTCCAGAATATGTTGAAACTTCCCCAAATAAACCAACTGCCATTTGGGTAACCACAAAGAGGACCCTCAAACCATGTCGTATTAGCCTACGAGGGCCACTGATAGGCTAATCATGTTGAAATTACAGTGTCTAACTAGAAGGGGACATTACATAATTATGATAATATGCCTCTAAAGTTCAACTTAAATATTAAACTACCCATTCATTTATATTTACATTGTGTTGAGCCAAAAGTGTCCCCAAAGCATGTTGAGTAGCTGAAATGTAAATCAATAATGCCTATCCTATTATTAGAAGGGCTAGCATGGGTGGAATTACCAAATATTTTTTTAGTTTCTCAACAGCTTCCTAAAATCACTATTCCAATGAAATGTGGTGCCCTTTTTTAGAACATGAGTGAATGGATGATAAAAATCAGCCAACTATGAGATAAATATGTGAATCATCTAAATCTTTCCCTATTAACTACATAGTTGTTTGAGATTTAATAAAGGGGACATGATGGTTACAACCTTAACCTTGGTTAGGTCAACTTCAATACCTCTACAAGATACTACAAAGCCCAGGAGTTCCCCTGATTTCACCCTAAAAACACATTTCTTAGGGTTATGGTAAACCTTGTATTCCTAGAATTTCTCAAATATTTTGCACAAAATCACTGGATTTTTAGATACTATTATGGATTTTTTTAGGATTTCATATACATAATCTTCCAAGATATCATGCATCATATTATGAAAGTTAACTGTCATGGATTGTTGGTAATTAGCACCTGCATTTTTAAGGCCAAAAGGCATGACCTGGTAACAAAACATTCCCCATGGAGCGGGGAACATTTCTTATGTTAATCTTCAAGTGATATTATGATTTAATTATAATAAAAAAATCCATCCATGAGTGATAGAATTTCATAATCTACTTTAGAATATATGATCATATAATTATTGGGCAAGGGAAAATCATCTTTAGGACATGCCTTATTAATATCGGAAAAATATGTGCAAAGGTGAATACATGTGGGATTTTTGCTGATAGGGACAATGTTGGAACCTATTTAGAATAGTCAATTGGTCTTATGAATCCTAATTCTAAGAGTTTTTCAAGCTCTTTCTTGACCAATATTTTTATGTGTGGATGCACTTTTTGTGGCTTCTATTTGATTGGTTTGGCATCGGGATGCACCATAAGATGATGGACCAATAAAAATGGGTCCAAGCTAGGCATGTTAGTGTATGACTAGGTAAATATGTCGATGTATTCCTTGATGAGGGAAATGATGCACTTGCATTCTTCCTTTATGAGAGAGGTACCAAGTTTGAATATATGAGGATTATATTTAATACTGATGTTAACAGCGATAGTGTCTTCCAAAATCATCATAGAACCATCTTCTAACAATGTTGACACTGAAGGAATTCATCAAGCTCACCCACAAAAGAATAATATAAATCATTCGTCTCAGGCAAAGGCCAATTTTTAAATGCATTTGGAAATTTATGTACCAATTATTCAAATGTTTTCTCTCAATAGGACTAAGGCTTGCTCCAATGTTGATTGTTGGACTATAGGAACTTTGTGCTTCCTCATGAAGTGAGTGGATTTTCCCATCCATTAGCACCTTGAAGAGGTTTTCACCACCAAACATGTCTTTGTTTTTACTTTTTTGACTATCTAATGACATCTCAAAGAGGTTTTTGCTAGAGGAAATTGATTCTTGATTTTCTTGTCTTTTATGATTAAGGAAGGCCACCTATTCCCTAAAGTAACAGAGTCTAAATAATTTCAAAACCCTTATTATGGTCCCCAAGTGAGAGACTGTCATGAAGTCCCAATAATTATTGTTGACCATTTTGGTCCTGTAGGCCAAAATCGGTCCCCTTTTTCCCTTGCTATTCCGAGCCAGTTCAAGTTTGGTTGCACAAGTCTTTCAATAGATGATGAACCATTTTAAAGAATGCAAGGTTTCTTACAAAGCTTCTTCGGACCATTGAATTGATGAACCATTGAACCATTCAATCAGTTGGTTAAATTGATTGGTTCATTAGTTGGTTCAATGTTTTGGTTCAATTAGTCAGTTCAAGCAGTTGGTTCAGTCAACTTGGTTCAAAGAGTTGGTCCAAACAAATGGTTCAAAGCAGTTGTTTCAAGCAGTCAATTGAATGAGCAGAGCACAGTATTGAACCATTGAACTGTTGAACCATTGTTGGTTCAAGTAGTCGGTTCAATTGTTTAGTTCAAGTAGTCAATTCAATTGTTTAGTTCAAGTAGTCAGTTCAATCAAATGGTTCGATCAAGTGGTTCAATCGGTCAATTTGAAGGAACGCGACTCCTTGTAGGACACAGTGATGAACCATTGAACCACTGAACCATTGAACTTCGAAAATGGTTTAGGTTCAATTAGAAGGTTCAAAGGAGTCTCCCAAAGCCTAAAGGATAAGTTCCCTTGTGGAGGGTAGGGAACATTTGCGATGGGATCAAAGAGAAGGCCGAAAGGGTAAGGTTTCTTCAGAAAAGCAAAGGATGAATTTTTTCAGACAAAATGTCTGAAGGAATTCCTTTGGACATTTTATTCGAAGAAATTTCCAAGTGAAAGAACAAAAGGAAAATCCCATAGCAAAAGACAAGATGAATTCTTTCGAACAAAAATTTTGAAGGAATTCTTTCAAACTTTTGTCCAAAGGAATTCGCCTGAAAGAAAAAAGCCGGAGGGAATAAGCGAGAAATACAAAGGAAGATATCCTTCAGACAAATTGTCTGAAGGAATTCCTTTAGACATTTTGCCCAAAGGATTTGAGGACCAAGGAGCCTGAAGGACCCCGAAGGGGAAGTGCCCTTGTGGGGGACTCTCGGCTGCCGAAAGAAGGACCTTTCTCAAGGCCCGAAGGGACACCTTCCCTTCGGGAGGTTCCAAATACAAAAGCTAAAAAAAAAGAAAAGCCAAAGGAATTAACCAAATGGTGAAGAGCCTGCGAACATCAATTTTATGGCAATGAAATAGCTGTTGATCTTTAAATACTTGAGCGCCAACCAGAAGGGAGCCCAAAGAGCTAAGAGAGGAAAAGACAAAACCAGGAAAAGACGACGCTAGGAAAAGACAAAAGTCAAGAATGAACTTAGTGACCTACTGATGAAAGAACCCAAAGAGCCAGAGAAGTAGCAGAAGATAGCCCCCAAGGGCTGAAGGAGCCAAAAAAGACAAAGCCAGTAAGAGACAAAAGAGCCAAGTGCAAAAATAGACAAAATAGTCCAAGTGGCAAAGAAAGGTGTCAACTCAAAGAGTTACTCCAGTGATTGACATAATGTCTTCCAAGTGGTCATCAAGGTGTCAGGAAATCAGAGAAACAACAAACATGCTCTGACTCCACTGGTTAGAATCTTGCTCCTCAGATAGAGCACAGTATGATTACCAAATATATAAGCAATTGAATATGCGGAAATAACCAGAAACACAAGTAACTAGAATTCACCAATAGCACAGAATATGAGAGACAATACACTATCTTGTATTAACACTAACAGAAAAGAATACATCAAAGAGCCGCCACACTCTTTCACCTTACAGAGATTCGCCACACCTCAAGTGTACAGTAATTCTTCTCACACACACTCTCCTACACAAAAACGGTCCCAACAACCAACTCACACACAGAATTGGTGTTCACCTCACCAACCAGTCAGTAATAACCCTGCCGGTACATCAAGCACTCTATAGCACTTCAAGCTGATCTCTCATGAACCTGCAACCTGCAATTCAAAGACCAAGCTTACATGTAGATCACCAATGAGCTTGCAACAACCTGCAACTCATAGATCTTACAACTAGAAGGAACTCTTCCTTTCTATCTCATGCCTTAAACAATACATGCCAATGGGTCTATAAATAGATCCTTAACTCAAACAATAACTAAGACTCTTAATTTAGACAATTATCCTCGCAACCCAAGACTCTGGCTGGTCTTGACATGCAAACTCATAGTTCACTTAACTAACTGTCCGTGAAACGAACACTTCGGGAACACACAGGCGACCGACGTCGGTCCCTGCTGGTCTGGTTCTGCCGACGTCGGCCGACTTCCTGCCGTCACCGGTTGCCTTCTGCACTGGATCCTGCCGACGTCGGTCATGCTGCCGATGCCGGTTCCTGTAGAACTCAGCAACCTTCTGTTCCTAGTTTGCAAAGGTTGAAGCTTTTAGCTCCACACCCTAACAATCTCCCACTTGGAGATAAATAGCTGCAACCTGTACCTGTACCTGTACACCGTCTAGTTTGTTTCCTTGGCTTTGTATCCCTCCTCAAGATCACTCTTGAAGACCAACCACCACAAAATCCGTGATGCAAAATCTGTCATCCAAATTACCTGTCACATCCGCATCTACAACCATGTAGAAAAAAGAACTTGACCCTGCATAGCATGTGCACCTGCTGCTGGTCCCACTGAACTGCCCTTCAGTATCACTCTCCCGGATTGACTCCAAACTTGTGACAACTCCCACTGCTTGGGAAAACTCAAGTTTAGTACATACCATGCACTCAACCTCACTATGTGAATCAAGACGCCTGTTCTATGAACTGTCTAGCCATCGGCGTGCTAACCGGCTTCACACAATCATCCTGAAACAAAGTCAACAAGACCTCCATGTCTCTAGATCACACTCATGCCAAAGAATCTTGCTGCTCCCAGATTCTCCATGACAAACACCTGAACTAGCTTTACCTTTAGTTCAGAAATACCTGTATATGTAACCCTGCAACAAGCACATCATACAAAAAATAGAATAGTGTAGCTAATACTATCCAACCTGGTAAAGAGAAACACAATGATCAAACCTCCATTGCCCTGCAGCTAAAACAAGATCATATACCCTGATCTTCCATCTCACGTAACCATTTCCGCTCTTCTTCACCCTCAACATCCATTCGTCTCTCAGTGCTTACTTCCAGCTGGCAATACTACCCAAAACACCTGTTTGGTTCTCCTCCAAGGAATCACATCCTCATCCATGCCAAGCTCCCACTGTTTCCTGGATCTACCTGTTCTGCTTCTTCAATAACTTCCTGGTCCTATGCCATAAGTGAGCAACAAGTAGTGTAAAGAAGGGAAATGACGAATTTAAGAACTTACTTACACCTTCAGTCCTCCATATGGACGCTTGAGACTCCATGACAACTAGCTGTCCACCCAAAATTCATCTCAGTAACCGATGTCGGTCACATCTCAGTCTACAGCCGACCGATGTCGGTTCCTGCGACTGCCTTCTTGTCGACATCGTTTTCCCCTGGCCGACGCCGGTCTCTGTCTGCCCCGAGTCACCGACGTCGGGCTTCACATAACCGACGTCGGTCCCTGTCTGGACGCCGACGCCGATTTTCCTGCCGACGTCGGTCTCTGTGTTTTTCTTGTGAGACCTGACTTTTTCCCGCGAGCTCTTTTTGGATCAAAACCTTGTCCAAATCACCTTTGCTCTGCTCAGAATTCCTCTGCACCTTATGCTGAACTCTGTCCGTCACTTTCTCCTTAAAAACCAAGGCTTTCCCGTTCTTGTCACTAACATCGGATTCCTCAAGAAACCTTACTTTCTTCTTCTGCATACAGGAACCACGATCCATGCCTTCCAAATCCGAAAGCATATTCTTTGACTCAAGAACCAGCATCTCCTTCTTATCTATGTGACCAAGCCTATCAAGCCACATCTCTGAATCTACAGCTGAAGTAGATAACCCAGAAAGAGAATCAGTAAAACAAGTAGATAGATAAAGCGTACCTACTTTCTTACCTCTAGCTATAACAAGTGTACCCTTGGTAACCTTCCAAGAGTCCGCTGAGAGAGTTACTGTGCAACCCTCTTCACCCAAGCTTCTAACCGAAATCAGATTCCGCTTCAGAACTGGGACATGCATGACCTCCTTTAACACCCATGTGTCACCTGTCTGCAATTTCAGCTTCACTTTGCCTTTGCCAACAATCTGACAAGGCTTACCATCCCCTACACAAATTTCTCCAAAGTCTCCCTGGACATACTCATGAAAAAATTCTCTATGTGGAGATGCATGAAAAGAGGCACCAGAATCTAATACCCAAGATTCTACTTTATCCAAAGAACATACCAGAGCATCCTGTGCAATGTAACCCGCAGCATCTGCTTCTTCTTCATGTTCTTCATGATGATCTTCACCCGATCTGCAATCTCTCTTTAAGTGCCCTTGCTTTCCACATTTCCAGCAGGTTATTCTGCCATACCTGGACTTGGATCTCTTGCCTGTCTTAGACCTTGATCTCCCACGCTCTGTCCTCTCTCTTGGCCTTCCTCTTCCTTCAACACTCAAAGCATTTCCGGATAATTCACCTGTGCTTTTCCTGCGTATCTCTTCGTTCAAGATTACACTCACAACATCATCCACTTTTAAGACTTTTGAAGGAGACACAGTATTAGAAACTGCCATTACCAAACCTTCCCAACTTTCAGGTAATGAACACAAGATTAAGAGAGCTCTAAGTTCATCATCAAATACAATATTCACTGAACTTAACTGGTTTACCAAACCATGGAAATCACTAAGATGGCTATGAATAGATCCACCTTCCAACATTTGCAAATTAAATAAACGCTTCATAAGAAATACCTTGTTTGAAGCCGAGGGTTTTTCATATAAATTTGCCAAAGATTTCATCAACTCCACCGTTGTCTTACACTGTGATAAGCTGGAAATCACAGTTGAATCAAGACTCAATCTAACAGATCCCAGAGCCTTTTGATCAAGAACCTCCCATTCTTCATCTTTCATATCCAAGGGTTTGCAAGCAACCCCACCCAATGGTAAGTACAAATCTTTTTGATACAGATAGTCCTCAATCTGCATCCTCCATAATTGGTAGTTCTTGCCATTAAACTTGTCCATTCGTAGTTGACTGCTTTCTGACATTGCTCAACTCCCACTCAAACAGAAACCCTGTGAGTAACCTGTAATCAAAACACACTACCCAGATCTACACCAATCTGTTAGTATTCCAACCAAAAGCTCTGATACCAATTGTTGGTATCAAGCTCAAGACCTACAACCAAGGCTCTGATACCACTTGTCAGGAAATCAGAGAAACAACAAACATGCTCTGACTCCACTGGTTAGAATCTTGCTCCTCAGATAGAGCACAGTATGATTACCAAATATATAAGCAATTGAATATGCGGAAATAACCAGAAACACAAGTAACTAGAATTCACCAATAGCACAGAATATGAGAGACAATACACTATCTTGTATTAACACTAACAGAAAAGAATACATCAAAGAGCCGCCACACTCTTTCACCTTACAGAGATTCGCCACACCTCAAGTGTACAGTAATTCTTCTCACACACACTCTCCTACACAAAAACGGTCCCAACAACCAACTCACACACAGAATTGGTGTTCACCTCACCAACCAGTCAGTAATAACCCTGCCGGTACATCAAGCACTCTATAGCACTTCAAGCTGATCTCTCATGAACCTGTAACCTGCAATTTAAAGACCAAGCTTACATGTAGATCACCAATGAGCTTGCAACAACCTGCAACTCATAGATCTTACAACTAGAAGGAACTCTTCCTTTCTATCTCATGCCTTAAACAATACATGCCAATGGGTCTATAAATAGATCCTTAACTCAAACAATAACTAAGACTCTTAATTTAGACAATTATCCTCGCAACCCAAGACTCTGGCTGGTCTTGACATGCAAACTCATAGTTCACTTAACTAACTGTCCGTGAAACGAACACTTCGGGAACACACAGGCGACCGACGTCGGTCCCTGCTGGTCTGGTTCTGCCGACGTCGGCCGACTTCCAGCCGTCGCCGGTTGCCTTCTGCACTAGATCCTGCCGACGTCGATCATGCTGCCGACGCCGGTTCCTGTAGAACTCAGCAACCTTCTGTTCCTAGTTTGCAAAGGTTGAAGCTTTTAGCTCCACACCCTAACACAAGGGGCGTGAACAGTGAATGGCGTGACCCATTTTCTCCACTTTGCATTGATGAGCAGAGAAACCATGTAAATGCCTTGAACGAGTGGTCTTGTTTGCAGGAAAAGAGGCACGACCCATGCTTTCACATTAATGTTTGAACGTCGAGGTCAAAATTGGTAGTCGACACAACATCCTTTTTCAGTGGCTTCCTCATCCCAACGCTCTCAACGTACATGGGCCAACTTGTAAAAAGGTGCCAAAGTCTTTTCCAAAGGGGCACCTTTACTTCCTCTCTCTATATATATTGTAACTTCTCATTTGAGAAGCAATCTCTTGGCTTGTAAGGCAGAGCTCTGTCGGATTTTACCTTGAATCAAGACATATCATTTTTACCTCCATTTTGAGTTTGCACTTTCGTATATGTCTATGGCTTTGTGTTGTGTTAAGTCATTTTGCTTTATGCTTTCACATAATGATTCCATCATGTCTAGTGTATTGTGAGTTCTGTTAGGTTGTGGAGCTAAAAGCTTTACTGATGCAGACATGGAAGAGGTTGCAGAAGGGTTGCAGAGTGTCACAGACACCCGCGTCGGTCAGGCCAACTGACGTCGGCAGGGAGGAGACAGAAGGCAACTGACGTTGGTCAGTAGTCAGCCAACGTCGGCACCCCCCAGGCAGACAGGGACCGACGTTGGTCACCTGTGTGGTTCGGACTGTGGATGTTACGGGCAGTTAGCTAACGAACCAAGTGTTTGCATGTCAAGAGCCAATTTTAGACTGAGAGCTGTGGATCTAATTATTGTAATTAAATGTCTAATTATTGTTTGGATGAGATCTATATAATAGACTCATGGATTGTATTGTAAACTTGTGCTAGAGAGTAAGAGAGCAAATAAGCTCCTTCAGAGAAAGGTGAGCAATGGTGTGTTCCTCCTAGTGCCATAGTACCAAGTGTGGGTGCTAGATTGGAGAATCAGCAGGGTTCT
This sequence comes from Torreya grandis, assembly GCA_037957365.1. NCBI lineage: Eukaryota > Viridiplantae > Streptophyta > Pinopsida > Cupressales > Taxaceae > Torreya > Torreya grandis. Next base: position 1,066,494 of record JARHVA010000098.1, read on the forward strand.
TCAGGTATGTATGATCTTGGTCATCAGGTGAGCATGGCTACGATAGGAGATCTACATGGTAAGTAAGATTGTTGGGATCTACTTGGAGTACAGTGGGTACTCAGATAGAGCAAAGAGGAAGGCAAGGAAGATCCTTCCATAAGTAAGGTTTATTGAGGTGTAGGTTGTTGCAGGTTCAGGGGAGATCTACTTGAAGTATGTTTGTGTACTTGTGGAGTGCGTGGACCACTTGTGGAGTGCGTGGAGCACAGGTGTAAGGTGAACACCAACTCTGTGTTTGAGTTGGGTGTTGGGACCTAAGAGAGAGCTTTGAGGGAAGATTTACTGTTTATGTCTTAGAGGTGTGGGAGCCCTAGAGGTGTGTAAGGAAGAAGAACTGTGGCAGCCTTCTTTGTTGTATTTCCTTCTGAAAGATTTTTAATACAAGTTGTGTATTGTCTCTCATATCATGTGTTATTTTTGAATTCTAGTTACTTGTGATTCTGGTTAATTTCCGCATATTAAGTTGCTTGTATTTGGTAATCAATTGTGTGCTTCTGGTTATTTATCCCAACACGTGGTATCAGAGCTAAGGTTGTAGGGAGCAGGTTTTGTGTTTGGTTACAGGTCACTCTTAGGGGTTTCTGATTGAGTGGGAGTAGAGCAATGGCAGATGAAAGTAAGCTAAGAATGGAGGAGTTGAAAAGCACAGATGGTCTCTTACGGTCCTATGAAAAGAAAGAGCAGGTAAAAGAATATTGTTGGTTGGTAGCAGATCAGCATGAAGGAACTGAAGATGCAGATGTTGCAGGTGCTGTTGCATAGGATGCTTTGAGAGGTTTCTTAGATAAAGTTGAATCTTGGATAATAGATTCTGTTGCCTCTTTCCATGCAGCCCCAGGTAGAGGAGCTGGTGAGCCTTGTCAAATTATTGGCAAAGGGGAAGTGAAGCTGAAATTGCAGGCGGCGGCCAACACATGGGTGTTGAAGGAGGTCATGCAGGTCCCAGGTTTGGAGATGTAGCTAATTTCTTCAAAAAGGTTGGGTGATGAGAGATGCTCAAGAACTCTCATAGCGGATGCACTTGAATTAGCTGGGGGTAAAAAAATAGGTACTCTTTATCTACTTGTTTATATTACTGATTCTTCTTCTGTTGTAGAGACGTGGCTTCGTAGGCTTGGTCACATGAGCAGGAAGGAGATGCATGTTCTTAAGCGGAAGACTGATATATTTGACAGGCTTAAAAACTGGAAAGCCTTGGTGTTTATGGAGGAGATGGCAGACAGAGACCAGTGGATGGTGCTGGATACTTCTGAGCAGGATAGTTTGGACATGGGTCTAGATTCAAAGGAGCTCGCGGGTAAAAAGTCATCACTCACAGGAAAACACAGGCATCGACGTCGACAGGAAAACTGACGTCGGCAATAAGGTAAGACTGACGTCAATCACGAGGACCGACGTCGGCAATAAGGTAAGACTGACGTCGGTAGGAAAATCGACGTCGGCAACAGGAGACATCGACGTCTATAGGGTTGGTAGTTAGGACAGGCGCAGGGTTGGATGCAGACTGTGTGGTGATCGAGGTCGGTCACTGTAACGGATTTTGGGTGAACAACAAGCTGTCAAGGAGTCTCAAATGCCCATATGGAGGACTGAAGGTAATAAGTAAGCCTCAAATTTGTTGTTCCTCTTCTTTATACTTGTTGCTGATTGCAGAGCAGGAAGGATCCAGGAAACAGTGGAAGCATGGCAGGAATATGATGCAGAACCAAGCAGAGACATGGTAGGGTTGCCAACAGGTATGAAAGCACAGAGACGAATGGATACCTTAGTTGAAGAATAGAGAGAACGGACATGTGAGACGAAAGACCAGGCATATAGTCTTGAAGAAGCTGCAGGACAGTGGTACAGGTTTTGACAGGTGGATGACAAAGTAGGACTTTAGTCAATGTCAGGGTAACTACTGTGGTTTGTCTTACCAGGGGGATGGTGATTGCAACATCATTCTGTTGCTGTATGTGGATGGTATGCTAGTTAGCAGGTTTGTACATACAGGGTTTTGCTGAGCTAAGGGTAAGATTAGTTCAGTTGTTTGCTATGAAGAATTTGGAGCAACAAAATTCTTTGGCATGAGAGACATGAAGATCACAGGTTGATTTTGTCTCCAGTAGGAGCTGATGTGAATCAGGTGTTGGTGAGGTTCATTATGCAGGATGCAAAATCGGAGCACACCAAGGGCTGGACAGTTCAATGTTTGAAATCACATGAGGTCTGGTATAGACCTGAGTATTCCCAAGTAGTGGGAGTTGTCAGAGAGTTAGGAGCCAATTCGGGGAAGTGGATTCTCAGGGATGTGAGAGGGACCAACAACAGGGATTCATGCTATGCAGGGTCAGGACTTAACGACATGGGTTTGTAGATGTGGATGTGGCAGGGTACTCGGATGGCAGGAAGTGCACCATAGGTTGTGTGGTGGGTGGTCTTCAGGGTTGAGCTTGAAGAGGGATATAAGCCAAAAAATAGATTAGACAGGGTACAGGTACAGGTACAGTGCAGCTATTTATCTCCAAGTGGGAGATTGTTAGGTTGTGGAGCTAAAAGCTTCACTAATGCAGACATGGAGGAGGTTACAAAAGGGTTTCAGAGTGTCACAGACACCGGTGTCGGTCAGGCCAACTGACGTCGGCAGGGAGGAGATAGAAGGCAACCGACGTCGGTCAGTAGTCGGCCGACATCGGCACCCCCCAGGCAGACAGGGACCGACGTCAGTCACCTGTGTGGTTCGGACTGCGGATGTTACGGGCAGTTAGCTAACGAACTAAGTGTTTGCATGTCAAGAGCCAATTTTAGACTGAGAGCTGCAGATCTAATTATTGTAATTACATGTCTAATTATTGTTTGGATGAGATCTATATAATAGACTCATGGATTGTATTGTAAACTTGTGCTAGAGAGTAAGAGAGCAAATAAGCTCCTTCAGAGAGAGGTGAGCAATGGGGTGTTCCTCTTAGTGCCACTGTACCAAGTGTGGGTGCTGGATTGGAGAATCAGCAGGTTTCTTCAGGTATGTATGATCTTGGTCATCAGGTGAGCATGGCTACAATAGGAGATCTACATGGTAAGTAAGATCATTGGGATCTACTTGGAGTACAGTGGGTACTCAAATAGAGCAAAGAGGAAGGCAAGGAAGATCCTTCCATAAGTAAGGTCTATTGAGGTGCAGGTTGTTGCAGGTTCAGGGGAGATCTACTTGAAGTACGTTTGTGTACTTGTGGAGTGCGTGGAGCACAGGTGTAAGGTGAACACCAACTCTGTGTTTGAGTTGGGTGTTGGGACCTAAGAGAGAGAGCTTTGAGGGAAGATTTACTGTTTATGTCCTAGAGGTGTGGGAGCCCTAGAGGTGTGTAAGGAAGAAGAACTGTGGCAGCCTTCTTTGTTGTATTTCCTTCTGAAAGAGTTTTAATACAAGTTGTGTATTGTCTCTCATATCATGTGTTATTTCTGAATTTTAGTTACTTGTGATTCTGGTTAATTTCCGCATATTAAGTTGCTTGTATTTGGTAATCAATTGTGTGCTTCCGGTTATTTATCCCAACAAGTTCTTCTTTTGTAGGTTAGCCAAAAGTGTCCCTAGAGGAGTATAGGTGCATGTGAATAGGCTGCCAAAGTGTGTCTTAGAATGACTCTAGTATTTCTTCCTCCCTGTATCTCCACGGACCCCTAGCTCACTGATGTAGAAGAATTTCTCGTATCAAATGAAGGGTATGTTAGCTTGTTCTTAGTGGAAAGTGTAGGTTCAAGCTAAGTAGATCAAACTTTTTGGTGTATCACCGTTTAGTTAAGGTTATGTTTTCAGCATCCTTCTCCCTTTTCACCCCCCCATTGTTAGTATTAGGAAATCCAAGACCACAGAGATACATCAAAGAGAGCTAGCCCTTATCTAAAGACTCTCCTCTCAGTTTTGCCAGACGCATAGGCAAGAGAGGAGTTTCCATTGTGATGTGTGGAAGACAGGAGCTCAGCCTCCTATCTAGGGTGCAATCCATAGTGTCAACAATTTTTGGCACACCCAATGGGACCATGTTTTAACACGCAAAAAAGTTCCAAGATTGGTGTTGGTCTTGTTACAGCAGAAGGAACCATTAATACAGCATTTGACCTTTAATCAGGTGATTATGGGACATTTCGTCTAAAGAGTTGAAGAATTTTGGTGTGTTCTTCAACCAACTAGCCTTTGGAGGCTTTTTCATCAACACCAGTGGCAACTCTGAGTTGAATCAGCTGGTTAAGCAGTCCAGGTGCCATAAAGAAATCTTGTTTTTGTATGTATAATCTCATTGCTCATAATCATGGACTTTGTTTTCCTTCATATAACTTTGATCAAGCTCAAGTTGTTCATGGAATCACCTCAAGCAACTCTCCTAGTTGCCCTTCAACAATAAGGGAAGTAACGTTGGAGTTTGAGAAGCAAGTGATGGAGATAGATAGATTGGATGAGTAGTATAGATATCAGCAGGAGCCTATGTACAAAGAGGAGTGTTTGTTCAAGAAAGCTCAGGCCTTGCAATACATGAAGGAAGAGGTAGAAAAATGGAAGAATCCATCCATTCAACGCAATCAGCCTTGTGTGCTTTCTCCCATTCCAACACAACCCCTTCCTATTCTAAAGAAAGCCCCCTATTATGCACCAAATCCTTTCTACCAGATAACACTTGCTCACTCTATCTCATCTGATGCATTAATCACTCCTGCTCTTAACCCCTTGCACCTAGCTTTCAAACATCAAAGGGCATTAAAGCAACCTCTCAGGGAGATGAACCTTCTCAATTATTTAGATTGCAAATCCTCCTTTGAAGGGAATACCATGAACCAGAATGCCTCTCTTCAGGAAGCTTTTCTTGTACATCAGTAGTCTCTTCCTAATCTTCCCCAACCTCCTTAGGTCTCTCAATATGATCTCCAGATTCCAAGTTGGAAGAGGGAAAATCATGAACCAGCTCGAGACCTTGAAGAAGATAAAGTTGTTGCCTCTTCCCAAGGGAAAAATTCCAATCCCAAGGTCATGAGTTGGAAGCAAACAATGGAATCATGGGGTAGGAAGGAGGAGGAGAAAGGTTTTGATAAAAACCTTAAAGAACATGAAGCTACTCTTACTCATCATGATGATGCTTGTGACCACTAAGAAAGGCTCTTCCAAGAAAATATAGCCAAGAAAATTGCAGAGTTGGAATCCAGAATGAGGTTCCTCAGCCAAAGTGTGATGGATAGTTCAGATCAAGCAGAAGATCCTATATCTAAACACACCCCATCTACACCCCTCCAAGACAACTATCAGGCCAAATTCGATATAGATGAAGTACTATCTAAATGGAAGGGAGAGAATCATTCGATTCTAGCTCAAGGACTGCCTCCTCTTCCACATGAGTTTAACCATCAGCATTCCACTTCATCCCTTCTCAAGGAGGAACCTATTTTGCAGGAGGCAAGTGAAGAAGAGAGGATCTAATTTACAGCTTCCCAAGAAGCTCTCATGGATGACAATGAAGAGGAAATCATCATGGATGTTCCCTTTGAAGACATCATCAACAACAGAGAGGATGCCAATCATGCATACATACGGATGTTCCAGCAATATGAAGAGGAAAGTAAGCATGGTGAGCTCTATCCTCCCTTGTTTGATGAACTTCCTTGTTGCTTTGATGAGGAGGATGACCATGCCATGGAACCTGAGTTGGAGGAGGATCAGGAGGATGTCTTTGAACAACTAGAGACTCTGATCCTTGAGTAGGAAAAGGAGAGGCCTATCTATCATGAGAATAGCTTTGAAGAAGAGAGCCTTGAACAAGAAGGTGATGTTCTTTGGGATGAGCAATCACTCCGTGATTCCATTTCAGACATCACAACAGTCACCCTTCTTCAAGAAAGCCGTGAAGGAGCAGAAGATGAGTTTGACAAGGTCTTCAATAAAGTTGAAGGGAACAGGTCAAACCAAGATGCATGTCAAAGGAGCTATGCATATCAAAAGGCTTATGGTGATGAGCCAACATCCATCAATTTCTTGGTAAAACATGCCAGCATGAAGATCTAGCATTCAACAAGATTCCAAGAACAAGAGTACATATATGTTGGGAGCATGTTTGACTCTGATCCACTCAGATGCAAGCCAATCGAGGTGGTAAGCAAGAGGAGCAGGTCACCAAGACTCCATTCCATTCAGCCACTTGTCTGGCATCATAAGTTTTCTCACCAAGAAGGAGACTTAAGAAGTTTTCCCTTTGATCCAGGAGGGAGGCAAATATACCTAGTTAGTTGTACATAGTAGTTTGCTTTTAGTTTTATTTTCTTGTTTTCCCTAAGTGTTGTTTGCATAAGTAGTGTTTTTAGCCTTGTGTGTGTTTTCCTTTGTGTTTGGGGTAAAAGCTTCATTATTGATTCTTAAATCTATCGGGGCTGTTGCTAACTTTTTTCAAGTTGCATTCTGATTATGTGCCTAATGGACTTTAAAGCAACTGGCTTTAAAGCATAGCAGGCATGCTTCCCTTGGGAATCACCAAATTGATGACCATTTTGGTCCCGCAAGCCAAAATTGATCTCTTTTTTCCCCTGTTGTTCTGAGCTAATTTAATTTTGGTTGCACAAGTCTTTTGGAAAATGATGAACCAATTCAAAGAATGCAAGGTTTCTTACAAAGCTTCTTCAAACCATTGAACTGATGAACCATTGAACCATTCAATCGATTGGTTCAATCAGTTGGTTCACTCAGTTGGTTCAATGTTTTGGTTCAATTATTCAGTTTAAGTAGTTGGTTCAGTCAGCTTGGTTCAAAGAGTTGGTCCAAATGAATGGTTCAAAGCGGTTGGTTCAAGTGGTTAATTGAATGAGCAGAGCACAGTATTGAACCATTAAACTGTTGAACCATTGTTGGTTCAAGCAGTTAGTTCAATTGTTTGGTTCAAGTAGTCAGTTCAATCAAATGGTTCGATCAAGTGGTTCAATCGATCAATTTGAAGGAACGTGACTCTTTGCAAGACATAATGATGAAACATTGAACCACTAAACCATTGAACTCCGAAAAGGGTTTAGGTTCAAGTTCAATTGAAAGGTTCAAAGGAGTCTCCCGAAGCCTGAAGGACAAGTGCCCTTGCAGAGGGTAGGGAACATTTGTGAAGGGATCAAAGAGAAGGCCGAAAGGGTAAGGTTTCTTCAGAAAAGCAAATGATGAATTTTTTCAGACAAAATGTCTGAAGGAATTCCTTCAGACATTTTATCCGAAGAAATTACCAAGTCAAGGAACAAAAGGAAAATCCCACGGCAAAAGACAAGATGAATTCTTTCAAACAAAAAGTCTGAAGGAATTCTTTCAGACTTTTGTCCGAAGGAATTTGCCCAAAAGAAAAAAGCTCAAGGGAATAAGCGGGAAAGATAAAGGAAGATATCCTTCTGACAAATAAAGGAATTCCCTTAGACATTTTGCCTAAAGGATTTGAGGACCAAGGAGCCTGAAGGACCCCGAAGGGCAAGTGCCCTTGAGGGGGACTCTCAGCTGCCAAAAGAAGGACCTTTCTCAAAGCCCGAAGGGACACCTTCCCTTCAGGAGGTTCCAAATACAAAAGCTGAAAAAAAAACTGAAGGAATTAACCAAATGGTGACGAGCTCGTGAACATCAATTTTATGGCAATGAAATAGCCATTGATCTTTAAATACTTGAGTTCCAAACAAAAGGGAGCCCAAAGAGCTAAGAGAATAAAAGACAAAACCAAGAAAAGATGACACTGGGAAAAGATAAAAAGTCAAGAATGAACTCAGCGACTTGCTGATCAAAGAGCCCAAAGAGCCAAAGAAGTAGAAGATAGCCCTCGAGGGCTGATGGAGCTAGAAAAGACAAATATAGGAAGAGACAAAAGAGCCAAGTGTAGAAACAGACAAAATAATCCAAGTGGCAAAGAAAGGTGTCAACTTAAGGAGTTACTCCAGTGGTTGACACAATGTCTACCAAGTGGTCATCAAGGGGCACGAACAGTGAATGGCGCGACCCATTTTTTTTCACTTTTCATTAATGACCAAACAAATCACGTAAATGCCTTGAAGGAGTGGTCTTGTTTGCAGGAAAAGAGGCACAGCCCATGTTTTCATATTAATGTTTGAACGCCAAGGTCAAAATTGGCAGCCAACATAGCACCCTTTTTCAGCGGCTTCCTCTTCCCAATGCTCTCAACGCATATGGGCCAACTTGTAAAAAGGCACCAAAGTCTTTTCCAAAGGGGTGCCTTTACTTCCTCTCTCTCTAAATATATTGTAACTTCTCATTTGAGAAGCAATCTCTTGGCTTGTAAGGCAAAGCTCTGCCGAATTTTACCTTGAATCAAGACATAGCATTTTTACCTCTATTTTGAGTTTGCACTTTCGTATATGTCTATGGCTTTGTCCTGTGTTAAGTCATTTTCCTTTATGCTTTCACATAATGATTCCAGCATGTCTAGTGTATTGTGAGTTCTTCTTTTGTATTTTAGCTAGAAGTGTCCCTAGAGGAGTATAGGTGCATGTGAATAGGCTACCAAATTGTGTCTTAGAATGCCTCTGGTAGTTCTTCCTCCCTGTATCTCCACGGACCCCTAGCTCACTGATGCAAAATAATTTCTCGTATCAAATGAAGTGTATGTCAGCTTGTTCTTAGTGGAAAGTGTAGGTTTAAGCTAAGTATATCAAACACTTCGGTGTATCACCATTTATTTTAGGTTTTGTTTTCAACATCCTTCTCCCTTTTCACCCCCTCACATAGTTAGCAGTAGGAAATCTAGGACCATAGAGATACATCAAAGGGAGCTAGCCCTTATCTAGAGGCTCTCCTCTCAATTTTGCCAGACCCACAGGGAAGAGAGGAGTTTCCATTGTGATGAGTGGAAGATAGGAGCTCAGCCTCTTGTCTAGGGTGCAATCCATGGCGTCAACAATTATGTAATGGCCTCATTGTTTTAGAATACGTACAATGGTATACAATCTTGTTGGTCCTAGTCGATGAGGTCAGGATAGTGGAGGTCTAAGTGGATGGTAAGGATGGAATTATTATTAGAAAGGTTAGTGTAAGCAATCTCATCATAAATACTATATAATAACTATGCATTACTATTGGGAAATTCATCATTATATATCGTAGTGTCATCACTTTCAAAATTGGAGGGGTTACTTTCGGGCAATTTGAATCCAATGCCTCGAGTTCCTTTTTGTTTATCAAGGGCAACTAGCTCAAAAAATTCTCGTTCATATTCCCCTAAGCCTTTACCTTTGTAATCTAGATGCTATAATATTTTTTTACGAATGGGATATTTGTTAATTTTATAATATGATGTAAATCCATAACTATACAACTAGGATTCTCCTGGATTATTGATCTGCTCTTAGTCTAAGAGACCATTTTTGTTGAAGGAGAGGGCCCTATTTTATAAGAATCAACCTTCTTATGCCAAAGAATTTTGTGCTTGCCATATGTTTTGAGGGATGTGTTAATCTTTGTGATGTGAAAAACATCTTTAAATGCATATTCTCCATAAACTTTATCTTTTATTATGAAGTGCGATGAGGCCTTTGGTGGCAAATTATTGGATGTGGATGCAAGGTTGTTAGGATGGATGAAAGATGATTTAATATTTTCAAGAAGCACATTTTGTATCATTTTAGGGTCATATTCTATGATGGGATAATGATGGGCATTATGATATTCAACTTCTAGCATCTTACAATATTGATAGGGATGTGTATCGCTAGGGATTGTGACTTCTATATCGACATGTGAGAATTTAAGGCACTGATGCAAAGTGGATGGAACTACACACATCATGAATCCATGAGTGTCCAATAAGGAGGTTATATGAAAGTTCAATGTCAATAACATGGCAAAGAGTTTGATGAGTGATAGGGCCATTAATGATATAAAAATAGTGTCAGTTGATTCTCTTTGTGTTATCATAAGCTTGTTTGTATTGATGTCTGCTACAAATTTGCATCTAATTACCCTAGATGTGTGACCAACTTGAGTGTATAAATGTTTAGCATGGAGCCATTATCTATGAGTACCCTTTTAGATTTATGCCTTGTAATAATTATCTCAATATAGAGGGAGACATTATGAGATGGACCTACAGGTGATATGTCATTTGGGTCAAAGTTGATTTGTTACCTTGAGGATAAAAGTTATACAGGCAACTGAAATTGTAAGGGGTCAATATCTATTGATAAATTTCACTATTGAATGAGCTTAAATATAATATACTTATGGACAATGGACATTTTTAGAAGCAAGATGGATATCTGAGCTTTAGTTTTTTCCAACTACTTTATAAGGTCATATGGATTTTCAGCTAAGGATGTGGATGATTTTGATTTGAAAGGAGTAATATGGACTTGATTATTGGATTTCAATGTGGAAGAACCTTAGATGGTAACCTTTGAGTGCAGAGTAATAAAAAAACATTCTCAAACTTGGTTAATATTAACAGAATAAGATGGAGGTGGTCCCAAGATAATGGTTGTAGCATGCTAATTGTTGTTAGGAGTATGTAGGGAGTCAATCTTGATAGTGGTGACATGATTATTTGTGATCCTACCCATAATGTTATCATAGTTTTATTGGACATTGTGATAATTAATGCAATTGGTTTGAGAGTTTTGATCTTGATTTTGATAGTGATGTTGTTACTAATTATCACCCTGATTCTTTTGATTATTCTGATCACTCTGATTATGGTTTGGGAATAGGTATTTAAATATGCCAATATTTTGATTAAATTATGAATCATTTCTATCAAGCTCAATTTCTCCATGGTCAAGTAGATCTTGAATATAATGCTTGAGTTACATGCATCAATGTGTAGCATGGCCTTTGACTTAGTAATAATCATAGTATTCATTATCTTTGCACCATGTTGGCTTGGGTTGACCTTCTTCAAAAGGCTTAGTGGCAGGGCATATAACCATGTTTGCAACAACTAAATTTTTAAAGATAACTTCTAATGGTTCTCTAAGAGGAGAGACTGTCCTTCACTAATATTGTGTTTTAGGTGGTGCTCTTTAAAGAGTGACTGATGGTATAGATTAGACATTTTGGACATGTCTTGGTTGAACATTTTGCACATGCTTGAACTTTGTAACTCCATCACCCATGACATTTTTTTTCTTATTGAAAACTCTAGGTTTCTCCATTTGTGATTTAGACATTAGCTTGTGGTTTATTTGGAGAATCCCTACAATATATTCTAATCAACCCTTTCTTAAGAAGGGTTTGTTCAATCTACACACCTTTTTCAATGATTTCATCAGAAGTATTTTCAAAATGTAGTCAATTAGATTTGAATCAAAGGTGTTAGCTATTTGTTTTTCAGGAAGAAAATGAGGAAACATGTTGGTCAAGTTTCTCTCTCATTGTAAAAAGGTTGAAAAAGCTCTCCCCACTTCATTTTTTTGAGTTTCAAAGGTCCATCATTGTCAACTCATGCTCTATGTTGTATGATAAATGATTCACAAAGCATTTTGATAGGTTAGCAAAATAGTGATTGATCCTTTAGGAAAATTAATGAAACATTCCAGGGCTTAGCTGCCTAAGATTTGTGAGAACAATATAAGAAGATAAATGCCATTGAATGCTACTTCTTGATAGGCCATGTAAAATTATTTCACATGTTTACTTGGATTCCCTTTCCCTCTATATTTATTAAATTTTGGCACTTAAAATGAAGAGTAAAATTATCTTCTCAAAAGGATAAGGACATAGTTCTTCAAATTTGAACTTTCTACTTTGGTTCCCTATTTATAGTCCTAGAAGACTGTCCTTCAACTCCTACCATTCTTTACAATTTGGAGTGCTTTGAGATGAATATGATGCATGTTGATGTGTAGAAAAAGGCTGATTATGATTGATTGGTAGATTAGATCTGGATTAGGTGGGAATAAATACCTCATTGGTGGATTTAGTGAGAATAATCACCCTATTGATAGGATTTTTTTGTTGGTTAGACTGTTGAGTAGATTGACATTTATTGTTGATTGGGTGGAATTTGTTGTTGACTAGCCAAGATTTGTTATTGTTATGTGTTGGATTATGTGTAATTTAATGTAGAAACCAAAGAATCAAGTAGTTGGCTTACATTTTTTAATTACTCGATCATAACCTAATTAGTTTCTTGAGGTGGTGGCTCTATGTGGGTCTCATTTCATTTGCTAGAGGACTTAGGATTTTGATGTGGATTCTCAACAGTGTTGTGACCTCAATTTTGGTCACGATTAAAAAAAGCTTTGTCTCAATGTTATGTTGGCATGTCCTCTTTTGGTACATGAATAAGGCAGTGAAATTTTTTTGGGACATAACTTGTAGGAAATTTAGCACCTAGCTCTAGTAATTGCAAGAGGATTTCATCTTTTAGTTCAAAAAGTTGTTCAAATTGGTCCCTTCTTAGATATATTTTGGGTGGGTCAGTGTTGGTTTCAATTTCTTGAATACTTGTGTCCACCCCCCATCAGAGTGTAACTAAATATGAACTTCTCAATTTTGGTCAAAATGAAATAGGTTTCCACCAAAATCATCATCAAATTTAAGATTATAGATACTTCCACTTCATGTGTAATGAGGCGGGGTGCTAAATTTTGTGTTGTTTAGATTTAAAGTCAGATTTAAGATTAAAATTGACATCAACTTGATATTTGATTTGAAATAAAGTCATATTTTAATTTTTTGTTCAATGTTAGATGATCTTAACTTTACTTGACCTTTGAATTAGTTCAAGTTAACTCTTTTGGATTAGAATTTATTTTTGGTTAATTTGCTTCATATATTACTGACTTGTACGCTTCTTTAGAAGTGGCTTGATTTGATATCTTGATTTTGGTTTGCTTTTTGACTTTGGATGCCTTGAATAAGTTTGCTTGATTTTCAATTTTTTGGATGTTTGACTTAGATTTTATGTGATTTTTGGCTTGGTCCTTAAAATTTTTTGACTTGTTTTATCTTGACATTTGACCCAAGGTACGCTTGAATGTTTCACTTGATTTTAGAAGTTTGAATTTAATTGACCTTAGAGTTTCAATTTAACTTGAATTTGACTTTTGATTTGAATTTGACGTGTTCAAATTTTAGGAAAGTTGATTTGATTTGAATATCAAAGTTTGACTTAATTTTACTTGACATTTTAATTTATAAGGTTGAGTTGATTTGAATTGACTTTTGAATTTTGATGAGTTTAACTTTGTTTAAAGTGTTTAAGATTTATAGCCAATACAAGTATTAATAACAATTAAATAAAATCATGTAATGATAAGTACTATGATTAGTATAAAATGTGTGAAACTCAACTAATGAACGACCAATCTACTCGTGTAAAGTGGTGATTAAGCTAGTCTCCCAACCCTCACTCTACGTCTGTATGTTATGAGTAATCTTTAGGGATGTTGTTTCCCATACATTGATAGTTGTTTATGTATGGTCTTAAATTAGGAATAATCAAGGCTTCCTAAGTGTGTCCTTTATATAATAAAAGGAATAGAAAATAGATTGTTCCAAGTTGCAGAAATCTAAAGTGTTAACAACAAAAAATATCACATGAGGGAACTGAATGCAACAAATTGATATGCAAAACAAACAGAATCAATATCATATAGTATCTCCAAAGAATTATTATGGAATACAATGGAAGTGCCTTGCATATATATGCAATAAAGATCAACCATAGTCCTAGGATCAAATAGATACTACCTAGGGATAGAAACCCACTATACCTAAGTATTTAATATCCACACCTAAGTGGGTGGGAAAACCTAAACAATGCTTAAAACAAATAAATCACACAAGAAACATAAATCAATGTAAATAACATACTCTAAAACCCCCTTTAAGTGAAGTTAAGGGTTAAAAATAGCCAAAAATAAAGTGGCATATCCACAATATGAATCCCGACAACAAGGCCTAATCAAGTAAACATGTATATTATATCCATGAAGAAATCTCTTGTAAAGTGGAGAAAAGGAGAAAACCCCTAGGAAAAAACCTCTTACCCCTAAAAAAAGAGAGAGAGAGAAAAGAAGGAAGGAAGGACTAAGTACCAAAAACTCTAAAAATCTACTTTTGGTTTGACTCGTTCCTATTCTAGATCCTAATATGTATTGCATAAAAACCAAGTGTCTTATTTTCATTATTATTGCAATATATAGCATAGTTGTAATTTATATTTTTAGCATATCACAATATATTAATTCAGAATATTGTTTATTTGAGTTTACAAGTTAATTGGCCTGCTATAGAGATAATTTATCACCCTTGTGCGCTAGACTATCTCTATCCCCCTTAACCCTGTATTAATTAATCTAGATTTTATGATTACACATTTGGTGAACCTAACCTCGAGTATTCCTTTGAAAACCTAGGTTAATATAGGGTTTCCTATTTTGATGTTCCTGATCAATTATTTATCTGATTTTAAAATCTTTATAAATTTCAAATCATATTTTCTTTTTTATCAATTTGTTTAATATGGATGCATGTGTAGATCATTTAATGTTATAATTTGTAATTTTAGTGGTAGTTTTCTTTAATAATAAGCTAATCAACAATGTAATCTAAAGAAATAAGCAAATCAACCAATATAATGAGAGGGTTTTAAAACTAAAGCAACGCTTACTCTCTCTTCATAACTCCTTTTACCATACTATAGACCATGTATCTAGATGCCAATGAGCATGCTCTCAACTATTTATTCCACCTAGATTTCATTAGAGTGGCAACTACCACCCCACACCTATTATTCACTGACAACTTATATTGGATTATGTGGTCTATATTATCACTACTCAGAAAGGTAAATGTGTCCAACCTAACTTGCCACCTATTAATATACAACAGGTGCCTCCTAAGCCAAAACTTGTGATAAAATTTAAAGTATATGATCTTGTTGACCAACTAAGTAACACACATGTTAAGATCTCGATCCTCAAACTTCTCAAGCAATAAACTATCTATAATGATATCCTATATGAAGCATTATGTGGTACCCAAGTTCCAAATGATATTGAACTAGGTTACTTTGTAGAAATTATGCGAGACTTAAAAAAAATGCAAAACTCATTACCTTTGATACAATTTATTTACCATCCAATGATATCATTGACCAAAATTTGCCTTTGTTCATAAAAGTGACTATGCATAATGAGGGAATGTTCATTGATAATGGATTAGGCCTAAACATTTGTATCACAAATTTATTAACCATTATGGGTATTAACACCAATATTATTCAAAAATCAGTTATGCATATCAAGGGATTTGATAATTCACATAGCCCTTGAGTTGTCCAAATCACATTAGATGTGACATTGCGACCAAAAATGGTTCCAACCAATTTTTAGGTAATGTATCAATCATTACATTATAATCTACTTTTGGGTAGACCTTGGATACATGCATTGATGTGTAAAATTCATATATTATGGGACCTTGTTAATAATCCCTATTGATAATGAGCCTTCATATTTTGTAAAATGATACATTCTGGTATAAAGGGCATTCCTACAATGGTACTACCTACACAATGTATCCTAATTGATAATATACACAAATTTAAAATATGAGAGTCAAGTAAAATGGATCATTTATCTCTAAAGGCAAATAAAACACTGCACACTAAGATGCACATAGATACACATCAAGAGAAATAACCATTGCCAAAGGAGCCGATGATACCTAAACCAAAATAAAATCAAATAGTTGAGCTTCCTTTATTGGTAAATACTAAGCAATAAGATGGTCAAATTTCAAATTATTATGACATTGATGATGATCTAGCCCTTGATATGACAGATGAGACATTTCAAAAAATTAATTTCGATCCACTTGAGCATCTTTTACATAACCTATTCACATGTACATGTCCTAGTGCATATAAGCTAAACTCGTATATAGAGGATACAAAACTATATCAAGACAAGGGTAAAGAGAAGATAGTAGATGAGAATGTAAGTGCTTGTTATTCAATACATACCTCTTGGATTCACACATTAAGTCAACCTTACAGGGTTCAAATGTAGATACATCATGTAAATAATGTGGAGGTCTCTCATAAGACTCCACAACGAACTTTATAGATCACAATAAACAAAGATACTCCATATACAATAATTTCCATATTACTTGAGCATCACATGATATCTTTACCTCATAATAGGCACAAATCAGGCAGTAGACTCCTTCCTAAGGAAGGATTACCATATTATAACTATCAATGAATAATTGGTCA
Organism: Torreya grandis; assembly: GCA_037957365.1. Taxonomy (NCBI): domain Eukaryota; kingdom Viridiplantae; phylum Streptophyta; class Pinopsida; order Cupressales; family Taxaceae; genus Torreya; species Torreya grandis. The sequence goes on from JARHVA010000098.1 coordinate 1,082,744, forward strand.
TCATACAAATCAATGCGAGGCATTGAGGAACCAAATTTAAATATACAATAACAAAGAACACATACAAATTATTTTTGAAATGCATAAAAGAACTAATACTTTTGATATTTCATAAGAGCACCATCCTTTAAAATGGCTAAGGCATGAATCCTTAACTATTATTGCAAATATCTATAAGGTTTATTACCAACATCTCGTGGTGGATAAAAACACTTGGAACACAACTTGTAGTATTACCACATTACAACAAATGGGATATAATATACACGAGTCGCATTATTCACCAAATTTTCCAAGATATCTTGGGTACATTATATTAACCATTGTGTGTCATCTAAAGGTAGTAGCCCTTGCTATAAACACCCCCATTTTATCCATAACTAGATTCCAATCAGACTTTATATTGATTTCTACCAAATAATGCAAATTAATCCTAGGAATCACTAAATGTCCTAATTTCATTCACACATCAAATATTAGTGCTCAGAATCATTTTGAGGCATCCCTATTTGGGTTATTATCCTATATGCAATAGTAACCTCTCATGAATTCATCTCTAGTCAACTTGCGACCTGGCAAATTGACAGTTTGGCCTTTAGACCTATTAAGCGGGGCAATTAAACAATTCCTAAAGTGCTAAAATGCTAAGCAAAATGAATTAAATAATCAAACCAAATTAAATACTTCAGTGGAATTTCCATGTGCAATTAGTGAAATTGAATTTTGGAAAAAGGAAATTTCAAAAAAAATGAGGTCATAATGACATCATCATCCTCAAAGTTAAGCAATTGAAAATGTCTCCCTAAATGCAATAAATTCAAAAATAGAGAGCCATGCTTAATAAATGGGATCTCTATCCCAAATATTAATTACATGTCCCCTCATTAACTCAATTAGGGTTAGCCTTAATTCAATTAGGGTTAAATGAACTCAATCATAGTTAACTCTAACCTAACTACACTTGGGTTAGAGTTAGTTTTAGAATCTATAAATACAAGACCTCACCCATTGATTCATAAGCTATTTTGGTGTAAAGTTATCATTGAAAAATATATGCAAAGCTTTCATTATTGTAGTGTTACCATGCCCATTTGCTAAGCCAAGCCAAAGACAACATTACCAAGGTGACAATGAAAGGTGGAGCAAGGAGATTTATTGACAAAGATTTATTGATCACATAATCAAACACATCAATCCATTACCAACACATAACACTTACTCTCATGGAAGGAAAAATCTCTTGTTTGATTTCATTTATTATTTACTTGTGTAGTTCACTAGCTCCTTGAGTGTCTAGGCTAGAGATGTAAAGCTTTTTAGTGTGTTTTGTTTGATTTTTTTCATACTAACACAATACTAATGTCTCCTCTACATATTCCTTTTGATCACATAATGGCATGCCAGATGGAACCTGTACCCAACAAAGTTTTTCATATGGCCTTTTAAGACCTCTTGCTAACATTTTTCATGACAAATTTATGAATTAATGACTAAAAAGGTGAAAAATTGAAACTCACAAATGTTACATAGAGACATGTGATTTTGCACCTGTGAGATGTTGTATTGCTCTGCGGAGATGCGGTATTGCATGAAACATGTGTTATTGCATTATAAAAGTGTAGTTTTACTAATTAGCTTGTGAGATACAATTTTGTAACTGATAAATGTGTTATTGCATTTGTAATTAGTATAATTACACTTGAAAAGTATTGTTTTTCATTATTAAAGTTGATCTTGCTTGTAAATATGGTATTACAACTGGTAAATGCATTACTGCATTCACAATCAATGGTTTTGCACTGTTAACATGTAGTTTTGCACTAACAGTGTCTTGTTTGCAATGTAAAATGTGGTTTTGACTAGGACATGCATTATTATACTTGCAATATGAGATATTGCATTATGTAGATGTAGTTTTATGTTAACAGTCTATTTTGTAGGCAAAGTATGATTTTTCACTAATAGTTGCAATTTTACAGGGACATGTGGTATTGCTCTACGGATAGACAGTATTGCAGTTTGTTAAAAAGATAGAAAACCTGAGAGCTCAAATTTAGTTCCAATTTGCTCACTTGATTTTTAGCTTCTAAGCAATAAAAACCACTAACACTTTTTGCAAGACCCAAAATCCAATGTGTTGTCCCCAAAAAATGTCACTCATTTTTGGGACAACCTATGAACTATTTTGGTTCAACAAACCAACATTCTCTCTCCCCTTTTTAAAAAATTGTTCTGAGCATTTAAGTTCTTCATTTTTCAAAGCTTTTCCAGAAATCTATGGACTCTACAGGCTTGAATCTATGGACTCTGCAGGCTTGAATCTACAGACTCTGCAAGCTTGAATCTATGAACTTTACAGATATGTTTCTAAGGACTCAACATGCTTGAAATTAACAGGGTTTAATGGGTTCAAGGTTCAACGTCATCGGCAAGAGTTAAGCACATTTGTCAAGGTTCAAAGTTTAACCATTTCAAGGTTCAACGACTTCAAACACTTAGCAAACAAACAAAGGCTTGAACCATTTTGGTTCAACGGTTCAATGGGTTAAACGACCAAATGGTTCAATGCTTTTGGTTCAAAAGATCAAAAGGAATTATCTGAATAAGGAGATTGAACCGATTGAACCATTGAATCGTTGAACCGAAGTTGGTTCAATCAGTAAGTTCAAGGGGCTGCCCCAAAGCCAAAAGAACAAGTGCCCTTGCGGAGGGCAGTGAGCTAAAGTAGACAAAGTTGGAAATCCTTTGGGAAAATGACTAAGTGAAAGAGGCCGAAAGAATTCTTTCAGAAATATTTTCTGCGAGAAAATGACTAAGGCAAAAGTCCTTCAGACATTTTATCCAAAGGAATTCACTCGGGAAGAAAGCCCGAAGAAATTGAAGGGAATGAGCGGTTAAGGAAAGGAACCTTTCCTTCAGACAAAATGTCCAAAGGAAAAACTAGGTGGGAAAAGACAAAGCAAAGGAATTCCTTCGTACTTTTGTCTAAAGGAAAACAAGACCAAAGTCTGCCAAAAAAGGCAAAAGCCTGCCGAAGGAATAGAAGCTCGAAGGCCGCCTGAAAGATCTTGAAGGGTAGGTACCCTTACAGGGGGCACTTGACATCAGAGAAAGGACCTTTTACAAGGACCCAAAGGGACACCTTCCCTTTGAGACATTGCAAAGGCTAAACAAAGACGCAAAAAAGAACCCTCAAAGTCAAGGAACAAAAGAGACAGAATGAACCGACGAACTGATGAACCAATGAGCTTCCATAGGTTCAAAGCTTCAAGGTTCAACATGGTTCAAGCAACTAGTGACCATTGACGGCCCTACAGACGTCAAATTTAAAGTAAGGGAATATTCGTTGAAATTCAAATAGAGTGCAAAATTTAGAGGAAGAACCAAGCGACTGGCTGAAAAGAGAGCCCGAAGGCTCAAATCGCTATAGGGGAACAAGACCAAAGGATCAAAAATATCTTCAAGGGAGTTATTTCCAGTAGGTGGAATAGTGAATCAAGTAGACATCTGAGCGCACCAAATCAAGGACATGGCCTATTTTTCTTCCATGAAGTAATGATGAATTGGACAGGACCAGACAATCCATACTAAATAAGAGACATATTAGCTGAATGGACACGTCGTAGTTAAGGCAAGACACTGTTTCTAGCATAGCCCTCCAGACATAACTGAAGGTGCATTGAAGGCATTGACTACAGCATGGGCCGTTCCATGGGAAAGACTGCCAAGCCTTGCTTGGCGGCTATACATTGTAATTTCTCTCATTATGCAACGGAGATCTTTTCATTTATAGAAGCAAAACTCTACCCAAATTAAAAGGCGAATACTGAGACTTTGAGCTCAAATTGTTGTTCATATTATTTTATCTGAATGAGAAAGCAAGTTACTGGCAGACTTTGCGCTGTTATAGCTTGTGACATTTTAGGAGATTGTTCTTATGTCTGTCTTATAGATGCATTCTTGTTTATTTAATTTAATAAGCAGAACTAGTGCAATTAAAGGGGAAGATGTCCTGAAGTCAGTTACTTTCAGACTTTGTGCTGTTATAGTTGTCTTCAGTGTGTGTTTTAGTTTCTTTATGTGTAAAGGATCTTGGGACGACTTTGTGCCCTCATTATCCTTCATAATCTATTCCTGTGTAAAGGACCTTGGGATGATTTTGTGCCCTCATTATCCTTCGTATTTCACTCCTGGGCAGTCGAGGTGGAGACTTTGTGCTACATCTTAGGTTGTTGGTTACTACACCCTTTGTTACCTAATTCTTATCACTATTTGATAGAACTCCTATTGTTTTTCGCAAGATCACTTTTGAAAGAAGAGAAGTGCCTTCAATGTTTTCACTAGGATCTCCTTTGTGTATGAACATCATCTCTGAAAAAAGAGAGATGGATGGTGTGGTACTACCCCTGAGTGTTATTTTCTGCTTATATATAATATATAGCACCTCATATTTATAGGGAACCTCCCCCTAATGAGAGGAGAGATTTGTCTCCTTTTGATGTGGTAAACCTGCACATTTGGCTGACCAATCTCCCTATGCTGTGGTTGAAGAGACCTATTTTGCTCATCAGTTAGATGGTTGACAAAATATTCACCCAACAATCTTTTTGGTGACTCCGTTGGGGAAGAACGCGCAATTTGAAGCCTCAAGCTCCAAGCTGAAGTAGGGCCAATTCTTTTCCATTTTTATTCTACTATCTGGCAGCTCCATGCTATACAAGAAGCCAGAAAGCTCAAGGTGTTGTTGACCCTATTTTTGAGTTGGTGCAATAGAGCAATTTGAGTTGTTTCCTCCACAACCCCACCTTCAATGAACTAGGAGTCTTCCTCCTAATAACACTAGGTCACCAACACAAGGCAGAGCTTCTTTTTCCTCTACTAGCAGAGCTTTGCCTATATATACTCCACCCAAATTTTTTATCCCCCTTTTCCATAATCCAATCATGGTAGTTTAAGGCCCTTGGGGTAACTCTTTTGGTCCACTAAATTTTACTCCACCTCTACATGAACTTCCACGCAGCTCAAGAAAGAATTTTCCCAAATTCTTTGGTGATGGGAGAGTTCATCCTGATGAACACATTACAACTTTTAGCATAGATTGTGGCATGATAGGAGTGGAATTTGAGGATGTGGCAGTCAGGGTTTTCATGGAAACACTACAAGGTGCTACTGCAAATAGGTTCTACCATCTGTAGGCTAGGTCAGTGACTGACTGAGACACACTCAAAGCTAAATTTAAAGCCAGGTTCAAGCCTACAAAAGATGCACATGCTTTACTGGCCCAGCTCACACAGATGAATAAGGAACCTCATGAACCTATGAGGGATTTCATAGCAAAGTTTGACAAGCTGAGGAATAGAATTCCTGCCATTGTTCAGCCAACACTTGAAAACCTTAAATGCTTCTTCATCAACTCACAGCTGCCTGAAGTGAGTTTTCTACTGAGACGTGCTGGCCACATAGATCTTGAGACTACTCAAGACTTGGCCACTAAGATGGAAGATGACCTTATCTTGGAAGGGAAGATAAGGAGAGATCCAAACATAGGTAAATCCTCTTCATCTTTTGAATACTCACCTGCAGCCACCACTGATCTGATGGTGCAGAAGTTAGCAAATGAGTTACTAGCTCTCAGAAAACAAATGGCACAAGGGATGTCCTCTACTCTTTCATATAGATATGTACCAAGAAAGACATTCCCTAATCAATCATACCAACGCAATGCTGCCAAAAACCAAGCGCAGCCAAATTGTCTTCCTCCCCCACAGAGGAACTTTGCCCTTGAAGCGCCTCCAACCAACTCAACAGTTGGATATCTAGATGCTGAATCAGATTTCTCATTCCAACCTGAGTTGAATCCTAAAGATGACATTAATCTCTTCACTGAGGAAGAAGAAGAATTAGCTAGCGACTCCAACATTGGTTTCCTAAATTACCAAGATGAACCTAGAAGTGAAGGTAAAGCAAATGAGGGATCATATGATGTATTCACTCGGTCCAAGAATAAATCAGCCCAGCAAGCTGATAAAGAGAAGACAGAGGAGTGACCTTAACCAGTAATTTTAATTGCTAAGCGTGGAACCACTCTACCTTTCCAGCCAAAGGACCCGGTGGTTGCTAAAAAGGTATGTACCCCAAACCTTTCTGCACCTTCAACTTCAAATTTGCAAGCCAGTCTTCCCCCTCCCAAAAACCAAAAGGATGAACTATCATCCTCTCTTCCTAGTCCCTTTTAGTCATTTGACATAATTGACCATGTCAAGAAAACCAAAATTCAAATGACTGAATTTGAATTCCTACAAGCCAACCCTGAGTAGTTAGACAGGTTGGTGGAGTGTGTGAAGAACCAAAATGTCCCTGTAGGACAAGCAATTCCCAAGGTGACTTGTGATCCCCCCAAGAATGCACCCACAAGGAACAACCTTGTCATTACCCCTCCTGCTGCTCCTAGTAGGACTGGACCTTTCTATGTCTCATTGCTGATAAATGGACATTAGCTAAATAACTGCATCATTGATTTTGGAGCCTCAGACAATGTTATGCCTACTAAAGTATCTGAATCCCTTGGCCTTACATTGATCAAAACATTTGGGAGATGTTTTGCCATGGAGAAAAAACAAGTGCCACTACTGGGACAAATCAAGGATGCCCAATTTGCATTTGCAACATTCCCAGACAAGAGAATCAAGATGACAGTCCTGGTGGCTGATGTCCCAGCCTCATACGACATCCTTCTTGGATGAAATTTTTTCAAGGATGTTGGTGGAGAATTGAGCATGGACCTGTCTAATGCAAGGATCCCTATCAGAGGCATCATGAAGAGGCTGCTCCCTGAAAAGGAGGCAAAATATGTGGTCACTCAAACATCAGCCCTTGAAGCTCAAATTTTGTTTGAGTCTTCAGGAATGGGTAACTTTTTCTTGACCACAAAAGATGTTCATATTTCAGCAGATGAAAGTCCTATAGGCAGTGATCCAAGAATTGGTTCAAATAAGACAACAGAAGGCATGAGAGAGCACAGTGCAAGCCCAAAGGAACTCTCCTCCAAATGAAGACAAATCTGAGAAAGGAGCAGTTTATGATGATGTATGGATACTAAAATTTAATGGCAACTGCTCTTCTACCGGTGCTGAAGCCAGGACTGTGTTGATATCTCCTCAGGGAGATATCTTTCCTTCTTCATACAAGTTACAATTCAACAATACCAACAACACTACTGAGTATGAATCTCTGTTACTTGGGTTGAAGGCTATTCAAGACAAAGGTGTCAAACTCCTTCACACCAAAGGAGATGTTGAGTTGATGGTTTGTCAAGTATTTGATGGAGATAATCAAATCATGAACTGGACTAAACCAGTAGAACAATAAGCTATGGTGGTGGACCATACTACTGCACACCAAAGTCAGGAGGAGGAACTCTTCACCGAGATAGTAAAAATTTATGGTTTTTAGATTGGAGACCACGCCTTGCCATGGAGCAAGAAGAGATAACCAAAAGGAGTGCACAAGAAATGTGATTCCTGGTGGAGAGTTCCATTCACCCATCACCGATTATGTATGCAACTATCTTCTCAACATGGTGTTGAGGATGTCCAACCTACCCTACTAAAAATCACACTTTTCATCTTACTCCCTAGTTACATGAAGGATTAGGGTTTGAAAAATAAATCAATCATTATAGGAAAAATACATATTTATATAACTCAAGCACATATGAATAGACCTAAGAGATCTAGACATAGGTGAACCCAGAAGTTCAAGATAGTCCTGCACAGAGGACACTACCACTAATATCAGGTTCCCTTCCCTCGACTCCCGCTTTGAGGGGGAATACCTCATCCCATACCTGGGGCAACTTACTCATGTTTTTGTCTTGTAGTTCATCAAGAACAACCAACAAGACAAAAAGGGGCAAATGTAGACACCAAAATTGTGTCTACTCCTTAGTCGACTCCCCCTTGGCCCCCTTGGTCCACTTCTAAACATTCCTAACCCACACACTTATTAATTTAAAATAAAATACCTATTTTAAATTAATAACACTTGCTAGTTTATCAAGATGGAACACCATTTTCACTATCTCATGATGGGCAGCATTTGAAGCACTTCAATCCTTGAAGTATCAGATAAGTTCACCTGTACATATGTATATTTGTATAGTCTTTTGTTTCTGCTTTGTGTTGTTCATTTTCATTTTTTGGAGCCTTTCTTTTTGGGTGGCATGACTCCATATCCCAATGGCATACTTGAAGGCACTGGAGATTCTCGTTTCTACTCCCCTCAGCTGTTCCAAAATTTCAATTGAAGGAAGTTTCCCAACTGGAGCCAGCTGTTGTCCCCAAAAAATGTCACTCATTTTTGGGACAACCTATGAACTATTTTGGTTCAACAGACCAACATTCTCTCTCTCCTTTTTAAAAATTTGTTCTGAGCATTCAATTTCTTCATTTTTCAAAGCTTTTTTAGAAATCTACAGAATCTACAGGCTTGAATCTATGAACTCTACAGGCTTGAATCTATGAACTCTGCAGATATGTTTCTACAGACTCAACATTATTGAAATTAACAGGGTTCAATGGGTTCAAGGTTCAACATCATCGGCAAGAGTTAAGTGCATTTGTCAAGGTTTAAAGTTCAACCGTTTCAAGGCTCAATAGCTTCAAACACTTAGCGAAAAAACAAAGGCTTCAACCGTTGAACCTTGAACCATTTCGGTTCAACGATTCAATAGGTTCAACGACCAAATGGTTCAATGCTTTTGGTTCAAAAGATCAAAAGGACTTAGCCAAATAAGGAGATTGAACTGATTGAACCATTGAACCGTTGAACCAAAGTTGGTTCAATCAGTCGGTTCAATCAGTAAGTTCAAGGGGCTGCCCCAAAGCCAAAAGAACAAGTGCCCTTGCAGAGGGCAGTGAGCTGAAGCAGACAAAGTTGTAAATCCTTCAGGAAAATGACTAAGTGAAAGAGGCTGAAATAATTCTTTTAGAAATATTTTCTATGGGAAAATGACTAAGGCAAAAATCCTTCGGACATTTTGTCTGAAGGAATTCACCCGGGAAGAAAGCCCAAAGAAATTGAAGGGAATAAGCGGCTAAGGAAAGGAACCTTTCCTTCAGACTTTTTGTTCGAAGGAAAAACCCAGTGGGAAAAGATAAAGCGAAGGAATTCCTTTGGAATTTTTGTTCGAAGGAAAACAAGGCCAAAGTCCTCCAAAAATGGCAAAAGCCCGCCGAAGGAATAGAACCCTGAAGGCCACTTGAAAGATCCTGAAGGGTAGGTAACCTTGCAGGGGGCACTTGACGTCAGAGAAAGGACCTTTTCCAAGGACCTAAAGGGAAACCTTCCCTTTGGGATGTTCCAAAGGTTGAACAAAGATGCAGAAAAGAACCCTCAAAGTCAAGGAACAAAAGAGATAGAATGAACCGATGAACCAATGAACTTCCACATGTTCAAAGCTTCAAGGTTCAACACGGTTCAAATAGCTAGTGACCATTGACGGCCTCGTGGACGTCAAATTTAAATTAAGGGAATATCCATTGAAATTCAAATAGAGCATGAGATTTAGAGGAAGAACCAAGCGACTGGCTGAAAAGAGAGCCCGAAGGTTCAAATCACTATAGGGGAACAAGACCAAAGGATCAGAAATATCTTCAAGAGAGTTATTTCTAGTAGGTGGAATAGTGAATCAAGTAGACATCTGAGTGCACCAAATCAAGGATGCAGTCTATTTTTCTTCCATGAAGTAATGACGAATTGGACAGGACCAGACAGTCCATACTAAGGAAGAGACATATTAGCTGAATGGACATGCCGTAATTAAGGCAAGACACTGTTTCCAGCATGACCCTCCAGACAAAACTGAAGGTGCATTAAATGCATTGACTGCAGCATGGGTTATCCCATGGGAAAGAGCATGAAGCCTTGCTTGGAGGCTATACATTGTAATTTCTCTCATTATGCAATGGAGATCTTTTCATTTACAGAAGCAAAACTCTGCCCAGATTGAAAGCCGAATACTAAGACTTTGAGCTCAGATTGTTGTTCATATTATTTTATCTGAATGAGAAAGCAAGTTACTAGCAAACTTTGTGCTGTTATAGCTTGTGCCATTTTAGGAGATTGTTCTTATGTCTGTCTTTTAGATGCATTCTTGTTTATTTAATTTAACAAGCAGAATTAGTGCAAGTAAAGGGGAAGATGTCCTGAAGTCAATTACTTTCAGACTTTGTGCTATTATAGTTGTCTTCAGTGTGTGTTTTTAGTTTCTTTATGTGTAAAGGATCTTGGGACGACTTTGTGCCCTCATTATCCTTCATATTATGTTCCTGTGTAAAGGACCTTGGGACGACTTTGTGTTACATCTCAGGCTGTTGGTTACTATGCCCTTTGTTACCTACTTCTTGTCACTACTTGACAGAACTACTGTTTCCCGCAAGATCACTTCTAAAAGAAGAGATGTGCCTTCAGTGTTTTCACCAGGATCTTCTCCTTTGTGTATGAACATCATCTCTAAAAAAAGAGAGATGGATGGTGTGGTACTACCCCTGAGTGTCATTTTCTGCTTATATATATATATATATATATATATATATATATATATATATATATATATATATATATATATATATATATATATATAGCTCCTCATATTTATATGGAACCTCCCCTTGATGAGAGGAGAGAGTTGTCTCCTTTTGATGTGGTAAACTTGCACATTTGGCCCACCAATCTCCCTATGTTGTGGTTGAAGAGACCTATTTTGCTCATTAGTTAGCTGGTTGATAAAATATTCACCCAACACAATGAAAGAAGATTTTAGCACTTTAGAAGTTCAACTCACATTTATATTTGCTGCCTAAAAATCATTTAATCACTTTATTTTTATTTTTCAAAGTTCATAGATGCAAATAAAGCCAAGGGGATAAATTTCACTTCACACTTCACTTAGTGATTTAAAATGAACATAAACTTAGATTAAGTTTTATTAAGAGCTTTCTTGTTTATCATTTTTTATTTGTTGTGTGTTTTTTTGGCAAACTAGACATAGTGTGTATGCTCTCCTCTATCCCCTTTAGGGAACTCAGGTGACCAAAAGTGCTTCATCCATTGCTTTTGTCACTTAATAAATAATGTTGTAAAGACAGTCCCTAAGATCTGAGTGACTTGGGTAATCCTAAAAAGACCTTTAAATTTCTTCTATATTTATTTCTTGCATATTAGCTTGTCACAAGGGTTTCATCACCTCCCCATAAGTTCTTTAGGGAAGTGTTGACTCCCGAATTCATCTCTTGGCATTGTTTCAACCCCACTCCATGGTGGGGTATATAAATTAAGCTAGTGAATCACTAAGATGTAAATTTGATCAGTTAAACTAACTTTGTTAGTGAATACTACCCTCAAAATAATGGCCTAATCTAAACATCACACTACATGAGTAATCTGATAGATATAATGGTTGTAAAAGGGACAAGACATCTTTTCAACAAGCTGATTAGCTTGGATCTAAATGACATGTTGTGCCCTAGTGTTAATCACACATATGAGACCATATATAAATGTGCAAAACTTATAGTTTTTAGATAAACCCCACTTTCTTCAAAAATATTGTCAGTGCAGGGTGAGTAACCTGAAGTTCCATGTCACTATACGAACTCTTGAGAGAAGAGGGGGACTAAAAATCCCTACTTTTAATGCACATCTAAAATTATTGGATTAATAAATTATTTCCTCTAAAAAAATAGTAAATAGACAAAATTTGACAATATGAAGCAACCTTGTCAATTTTTAGGAATAGGACGATACACTTAGGTGTTTTTGTGTCTTTTCCTTTTACTTGCATTATTTTGAGTCTAATTTTTTTTGTTTGTCAAACACATATCCAAAACAAGTCATGTACCAATCACATGTTTGTACACCACTTTTAGCATAAAGAGGTGTTACATCATCTATTTAATACATGTTATGTCATTTATTTAATACCACACTTTACCTTAGGCATTTTTCAAAACTTTTGTGTGTATGTCACTTGTTTGAAAGGGGTGTCGTTACACTACCCATTTCATTCCAATTTTTCACCTTAGAGTTTTGAAGGAAAAACATTGTCATACCTTTTGAACAAGATACCATCATTACACTACTTATTTTATTTCAATACCTTTGCCTTGTTTCAAATTGAGTTTGAAACCATGTATAACTTTCGGCCTATGATTGGTATCGTTATGCCATCCATTTTAGTCCAGAATGTTATCTATTTGAGATCCGTAGTCTTCTAAACTAAGTCTAAAATTAGTCCTATGAATTTCAAATTTAAACAGTGAGTGGTTTATACCTATACCTCACTTAATTTTGGCTTAGATGTTTACTTCTCACTTATTGAATTGTGCAACTTGGACTGAATTTCTTGCTTACCTTGAAGAACTTTTGTGACTAGGTTTTGGAAGTGATATATTTTTAGTATGCCTCACATCTCTTTTGTTGCTTAGAAATAAGGTCAAAACTCTCTTTTCAAGTATAAATTTAAGCACAATTAGTTTACATTTGAGTATTTATCATCACTTGGGATTGAATGTTTTACTCATCGTGTTTGTTTTTGCTTACTTGGGATTGAATTTCCCAATTAGTTTTATGCACATGCCTAAAGTCCAATGTCTTTTTACCAATAGTAATGTTTGTGTTTTGTTGGGTTTTCTTTATCTTTATGTTGATGATGAATCCTCTTCCCAACAAGCTAGTGTGTTGGCCCTATCACATGAGGGATGAGTCTCATGAATTCACCCAAAGTGTGTAACAAAAGACTGATTCCAGAAGGCTTTGACGCATGATGTGTGTTTGCTCATTTCTTGTGTTAACTCAAATATACTACTATTGTTCCTTAACACTCCAGATTGTATTACCATTACTAACTAGTTATAAAAGAAGGGAACTCATGAATTTATCATGAAACACATTTCAATATTCAACACTTACAACAGTTCATTATTTGAATTAAAATATGATAAACATTGAATTCTCATTAGAGTGCTTACTGATTACAAGACAAAATGCTCTATATTCCTCCAAAGGTTCACCCATGCGAATCCCCCTATGAATGATTACAATGGGGGGTTTTATACTTGTTTTACCCTATCCAAATGTCAAGTTCCTAACTTAATAAGGACAAATGGCACATAGACTCCCAACATGCTAAGAAGTGTGGCTCTTACAACTGATTGTTCCTATAAAATTAGGCCTCTACACCCCTAGATGTTTGCTCTATGTTACATATTCATATCCAAAAGTTTCATTCCTCGTGGGCTAATACAAGGCCTCCGATCAATGGGGTCAAAGTGTCCTACTTGATTTATTCTTCTAACTACTCCCACGTTCCTTGCACTCCACTTCCCTCGCGCTCCCCTAGTCTTCCACTTCTTATTCTGAGTCCTTTGTTCTTGAGTTCCTCATGCCACATTTTCTCTTGACTAAGTCCTCCCACACTGGCTCTTCTGCACCATTATCCTTCTATGCCCTTCAACTCTTGTGTTGCTATTCTCATGCCACAGTCCTCCCATGCCATGGTTCTCTTGCATCATGTGGGTACTTGCATAAAAATAGACAATGGTCCCTTCATGTTGCACACCAAAATTAGAACAAATACTTGGTCAAAATTGAGGGACCAACATGTTTGAATCTGTGTGCCTAGTTTGAGTCCAAGTGTTTAAAATTGATAGATTAATTGTCTTGTCATTTTTACCTCAACCTAATTTGTTTCAAATCTAGCTTTGTGTTGTGTTCCCAAAGACCTAACATTTTACCTTTAATTTTTAGACCTAGTTTGTTTCAGGTCTAGCTTTGTGTCATGTTCCAAAAGACCTAACATTTCAACTTTCACTTTTAGACCTAGTTTTTTTCAAGTCTAGCTTTGTGTTGTGTTCCCAAAGACCTAGAATTTTACCTTTCACTTTTAGACCTAGTTTGTTTCAAGTCTAGCTTTTTGACTTGTTTCCAAAGACCTAACATTTACCTTTCATTCTTAGACCTAGTGTGTTTTTAAGTCTATCTTTGTGTCATATTTCCAAATACCTAGCATTTTCCTTAGTTTTTAGGTTTCGTGCCACTTTGAGCCTAGTTTTGTGCCTTGTTCCCAAATACCTAACAACATTTTATGTTTTTAAACCTAGATTAGAGTTGTTTGAAACACTTTGTCAAAAATTAGCATTTGGATTTGTATTTCAAAATTGACCATTTGTATGAAAGACATTAGACCTTGAGGACCTTTTAGACCAAGTTTATCATGGACAAATGTTTAGAGAACAACTCCATTCCTAGGCTAAGTTTAGACCAATTTTGATTTTTAGATCACGTTTGTAGACATAACAAGTTTGTAAAATTTACTATTTAGAGCATGTTTTAAGATTTTGTACAAATCTAGACCTCATCTTCATGAGACGTTAGTCATTAATTTGGATATGCCTTACTACACTAGTAGTAGAACCATGTATAATCTAGATTATGATAACATGGTCACGAATGATAACTTTGTTCAAGACCCTTATGGATATGGTGTAGTTTATGAGATGGATCCCTATCCTCCTTAAACTACTCAATATGTGGAACAAATCCAAGATCCATTAACACACTACCCAGTTAACACACCTCCCTATTCAGGGCAAGACCAAAAATAAACATCCTAATCTATTGTTAGTGTGTCATCTGTTGTTGAACAAGTTCAACAACCATGCCATCAACATATGACTCATACTTATTTGTTGATCACTTTATTAAAAATAAGGATGAGGTTTTAGTCAGATTCATGGAGGTAGGGGCCAAGTTTCTAGTAGACCTCCCCCATGAAAATTTACCTAGTCTACTTAGAGTGCCTAGAAATGTACCTTATACCCAAACTATTGAACAAGCCTCTACTAGTTATCCTCAAGCACTTGTACCAATGGCCAACCAAGACTAAAATATGATTACAAAAGGAAAAGGCCCCATGGAGAACCAATTCCCATAAATGCAACAAGTATATCAAACCTATCTTTAGTTAGCACAAAATTTTAATGCCATCGCCATATCAAATGCTCTTCTCATAGAGCTAACTCTTTTAACATGAGTACTAGTTGATTCGATAGGTCAAGCTAATCTGGGTGTAGACCCATTTTACAAATTACTTTAGTAGGTGACATGTTCAATGTCCCTTTCATTTAGGAAGTGATTATGGCTTCCACTCAAGACAATGTGCCAAATACGGTGGATCACATACAAGTGTCTTTCAACCTAGACCAAGGTGAGGTAAATGCACCATTAAATAACCCTCAATAATAAGTGCCTCTCATCAATACCATGAGTGGTTTGCAACAACAGGGGAAAGGAATGCCTAGTTCCAAACCATGACAGATTACTCCCAATCCTCAAATAGTTTCTTCTTTAAGCAGACAACAAGGGGACAAGTAGTCAAGTGCCAACCAATGTTTTACCTCAATAAGTGACAAATGTTATCCCACCTCAATAGATGATGACTAATATTCCACAATAATGGGCATAGTCTAATTTACCACCACAGTAGAGGCAGAACACTACACCACCTCAATAGAGGGCAAAAAATATTTCACTTCCACAGGTAGTGACAAATGTACCTCAACAATCGCTTACCAATGTCCCTCTAAAATTACAAATGTTGTCTAATCAACAACTTATTTATTTTGGTCAAAGATAAATTCCAAACACTCGATAAGCATCTAGTTCACAACATGTGTTTACAAAACAAAGAGGTACCAATGGCCAATGAGAACCTATTAGGCAACCATTCCCTTTCACTCAGTAAGTGCCATAGATTCAAAGATAAGGCCTTGGTCAACAACAAGTTCCATTTATTCAGTCAGGTTCAACTAGTTGGTGGCAAGTCCCTACTCAACCTTAGCAAGCACAATATATTTTACCAAGCCATATTCTTTCATCACAACCCCAATTCCCACATACCTAAAACTACATTCCAAATCTGAAACATAATATTTATCGACGTATGCAATATCAACAACCACATCCTAATCTAAAAATGCATATCCCTAGTCAATTCACCCATCAAACCAACATTATGCAACATTTTATACCTCTATTGTACCCCAGTCAAGGTAATCTACCTTTGACCACCCAACCATAACCAAATGTACCATCCAGTTTCCTGGCCCAAGAATTGAAACAAATGAAGGATATGATTACAACCATTCAAACAGGGAAGCAAACCAAGAAATTCAAATTAGGTGACGTGTGTTCATATCTATTTAACATGGAGTATCTTCAGATATCATTTCCTCTAGGTTATGAGACACCAAAATTTGACAAGTACAAGGGTAAAGGATACCCTAAAACACATCTAACAAAGTTCTTTGTCGCTTTCCAGCCAGTGGCCTATAGTGACATTTACCTACTCGTTTTGTTTCTTCAAAGTCTAGATGGATAGGCTTTGGAATGGTTTCTCGAGTTGCCAAAAAATTTAGTATATGATTTTGACGATCTCTTAGGCAATTTCATGCAACATTTCTCCTACAATCTCGAGCATGATTTTTCATTAGTATATTTGACTCAAGCTAAGAAAAAAGTTGGTGAAATCTTTGTGAGCTACTTACATAGATAGAGAGTGCTTACTAGTCACTTCACCCACAACTTACTAGATAAATAATTGGTCATCATGTTTACTAAAAAAATTCATAATGAGATATATTATCATCTGGAGCTTTAGTGTGTGCACACATTCAAAGAGATTATTGATAAAGGTTTACATATTGAAAAGGCCCTTATCAATAAAGGGATTATCAAGTTAACCTTCTTAAATAAGAATCAGAGCCAAAACCAAAATATAGGCCCAAGTCAGAACCCTAGCCCAGTCTAAGTGTAGGCATCTATACTAGCTCAAGCTAATAACAATGAAAAATCCAAAGCATACAATTACAACAAGAATGTTGTTGGTAATAGAGTAACTAAGTTGCGTCATGTCCAAACGATGCAAACACCATCTGATCAACCACAAATGCAGCTTGTTTTGCATCAAAAGCCTATCAATCAAGTGCAACCTACATTACAACCTAGACCAACTCTTCAAATACAACCACCACATTTGAAAACCCCTCTTCCAAGAAGAAGGCCCACTCCAAGAGTCTTTAGTGATGTTGGTGAAACTATCAAAGTAGTGTTTTGCAAACTAGTAGTGGCCAATATGATTAGTTGGTCGATTATAAAACACTATCCTAAGGGTATACTATATCTAGACTAGTACAAAGAGCATGAGTTCTGTGAATATCATCGTGTTTATGGACATTTCATATGTCATTTTGTGTAGTTAAAGAACCTTATTAAAAATATGTTAGAAAATGGGGGATATCTAGTTGGATAATAAAGCATCTACTTCCAATCAAAACCTAGGCATATACCAAAATCCTTATCCAACCAAAAACACCAACAAATACCACAACAATATCAACAACAATAACATCCTCCAAATAGAAGTAACTAAGGCCAAAATGAACCCAATAACCAACAAACTTACCATGTAGTTACAAATGATTAAAATAAAGTTGTAGGTCATATTGTGGGTGGGCATGTTTCTACCATTACCATCAATCCTTGACCAAGTTCTAATAAACTATAACCATTGCCTAACAATACCAATCAACCTACCTATGATAGTAATCCTCCATTGACCTGTGACCACAAACAAACACAATAGTAAACAAGAATTACCATTCCAGGACCTTATGCCAGTAACTCCTCATTACCCCATGGCCTCAACCAAGTGCATCGACAATTGAGAATTATCCTCTCTGGCCAATCTTCATCATTTTCTAGTAGTAATGATCCTGTATCCAATTTGGATTGTGTAATTTTAACTCAACGGTCTAAGATTACCATCCCAAGTCCATAAGCTCCTACCAATGAGCCAATCCAACCCACCATGCTAGCTAGGAACAAGCCAATTACTATTGTTAAAGAAAAGATGTATGACATTATGGAACAACTATAAAACACCTGAAAAAATATCTATTATAGATTTGTTGTGTAGGTCTACCATCCACAAGAATATCCTTACAAAACTTATAGGCCAATCCCAAGTTCCAAACGACATAACCCCAGACAAATTTCAAGCTTTGGTTGGACACCTAGCCCCAAGCCAACAATTGAGCTTTGATCAAAGTCATGTGTCATCCTTTTTCCCTCTCCATAATAACCCATTATACATTGAAGTTATCATCACGCGGCACAAAGTTAAATGTGTCCTCATAGACAATGGATCAAGCTTGACTATTGTGTCTTTGAATCTCATTGAGCATCTGGGATATACAACAAGCAACCTACAGTTGGAGACTATCACTTTTAGGGCCTACGATAATGAAAAATGGGAATCATAAGGAACCATAAGTTTTTTAGTGATCATGAGGCATTTAACCCATGATACACTTTGCCATGTGCTAGACCTAGACCTCTTGTGCAATTTTCTTTTAGGTAAACCATGGATACAAAAATTCATGCAATCCTTTCAACGTTGTACTAGTGTATCAAGTTTCCTCTCTCAGGGATGGAGGTAATTATCCATGGAGATCTACAACCATAAACACATCCTTACCACTATCGATTATTTCACTAAGTGAGTTGAAGCTATACCCATCACTTACATGAATAGAAAATAGATTTCCAAATTCATCTTCAACCATCTCATCTATTGCTATGGTATCCCATCTGAAATTATATTTGATAATGCTGGATCATTAAAAAACAAGGATTTCAAAACACTCTATTCCATGTACAACATCACCCAACACTTTTCCATTGCATATTACCTAAAAGGTAAAGTCCAAGTCGAGGCATCTAAGAAGACTATTGTCAACAGTCTTAAAAAGATTGTCAATGATGTTGGCCATGATTAGGACCTATAGATCTTATTGTATTCCAATAATAGCCACACCATATTCCCTAGTCTATGGCACTTAGGCCACTCTTCCATCAAGGTCGAGTTACCTTCTCTGTGTATCTCATTGAAACACATCTTAGATGATGAGGATTATAGAGTTGCTCGCCTACAAGAGCTAGAGTTATCAGATGAAAAGTATATGGCTATTGTAAACAACCTCTAAGCATATCAAAACTAGTTACATGCTCAATACAAATGGAAGGTTAAACATAAAGAGTCTGATCTTGGTGATCTTATCCTCAAATAAAACCAAAATAATAATACTATTGATAAAAAGAAGAAAGGCAAGTTTAAGCCTAATTGGATAGGCCCTTATGTCATTATTGCTAACTATGGATCTAGAACATATAGGATCGCTAGACCAAATGGAGCTGAACTTGATGAACCCATGAACATAATACACCTCAAACATTATTTCAATTGAGGGACCTAGAGTGTTTTCTATGAGGATTGTTTACATCATGTCGTATTGTCATCTTCCTTGTATTATATGGTATACCATTTTTACCATGCCTTCACTATTGATCGAAGTTATTTTACCCTTACCATCCCACACTTTTTGACCTTGGGTTTGATCCATTGGTTATTTGGGTACCTTCTGAGAGGGGATTTAGATAAAGTTTCAGTAGTTGATTCAGTATTCTAAACAAAAAGACAATATCTTGGACTAGTATGATAGTGGTTTGGCAATTGTATTCTTCATTATTATCATGTTCTACCTCATTTTTGGTGTTACTAATTATAACCACCTTTGAAAAAATTAGTATAATTGACCTATGTAATTTTTTCCTAATTATAACCATCTATGGAAAAATTAAGAGCAACACCTTTACCATACATTATTGCATCACCTTGCCATTCCTACACTATACTGTGTGATTTGCCTAATTCATGAACTTGTTGCTACCTAGTCAAATTCTTCCATTTTAAGGTAGAACTATAGTGACTTGAGGTCTCATTTTAGGACTATGTAGGATGCACTTGATTTCCATTAAGGTCAGCTCAGTCACCCCTAAGCCATGCTCTCATCATTTTGCAAGTAATCTAAGTCATGCTCTTGTCATTTTGCGAGCAACCAAAGCCACACTCTCGCCATTTTATGAGTTAGACCATTTAGTCTCTCATAATTATCAATCGGGTTAAGACACTTATAAAATTATTAAAACATTTATAAACAATCTAAAAAATCTTAAAAATCACAAAATCATGAAAATTGGCTTAGAATTTCCATGCAAGATATAAATCCATTAAAATTTTCTGGGATGGGCAATCTTATCTTTTCAGTTTCATTTATAGACCACCTTGGTCTTTTTCCTCCCATTTCTAGGATAAATGCATAAGCTTGGGATTCACACGGACTATGTAGGCAACACTTACATACATGGGGTATCTTCAGTTAGCTCAATCATACCTTCATTTATTTTTTCAACCACTTCTCTGCCTTGAGGATTTTGGTACTCTTGGCTATTTCACAAGTAACCACTTATCTTTTAGTTTCCCCATCCTTCTTGGCCTTAGTTATACACTCTTACCATTTTGTGCATTTTTTACGCTCTCATCATTTTACGAGTTATTTATGCTCTCACCATTTTATGAGCTCATTCTCTCTCTCAACTTTAGACATAGTAAGCATTATGAACCTCATTCATATTCGAGCACTTGCCTATTATCTTTTAGCATGAATTTAACCTAAACCATACTCTCACGCTTTCATGCCTTATTTATGTTAATATCTTCATGATTATGTACATCATCCCATCTTCATCTTATGCACTCATCATTTTATGAGACCCTCCCTATATTCCTCTACACATCAATCATGTTTCCTTATCATCAATTTTATTTTATCCTATTATCCTGGGAGAGCTACATTTAGCTTGAAGTTCATGTTGTATTTTGCATCCATGGAATTATGTAGGCAGCTTCCACTTACCTAGTGCATTTGGAGTCAACTCAGCTAAACCTTAGCTTTTCTTCTATTCCTGCCCCCCCTCCCCATTTTGTTTGTTTTGCTTTGTTGTCTCCTATAGCCTAGTGGTAATGTTTGTTGCCTTATTTTTGTTGTTGTTTTTCTATAGTCTAGGGGCAACCTTGTGCCAATTGTTCCTACGTTGTTATACATGTGTCATTACTATCTAGCTTAGGGGTCACCCTATCACCAAGAATAACACCTCTATTACACATGCATGAATGCTTTGTTTTTTGTTTGTACTAACATCGTCATTAACCATTGTCTATGTTTGATTACTTTTATTTTGATTGTTTTGTTCACTATTTTGTTTATTGGTGTTTTATTGTGTTTATATTTATTGGTGTTTTGTTTGTTTACCTATTTATTTGCTTTCATTGTTGTGCCTTGACTTGGTATGTATGCATTCATTGAGTGATTCCTTGTGCATTATACTTAAGTCCATCCATATTCACATGTCAACATTGTCATCATAGTTTTTATCATTGGTACATCGATTTCCATTATTTATTGGACCAAGTGTCAGTCTTTATGCACATTATGACCAGGTCATCATAGTGTTTTATATCATGATGCATACTGTCACATGTTATAATAAAAATCAGCTTGGTGGATCTTACAAGCAATGGTGTCATGGTACTTCTCCTTGTTCACCTAAAAAATTCTTGACCTATCCAAATATTACTCAAATACAAAGTAATTAAATCATAAATGAATTTTAATTCCTGCTAGTTAGGATGTGCATCTCCATACTAGCAGGTAGCCCGAATTCATGTTTATCCTTTGTGTTGGCTTACTCTTACTCTATAAGTACAAATTCAATACATAAGCCACCTTTTCCAATTTGTCCTACTTGGATAATTTTGACTTATATCACGCTTTCATATGCCCTACTCAGTCAAGTCACAATGCTAATGATTATAACTACCTTTGGGAAAATCATTGTGTTTTGATCTATTTGGATGTTAATGATTATAACTGCCTTTGGGTAAATCATTACCATTTTTAGACCTTATTGGGGCATGTTTTCATTGTGCTAATGATTATAATTGCCTTTGGACAAATCATTACCTCTATCTGCCCTACTGGGACTTTTTTTATTATGCTAATAATTATAACCACCTTTGAGCAAATCATTATCTCTATTCACCCTACTGGGGAATTTTTCATTAGTCTGATGATTATAACTGCCTTTGGGCAAATCATCATTTTTATTTTCCCTTCTAGGGCATCTCACTATGCCACTAATTATAACTTCCCTTGGGCAAATCAGTATTTTTCACCCCCTTTATGTTTATGTCCCATCATTTCCTTCTTTTTAAGGGAACATTCATCAACCTTCTTTGTCACTTGCTCCCTTGAGAGGGCATCCAAAGCTCATCCATCGCCTTCTAAGGCATTAGGCATTAACAAATTTTTCATTATTTGAGAATACATTACTGTGCTTATAGCTTGTAACCCCTTCTTAAATAGGGGCAAACTATAAACACCCCATTCTGGCTACAACAGGATTCCAATCAGACTTCAGATTGATTTATATCAAATAATTCAAATTAAGCTTAGAAATCACTGAATGTCCCAATTTCATCTGCACATCAGATATTAGTCCTCAAAATCATGTCGATGCATCCCTATTTGGGGTATTATCTTGTACACAATAGTAACCTCTCATAGATTCATCTCTAGTCAACTTGTGACTTAGCAAATTGACAGTTTGGCCTTTGGACCCATTAAGTGGAACACTTGAACAATTTCTAAAGTGCTAAAATGCTAAGCATAATGAATTAACTAATCAAACCAAATTAAATTTTGGAAAAATAAAATTTCAATAAAAATGAAGTCATAATGACATCATCATCCTCAAAGTCAAAGAATTGAAAATATCTCTCTAAGTACAATAAATTCAAAAATGGAGAGCCATGATTAATAAATGAGAACTCTATACCAATTATTAATTACATGTCCCCTCTTTAAATCTACTCTAGTCAACTTATGACCTACTAAATTGACAGTTTGGTCTTTGGACCTATTAAGTGGAGCACTTGAACAATTTTTAAAGGGCTAAAATGTTAATCATAATGAATTAACTAATCAAACCAAATTAAATGCTTAAGTGGAATTTCCATGTGCAATTAGTGAAATTGAATTTTGTGAAAAGGAAATTTCAAAAAAAATGAGGTCATAATGACATCATCATCCTCAAAGTTAAGGAATTGAAAGTATCTCCTTAAATGCAATAAATTCAAAAATGGAGAGCCATGCTTAATAAATGGGAAATCTATCCCAAATATTAATTGCATGTACCCTCCTTAACTCAACTAGGGTTAGACTTGTTAGGAATACAAAATATAGAGCAATATTAATGAAATAAAGATAGAATTAAAATGTAGAAAACACAATACAAGATAGACACATATTTAACATGGTTCACCCAATATAGGCTATGTCCACATAGAAACAACCAATTCTTCTTTTTATTCAGTCTAACAAAATGAAGGGATAAAACTTGTAATACATCCACTGCAATCTCCTCTTCACTCACATACAGTGCACCACCATAATTACAATACCTTCATATCAAAAGGAGGGTTACATATAGGGAAAAAATGCACAAACATAATTTTTATTGTTAGATCTGTAACCTAATAATGAATGGTCTAGATTTACTATGAAATTACAGTATTTTACAATGCATTTTTACCTAAATGTTGCTTTGGGGGTGCTAACCGCAAACCCCTAATAGGGGGGATTCCAAGTAGGTCGTTGCCCCCTTGGATCCCCATGGTGACCATAATGGGGGGGGGGGCGGTGTTTCCCCCCACACCCCCTGTTGATAACCAAACATTATAATAAGATCAGGCTCCACTATCCAACAAGCCTTAATCAAACTAGGGTTAATTTGAACTCAATCACAGTTAACTCTAACCTAGCTACACTTGGGTTAGAGTTAATTTTGAAAGCTATAAATTCAAGGTCTCACCCATTTATTTATAAGTTGTTTTGGTTTAAAGTTATCAAGCAAAAATATATGCAAAGCTTTCACTATTGTAGTGTTACCATGCCCATTTGCTAAGCCAAGCCAAGCCAAATCTAACATTACCAAGGTGACAAGGAGAGGTAGATCAAGGTACTTCATTGATAAATATTTCTTGATCACACAACCGAGCACATCAATTCATTTCCAACACACAACACTTGCTCTCATGGAAGGTATAATCTCTTGTTTTATTTTCATTTGTTAGTTACTTGTGTAGTTCACTAGCACCTGGAGTGTCTAGGCTAAAGGTGTAAACCTATTTAGTGTGTTTTATTTGATTTTATTTCATACTAACACAATACTAATATCCCCTCTACATATTCTTATTTATCACACTTGATATATGGATAATGGATCGACGACCACATTTAACTTTACATCTTGGATAACAATGGTTGAATAATATGAAATAAATTATTAGTAATACAAATCAATACCTTACATTCTAGCATGACAACAGATAAATTTGTATCCCACATGATGGATATGATAGTAGCCAGATACCAACAAGTGTTGGTAGAGAGTTACCAACAAATACAAATTAATTAGTAATAAGACATATAAGAAAATTTTGTAAACAACGCCACCATGTAGGACCTTAGCTCCTAAATTTGAGGACTCATTGGACTAAGTGGTTACACACCTCAAGTATATTCCAAAAATATGAAAAAATAAAGAAAATCTCAAAAATCCAAAAATATGTGCAATATTCACAGGTTCTATTAGCTCCTTGGCATAAGGGATGTTGGTTCCATATTGGTACATAACATATCATTTATTTATATGTACATGTGTTTCATGCATATTTTGAGTGTGATTCAGGCATACACAGATACATGATCTATGCACTTTTGGATGTTGGGCCTTCCCTCTACTCATGTCATGTAGACATTGGGGGCATCTGCTTCTTTGATCATGATACATCTAGGTTATATTATTCTATAATCACTTTACATTATCATGTTTCAACTTATGTACTTACACGTGATTTTATCCATGCTTATATCTTTCACAATGTACTTGATATGTTATGTACTTAACATTTTTTGCCAACACATATGATCCATGGGCTAGTATGTTATGTTTATGCTAGTTGCTTATGATTTTTATTTTATGCACATCCTTGAGTGTTTTTGCCTTGCTATTATCTTGTTTGTTTAGCATTTTAATATGCTCCATTGTTTACGACCCCCATTCCTTTGTTTGGATCTTTGACATTTGAGTATGTCATGTTTGCTTTTATGGACATTTGACTAAGTCATGTCCCTTCGATTGTGTATTATTTTAACATGCCCCTTATTTGAGGTCTCTTTGTACCATTGTCTTTTGATTTGATTTTAAGTGCTCTTATGTGTGTGCTTGATTGCTTGTTGAGCTTGTATTGTTACTATGTAGACACTATCATGATCTGTATCATGCATCTTATGACTTGATATGATCACATTTTACATGCTTCAATGATATATCTACCTAAACATGTTTCTCCTACATGATACATTCACAGTTTACAGTGTTATTTTATCCATTTGGGGTGAGGTAACTACTAGTTTCTACTTACCCTCACCTCAAAAGGGAGGCATATTAGTGTGGACATGCCACATAGGCATGGATTCCACATTCTTCACAAATTCAAATTGTAGTGGGGGCATGTTTTAGAAACATGTTCTCCACCCTCATACTAGTTCTTAATTTTAGATATACAATGGAAGAATGTTTTGGAAACGTGTTCTCCACACTATCACCAATTATTAGTTTTAGATTATAACAGGTGCATGTTATGAAAACATGTTCTCCACACTTGCACAATTTGAAAATTGGCCAAAATTCATACTTATATGATTTAGATACACATTTATGGTAGAATTATATACATTGGTACCATTATTATACCCATGTTTCAGCATGATACATACATAAGGTGCATATGCTATGTAAAAGAACACCTAAAATTGTAAAATCAAATCAGCTTTAAGATTTCAAACACTTCTACGGACTTTAGCTCACGAGGTTGAATTATTATAAAATGTATTGAGCCAATCTACTATAATAGTTGTGCACTTTTGGTATGGTTGAAGTGAGTAAATCAATCAATATTTCTAAGTTTATAGGTAGACTTGATTACATCATCCAACCTCACTAGATTTATATTGTGAGTTGACTTGATTCACTTATGTTCACCATGTTATAAGTATGATTGGGTTGCACGATTGAGTTAATCTCAACTATCAGGTGTAAACTCATTTTTTATCCAAGGTTGGGGGCACATTTCCTTTGATATTTCTATATTTATGCACTTTCTATATTTGATATTTGTCTTAATATCAACTCTAATGGTTCATAATGATACATCTTTTGAAATCAAATTTTTAAAAGGCAAGGTAATTGCATCGATACACATGTGTACTCATAAACCTTACTCTCTTTCAATTTTAATCATTTCAATGATTTTGATTTTAGATTATATATATTGATTATACATTATAACATGCTTTTGGTTGTAGGCTAGTCACCAACAAAGCACTCAAGTTGGACTCACACAAAGGCAAGGTGTGTTATACACATCCATGTATGCATTTCTTTTCCTTTAAACTATCAAATTCATTACTAGATTAAAGTGGGGGGGGGATGTAGATACTATTTATGCATTAAATAGCACCTCAGTCTTGTACACTTGGCAAATACAAACCTTGGTTGTTATTCTTAGTTATAGACCCTTTCTGATGCTAAAAAAATCGCATACACTGTCTCTCTATGCCTATTGCTTATCTCTTAATCTGACCAATGTTATTATAATGACTCAAACCTCATGGCATACTCATAGTGCTATAAACATGATTATATTCCATCTTTTCAAGTTCTAGACCTGTGCCTATTTTCTAGTTGTCTAGACACTTGCATCCCAGTCAAACACCTACATCAATGCAAGTGTCCTAACCCAATGCAAGTGTTTAGTGCCCTTAAAGTCATCCAATTTGTAAATGAAATGTTTCCCTATGGTCGGTCTAAGTGATTTAATGTAAGCTATTCTCCAAAAATATTGGTATAAATACATGACCAATCTACATTCATTCCATACCTAGCACATACCTAACACATACCAAACAACTCACAAGGCAACTTGCCAAAAACATTCAATCGAGCATTTAAGTGAGCAAAGCTTTCTTATTTTCATATATTTCCATATCAGTCATAGGGATAACACATCCATAGGTCTAAAGTACTGAAGGAGCAACCCAAGAGCCATATTTTTCAAGTTACAAGCTAGGTCACTATTGTACTTTCTTATCATATATTGAATATTTATGCACACACGAGTCCACATATAGGGGAGAACTATATGATCCTGAGGCCCTCTTTAGAGTAGTGGATATGTAGGCAACACCCACTAATAGAGGGGTCTTTGGGGTTAGGTCAACACTATAAACTTGCTAACCTTTTTTCCCATAATCACTGTGAAGATGAAGAACTAGGGTTTTGCTATTTGACCAGAAGCAGTAGTCCATAAGCTAGAACTGAATATACCAGAGTGATGGAAATACAAAACCTAGAACATTATAGGTGGTCGCATCCATATCCAATAGGTATTATGTACTAGACATCTATGTCCAAGTCAGACAAAAGCATCAATACAAGTGTTTGAGATCACATAAGTGCTTAATCCATAATTTGATGGCAATCCCAAAATCTACTTCTAGTTTGATTCCTTCCTATTCTAGATCCATATATGTATTAACATCATAACCAAGTATCTTGTTTTCATTATGATTTTAATATCTAACATAGTTGTACTTTCTATTTTTAACATATCTCAATATATAAACCAAGAATATTGTTTATCTGAGTTTACAAGTTAGTTGGCCTGCTATAGAGATAGTTTATCACCCTTATACCCTAGACTATCTCCATCCCTTTTATCCATAGATTCCTTATTCTATATTTTAAGGTTAAACACTTTTCTTCCCCCATAGTGTGATGCGGGCTGAAATATTGTTCTGCATGGTAAATCTAGCTAATGGGTTCAATACCATCAAATATAGGAAAATCTAATTCAAGGCCGCATAGTGGTACTCTAAAACTACCATTGGATTCATAATCCCCATTAGTTCAGAGTGCTCTATTTTCAACATGGGGGTTGAGGATGCAATCATTCAACTTAGACAATTGAGATTTAAATTTTGTTTGGAGTTCATGAATATCATGTGCCATGGTGTGGGTCCTTGCATGAGTAACAACCATTTACCAGGGGGTCTAAAGATGCTGGAAAAAGCTGAGTGGAGTTATATGTTAAATTGATCAGCTTGACAGGATGATCACAATGATGTGATTTTGACACAGGTGAATAAATTAAAAAAAAATGCTTTCGAACTGCAGGTGGAAATATTTTTTATACGGGACTTTTTTTAGAAAATTTGAAATACTGCTTAAAATGACTAATGTGGTGAGAAAATCAAAATGGTGTATTCTGCCTATGGGATCCAAAAAATTACAATTACAATGAGATTGGTTGATTGTATGGCCAGAAACAGATCGAAATTCAAAGCTTATAGAAAACAATTACAATGAGATTGGCTCATTGTATGGCCAAAAAATGGATCATAATTTGGATATTATACAAAAAACTTAAATCATTTTTTTATCTTGTACAAATTATAAATAAAATTTCATGTACGGAGTTTGATGTTAATGAAGCAATACACTTAGACGGCATAGATTCATACTATAGACATTTCAATAGGAATAAATGATTCATACACGATGAGCATGAGAGAATCGATAGAAAAATGCCAATGCACATATACATGTTTTAAAATTTGACTTGTAGCAATGATGGATTTTTGCAAAAAACTTCAGATCTTGACATAGGTACAAATTAAAAAACTAATCTCGCAGTGATGATTGGATTTGAACTTTGGCTCGTAGCGATGACATTCTAGGGTGAAAGCTTAGTGCCACCACTCTATTTCCACTTTCCGAACAACAAGATCTCATTAGGGTAAGGTGAGAACATACAATGGACATAGGTGAATAGCCTTAACTTACTAAAGTTATTACAAAAACTAGCCATGAAAAGTGATATGATACTAGATGACCAGATCCTTCCTAAAACAAATTAGAACTAGATTGAAAATATGTGAAATTAAATCAAGAAATAAACATAAATTGATTGATTGTATTTAAAAAAATTATAATTTCATTACAATTAT
Organism: Torreya grandis; assembly: GCA_037957365.1. NCBI lineage: Eukaryota > Viridiplantae > Streptophyta > Pinopsida > Cupressales > Taxaceae > Torreya > Torreya grandis. Next base: position 1,111,894 of record JARHVA010000098.1, read on the forward strand.
CAGTGACCTCTTCAAGGGGGCAACCTCATTTGAGCAAGCTCAATTCAATACAATTAGTGGATTTCTCACTAGTCTAGACTCCTATTTATACTAATTTATCACTAAATAACTACTACTTCCCATGAATGTGGTATTATTATAATGGGCTCGAGGGTTGTCTTACAAAGCATATGCATTCATAGCCTTTTACTATGAAAAGAACTTACAAAAAGATGGTTAAGACAAAGGGTCCTAACATTTTCATCTTTTTCCAAAGTGCCTGCGTACTATGATTCCCAAGTTTCTAACTTATTTTCCAAAGAGCTTAGTGTGCTTCCATCTAACTAATGTGTTTCCATCTGCCTAGTGCATTTTCCATATGCTTGATATGATTTTAGTGCCTAACATGCTTTCATATTTCTTTGTATGTTCAAATGTGTGCCAATATGTGTAGTATTTGTTTTGTGCCTTATCACATGCTAATGTATTTTCTATGTTCCTTATTGTGTTTACTTATGACCTTAGTGTGTCCCTTATTATCTTGATGCTTATGCCATTGCATGATTGGGTTCTTAACTATAATTCGTAGTGATCTAGATTTTATTTAGATTTGGAAGCCCATTCCTAATAGGGTTTCTAACTCCAATTCTTCTTCGTATCTCTTTCAATGGTATGAAAAACTATCAAAATAAGGCCTAAGGATGTATTTTATTTCGATATTTCCTATTTCAACATTTATTATTGTTTTACACTCACCCATTTTTGTGAAAAGAAACAAGTGGCTTTACAAGTTTCAAGAAATGATGGCTCTACCACCTAGGAGATCTAGATGTGCAACTATTTTTTTAATTTTTATACTTTGAAGTGAAAAATCACACATGCACTTCAAAGTGGGGCAAAATGTAAACATCTAAAAATGGCCCTGTGACATTTGCTCAGTGTTATTTCATTTGTTTTTAGTGTACTTATCTATTTATCGAATATTTGTCCAAATTGAATGTTATTGGTGCATTGATTGACTCTTGATGACTTGCTTGCCCTTTTCATGCTTCCCCATTCAATTTCCCCATTATTTCCATGCCTCCTTCTCTCTATGTCAGGAACATTGTCGACACTTTTGTGGGCACTCCTTGTCCCTTTTATTAGTTTGTTGTTAAGTTGGTCCCTCCTATTTCCCTTAGAATGCTTTTCCCACTCCTAGCTATTAGAGGTTGGTATGCGTACCAATAGGGTCCTATTTTGAATTCAATTTTCTATACAAGGCAAGTGAGGTTGCTCATTTGAGGGATTTGAGATCTAATAAGAACAATCAAACATTCACAAAGAAGTCATAAGTAGACACAAGAGTGGTTAGGCAACCATTAGAGAATTTGTCATCATCTCAACTATCGTTCTATTGTGGAGCATTACTATAGTCCTCGTTGAAGTCATTTCCATTTATACAATTTACTATTTTTTGACATCTTTGTTTTCCACCCAAGGGTAGGAGATCAGAATCCACCCACTGAACACAACGCCCTAAACTCAATTTTTTTCCTTAAGACTCTAGGGCAAATTTAATCAAATATTGTAGGTAGACACACAATCATCAACTAAGTTTTCAACTATTTGCCATCTACTACAAGCACTCTTGGTGCTCCTAACCCCTGTTAGAAGCGCTTTGGATGTTCTTGACATCAAATTCCAATCATATCCATATGTCTAAGTGAGGTTGTTGATAGGTCCGAAAACACATTTCTAGGTTTAGATTTAGATGAAAAACCTCCGACAATAATTATTTGAAACGACTTGCCTTCCTTTAAACATCACTGAGGCTTAAACATGTGTTAGTTTTTACAATTAATTAGGAAGATAAACCTCTCTTTGAACATGAAAGGAACTTAAACATGGATTGATTTTGGTTTTATAAGTATTTTTTTGTTTATTAGAGAGCTAATTAGTTAGTTTGTTGGTATTAGGTGTTGCATGAATAATTAGCCTCCTTCGACTTAATACTAAGGTATTGAGGGATATCCATTACATCAAATTTCTCTGGGACAAGTAATAAGTGAAAATCATCTTATCGACAAAGCTAAGATTATTAATAGTTACAATATTTTTTGTAAGATAATTGTGCCTTCAAATCTAATAGCCTTATTTTAATGCTTTTATTTTTGGGGCGGTGACACTCATAACAGAACAAATGTGCATGCTTCTTAACATCTTCTAAGTTCAAACCTCGTCCATCAAAGGGCTTCCTACATTGACACCACAATTCACTAACTGAACATGCACTACTACTCCAATCGCACCAGCACACAAATACAAGAGCAAAAGGTCCACCTATAACATGGTGTTCACATGGGGCATAACATCAAGGGGATAATTATTGTTTAGTCAATATCATGAAAAGCCCGTTAATTAATTAACACCTTTGCCTCGCCAAAATACATAAACAAAAATAAAGTCCAGGCAATTTTTTTTTTAAACGCTCACCTCTAGTTAAGAAATTATTTTGATAACTCTCCTCCATCACAATAATTAAATTATACAATAACACTATTTCTACTGGGCCAAAGGCCAAGCTACATAAACCCTCCTGTCAGGGTTTCACAGTCCTTCACCTGCACCAATCGGTAATCCATGCATTGCCTTTTAATTCTTTTCCTAAATTAAACATAAGATAGTATTTTTTCTGTATCAAAATCTTTTTTCCGAGTTATTTTTGTTAGATTACCATCTGAGAAATTGTATTTTTCTGTCACTGTCGTTGTTTTTTCTTTCAGAAGTAATGGCGAGTGCTGTGTCTTCAAAATTATACCTTCCTCCAACTCAAATATATCAACCCAAATCAGGTAACGTGTTTCAAAATTTGAAGCCAATTAAAAAAACAAAGAACAGACACCCATGATAAAAATTGATATCAAGGACCATATAATGGCAATTATGTGATATGGGTTCATTGATTTTTTCAATTTTTTTTTGTAGAAGTAAGAAATTTTATTCATGGAAAGGAAGCAGCCAATCTTCTGTAAATTTGCAATAGGTACGGTACTTTTCAGTCCTTTTAGCATTCCTAATTAGCTGCTATAACCGTTGGATACTACCTGTTGTCTATCCAACACACAGACACAAGAAAATCTGAAATAAATTATATTCAATATTAGAGTAATAATAATTGGAAGTGTTGTAGTCCAATTAGTGCGGATTACAAATCCTTGAAGATACTGACTAAAAAGAGATGAGGCTTGGTTTGAGTTTGACGGAATCAATACCCCTTAGTCCTTGGCACTAAGCTCGAGCATATGATACATACAGGCTGCAAGGTTCTTGACCGGGATGTTTATCCTTAAATAAAAAAATTTATTAGAGTAATGATATAAAATATCTGAATAGCTGTGAATAGGATGAATAGTGGAATGAATATATGTACGAGTCAAGGCACATGTATGTTAGCTTGTGCCCCTCTGATTTGATAGGTCGTTACTTTTCCTAACGATCTAATGAATTTTAGCAAGTTGACTGTATAACAGTAACTTGCTGTACTTTTAATTGTTTGCAACATTAATATAGCTTCTTTATTTATTTTTGTATGCAAAACTCACAATCTCTAGAGGCTTATTACCTCTTTATTGGGTTGTAAGATGCTCGGTATGTTGTTCAGCTGATCAGTAACTGCTCCCGGTTGCTTCTTATGGTAGGATAACCGCAGTGATGTTGTATATCATAGTTGCAACTTGTAATAGACTTCCAGAGAGAAGCTTCTCCCAAATTTGACTCTACTCTTCAGGTTAATGAGCACAGTCAATTCTTTGCCCAGTTATTTCAGGGTTTCAGAGTAGTTATGATTCAGTACAGGTTCGAGGGGACCAAATTTACGGCAGCCTTTTCCTGCAGTCTAGACTTGGTACTCTGCAATAGACACACTCTAACCAAGCGCACTCAGATTTGAGACCAAATTTCACACTTAATTGAATTCATATGATAATATTATTGAGCATTGGACACACACGTCACTTGTGTCATTGCTTGAAATACAAACACGAATAAGAAGACATTCAGACACAGTCCCTCTATGGATTTGAGTAGTTCTTGCTACTTCCTGCTCTCTTACAGTCAGTCACCTCTCTTTCCTTACTGAAGCAACTCTCACTCTTCCTAAGCTCTCTCTCTCTCTGAAGCTAACTTTCCCTAACTGATTTGGATCTCTTATGTGTCTTCACTGCAGTCTGGAGTGCCTCTTTGAGTTCCTTTGTTCTTGGAACATGGTCCAAATAGAAAAATTCATCATTCTGGGCAGTTACGCTTTTTTGTAACCAACGCGAGGGAAACCGCTGCTTACTGCAGACCGGCGGTTTTAAAACCGCTCCTTTTAACCAGTGGTTTTGTCATCTTCCAAGAAGGGGTCAATTTGAAACCTGTGTGATGACTAAAACCTTCTGCACTTGATGTTCTTGGAGTGTTGGAGCTCTTGTGATGTTTCTCAGGTCTATTTGAATTTCTGATCATCTTTGACAAGCAGAAGAATGTCAACACCGCCGACAAGTTACAAACAAATCCCAACATGCAACATATATTTTTTTGGGTGATGCAATATTGGTCATCAACCCCATGTGCTCTTGCATCAAGTTATGAAATCAACATGAAAAATAATTCCATAATTATTAGTTTTTGGCCAGGTGTTTAGACTAATGATTGAAAAGATTTAAAGGAACTTCCATCATAACTAATTCCATAGCTATTCTAGATTATCTGATTCGAATTGGCATTCAGTTAATTCTTTACCAGTTTCTTCATTGCCACCAGAGCTCCCTTGGCCTTGGATGCTAGGAGAGGTTCTATGGTGAGTACCTTGCTTCCTCCTAGGATTAGTTTGGCAGTTTTAACTATTATAAATTATTTGATTTGAATCAGCATTCAGTTAATTCTTTGCCAGTTTCTTCTCTGCCACCAGAGCTTCCTCAGCCTTGGATGCTAGGAGAGGTTCTAGGTGGAGTACCTTGCTTCCTCCTAGGATAACTCAGCTGACCCCCTCAGCTCTTTGCACTCCACGATGAGAATTATCAGATCCTGCATGGCCCTTTCACAGTGATAAATTATGGTGCCTTGGGCTCTTCTAGTTTGAAACTTGTTACAGATTTAATTGATGATGGCACTGAAGATTCTACCGGCCCAAGCCTTGTTACAGATATATGATGCGTTTTCAGATCTTGTATTGGCCTGCTCACATACCTTGTACTCTATTGGGGGTCCTTCCTCATATGGCTATTTTGTACTTGTACTCAGTCATATGGTTTGAGTTTTACTGCTTTAGGTTTACCCCCTCTTATTCATTTTCATTGCTTTAATTCCTAGTTTTTAGGTAGTTCTGGTTTAGGGTCCTTACCCTAGTACTTTTCTAATGTATCTGTTTGTATTCTTGAGTCCCATTGACCTATTTTGGTCACTCGTGTACATTAACGTAATTTATTTCTTTCTATACACCGAGTCAACTCTTATTCTTCAGCTTCCAGATCGTTCCCTTGAGTCATGGGACTGTACTATACAGCAATGATAAGATATCGGAATATCCTATGCCAAGTTGGTAACCATTTCTTAGTATTTCTAGATATTGAGCATTCCATCACTTTTGCTTTTGCACGCCTGCTGCAGCCTTCTTACTTGAGCTAACTACTCTTTGGACAACATCTGATTTGTGTGGAGTGCCTTAGTAAGCACTTCATATGGATGGATTTTAGGAAGCCGTCAATGCTTTTAGGCATATTTATGTCTAAGGATGCAGCCTTTAACAATCTATAAACTTGGTTTCTCAGACTGTTTTCTTGGTTTTTCAAAATCAACACAATCATCAGAACCTTGAGAGAAAATTGATATAATTAATAATAGCATTATATTTGCTGTATTTGGATTTGATTTGCAGTTGGTGAGACTTACGAATCAGGGATGTATCCATGCTTATTTGTTGCCGGCATTTGAGCCTGACATGGGAGGTTTGGAACTTTGGACCATCCGATGGGCCCCAATGAGTGAGATCCTGACATCCCTAAAGACTTGTACATTTATCTGAATTGTCTGCAACCACTCGCTGTTTGCTGGTAAATACGCCTTGATAAAATCCTGCAAATTTTTTTTAGTCAAACTTTTTCATGTCATGAGAGAGGACAAGGCAGGCCCTTACCCATACATGCGTTGTACTTATATGATAAATGCTCAGATGTGAACAATCATTCAATTGTGGAAATGCACACATAGATGCATGGGAGATTGACTGAAATGTATGATGGAAGTTTTTTGCATTTTTTGCAGAATATAGAATTGCTCATGAATTGTCTTCACACATGCGTGCCACTGATCAAAAATGTCAATGAGCACATTCAAATCCATTGTCAAAATACTTTATTTTTTCTAAGATATATCAAGGACAAACAAAAAGTATATTAACCTCTATTTATGGTGTGCTTTATGATACCTTAGCAAAGGGGAAGGAAATTCCATTTACTATTGTCATACATTAGTCTAACGGGTAAGATGTCCTTAAAAATCAACTATAATATCTATTAGAAAAAGGTTTTTGGAAAAAACTGCGTGAGATATTTTATTTCAAAAATCGCTCACATTTTTTTCCAAAAATCTTTTATTAATGATATGGACTGTGGACGCCTAAAGTATCTATAATATCTATGTTCTACTAATTTTGGGCGACAGATAAATAAGGTACGAGGGATTGACATTTGGAGAGCTAGAAAGACCCACCAAATTACAAGGAAAAGCACAGGGGATAGAGGAGCTTATCCCATAGGATACCCTCTCAAAATACACCAAAACAATGTAGACAAAATAAATAAATAAAACATAAACTAGTGAGTATGATTACTCACAAGCAACTACATTCTGCATCACATTACACATTTTGAAATATGAATCAACAGAATAAAAATACAATGATACTCCATGATCCATTATAGATTAAAAAACGTAAAGGTCTGATTCTAGAGCAAGACAAAGACAAAATGGCATATAATGACATGTCATGTGATACAATGGCAATGATATAGATGATGAAGCAACATGGAGAAAGCAAGTGACAGAACTCAAACAGCCTATGCTTGGTCCTATGCTTCCATGCCATGTGACAGGGTCATTGTGATTGCCACTCTCTAAATCGTCTTGCTTGTCAAATATTCTTAGTGTCACCCCAGCCAATCCTTGCTGCAACTCAGCACTCTCGAGTCAGTCCCAACATGAATCCAAGATGTAAAACAAGACTTCCAAAACTGAAACAAGGCCGCTGTTGCACTTCCTTACATATGTTCAATTTCTGCTCCATTGTTTTCCTTTTTTTCCTCATCTTGATTGCTGGTGTGAAAAGTCTGCTGAAAATGACTTGATTTAGGTTTTCATAAAGTTTCAATAGGGCGGGGGCCCATACATACTTTATTAAAAATGTTTTTTTTTTTTTTCCGCACCAGATGCTTTTCAATGCCTATCCCTTTGGGAGACCTCTTGCTGCCCCCAGTATGCTTGAGGGATGACAGGGCATACCCATTTCCTACAATTGCTTGCGGGGCATTCTTGGGGACGTATCCTTGGTGTTCCCTCATTGGACGGTTGGGGATGTCTGCATCCCGTCCCCTAGTCCCTCAAATGAGGGAGGGCAGGGAGGATGAGGGGACTCGTCCCTAAAATTGGGGATGTGCCCCCAGGTTAGACAAATTTAAAACATCAGAGTTTGAGTTTACTGCAAGATGGTGAAAAAACAACACACATTAAAAGATCATATGGAACAATGAAAATGATATAAATGATAATGCAACATGGAGGAAAGAGAGTAGCAATGTTCAAACAGCCTGTGCTCAGTTTTGTGTTTCCATGTGCTGTAACAATGCCTAAGGTTCGTCATCACTGCCACTTTTTGAATTGTCTGGCTCATCAAACATCTTCGGTGACACCCCAACCAATCTCTGTTGCAACTCAGTACCCAAAACTCACTCCCAATATGCAAAACAGGCTGCCATTACTGAAACTCCCCTTTTCAGGCTGAATTTCTTTTCTATAAAATCTTGTTTCCCTTATTTTCTTCTCCTCATGGTTGATGGCATGGAAAACCTGCTTATAATGAGCAGATTTAAGATGTTTGAGGGTTTAAGAGAGTGGAAGCATCTATGCATACTTTATGAAGTGTTATTGTGGGGACTATGGGAGGCATCCTTGCATCCCTGGGATGTTCAAAGGACAACTCACTGCCCCTCTTATTCGGAAACACTTTGGGATGTCCCTGGGGATGGGCTGTCGTAGTAGGCGATGCCCTGGGACATTTCCCTGTCATCCCTTCATTTAGGGGATGGCTGGGCATGTCCCCAGCTTGTCTTCTAGTGGGATGGGATGTAAACTGGGGATGTATCCGTGTTAGATGGTATAATATTAAAAGTGCTTGAGGGTACAATGTACTGCCCTATTTTCACAGTAAAAATTATTACCTTCTAAACATGGAAGACATAAATAAACCAATAGGATGACAAACTTGAAGTAGCAAGTTTCCAGTTGTCAGACAAAATAATGTGTGTTTGGATGAATTTTTATAATTATAATATCCTTGGAGCCATAATGAGATCTAAATGAAACGAAGCTTACATGTATGGACAGTTGTGACTTGCAATACAGTTGGCACAAGTAGCAGATGAGACAGTATGAAAGAAATAGTATAGCTGTCAAAAGATTCGCTACTTTGATGCAGTAGATAATTTCTTATTTTCATATGCTTGGTGGATGTTAGTGTCCATAAATGGAGGACGATATAACTTCCAGACTGTATAATTTGATGGAATATAGTTCAATCATCAGATTTTGTAGAGCTTGAATTTTTTCTCTTAAAGGGGAGGATGGGAATGTGGTTTTGGGAAAGTGCTGGTTGAAAAATATTTGAGGAAGAAAGAGGAAAAAGAAAAGCCATTATGTATTCCCTGGAAGTCGAAAGGTAATCGATTGAGTATAAGATACCAACAGATAAGAAAGCATTCCTCTTAAAATTCAATGTATAAATGATAAGATGTTTCTTATTCACTCACTTCAATTTTAGATGAGTCATTTTCTAGATCATCGCCTTAATCTTGAAAGTTTGAAACGTATATCATGCATACAATACCATATTTCTTGTTTATTATTAGGTTGCTCTGTTTCCTATTTTGGTAGAGGGACTTGTAATGCTGCTTGTAAGTATTATGTAGTTATATTAAACTCTTCATTTATATCTCTTTCTAGGAGCCACTGATCTTTTTGGAGATTCTTAGTATCATGTACACGTCTTGAAATGTATTGATGTATCACTTATGTTGTTATGATTTTTTTTTGCTGCTTGTTTACGCCACTTTTATTTTAGTTTTATAATTGTATATACAAATTACTGCATTTCCAGTTGTAGTCAATCCAATTGCAAGCTCATTGTATCATATGACATACCTTATAGTAGAGATACATGTGCTTAAAGGATGTACCAGGCGATGGAATGTTGGATAAATTACCGAACTGTAAATGTCATATTTCATGAAGGGATGTTTCAAACTGGCTATTAAAATTTCCAAAATTCTTTTTTTGTTCCTTTAGATTTTTTTACTTATCCTAGGAAGCAAACTATTTTCCTTCAGGCTTTAATCTATCTCCCTGGTTAGGCAAAAGTTCAACCATCGCATTTATTTCTAATGGTTTGTGATGTCATGATCAAACTCAGAAATAAGAGGGATGGATTAGTGATGCTGTGGCAAATTCTAGCTAATCCAAAACATTCTGGAATATTAGCAACCCATGTCTTCTGTTTTGTATTGGTTGCAAGAAATTATCAGGTTGTTGGGGTGAATGACCATAGAAACTGGGAGACGCATCCCCCAGTATAGGGGACACATCTGGGAGATGCGAGACGGGGGTGTGGATGTCTCCAAAGTCTTGGACTCTTCGTTTGGAGTCTCCTGTATTTCCTACGGTCGTCTCCTCGAAAAATTCAGGTCTCCTGATATATATGTGTGTGTGTGTATGACTCCAAACGAAGACTCCACACACACACACACACATAATTTTAAGACAGGAAACATGAATTTTTGGAGGAGATACCTGTAGGAGATGCAGAAGACTCTAAACGAAGACTAACTCCATATATATATAGACTTCCTGCATCTCCTCCAAAACTTCATGTTTCCTGCCTTAAAATTATATATATGTATATATATGTGGGGACTTTGTTTGGAGTCATATTATATATATATATAGACTTCGCTCGGAGTCATTATATATATACCACCCCCAATAGATAGAGATAGAGCCCATTAAACTCAACTTTATATGGATATGGTTGCCCCCCCTGCCGCCCCCCCTCTATATAAACAGGGCCCATTAAATCTATATGGTGGCCCTCCCCCCCCCTCAAGATAGAGTTTTTTTGGCCTCTATATAAATAGAGTTTTTTGGCCTCCCCCGCCCCCCCCCCTCTATATAGATTGATTAACTCTATCCCATCTATATAGAGAGGGGGGCCACTGTCTATAGTTAATCAATCAATCAATCAATCAATCAATCAATCAATCAATCAATATATATATATATATAATGACTCCGAGCGAAGTCTATATATATATATAATATGACTCCAAACAAAGTCCCCACATATATATACATATATATAATTTTAAGGCAGGAAACATGAAGTTTTGGAGGAGATGCAGAAGTCTCCATATATATATAATTTTAAGGCAGGAGATGCCCATAGGAGATGTAGGAGACTCCAAACAAAGACTCCAAGACACACACACACATTAGGACTTAAAACTTTAAAACATAAATGTGAAGTTGATAATAAAAACATAATAAAAAAATCCTACAGCAGCTCCATTCATCTGATTGTTCTCCATTTGCAGCCAGAACTAAAGAACACAGAGCAGGAGACATATCACTGTACTGGATTTTATGTATCTTAGTTTTCAGAAATTTAAATATATAAATCCCTGTCTCCATCTCCTGGTGACTATGGGTGAATCCAATCGAATGACTAATTTCTTTGATCTGAAAAGGGCTTTCAACTTCTTTAGTACCTGCAAACAGACTATCATCCAAATGGAATCTATTTTATCATGCAGTGTTGTGCTTTCCGAAAAATACTATCTACTCTTTTTGGGCAGCATACCATTCAAATAAGCTCATGTCAAACTAAGGTTGTTCAAGAAGCAATTCAAATATCAGTCTCATGATGACGGGAAGCTGCTGAAAATGAGGCTGACAGGTTTCATATGAATACAAACTAGCAGATCTCTAATGATTGACCCAATCAAGCCGATCAATTTGCACTGCAAAGCGGGTAGGCTCCATCTGCCAATATGCAAATCTCGCAGTCCAATCAGAAAGGGCATGCCTGCAAAAAAGAAGGTGAATCTTCAGTGATGACCAACAAGTTATCTTAGTCAAGAAGAAACCTCTCAACTGTATTGAATGGTTTTTCTTAAAGTTCTGTTTTATTCCCTTGGTATGCTATCATTATTGCCATCGTCAAAGGTGAAACACCGTGGGATATCGTACCCTGACATCATTAAGGTTGCAATTTCAAGTTGCTTGATAAAATTGTTTCTTGTTAAGATTCATAATAGGGTAGGCATCTGTAAACATTACTCGGAGTTGAGCCCAGAGTAACGGGGTGGCATGGAAGCCTGTTTTTTCACTGTCATAAATAGCTTTTAAGGAGACAATTGTAAAACTAAAACATTTAAAAAAAAGCTTGTGGTAGCTTTTAATATTACATCTGGACTCTTTTAGAGTGCTTAGATCATTTTTACTCACTGAGAATGACTGGCAGGTGATAAGATATTGCAGCAAAAAGGAACATGCATGAACCGAGGGTATTCTGTTACTGGATTGGCTTCAGCAGCAGGAAAAGGTGGTGGAGTGCTTGACAGACCTACAATAGAAAAACCTACACCAGGCCGTGATTCTGAGTTTGATCTACGGTAAATTTACCAGATAGGAACAACATATTATTGGTACATTTGTGTTTTGATTGTGTTGTTAATGCACTAAAAATATCTATTTCCTTGCAAATGGATTTAGACATAAATATTAGAGGGCGGGATTCTATGGTTTTCCCTGGACCTTCAGTCTTGCTGTCATTAAAAATTTAAAATAGATGTCACATCAAACTTTGTCTTCATCATATTCTGATTTTCCTCTTTCTTTGTGGTTACCATAAAAGGAAATCGAGGAAGGCATCTCCACCATATCGTGTATTATTGCACAATGATGATTATAACAAACGGGAGTACGTTGTGCAAGTTTTGATGAAGGTTATCCCCGGAATGACGCTTGACATCGCTGTTAATATCATGCAAGAAGCCCACATAAATGACATTGCAGTTGTGATTATTTGTGCTCAAGTTGATGCTGAAGAACATTGTATGCAGCTCCGAGGAAATGGCTTGCTTAGTTCGGTAGAGCCTGCTAGTGGTGGTTGTTAAGATATAATTCATATTGACTTCTCCAGAGCATTGTATATTTTGACTTGGGTTCAGTTGTAGCAGGTGTGCATGTCAATGTGGTAAGTTCTGCAGGACGAACTGGATGAATCTTAGAATGGAGTCTTCAGAGACGGACTGCTGAGATCTATATAACTGTGAATCTAACTCTGTAGTTCTCTGTGTACTTACTTGGAGGGAAAAAACGAAAGAGCATTGGGTCCCTGGCAGTAGTCAATGAATACATTAGAATAAGTCATAACAATAGCTAGCTGTTCATGCTGTTTGTGATGTTTTCTGTAGTCAATATATGTGCAGAATAAGTCAAACAATAGCTAGCTGTTCATGCCATTCGTGATGTTTTCTGTAGTCAATATATGTGCGAAAATTTTATTCTCATTATTGTATTCAGTCTATGGAAAGTTCATTTTCTCTGCTTTTCCTGAGCTGTAACGACATTCTCGTCTCTCACATATTGTTGAAATGCCTGTGAAGAAGCCCTCTTTCTATCCGGGCAATATTGTTGTTCTGTTTCTGAGAGGTGAACTAAAACCAAAAATATTTGGAGTTTAGGAAGGCATATCGCATTAGATATGTATGGAAGAACTTCTCTTCTACTTCTGATGACTTGGTTTGTGTGTGTGTGTTGTATTTCCCAGACTTATGTTATCCGTTGTCACAAGAATTCTTTCCCGAATTGTACCCATCTAATACAAAGCTACTCACAAGTGTCTTTATACTCCGACAATGTTTGGACCAAACACCTAAGCTGTATGAAAACTATGTTTCATACCAACTGATTACTCTGACTCGAAGCACATGGGCCATATGAAATGACAATAAACTCTCAATACCGACAGTACTCAATAAAAATTGACGCAAGCTAATGACTCTATATATTGAAAAGGTCTGTTCATAATTTTTTTTTGAAATCATTGTATTGCTTGTCATATGGGAAGAGCTTTGTATCTGAAAGACGTTATTTTATTGTCCATTAAGGCCATTGTTTTTGTGAATTTTTAGATGTAGTAAATATTTCATGATTGGCGTGCTCTCTATTGTTGATCAAAATTTGAGTTATAAAAATATTCTCTATTTCAAAATAAGTAAAACAACTCCAGCATTAAATTGAGATTAACAGGGTATCCTTTGTTATTGAGAAAAATTCTGAGTCATTATAATGTGCTTTATTTAATACAAGTATAGAAGCATACGCATGAAATGAAGCTTTGTGCATCGCATCTCATACATGATACATTTTGTTGACTGACGTTTATGATGAATGAGCAGCTTTATAAGAATTGTTGGAAATTAGAATTATATAGAGTAAGATTCTTCTGGATTCAACTGCGTGAGATTGATTTTGCCCAACATTTCCACCAGTGGAACCATCTTCAGGGGAATAAGAAATGAAGCCAGTGGCTCAAATGGTATATATATTCTTGTAGCAAAGTTGGAAGAAAGACAACCCCTCATTTATTAATCTCCACATTGATGTGTTGTATTTAAATACAAGTAAAAAAGAGAGATTATTTATTCCTTTGTGTACTCTCTATGCAAGAGCTTTGCATTTGGGGCATCTTTTTTCTGATTCATTTTTTTTTTGCTATTGGATTGGCAATTTCCTAATAGACATTTTTCCCTCCTCACCATGGGCAAGTATGGGCAATTTTAAAAAAAATTTATACTTATATGTTGAAGCGGTGAACCGTATCAATTTGGTTCAAGACAACATAGATAATGAAAATTGTTAGAGAACCTGTGCATAAAACAAGTCTTACATAATTTGCAGGAGGCGATGAGCCTCTAAGACCGAACTTTTCGTTGAAAGCCTTCTTATTTTTTGATGGACTTGTATAATTTTTTTCAAATTCGCACAAGAATTATATCCAACCTTTAACTATGCCTTCTTATTTTTTGATGGACTTATATAATTTCTTTCAAATTCGCACAAGAAATATATCCAACCTTTAACTATAGGCTAACTCATTTACTTTCTGAAATTATGTATGGTTCCCAATGGCCTGGACTGTAGACAGTATGTGGCAACTCTAAGCTAACACTCCATGAATGCCAAATGCAAATGTGAATTCTTGTAGCTGAGCGAAATGCTGAAGTGCTTTGGTAAATAAACCAACCAATGGATGATTGACAAAGTGGAGAATGGTTCATACACCATATTCTTGAAACAAATGGTATAGAATGGTTCATACACCATATTCTTGAAACAAATGGTATAGAATGGTTCATACACCATACGATGGTTCAAGTGTTTGTTTTTGATGCCGAGTTTGTCATGTGTCTCAAGAAAGGGGACGGAGTTTCCAGAATGGAAAACCAGAATGGAAAAAACATTCTTGGATTATTTCGATCTGGGGGACATCCCTTTTCCAAGTTAATGTTAAGGTGTGAAAATTGCACCCGACTACTTGTAGTTATATTGTTGATACCAGATATGTAATTTGGCAATGATCACCATGGAATATATGTTGGTTTATGATTGTTGCAATAGTGAGATCAACCACCACGTGTCTATAAGCTCTCTCATGAAAGTTTCATATATAATATTTTAGTTTATATACAAGAATGCCAATATATGAAACCGGTCATGATTGTTGCAATTTGTAGTTTATAATATTGACCAGGGTGATCAAACATTTAGCTAGATATTCAAATCTTCTTTTGAGTCAAAGGAAAAAAAAATGGTTTGAACTATAGCTACTGTAATCCTTCTACTCATGACAACACTTCAGATGTATATTGTTATTGCAAAACATAAACATATATATACATATATCATTCAATATTTCATGTAGAAGCAATAAATCGAAATCATATTAAGCGTGTTTCAAATGTTTAGTTTATTTAATTATCGATTTATATTAAAATTCTCTTACAAGAGTTGGAGCTTGCTTTGTGTAATATTGGGGGTTCTTAGGGGCCACTTAGATTGGCTCACTTTGGATTGGAGCCATCCTAGTTGGCTCCCCAAATCAATGCTACTCCAATTGGTTCTCCCTTGATTAGCGTCACTTTGATTAGCTATCTAGAATGGCATGACTCGGATTGGCTCACACCAAATCACCTCCATGCCTACCATGTAGATCGACCCCTCTCCAATCGGCTCACCTTAGATCGATGCCACCTCAATTGTTCACCTTGACCAATGCTATGCCCATTTGAGCTCAACACCACTCTAGTGGGCTATATCTAGATCAATCCTCTAGAATTGGCTCTCCACAAATCGACACCATGAGGATTGGTTCTCACAGATCGATGCTCACACATTGGTTCTCCTTGAGATGGCACATGGTCTAAGGATACTATTGCTTAATAGACTTGACCCCAACTCTACCAATACCAAAGTGTATTACCATCGACACTACCCTGTTCAATTATGCAATGTTACTTTAGTTAGCTCTACACCAGTGTGGAATTCACATCACCATGCATGGGAAACTAAATCGTCACTAGCACCCTCAACAAGCCCAAAGACGTACTAAGGCAACAAGGAAGATGAATTGTTAGCTATCAAACATTATGGATCTGAATCATTTTGTAATTGATCTTGATGTAATTGAGCTTTCTTGTAATCAAACGCACATGCACGTGCACGCATGCATGCACACAAACACAAACACACACGCATGTGCGTGCACACACACACACACACACACACACACACACACACATTCAACCTTGAGGGTCATCATCAATGGGAGCTACACATGGTTCTCCCAAGTACTTTGTTCTCCCATAGTTTTTTTATCTAAATAAATCAGCTAGGATGTTCTCCCCTAGTCATTAAGCATGGGAGTTCTCATTCTTAGTATTGCGGTTCATTGATCAAATATAAACTATTCATATTCTTAATGAATATAATAACAATATTATATTATCTCATTGTCTTCATGAGTGTGTAATAGTCTTATTTGTTAATGTTCATTGTTGCATGTTTGTTTTTAACATGGTAATTTACTATCTAGGTTAACGCGTTTTTCCTCACACCACCATCTTGGGCCCCATGGTGTGAATCATTGGTATTAGAGTAGATCCCACACCATTATGTTGCTTGGTTTCTCCACCAATTCAAGGAATTGGTATTAGAGAATAGAATTTTGTCATATCATCGTGTCATTGGGTTTCCACACTAAGTCAGAGAATTGTTGTTAGATTGGTTCCATGATCGACTCAATGCTTATTAATGAATTCCAACAACTGCACGTCTCCTTTGTTGCGTTCAAGGAGAAAGCAAATGAGAATTCAAATAGTTGCCAAGTAAAAACAACCCTTTTAGATTCTTTCAACAAGAACCAACACTCGAAGAGATTTAACATCTCTAAAAATAGAATCAACATTTGCTAGATGCATTCAAGTCAAACTATCTAGGTTAATGTGTTTTTCCTCACACCACCATCTTGGGCCCCATGGTGTGAATCATTGGTATTAGAGTAGATCCCACGCCATTATGTTTCTTGGTCTCTCCACCAATTCAAGGAATTGGTATTAGAGAATAGAAATTTGTCATATCGTCATGTCATTGGGTTTCCACACTAAGTCAGAGAATTGGTGTTAGATTGGTTCCATGATCGACGAAATGCTTATTAATGAATTCCAACAACTACATGCACATCTCCTCTGTTGCGTTCAAGGAGAAAGCAAATGAGAATTCAAATAGTTGTCAAGTAAAAGCAACCCTTTTAGATTCTTTCAACAAGAACCAACACTTGAAGAGATTTAACATCTCTAAAACTAGAATCAACAATTGCAAGATGCATTCAAGTCAAACTATCTAGGTTAACGTGTTTTTCCTCACACCACCATCTTGGGCCCCATGGTGTGAATCATTGGTATTAGAGTAGATCCCATGCCATTATGCTGCTTGGTTTCTCCACCAATTCAAGGAATTGGTATTAGAAAATAGAAGTTTGTCATGTCGTCATGTCATTGGGTTTCCACACTAAGTCAAAGAATTGGTGTTAGATTGGTTCCATGATCGACTCAATGCTTATTAATGAATTCCAACAACTACATGCACGCCTCCTCTGTTGCGTTCAAGGAGAAAGCAAATGAGAATTCAAATAGTTGCCAAGTAAAAACAACCCTTTTAGATTCTTTCAACAAGAACCAACACTTACTTGAAGAGATTTAACATCTCTAAAACTAGAATCAACAATTGCAAGATGCATTCAAGTCAAAGGAGGAAACCCTCTATGATGCCATTGGGAAATTAGTAGACCTTATAACATGAATTGCTCATGTCATTGACCTTATCCTCTATGGCATACTTCAAGTTGAGCATAAATTTAGACAAGTCATGCAAAATCTATAGCAAGACCCACCTTCATAGGAGGAAGAACTAACACAACTTCATGTGGAGTTTGAATGGTTACACACGACAAAACAAGTCACTAGTGGCTCAACACATCCAAAAATGACATGTGATGCTCAAAACATGAGAGATGAACACTTGGTAAGCACTTTTCATTCCCAACATTGTGATTCCTTGTTAGATTCATTTGGTAGCTTTGAGAAACACACCAAAGGCATTGGTTCCAAGTTATTATAGAAAATGGCCTACGATGGCCAAGGCATCATAAATCCCCTCTTTAGGTGGATATGAGAGCAAAATACAATGGTCTGGGATACATTCGCTCAAGCATGGGTAGAGAGGGTTTTGCACACTTCTCCCCAAAATCGAGTGCCGATATTACTTCCAAATCATGCTCTAC
The DNA here is from genome assembly GCA_037957365.1 of Torreya grandis. Taxonomy (NCBI): domain Eukaryota; kingdom Viridiplantae; phylum Streptophyta; class Pinopsida; order Cupressales; family Taxaceae; genus Torreya; species Torreya grandis. Next base: position 1,130,066 of record JARHVA010000098.1, read on the forward strand.
ACCATATGTGCGTTTTCAATCATGCGTGTAGTGCCCCAACCCAACAACTCTTCAATATTGTTAAAGGAAGCACACAAGCATTCCAACATTGCTTTGTGCAACAACTAGCTCAAACAAGAGTGTAGGTGTTTCAATAACACTCCGCATGACAATACCCTTCAAAAATTGCACAAGCCACTCATCAATGCTTTGTGCATCAACAAATCCAAGAAAGACAATCGTCTCAGCTGTGCGAATGAAAAAGGCATAGATCTGACAACCCTACCATATGTAACCATTGTGGCCACGAAGATGGTGCATCAGGATAGTGTTGGGATCATCATCCTTGTGGTCTTTATGGAAGAAGTAGCCATTGCAAGTCTACTTGTTGATTTTATGATATCCTTGCACATAAAATTGGCCATTGTGTGAAACTACACTGCACTTTGATAGTTAGAGAAGAGTTACCTCCATGCTTAGGCACCACTACAAGGACCAAGATTCTAGTATCAATAACATGCTGAACAAAAATGCATCATGTTACACTTAAATCACACATACACTAGTATCAACATTTCGTTCTCAAGACAATGTTGTGCATCAGTTCACCTCTATCAAAAGTGAACTTGTGTCATTAGTAGGCCAACATTGGTAGCTTCAAAAAGACAATTTTGATGTGTCCAACATATCTTCTGCATACATTGGAATCCTCGTAGTTCTCCTTAGGATTCATTCCCACATGACTTCTCTATCTCACTCTTGTTCAATAGTCCTTTACCATAGTTAAACTCTTACTGCACAAATGCTTCCATTGTCTTGATTGGGATTCGTATCATACTTCTTCACAACTATCTCTTATAGGTTTCACTCTTGCACATAGATCGTCATGTTCTAGAGCACACCATCCATCAAAATTTGAGTTCTAATACACTCTCATGTACAAAGAGTCCATACGCATCCCTAGAGGAGTCATAGTGGATATGCACACACCCCCAAAGTGTTCACACATATCCCTTGGAATTAACATACATCCATAGTTTTACACCAAGATATTAGGAACAATGATGGACTCTTGAACATCTATAGACTTAGTTTTCATGTTTAAAGGACGATGCAAGCACCAAACTACCATACACGAAGACATCTACACGATACCACTCAACATGATATATAACTTTTGGACATTAACATCAAAGAATAATCCAGTAGATGTACATCTCTTCTCAGGAATATGACATCCTACATTCCTTCTCGAGGATTGGATCTATCAATGTTGACAAGACATTATTATGCTTGAATTCATACACAACAATGTTTAGTTTGGTCTAATGAAATCACCCATAGGTCCTAGGATCAATTTTGTCTCAAATCTATGAGCAGTAGGGGCTATTTGTTTCTAAGGTGTGATTAATGATTTGAGCAAAAGAGGGGCAAATCAAGACCACTATCTGGTAGTGCTATTATGGTCATCATACGGACACCGCAATGTCCTACATGGAGGTACCCCATTGTGCAAATCTTGCTTATAGCTCTAGGCCTATGTAGAGTGCTATGAAGCAAAATGGTCCTAAATTCCAATGCCAATTGTCTTATAGACCAACACTCCATCACAAAAGAGCATCCTTAGCCAATGCTTTGTTCGATTGGCATTTCCCATATTGATGTAGGTTAACAAAGAATTTGTGTTAGGCTCAATTCCAACTTCTGCACTATTTGGTGCCACTCTAATTAGATCATCCCCAGATTGGCATCATCTTAGCTGGCTCTCTAAGTCAATACTACTATAATGGGCTCTCCTTGAATTGACATCACTCATATTGGCTATCTAGATCGGTGGTATTCTAGTTTTGGCTCACCTTGGATCAATGCCACCCCTGTCATCATAACAATGCCACTCCGATTATCTCACCCTGGATGATGTCACCTCAATCGGTTGCTTAGAACAATGCTAATAAGATTGGTGCTACTCGTGTTTGATATCTCTAGACCAGTGCTCTCCATTTGGATCTTCCTGGATTGATGCTATGCATATTGTATCTTATAGATTGGTGCTTTTACAATTGGTTCTCAACATGGTACACAATCTAAGTATTACAGTGCTTAAATTAGTGCTAATTATATCGGTAACAATTTCTAGCACCACTAACACTATGTCTACCATCTCTATGGTGCTACTTTAGTTTGATGTACACCAACGCGTGATCCACACCACTGCACATGTGACATTGAATCTTCATCAACGCCATCAACATATGCACAGGAAGTTGTATTGACGCAACAACAAATAATATGAACCATCAACCATTGATTGTTACAGAACCAAATCATTTTATAATATTGATCGTTATAGAACCGAACCATTTTGTAATTAATCTTGATGTAATTGATCTTTCTTGCAAACCAATATATACACTTGTATTCCAACTCGAGGGTTATCATCAACAAGAACTACATGGTTATCCCATGTTCCAAGGTCCTCCATAGTTTTTATAGCTATAAATATCAACTAGGATGTTCTTCCCTAGTCTCTAATCACATGAATTGTCATTCCTAGTCTTCCACTTCATTGTACGCATATGTACTATATTGATTCATAATGAATAGAATGACATTAATACACTATCTCATTGTCTTCATGAATGTGTAATAAATTTTGCATTGATTTATGTTACATGTTTGTTTCTAACACAATAATTTACTAGCCAAGGTTATTGTGTTGGTCCCAAATCCACCATCTTGGTGTTCAGCATGAAATATACTGAGAGGGGGGGGGGAGTTAATCAGTATATTATATATCTTTTACTTAATCTGATTTCTTTTCTTTAATCACTTAATCACACATTCAAGATATGCAATAAAACTGAAACAATAACATGCACCACACAAGAGTGAGACACCAGATTTTTACGTGGAAATCCAAATTGGGAAAAACCACAGAGAACAATCTCAAGTATATGAATGAGCACTAACTCAAATTACAAAGTTCACAAGCACCAACTTGCAGGAGCACCAACCCCTTTGCTGAGCACCAACACAACTATTTGTGAGCACCAACCCACAGGAGCACCAACCCCTCTTGTGTATAAAACACGACTATCTCTCAATGTTGCTTACTCAACAAATGATAGAACTCTACAATATCTCTTGCTTTTCTCTCCTCTAAAACAAATACAAACCATGCACTCTCTTGTATATTACAAATGGCTTCTCAAGCCTTTATTTATAGATTTCCAAATGACCTTTGGCATTCACCATTTATGACCCTTCAATCCTCATGAAAAATGGCGCCAAACTTGTATGACCCTTCGTATCCTCTCATTTGAAAAGTCACATGGTGACCCTTCATGAGCAAATGCATCTTTTCCTCTTTTGTCTTTATCTTGGTGACTTTTCGTATTCCTCAAAGTGTCCCTTCATGGAAAAATGCACCATACCCTCTTTTGTCTTCACATGGTGACTCTTGAAATTCCTTGAGATGACTCTTCATAAGAAAATGCGTCCCATTCCTCTTTTGTCTTTACCCCGTGATTCTTTGACTTCTCCATGGGCCCTTTTTTGACTTATACGCAACTAAAAATATATTTGTTGATATTAAATAAATATTAACACACATTAGCCAAGATATGAATATTAAAAACACCATTAAATGCAATGGGGCCTTTATCACCAATACTAGACCTTTGACATCAATGACAATATTTCAAACACTTGGGCCTAGTATTGTGGATAATGTTCCAAAGGAAGTTTTTGAAATATCATCCAAACATGATCCAAACAATTGATACCTTGTTGCTTATATTTCTCTCATATAAATTTAATAATATCTAAGCGTTCATTTCTACGACGAAGCTAAGCAATGATCCCTTCCAATTGTCCTTCCAATGTCATAGTTATAGATGTGATATGATCATCCAGACACTTTTGATAATCTAGAATACTTCATCTCATGTTCCTTGATTGACTATCATTCTACCGAGCAAATCTTAGGGAACAAGCTGGAATTTCATGTTAGCTCGAATGTGGGGATTGGCCTAAACATGAGGGACATAATGAGCATGGGGAGAGGAAGGAACTTGAGGCCCTCATGGAGCAACATCGAGGAACCTTCCCTAAGAGGATGTGACATTAACTTCATAACTATTGTGTAGTACATTGGATAAAAGCTAAATTGAGGTAGGGTCAAGAGACCACCAACTCCATTGAGAAAATGAAAGCAAAGGCACAAGACAAAGATTCCAATACTTGGTTGAACATACTATATATCCCAAGCTCTAAAATAACTACATATTAAGATAACATACATCCAAAACACACAACTAAGTAAATATTTGTAAACAATCGATGCCTCATACTTATAACATAATCTATTTTTTCAACTAAACTATAATAAACTTAATGCGAGCATAGCCATGTCAGTCTGTGCTCTCATTTTGGAGGTGCCAAATAATTTAGTGCTAATTGCATAGAGTGCAACATCAAGTTTCTTAATGACATAATTTTGTGTCATTATCTTAAATTTCACCACACCTCTTCTCATGACACCAAAACTTATGATCTAGGAGGATCTGGGTCACTAGATATTACTATAGTTTATCATTATTGCACATCTAGCTTCACACTAACGTTAGAGTCACCACATTAGGATTCACACCTGCTTGTCAATCTAAGATATCTAACTCCACTTTTGCACTACTACACAACTCCTACAATGTTGATACTGTAGACCATAACTCATTAGTACCGGTAATTAGTGATGTCACAACATTCACCAGTTATGAAGTGGTTGTTACCAACTCTTGTAATAGTTCAATTGATTTTTCATCTCCCTACATTGTATATTAATGTACTCTTCCATTATTTTTATTTAGTTATGTGGACAAGAATGAAGTTAGGGTGTACATAGACACCATACATTTGATCTCTCAAATATTGTACGTAACTTAACATAATAAAAATTTGATACAATTAACATTGGTGTCATCATCTTCTTTGATTTACTTGTTATTTGAGCACATTTCACCTTCATATCCTCTGTCATTCATAATTATCTTCCGTTCAAAACCTTTTTAAATCTATTAAAGTAGGTTGTCCAACAGGGCCCCACCTGGGCCCTAGATTAGTGGTATCAGAGCTTCACACTACATATCATTTTTGAGTGGCATTGTGGTGTATCTAAATCTCATCCCTATTTGTATGCCCACTCATACGAGGTATGGTTATAGGAAGTTAGGGCTCGAGACTCCTGACCCTTCATCATACCTTCCTTCATATCCTCAAATGGGATGCAAATCTTCAATAACACCAACTTCAAAAATATTCCAAAAGATGATAGAGTATGCATTGCAAAGACAAAGGAAAGATTTGGAAGAATTTCATGTGCATGAATGAACAAGTATCATTGATCATTTCTTGTTACTTCTCAAGCAATAGACTCCTTCCAACACCTCTCATTATCAGTTGTTTAGTGGTCAAACGCCATACAAGGTATAAGTCAATCTAGACATTCCTATATTTGAAGGGAAAATAGATGCAAATGCACTAGATAATTGATTTAACCTAATTGTTTTATATTACTTCATTAATCAATTATCTGACAAAGAAAAGATTAAATTTGATCTTATGAAAGTTTCTTCATTAGTAAATAAACGGCCGGAAAATTACTTCACTTCACATGACAATTGTGAAGATGAAGTTAACTTAAACACATTTGTAGACACATGGAATGGTTTTGTAGAAATACTCAAAAAAAATTATTACCCTTTTGGAAACTATGATGACCAGTACATCAAGTTCTCTTAGTTGCGCTAAGGAAAAGAACAATTTGCATAACAATACATAGATACGTTTCATACTTTGATATCCACACTTGGGATTCGTGATTTAGAACAAAACCTTATTTTGAAGTATAGGTCTGGATTGAGACCACATAACCAATCATATATGGATTTATTACATATCTATTTAATTAGATAAGCCTATAGATTCACTTGCAAGTTTGAAGCAAAGGCCAAGGCAAAGACTAAGAAGATTATGAGTCTCAGACCAAGCAATAGTCTAAATCTTCCAAGTAGAATTCTGAACCAAGAAATAACTCCAAACACCCTCCATAAAAGAAGCAATAGTAGTCAAATGACTAGAACAAGCAGTCCAAGATTGGAAAGTGGTGTTCAGTTCATAACTCCAACAATCATTCCAATGAAGAGTATTGTGTTAGGAAGAGTCTACTTTCATAACTTGAGACAACATGAACAAACACTACTTCATTGGAAAAAGGTAAGCAAATAATGGAATTTTAATCTAGCACCATGGTGGGTACCAAAAACATCTCTACTACACCTATGTAAATAGAAAGAGTGTTCCATTATCAAATGTGGATCTATGCTCAACTAGTACACTTCATCGTTGACAATTGAAGTTAAAAGAACATGATTTCTATTGAAGCAACTCATAGATTGAACTTGCCAATGATGCCTCACCCATAACCATACTCTATTGGATGGTTCAGTGTAGGATCTAAGAAACATGTTGCTCAACAATGTCAATTGGCATACAACATCAAGCCTTTTCAAAATTCAATCCTTTGCAATGTCACTCCATTAGAGATATGTTATTTTTTACTTGGTCAACAATATCTTTACCATCAACATGAAGTCTATGAGGTAAATCCTATAAATCTTGTCATAGATGTTGGTGATAAGATATATTACATACCAAAAGTAGTTCCTAAGTTTCACCCATTAGTGCCAAGTAGTGTAAGAATCTAGTCACATCTAGTAAGAAGTTTTTTTTTAATGGTAAGATCTAAACGTAAGAATTCATTATGACGTCAATCCATATCATAGTTCCTCCAATATTAGCATCAAATACCTCAGAGTTAAAACACATGTTGGAATAATACAAGGATATCTTTCAGTCACCAAAGGAATTACCTACACACTATACGGTGAAGCCCACTATCTATTTGATTCTTAGACTACATCTACCTAATGTTACTTTATACCACATATCATTTATGGAGAATTAATAAATCAAGTGACTGATCCATGAATGCATGGAAAAGGGACATATAAGGCCCGACTCATCACCTTGTGGTAACCCAATTATGTTTGTGCCAAAGAAAGATGACGCAAAGATTGTGCATTGATCGCAAAACTCTCAACAAGATCATAGTGAAGAACCACTATCCTCTTCCAAGGATTGATGACTTGTTGGACTATCTCTATGGTGCAAAATACTTCACCAAAATCAATCTTAAGTCCGGGTATCATCAAATTCATGTGGAACCTAAGAATGTATGGAAGATAACCTTCAAGGCCAAATAAGGCTTGTTCAAATGGTTAGTCATGCCCTTAAGTTTGACTAGTGAAACAACTTCATTCATGCAAATGATGAATGGCATTGTTGTAATCTACCTTGACAACATCCTAATCTTCAAAAAAACATGGGATGAACATTTGTGCCATATAGAGCAAGTTATTGACACTTTGTGGAAACAAAAGATATATGCAAACATGGAAAAATGTTCATTTGATATGTGAGAGCTATAGTATCTAGGATACATAATAGATGCACAAGGAGTGCACATGTACTTAACAAAGATTCAAGTCATCTAGGAATGACCACAACCAAAAAATCTCACAAAGTTCCATAGTTTCTTAGGATTAGAAAATTTATATAAGAGATTTGTACTTGGTTTTTCTCATGCGACTTGGCCTCTGAACCAAGTTACCAAAGGTGATGCTAAATCAAAGTTCATTTTGGAAGCCGCAAAATAGAAATCCTCTAAGGAATTGAAATGAAAACTTTATTCTGCACCAGTACTTGCACTACCAGATCTTCAACAACCATTTGAGCTTGAGACAAATGCCTCTAAGTTTGCACTTGGAGTAGCCATTAGTCAATATAGTCACTTGGTTGCTTACCATAGTGAAACATTCACTGCATCGGTAATAAACTACCCAACATATGATCATGAGCTTTATACTATTGTTCAAGCATGTAAGCATTAGAAACATTATATCATGGGCAAGGAGAATGTGATCCACATAGATCACAAGTTGCTTCAATCTCGTAGACTCATAACAAGTTGCAACAAGAGCGGCATAAAAAATGATCTTCTTATATTTAGCAATTCCCTCTGAACATCAAACATAATAAGGGAAATGTCAATTTGGTCATAAGTTTTTGAGCTATCCACTGGTTCAAGCTCTCCTTTCTATACTTGATGCATGTGGACATGAAATCAATGCATTGTCATAACTATATCCATTGGACATGGATTTTTTAAATAGCTATTAGAATTTGCTTTGCAATAATTTAGTTCTAGAGTTTTAATTGCAAGATGAACTCCTATATCACCTTGTGCACTTATGCATTACACATGTGACTAAGAGATAGAAACTAATATGGGAGGATCATTTATAAAAAGTGTAGGACATTTTGGACTTGAAAATACTTTTGTGGTGTTGTAGAAGTACTTATTCTAGCCACATCTCAGGGCTGATGTATCCAAATATATCAATGCTTATACCAAATGTGCATTTACCAAGCTAGTTAACAAGAATCAAGGTTTTTACACACTTCTCTCGGTCTCACTGAGATCGTGAGAATCCATTTCCATGGATTTTATCTCCTGCTACTGTTAGCCAAAATCTAGCTACCTTGTATGAGGATCATTCGAAACATTGACTTACTTGATCTTAACTTTGTTGATAGCCATCATGACGACTTTATTTTGGTAATTAATGATCTGGGTTGATAGGTAATGTGTCTTCCTTGGTAGCTTACAAGGTCATTTAGAAAGGTCTAGTTGGTAGCTAAGTCATATCATATTGTATGGTCATCAAATGGTCATTCCTCATGGTCTTCATTTTGCATTTAACTGTTTTACTGAATTTGGGAAACTATAGGTTTAATTTCCTAAATAGAAAGGGGTCTGGATTAAGGGGGAATCAGTAAATAAATGTGCCTTAATTAACCTACTAATTTATTGAATCTAGAAGTGATTAATTGATTTCTAAAAATAGCAAACAAGGGGATAGAGAGTAAAACTTAGTTGATTCTAGGTTGAGACAAAGGAGACAAAGGCTGTAAATTGCTGATCTAGTTGGGCAGATTGTCAAAAATAGGATCCAAAAGTCTATTTTCTACCTGGAAAGAAGCACCATAAATGGGACACCAAGAGGTTTAGCATCGTAGTCCAAGTTTTGGCATTGTAGTCCTTAGTGTTTGAGATTTATAAGCTTTTTGGGTTCTATTTTTCTGCTCTAGGAGACCTTGTACCTAAAATATTGAGCCCTGGTTGTTCACGAAGCTCTATGTGTAATAGATTTTGTCTTCAATGATACTAGTTCCTCTTTATGCTTGATAGTTGATCTTGAATCTATATGAAAAAAGGGGTTAGTGTGTAATATGCATTGAACATGTGATCACACCCCATGTGTGGGCACGCTACCTACATACCAATACTCTGAAGAGGGATCAAGGCCAATGTAGTTCTCACAATTTGAATATGTATTGTGCAATCTTGTATATGCAATGCAATGTATGTGAATTTGGGTAAGCTTGAGATGACTTGTGATTGGTGCAGGATCTTGGATAAGCTGGAAATAATAGTGGTTGGTTGTATATAGAGAATATGAAGATTTACTTGACTGTGTTTTAGTATATTTCTAGCTTGTGCCCTTTGAATGATTGCCAACCCTTCTAAATGACCTTTGAATGGGCTTTTATAAGGAAACTAGTGATCCTTGGTTAGATGAACTCACATTAGGCTGATAAGGGAAAAGATAAGGATTCGAGAAAATCTGACAGTTTGAGGCTATTGTACACTGGGACAACAGTGTTAGAAAGTCAACACCCTAGGTCCCAGATCTGTAATCCAACCTATAGCATTGTTGTTTAGGGGGAAAGGGACCTTGGGGGATAGATCTGTGCTTGGGAGAGGAGTCCAAGACAGTAGGGGCTGAATCTAGAAGGCTTCAGATGACTAAGAAATAGTGAAAACATTCTTAAATGGGCTATGTAAGCGAGTAGGAGAGACCTATGGTTTGGGTGTCACAAGTCATGCTTAAGTTGTACAAATTGCATTTTAGTATGACTACATTAACATTGTTTAAAGTAGGTTTGACAAAGTTAAGGTAAGTGAGAAATCAAGTCAATATTGAGGTATACCCAAGGAGACAAGGTGGGAACCTTGCAAGGAGCAACCATGGCTTAAAGCTAGTCAAAATGGGTCAAAGAATCAAAACTAGTAAGTGGATCACATTATTTCTAAGACTATTTGAAGAGTTTAAGGTAATTTTTACAAGATTAATGTATTCTATTACTTTAGTCTTATTATGCATCTCAATGTGAAAATGACACTTGCTAGTAAAGAGAAAATATAAGGGTTTTGTCTTTGGAAAATGAAGGTTTTAATTCATCTAACACCTATACGATGACATCATGCGTGTACTTGGCCATACACATCCTCCAAAGGTCTTGTATAATTGATTTTCAACGTTGGAGTCTATTTGTAATTGTTATTCATCATTTTCAAACGCATAAATGAAGATTTTTTTAGAGAGATGTAGGTAAAGAAGGTTATCAAACATTTTGGCACTCTCTTCCATGTCTGTACAAGTCAGGGGAAGCTAAAGAGTCATTGAGTTCATCATCTCCAATAGCTTAAAGGGGCAGAACAATTAGAATCTTGAGAAAAACATGCTTTTGGTGGTCTTTTGTAGATAGTTTCTGATGGTTGACAAGGTGAAAACTCTCCTAGAGGTCTCCATGGTCTTCTCAGACCCTAATCCATGCCAAAAGTGAAGGTGCAAAGCCAAACATTGCAAAAACCCACATCATTTCTCCATTAGCCTTCTTGGCAACTTAAGACAAGCAATAAGTTTTCATTTGATATTTTTAGGAGAGAGAGAGTTGGAGTCTAAGATCTTGGCCATAGGAAGGAACCCTCATGCCCTTCCACTTTGTGGCATTGGTTGTCTGGTTAAGCAACTTAACTCTATGAATAATCGCTAACAAGTTAAGGGGCAGAAAAAAAGCTTTAAACCCCATTAGGGTCAATTTTATTCAATTTTAGAGTTTTAAAGCTTAATTAATGCATGGAGATGATTGTAAAAGGTCATGTAGGACCCCATTTATCCTCTCCCACCATTATCCAAGATTTGGTTGGCACGTGCAAATATAGATGATGTAAAATCTCTAATTTGAGGGAGTTGTAGGCATGTTTCAAGGAACTCCAGTCAAGTTTCTATAGTTTGAGGGTTGGTCTCACTCATATCACCTCTAATAAACTCATACAAATCATTCATTCCTCCTACATCCTCAGACTATTTCCAAGCATCAAATGAACTAGAATAGTGAAGTGGGAGAGAGGACCATGCCTTAAAAGGAGTTCTTGCAAGGTACAATCCAAAACAACCCCTATTAAGGTTATGGAGAGATAAACACGGTTTTCCAATGCATAGAGAGATCCATCATGGTATTCCAAAGTGTTGGACCCCAAATTTGTTGGCAATATGATTGTCATTGATGTCAAAAGGGAAATTATTAACATTATGGATGTCATCGATGTTCAAGGTTGAGTATGGTGATTTGAGTATGTGCAAGGAATCCTATCAGAGGTCAAGGATGATTAGAGTGCTTGTTTGCATGAGTGGGATTCATTCAATTATTCATATTTATCATCTAGACATTTTGGGTCTATAGAGAAAAATTTGAATAGGTAGTTTGTTGATGTCACCATTGCCACATGTGAACAAGTCTGGGGGAGTTGGTCATATGGTTGTGATCACATTAGTACCAATTGTTATGAGCCAGATTTAAAGTCATGTGATGAAGCATGGTAGAAGATATGAGGACGCAAAGTTGGCTAATCAAACACAATTCACTAAGTTTCTATACTTAGCCAAATTTGTAAAAGAGTTCAAGCATAACCAAGTAAGCATGTTGATAAGGTCAACATTTGCACACATGGAGGTGTTAGGACAAAATGATCATATGTGTTTGTTCATTTTTGTACCTAGTTTATATGCACTAAATATCAGGTCACACTATTTAGTGTGACAAAAGATATGCATGAGCAAAGTTGGGCTCTCAAGCATTTTGACTGTTTTTCCACAGTCAAATTTGTAGATGGCAAGAAAAAGCTGAGTAGGCATTTTTATGATGTCATATCTTGAATGTATGAATGTTTATGGAGTAGATGGATATATGGAATTCCCTATGTGAGAGGATCTTATGCATTGAATTTCAGGGCATGCAACTAAGCACAACAAACATTATGCAAGATCAAAGTTGGCCTTCTAGGCAGTTTTAAGCATAGTTAGCTCTGTGACAGAAGAATCTGAGTGAGCACATTAATGGTGTTATATCTAGAATGTGTGAAGGATTCAAGAAGATATGAGCATATGGGTTTTTTCATTATCATTCCTAGTTTATATGGTCCAAATATTAGGATAGGTAGATGAGCGAAGCAAAAGATATGAAGGTACAAAGTTAGCCTTTCAAGCATATTGAGATGGTTCCCATACTTAGTCAAATCTACACAAGGTAAAGTTTGAGTTTGTTAAAATATCTAATGGTGAGCACTTAATCATATGTTGAAGATCCAAACACGTGCAACAAAGTCAATATGTTAAAGGCACCTGTGAGTGAACGTGCTAGTGATAAGTGTCACAATCATGGAGCTTGAACAATAAATCTATGGTGCAGTTTAAAGTCAAATAGTCATTGATCAATGTGAGGATGACAAGTGTCTCAATAGCAGAAACTAACAACAATGTGTAGAAGGCATGCATTAATGCCAAGTGTCACATTCTCAAGAGCTCATCAGATATAAAGATTGAGATTGTCAAAAGATCAAACGATGAGTGGATGATTGTGCAATGAAGATCTAACGGAGCGAGTGGACTCAATGGGATCAAGTGTTGGATATTTAACGAGACAAAGGTGAGTTAAAAATTGAGCTAGTTTGACGAGATTGATGGAGCGTATATGTTCTAAAGACTTAGGAAGTAGTGAGATGAGATAAAGAGCTCCATTTTTAGTGACAAGACGGAAGTAAAGTTCATGCTAGTTTGAAGATCTAACATCACGTGGGAGCTTGGATCAAAGAATCTAACGAACGTGTTTTAAAGTTGAATCATTAAAGCTCAGAAGCATACAAAGATCAAATAAAGTGCATGAACCTATCAGAGATTGATCTAACGAACACATTTTAAAGTTGAGCAGATTGAATGAGGATCATCAGATCTTGACATGAAGCTTAAGATCAATGGTCAATATTTAAAGATATGTTCATCCCAACTATCAAGTATTGGAACATGCATGAACTTGAAGTTAAGTCATAAATTATGACACAGACAATGAATTTGATTATTGTAATCAATCAAATTTGTGTAATATGGTATGTGCATCAAAACTAGAGCCCAATAATGCTAAAAATAGTAATGAGACCAAGAATCATGGTGGTGGAGCATGAGTTGAAACTTGCAGTTAAAGACAAGAACTAAAGTTCAACAAAACTAAGCATGATGTATTAGAAAACAAGTGTGACCACATAGAATATACAAAACCCTAGATCAAATGCTTATATATGTCATATAGGATACAGTGATAAGTTGTTGTTGGAAGTAATTAAATTGTGTCAAATAGAGAAATATAGAGACACAAAGATAGAGGGGCAAAGAAGAGAAGGGTAGAGAAGAGAAGAGAAGGAGAGAAATGAAGTGTAGAGCATGAGTAGTTACAGACCAGACTTCTAACAGAGAACAAAGAATTGGATTCATTTATGAATCTATATTGTAATATGGAGTTGTAACTCCATATATATTTGATTGGTGGGTGTCATCAGATAAGTTGAGTCGATTCTCTGCTAGAGAGTGGGTGCTTCCTTAGAGTTGGTGCTCTTAAATCAGGAGATTGGTGTCTCCTTAGGGTTGGTGCCCTTAAATGTGTAACCAATGAAATTTTGACTGTGAAGCTAGATTATAAAAGTAGATTTTAGCAGCTATTCTCACCGTGGTTTTTATCATATTGGGTTTTCCACATATACATATGGTGTGATGTGTTTTTGTGTGTGTGATCTGTGCATAGATGTTTTAATATGCATATCCTTTCTAATTTTTTTTAAAGGAATTTAAAAAGGACTAATTTAGTCAATCTACTAATTCACCCCCCTCTCAGTAGATAGTTGTGTTCCAATAATTGGTATCAGAGCCCTAGTTCCTTAGAAGAAGCTTAATCATCTCAGGTGGATTTTGGATGGTGAACACAAATGGCTAGTCAAGAGGGCTTTTCCTCAAAACAATTACCCCTCTTTGATGGATCAAACTATGCATTTTGGAGCATCAGAATGGAAGCATACTTATCCTCATTAGGGTTTGATATATGGATGTCTATTATAAATGGATATAAAACTCCTGCTATAACTCCTACTGATCATCATTCAAAGAAGGCATATGAGAGCAATGCTAAGGCAAAGAATTATATTCTTTATGGATTGTCTAATTCAAAGTTTTTTAAAGTGATGCATTGTCAAAATACATAAGATATCGAGAAAAAATTAAATAACATCTATGAAGGTGATGACAAGGTAAAGCATGCCAAGCTACAAACATTCAAAGGCAAGTTTGAAAGCCTTAAAATTAATGAAGAAAAGAAAATTGCAGACTATCTCCTTAGAGTATATGAAATAGTAAATGTAATCAGAGGCCTTGGAGAAGAGATGAAAGAATCAATCATTGTCAAAAAGGTCCTAAGATCTCTGCCATCAAGTTATGATTCAAAATCTCTGCAATAGAGGAAACAAGAGATTTGTATAAACTCATTGTTGATTAGTTACATGGAACATTCACAACCTATGAAATGAGAATGGGAGAAATAGATATCTTCAAGATAGAAGCTATATTGAAAGCATCCAAACCAGTAAAGGCAAAAGCACCTACATCTAGACATGAGGAGATTGATGAAGAAGACAAATTTGTCAAAAGATTAAGAAGAGGGTCTGAAAAGTAAAAAGGTGAGTTACCTTTTAAATGCTTTAACTATGGTAAAGTAGTACATTTTGCTGCTAAATGCCTTATAACAAGAAAGATAACTTTGAGAAAGAAAGGGATAGTAAAAAGGTAAAACCTCATTATTCCAATAAGAATAACTTCTTCAAACACAATAAAGGCCAATACATAAAAGAAGACAGTGATTCATTGGATGATGGTGATAGTTCAGATGATGATCATGACTATGCTTTTGAGGTTGAGGAAAAGGGAGTCTTATTCATGACTATAGGATCAACTTCTGTGGATCAAGAAGAAGAGGAAGACTCAGATGAAGAAGAAGAAGGAGAAGTGGATCTAGAGTGTGAACTCATCTGTGCTTTAGAGGAAATAGAAAATCTAAGAAAAGAGAACTCAAAATATAAGCTCGGACAAAAGGAAATTGAAAAAATATCTAAAAATCTTGAAAATTTTGATCAAATGGTGGTTATCCTAAAGACACAAGTTGAAGAGGCTAAAAAAATAAAAGATGTAGTTAAACTTGAACTACAATCTAAATCTGATGAGTGATCCATAAATCGATAGGGACCCCCCCTATTTAATCAAATAATTTTTTTAAGCGGATATCAATCTCAATTATCCCCCATACTTAAATATATAATAAACTTTTGAAATCAATATAGAGTGAATAGAAACCCTATTTAAATTGATTTTGCATTGTAACCATTCACCTTTCAATATTGCAATTAAAACTAAAATCAGAATGGAAAATAGTGACACATTGACACTAAAGTGATAACAGAATTCACCTTTTTAGGGCTATGTCTCTAGGTTCACTACAACTATGAACTAATCCATTCATAATAGATGAAAGTATAATTTTATAAAACTTACATCCATGGATCAATAATCTGCAATAGTACTAAAATCGAACTACATGAAGAATTGATCTTATCAGGGACTCATCTCCCCTCATGTGCATCATCTATGCATCATCTCCAAAATCTATCTATACTTCTTCATGTAAGAGTAATACAACTCTCCAAAATAGGTCAATGTTTCATCACCAAGGAATACAACTCAACTCCATAATAGTGATGGGCTACTCTAATAAAACAATGTCTGAGGGTTCCGTAGACGTTTGCCTTTACAATGAAAAATAACCTACAATCGGATTTTAATTTTTTTGATAAAATATATCAAATGAAGTCTCCTATAGGCATTTTGCCTTTACAGTGGAATGACTCCTTTATAATACAAAATAAAATAATTATATCTCTAAAATAATATTCCAAAAGGCCTCCAAGAATGCCTTATAAGCCCTTTACAAAATATCCATAGGCTTATAAAAAAAAACTAAAAACCTTTGCTTAAAAATCCTTACAAATCTTATAGAATCAGAAGTTATGTTGTGTTCAAATGCAACATAGCATGGTATTTATAATGTTTCATGGGCCTAGCCTAGCAGCTGGGCCCTTATCCTTTTACCCAAATAGTGAAGGGTTCGAATCTCCTTCTTCCCAAAATCTACAACAAATCCTCTTTTAATGGAATAATTTCTATTTACGTTCCAACTGTCCCTCGGTGGTGGAATGGTAAAGTGCTTAAATTAGAGCATGAAGGTTGGGGGTTCGATCCTCCCAAACCATTTTTTGTTAACTGTAGATTTTAACAGATCTTAAATCCCACATTTGTGGGGATAAGGCTTTGAAAAGGATTTTAATATCCCTAATTTTTCAATGTTGATGTGATTTTGGCCACATTTAAATCCCTTTTGTCATGCCCAAAACTCGAGTTTTGGTTGCTGAGAACCTTCAGATGAGCTAGGTCAAACTGTTGAGTTGGGTTGGACTGTCAAGTTGGTTGACTGAAAAGTTGGGTTGCACTACCGAGTTAGGTTAACTACCGAGTTGGGTTACACTGCCGAGTTGGGTTGACCGCCGAGTTGGGTTGACTGCCGAGTTGGGTTGTACTATCAAGTTGGGTTGCATTTTTGAGTTAGGCTGAACATTGTGGAATGTGAATGGTGGTAGGTCACATGGTGTCCTAATTTTCCATCACATGGAACTCTTGATAATTGTCATGTGGACTACTTCTTCACCTTCCACTTGTCAACACAAGATAATATGATAGAAAACTATAATGTAATTGAAAATATTAAAATTACACTAATATATCACGATGATAGAGTCCCCTTCCATCACAAAAGTGGGCTCCACCAGCTATGATCCCCATAACCAACCCTTTTTAGACCATAAAATATTAGAGGAACACAAAACCATTTTTTTTCCATGTGCCCAAAACTTACCACATCATCAATTGACCACTAGTTGCCCAACTTTGACCAACCATATCTCGAACAAATGAGCTCTGTTTCCCAAGTTTTGCATACCATTTAAAAGCTTGTGATGAGCCCTATGCAATGGTGTTGGTTCAAAGAGGATTAGGGACGTTCAAAAGTGTCCTCTGGATCAATGAGTGCATGAATTTAGAAGTAGATATAGTGGCTTTGAGAAAAGAACTGAAGAAAGCTAAAGATCAAATAGACAAAGGTCTAAAGCTAAAAGGAGGACCATACAATCTTGATGATTTGATCAACTCTCAAAATCCTTAAAAAGAGAGATCTAGTCTTGGTTATGGAAAAATAAAAAGTTCCATAACTAGTACATCTGCTAACCTATATGACAACTTTAAAGCATAATAAGAATCAAGAGCAAAGAAAGAGAAAGATTGCAAGGACACAAAAATAGACACAAACACTACTGATGTGAAGAAAGTTAAAGGAGAAAAGAATATTGAAGAAAAGAAAAAGAAAAAGGTAGCTGATGCAGATGGTTTCATAAGGATGAAATATTTGAAGAAGCTAAAATTTAGAAGAGCTTCTCATATTGCACAAATAAATGCTATGACTAGGTATTCCTCATCTTTCTATGGTTATTTTTATACATGTAATTAGTTTGGTCATAGGGTTATTGGTTATTTTCCATGCCAAAGAGCATAATTTATGGATAATAGACAATGGTTGCTCAAAACATATGACTGGTGACAAGAGCAAGTTCATCAAATTGAACAAATGTAAGAAAGGATCTGCCAACTTGGAAGATAACACTACAGTAAAGATCAAAGGTAAAGAAACCTTGAACATAGATGGAAAACTACCTACACATTATGTCCTTTATGTTTAAATATTGAAACATAATCTGCTAAGTGTCATCCAAATATGTGACAATGGATATAAGGTCACATTTAATGCAAATGGATATAAGTTAAAGAGATATGGAAGACTAGTTGTAAAAAGAAAAAGAACTGAAAGTAATATCTATAATCTTGTTGAAGTGAATGGTAATAGTTGCCTGATAGGAAAGATTGACGAGAGTTGGTTATGGCATAAAATAATGGGTCATGTTAACTTTGATAACCTAGTCAAAGTAATCTCAAATAAGTGTGTTAGACACATGCCTAAGATAATCAAACCTACAGACACTACTTGCAAGGAATGTCAATTAGGCAAGCAGACAAGGGTCAAATTTCAAACAAAGGAGTATGCAACTACAAAGCCTCTAGAATTAATTCATACTAATCTTTGTGGTCCTACTAAGACAAGAGGATCTAAAGGAAAGAGATAGTTCATGTTATTTGTATATGACTACTCAAGAATGACATGGGTAACCTTTTTGAGGGATAAGTCTTAGGATTTTGAAAGATTCAAGATCTTTAGGGCCATGGTAGAGAATGAGATTGAACAAAAAATAAAATGCTTAAGATTTGATAAAGGTGGTGAATTCACCTCAAATGAGTTCACAGGGTACTGTGAGAAGCATGGAATCAAAATACATTAATCTACAACAAGGACTCCACAACAAAATGGAGTTGTAGAAAGAAACAACGGGACAGTCAAGGAGATGGTCAGAACAATGCTAAAAGAGGCCAAGTTACCTAATGGATATTGGAGAGAAGCAGTCCAAACAATAGTATATATCTTGGACAAAGTTCAACTAAGGGTAAACAGTGACAAAACTCCCTGTGAACTATGGTATGGAAAACCTGCCTATGTGAAGTATTTCAGAGTGTTTGGTAGAAACTTCTACATCAGGAGGAAAGAAGACAAGTTGAGAAGCTTTGAATCAAGATTTGATGAAAGAATATTTCTTGGTTATTCCATCCAAAGCAAAGCCTACATATGTTACAACAAAAGGCTACACAAGAATGTAGAGAGCATCAATGTCAAGGTTGAAGAATGCTTGAGACAAGTTAAACCTAATAAATAAATCTATAATGAAGAATTAGATTTTGAAGATGAAACAACTAATGAAGAGCATAAGGAATTAAATGAAAATACACCTACAAGATTTATTCAAAATGATCATCCTATAGAGTAGACAATTGGCAATAATAATGAAGGAGTTCAGACAAGGAGAAGAGTTGTACAAAATAAGGAGCAAATACGTTTTGCTCTAATGTCTGAAATTGAGCCTAAGAGCTATATTGAAGCCAGCAAGGATGATAATTGGCTAAAAGCCATGGAAGAAGAACTAAGCCAAATTGAAAAGAACAAAACTTGACAATTAGTTCGAAGACCTTCAAACAAGAATGTGATAAGTACAAAGTGGGTCTTTAAAAACAAGCTCAATGAGGATGAAACTATCATAAGAAATAAGGCAAGAATGGTGTGAAAAGGATATGCACAAGTTGAAGGCATAAATTTTGAGGAAACATTTGCTCCAGTTTCTATATTGGAAGCTATAAGAATGTTTCTAGTATTATTTTTTTACAAGAAATTCAAAATCTATCAAATGGATGTTATGTCTACTTTCTTGAATGGGAACCTGGAAGAGGAAGTCTGCATAGAACAATCTGAAAATTTTTAGTTTTCAGAACAAGAAGATTACATATATAGACTAAACAAAGCTCTATATGGTCTAAAATAGGTACCCAGGGCATGGTATTCAAGATTAGACCAATACCTACAATAATAAGGATTCAATAAAGGATGTGCAGACATCAATCTATACTTCAAATCAGAAGGTGAACATATGTTGATTGTTGTTGTTTATGTAGATGACATCATCTTTGGTGGCAGTAACAACAAAATGTGCAAATAATTTTTTACATAAATGCAAAGTGATTTTGAGATTCCTATGCTTGAAATTTATTTCTTCCTTGGTCTACAAATAATACAAACTAATGAAGGGATATTTATATCCCAAACCAAGTATGCAAAGGAAATGCTCAAGAAGTTTGGAATGGAAGAAAACAAACCAGTTAGTACTCCCATGATAACTGGTTGTAAGTTGAGCAAAGAAGATGAGTCCCTTGATGCAAATCAAACTATGTACAGATCAATGATAGGTGGCTTATTATACCTAATTGCATGAAGACCTGATATCATGCAAGCAATGTGCATGGTTGGAAGATTTCAAGCTACTCTTAAAGAGTCACATGTCAATGCAATGAAAATGATCTTTAGATATATCAAGAGCACAATTGACTATGGCCTGTGGTATCTCAAAAGTGAAGATTTCACTTTGACAACATCTACAGATGTAGATTGGGCAAGAAGTGTGGATGATAGAAGAAGCACTAGTGGCGGTGCATTTTTCCTTGAAAATAGACTTGTTTCATAGATGATTAAAAAACAAAAGTTAGTTACTCTTTCCACTTTAGAATCAGAGTATGTGGTAGCAGTGGCATGTTGCACTCAAGTCTTTTGGATGAAACAAACACTAAAAAACATAAAGGCTAAGTACAAATCACCTATTTATATTTTTTGTGATAATTTAAGTACTATTAATGTATCAAATAATCCAACGATGCATTTTAGAACCAAGCACATATCAATCATCACTTCTTAAGAGAAAAGGTTGCAGATCAAGAGGTCAGAATGGAGTATGTGCCAAATCAAGATCAAATTGCAGACATATTCACCAAACCTCTTCCCAAGGAACAATTTGAATATATGAGATAGAAGTTGGGAGTGATGGCTCCTACATCACATCACTAGATACTAGTGATGGAGCATGAGTCCAAGGGGAGAATCATAGAAGCCTTGTTAATTCCTGGAAGAAGAGAGTAAAGGCAACTCAGGTATGCATACTTTTGCAAATTTATAATGAGTTGCTAGTTGTATATTCTTGGACAAATTCCTTTATCTGATAAAGGGGGAGAAAAATTTGGATAAATAGTGAGAAAGAGTCCCTTTTGCATTGATGTCAAAGGGGGAGAAAAAGTATAAATGCTCTCTACAAATGTTTGGAGAAAAAGTGCAAATGCTAAATAAGATCAAATCATGTGTCCAAGTTGTGTTTTGGCAAATGATCCATTGCCTAATGGGGAGCAAGTTTGGTATGGATAAATGCAGTTCATGTTTATCACAAGCCAATGCAAGCAATGCCAGAGAAGGAGCATAATATTAGAAGATCATAGCATTTAGTTTGCCATCAATGACAAAGGATGATATTGTTGGCAATATGATTATCATTGATGTTAACAGGGAGATTATTGGCATTATAGATGTCATTGATGTTCAGGTTTAAGTGTGGTGATTTGAGAAACTGCAAGGAATCCTATCAGAGGTCAAGGATGATTGGAGTGCTTATGTGCATGAGTGGAATTCATCTAGTTCTTCATATTGATCATCTAGACATTTTGGGTCTATAGAGGAAAATATGAATAGGCAGTTTGTTGATGTCACCATTGCCACGTGTGGATGAGTCTGGGGGAGTTGATCATATGGTTGTGATCACATTAGTCATTAGTTGTTATGTGCCATATTTTAAGTCATGCAATGAAGCATGGTAGAATATATGAGGATGCAAAGTTAGATACTTAGACATAATTCACTAAGTTTCTATACTTAGCGAAAATTTCAAAAGAGTTCAAGCAAATCCAAGTAAACATGTTGATGAGGTCACCATTTGCACACATGGCAGTGTTAGGACAAAATAATATTATATGTTTTTCAATTTTATGCCTATTTTCTATGAGCTAAATCCCATGTCACATGATGTAGCATGAGAAAAGATGTGCATGAGCAAATTTGGGCTCCCAAGCATTTTGACAGTGTTTTCCCAAAGTCAAATTTGTAGATGGCAAGAAAAAATTGAGTAGGAATTTTTATGATGTCATTTCTTGCATGTATGAAGGTTTCTAGAGCAAATTAATATATGGATGGAATCCTCTATGTGAGAGGAACTTATGCATTAAATTTTAGGTCATGCAACTAAGTGTAACAAAAGTTATACAAGAACAAAGTAGGCCTTCCAGATAGTTCTAAGCATAGTTAGCTCTGTGGTAGAAGAATATAAGTGAGTAGATTAATAGCATTATATCTAACACATGCAAAGGATTTAGGAAGAGATGAGCATATGGGTTTGTTCATTATCATGCCTAATTTATATGGTCCAAATTTTAGAATAGGCGGATGAGCAAAGCAAAAGATATGAAGGTGCAAAGTTAGCCTTTTAGGCATATTGATATGGTCCCCATAGTCAAATATAAACAAGGTAAAGTTTGAGCTTGTTAAAATATCTAATGGTGAGCGCTTAATCATATGTTGAATAACTAAATATGTGCAGTGAAGTCAATATGTCAAAGGCACCTTTGAGTAAATGCACTAGTGACAAGTGTCAGAATCATGGAGCTTGAATAGTAAATATATAGTGTGTTCAGAGTCAAATAGTCAATGATCAATGCAAGGATGTCAAGTGTCTCAATAGCGGGAGCTGATAGCAATGTGTAGAAGGTGTGTGCTAATGCCAAGTGTCACATTATTGAGAGCTTGTCATAAATTAAGATCGAGCTTGTTAGAAAATCAAACGATGAGCATATGATTGTGCAATGAAGATTTAACAAAATGAGTGGAATCAATGGGATCAAGTGCTCAATATTTAACAAGACAGAGGTGAGTTAAATATCGAGCTAGTTTGATGAGATTGACTAAGTGAATATGTTCCAAAGACTTAGGAAATAATGAGATGGGATAAAGAGTTTGATGTTTAACAATAAGACAAAAGTAAAGTTCATGCTAGTTTGAAGATCTAACGACACGTGAGAACTGAGATCAAAGGATCTAATGGACACATTTTTAATTTGAATCATTAAATCCTAAAAGCATACAAAGATCCAATAGAGCATGTGAACTTGTCAGAGATAAGTCTAATATATGCATTTTAAAGTTGAGCAAATTGAACGAGGATCATCAGATCTTGACATGAAGCTTAAGATTAATGGTCAATATTTAAAGATATGTTCATCCCAATGGTCAAGCATTGGAACATGTAGGAACTTGTAGTTAAGCCATAACTTATGACATAGACAATATATTTGATTGTTGTGATCGATCAAATTTGTGTGATATGGCATGTTCATCAAAACTAGAGCCCAATATATGCTAAAAATAGTAATGAGACCAAGAATCATGACTATGGAGCATGAGTTCAAGACGTGGAAAAATTGCAGTTAAAGACAAAAACTAAATTTTAATATAACTGAGCATGATGTGTTAGCAAATAAGTGTGAACATAGAGAATATACAGAACCATAGATCAAATGTTTATATACGTCATCTAGGATACAGTCATAAGTTTTTGTTGCTAGAAGTAATTGAATTATGTCAAATAGAGAAACATAGAGACACATAGATGGAGGGGCAAATAATAGAAGAGAAGGGAAGAGAAGAGAGATGAAGTGCAGAGCATGAGCAGTTACATCCCAGACATGT
This sequence comes from Torreya grandis, assembly GCA_037957365.1. Lineage (NCBI taxonomy): Eukaryota > Viridiplantae > Streptophyta > Pinopsida > Cupressales > Taxaceae > Torreya > Torreya grandis. The sequence goes on from JARHVA010000098.1 coordinate 1,153,760, forward strand.
AACAAAGAACAAAGAATTGGATTCATTTATGAATCTATATTGTAATCTGGAGTTGTAGCTCCATATAGATCTGATTGGTGGGTGCCATCAGATAAGATGATTTGGTGCTCAGTTAGGGAGTGGATGATTCCTTGGAGTTGGTGCTCTTAAATTAGGGGATTGGTGTCTCCTTAGGGTTGGTGCCCTTAAACATGTATCCAGTGAGGTTTTGACTATGAGGCTGGATTACAATAGTAGATTCTAGCAGCTATTCTCACCATGGTTTTTTCCATATTAGGTTTTCCACGTATACATATGGTGCTATGTGTTTTTGTGTGTGATATCTCTGCATACAAGTTTTAATTTGCATATCCTTTCTAGTTTGTTTTTAAAAGATATTTAAAAAGGACTAATTTAGTTCATCTACTGATTCACCCCCCAGTAGTTAGTTGTGTTCCAACAAAATTTTGGATAAGTCTTTTGATATAGGCGCATAATGTGGAAGAAGCATGATGCAAAAGAGATATAAGTGTAGAAGACCATGGCACAAAATGTTCAAGGAATGAGAAGATGCAGTTAGAGAATATGCATAATAAATAGAGAACCCAAGAATGGAGGGCTCAGAACACTAGCAGAAGACTTGGGGAATGCATGGGAAGTGGGAGATGGTTAAGAAACAACTCTTAGGGATGAAACAAACTAAATCACACATGAATCTAGCACCGACCCATGTGAAGATAGGCACTTGGTGATGAGGATCCAACATTGAATGGGAATATAAGGACACAAAGGCCTGAGTCCTTGGGGAAATAATGTAGTTTGTTACCATGACTCTTAATCCATTGAAGATCATTGGCTAGTCACTGAGAGTGTCATTATTATTGTAACTTCTTGGTCAGGGATAACCAAGTATAAATTCCCCTAAGTATAGCTTTGTAATGTTTTTTATTATTATTGTATGTTGTTGATTGAATTTGATTGTTATTTCATTGATGTAATCAAGGATACCATTGTGATATTGCTATTTTACTCAAGTTTATCTATGAGTTATATAATTGAGTTGCACCATGATTTTGTTATGTAACTTGTGAGCCTATCATGAATATGATGAATACAATATGCTTTACTTGAATGATATCATGTGGATTTTGTAAATAGTGGTGATGGTCATCTTAATCGTGTTTGTTCATGTGACTAAATTTAAGCCCATAATTGTTGTGTATTTTTTTTATGGTTAATCATTGAATAATGTGTATGTTTGATCACCGATATATATAAAGTACACCATTACATGACAACCAATGAGAACCAATTCCTTGTTACATGCTTTGAGTGAGCACATGAGAAATGTAAGTCTTTCATGAAATACCACTGTGTTAGCACGTTGGGTTTTATACACTACAATATGCACCTAAAGAAAGTTAGGCTTAGATAGAAAACTAACCCAACATTTTGGTTCCATTGCCAAGACCCATAGCACTTGTTTGCATGATGGTGGAAAAATCTTGAGTGATTATCTCTTGAAAACATTGAACGATGGATTACCAGTGTCAAAGATAACTTTGCAATACCATTTATTGAACCATGAGTTTTTACATGTGCATGGGTTGAACAAAATCTAAATATCTCCTTGTATGAGACTTTCTTTGTGGAAGTACCTATCCATTGACATACTTGGATCACAGCCTATGATCAAGACTAGTCAAGAAATCATGTATGGAAAATAGCTTAGACATTAGCACATCAAACAAATTTAGCACACTTAGAAGTGTCATGGATGTGAGATGTTGATATTTAGTGGCAAGGAGTGTTGAATAGTTACATCTTGGAGTACGTAGTATTAACTTATTCATGTCCAGAAGAAGCTTGGTTCCAATTTTTTTGAGAGTCGCATGGTCAATATCTCAAGCAATTCCATATGGAGGTGGAGAAGTTGTTTATTAAATATGGACTTGAGAATTTCCCATGGAAGGCTAAACTCTTCCTTACATGAACAACACGGTTGGTGGGGGAATACAGAGGTACTTGTGAAGAATTGTTTGCTCAGTATGGTATCAAGCTAGTGGGAGTTGCAGAAGTGAAAATATGATGAAGCTCGATGAAGGATTATAGGTGTAAGTGACATATGAAGGGGATGGGAGGACTCAGGAAGTCTTGTTAGGATCTGCATGGAAACAGAGGAGCACAAGGAGGACTCTCCAACTTTTGGACCATAACTAATGATAATTCTAATATATATGGGAGAAACAAGCCAAGAACTTAAGACTGAAGAACCTAGTTGAACCGACCCAGTTTCCCAACCACAATTTAAGCTCATGTTTTTAAGCTAGATGAAATAATTATATACACCAAGGATATAGATAACATAGAGTCAAAGATTTATCCTTTAAGCAAAAATTTAGTCAAGCAAGTTTTAGACACTGGTGTATTAACTCTTTCGTTCCCTTTGCAAGATAATTCCATGGCCTAACTTAGTATGCTTGGTAGACCCAACATAATTAGTGGGCAAAGTACTAGGCCAAATATAATAACTTAACCTGCCTCAATGCCCAATGTATCGAGTGTTTTTGCTATTGCTGGAGGCGTGGGAGGTAAACTAGGTGGTGGTTCGATTGGTGTACTAGGGGGCACATTAGGAAGTATTGAGATTCCCCCTTAAGTAACAATAGGACAAGGAAGTTCTCAATAGCCATTATTACAAGCACCTCAACCACCTACCATGTAGTATGAAATGACACTCAATTTCCCAGAAGATCAAGGTGTGGAGAATGCCACTGAACATATTAACAAGTGTGAACTTATCTAGAGAGCACACGACATAACCTCCTCGAAGCAAAAATCTACTCAATTTGAAACCACACTCCTGGAATGAACACATAAATGATATTGGAAATACGATCCTCAATAGGCTGTTATGACCAAGTTAAGGTAGCTTTCCTTTAAGAATTTGGCATTCTAGAGTTTGAGCAATAGAGCATTGTTGCACTAAAAGATATCAAACAAGAACTAACTAAGAGCGTGTACAAGTATGATGCATGTTTTAAGATACTTCTTTACAAGCTCTCATTTGAGATTAATGCTTGTCAACACACTTAGTGATTCATGGGAGGTCTATTTCTCCCTTATAGATGAACATTGTCTGAGAGAACTTTTATCAGGCCTCATGAGGCCTTAGAAATTGCCCTTTACATTGAAGCTATTGGTAGCATTGATATGGTAATTATTCTTTTTATGGAGGTTCAAATCACTACAATGGCATCTCAAATATAAAAATTGACTACACATAGTGCTCATGACACTCGTAGTGGCCTATGGGGTATCGATTGTGAGTCTTAAGGCCATAACAAATTTTTTTATCTCCATAAGAACATACATATCATATTGAAGCAGTCATGTGAAATATTCTAGAAAGAGCATGATTTTTGAACTTGTCCTCTATTACAATGTGCCACTCAGTCAAAGGTGTCCACTTATTATAAGATATGTGATGCATATACTCATGATACCAATGATTGTCGACTCATTAGTGACATTCATGAGGCATGCATGGTACGTGTCAAAACTCTATTTCAAATAACCAAGAGAATGGTGGTTATCGTGGGTGAGGTTAAGGTCAAGGATGTGGAGGTGGATGATTTCCACCATGGGTGTGTTATAAGTGTGGTTCCCTTGATCACTACCACTAAAACTACATGATCTATCCTACATGTGCTTTCTATAAAAATGACCATTATCTGAAAGAGTGTCATGATTTGTACATGGCCATTACAAAGGAAAGAAATGATCAGTGTATCGGTATGATACACATTGATAAACCACACTGGAAAACATGCCCTATCACTTTGACAACTCAAAATGTTAATATTACATGTAGTGGTGGACAGTCTCAGTCTACATCCACTACACCTATTGAGAAGGTACAACGCGAAGAGCCTTGTGCTACTAGGTATCCCAATGCTCAATAGTAGAAGGAGGTGTTGCAAGATACTATGAATTTAGTGATGGAATTACAAACAAATATCCAATTTCTTAAGGACCATGATTCCACTCAACGTGCTAATATGCAAAAAGTTACATCATGATGTGGTGCAAGATGATTTCCAAGAGTTCTGCAATCGACTATTAGATGAGGATATGGTACCATTGTTACAGAATTGGCTAAAGCATCACATTTTAAGGTATACTGAATATCATCGATTAAACCATGCTCAATGAAAAGATACTACCATCCCTTCTATCCTGGAAGAGGACAAATAAATATTGGTAAATGCTACCATCGATGGATGGGTAATCTAGGATATCTTAGTCGACACTAGTGTTGAAGTTAATTTCCTCACAAATGATTCTTGGTGAAATATGACTAGTCTAGATTTGCAACCTTCACCCTATATATTATTCATGTCCAACAAGACTTGCACTTTGCCTATTGGTGTCCTTAAATATGCCACCATAGATATCCTCAATGTTACATTCAAAGTAGACTTTGAGGTCCCTGAGTTGGCTGAGGCTGATGACTTCCCAGAACTATTAGGTCATCCATGGTGTTATGACAACAATGTTGATTTAAGTTTTAAGAAACAATACATATAATTTGAAGATGATGACAAATGCATAGTCATTCCATTGGATCATGCTAATGAGCCCCTATACGTTTAACCTGTTAATGCTGATGAAGATATTAATCATATATATAATGTCACGCTTGAGGCAGTGAACACTGTGATCACACCCCTAATGGCATCGTATGATGGACAAATGCACAATTCCTTTTTGACACCATGAGTAATGCCTATGATTGTTGGGCATAGGGTGACTATGACCTTATTAGGAGAGTATGTGGTGTTATCAACACTCATAAAGATATTCAACACAAGTATCACAAACGCCATAGATTTGTTCATCTCTTGACTAGGCAAGTCATGCATGGACCAATTATCGTTGTTTCACTTGAAGGTTAGATAAAGCTTTGTGGTTCCATGGTAAAATATTGAATTCATCCAACTGGAAGCTTTGTATGATTTTGATGTAGATCATGTGTGATCACTTATTCACATTTTTTATGGCATAGCTGCAAGGTGGTGGAGAACTCATCATGAGCATCTACTTACTTGAGATCACGTACGTTCTACATTACATCACAATTTTCAACATGATAATAATATATGTGGTGCTATCATGTATAATGGTATTTGAGCACTGGAACCTCACCTTGAGGCTTATGAGGCAATGTGGATGGATGTTAAAACTTTTTTTCCAGAATATCTTTGGGTTCATGCATTTTATGGCACTCTACACACTTGGGCTTGGGCATGGTATGTCCATGAGGATCACCATCTAGGTACACTTTCTTGGTGCCTACTTAAGGATAATATGATTATGGTGTTATCCTAGTTGTTCTCGAGGATGGATTTTCACCTTACACTACAAACAATGTGTCAAGTAGTCATCAGTGACTCAAGTCTTATTGAAGACCAAATTCAAAGCATATATGGCATGTTGAAGGAGGGACTGGCCATTTTTAATGAGATTATTGAGTAGACATCTTCTTTTATGCCTAAACCTATAATAAATCATGCACTTCGAGAAGAAATTTGAAAGGGTAAGTAAAAGGTCATGTTTTAAGTTGATGAGGGTGAAGGATCTGATTTTTCTAACCCATTGACCAATCATTTGGCTCTCCACACTAAGAATGGTACTCAAAATGTTTGTGACACCATTCTAGATACACAACACCTATACTTGGAGACAGTTCAAACCATTCAATGTAATATAAACACAAAGGGCATACCAAAGATGGTTACTATGGGGAATTATTGGTCTGATACCAAAATCACAAAAGTGTTTGAGTTGTTGAAAGAATATCAAGATGTTTTCCCAAGAAACTATAATGAGATGAAAGGTGTTAACTCTTATTTGGGTAAAATACACATCAAATCGACTGAAGGTGCTCGCCCAGTTATAAAATGACCTTATCAAATGAATCATAATTTACGTGCATATGTTGTGCACGGGAGTCATTACTCTTATTGATTGATCCAAAACTCAAAAGCTTTGGTTGAAAGATAATAAACAAGAAAAACACAATTTTAATAATGCTATCTCTGAGAAGACATGTTTTATTGATCAAATTTGCAGACGCAAACATATGCCTATCTCTGAGAAGAGATGTCTGATTTCCATTTTGGGTTACATCTTCATTTATACACATTTTGAAGGTAGGAGGAGGATGTGGAAGGTCACCAATCTTGAGGGAGATTAAGTGGTTTGAATTCCATGATTTACAGCAATACAAAATTTAAGGAATTACTATTTTTAGAAACTTACTATTTTTAAATTGCACTACTAAAATTAAAATTTGGGGAACTTATATTTGGTTTTTGGGGGTCAAAACCCATTGAGAAAAGCTCATCCCATCTCACAGTGTTTCCTCATTCTTATCTTTCCAATGATTCAAATGGGGAGTCAAACGAAGCTATGGTGCAAAAGTTATGGCTCCCAGAAGTTCTACCACCAATTGGGGTAGAACCATCACCTGAAATATTGCTTGAATCATGACCTTATCAAATGAACATAATTTGCGTGCACATGTTGTGCACATGAGTCATTACTCCTATTGATGAGTCTGAGTGGGTAATTCCAATAGTAATAAGCATTAAAAAGGATGGGCACATAAGGATCTATGTGGATTATAGGTTACTTAACGTTGCTTGCATTACTGATCCTTTCTCGATATCATTCACCAAAGAGATCCTCATAAGCATCACTGGATGTGAAATTTATACCTTCACGAATGATTTCTCTAGGTACCATCAAGTCCAGATTATAGAGTAAGATAAGCCCAAGATAAAATTTGCCATTGAGTGGGGGTATTTTGCATATAATGTCATGTCATTCATATTGAAGAATGCCTCTCTATGTTCTATAGGATAGTTGTTGAATCTTTCAAGGACTTCATCCATAAGTTGCTTTAGGTTTATATAGATGATTGGATATTATATGGCTTAGTAAAATATAATTATTTGAATCTCATGCTCATGATTGAGTGTTGTAAGACACTTCATATTTTTCTTAATTTTAAAAAATGTCTCTTTGGTACTCCATTCAGCATTCTCCTTGGTCATATTATTTGTTGAGATGGACTTTTAATGGACCTCACCAAGATTGTCATCATCCTTCACCTGCTAGCGATGACTACCCAATAAGGGGTTTGCGCCTTCCTAGGCCACACTATATACTATAGAAAATTCATTTGGGGATATGCTAGGATTGCAGTGCCTTTAGAAAAGCTATTGAAACATAATGAACACTTTATTTGGACTCTTACATGCTAAGAAGTTTTTGTTTCCTTCAAGGATAAACTTATCACTACACCAATTCCCTAGTTCTTAAATTGGGCTAAACTATTCCATGTCCATGTCGATACTTCTGGCATGGTAGTCAGTATGATACTTAGCCTAGAGAGGGTAATTTGGATCACCTTATACACTTTTAAAATAAAAAGCTTACTCTAACCGAGTAGAAATATACCACTATAGAGCACGAGGCATTATCTATGGTCTATGCTCTTCAAAATTTCTAACAGTATCTACTGGCAACCCCTTTTGTTTTATTCACATACCATGAGGCATTGAAATATTTGGTCAACAAAACAATTTTGTATGATTTAATTTGCTGATGGATAGTGTTATTTCCAAAATTCCATTTCTTAGTCATGGTCAAGCCTAGAAAAGCCAATTATGGTCCAGACCATCTTTCACGAATTGAATTTAGTGAATCAATGCATTCCATTAAAGATGACTTGCCTGACATGCATTTGTTTCATGTCTCACATGTTCTTGAGGAATTGGAGGAAGCCTTTTTAACTACCAAATCAGCTCCAACTCATTTAAGCACTCAGCCAAGAAGGAATTCATCATTTACACTACTCTATTACATCTCATTGGGGGAGACCTTTATAATCTTGGCCAAGATGAGGTACTTAAAAGTTGTATCGTGAAACATGATCACACTGAGGTGCTCCACAAGGTTCATGAAGGTGTTGTTGGAAGACATTATGTTGGATAAGCTACCGTGCAAAAGGTTTTGCTATCCGATTTATGATGGCCTATCCTTTTTAAGGATGCTAGGCTTTATGCATGCTAGTGTGACATTTGTCAATGCATGGGAAAGCCCAATAGGTAGGATGCAATGCCATTTCATCCTATCCTATTGCAATAACTTTTTATAAAGTGGGCCACTGACTTTGTTGGCCCCATCAACCCAGTAGGATAGTGTACTGGTTCATGTTATGTTATCATCACTAGTGACTATCTCACTCATTGGATTGAAACTACACTAACGCAAGATTGTACAGTTAATGTTATTGTGCAATTCATTTGGGAGCATATTATTACCAAGTTTGGTTGTTCCTTGAGTTTCACTAGTGATTGTGGTACTCACTTCCTCAATGAAACAATTTGTGTTCTATTGGTCGAATTCATGATTGCTCACCATAAGACAACACCATATCATCCCCAAGCCAAGGGTATTGTTGAGGCATTCAGCAAGATATTAGGCACAATTTTAACCAATATATGTATGCACTCATTGGGGTGATCAGGTGGCTACATTACTATGGGCTTATCAGACCACGTACAAGCACCTAAACAAGAGCACACCATTCAATCTTATGTTTGGTACTGAGGCAGTTCTTTTAATAGAGTTCCTTTTCCCTTTCTTTGCATTGTGCATGTTGGGAAATTAGATGATGAAGCCTTGTTGAAAGCATACCTCGATGCTTTATTACAACTAGATCAATCTCATTTTATTGCACATTGGAGACATGGCATAGAGAATTGAAAATGAAAGGCATGACATGATCACCACCTCAAGAATAAGACTTTTACTCCTAGAATACAAGTCTTAATCTATGACTCCAAATTCACGTGCCACTCTAGGAAACTTCATGTCCACTAGGATGGGCCTTTCATTATTCACAGTATCCATCCCACTAACACATTTTGATTGAAGCATTTAGATGGATAATTTCTTCCTAGTCATTATAATGGTAGTTGGTTGCGGTCATACTTCTCTGAATAAGTTTTTCTTATTTGTACCAATAAGGCATCTGCCATTTTTTTTTTCAATAAATCATTGCAATAGTTGTGTGTCTTTTTAGTGGTTTTATAGTCAATGTTTGTTATTTAATACTTATGTTCTCATGAAGGACCATGAAACACTATTAGTGTGGGGTTAGGGGTGTTAAATGTATGAAGTGCCAATATATGGTCTATAGGAATATGCATAGAAGCAAAGGCACGTAAGTGATAGTGTATAAGGACAAAGGGTAAGTAGTATGTGGTGTGTAACCATAAGTTAGCTAAGGTAATGAATGATTCCTACCTTTAGAGTGAATATTAAAATTTCTTATATTTGTCATGTACTTTGAGAAAAGTGCAGGAAGAGACATGTAATTAATACAAGGGGATAGTGGTAATGAAAAGTGTGCCAACATCACATCGTGATAATACTGTTGGTCACATTTATTATGTGAAGTGATGGTCAAAGAGAGGGGTTAATAAATGCAAGTTACCCCTTTAAACCTATAAAATGCTAAATTGTTCATTTCACTTTTTATTGTTACTATGATTGAGAACTCACTGAGCTGAAGGTGTGAACTTGAGCTTTTGCAACATGAATTCAACACATCCAGTCAAGTGCAGAGTGATGAATTTTGATTACTTTTAGATCTTGAAATGTATTTTAGCTGAGATGAATAGCCAAAACTAGGTTAATTGTAAGGGTGAGTGGGATTTCTAGAAGTTTCAAGTTATAGAGGTTGATGTCTACCATTAACATGCATCAAAGCAGGAGAGCCAAGGCACTTACAACAACAAAAATGTATTTTTTTGGGAACATTCGATGGATGCACCTCAACCTTTAGGATCTATAAAGGGTGATGCAACCTAAGAAAAAGTCCCAATGAAGTGAACTATTATTTACAATTCTAGAGGAACAAGAATTGAGCATTGGTGGGGAGATGATGTTAATCAGAGAATAAACACATGAAAAACAAGGGGTATGCATAGGAGATGAAGGAACAGAGATGGCACACTAAACAAAAAAGAAAGGTCAAGTGCCTCCACCTCCACCTTTGCTAATTAAAGAAATGTAGTGCCCTGAGATGCTACTACATGCTAAAAATTGGGTGTCCAATGTGCCGACATGTATTATCTTTGACTATAACCATCGATAGCCCATGAATGAGGTAGATTTATAGAATGATTATAGAGTCTAGTGCTAGAACACTAAGAATGATCTGGTCTATGACTTAAATATTTGTAATGCCTTGGATATTGTTGGCTTCTTCTAACTCTTAAACCTTACCTACTTTAGAAAGCCAATATAAATGGTAAAATTTTTAATTTCATAGGTGCATGAGGACTACATAGACTTTTTTGGGCACCGGATGAGAATCACGACTGGAAGAATTAACAAAGTATCAGGGTAATAGTGTTTAGGCACGTACCTTGAATATGATATAGAGGGAATAGATGAGATATAATATGTTTATGGTGCTTGAGTACCAAAAATAAGGCTATTCTATACACATCAAAACTCTTCAGGATCCCACCCTTTGAGTGGTTGTGTGCATCATAATGATGAATGTTGGAGGTGGGGATAAATGGAAGGAGGTGGACATGGCCCACCTATATGTTTCATACCAAGTTAATGAGGGGTTGAAATTAAATTGGGTACTATGGTTTGATAATAAAATCATAGTAGATGTGGAGAAAGCTCATTGGGTGCCCAATTATAGGTTTTCATGGGGCATGTTTCTTATATTAATTGTATTTGATGAAATTAGTTAACCTAACTACACCTATAGAGAATTAATATGGGCATACCTACCTGAGCATAAGTCCCCTACAAAGTGGTACGAGGCATTCACCTCTCCTAACCCAATTACTCCATGTTATAAGCTCAAGATGTAGTCTTGGTATGATGGGATAAAGGAAGCCTTTGGGAATGAGTGGCACATTCCAAATGACTTACCTACACAATTTGGAGACCAAGCCAAATTTTTTGTAAAGCAACACTACTCCCTCACGTGCATCATGATGGCCCCTTTGGAGAACTTTCTTCCTAGTTAAAGTTGCCTTATGCTTTCACAGCATATTACTTTATGAACTCTATCAACTAAATTATGATGCACAACTGTGACACTTGAAGTTGAACAAATTAGTTTGGAAACTCATTGCCATATGTATAGATACCCTAGGAACAAATATTATAGAGAAAGGGTTGAGTCAGATAGAACTGACATAGAGGTGCATTGAACATTGGTTGGGGATTCCATTCATACTTTATTTTATATGTTGAATCCAAAAAAGAAATCTTTGGGGAGCGTGTATCATAATAGAGAGAAACTCCATTTAACACCACTACTAGAAAGTAAGCAAAAGCACCATAGGCATGATGCTAGCACAAGATCTCATCTAGAACCTTTGAAAAGGCAAAGGACTACCTAGGCACTACCAAATAAGGATCCACCAACAAGATGACTTGATGGCTCAACACCAACTACACAAACTAATCCCTTGGAAGAAGATATAGAGGATCCTAAGGATAGTGACATGGAGGAGATGGGAGAGCTACTGGAAGGGACCTCAAAGATATTCAACATTGAACAAAAAGATACTAAATTTGAGAAGACACCCTCCCTAGTGTGGTAGGAAGAGACCACCCTTGAAGAGATGCAGATGGAGATTGAATATTTACTTGGTGAAGAGGGATGGTTTTGAAGTAAAAGAAAGACTGAGTGGCCTTGACATCAAGACCACTTCCCAAGACCTAGACACGGATGTAGAGATACTTGAGTAGGATCCATTGAAAGGGAAAGATCTAGTTGACGACTCCATGGTTAAAATAGACAAGCCCAATGCAGTCACCAATGTCAGGAATCTAGAACAACAAACATGCTCTGATGCCACTCGTTAGGATCTTGCTCCTCAGAAAGAGCATAGTATGATTACCAAATATAAGCAATTGAATATGCGGAAATAACTAGAAACACAAGTAACTAGAATTCACCAATAGCACAGAATATGAGAGACAATACACTATCTTGTATTAACACTATACAGAAAAGAATACATCAAAGAGCCGCCACACTCTTTCACCTTACAGAGATTCACCACACCTCAAGTGTACATTAATTCTTCTCACACACACTCTCCTACACAAAAAATGGTCCCAACAACCAACTCACACACAGAATTGGTGTTCACCTCACCAACCAGTCAGTAATAACCCTGCCGGTACACCAAGCACTCTATAGCACTTCAAGCTGATCTCTCATGAACCTGCAACCTGCAATTCAAAGACCAAACTTACATGTAGATCCCCAATGAGCTTGCAACAACCTACAACTCACAAATCTTACAACTAGAAGGAACTCTTCCTTTCTATCTCATGCCTTAAACAATACATGCCAATGGGTCTATAAATAGATCCCTAACTCAAACACTAACTTAGACTCTTAATTTAGACAATTATCCTCGCAGCCCAAGACTCTGGCTGGTCTTAACATGCAAACTCATCGTTCACTTAACTAACTGTCCGTGAAACGAACACTTCGGGAACACACAGGCGACCGATGCCGGTCCCTGCTAGTCTGGTTCTGCCGACGTCGGCCGACTTCCTGCCGTCGCCGGTGGCCTTCTGCACTGGACTCTACCGACGTCGGTCCTGCTGCCGACGCCGGTTCCTGTAGAACTCAGCAACCATCTGTTCCTCAGTTTGCAAAGGTTGAAGCTTTTAGCTCCACAACCTAACAATCTCCCACTTGGAGATAAACAGCTGCAACCTGTACCTGTACCTGTACACCGTCTAGTTTGTTCCTTGGCTTTGTATCCCTCCTCAAGATCACTCTTGAAGACCAACCACCACAAAATCCGTGGTGCAAAATATGTCATCCAAATTACCTGCCACATCCGCATCTACAACCATGTAGAAAAAGAACTTGACCCTGCATAGCATGTGCACCTGCTGCTGGTCCCACTGAACTGCCCTTCAGTATTACTCTCCTGGATTGACTCCAAACTTGTGACAACTCCCACTGCTTGGGAAAACTCAGGTTTAGTACATGCCATGCACTCAACCTCATTATGTGAATCAAGACACCTGTTCTATGAACTATCTAACCATCGGCGTGCTAACCGGTTTCACACAATCATCCTGAAACAAAGTCAACAAGACCTCCATGTCTCTAGAACACACTCATGCCAAAGAATCTTGCTGCTCCCAGATTCTCCATGACAAACACCTGAACTAGCTTTACCTTTAGTTCAGCAATACCTGTATATGTAACCCTGCAACATGCACATCATATAGAAAATAGGATAATGTAGCTAATATTATCCAACCTGGTAAAGAGAAACACAATGATCAAACCTCCATTGCCCTACAGCTAATACAAGATCATATACTCTGATCTTCCATCTCACGTATCCATTTCCGCTCTTCTTCATCCTCAACATCCATTCGTCTCTCAGTGCTTACTTCCAGCTGGCAACTCTACCCAAAACACCGGTTTGGTTCTCCTCCAAGGAATCACATCCTCATTCATGCCAAGCTCACACCTGTTTCCTGGATCCTTCCTGCTATACAATCAAAAATAAGTATGAAGAAGAGAAACACGAATTTGAGGGCCTACTTATGCCTTCAGTCCTCCGTATGGGTGTTTGAGACTCCTTGACAGCGTGCTGTCCACCCAAAATCTGTTACAATGACGACCTCGGTCACTCCACAGTCTGCATCCGACCGACATCGGTTCCATGCGTCTGTACCTGACTACCAACCTGCCAGCGCTGGTGTCCCTGCTGCCGACGTCGGTCCTCCTAACCGACATCGGTCTTACATACTGCCGACGTCGGTCCCATGACTGACATCGGTCTTACCCTGCCCGACATCACCGGCTTCAGTCTGCACATGACCGACATCGGCACCTGTCTGTTCGACGTCGGTTCCTCCTGACCGACATCGGTACCTGTGTTCGCCTGTGAGTGATGACTTTTTACCTGCGAGCTCCTTTGAATCAAAACCCATGTCCAAATTGCCCTGCTCAGAAGTATCCAGCCACATCCACTGGGTTCTGTCTGCCATCTCCTCCATAAACACCAAGGCTTTCCAGTTCTTAAGCTTGTCAAATATATCTGTCTTCAGCTTAAGAACATGCATCTCCTTCCTGCTCATGTGACCAAGCCTACGAAGCCACGTCTCCGCAACAGAAGAAAAATCAGTAATATAAACAAGTAAATAAAGGGTACCTATTTTCTTACCACCAGCTAATTCAAGTGCATCCGCTGTGAGAGTTCTTGTGCATCTCTCATCACCCAATCTTTTTGAAGAAATTAGCCATATCTCCAAACCTGGGACCTGCATGACCTTCATCAACACCTGTGTGTTGGCCGCCTGCAATTTCAGCTTCACTTCCCCTTTGCCAATTCTTTGGCAAGGCTCACCAGCTCCTCTACCTAGGGCTGCATGGAAAGAGGCAACCGAATCTTTTATCCAAGATTTAACTTTATCCAAGAAACCTGCAAACACATCCTGTGCAACAACACCTGCTACATCTGTATCTTCAGTTTCTTCATGCTGATCTGCTACCAACCAACAATAATCTTTTACCTGCTCTTTCTTTCCATAGGACCGTGAGTGACCATCTGTGCTTTTCAACTCCTCCATTTTTAGCTTACTTTGATCTGCCGTTGCTCTACTCCCACTCAATCAGAAACCCCTGAGAGTGCCCTGTAACCAAAACACAAAACCTGCTTCCTCCAACCTTAGCTCTGATACCACTTGTTGGGAGATAAACTGGAAGCACACAATTTGATTACCAAACCAAGCAACTTAATATGTGGAAATAACCAGAAACACAAGTAACTAGAATTCACCAATAGCACAGAATATGAGAGACAATACACTATCTTGTATTAACACTATACAGAAAAGAATACATCAAAGAGCCGCCACACTCTTTCACCTTACAGAGATTCACCACACCTCAAGTGTACAGTAATTCTTCTCACACACACTCTCCTACACAAAAAATGGTCCCAACAACCAACTCACACACAGAATTGGTGTTCACCTCACCAACCAGTCAGTAATAACCCTGCCGGTACACCAAGCACTCTATAGCACTTCAAGCTGATCTCTCATGAACCTGCAACCTGCAATTCAAAGACCAAACTTACATGTAGATCCCCAATGAGCTTGCAACAACTTGCAACTCACAGATCTTACAACTAGAAGGAACTCTTCCTTTCTATCTCATGCCTTAAACAATACATGCCAATGGGTCTATAAATAGATCCCTAACTCAAACACTAACTTAGACTCTTAATTTAGACAATTATCCTCGCAGCCCAAGACTCTGGCTGGTCTTAACATGCAAACTCATCGTTCACTTAACTAACTGTTCGTGAAACGAACACTTCGGGAACACACAGGCGACCGACGCCGGTCCCTGCTAGTCTGGTTCTGCCGACGTCGGCCGACTTCCTGCCGTCGCCGGTGGCCTTCTGCATTGGACTCTGCCGACGTCGGTCCTGCTGCCGACGCCGGTTCCTGTAGAACTCAACAACCATCTGTTCCTCAGTTTGCAAAGGTTGAAGCTTTTAGCTCCACAACCTAACAACCAACCTTTGTATCCAATACTAGAAAGGTGTCCCTGACAAGCTACTTTATCTATATTCTCATCTTGCTCAAGAGGATGTATCTGACCAAATCCAATGCAAGATGTCATTCTTCCTTGACATGTATAATGAAGAATGCCACTTTGAGATGCCCTTCGATAGTCTTGTATTAGTTCCACAAGTGGCGATGCTACCCACTACTCTTTGGGTAGATAGTTGTTAGATTACCTCTATACAAATAGTGTGACACTCTTGAAACTGACATCTTAAGTCACATGACAGAATGTCCTTACAAATTTTGATGCACAATAGAATAAATAGAAACATGTCAAGGTAGCAGAGTTGTATAATAAAGAGGTCACCACCCGCATCAAAATGGAAGAAGATCTAGCTGAGTTGAAGCACCAATTGGAAGTAGAAATAACTACCAATGTGAAAATATTAAATATCTGCAAGGTAATTTTAGGCCAAGACCCAACACTCGTAGATGGATTCCCTTTATCTGGTGAGGTGATTGAGAAGCTGGAGACTCTAGTGGACCTCTTTTTGAAATTACAAAGAGCATCTTGGCCCAAGAGATGATAAAGTATGGGCAATAGAACAATTGTTCAAAGTTGTGGATGTGTGGAAGTGAGCCTTACATAGAGTTGGAAATGTGATTTCCATTTTAAAATGGATTTTTGAAAAGTTAGAGCGGCTCAACAAAATTTTGGAAGCTCAACTTCAAGCATAAGAACTTTAGCACTAACAATTGGCTAATACAACCCTTTTAATAAAAGACCGCTCTAAGTGCACAAAGTCATTTAAGGATGTAGAGACCATGAAAGAGATAATAAGTGCACATCAGCAAGAAATAAATTCTAACCTTGTGTCACTCCGAGGAGAGGTTGTAGTCAAGGTCACTATTGACCATTTTTACCATAAGTTAAAATGGATCAATCCCCCTACAATCAAGATCCTAAATAGCGGTTGATTATAATGTCATAGGGTGTGTTTTATTTCATCTAATATCATTTCATATGTCATTCTAGTTTTCTTCATTATCTAGTTTATTCCTTGTGTCATTTGATATCTTAGAGGTCATTTTAGAGTAATATTTGAAAGTGGCAGGTCTCAGAAGTTCATCTAGAGCCTTCATAAGATCAAGCGGTAATTGAACAACTTGCGGGCTCATAGGTTTGTTTGGTACTTGGAAAATTTTCCAATTGGCTAAATACAAAATTCTTTCAGGGTATTTGTTCCACTTTATTTGGCTGTGTTGGAATTATTTTGGGAAATTTGTTTGCAGGTTTTTAGCTAAGCATTAGGAATTGTTTCAGATATTTTGTCTGAAACAAAAGGCCCAAAGACACAAATTCTTGTGGATATTTTATTCGTAGTAAAATCCTAAAGGTCATTTCTTTCAAGAAAATTGTCTGAACAATTTACTTAAAGGGTCATTATTCAGCAAAGTGTCTTGATATAAAAGTTCTAAAGGGTCATTTTTAAAGAAAGTGTCCTAAGATAGAAGTTTTGAAGGGTCATTTTTTAGCAAAGTGTCTTATACAAAAGTCCCTAAGGGTCAAAAATGTCATTTCAAAGCAAAAATCCCACATAAAAATGCTAAATATAAATTCTTTTGGATATTTTGTCTGAGATAGAGATCCCAAAGGCATGAATTCTTTTGAACAGTTTATTTGAATTAAAAGTTTTGAAAAAAAGCTAAGTCCAAATTCTTTCAGACAAATTATCCATGACAATTTTCCTGAAGACCTCCTTCTCTCAAACATTTTGTCTACAAGCATAAATCTTAAAGACATGAATTCTATAAGACATTTTGACTACAAAAAATTGTCTAAGGCAAAGATAAGGTAGACTTAATTCTTTCAAGCAATTATCTCATGATAATTTCCCCAACCATTTTATCTGATGCAAAAGATTTACAAACAAATTCTTTCAGATAAAGTGGTTGAGACACAAAGCCTAAAACAAATGTTCAAAAAAATGTCTAAAAGAATAGGCCTAGGGAATTTGTGATTTGGTAAAGTGATGATTGTGTAAGTGTCAAAGTTCAAGCTCAATAGCCATCTATTAGGGTCCACAGGTTGACAGTTGTGTAGATGTCATTGACATTCCCATGGATGTCAATTGACGAGTGCACAAACATCAAATTCAAGCCATGAAAAATGACCATTGAAGTTTGAATATCTTAGTGACAGTCATTCAAACATCAAATACATTCATGGAGATGTCAAATAGGGTTGCATAGACATCAAATTTCAGCCATGGTAAATAGTTGTTTGGGTTCAAACAGTGTGTCCTAGTATATCGATGATTAATATTACATCATACATCAAGATCTACAGAGTGAAGGATCTAATAGTATCAGTGGATCCCAAAGATCTATGGTGTGTATTTGATCATGAAAAATTAGATCGATGATACAAAGCAAAGTAAAAGTGTCAATGAATTTTGGGATTGAATCATGTTCAAACAACTAGATAATGATCTATGAATCACATTCAATCACACAAATGGATCTGATGGTATGAGCGAGATTCAAAGGTCAAGGAGTTTAGATGAAATGAAATGTTGCCAATTGTTATAATCTCAAGACCTCAGTTCAATTTTTAATGGCCAGCATTGAAGGTTGAAACAAAGAGACTCTACAGGAGATTGATAAGTTAGATTCGATTTAATGCTAAATGGTGAGATGAGGCTACGCACACAAATGATAAGAGAAAATTCCAAAGTAGGATGAGAAATGTGGAAAAGGAGTGCCATATGGGAAACTACGTAGGACCAAAAGATTCTATAACAAAGTGAACTCTTCAAACTCATCTATCGCCATGAAAGCACAATCGAGCTCCAAGATAAGTAGTGGATGCCAGATGTGAAGAATCAAGGTCCAGACGACTACAGATGGTAAGCATAGGTGTCAAGAAGATATACAATAGTTAAAATAAGATATTATGATTATCATAGCATGATTTAATCCCCTCAAATAGTGAATAGGTGTTGACTCTCCTGGTTCAGTTTCAAATGCTCGAGAGAAGATCCATGATTAAGGCACTTTCACAGAGGTTAATTGAAGAGTCCTTACATCATTTTGGAGAGTTCATCATGATTTATATGGACAACTATCTTAAGAGACATTCATGCTCTATTTCTAAATTTGTCTCCCTACAAGTGTAACTCCTCCTATTGGTTGGACATGTGTTTTAGTGACTTTTGAACTCCATTATTTTCTCCTATCTTTGAAGTTCTATAAGTAGCTACAATTTTGGCCCTTGTAATATATACCACACCCATGTATGGTGAAGCCCTACTAGTTTTGACATTGCACTTGCCTTAAAATAATAAATATAATCTATTTTGAGTTCATACCTTATCTTGTTAAAAGTGTGTGAAGAGATATACAATGAAGAGCTAAGTGATATTAATCTATTCTTATTTTTCTCTCAGTCCTTCCATATCCGATGAAAATGACTTTAGCCTTGTAGGTCATATGATGTGTAGTCAAATGTATGAATCTATCCCAAGTGTATAATGAGCCTTAGTATCTTCAATTGATCTATGGTCTTACTTGCCTTGGATAGTCTTCATACATCTCACCTCCATATCGAAATACTAATGTTAATGCATTATATAACTCTTAGGATGATATTTTAGGCATTGATTCCTTGTAAGAGAATTAAAATAGTCATGTGGATAACCTTTTGGTGCATCACCTCCTGATATAGATTTAATTCATGCAATTTCTAACTCATTTTATCTGCAAGTAAACACTAGTTTAGGTAATAAGCATTACAAGATATATTCATGGAGCTAGCCCTTAAATATAGAGGCTCACTTCCACTATAGGTACACCCACATACATGAAAGTATTCCCATGTTTCCCAAATATAGAAGAATATTGAACAAATTCTTCTAGGGTGCAAGATTTAGTGATAAGAGTTATGGCATGCTCGATGAGATTATTGTCTTCAAGACAGTTTGTCAAGGTGAATGTTGGTCTTGACAACATCAACTAAAAACTAGTGCGCTACTCAACATTTAGTGACTCCATCAAAGTAAATTTGGTTTGAGTCCATTATCCTATTATAAAATTGCTCCCATGATTCATGGTTCTCACTAGGTCATCCTCTCGAAGAGTCCTCAATCCCATTGACCCAATCTTTCAGCCTAAACTTCCCCTTGAAGTTCAATATACTTAGCCTAATCTACCCTTTGGATAACCAATAGATTTTTATAGAGAGGAAGAGGTTGAATTAATTGAAGATACTAAAGATTTTTAAGAATTTGAAGAAGATATGGCTAGACCTCATGCTTTCACTACATTCAATATAGAGAATCCAATTCACCTTTAGGGATATGATGTTATCCCTCCCAATGCCATAAAAGGTGTGCCCCTGTTTAATGGTGAGAATCATGTTACAACCAGTGAGTACATTAGAGATGTCTATAACTTTTTTAGCTTCCACAATATCACTCAAGAGAATATTGCTATCAGACTTATTTCCATGTCCCTTAGGGGGAAGGCTCTTGATTGGTATAGGACTCTAGAAGGTGGATGCATCACATCATAGGTTAAATTTAGAGTGTTGTTGACTGTAAGATTTAGAAATGAGAGTGGTCATGCCTCTCTCATACTCTAGCTTAACGTGATCAAAAGGGGACCCAAAGAAATAATACATGATTTTAACGAGATATTCCAAAAGACTTAGAATAGACTAGTTCCTCCTATGAGGCCACCTCCCAATTTTGTGTTTCTAACCTATATGAGAGCTATTGACACTAAAATTGTTGTCATGCTTCAATATATGGGTGGTTTCACTATGTCTAAAGCCTATGAAATTGCTATCAAATCTAAAAATTATTTCATCCAAGGTGTAATATTACCACCTAAAGTGTTTATGCCTTTATTGTCTCATACTTCTATTGATGCTCTGAATGTGGCTCAAACTCTTAATGCCAATACCAAGCCTAAAGTTGTTCTTAAGAAGGAGGATAATGCCATGGACAAAGATGCAAACATTCAATGGTTGAAAGCTAAACCTAGAATAGGTAATATGCAACAAAGTGCCTATCAGCAACAATATGGTCAACAACATGGAAGAGGAAGAGGACAATGGAAACCTAGTCACAACAGGTTTGCTAATACATATAATCCTAACTCTACCACCGACGCAGGAGAGATGGTTCCAATACATAGCAACTTGGTGCAAGGTGAAAATTGGAATCAAGGCCAATTTATGAATGATAACGAAGGTGAAGAGTAGGATCTTTTTGCTCAGCATAAGGTTACTCCTCTCCTATCTACTGAGGATGAGGTTATGATGCAGACAAGTGGAAGTGGATAGCCTCAAGAAGAGATCTTCACCAACTTCCTAGTTAAATATACCTTCATGCTTAATCAAGGAACATTAGTTGTAGATAAAACTAGATCCAACAAAAAGGCTTTGGGTGGTGATATCAAGGTGCCTACAGGCTCATTTAATCTTCATACGAAGCAACAAGGTATGGCTACAGGTGTAGTAGCCTCAAATAGCTCTGCACATCTTCCAAATCAGAATGTTAAAAAGATTATTCAAGGCACTCCAAATCCTCAAGTTATGAGTACTTAATTGGCTCCAATAATTAAAGATAAAGTAGGTATGGATTCTTTAAACATTTTAGATTCATTGAAGAGTTAAAACATCCATTTCCCTTTGGAATGTTTTGTATATGCCTGGTCAGAAAGAGCTCCTAAAAAAATAGTTCTCTGCTATTCCTACTAGTGTCTCTCCTTTAAATAAAATCCAAAGTCATGTTGTCCTTGAAAGTGTCCCTAATACCATTGTTAAACCATCCACCATAGCTGAGAAACCTCCCCCATTATATCTCACTCTCATAGTGGGTAACAAACTGGTCCATAACTACATAGTTGATAGTGGAGCTTCAACTTTAGTCATGCCCAAAGTTGTGGTTGATAAGCTAGGCATAAAATATGGGATACATAACAAAGGGGTCCTCCAATTAGATGGTACACCTACCAAGATAGTAAGATTGATAAAAATCTTGAAGGTTTTCCTGCATGATTGTCCTAGTTTTCATTTCTTGTAAGACATAGTTGTTGTTGATCTCTTAGCCCACTTTGTAATCTACTTATCAAGGGACTTCACATCCAAGATAGGTGGCTATATCTCAACAAATTGGTCTCTCTTGGCCTTTAGAACAAGGTATGGGGCCAAGGTGACAATTATGACATAAACTCTTGCAAGGTTTCATATAGAACCTTACATCAAGACAAGTTCTAATTTAAATGATGTTCATAAAGAAAATGATTCTATTGTGGATGATGTCACTTCCTCTAAAATTAAAGGCATTGTAGATTTGTTTCTTGATGAATATATTACTCACACTTATGAGCATGATCCTTATGGTCTTATGGAGGAAACTGATCTGAATGTATATTGTATACATGAAGAAGGAATACCGACACCTTTACTTACCAAAGAAGAGGGTGAAGAAGATCAGATATGGGAAATGTTTTTTGATGTTTCAAGAAGTAAAATTGGTGTAGGAGCTGGTGTTATGCTAGTATCTCCATCCAAACAAAAATATTATTCTTCATACATATTTCATTTCAATTGTACTTGTAATGTGGCTGAGTATGAAGGTTTAATTCATGGCCTTCAATGAGCAAGGAGAAAAGGAATCAAGAACTTACAATTATATAGAGATAATGAATTGGTTGTGTATCATGTTATAAATTTGGCTGATGCCAAGAACCCTTTGCTCAATTCATACAAGCATAGGGTATGCAATTTTCTTGAAGACTTCAATGCATTCAATATATAATCAGTCCCAAGGGAGCATAATAATCATGTTGATAGACTAGATATATAGGATCTCAATTTGACACTCCAACTGCCATAAAAGAGGTCAAAAAATAGTCTCATATTAAGATCATTATCATACCTTATATACCTGATAATGAAGTGTCTTGGTAAGTGTTTGATAGTGATAAACACATCTCATGCTTTTTTGCAAAATGAGGTTGAGTTCTCTTAAAGGAATCAAGGGAGATCTTAAGAATAGTTTGGTGATCAGATTGTGTAACTAAGGATAGATAAGATACCTAAGGGTCTGGTGACTTTATAAAGCATCTTAAATGAGAATTATCAAAACAAAAAGGAAAAGGTGAGTATGTATACAAAAGCTGAGAATTATGAAAAGGTCTTGATCTTCAAAGACAAACTTCTCAAACTAAGCAAGCTATATTCTACTTTAGAGAAGCAAGCATTCATTGATTTGTGTAGAGAGTTACATGAAATATTTGCTTGGTATTATAAGGACCTGAAAGGATTTTATCCTAGCCTAGCACACCATATTATTGAGTTAGAACTTAGAGTTAAACCAGTCAGATAGAAACAAAGACCCATTAATCCCAAGGTTGATCAACTCATGAGGTTAGAGCTCACTAAACTCCTTGAGTATAAAATAATCTTTCCCATCAAGCATTTAATGTGGGTAGCTAATATTGTGAATATTATAAAAATTAATGGGGTTATAAGACTTTATGTGGATTTTAGGGATCTTATTAGGGTGTCACTCAAAGATCACTATCCTCTGCCTTCAATGGAGCAAATTCTACAAGTAGTTTTAGGGTCTCAACGTTTTTCTCTCTTAGATAGATTGTCAAGCTATAATCAAATTATTGTGAATGAAGATGATCAATTTAAGACAACATTTACCACTAAATGGGTTGATTTTGCTTATATAAATATGCCATTTAGTTTATCAAATGTTGGTTCTACCTTTCAAAGGGCAATGGACATGGCCTTTAAAGATTTGATTAATGAGATGTTGTTGGTTTATGTAGATGATATAACAATGTTTTCTAAAGATGATAATGAACATATGTAACACTTGAGGTAAGTGTTTTATAGATGTAGATAGTATAGAGTATCTCTTAATCCCAATAAATGCATCTTTTTTGTTCATGAAGGTAAACTCTTGGGACATATTGTTTCCAAAGATGGTTTGGCTATTGATCCTAAAAGGATAGAGGTTATTCTTAGCCTATCATTACCCTTGTATAAGAAATCTATTCAAAGTTTCTTAGGTAAGATAATTTTTTTAAGGAGATTCATACCTTGTTTTGCATCTTTGGTGAAACCTATCACAACCATGCTCATAAATAATTAGGTCTTTTCTTGGACCAAAGAGGGTAAGAGCAATTTTGAAGCCATTAAAAATCAATTACATAATCTCCTACTCTTGTGAATCCTGAATTCGCTAAAGACTTCATATTGTATTCATTTTCTAACCTTGATACTACCTCATCCATGTTAATGCAAAAGAATGATGAGGGTGTGGAACAACCTATTGCATTCTTTAGTTAAGGTTTAGAAGATTATGTAGTCAAGTACACCTTTGTGGAGAAACAAGTCCTTGTTGTTGTGAGAGGGATAAAGAATTTTAGGCATATGGTTTCAAATAATAAAATTCATGTTATGATTTCTTATCCTAGCACTAAAGAGCTTCTTTTGAGCAGAGACCTTACTGAGAAGAGAACAGGGTGGATAACTAAGGTAATGGAATATGATGTTGATATAAAAGTAACAAAATAGGTAAGAGGTAAAGGCCTTTGTGAACATTTAGCTTCAGATTTTAATGAGTCAAAGGAAGAGGTTCTAGTCAATCATGATTACTCCCAACCAAATGGTTCCTTGTATAAACAGAGTTGGACACAAGATGTGATCATATTTTTCTAAAATGGTGAGTATCCTATGAGTAGATTGCAAAGGAGATATTTTAGATTGTAATATATTCTATTTTGTTTTTTTGATGGTGTGATCTTTAGAAGAGGCATTAATGGAGTGTTATTGAGATGCATTGATAATGATCAGTTTGGAGTGTTGCTTGAGAAGTTTCATGATGGGACAGTAGGAAGTCATTTTTCTCCAAGAACCATAGCTATCAAGATCATGAGAGTGGGTTATTATTGGCCCAGCCTTTTCAAAGACTACCATGCTTGGATAATAAGGTGTGTACAATGTGATTTCTTTGTCAAAAAATAGAAGCTTGCAACCCTTCATTTGAAGCCTATCCAAGTTGATCAACCTTTCATGCAACGGGGTCTTGATTTCATTAGCATAATAAATCCCCCAACAAGTGATGGTCATAAATGGATACTCACAGTAACTAATTACTTTACAAGGTGGGTTTAGGCAGTAGCATTGAAGGAAGCTAATGAAAATTCTATTTTGGAATTCTATGAGAGCGTCATAACAAGGTTTGACACTCCTATTATTTTAGATAGTGATCTTGCTTTTATGGGTGCTAAGATAACTGATTGGACAAATAATAATGGCATATTCCTGAGTAATTCATCAAACTATTACCCTCAAGGTAATGGGTTGGCTGAATTTACTAACAAGAATCTGATCAGAATCATCAAGAGAAACTTGGAGCATAATCAGAGAGCTTGTCATACCAAATTGAAGACAGCCTTATGAGCTGATAGGATAACTCCTGAGAGGTCAACAAGGAATCCTCTTTTTGTGCTTATCTATGGAAGAGAGGCTAGGTTGTCTATTTCTCAAGAGCTACTTGCCTTAGAATTGACACATCAATTAGAGTTTCTAGAAAACACTCCAATGAAGGTGAGATTGATGGAATTGATGGAGCTACAAGAGGACATGGAGCATCACCAAGTACTAATGAAGAGGTCTTTTGATAAGAAGGCAACTCCAAGATCATTTCAATAAGGTGACATAGTATTGAAAAGGGATGAAGATAGAGAAAAACCAAGGAGACATACCAAAATTAATACCTTATGGAGTGGACCATATGTCATCATTAAGTGCAAGCAGAACAATTCTTTCCAGCTAGCAAGGATGGATGGAGAAGATTTGTCTATCTGTATGAATGGGATACATTTGAACCCTTACTATTGAACGGTGAAGTTTAGTTTTGTAAATAGTAGAATAGGTGCATGTTTTAATTCAGTTATGTGTGTGTTGTATTCCCTAAGTGTTTTGGTTGAACACATGTATGTTTCTAATTTGCATCTTGTTCTTGTTATTTTATGTTATTTAGTATGTCATTTTAAGGCAATATGTATGTCAAACCTATCGTACATGTGACTCCATAACCTAATGAATAGGATTAGGCAACTAGTCATGACATAGCAAGCATGCCACCCTTGGGAAATCATCAAGAATGTTGACCATTTTTACCACAAGTTAATGGATCAATCCCCATATAATCAAGATCCTAAATAAGGGCTGATTATAATGTCATAGGGTGTGTTTTATTTCATCTAATGTCATTTCATATGCCATTCTAGTTTTGGTCATTGTCTAATTTAGTCCTTGTGTCATTTGATATCTTAGAGGTCATTTTAGAGTCATATTTGAAAGTGTTAGGTCTTCATAGTGTTTAAATAGTTTCAAAATAGGTACGAGTTACACAGGTCTCAGAAGTTCATTTGGAGCCTTCATAAGATCAAGTGTTTAAATTTCCCAGAAGAACCTGCGGGATCAAAGGTTTATTTGGTACTTGGGAAATTTTCCAATTGGATAGATATAGAATTCTTTCAAGGAAATTTTCCAATTGGCTAAGTGTTGGAATTCTTTCAGGAAATTTGTTTGTAGGTTTTTTGGCTAAGCTTCAGGAATTGTTTCAGACATTTTATCCAAAACAAAAGGCCCAAAGACAAATTCTTACAGACATTTTGTCCACAGTAAAAGCCTTAATATCATTTCTTTTCATAAAATTGTCCGAATAATTTTCCCAAAGGGTCATTCTTCAGCAAAGTATCCTAATACAAAAGTTTCGAAGGGTCATTTTTTAAGAAAGTGTCCTAAGACAGAAGTTTTGAATGGTCATTTTTTTTAGTAAAGTGTCATATACAAAAGTCCCAAAGGATCACAAATGTCATTCAAAAGCAAAAATTCTACATCAAAAGGTTAAGTATAAATTCTTTTAGACATTTTTTTGAGACATATATCCTGAAGATATGAATTATTTTAGACATTTTTTTTGAATCAAAAGTTCTACAAAAAAGTTAAGTCCAAATTCTTTTGAACAAATTGTTCATGATAATTTTCTCAAAGACCTCCTTCTCTCAAACATTTTGTCTACAAGCATAAATCCCAAAGACATGAATTCTGTTGAACATTTTATCTACAATAAATTATCCAAGGCAAAGATAAATCAGACTTAATTCTTTCAGGAAATCATTCCATGATAATTTCCTCAGACATTTCATTTGATACAAAAGAGCTACGAATAAATTCCTTCAGAGAAAGTGGCCAAGACAAAAATCCCACAACAAATATCCATCAAAAGGTCTGAAAGAAAAATCCCAAGGAATTTGTTATCCTATAAAGTGATGATCACATAAGTGTCAAAGTTTAAGCTCAACAGTCGTCTATCGAGGTCCACAGGTTGATAGTTACACAGATGTCATTGGTATTCCCATGGATGTCAATTGATGGGTGCACAAACATCAAATTCAAGCCATGAAAAATGATTTTTGAAGTTTGAATATCCCAATGACAGTTGTATGGACATTAAATATGTTTGTGTAGATGTCAAATATAGTTGTGAAGATGTCAAATTTCAGCCATAATAAATAGTCATTTGGGTTCAAATAGTGGGTCCCAACAGATTGATGGTTAGCATTATAATAAACATCAAGATCAATAAAGCAAAGGATTTGACAGTTTTAGTGGATCCCAAAAATCTATGGTGCGTATTTGATCATGCAAAATCAGATCTATGGTGCGAAACAGAGTCAAAGTGTCAATGAATATTGGGATTGAATCATGTTTAAACAATTAGATTACGATCTATGACTTGCACTCAATCACACAAATGGATCTGATGGTGTGAGCGAGAGTCAATTTCAAGGACTAGCATTGAAGGTCAAAAAAAAGACTCTAGATGAGATTGACAGGTTAGATTCAATCAAATGCCAGATGGATAAGACAAGGCTACATGCCCAAACAATGATAAAGAAAATTCTAAACTGCGATGAGCAATGTGGCAAAGGAGTGCTATATGGGAAACTACATAGGATCAAATGACTCTGTAACAAAGTAAACTCTTCAAACTCATATGCCACCATGAAAGCACAATTGAGGTCCAAGATAAGCAATGACTGCCAGATGTGAAGAATCAAGGTCTAGATGATTACAAATGGTAAATATAGGTATCTAAAAGATAGCCAATAGTTAAATGAACATATTATGATTGTCATAGCATGTTTCAATCCCCTCAAATAGTGAATATGTGTTAACTCTCCTAGTTTAGTTTAAAATGCTCAAGAGAAGATCCATGATGAAGGCAATTTCACAGAGGTTAGTTGAAGAGTCCCTGCACCATTTTGGAGAATTCATCATGATTTATATGGACATCTATCTTAAGAGACAATCATGCTCTATTTATGATTTCATCCCCATGCAAGTGTAACTCCTCCTATCGGCTTGACATGTGTTCTAGTGACCTTTGAACTCCACTCTTTTCTCTTCTCTCTAAAGTTCGTTAAGTAACTGCCATTTTGGTCCTTGAAAGATATACCACACCCATGTATGGAGAAGCCCTCCTAGTTTTGACATTGCACTTTGCCTTAAAATAATAAATACAATTTGTTTTGAGTTCATACCTCATCTTTTTAAAGTGTGTGAAGAGATATACAGTGAAGAGCTAAGTGATATTAATCTATCCTTGCTTTTCTCTCAATGCTTCTATGTCTGATGCAAGTGACTTCAGCCTAGTAGGTCATATGAAGTGTAGTCAAGTGTATGAATTTGTCCCAAGTGTATAATGAGCCTTAGTATCTGCAATTTATAAATGGTCTTACTTACCTTGGATAGTCTTCATACATCTCACCTCCATATTGAAATACTAATGTTGGTGCATTTTAGAACTCTTAGGCTAATATCATAGGCATTGATTCTTTATAAGATAAGTACAATAGTCACATGGACAACCTTTTAGTACATCACCTCCTAGGATAGATTTAACTCATGTAATTTTTAACTATTTTCTATGAAAGTAAATGCTAGTTTAGGTAATATTCATTACAAGATATATTCAAGGACCTAGCCCTTAGATTTAGAGGCTCACTTCCACTATAGGTACACCCACATACCTGGAAGTGTTCCCATCTTGCCCAAATATGGATGAAGCTTGAAAAAATTCTTTTAGGGTCTAAGATTTGGTGACAATAGTCATAACACTTGAGGGCGTCATTAAGGATGCTGCCACATCCCTTGAACATTTGGTCAATAAAGCAAGTGAGTATCCTGACCAACCTGAGGAGACCAAAAATATGAAAGAAACCATTAAAAAAATGATGACAAATCTATTCAACACCTTGTCACATTGGGAAGGTGTCAAGAAGCAGATCGAGCAGGTTGGCCCTAAATTTTTGTTAGAAGCTAAAACATGTGATTAGTCTGAGATGAACTAATGGCATAGTGTGGGGTGATGTTGGACCCCAAATTTTGGATAATTATTTTGATAGATGTGCGTGGTGTAGAAGAAGCATAGTGCAAAAGAGATATAGATGCAGAAGACCATGACATAGGAGTTCGTGGAGTGAGAAGACCCAGTCAGAGAATATGCATAATACATGGAAAACCTAAGAATGGAAGGCTTATAGCATTAGCAAAAGACTTAGGGAATGCATGGGAAGCAAGAGGTGGTTAAGGAATGATTATCAGGAATGAAATAAACCAAGTCATGCATGAATCTAGCATCGATCTGTGAGAAGATAGGCAATTGGCAATGAGGATCCAACACTAAATAGAAATATAAGGACACAAAGTCCCAAGTCCTTAAGGTAACAATATAGTTGGATGCCATGACTCTTAGTCCACTAAATATTATTGGCTAGTCACTATTATTATAACTACTTGGTTGGGGAGAATCAAGTATAAATACCCTTGATTAGAGTTTTTTTATGTTGTTGATTATTGTTGTATATTATTGATTGTTATCTCATTGATGTAATCAAGAATACCATTGTGATATTGCTATTATAATCTAGTTTATAGATGAGTTGCACCATGATTTTTTTATGTAACTTGTGAAACTATTATGAATATGATGAATAAAATTTGCTTTACTTGAATGATATCATGTGGATTTTGGAAATAATGGTGATGGTCATCTTAATCATGTTTGTTCATGTAACTAAATTTAAACCCATAACTATTGTGTATTTATTTTTTGGTTATTCATTAAATAGTGTGTATGTTTGAGCACTGATATATAAAGTACACCTTCACATGATAACCAATGGGAACCAACTCCTTATTGCATGCTTAGAGTGAGAATGTGATAAATTTAAGGCTTTTATGAAATGTTAACACACCAACACATGGGGTTTTAAACACTAAAGTGTGTGCCTAAGTAAAATTAGGCCTAGATAGAAAAATAACCCAACACAAATCTTCTCACTTCCATTTCCATCCTCCCTCAACCTGCATTCATCACATACAATAGTATTATTGAGCCATGGCATGCTTCCAATGACAGGGTATAGTCACCTACAGGTCTGCATATAGGGTGAGATGACTTCACCTCAAATTTACAAGAAAGAATAGTTTGAAAAGTCTCATTGGGTGTTTAAGACCTCATAAAAGGTCTGAAGAAGTTGGAGTGTCATGGTATTCCCATGAAACACTTTAATGATCAAGAAAGACTTAAAATCATCACCTACAAGCCATTACCAAGAAACTAAGCTTCAAGGGGTAGGATTTTATATGAAGGATGAGTTGTGAAGGTTTAAAGAGGTGTAGACAACATGGATAGGTCATAAATTTTTAAAAAATCCTTGCTCTTATGAGAAATCATGGTTCATCAACTATTTTGAGATAAGAGAGCTCTAAGCCTATTGAGGACCCAGAAGGTGAGCTATGTGAAATAGATACAAAGACTATGAGGATGTATTATGAGAATTTAAATAAATTTAGATCTTGTGTATTTGATATATAATACTTAAATATAGTTGGACACATGGTCCACTAGTACAACTGATGAGTCAGATAGAATCAAAAGTGATATCATAGGTAAAATGAGTTATGGGCAGACTTTTGAAAAGGTACATGCATGATGTGAATCAAAGTTGGATAGGTATTTAAAATCCAAGAGAAACATGAGATACACATTGAATTTAATAAAAACCACTAAAACACCAATGAAGAGAATACATATCTTTAAATTATAGTCAAGGAGCCAAATTGAGGACCTACAAGCCCATGTTTAGATTTAAAAGATAATATGCAGTCTTATTTTGAGAAAGAAGTCTTAGAAGGTCATAGAAAGTGTAAGGAGTCTTGAATTAAAATATTTAAGAGTTTTTTAATCTTTAAATATAAATAATAACCATCAAGAATATGTCTTCTCAAGTTCCAACAAAATTTTAAGCCTTAAAATAAAACATAGTCCTACTTGCAAAGTTGAGAAAAGACACATGTATATTGTGATATAAAAGGTTAGAAAGGTTGTATATAGTTGAATATAATTATTACACATCATATAACATCATTAAAGATCATTAAAAACCAATATGAATATATTCCATCTCCAAACCTACAGTATAGAGGCCTAAAGCACCACCTACAGGCCTGCTTAGGAGAAATGCAGGAGATATGTGAATTTTTGTTAAAAATTATGAAGTGATGAGAGTGTAAATGATGCCTAAACTTAATTTAAATATTATAATATAATATTTAATGGGTTTACAGATGATTTAAGATAGTTACAGGGGTCATGAAGCCTAATTAGGCCTAGAAGACCTAAATTTGCATACATAGACCTGTGGGCAGAAAGGTGAAGAAAGATTTCAATGTTGAAGATGATATTGAAGTATGATGACATAAATAAGGTTGGGAACACAATTATGAATTATTTAAATAATTTTTGACTCTTTAGAAGGTGAATAAAAGAACAAAATAGTGACTGTTAGGGTCATTAACACCAAATTGTTCTTAAATCTTGGCTATGAACCAACATAGGTTACTATGAGTTGGAAAGATGAAATGGAGTAAATATCCATTTTACCTCATAATAGGTTTTAAAAACCCAAAATATTTATTTATATACAAAACCAATCATTTTTTCACCTTGATATGCACAATCACTCTTCTCGAGCTCTTAAGTAGGCCTAGACAGTCAGAAATGGCCACTTTCATCACGTGGGAAGTATAACCAACAGATGCATGGGACCATGAGATTATTTTGAAAGGAGGAGGAGGTTTTATAATATATATTATTGACATTGGTTCTTGGGCTATGTCCCTAAACTTTATGAATCATCTTTAAGACTCCAAACACTCCTAAACCCTATTTAAAGCCTAGTAAGAGCTCAACTGGGGAGAAGATGAAATATATGGATCTAGATGCATTGATTTAACCTAAAAAACACATAAAAATCATTACTCACTCCAAGAGGGTCCTCACCATGCAATTTTTATATACCTTCACCTACATGAATGCATTTAATATTGTATTTTTACAGGTTTTAGACTCAAAACAAGGTTTTTGGACATATGGAATTATGTAAACCATTTTGGAGGTTGGTGTGGAAGGTCATATACCATCTCAAAACCAAAAATACACTATATTACTCTTGAAAGTGATCTTACAGGTCCAAAATCCATGGGTAGTGCAAAAAACCTTATGAAAAATTAATATGGTCATGTAGGAGAGATAGAGCAATAGGATTTAATCATTTGCAAGTTATGGGTCACACCATAACATGGTTTTTAGGTTATGATATATGAATATAAACCTTTTAACCTATTCCTATGGAGATATTATTTCCATTCTAAGGGCTAATACCAAGCAAATCAGATCTAATGGACTAGCTGGCCTATATGGTTAATGAAGAAGAATATATACCATGGTTAGGTGTGAAGAAAGGTGTCAATTGAAGAAAATAGATCATAACCAAGTATCAAATAGGGAAAAAGGTAATTCAAGATGAGTTAGAAGATCAAATGTAACTTTTCATTCTTCAACTTCAATCATGAAGGTAATTTTAAATGGGTTGATGAGTTATCCAAGAAGTTGAAGGGCCTCTTCTACGCCATTATTCTAGAAGCTCATCATCAAACAACCAACACATGCCAAAGAGATGGATGAAATTGATCTTAGACTCTCCTCTTGGACTATAAATGACTTTGATGAAGTGATACTTCTCATTGGAGTTACTCATATGCCTTTCTTCTCTCTCTCTTTCATTTCTCTTATATATGCAACCTTAAATGGTTTGTAATGGATCATTTGGCTAAGTATGGAAAATACTTGCTCAAATAAATACATGTACTATGCCTCTGAATGTTGAATAAATTTTATTCTTACCTTTTCATATGCTTTCAACTAGTGTACTTGTGTGATTGTTGATGAATGCTAGCAGTAGTGCTTTTACTCTCTCTCATTTATCCCCTCCTACCTTTTTGCAAATGGATTGTCTTATTATAGGTCACATGGTGAGTTTGAGGTACATTTGCATAGTTTAGAAGTGGATTTTAGTCATTAGTGTCTTTCGTAGACCTCTTGACTAGCCCTCTTCTTTTATACATTATCTATGGCCTTCATGTTGAATCACTCATGCTTGAAGGTCCTTGTTGAGTAGTGTTATTAGATTCAAGTCTAGCTCACATTCTTAGTACATGATGGTCAAGTGGAGGGTTTTAATTTGGTTCATCTTCTCCCTAGCTTAGTTTACTTTTAGTTTATCTTACCCTTTTCCTTTAAAATCAATAGGTCTAATAGTAGTTTAGGGTGATAGCATCAAGGGAGTTAGCCCTATCTAGATATTTAACTCATTGATTAGGCCATCCATAGTTTAAAGGTGTTTCCATGCTATAAATTAAGTGAGGAGGCTTGGATAACCTCCTCAAGGGTACAAATTTTAATTATAACAATTTTGGCACGCCCAATGGGACAAGGATTTCATCCCATTGAAGATTTTTTGATGATGCTCTTCAAAACATTAGCCTTGGAGGCATGAATCTAAGTATCAATGGAAACTCCAAGGGAATCTCAACTAGTATAAGCAACCTCGATGGCTAAAATCATAAAATTGGTATGTATTCTAATCATTCTTTTGGTCAAGATGCATATTCTATGCTTTTGTATTCTCCATATCAGGTTGATGACATTCATGGCTTCACCCCAAGTGGATCTAAAGAAACATGTAATCCTTATCAAGGCTATCAACAGTGTTATGTGCCCCCTCTCAATCCAACTCAGTCTCCTTGCAAATCTATTCATCCCTCTAGTCAACCTTGTCAAAGTCATTTCACTTATATTCTAGATCTCTTATGCTTCAAACAAAATATTATAATTTTGGAAATGAAAATGAGGTAGATTGATAAAGAGAGGGAACTTGGCCTTATTATCCATAACACTTCTAGTAAAATTAAAACACTCAAATGATGAAAAATCTTGTGCATTCACTTAAGACTGGGTGGGTAGCTATTGAGAAAGAAAACTAATATTTTCCAATCAATAATGCGATGAAAATAAGAGGTCTAATTCAATGCCTTGAGAACAAATTAGTACTTGAAGAGAGGCAACAAATGCATCATATTTAGTCTTATATACCTCCTTCTACTTCACATCAACCTTCTTTTGCTCCAAACTTAGCCCAAGTTGCAATATGTCATCAAGAGAGGTCTATGCCAATGCAATCTTAACTCACTCTTCTTCAAGAGCCTAAGACCATCCTATCTTAGAGACCTTCTTAGACTACAACCCCTGATTATGGCATGCCTACTGTTGAGAAATAACCTTCTCCCATGCCTATCCAAAGTTGAGAAAAATAGAAATGTATGGAGGCCAATTCAAAATATCTCTCCAATCCTTCAAGCTCTTCACCTACCCTTCAAGTTATATCCATACATGAATTTCAAGACACCACCAAGTTTGAAAAAGCAATTGAAGAGTGGAAAAAGAAGAATACGACATCATCCTTAATTAATTTCCCTTCTCTACCTCTTCAAGAACATCATAATCAACCTAGTACTCCCAAATTCCTAAGTTGTAAGGACACTGTATCAGGTTTCAAGCAAGCCAATGAAGTCTCTTTCCCTCCCACCCTCTCTTTTTATGAAGGATAATTAGTTGTATTGAGGGCAGAAGATGGATATTCAAATGTGTAGGAGAGCTTGTCAAAACTAGGTGATGAGGTGGCAGTCCTTGAAAATGAAAATCAATCAATTGTAAGTGGATCTCAAGAAGGTGATAAAGAGAGTGTTTCTAGTGTTTATTATGAGGAGATATTTCTTGGTAGTTCTCTTTATCAAGAAGGAATAAAATCAACCTTCAAGGATGGTGAAAAAGATGGTCTTGATGGAGGAGTGAAAACTGATATGACAACCTCTTATCAAAGTGATTCTATTAAAAATACTAAATAAAAATATCTTGATTAGGCATGGCAGTAGTTGTACCATAGTTTCATGGAAGAAATTGACTTGTTTGGCAAGCATGAAATCCCTTTAGATCATGAAGGTGAACTCCAATATGAAGTTGCAACAGTTGTCAGCCCCCTAGATGAGGACCAATCAGGTTTTGTAGAAGGTAAACATGATGAATTGAAACTTTAATGGGTAGATTATCTTCCATTCTTCATAGAAGAAGAAGACCAATCTAGTTCTCATGGATTGGGCATTTATGAAGAGAAAGATGACTATGTAGTAGTTGAGCAGGTTGTAGCTGAACATGAGGTAAGTCTTATTGAAGATACATTGGCTATTAGCCTTGTTGAACCTCATGGAAAAAATATAAAACTTGAAGAATATAAATTTTAGCCATTCCATGAGTCTATTCAAGCACTTAAGGCATTTGACTAGCCCGTTGTCCCTTAAAAGAATGACAAGTTTGAAATTGATCTTGACATGATTTCAAGTAGCCAAGAAGAAACTAACTTTTGCAAGAGTAAGAAACATTTTTATCTAGTTTAGATAGTGAAATTGTAGCCCATGAGTATGGATAATGAATACGTAGAGGGGAGGTTGGTCTTGTGTTAGTCCAAGAAATAAAACTCAAAACAACACACTAAAATCCTAGCACCTCTAGCTTAGATACTAGAGAGAATTTAAATAACAAGTAAACATATGAAAGCACAATAAAAACATAAAAGGACACCTTCTTTTACCTTCCTTGGAGCTCCAAATGCCTTATTGAATAGCTTGCTCAGCTTGTGCATCAAGAAGTCTTTTGACAATGAAGCTTACTTGGCTCCTTCTCTCTTTGGCACCTTGGCTTTGATTGCTTGGATTAAGAATTGAGCATGGTAACACTACTTTCAAGGCATTTAGGTATTATAACACTACATAAAAATATCATGTTGAAGATATTTGTGTATAATAACTTTGTACCAAAATAGCTTCTAAATTCAATGGGCAAGGTCTTGTATATATAGCCTCAAGAATTAACTCTCACCCAAGGCGAGTTAAAGTTGAGTTTAGGCTTGGAATGGATTCAAACTAACTCTAAGTGAGTTGAGATTAACTCCATTTGAGTTAATAATTGTCATGTAATTATGATTTTTAATTACTAGGCATGGCTCTCGAATTAGATATTTTCAAAGAGCTTGACAACTCATAAAGACAATGATGAAAGGCTTGGATATTTTGAATTTTAGAATTTCTTTTTTTAGGTATTAATTAATTATAAATGGATAATTAAAATAAGCATTTAATTTTGTTTAACTAGTTAATTTATTTTGATTATCATTTTTGCTCTTTCAAGATTTGATCAAGTGCCCCATTTAATGGGTCCATAAACTAGATTGAGAGTTGTTATTGCATAAAGTGATTAGGGATGAATCTATGAGAGGCTATTATTATGTATGGTATAGTATCCCAAATAGGGATGTCTCAACATGATTTTGAATGTTGATGAATGATGCAAGATCAAATTTGGGATGTTCAGTGATTCTTAGACTTAATTTGCAATGGTTGTAGGAATCGGTTTGAAGTCCGATCGAAAGCTAGTTGTGGCTAGGATTGGGTGACTACGGTTTGCCCCTATTTGGAAAAGCATTTCAATCTATAGGCATAGTAATGTCTTCTAAAATAATTAAATAGGCCACAAAGAAAAAGAGGATAATGATTGAAGAAGAAGATCCAAACAAAATTTGGGAAGCCTATAATGATGCCTTCTCGAGGGAGTGGTCAACACACACGATTGATGGATGGTCCCTCAAAAAGAATCAAGAAGGAGAATGAAATTAACCCATGGGTGAAATTAATCCAATTAAGAGAATGCTTACACACATTGATTTTAAAAAGTACTGATTTTACCAAAGGTAATTATAATCAGTAATAAAGGTTGAGATACTGATTTTCTCAAAGGCGGTTATAATCAATGGCAGGAGCATATGCCTAGTAGGGTTGATGAGTCAAAATAATGATTTTACCATAGGTGGTTATAATCATTAAAATGACCTAGAGTGAATAATAATTTTTGGTTGTGCCTCGGTGGGGTAGATTGGCAAGCATAACTCAAGGATATAGCATGTTATACGGATTAAAAATGAGTTGGCACAAATGTAGATCTGATGGTCTAGTGACTAAAGCAGCTATAAATAACAAGGCATAAGAGGATGACCAAAGTGATGAAAGAGATGATTGTAGGAATAAACGTAGCTGAGTAGCCCTGAGATACCTCATGTATCTAAACATTGCTTACATAGTCTAAATAGACTTGAGGCTAATGTAGTTCACCCAAATATAGGAGAAAATTGAATGAGGAATTGAAGAATAAGAATTGGTCATTGTGAATGATTCAGTTGTACCTACCAATGTGGATATTCTCATCCTTTTTAACATTAATACATTTAGAATGGTCAATGGGTTGATTTGATCAAGGAGGGTGCGAGTATTTTCCAAGGTTACTAAGGAGAAGTCTATACATCTACAATGCTTGTAAGATTTTTTGAGCTGATTTTTGCTATAACACATGATGGTATACACCATGATGACCTAGCTTTAATATGCATAAAGACTAACTCCTGATCCAATAAATAATTAAAAATAATGCACTAATAATAAAAACCATGATGATAATGTTGACGTATGAATATGGATAAACTCAATAATAATGCACAAGGAATCACCCAATGAATGCAGATAGACTGAGTCAAGGCACAAAAATGAAATCAAATAAACATGCAAAAAAACAAACAATTAAGAAAACAAACACATCGAAAGCCTAAAATTAAAAGCAATAGAAAGTTCCATGTCATCAACCAAGTCAATATCTATGCATGAATGCTCAATGGAAGGATAAACAGGTGGTGCCCCCAAGCAAGGAAATATGTAAAGGGAAGGTCACACCCCCAAGGGTAGTGAAATGGATTAGAACCAACAAGGGATTTTCCCCAGTAGGGTGGATTGAGGATGATTAACGAGGTTTAAATAGGATAAATGTTTTTGGATTTTTGAGGCTATATATCTCTTGAGGAGATGGGAAGCTGGTTTTCTAATTTTTAGTATTTTAAAATATTTTTGAATGTTTTTGGAATTTTTGGGGTATATTAAGTCATTAGAGATTGACAAGATACCACTTGTAAAATGGATAGAGCATTGGCATAAGTTGATCTCAAAACAATGAGAGCATATGGAAAAGGGGGATTAAGCTAACCTCAACATAAATTGAGCATGACCTACATATTCCCATTAAAACCTTGAGTAACAGTAGTTCTACCCACATAAAAGGTGGTGAGATCCAACTAGGTAGCAACAAGTTCATGACTTTAGGTAAATGATAATAGTAATGGCAAGGTATTGTGGTAATGCATGATAAAACGTGTTATTCCTAATTTTCCATAAGTGATTATAATTAGGAAACAATGACATAGGTC
The DNA here is from genome assembly GCA_037957365.1 of Torreya grandis. Taxonomy (NCBI): domain Eukaryota; kingdom Viridiplantae; phylum Streptophyta; class Pinopsida; order Cupressales; family Taxaceae; genus Torreya; species Torreya grandis. The sequence goes on from JARHVA010000098.1 coordinate 1,192,280, forward strand.
AGTGATACTAACTTTCCCATGGGCAGTTATAATTAGTAACACAAGGTGGAATATTGATTTGCCCAAAGGTGGTTATAATTAGTGGCACTAGTCAAGTATAAATGAAATATGTAATTACCAGATCCACTATCATATTACTTTCATATACTAACTACCACTAGACCACGAAAATTTGAAATTGTTGAAACTAGACTGGAATCCCTTCACGGAAGGTGTCCGAAGAACCAATGGAATCAAGGTCAAAAGGGGTTGGATAAGGTAGTTAAAAATAAGTTTGGTCAATAGGAAAGGTATGTTAGAATGGTATAGGGTATAACATTGTTCAAGGATGGTGATGTTAGGACAATTGGATATAATGGTAATAGGGTTGCCCTTAAGTGATAAGGTAAGGTAAATGAGAGGGTATGAAATGATGGCAAGACATGTGGCAAATGAAAATGGCAAGGTAAATGGAAAATAAAAAGGCAAAGGTATGGCATATAATTCTATTGTTCCTGTAGATGTGGAGATGCACATCTTGATCAACATATGATACAATTAGAATAGTTAATCATTCAATTTGCTAGCCCATACCTCTTGTAAATAGTTGATCTTCAAGAACCTGTTATAGATTTGGATTTCAATAAATTTTTTGTGATCTTCATTGGTCATTGATTTTATTTCCTTCAAACTTCATGTCAAGATGTCTTTTTAACCTCTATAAAGGAAATTGCAGTCAGAGATGGTAAATACAAAAAAATATTGGATGATATCTATGATTTGGAAATGGAAAGGTGGATGATAATGAAATGTATAATGGTTAGGTAATAAATGAAGATTGGGATTTTTAGGCACACACAATGTTGTTGATTTTGGATTCAACATAATTTTGGTTGTGGTAGGGACTAAGACATCTAAATATGCTCTTGATAGGATCACCAAATTTTTATGTTATTTGGACTTGAGAGTATCTATCCTCTGATTATGTTGTAGATTAGAAGTTGTATTGATGTCATCTTTAATAATGTTTTTATCAAGCAGTGAATAGATTTTATGCTTAGCTATTAGGGTTTCGATGAGGTTTTCACCAATGAAGTTATCTTGATTGTCCCATATCACCTCCAAGAATGTTTCACTAAGAAACATTGATTTTTTAATTTAATTGTCTTCTAGCACCTCCAAAAAGGTTTCACTAGAAGATGTTGAGTTTGGATATTGATTTCCCCCTAGTACCTTCAAAAAGGTTTCACTAGGAGATTGTTATTATTTTACATGAATGTGGTCTTGGTCCCTCTAATATTCACAACTGATATGTCTCTTGTAGTTCAACTAGGTATGATTTTGTCATTCCTAACTGACACTTATGAGAGGTGAAATGTCAATATAATGGCTATGTTGGTTAGTGTTAATGGCATGTGGAATAGTAATGGAATGGGAAGAGGCAGAAAAATCCTCATAGAAAATACTAGGAGAACTTGTGTTGATGATGAATTAATCATCCTAAAAAACTGTGGAAGGATCACAAATGTATTCAAATTGATCTACAAGGCATGTGTAACCAAATATTATAATATCCATAAATGTATTCTGATTTTGAAGCTAAGTATGACTCAATGGACTTTGAATCTGATTTTGATATTGATGTTTAATCCAATTATGATTCTAAATCTAATATTAGTTTATTAATAGAACCTAACTTCAATGATTAATGTTCATCTGGTATGGATGTTGCTACAATGATGTCTTATTGAATGTTTGGTATTGGATAAGTAATGACTTGTGATGGCATAATGGGCTCCACAGAGACTAGTTTGTCAAAGCGAGACTCCACAATGAGGGGAAAAAGGTTAAGAGATAACTACACAAAGATTGGATTGTCAAAAGGAGGCTCTTTAAAAATAGGATAATAATCAAGATAATGATTTGCCCAAATGTGGTTATAATCATTAAGAAGTGACTCAACAAAGATTATTTTATCAAAGTGAGACTCCTCGACAACATGTAAAGGATCAAAAGGGGATTCATCACAGGTTGACTCATCACAAATAGGTGTTTCAATAAAAACATCATGGATTGGTTTGTTCTCTTGGCCTTGGTTTATAATTAGTTGTAAAATATCAGTTTTGAACATATCTTGGTCTTAAAAAAATGACTCTTAGAGAGTTAATGATTGGTTATGTTATGGCTCAAAGACTGGCATGGGTTTTCTAAAGTGGGGAATGGTTGGCTAACTATGATCCATCTAGTCGTAATTGCACAACCTTGTTGGGATAATGAGCTACCATACTTGGAAGGGCTTGGAATGGTAATGGTAGGGCATTGCAAAGCTTGGTTGCTATCATGAGCCAAAAGATGAGTTCTTATATAGTAATGGCAGGGCATCATGGAGATTGGTTGTTCACACAAACCAAAGGATAAGATCCTATAATGGTAATGATAGGGCATTATACAACTTATTTTTTTGCAAAACCAAAGGATGAGGTCCTATAATAGTAATGGTAGTGCATTGTGGAGCTTGGTTGCTCACACAAACTAAAGGATGAGGTCTTAGAATGGTAATGGTGGGGCATTGCAAAACTTGGCTACTACCTTGAGCTAAAGGATAAGGTCTTAGAATAGTAATCCTTGGATTTTATGGAGATTGGTTACAATCATGAGCCAAAGGATGTGGACCTAGAATGGTAATGGTATGGCATTGCAAAGCTTGGTTGCTATCATGAGCCAAAGGACATGGTCCTAGAATGGTAATGGTAGGGCATTTCAAAGCTTGGTTGTTGTTACAAGCCAAAGGACATGGTCCTAGAATGGTAATGGTAGGGTGTTGTGGAACTTAGTTGCTCACACAAGCCAAAGGAGGGTTAATGGTATAGGCAGGGAATCAGGTACTGTTAGCATTGAAAGGGTGAACTTGGTACATTAATCAGCCCATAGAAGGTATCATCAAATACTATGTTTGAGGATATTGGCTTTGTTCTCTAGATTGAGTAATATAAGGAGGATAAGGATCTGTCTCACAAACTACATCATCACCATAGGGGTCTTGAACAAATTCATGTTGTGCAACCATGTTATCATAACTTGGATTATACATGGCTCCACTATGAGTGTAAAGAGACATATCCAAATCAATGATGAACATTTCAAAAAAATGCCTAGAGTTATACAAACTCTGAAAAACAAGGTCCAAAGGACAAATGGTCTAAACATAGTCTAACTTGGTCTAAGTAATGGAGTTGTATCTCCAAAAGATAAATGCTAAAACTTAGTATAAATAATCTAACGTCAAATGTCTTAAAAAAATGGTCAAGTTGATGAATAAAAACCAAAATGCCAAACTAAGGTACAAAGTGTTTCAAACAAGTCTAATTTAGTTATAAATAAATAAAGGTTTCTAGGCCTTTTAGAAAATAAGGCACAAAGCTAGGCTCGAAATAGGCATTACTAGGTCTTTTGGAAATGGCACAAAAGCTGGACTTTAAATAAAATAAGGTATAAAAGGCAAGAGATTTAATCTAAAATTTTTGAAACACTTTGGCATAAACTAGGCATTCAAATTTAAACAAACACTTGGTCATTTGGAAAAAGACATGAAGCAATAGATACATGGAAGATAGACTACTTCCCCAAATCTAGGCACAAAAATAGTCTTCAAATGGAGCAAGAAATTAACCTAAGTTACACAACCCAAAATTGAAATATCGATGTTTAGGCCAAAATTACATGAGGCAAAGGCAAAAGTCAATCAATGCTTGGATCTAAACTTGTCAAGGCTAATTTTGAACTCAACTTAGAAAACTAGGCTTCTTTTAAACAATAAGCTGAACAAAAATGAACGTCATGACAGTACTAAGTATAGATCCAAATGCACACGTGGTTTCAAAATTAGAATTTTTGACTCAAGGCAAAAAATATTTAAAATAATTCGATTAGTGTAATGACACTATTATGCTCTAAAGGTATGGCAAATGATTTTGTTTCAAGACTCTAAGGCACAAAACTTGGAATGAATTAGGTAACATAATGACAACCTTTTCAATCAAATGATAAACACACACAAAGGTTAATAAAAATATTAAGGTACATGCATGATGTCAAACTGACAGTGTAACACCTCTACAAATAAATGAGTAATGTATAAACAAAACCCATTTTTGACATGGTATGGCAAATAAATAGTTTAGACTCAACACCATGAGATAAAAGGATAAAATTACATAAATCCCTGACAAGGTTGCATAGTATTGTTGAATTCTATCAATATAATTGCTCTTGAGAGGATTTTAATTGTTAATCCAAAAACTAAAAGTGCATGAAAATTAGGGTTTTTAGGCCCCCTCTTCTCTGAAAAGTTTGTACAATGACATTGAACTTTGGGATACACGCTCTACATCAATAGTATGTATGTGGCAAGTTGAGTTATTTAAACTATCAATTTTCACTCATTTTTAGATGATCCCAAGTGTGGAAAACACTAGATATGCAATCATGTCATTTGGATCCATGTCAATCAGCTTGTTGTGAAAAGGTTATAGCCTTTTCACAACCACTACATTTGTCACTTGCTCAATGCAATGCAATATCTGAGTTACCTCTACATTTTGAGGCTGAATACCACTAACAAAGCTTGTTTTAACCACTCAAAACAAGAATCCTAATGGGTCACCCTCAATTTATATACCCCATAGTGGAGGGGGTTAAACTGATGTTGGGATATGAATTCTTGAGTCAATGCTTCCCTAAAGAACTTGTGAGGAGGTGATGAACTCCTGTTCACAAGCCAAAATGCATAAAAATAAAGACAAGTGGGAGTACTTTAGGGTTGTTTTTGGGTCACCCAAATCATATGGATTTGGGGAGGGCCTTAGGACTTTTATTTCACACTTTTGGACCAAAATGACAAAGGGAAAGAGTGGGCATTTTTTATCACCTGAGTTACCTAAAGGGGACTAGGGGAGAGCATACATGCATCACTTGTCTTGATTAAATAAACACTTTCAACAAACAAGCATAAAATGAAAAATTATTATGAGTATGTAACTAATGTGAGAGTTTAGTTTTATAGCACCAAAAGCGAAATATGGTGTGACATTTGAGCCCCTTGGCAATTTTTATTGAATTTTTTGAAAAATAAAAAATGACTTAAGCAAAAAGACTTTTAAAACACCAATTTGAAATGTGAAATTTGAAACTTATAATGTTTTAAATGTCTTCCTCTTCACCTTTGGGTCCTGCAAAACATGATAGGGGGTCCTTGTGCTTAGAATCAAGTCATAAGTAAACAAATGGCTTTCCAATTCTTGCTCTTGAGTTTTTGATTTTTTAAACAGAGTGCAAAACTACATAAACACAAAGTAATACCATGACTCTCTCTGTAAAACAATGAATTTTATGATAATACCATAACTTTCATGTAAAACATAATATTAATGCAATATCACTAGTCTAAGCACAATAATGTAGAAATAAAGGCAATATCTCTACTCTTAGAGTCATGACATCACAACTCAACCTATAATATGAAACTGTTAGCACAGACTGTCATGGTTAAACATAAAACCATAGAAAAATTGGCAATATCATGACTTGCGAAGTAGCGATATTGTAATATCGCTAATTTTAACACAATACCGTGACTTCAATAGTAGTGATATTGAAATATCACGAGTTTCCCTTCAAGCATAAACAGTTAGCAAAAACCTCAATGGTTAGACACAAAAATGCAATAAATATGACAAAATCATCACTGTAAGATTAGCAATATTATGTAATATCATGATTCTAGAGATCAAAATCATGACTATACATAACAACTTCATGACTTCTAGAAAAACATCATTCAACGTCCAATTTTCACCTATTTTGATAAACAAGATTGAATTTTTAGATGACAATTGTTAGGACAATGCTCTAAAACGCCTTGGGAGCAACTTTATGGGGTGATCATCCAACTGGGTGTGCCAACATGTGGACAAGGAATACGTACAGGGGAGGTTAGTCTTGTGTTTTGTTCAAGAAATAAAACTCAAACAAACACACTAAAATCCTAACACCTCTAGTCTAGACAGTAGGGAGAGCTTAGGTAACAAACAAACATATGAAAACACAATAAAAACATAAAATAATACACTCTTTTACCTTCCTTGGAGCTCCAACTATCTTTTTGAATGGCTTGTTTAGCTTGTGCATCAAAAATATTTGATAATGAAGCTTGTTTGGCTCCTTCTCTCCTTGGCACTTTGGCTTTAATTGCTTGGCTTAAGATTTGGGCATGGTAAAATTACTTGCAAAGCATTTAATCAATATATCATAACATAAAAATAGCTTTTTGAACATATTTGTGCTTGATAACTTTGTACTAAAAATAGATTTGAAGATTTTTGGGCATAATAACACTACACAAAAATAGCTTAGAAATCAATAGGTATGGCCTTGTATTTATAGTCTCAAAAATCAACTCTCATCCAAGGTGAGTTAAGGTTGAATTTAAGCTTGGAGTGGGTTCAAACTAACCCTAGGTGAGTTAATACTAACTCTAGTTGAGTTAATAGTTGTCATGTAATTGTGATTTTCAATTACTAGGCATGGTTCTCAAATTAGATATTTTGGGATATTTTCAAAGAGCTTGACAACTCATAAAGGCAATGATGAAAGGCTTGGGTATTTTGAATTTTGGAATTTCCTTTTTTAGATATTAATTAATTCCCAATGGATAATTCAACTAAGCATTTAATCTTGTTTAACTAATTAATTGATTTTGACTAGCAAATTTGCTCTTTCAAGATTTGATCAAGTGCCCCACTTAATGGGTCCATAGGCCAGATTGACAGCTGTTATTGAACAAAGTGATTAGGGATGAATCGATGAGAGTTTATTACATACGATATAGTATCCCAAATATGGATGCCTCAACAAGAATCTAAGCATTGAAGAATAATGCATGACCAAATTTGGGATGTTCAGTGATTCCTAGGACAAATTTGTAACGGTTACTCGAAAGCTAGTTGTGGCCAGAATTGGATGTCTACAATGAGGAGAGTGATAAGATTATTATCTTGGCCAATGAATTTGATGAATACATGCATGATAAGGATCTTGAAAAGAACACCATAGTTGATGACCTTGTTGAGTATCATGAGCAATTTCAAGGAGGTCTTGAGGACATGTGGCAGTCCTACATGGACATATTCAAGGAGTTTGAAGAGCTTGGTAGGATAACACCTCAAGAAAAATAAGAGGAAGTTGTTGATGAAAAGTATAACGTTATTAACTCTCCAACAAATCTTACTATTCATCACCAAAAAATTCAAATCCATGGTGTAGCAAGGTATAATTAGTATGACACTCTTCAAGATGAGCATGAGATGGAATTTGAGAAGCCAATGAAAGATGAAGATGAGAATGTTGTTGCCTTTATGAATCAAACCATGGTCACTTTGGAGGTCTCTCACATTGATAAATATGAACAATAATATGAGGTGAGAATTGAATATCATGATGAGTTTATCTTTATTGGAGATATATTTGTTGTCATAGATTTGAAGTCAAGCCCAAAAAGGTGGTGGTCAAGAAAGGAATTGGTCAAGAAAGAAAAAAACATGACTAGTAACTTACACATCATCCTGACTCATCACATGAGGGTGATTTAAAGAATTTTCCTTTTGATCTAGGAGGATTAGTTCTGATAGGTTAGTTATACATATTAGTTTTTGTCTTGTCTTTCTTCTTAGTGTCTCTTAGCACATTGTTTTATCTTGTTGTTTCATTGTGTCTGTCTTATTTTGGTGTGTTTGATTTTATCTTGTTGTGTTGGTGAGGCAATCAACTATTTTAGTTGTTTCAAGAGGTTTACAATCAATTGTCAAGGTCAAGTCATGCTTTGTGTTGAGCTAAAATGACTTCATAGCCCAATGGATGGACTAGGCAACCAGTCTAGAGTACATAGCAAGGATGCAATCTTAAGAGGGCACCAAATATGTTAGCCAAAATTTGGTTACCTTGAATGAGGATCATTCAAAACTTTATCTTACTTGATCTTAACTTTGTTGATATCCATCATGAAGACTTTTTATTGGTCATTAATGATTTGGGTTGATAGGTAATGTGTCTTCTTTGGTAGCTTACAAGGTCATTTAGAATGGCCTAGTTGGTAGCTGAGTCATGTCATATTATATGGTCATCAAATGGTCATTCCTCATGGTATTCATTTTGTGTTTAACATTGTTTAAGGTAGGTTTGAAAAAGTTAACGTAAGTGGGAAATCAAGTCAATATGGAGGTATACCCAAGGAGACAAGGTGGTAACCCTGCAAAGAGCAACCATGGCCTAAAGCTGGTCAAAATGGGTCAAATAAGCAGAACTACTACGTGGATCACATTGTTTCTAAGGCTATTTGAAGAGTTTAAGGAAATTTTGACAAGATTAAGGTATTATATTACTTTAGTTTTATTATGCATCTCAATGTGAAAATTATAGTTGATAGTAAAAAGCAAATATAAGGGTTTTGTCTTTGGAAAATGAAGGTTTTAAGTCATCTAATACTTATATGATGACATCATGATTATACCTAGCCGTACACATCCTGCAAAGGTCTTGTATAACTAATTTTCAATGTTGGAATCTATTTTCAACTACTATTCATCATTTTCCAATACATAAATAAAGAGTTTTTTAGAGATCTACAGGAAAATAAGGTTATCAAATATTTTGGAACTTTATTCCTCAACTGTACAAGTTAGAGGAAGCTGAAGAGTCACTAAGTTCATCTCCTCTAGTAGCTCAAAGGGGAAAAATAGTCACAATCTTGAGAAAAGTATGCTTTTGGTGGTCTTGTGTAGATATTTTTTGATGATTGACAATGTGTAAAATCTCTTAGAGGTATCCATGGTATTCTTAGACCCAAATCCATGCAAAAAGTGGAGTTGTAGAGCCAAACAATGCAAAAACCCACTCCGTTTCTCCATCGGCCTTCTTGGCAGCTTAAGACAAGCAATAGGTTTTCATTTGGTACTTTTACGAGAGAGAAGTTAGAGTCTATTATCTTGGCCATCATAAGGGACCCTAATTCCCTTCCACTTTATGGAACTAGTTTTTTGGTTAAGCCCATTAAATCTATGAACAATTACTAAGAACTTAAGGGGCTGAAAAGAAGCTCCAAATCCCACTAGGGTTAGTTTTCTTCAATTTCAGAGTTTTGAAGCTTAATTAATACATGGAGATGATTTTATAAGGTCATGAAAGACCCAATTTACCCTCTCCCACCATTATCCAACATATGGTTAGCGTGTGTAAGTATATATGAGGCAAAATATCTCATTTGAGGGAGTTATAGGCATGTTTCAAGGAACTCCAGTCAGGGTTCTTTAGTTTGAGGGTTGGTCTCATTCAGAGCACCTATAATCAACTTATACAAATCATTCACTCCTCCTACATCCTCCTCAAAATATTTCCAATCATCAAATGAACTAGAATAGTGGAGTGGGAGAGAGGACCATTCCTTCCATGGAGTTATTACATATTACAGTCCAAAATAGTCCTTGTTAAGGTTATAGAGAGATAAGCAAGGATTTTCAATACATAGAGAGCTCCATCATGATATTCCCAAGCTTCTCACTTCCATTTTGATCCTACCTCAACCTGTATTCATCACATAAAATAGTCTTCTTGAACCATGGCTTGCTTCTAATGATAGGGCACAGTCACCTATAGGTTTGCATGTAGAGTGAGATGACTTAACCTCAAATTTGTGAGAGAGAACAGTTTGATGAGTCTCATGAGGTGTGTAAGACCTCATAAAAGGTCTAAATAAGTTATAGTGTCATGGTAGTGTTGACCATTTTTTTCCCCTAGGACAAAATTGTCAACACCTATAATTTAAAACTTCCTTCAACAAGGCTTCTTAACTTTGTTTATAGCCATCTTAATGCTTAGAGACCTAAATCTTCTCTCTCAACCTAGTTCACCATGTCTGCTAAACCAAGAAGTTACATTAATTTTCTTAGAAATTCATTTAGATTTTGCATGGGATACCAAGGAGATTATAGAATATGGTGAGGGTTGTTAACTCAACACTCCTAGTATTACATCCCTCATTAGAACTCCTAATTCTATGAATCATTTCTAAGAGAACAACCAACTTAGAAGCAATGTTTGTCTTATGAACAACTCGAGAGAGAACTATTTTTTGCTTAGAACTTGGAGGAGGTTTTACATGGATTAATTAGTATTTGGGGATTATGGAGAGGTATATTCCCTCCAATCTTGTGGTATTTAGAGGTAACTTTAGGATTTATTCTTTATGAATAATCCTTAAGAATGAAACATGCCTAAAAATGTCACAATGACTTAATGACTGGGTTTTATCCTCAAATGACTAAAAATGGATTGGTTTGGCTTGGGAATGGTCAGGATGAATTTCATTATTCTCATGGGTACTTGAATAGGCCATTGGTTGACACTTTCAAGGTAGTGTTGTACAAAAATTGGCTAAGAGATGACTGTTGTAGGCCTATAAATGTAGGTTCTAATATCTCTCCATGAAATCTAACTGAATGATGCCTAATGGAATATCTTGGAATCATATATGGCATTAATAAGACATTGTAATATGCTATCCAATACCTCATGAGAGATATCAAATCAAATTTGTGGTTTTCAAACTAATTGCAGAGAAGTAGACAAGAGAATTTGAAGAGTCTCAAGGCACCTATGGAATTGGTGACAATTGGATAAGATGTTGCAGGTACTATAATGAGTGGCACATTTACAAACATCAACATATAATATTCCCATGTATGAACAAGTGTCCAAGATAAGGATGAATAGTTAGAAACCAATAAGGTGACTTGTCAATCTTTAATCAAGAAGAAGAGCAGTTTCAATAGAGAAGGGTTATGTGCCACTCCTATGTCAACATCATGAAACTCATCATTACTCCAAATGCACACATGTTGAGAGAGTCTTTAGGACTATTTATAACCTATTTATTTTTTGTAACTTGTTTCATCATGGGTGACACTTGTCTAGGATATTCTCTACACCGCTTTCTCTCTCTTTTCTCACTTTCTCTATAATTATGCTTGATTTTTGGCATTTGGTGTACCTCCACCATGAGTATGGTGAATCCATATTCTTTTATAATGAATTTGATCAATATATAGCTAATTTTTCCTTATTTAATGGCTATATGTAGTGTAAATAGTTAAATGGTTGATGAAATATAGTGTATACTTAGCTCACCTTGATTTATTGTCTTGTTGTTCTTGCCATCATGAAATTTAGCTCACAATTGTAGGTTGTATGGAGTGTCATCATGGGTCACTTATGGATTATAAGTGGTAAGAATATTCCATCCTAACCCCATAATACCTTACATCTCCATAAATCACTAATATGATAGGTGCAAGTTAAGATTAATGCATGTCTTTCAGCCCTATAGGTCATAATGCATATGAAATAGGTGTTAATGATCTTAAGATTTGGTGTATCACTTCCTTATTTAGGTTTATTTCATGTTATACTTATCCCTTTCCCCTTAAAATCTAGTAATTTAGAGTTGTGAGCCTAATTTATACATCAAGGGTAGTTATCCTTATAATCTAGAGATCCAATCCACCTACTAGGCCACCCACAACCTAGGATTATCTCCATGTTATCCCAAATTGTGAAGGATTGGAAAATATTCTAAGGGTGAAAATTTTGGTGATAAGGTAGTCACATGAAACACTTAAATGATCGAGAAAGAATACAAATCATCATTTATAGACCATTACTAAGAAAATGAGCTTCAAGGGGTAGGCTTGTATATGAAGGATGAGTTGTGAAGGTTCAAATAGGTGTAGACAACATGGATGGGTAATTATTTTTTTTAAAGAGCATTTATTTTATTGATAATAATTCATGGTTCATCAACTTATTTGAGATAAGAGAGCTCTAAGCCTATTGAGGACTAGGAAGAAGAGCTGTGTGAAATAGATATGAAGACTGTGAGGATGTCTTGTGAGCATTCAAATCAATTTAATCTTGTGTATTTTCTAGATAATAACTCCAAATAGTTGGACACATTTTCCACTATTATAAATGGTGAGTCACATAGAATCATTAGTTATATCATGAGCAAAATGAGTTATGGACCTAATGTATACCCATAACCCTGCTATGGGTAGACTTTTGAAAAGGTACATTCATGATGTGAATAAAGGTTGCAGAGGTCTTTAGAATCTAGGATAAACATTAGAAACACCTTGGATTCAATAAAAACCACTAAAATGTTAATTAAGATAAGACAAATCTTCATATTTCAGTCAAGGAGCCAAATTGAGGACCTACAAACCTGTGTTTAGATTTTGAAGATAATATGCAATCTTGTTTTGAGAAAGAAGTCTTGGAGGGTCATAAAAAATGTAAGGATTAATAAATTAAGATAATTAATATGTTTTTAATCTTAAAATATCAATAATAACCATCAATAATATGTCTTCTCAAGTTTGAACAGAATGTTAGGCCTCAAGAAAAACAAAACATAGTCGTGCCTGCAAAGTTGAGAAAAGACACATGTATATTGTGAGATAGAAGGTTGTAAATGTTGTAATAAGTTTATTATAATTAATATACATTATATAACATCAATAAATATCACTAAAAACCAATTTGAAGAGATCCCATCTCCAAATATGTAATATAAGGGCCTAAAGCACCACCTATAAGCCTGCTTAGGTGAAATGTAAGAGAAATGTGATTTTTGTTTTAAATTATGAAGTGGTGAGAGTGTAAATTATGATTAAACTTAATTTAAATATTTTAATATGATATTAAATGGGTTTTAATATGATTGAATACAATTATAGGGGTCAATAATCCTAACTAGGCCTAGAAGACCTAAATTTGCATACACAGGTATGCAGGCAAAAAGGTGAATAAAGCTTTCAATGGTAAAGATGAGATTGAAGGATAATGAGATAAATAAGGTTGGGAAGAAAATTAAGGATTTCAAGAAGTTTTTACTCTTTTAATGGTGAATAAAATAATAAAATAGTGATTATTAGGGTCATTAACACCAAATTATTCTTACTTCAGAGTTTACATTACACAAGGACAGGTGGAGGTAGCTCGCTGGAAAGCTCCCGAAACTTGCCCTGTTAATGGGATGCAGGAAGAGAATGAGGATCTATTGAGCATCCTTTCTAGGTGACACTGTAGTCCTCTTCAGGAGGAGTATGAGCTAGCTTGGTCTCCCAATCCCAAGGGAGGTTACATAGTTTCATCTGGATATCACGCTTTACTTCTTCAGAGATTGGGCAGGTGGAAAGTGCATTAGTGGAGACAGGTCTGGAATAAATTCACATGGCCTAAATGTAACTAGTTTTTTTGGATGCTAGCTTGGAACAGGTGCTTGACCTGGGACAATCTTTGAAAGAGAGGTTTCTAAGGCCCTTCAGTATGTGTTATGTGCGGAGCGGTCGAGGAGGATTCAACACACCTTTTTTTACGATGCCCCTTTGCCTTGCAACTCTGGCATTATTGGTGGGATGTTTGGTAGTGCCCATGTTTTCATGCTCAATCTGTGGTTAATTTCTGGAATGGAATGGGAGAACCCCCCTTAAGGATGCCCTTCCTGTAGGACATATGGCTGGGCGGCCCCATTTTTCTATTCTGGCAGATCTAGCTCGAGAGAAATAGGCAAATTTTCTAGGGGGAGAGGTTCATGGTGCAGCAAGTATGGTAGAAATTAGTGGGGATGATCCAAGAAACCATCCAAGTTAAGAGCATGATCTACCTTCCTTTGACCAAATAGGACGCTCAGGTGGTGGCGCGACTTGGATTCCAAGAGTTAACTGGTAAGTCAGCATGTGTCAGGAGGAGCAAGCAGGTCAAGGAGCAGATTCTGAAGATTGGTCAGTGGCAATGCTCCCCTAGTGGGATTCTCAAGATAAATACGGATGGTTCCTCTAGAGGTAATCTGGGACCCGCGGGTACTGGAGGGATAGGAAGGGATTCTAAAGGTATGGTGATTTTTCTTTTTGGAGTTCTTGAGGGGCTGCAAACCATTAACATGATGGAATACTAGGCCATTCTTTATGCCCTTGAGAAGGCCCAGGTGTTAGGTTGGTGTAAGATTATCTGCAAATTAGAATCTCAAGTCTTAATTAACCTGCTCATTAAGAGGAAAGTGGTGGACGTCAATTGGCAACTATCTCTGATTGTGCAACAGATTTTGCGAATTAGCTCGCTTATAAATAGCATTACTTTTGTTCACATTCCATGTGAATGGAACAGGGTGTTGGGAGATCACAAGAACAACACCTGTTCTGATCCCACTTTGTTAGGATCTTGCTCCTCAGAAAAAGCACAGTATGATTACCAAATATAAGCAATTATAAATGCGGAAATAACCAGAAATACAAGTAACTAGAATTCACCAATAGCACAGAATATGAGAGACAATACACTATCTTGTATTAACACTTTACAGAAAAGAATACAACAAAGAGCCGCCACACTCTTTCACCTTACAGAGGTTTGCCACACCTCAAGTGTACAGTAATTCTTCTCACACACACTCTCCTACACAAAAATGGTCCCAACAACCAACTCACAAATAGAATTGGTGTTCACCTCTCCAACTAGGCAGTAATAACCCTGCCAATTCACCAAGCACTCTAAAGTACTTCAAGTTGATCTCCCATGAACCTGCAACCTGCAATTCAACAGACCATACTCACACATGTACATCTCCTATGAGCTTGCAACAACCTGCAACTCAATGATCTTACACTTAGAAGGAACTACCTTGCCTTCCCTTATCTTGTACAAATTACAATACATGCCAATGGGTCTATAAATAGATCCCTAACTTAAACAATAACTTAGACTCTTAATTTAGACAATTATCCTCGCAGCCAAAGACTCTAACTGGCTTTTACATGCAAACACTTCGTTCATTTAACTAACTGTCCGTGCAACGAGTAGTTCTAGAACACACAGGTGACCGACGTCGGTCCCTGCTTGTCTGGTTCTGCCGACATTGGCCGACTTTCTGCCATTGCCGGTGGCCTTCTGCACTGGTCACGATCGACGTCGGTCCTGCTGCCGACGCCGGTGCTCCTGGATCTCAGCAACCTTCTTGTTCCACCTGTTTGCAAAGAGTTGAAGCTTTTAGCTCCACAACCTAACAATCTCCCACTTGGAGATAAACAGCTGCAACCTGTACCTGTACCTGTACTCAATCTAGTTTTTTCCCTTGGCTTTGTATCCCTCCTCAAGATCACTCTTGAAGACCAACCACCACAAACTTGTAGTGCAAAACCTGTCACCCAAATCATCTGCCACATCCACATCTACAACCATGTAGAAAATAAACTGAACCTGCATAGCATGTGCACCTGCTGCTAGTCCCTGTAAGAATCCACTAAACTGCCCTCCAATGGTTCTCTCTCGGATTGGCTCCAACTTGTGACAACTCCCACTGCTTGGGAAAACTCAGGTTTAGTACATACTATGCACTCAACCTCATTATGTGAATCAAGACACCTATTCATAGAACTGTCCAACCATCAGCGTGCTAACTGGTTTCACACAATCATCCTGAAACAAAATCAACATATGACCTACCATGTCTCTAGAACACACTCATGCCAAAGAATCTTCCTGCTCCTAGATTCTCCATGACAAATACTTGAACTAGCTTTACCTTTAGTTCAGCAATACCTGTATATGTAACCCTGCAACAAGCACATCATACAGTAATAGGATAATGTAGCTAATATTATCCAACCTGGTAAAGAGAAACATAATGATCAAACCTCCATTGCCCTGCAGCTTATACAAGACCATATACCCTGATCTTCCACCTCACGTATCCATTTCCGTTCTTCTTCATCCTGAACATCCATTCGTCTCTCAGTGCTTACTTCCAGCTGGCCACTCTACCAAAACCACCTGTTTGATACTCATCCAAGGAATCACATCCTCATCCATGCCAAGCTCCCACTGTTTCCTGGATCTACCTGTTCTGCTTCTTCAATAAATTCCTGGTCCTATGCCATAAGTGAGCAATAAGTAGTGTAAAGAAGGGAAATGATGAATTTAAGAACTTACTTACGCCTTCAGTCCTCCATATGGGCGCTTGAGACTCCATGACAGCTTACTATCCACCCAAAATTTGTCTCAGTAACCGATGCCGGTCACATCTCAGTCTGCAACCGACCGATGTCGATTCCCTGTGATTGCCCCCTTGCCGACATCGTTTTCCCCTAGCCGACACCGATAGTTATTTGCCCTGAGTCACCGACGTCGGGTTGCACATAGCCAACATCGGTCCCTGTCTGGATGCCGATGCCGGTTTTCCTGCCGACGTCGGTCTCTGTGTTTTTCTTGTGAGACCTGACTTTTTCTTGCGAGCTCTTTTTGGATCAAATCCTTGTCCAAAACACCCTTGCTCTGCTCAGAATTCTTCTACATCTTGTGCTGAAATCTGTCTATCACTTTCTCCTTGAAAACCAAGGCTTTCCTGTTCTTGTCACTAACATCAGATTCCTCAAGAAACGTCACCTTCTTCTTCTGCATACAGAAACCACGATCCATACCTTCCAAATCTGAAAGCATACCCTTTGACTCAAGAACAAGCATCTCCTTCTTATCTATGTGACCAAGCCTATCAAGCCACATCTCTGAATCTACAGCTGAAGTAGATAACCCAGAAAGAGAATCAGTAGTACAAGTAGATAGATAAAGCGTACCTACTTTCTTACCTCTAGCTACAATAAGTGTACCCTTGGTAACCTTCCAAGAATCTGTTGTGAGAGTTACTGTGCAACCCTCATCACCCAAACTTCTACCAGAAATCAAATTCCGCTCCAAAACTGGGACATGCATGACCTCTTTTAACACCCATGTGTTACCTGTCTGCAGTTTCAGCTTCACTTTCCCTTTGCCAACAATCTGACAAGGCTTACCATCCCCTACATGAATTTTTCCAAAGTCTCCCTGGACATACTCATGAAAAAATTCCCTATGTGGGGATGCATGAAAAGAGGCACCAGAATCTAAAACCCAAGATTCTACTTTATCCAAAGAACATACCAGAGCATCCCGTGCAGCGTAATCTGCAACATCTGCTTCTTCTTCATGTTTTTCATACTGATCTTCACCTGATCTGCAATTTCTCTTTAAGTGCCCTTGCTTTCCACACTTCCAGCAGGTTATTCTGCCATACCTGGACTTGGATCTCTTGCCTATTTTGGACCTTGATCTCCCACGCTCTATCTTTTCTCTTTGCCTTCCTCTGCCTTCAACACTCAAAGCATTCCCTGATGACTCACCTGTGCTTTTCCTGCATATCTCTTCATTCAAGATCACACTCACAACATCATCCACTTTTAAGACTTTTGAAGGAGACACAGTATTAGAAACTGCCATTACCAAACCTTCCCAACTTTCAAGTAATGAACACAAGATTAAGAGAGCTCTAATTTCATCATCAAATACAATATTGACTGAACTTAGCTGGTTTACCAAACCATGGAAATCACTAAGATGGCTATGAACAGATCCACCTTCCAACATTTGCAAATTAAATAAATGCTTCATAAGAAATACCTTATTAGAAGCTGAGGGTTTTTCATATAAATTTGCCAAAGATTCCATCAACTCCACCGTTGTCTTACACTGTGATAAGCTAGAAATCACAGATGATGCAAGACTCAATCTAATAGATCCCAGAGCCTTTCGATCAAGAACCTCCCATTCTTCATCTTTCATATTCGAGGGTTTGCAATTAACCCCTCCCAACGGTAAGTACAAATCTTTTTGATACAGATAATCCTCAATCTGCATCCTCCACAGTTGGTAGTTCTTGCCATTAAACTTTTCCATTCGTAGTTGACTGTCTTCTGCCATTGCTCAACTCCCACTCAAACAGAAACCCTGTGAGTAACCTGTAATCAAAACACACTAACCAGATATAATCCAATCTGTTAGTATCCCAACCAACAGCTCTGATACCACTTTGTTGGGGGATCACAAGAACAACACCTGTTCTGATCCCACTTTGTTAGGATCTTGCTCCTCAGAAAAAGCACAGTATGATTACCAAATATAAGCAATTATAAATGTGGAAATAACCAGAAATACAAGTAACTAAAATTCACCAATAGCACAGAATATAAGAGACAATACACTATCTTGTATTAACACTTTACAGAAAAGAATACAACAAAGAGCCGCCACACTCTTTCACCTTACAGAGGTTTGCCACACCTCAAGTGTACAGTAATTCTTCTCACACACACTCTCCTACACAAAAAACGGTCCCAACAACCAACTCACAAATAAAATTGGTGTTCACCTCTCCAACTAGTCAGTAATAACCCTACCAGTTCACCAAGCACTCTAAAGTACTTCAAGTTGATCTCCCATGAACCTGCAACCTGCAATTCAACAGACCATACTCACACATGTACATCTCCTATGAGCTTACAACAACCTACAACTCAATGATCTTACACTTAGAAGGAACTACCTTGCCTTACCTTATCTTGTACAAATTACAATACATGCCAATGGGTCTATAAATAGATCCCTAACTTAAACAATAACTTAGACTCTTAATTTAGATAATTATCCTCGCAGCCAAAGACTCTAACTGGCCTTTACATGCAAACACTTCGTTCACTTAACTAACTGTCTGTGCAACGAGCAATTCTGGAACACACAGGTGACCGATGTCAGTCCCTGCTTGTCTGGTTCTGCCGACGTCGGCTGACTTCCTGCCATCGCCGGTGGCCTTCTGCACTGGTCACGACCGACGTCGGTCCTGCTGCCGATGCCGGTGCTCCTGGATCTCAGCAACCTTCTTGTTCCACCTGTTTGCAAAGAGTTGAAGCTTTTAGCTCCACAACCTAACACAGGGCAGCATATTTTTTTGGCTAAATGGGCATCAGACCATTTGGATGGTGGAAACATTGAGGATTGGGGGTCTCTCTCCCTGACGTTGCGTTCTAATTTGGAAAGAATTTTGGAGGCTGATATGGAGGTTCATAATATTGTCTAGTTGGGCATGTGCCTAGTTTTTCAATTTTTGTTGCTTTCTTCTAGGGGTTTTTGCCCGTCGTTCTTCTTGTAATGCTTTTCTTTACTTATTAATATTATTTTTACCCCTTTTTTAAAAAACACAACACCAAATTATTCTTAAACCTTGGCTATGAATTAACATGGGTTATAGTAAGTTGTGAAGGTGAAATAGAGTAAATAACCATTTGAGTACCTCATAGGAGGTTTTAAAAACCCAAAGGATAGGTTTAGAGTCAAACCAAGCATTTTTTCACCTTGTTATACATAATCACTCTTCTTGAACTCTTAAGCAGGCCTAAATAGTCAAAAATGGCCACTTTCATCATGTGGGAAGTACAACCAACAGATGCATGGGACCCTAAGCTTATTGGGGAAGGAGGATGAGGTTATATAATATATATTCTTGGTATTGTTTCTTGGGTTATGTCCCTAAACTTTATGAATCATCTTTAAGACCCCAAACACTCTTATACCCTGCTTAAACCCTAATAGAGCTTGATGGGGAAGAAGATGAAATACATGGCTCTAGATGCATTGATTTGAACTAAAAAAAACTTGAACATCATTCCTCACTCCAAGAGGGTCTTCACCATGCATTTTTTTTGTACCTTCACTTGTATGAATGCATTTAATGATGTACTTTTATAGGGTTTTAGGCTCAAAATAGGATTTTTGGACATATGATCTTATGAAAACCACTAGGCAGGTTGGTGTCGAAGGTCATATATCTTTTCAGACCCCAAAATACACTCTCTTACTCTTTAAAGTACTCATACAAGTCCAAACTCCATGGGCAGTGTAGAAAAGCTTATGCAAAGGTGATAGGGTCACCTAGGAGAGAGATCAACATGGTTAAATCATTTTAAAGCTAAGGATCACACCATAAGATGGTTTTTAGGTTCTAATATATGCCTATCAACAATGTAAAAAGTTATTATGGAGATTTTATTTCCATTTCAATGGCTAATACCAAGCAAATTAGACATAATGGATTAGTAGACCTATATGGTTAATGAAGAAGAATCTATATCATGGCTAGGTGTGAATAAAGGTGTCAATTGAAGACAATAGAGAATAACCAAGTGTCAAAGAGGGTAGAAATTAATTCAATATGAGTTATAATAATAAATTTAACTTGTCATTCTTCAACTTTAATAATGAAGGCAATTTCAAATGGGTTGATGAGTTATCCAAGAAGTTGAAGAGCCTCTTCTACGCCATTCTTCTAGAAACTCATCATCAAGCATCCAACACATGAAAAATAGATGGATGAAACTGATCTTAGGCTCTCCTATTGGAATATAACTGACTTGGATGAAGTGACACTTGTCATTAGAGTTACTCTTGTGCCTCTCTTCTCTCTCTCCTTCATTTCTCCTATATATGCAACCTTGATTGGCTTCTAATGGATCCTTTAGCTGAGTATGGAAAAGCCCTACTCAATTAAACATGTGTACTATGCCTTTTAATGTTTAATAAATTTTATTATCACCTTCTCATATGCTTTAAACTAGTATAATCATGTGATTGTTAATGAATGCTAGCAGTAGTGCTTTTACTCTCTCTCATTTGCCCTCTCGTACCTCTTTGCAAATAGATTGTCTTATCGTAAGTCACATGTTGAGTTTGAGGTAGATTTGCATAGTTTAGAAGTGTATTTCAGTCATTAGTGTCTTTCTTATACCTCTTTACTAACCCTCTCATTTTATACAATATCTATGATCTTTATGTTGAAACACTCATGCTTGAAGGTACTTGTTGAGTAGTGTGATCAAATTCAAGCCTAGTTCATATTCTTAGCGCATGATGGTCAAGTGGAGGGTGTCAATTCGGTGCATCACCTCTCTAAATTAGTTTACTTTCATTTTCTCCTACCCTTTTCCTTTGCAAGTAATAGGTCTAGTAGTAGTTCAGGGTGATAACATCAAGAGAACTAGTCCTATCTAAAGATTCACCTCCCACAGCCTAGAGGTGTATCCATGCTATCACTTAAGTGATGAGGCTTGAAAAAACTCTTCAAGGGTACAAATTTTTATGATAATAACTACCTTACTACCAAGCATGGTAATGATTGTGTTTATGTACTAGTTAATAGATTATAAAAGATGGAAATTCGCATACCTTGTAAGAAAGAAATATCAACTCTAAAAACAACTCAACTATACATTTAACATGTTTAGATTCAATTTTGAATCCCATAAACCATTAAATATGAAATGGATATGATATTCTTGAGAAATTTATGGAAAGCACTTTGGTCTATGCTAGACACAAAGTTGAACAAATCTACTACGTTTCATACACACACCAATGGACAATGAAAGTGGTAAATAAAATGATAGTGCACCTTCCGAGAGTAGAAAATTTAAAGAATCAATGAACTTGGGATAAATTCCTACCTTTTATTCAACACAACAAAAATAGATCTTTGTATAGCTCTACCACACAACCATTTTCAGGTATGCTTAGGTTTTCAACCTCTAGCACCCATTGATGTATCTTATTCTATTTTGTCATCAACAATAACAAATGATTTAGCTCAAAATGAAGTTTAAAAAACTATTTAATTTATTTATCACATTCAAAATTGAGTGAAAATAAATTTTCAATAGGCGAATGTGAGACACAAGTAGAGCCATGAAAATAATCAAACGGTGCACACCTTCGAGGTTAGTGATTGAGTCTGGCTACACTTATATAAGGAAATACTAATAGGACCTTATTGAAAGCTTCATCTACTTTAGTACAAGCACTATACCATCACCAAACAAGTAGGGGAAAACATTTTTGAGCTCTTCCATCTTACCTTCGATTGCATTTAGTCTTCAATTCACAACTATTATACCATTACTTTCTACCTCTATTGGATACCTTAGATATTTCAAAGGATTTTAGTAGACAAAGATCAATCCAAATTTTAGAATCCTAGCAAAATCAAATCAAGTCATTGATGCTTGGGTCAAATAGACACATTGACAAGAGATCCATCTCTTTTTGATCCTCAAAGCAATTCCAGTGCCTTTCCAAGGAAAAAGGTTTATAGAAGTGTAGGTTTCCAATTTATTTCCACATCTCTCACCAAAAATTCATGTAATGGGGATCATTGCTCTTTAAGGAAGGGTGACTGATCTAGGAGAAATTGGGTCACTAAATCTTACCAAAGTTTATTGTTGTTGCACATCCAACTCATGCTAACATTAGAAGCACTGGAATTTGGTTTCACACCTATTTACCAATATGGAAGATATAGCTTCACTTTTACACTAATGCACAACTCCTGCAGTATTAGTACTATAGACCACAACTCATCAATAACATTAATTGATGGTGTTGTAAAATTCATTGGTTATGATGTGGTTGTTACCACTCTTTTAATGGTTCAATTGATGCTTCATCTCCCTCCATTGTATATTAATTTACACTTCCATTATTTTTAGTGAGTTACATAGATAAGAATGTAGTGAGGGAGTACATGGACACCATGCTTATGATCTCTTAAATATTGTACAAAAATTTTCTTTTATAGTTCTCCATTGGTTGTCATCATCTTCTTTATTTTCATTTGTTATTTAAGCACATTTCACCTTTATATCCTCTGTCATTCATAATTCACTTCCATTCATAACCCTCTTAAATTTGTTTAAATAGGATTTCCACCAGGTCTCCTCTTGGCCCCCAGATCAACTTGATTGGAACACCCCAAATTATTGTACAACCATAAATCACACTACACAAGTAAGGATCAATGTCAAACCTTTGTGCCGCATGGAACCATTTTGCTAAACCATGCCAATTAGGTTGTGTTTCCAAGGCTTACACCATACCTAGAAGTTAAATCAACACAACTACAAAAATGTTAAATGTCATCTGTTAAAGAATTTGGAACATTTGATAATCATATTATTTTGTAACCACTTTATTGTAATGATATATATGTAACCACTCAACTGTAAAAGCTGATATAGACACAAAGAGTCATATTATAGTATAGGAAAATTAGTTATGAATTATTTCCTCCTTTTTAATCATGATCATATTCAGTCTTAGTCTTTTGGTATTTTATACACTTATGTACCATACCTTTTCATTTCCCATTAAATAGAATAGCATTATTCTATTATATATTTGTTTTCAAAAGTGTGATAGTTTACTTCAATTTTTTTCATGTTCATGTTGTTTAAAAATTAGTATTTTACTATCTAAGTTATTAGATAATCCTACGTACACAAATCATTTGTACATAAGATTAATCCATAATAAAATGTCAAGGATTGATATTCATGTATATATAAATACATGTATGCAATAGTATAAAGAAGCACATCAAATTGGTATTTTATCAAACTTCCTGGAAGAATGTTAATGCAAGAGTAAGATGATTAAATACCAATGTGGCATTCTTATAACTCCCTAAATTTCCAATAAATAATTTTTGATGCCCTCGAGGGGCACAACACCATACTCTTTGGCTTCTGCAAGTTCATGATGAAACTTGGTCCTCCCTCTTCATATCACCCTATAGTATTCTTGTCAGTCCAATGTTTCAACATCAAATCCCTTTTATTGTTTAATTCAATATGTATAGTCTTATATTTGAAAGAAAAATTTATATACAACACTAGATGGTTGGATTCAACAACTCAAGGCCTAATTCTCCATCAACTATGTTACTGATGTTGAGAATATTAGATTCACAATGTTGAAGATGTCTATTTTAGTTATAAATTTGTAGAAATATTATAAAGGTGGCATGAACAAGAAAATAAGCCTATCAACACCTTTGGCTAGTTCTTGAGTGTCATCTAGAAAGAATATTACCCATTAAACAATATGAGGATGAGTACATGAAGTTTTGATAGTTGCACTATCGCAAGGAGTAGTATGTACAATATTACAAGTTCCATTACTAAGTTGTACACCTATGAGAAAACATAATGAATCTGTTGATTCAAAATTAGTGTTGAAGTGTAAACTTATAAAAAAAACCTAATTCCAAATACTTAAAAACTTGTCAATTTCCCATAAAACTTTGGATTAAATGATTAAAAATAGTATTAAAATTGAATGGAAATAGCAAAAAACAAAGACAAAAATGCAAACAAGTTGATAAATGAGTTTGCCCAATAGTGGCTATGTCTTTGAGTACGCTTTTGAATCGATCCAATTTAATAATGATACAATAATACACTTGTTTGCATCAATAATTTGGTCTCCAAGTGAAATTTACGTATGTACTATCTCTAGGAAGTCTTTAGTTGACAAATAATTGATTCCCAAAATTTAGCCTGATCTTCATCCCACTTGAGCACAATATCACCTTGTTGAAAGGTCCTTAAAGAAACTCTCTTGTCAAATGACCTCTTGATTTGATCTTTATGGGACCACATGGCATGCATAACATCATCTATTAGCTCTTCTATCTCCCTCAATTCATTCATCCTTACCTCCATGACATCATTATCCATTAGTTCAAGTTGATGTTTGAGTTCCAAGGCTGGTAGTTCAAGTGATTTGAGCAGCCTTGCCTCTCTGTCATGTTTGTTCTCCTTTTATAAAGGGCTAATAGTTTCAAAAAGCTAAATAATAAATAGAATATAATGCCTTTTATAACATTTCCAAGGCCGTGGCATGTTGGTTAAGGCACTTGTCATTTTGAACAATGTGTGGGGTTTGAATCCCCCAAAATCTCCTTGGTTCATATCTACTTTGTCTTACTTGGGAATAAAATCCCACATTCTTTGCAAATAAAACAAACATTATATTTTATTAGCCTTTTAGCTATGTCTTGACCCATGGCATAATCCACACTTTCCATGGTTTATTTGGAGAAATTATATCCCACATGTAATGCATTACAAATAAAAAAGGATTTAAATATCCTTGAGGATGGGTTTGAAGTCATGGTATAGGCCACATCTTTTGTGGCTAAGATGTAACATTTGACGTAAAGGTTGGCAATTTATTGGTAGGTTACAGTTTGAATAACTCAACCACAATTTAAAAAACAAAAGGGATTTAGTCCCATATTCATCATGCCAAAAACATATAAAGTGTTTAAAAATAAAACCATTTCCATAAGAATGTGAATATTGGTGGTCATGTCCCCCTCCATACAAAAAGTGGACACCAACCAGTTGACATGCCCCTAATCAACAAGTATCATGGGCCCTTCTACTTGATCATCAAAGACCAGAGGAAGGACGCCATAGGTCACCAAAAACACTTTATCTCACATTCCACATGTAAACACCTAATTGGTCCATGTGAAAAAAGGTGATTGATCCACATCATATGCTAACATTATCACTATACCCTATTTGCATATTTTTTTACTTCTATGGCTTTAACTTCAACAAGCCATAATGTTTGCATATGTTGTTGGATTGAATCCATTAAAATAGATTTGGAAATCTCTCAATGATCTCTTCAATGTGCATAAATTTGTAGTAGAATTTGAAAACACCTTATTAGATAGGTTGTTGTAATTCTCCTGGATCACTCCTCTCCATTAAGAGCTTTTGGACCACCAAAATCCCTATTTTATTAATAAAATAAGTGAGGGTATAACACCTTTAATTTTTGTATTTCCATCCATCATGATTTGCTTAGATACATTCCTTTTAGACCCACATAAAGGTACCCTACATCACCCCTTCATAAAGTCCTCACCCTCTTATCAACAATAACATTTTACTACAATTCATCAGGATATTCAGGAGCAAAATCATCAACAAAAGGAACTTTAACATTCTCATCTTGATCCATGATTATAGGAGGCTCATATTGTTTCAAGTTTTCAACATTTACCATAGAATACATCTGCATATATGGAGGTAATTCTAGTAAAAAGTCATTGTTAACAGTATTTTATAAACTATTAAATGGATTTTACCTGATTAGTTTTAGCTTTTTACCTTCACCTTTAATGTGTTATTTGCTAATGTGTATCCAAACTTGATCACCAATTTAGAACTGATGATAAACCCAATGATTGTCATGCCTAGCCTTATATTTGGCTTGACTATTTTCTAATTGATCTTGGACAACTTGATGAACTGATTAGATCTTTTGGATGAACCTCTTTGCTTTATCTGCATCTTTATGTCCATCCGTCACTAATTCTTGTCCAAAAGTGAAGCCCAAGGGGGACTTTAGAAAATAACCAAAACAAGTCTCAAAATGATACTTTTGTGTATAAGAATGCATGGCAAAATTGTGATCATGTTACATATAACACAAGTGTTCATCCCAAATCTTGGGTTGTTTGATACAATACCTCAGATAAAGTATCTCATCAGTTTGTGTATGAAAGGCAATGATCTTATTGAGTTTTGTGTCCATCAAGTCCCAAAAATTTAACCAAAACTTCCCAAGGAATCGATAACCCTAATAAGATACAATAGATGTGGGCAAACCAAAATGAACCCAAACATTATTGAAGAATAAGTGTGTAGTCTCCTCACCTGATATCTATTTTTTACAGGACACTAATACACACCTTTTACTAAATCTATCCACAACCACATACAAATAGTCATCATTATTTGTTGACTTAGGCAATCCTCCTAAAAAATCCATAGAAACACATTCCCATGGACAAGTTGATATGAGAAGTGGTGTCTACAGACCCAACTTCCTATTACTAAGCTTGCTAGTGGCACAAATAATGCAACGTTTTCCATATTTTAGTACATTTTCATACATTTGAGGATAATAACAATACATTTGTAATTGTGTAATGGTTTTCCTAATGCCAAAATGAATAGAAACAAGAGAAGTATGTGCTTCCCTAATCACATGAAATCTATCATCTTATGGAATGCAAAGTTTACCAAGATGATAAATTAATCCATCATGTAAGTGGTAGTATAATTCTTCTACTTGATTACCACGAGTTAAATCTTCAGAGACATCCTTAAAATCATCATCTCTAACATATTGTTCTTTATAACTTTCATGTATCAAATAATTATCTTGTAAAAGAATATATGCAATAATATGAGGTCATGAAAGCATATCAACAACCTTATTTTGTGTACATTTTTTTATACCTTATCACGAGATGGAATTGTTATAAAAATTCCATCCAACGAAAGTGTCTTGATTGTTATAGCTTTGACTATGATTGGGGATATTGCAAAGGGTGATGATATTGTTTTCTCTTTTACTATTAAATAATGCTTCCATTTTTCACACTTTGTACTAAAACATACAACTCTTTATCATAAGTAGGATAGTTCCTTACTGCATTTGTAAAGGTTTCTGAATGGTAAAAAACATGTTTTTGCTTTTGCATTAAAATGACACCCATGACTTAATTACTTGCATCGATTTCAATATCAAATGGCTATTGTAATTACAAAATAAATAAGACTAGGGTTGTGCTTATCTTTTCTTTCAATGTGTCAAAGGATTTTTGGTGTTTGCCTCCCCACTAAAAGACCTGCTTAGTACTTGTTAAAGAATGCAAAGGAGATGCAATAAATAAAAAGTTAGCAATGAACTTCCTCCAATATTGGACTACTCCTAAGAAGATTCTAACTTCAATAACATCATTAGGCTTAATCCATTTTATAATGGCTTCAACTTTAGAGGGATCAATTTTCAGTTCACCATCCCCTACTACATAGCCTAAATAAACCAAAGATGTTTTATCAAATTCAAATCTAGACATATTTAAGTACAATTTATCCTTTTACAATGTATCTAAGACTTTCCTAATGTGTTTAATATGATCTTCCCAACTTTTACTAAATATCAAAATATCATCTAAGTAGACTATAAAAAAATAATCTATGAATGGCCTAAATACATCATTCGTAACCCGCATGAAAGTGGTGGGTGAATTACAAAGCCCAAAGGCCATAACAAACCATTCAAAAAGATTTTGCTTAGTTTTAAAAGCAGTTTTCCAAATATCACCTGCACTAATCCTAATTTGGTGATAACCACTTATTAAGTCTAACTTAGTGAAATAAACAACATTTTTCAATTGATCTAGCAAATCATCAATGTGAGGAAGAGGATAGAGGTTTTTCATTGTTATATTGTTCAATGCTCAAAAATCCACGCATATTCACTGTCATCCTTATTTTGCACCAAAATAATTGGTGAACCACATGGATAAGTGTTTGGTCAAATGACCCCTTTCTCGAGCAACTCTTGGGCTTGCTTCTTTATTTATTCATTTTTCACCATGGATAATCTATACATGCCAAGTTAGGAAGAGGTGCATCTTGTTACAATTATATCTCATGTTGGATATCCATTTTAGGAGGTAAACCTTGTGGATCATGGAAAGTATCATCATAATTAGACATTAAATTAACTATTTCATTATTATGTTAGGATCACAAACTTGTATTTTATCATCACCCTTAGATTTTACAAACATGATCACAAAGTATTTGCTTGCATCGATAATATTTTTCATTTGTCTTATAGATACAAGTGATAAATTTGCCTTTATCTTACAATGTATTCAACCCCATATTTTACAAGCACATAGTTATTATTTTCCCTATATAATTTTTTTTTTATCATACAAATATGGACTTGAAAGTAAAATGATTTAAATATCAAGTGGAAACACATCTAATTCTACTTCATCAATGAACTTAGAGGTGATTGCAAATCTTAATTTACGTGTTTTATTGACTTGTAATTTTACATCATCACACACCCATCCCAAAGGGTATGGCTTAGGATGTGGTTTAGTATTAAGTCCTAATTTTTTGAAAACTTCTTTAGAAATGAGATTATCTTGTGATCCACTTTAGTATGTTTAGAAACTACCCTTGTGTGAAAAAGCCCATTTCTTTTCTTTTCATCGTGCATACACCTAGAATTAAAAGAAGAATTAAAAGTATAATATTTAGTGATATAAGAGGAATAATATGAACCTTACAAACCTATAGCATTGACCATGGTCTCATTACTTGAATTGGATTCAATATCTTATTGTATTTTTGCATTAGTTTTCTTATTACCTTTCTTGTTTTAGAACCTTTTTGGCCTGAGTTTCGGATGGAGCTTCCACCATTCAACATTTTCATGACCTTATTTTTTTCAATGTGAGCAAAAAGGCTTCTCATCCTCTTTCTTGACCATGGAAGTGTGTTTCATCTTACCCTTTCCTTTACCTTTGCTTTCAATTGGTTTATTTGGTTTCTTTGTGAAGTTTTACATAGTCACCTTACCCCTTAATTCAATTTGGGTAACTTGGATACAAACTCCATCAGGGTTAGTAGGATTAAACATGAGTATTGTATGCATCAAATAACTATGTAACCCACCACTATACTCTAAAAGAGTCTATTGACTATAAAGGGGAATGCCCAAAACCAAAGTCCTTTTTCTAAATTCTTTTGTGTAATCTTGTAAACTTTGACCCTTATTTTGCCTTAAGTTTTTCCATTCCATAGTAGCTTATTGCATATAACCCAATGGATAAAATTATTTTTTCAATTCAAAAACAAAATCATTCCAAGAATAAATCAATTTACCATGTTTTAAGGGATCCTCTTATGACTTACTCTCCCACTAAATGAGTGTTGTACCACCCAACTGAAGAGTAACTAATTTGATTTTTTCTTCCTCATTTTCAATCTTTTAAGCCTTACAATATACTTCAATCTAATTTATCCAATGATTCAATTTCTTTTCACTAAGTTATCCATTGTAAATTGGCAAATTAAACTTAACATCAAGATTTAAAGTGAAAGAAATATAATTAGAAATTTTCTTTTGTTTATCATCAAAGGAATAATGAGAAGGTTTCAAAAGAGATGGAGGAGATTTAGGAGGTTCCTCTCCTTTAACCTTACCATTGGTTTCTTCCTCTTGTTTATCTTCATTCCTCTTCTTCCTTTCTCAGTATAACTCTTCCACCATGCTCTTCATCTCTATAAAATCTTGATAGATGGCCATTTTTGTGTCTCGTTATTCCCTAGGAGGTTCCATTATTTGACTTTAGATTACATGTTTTGAACCAATTTTTGGGTTATACTCTTCAAGTGATACTTCTCTATGCTTGGACTTAGACCTGGTTAGCATTCAAAATATAAACTTGCAAATTCCAAAAGCACACAAAATAAAGCTTGATCAATAGCTTTGATGCCAAACTTAATATAAAATTAGTGTTAAAGTGCAAACTTATTAAAAAACACTAATTTTGAATACTTAAAAACTTCTCAATTTCCTATAAAAATTTGTATTAAATGATTAAAAATAGTATCACAAATGAATTTAAGCAATAAGAAACAAATATAAAAATGCAAACAATTGATAACAGAGTTCACCCAATAATTATTACATCTTTAGGTCTACTTTTGAATCGATTCAACTTTAAAATGATGCAATAATGCACTTGTTTACATCAATAATTCAATCTCCAACCAAAATCTACCTATGTACGGTTCTAAGAAGTCTTTGGTTGATAAATAGTAAATTCCAAAAAGCACTCCTATAATATCTTGCTTGATTTCTTTTTAACAAATTGGTAATAGTTCCAAAAAGTTAAATAAAAAATAGAATATAACGCATTTTGTAACATTTCCAACGCTGCAAAATGTTGGTTAAGGCACTTATCATTTTGCACAATGTGTGGGGTTAAAATCCCTAAAAAGTGACTTGGTTCATATCTCCTTTGTTTTACTTGGGAATAAAATCCCACATTCTTTGTAAAGAAAACAAATATTATGTTTTAATAGCCTTTTGGCTATGTCTTGACTCATGGCATAAGCCGCACTTTCCATGGTTTATTTTATGGAATTATATCCCACATGTAGCACATCACAAATAAAAAAGGCTTTAAATAGCCTTGAGGATAGGTTTGAAGTTGTGGTATAGGCCACATATTTCATGGCTAGGTTGTAACATTTGATGTGAAGGTTGGTAGTTTGTTGGCAGGTTACAGTTTGAATAACTCACCCACAGTTTACAAAACAAAGTCCCACATTCAGATCACTCCAAGATATCTAAACATCACAGATTGCATGAAAACCCTAGGAGTAGGTGAGAGTAATGCAAATCAAAAGTGGGCTTTATAAATGTTCATTAACTAATTCATTAGTGAGAAAGTACAAAGGAGGTACATTATATAGTGAAATATTAGGTTACCAAAAAGGTAACAACTCAACTCACAATTAGTAAACACATTTAGTATGTTTCCCTTAATGAACTTAACAACCCTAAGAAATCTGACTAACAACCATATAGGTAAAATTAAAAGTGGTAAAAATACTATACTAACACCCCCTCAAAGCATAACTTAGGTGGGTTAAGAGAATTGAGTCCCAACAATAAGGTCTGATAAAGTACCCAAGGATAATGTAACTCTCATAAAATGGAGAAAGGGATAAAACCCATAGGAAAAAACTCTATCCAAAAGAGATCCCAATGAGAAACTATGCATGCTCTAAGGAGGTCAAGTAGAACGAAGAATGTGTCCACAAGTGAGAGGAACAAAACACAGAGAGAGGAGAACTAAGACATCCCCATAGAAGATGTTGAAGCTACCTACAATAGAGCTTGTAGAATGATGAATGTCATTGACAGGATCATTTGTCTGAAGACTAAAGAAGATCCATCTTCATCAAATAATGTTTCATCCCTTTTTTAAAGGAAGAATATGAATGGTGTACTTAAAGTCTGCTAATTCCATAGTGGAAGATAAAGAGGGCAGAAGTACAAATAAATCTGAGTAGGATCCAAAATAGAAGTGTGGCACAGGTCTAGTAAGATTATGCACAAGAATTAAATGTAATGACATTGAAGTGAACCTGTCAAAACTTGGTGCAGTAAAGAGTGGATCACCCTAGAATAATGAATGTGTCCACCAAATGCTTGATGGATCTCCAACCAAGGAACCATGTTCCTTATGCATAGTAAGAGGGCAAATTGCTCTATGCAGTGATGATCCAATGGAAGCAGAGGCTGAAACAGTCTATGAAATGCCTTGTAATTATGTAGTAGATTGTCTAATGTTTGATGAGTCTTGGATGAATATACCTACACCCCATAATATTAGAAGTGGACCAGAGGTAGGTGGATCAAGAACTAACTCCTCAATATCTATAATGTGACAAGGATATGGTGGAGGTGTGTCCCCATCACTATTGTAGTCATCTATACTAGAAGAAGAGTCATCAATCTTAGAGATGTACTCAAGCTTAAAGGTGTCATCAAGTACAAGTGAGTTTATTAAAAGAGAATGGCATGGATAATTCATTGAAGAAATGTCCATGTGAAGTGGAGATCACAACTCAACAACCCTCACAAGTGAAAAATAGACTACAGATGAAGCACACGGATCCAAAGATTGACTATCCATAGGAAAAGAAGAGTCGTCAATGCTCTCACAAGGTGTACTCTCATTAAAAATAGTTGAGTCATCTAAAGTACTAATTTATGATGGATCTAGAAGAATAACATCATGCACAAGAAAAAAATTATAATCTATAATGGGA
The DNA here is from genome assembly GCA_037957365.1 of Torreya grandis. NCBI lineage: Eukaryota > Viridiplantae > Streptophyta > Pinopsida > Cupressales > Taxaceae > Torreya > Torreya grandis. Next base: position 1,224,793 of record JARHVA010000098.1, read on the forward strand.
TAACTAGGGTCAAGAATAATCTTCTCCTATAATGGTGGCTTGATAGAAGGAAGAACACTGTCCACCATGGATGTGTCGTCATAATAAATAGGAATAAGAAGAGAGAATACAACATTATTTGAAGATATGATACAAAGAGGAGTAAGAGTGATATAAATCTTAGTAGGATCTATGAAAAGAGACTGAAGGATTTTACAAATAGTGTTGGGGCACATGGTGAGTTGCACATGGTGATGTAGATCCCATGAAACATGCAGCAACAAGTTACCACGAACCTTGTCACAAGTGTTAGCTCACTTAATATACTTGTCAAAATCAATGGAAGTTGGAATCTATCCATATAGAAATGGAATATAATTTTTTCTATTTTTTGTGAACAAGTGTTCCATATAAGCATGCCTATAAGCATGGTTTCTCTTTTCAAAAACAATCACTAGTGTAAAATCAACTTTCCTCCACATGTATCTCTCAAGTGAAGTTGACATGATTGAGATAAGACACCAAAGAAGTGTAAAACTGAATAAAATAATTATAATGAACCCTATTTACAATAACAATGCACACTCATGAAGAGGACGTCTGGGATGACTGAGAATGAGTCTAAATAAGTAGTAAGTATAGGAATCAACATAATGTGGAATATGAGAATGTACAAAAGAGACACCAAAGAATGCACAACACCACAAAATATCCCATCAAAATTCTTAGCAATGACCCCCTCTCAAATTTTTAAATACAAGTGTGCTTGAATAGATGTTGGACACAATCGAGATGTGTCTTGAGTAATTTGTGCATAAGTATTAAAGAAGTGGAGGGATATCGAGCTCACCTAATAATAAATTTAAGAGTATATAATAGTTGGTTTGAAGGGAGATTTAGTGGACCCAAGATGGCCACCAATGCATAGAGCATGAAAAAACAAGCACTTTTGAAGAAGATGACACTCAAATTTGAGTTACCGATCAAAAGTTATAGCCATTTTGAAATCTTGCTCGCATGGTAAATTTGGGAAAAAATAGTGGTGGAGAATATTTTTGAATCAACTTCTAAAAAAATTGAGTGCAAAAGCTTTAAATAATTATGAATTAATTTCCTCAAAAAAAATGTAAGACCCTTTGGAGCAAAAGTTAATCACTTTTGGGTTGGAAGTGACCAAGAAGCAAAAATTTGTAGCAAAATTTGAGACTATGTAATTAGATTGGTTATGGAGATCCTCCTGCATTAGAAACGTAAGGTGTTAAAGTACATCAATGGAATATTTCCTTATATATGCACAATATGTAATTATTGACCTATGACACCTTTGTAAAAACATACCACAACACCCCCAAGATTAAGGCCAAATTCAAGATGAAGAAAAAGTTTTCCTCTTCACCCAATGCTACATGTAAGAGCAAACTCGACCCAATACATAAAATTTTATTATGTAGATGAATAAAATGTCATGCCAAGAATAAAAAGTGAAACACCCTCCAACACATTAGAAATAACTAATGCAATCAATGTCAGAGAAAGGAAAAAAGAAATAAGGTGACAGGTGTTACCATTGACATAACGATTATGAATGTCATGCATAAATGCTACTTGATCCTCATGTAATTAAAAGAGATTGATATAAATGTTATTTGTCTAAGTATGAACACTTCTTCCATCAACATTTCAATAGAACAATAAATTATCTTCTATACAAATGTTGGGCTAAGGGTTAGCGCCCTCATGTCATCATCAATAGTGAAAGCCAAAAGTATATCATTGCACAATATTGAGTTTATCACAAGTCTTACCAATAAATCACATCCTCATCCATGTCCAATGGGATGGCTACAACAAGGGAAAAAATATCTGAATTATTTTTCAATGCACATTTGAATATGAAATCAAGTCCACGAGTAATTTAGTCCCCTATGATGCAATGTCATTGGAGATATGCAACATTCTACTTGGAAAGCTATATGTGTACAATTGAATTGGCAAATACAAATAAAAACCATAGTTTTGGTCTATAAAATTCAATGATCACATCTAAAACATCTTGAAGTACTTTTCAAAGACCATAAAAGTCACTTTGGCATTTGTCAAGCAATGTCGAAAGCTCATTTATCATACACAAAAAATCATGGTATTCATGTTTTGTGCTCATCATGTAGTAACTTTCCAACATGCTACATAAATATGGATATAACTTAAATAACCCAAAATTATCCCCACACATTTCACCGTAGAACATCAAATTGATTTTACTCTAGGATATCCTCCAAACAACCTGATGTATTATAATTCCATTTGGGAGAACAATGCAAATCACAATATCTAGGACCTTATTATCTAGGGTATGATCATACTAATATATTATCCACATGGCATTCCAATAGTCCTATATCAAATAAATATGGCTCATGGTGGTTATAAATCAACCATTACACACTCAACAATATAACGCAGAAGAATCAATAGCCACTACCACAAATTGATAACCTTGTGGACCAACTCCTAGTTACTTAGTGTTTCACTAAGATTAACTTGAAATAAGGTTACCATCAGGGTATAATAAATCTTGAATATTTTTGGAAGATAGCGTTCAACATAAAGGATTGATTATGAATGGGTGGTTATACATTTTAGCTTTGGCTAGATATGCCAGCAACATTCATTCCCCTGATTAATTATATACTAATGCCTTTCACCAAATCCTTCATCATTGTCTACTTGGATGTACTCTAATTTTCAATAAAACTTGGGAGGATCATGTGGTGCACATAGTGTGTGTGTTATAACCACTATGAAACATAAGTTTCAAGCCAACTTAGGAAAATGTACATTCAACATAGCACAAATCCAATACTTTGGATTCATAATTGACACCATAGGCATACATGTAGATCTATAAAAGATCATTGTAATATAATATTGGCCAATTCCATGCAATCCCAAAGAACTCAATATTTTTCTTGGAATTCATGTTGACCCTTGGATTCTCACACATATATTAGCTTCTTAATAAGATCATGAGCACCAAATCTAAATTATATTATTGGGTATAAGATATGAATTCAACAATAGAATAATCCTATAAATAGGTAAAACCTACAAGACCATTCTAAATCCAACACAGCAGTCCAAAAATCAGTCTGGGGCTATAGACGAGGGTTGTGTGAAAAGTAGGTTGGAATTAACCTATAATGGAAACCTACACATACAATCTATAATGAGATAAAAGGTAAATGATTTTACTATATATGATTCATGTCCTTATATGGTGAAACAAAAGTGACATAAACTAAGGGTGATAAAGAGGGAGTTATAAAAACTAAAATGGCATAGGTGGTAAGCAAGAACTATGAGTAAGATCAATGTAAAATATACCAAAAGGTAAAAAACATGTGTTAAACTATACTATCAGATACATGAGACATAAAACATCCATAATATGGACCAAAGTATAATATCGAGAGAGATTAAGGTTAGGGATACTTACCTTTGGTTGAATTATTAGTGCATTAATATCCCCCTTGGCTTGTATCATTTTGTGAGAGATGGTTGTAGGTGAAGTAAATAGATAGGTGACACCCTAAGTATACCAAACTTGGGGATTCCAAATACTTGGTATTTATTACTGGTGTAATTCTTATTATTGAAATATTCAAGAATTTTTATGCTCATTTTTCGAGTTGGTGTAAGTTCCTCTAATCCCCAAATTATATTCTTCTTTCTAAGATGGATTTACATGAACAAGAAGAGAATATTGTTTATGTTTATCTTGATAAATGAAAAATTGGGACCTTATAAACATAGATCAAATACATAGAAGTCAAATCTTAATTATATCTAACGCCATTGACTTGGTCAATAACATACACAAATTCCATAAAAAATAGTACATGGCAATGACGTTAGCAAAAAAAAGTGCTATAACATGTCATTGACCCTCATTATATGTATGCAATGGAAAATAATAGGTCCATAAGAATGGTATAGAAACTGAGGAAAAAATAATTTGATGCGATGGTGATATCAGTATTGTAGTAGGAAAGATAGTCCATGGCATATCTCTTACAAAATGCTTCAAGCCAGAAGCTAGACCACGCCAATGCCAATTTATGCATGAACATACACTAATGGAGATTAATACATTGGAAAGCCCTTGAAAAGAAAGGTATTAGTAAAGTAAAAATAATGTGTATATTTATACTCCCATGAAGCCTATCCCTTGTCACAATAGTGCAGTAAGTGATGGCACTTCATGAAGAACATATTACCAAAGATAATAAATGATTATGATGAAATAATTGATAAGATAAAAATACAATATATGTAACTCAACTTACATATGCAAAAGGATTTAGTCTTAATAATTTTAAAAACAATTATTGCTCATTTTATCATCAAAAGATGATTATTTTGGCCCTAACTATGCAAGACTACATGGACTAGTGAAATGCTAGTGTACATAGATGAGTCTAAGATGCAAGTAAATGCAATATGATAGCTTTCAAATAATGGTACTAGGAAATGTATCGATATCCATAAGGTAAAGGATATATTAGGACTATAGGACACAAAAATAATAAGGTTATATGATGGGCTTTGATAGCCACAAGGTAATGGCTAGATTACATCTACAAGATCTAAACATAACAAGGTGCCAGGAGGGTTTTGGCTAGCCATGAGGTAAAAGATAGAAGTGGATTTAAGGCCAAAATAATGATATAAAATATGATAGGACAAGCCCATATACCATAAGGTAAATTCTATATTAAGTTTAGAATACCCAAAGAATGTGATAATAATGTGTAAGGATGGGTTCAGAAGACCCAAAGACGTGATATGTAAAGGGATAAAGACCCCAAACATAACCAAGAGGAATCCTAGAAAAATAAATCAATGATCGATAAAGAACATCATTAAAACCAAATGTGTAGCTTCTATTCAAGTAGGTATGGTTCAAAGTGATATAAACTAGGTGGATATTCCACACTAGGGTTCACCAACACAGATCTTATACTCTTAACTCAATAAGTGATTGAATAAGCTACTATTCCAGACTAGTTGACGTGCAAATATAGAGCTGACCCCAAACATAACCAAGAGGAATCCTAGACAAATAAACCAATGATTGATAAAGATCATCTTTAAAACCAAATATGTAGCTTCTATTCAAGTAGGTATGGTTTAAAGTGATATAAACTAGGTGGATATTCCACACTAGGGTTCACCAACATAGATCTTATACTCTTAACTCAATAAGTGATTGAATAAGCTACTATTCCAGACTAGTTTACGTGCAAATATAGATCTATAAAGTGTTGTAAATGAAAGTAAATAAATTTGAACCTAAGAATTGTTATCATGAAAATTTTAGTTCCCAAAACATCCTAATTTTCACTCCATTGGATAGACTAAATCAAAATGATAAATTTTCATTATTAACACTCAGTTTTAAAAATTGATCTTAATCTTCAAAATCTTTAGTTCTTGGTGATTTCCCAAAGGCCTAAATGGTATGGGTTCACTATGTTCCTATAGGGACTATTTTTTTTGTTTTGATCTCAATATTTTGATTTAATTTGTTTTCATTTGGCTCAAAAAAACTAAGAGAGGTGGAATGCATTGTCAAAATTCATCAAAAAATGATTCTAAGTGTTTGACAGTTCACTTTGCTCCTAAAGGGTTAAAAAGTTCCATTTTTGTCTATGGGCTTGTTCCCTATTCTTGGAATTGCTGATAGTGTCATTTTGGTCTACATAAAGCTTGTTCAAAGTGTTCCCTCAGTTCTTAGTATTGCCAAAAGTCTCGTTTAGGTATGGAAGGACTGTTTAAAGTGATTATCGATGTTATTTTAAACCTTAAAAGGCTCAAAAAGGTCTTCATAAACTTTTTCACTTTGATTTTATTATTTTCATCAAGCCTGGAAACTCTGTTAAGGCCTTTGAAGGTTTGTTTAAGCAGTTCTTATTGTTATCAAAAGCACCAATTTCACCGTTTGGGTCTGCAACAAGTTTCTAAAATTATTATTCTTGTTCCAAGAAGTTTTGAAAGTTTCATTTCACTATACAGATTAAAAAATAAGACTTTAACTTGCTTTAGCACAAAGCAAAAATCTCATTTTGGTCTTAGAGAGCTTGTTCAATGCATTCCATCTGTTCCTAAGAAACCCAAAATGTCTGAGTTGCATAGAAAATTCACAAAAAGGGATTTTTGAAATATCTTGGACTTGAAAAACTATCTCAATAGGTATTTCTATGCTTCAATTCTACATGGTAGTTATAAAATAAATATTGGGTTATATTTAAATACAAAAACATGATTTAAAATAACATGGATTTGATGATTGGTCAATCTTTTGTAACCCTTACTGTAGTGTTTTCAACCACACTTTACTGAGTTGTGTATCTAGGTATTCATTTTGTGAATCATCCTTGGCATCTCCCACATAAATCCTTGTTAATTTATTTCCCATTGTCAAGAGTTTATTATGTTAAAATGTTCTATTTCTTGTTGATAATTTTCTATGTAAACCTTAAACATGTTTGGATTAAAAGCATATATTTCATACTTTTATTTTCCTCTTCAGTCTTTGTGCTTGTGTATTAAAATATTTTACATATTTATTCCCCTATGAGTATCATTGGTCATCCTTGTCATACCCACAAACACTTTCTTCCTCCAGACATGTTGTTTACTAACCTAAAACTCATTGCTAGAACCACCCTCCTGACCACCAAATTTGACAAAAATGAAATTTTGAATATAATGGTTATAAACCTTTGCCACTTTTACACACTAATCTTCCAAATATACATGATTCCCAAATTGGACATGTCGTTATGAAAGACTTATGGACTAGTATCCAAAGCAAAAATAAAACGTTAATAGCCTAACAAATAATTGATATTAGAATTGCAAATGGAGTTGGTTTTCCCACATCAGTGTAATGTATTGATTTGGCTCTTGCATGTTCAAAAAATTATGACCCTAACACCAAAAGTATTGTATCTACCAAAAATTTAATCATTTCACAAATAGATAACATTTTTCTTAGTACTATCTTCAGACTTCATGTGCATAATAAATATATTGAAATGAGTGAACCAATTGGTCAATAATTTTTTGATGAAAATAAAGACTACTATCTAAAGATGGTCGCTCAAACTTGAACGAATCCACCAAGAAGGGGAGCATAAAAACTCCATAAAAACTTTGTCAAAGCTAATTTCAATGAATATCTATCAGATATCATCACCCTTATGAATAGGGTAATGGGTTATGAAGACACTACACAATTTCAAGATTGGATGTGCTTGTTTGTTGTTATCATTTTTCAAGTTTTAGCTTTGCAGACATGGCTTGGTTTGACATCTAAAGAAACATTCACCAATAAAACTCAAATTTGTGATTTTTATGATCAAAACATCTATAAGAAAAGTAAAAAGCATTTCAGAAGAGTTAATGATGCATTCACAATGGTGATAGTCCGCATGTTGAAAGGTAATCTTGCCACAAGAATCTCTCTAGAAGTTACATCCTTGGTTAAGAAAAATGGAAACTATTTTATCCAGTTACCTACATTCACTTATCTAAGAGTTGGGGGATTTGAGGGATCCCCTTTCATGGTACCAAAATATGTAAATGATAAGTTAATTATGATTGAATTATGTTGGCAGTTAGGAGCAATATATAAAGTGTGTAGAGATAGAAAATTGATGGGATCCCATTCCCAATTGGCCTTATTTATTATATTTTTAGGTCAGCTATGGATACCCTATTGACAAATTTTTATTCAAAAAGGCTAGCATTTGATAGAAAAAATTATGTCAAGAATAAATTGAAACTTGGATTGAATATCATCTTTACCTAGAATATGAAGACTATTAGGAATGATGTGAAGATGGATTTGAGGTCAGGAAAAGGGATTATATGCAAATGAATTTGGAACTAATGAGATTTTTTATAGCTTGAATGTGTCTTATAAGGGATGATTAATGACAAAAGTAATATGATTGATCCAACCTTCACAAAATCCACTTAGTTTCTCACTTTATGTTCTATAAATTGGTCTTTAAAGGAGATAATTGATTTGAAATACTGTATCCAATTTGCCATGCAAAGGTCACAGATTGGTTTAATAATAGACTTACAAAACAAATAATTAAATATCCATCTCTTAAATGTGAATCCTCAAAGAAAAATAATCCAAAGGTCACATTTTTAATACCTCGACCATTGTAGACACTCCATTTGTATCACTTTCGTATCAAGTTACAAAATGGAATGACTTCCTGCAATTACACTCAATCTAGTTTGAAATCTTCTATCCATCTAATATATGTGTTCAAATTCACCCTGAGGCACATCTAGGTGGGATAATTCATCGTATTAGATATGTTCAATTATCATTCTTCGATCAATTTCTTTGTTCAATTATCCTTCTGTTCAATTATCTTATTATGGTCAATTCAATAATTTCCCTTTCTCTGATCAATTAATGCTATTAATTCCCCTTCTCTAAATCATTCTTCTAAATTATATTTATATTGCAAATAGAATTATAATTTCCTTTTATTTAATTAATTCCTCTATTTCCCTCCAAAAGGGGCATCTCGTGCAAAGAAAGGATCTTGAAATCCTCTAGAATATTATTTTATGAGATAAGTAAATTGATAAGTGAATTAATATACAAGATTATTACTCATCGAAACAAGATGGAGGACCCACAATGAATCTTATGTGAGAGCATTATCAACCCTTCATCTTAGAAATAAGATGAAGGGCCCACATTGGTGATCCAAGTGTATTATTGGGAATGACTCTTCACCTTTCATCTCAAAAACAAGATGAAGGGCTCACATCAGTGATCCATGTGCACATTTGAAACTATTCATATTGATTTCAAGATGAAAGGTTCTCACTAATCCAAGATCATTATAAATCGACCTCTTTGCATTACAATTATTAGGTTCAAGATCTATAACAAAGCCCTAACATTTTATCTTGCTAATTTATTCATCAAATTTCTACTTGTGATTAATTCAACATGGTCCATAGCTTCAATGGAGATGTATTCACATAAATTACATTGACAAAGATCAGTTGACGCTACATCTAAGCTATATCTTATGCAAAGACATTTATAATCGAGGTTTACATGCATTTAATTTGAATATTATGCATTATTAACCAATCTTTGTATGCTCACGAGGTCTTAGAATCTAAGCATGTTTCCATTTATTTTTGTGTTCTTAATTGACTAAAACTAACTTGGTGAAAATCTAGCTAAACGAGATTCCTAATGACACATATGGCACACATGGTGGGACTAGCAACCCATACCTGTCTTTTGAGCCTATTTAGTAACCTTAATTTAAAGAATATATGATTATTTTGGCTCTTTTCTGTTCATTTTTTTTGCCTTTTTCTATTTTCTATGTTTCGGTGAATTCGTTCATGAAAATGATAAAAACATTATAGTTTTTCTACTAATCGATGAAATCACCCTGCATCAATGAAATCATCACTATTTTTTATTCTATGTTCTTTGTTCATGTATAGGTTTTCATAAATCGGTGAAATCATTATAATATTAGCAAAATTGACACATTCATTAATGAAATTGACATATTATGAATGAAATTATCTATGGGATTATTTTATGCATATCAGTGAATTGGTCACCATTTTGACAAAATTAACCTTATTATCAGTGAAATTAGATTTATAATTAGCAAAAACATTTTTGTTCATTCTTTGGCCTATGAGGATCTTTTCTTTGATTAAATCATCCAAATATTAGTGAAATTATTACATAAATTGAACAAATTGTCTTTGTATCTATGAAATTATTCTCAAGTGTCTCTTTGTTTGGTTTTTTGTTCATTGATCAAATTGTCTTACTATCAACAAAATTATCTTACTATTAGCAAAATTGTTCTTCTAATTAGTATAATCATCCTGTTAATCGACGAAATCATTTTGTCTATATTTTCTACATTTTGTTCTATGTTCTTGTGCAGGTTTTCTAAAATTGGTGAAATTATTCTTGCTAAATGATGAATTCATTTCTATGTCAAAATTTGAAAGTTGAAAAAACTTAGAAATTCAACCTCCTTCTTTTGTCAAAGACCCACCAAACAAAACTACTCACCTTGTTTTCTTGTAGGTTCTAAAAGTGGGGTGATTTATTCAAGCAATCACATTTTTTATTTACATCTCATTTTGGTGCTTTAAAAATCAATTCACACTTCATTTTGGGCTATAAGAAAACTTATTTATTTTTTTCATTTCATGCAAGTTTCTTTGTTGCTTCTTGTCACTTGAGTGTTTTGTGAGGATATTTTACATGTATACTCTCCACTTTTAGGTGACTCAAAAACACAAATGTCCTATTTATTTTAAATCATGTAGATTTACCTATTAAGCTCTTTGCTCACCCTTAGTGGGAGTTACATAAATCAAAATGGCAATAACTTCCTTTTTATTTTAGCTCTGCATTTAGGGTGTCATTGCCTTCTCATGGGTCTTTAAAGTGCAGTGACTGGGATGTCATTACTCAGCATTTTAGCAACCCCATTATCCAATCAGGTATATAAATTAAGGCTATACTATGGTATCTTAGCTAGTGGTCTCTCAAATCTTGATGGCATCGGTAGTACTTCACTGAGACCTTTATGGTTGAATTGGTCATGAAAGGACTAGACCCTTTGGTGAATGGCTCCCAAAATCTTACATCTAATTGATGGATAGTTCTAAACTACCCAAGTACCAAAAGGCATATCAGGACCATTTAGAAAGTCCACAAAAACATTAGCTTAATACTCTTCGGCCACAAAACATTCATTGATGCAAAGATGCAAAGGTTTATATCGCTCGAAGATATATTTTACGTAAAAACATTTTGAGGAAAGGGTGGGATTAAAACACCACCAATAACTACAATAATCTATTTAATAAATCCTAAATTATATCCTCTCTCAAGGCAAGTATATCCAAAGACTCGATGAATGTGGAGTAGTCTCGTGTCAGTCACTAAAATAGGGTTGATATATTGAGTATTTTATTAATTGATTGTGGTGTCAAAATGTTTTCCTAATTTGCATATACTTACACAAAAAAGTATTTCTCTATCCATGTTATACGTCTAAAAATTGTTCAAATGCATACGTTTCATACCTTATTTGTGTGAAATTTTACCATTACTCTATCCACATTCCAAGTCAATTTTTTTTCCTTTCTACAGCTTATGTCCAAAAATTTGTCTCAAATCACACCTCTTATATGAAATTATATCATTATGTCATTTGTGTGATCTTAAACCTATTCTAGTCTTGTTCCTGGGTTCTTAATTCTAAGGTCATTTCCAATCAAGACTTGATACCATTCCTTTATGTTCAAATCATCTCTGTTTAAATCCAAGTTTTCTTGTGTCATTTTCCAAATGTTATTTTCCAATCTAGATCTATTCTAAAGTTCATGTCTAATATGCCTCATTACACACAAAGAAGTATGGCTTATAATGTCTCTTATGAATATGATTGGGCTCAATGTCAAACTGATTCATTCACATATCAACCCACTTTCCCCCATAATCAAAAGGATTTTATAATTCCAAATGATGTGGAAGTTCACCAAACTATGTACGAGAAAATTCCACTAATGTATAATTCATCTAAAACCCAATTTGAATAACATTTATTTGATAATAGAGAAGACATATTTTTGCATTTATTAGAGATGGGTGTCAAAGCTCCACATGATTTTCCCTTAGAAAATATGTGTCAAAGGTCACCACCATGAAATGTTGTCAAACTTACTGAGTAGAATGATGATGTACCATATTCTAGTCATGATCCCCAAATTGTTCAAATTTTCACAATTCCATAAACATCTAGGAAAGGGAAGGAGCCACTTATAACCTCACCCCAAGTCTTGCCTAACATCTTAGCCCAATTACGATAAATGAGTAAAATCTCCAATGACCTTTCCACTTTGGTACTTAATTTAGGAACTACTCTTTCACTTGAACATCAAGACAAAAATTTATTGGTTAATCCATTGCCTAATGTCGAGATAGTCTTTTCTCTTGAGAAACATACACCCAAAGATTATTTACAATCAGTTGTAAAAGATCTCCAACAAATGTATCCCAATCTTCACCAAGTTTCTAGCAATCTCATGTGTCAAATTTTGGGTCTAAACAAATTCCCTATAAACAGTTACAAAGTTCAAGTTCTCTCCAACAAGTTCCTATGGAGATATAAAACATTCCTTCTAATTCCCATATTCCCTAATGCAATTATATTATTGTTAACTCTAAAACACATCAACAAGTTCCCTTAGTCCAACATGTAAATTCAACTCAACAACAAATCCCCATTGCTCAACAACAATTCATTAGTCAAAAGCAACAACTTCCTCCTACACAATAATGTGTTTCCATTCCATTGTCTAACCACAATCAATACCATTTTCTTCCCCATACAAAACAAGGTGTATCCATTCCTTCTTCCAATCACAACCAATACCAAGTTCCACCTAACCAATCAAATACTGGAAATAGAAAGAATAATTCTAATTGTTTCAGGTAAAGAGTTCCCATAAAATCGACAAGCACCCAATTCTATTCTCAACCAAATAATCCCTCACCTACTTCCCAAAATACCATCTTTTATCAGTAATTACAGGTTATGAAAGATGTAATATCTAGATTACAAGTTGGAAATCAAAATTGAAAATACAAGTTGGATCATATTTGTTCATATCTATTTGATTCAAGTATTTTTCAGATATTTCCATCTCATTTTGAAATTCCAAAATTTAAAAAATTCAAAGGAAAGGGTGATCCAAGAGAGCACTTGATCCTATTATTTTTTTCTTGTCAAGAGGTCGGCTATAACTCAAATTTCTTACTTCAATTATTTTCATGACGTTTGGTTGGTCCTGCTTTCTACTAGTTTACCCATCTTCTAAAAAGTTTTGTTACAATTTTTGATGACTTGTTAGAGAAATTCATTAAGTACTTTTCCTATAAAATTGAGCATGATTTAACCATGGTTGACATATGTGCTATCAAAGAAAAAGGAGGTGAGATCTTTATTGTGTATCTTTAAATATGGTGAGCACTATCCAACAGAATTCTCCATGCACTTCCTGACATTGAGTTGGCAAACATTTTTATGATGAATTTGAATTTAGACCTAGCACTTAATCTCATATTACAATGTCTGAACAAATTTAATGATGTCGTTACTAAATATGTTAAAAAATAGAAGGCTCTAATTTACAAAGGAATGATTAAAATCTATCCATATTGTCAAAATCAATCTCATAATTAGTCTCCAAATTGGAAACAAAATCAAAACTAACATTCTACTTTAAATCCAAAAAATGTTGTAGATAAGCCCAAACCTTTAATCATAATAAGAATATGATGGAAAATAGAGTTATAGAAACTAGACATGTTCAAATCACATAGTTGCCACCAGTTTAAAAAGCTCCTCAACCGCAACCTCTTATTTTGCAAAGGCAACCTCCTCCCAAGAATCAATTTACTAGACGACCATTTGTTAATCTAGGAGAGCCCATTAAGAATGTGTTTTTCAAGCTACTTGCTATAAAAATGATCAAATACCCAAATATAAAACATTTTGATGAAAGTTAACCTAAACCAGAGTAGTATAGGGATAATGAATATTGTGAGTATCATCAAATCAAAGGACATGAAATTCATAGATGTGTGTAATTATGACATATAATTTAGGACATGGTGGAAAGAGGAGAAATTGAGTTAAATAATGATTCATCCTCTAATTTTGATTAGGATATGGGTATATAAAAACCCTTTCCCTCAGCATAATAATAAACATGAGTAACAACAATGTTAACAACACAATAATCATAATCGAAATCAAGATTCCTAGACTTATAACATTGATTACCATGCTACCCCGTATGATTAAAACATTGTGGGATGCATCATAGAACATCACGTATCCAAGATCATGATCAATCCCCATTCCCATAATTCACAATAAGTAAATCCCTCTATTCTAGGATTAAGTCCATCTATCTTGGGAGTTCCTCGTTCCCATGATCCTTATTCTCGAGTTATTATTCCTAGACCTATTTATTCTGATTCAAACTCTAGTATTTATATTCCTAATCAAGATTGTGTTATTACAACTTGACATTCTAAAATCATTGTTCAAGGGCATGTGCCTTTTTCTATTGATCCTAATCCAACTTCTCATTCAAATCATGTTCCAGATCAATCTAAATCCAGATATGCACATGTCAAGAAGCAATATGATATTGTGGATCAACTGAATAAAATGCTAGCAAAAAATTCCATTTTAGATCTGCTATGTACTTCTTAGCTTTACAAAGATGTCATATATGAGATTTTGAGTCAATGTTAGGTGCCAAACAATATTGCATTAGATAAATTTCAAGATATGGTCAGACACTTGTCTCTAGGTCCACAATTGATCTTTGATCAAAGTGATATCTCATCTCTTAGAGCTTTGCACACCAACTCTTTGTTTATTAAAGTCACAATTACTCACCACAAAATCAAGTGAGTACTTTTAGATAATAAATCAGGTCTTACCATTCTTCCTTTAAGATCATCCAACATTTGGGATATAATTCAAGAGATCTCAAGAATGATACCATCACTATTAAGGGGTATGATAACACTGAACAATAATTAACATGTACATTTTTCATGTCCATTCAGGTTGGGTTGGTCATCCATAGTACATTTATCTAGACTTACCTTATAATCTCCTTCTTGGTTGTCCATGGATTCATTTGATGCATGCAATTCCTTCTATGCTCCATCAATGTATTAAGTTTCCTCATTTTGGAATAGAGGTTACTATTCCTATATATTTTGAACCATATCAATATTGCAAACATTTAGAAGTAGAAGGCCATCAATATACCTATTATCCTAGTGCTACCAGTACCCTTAAAAAAAACAAGTAGGTAATATCTGAGCCACCTTCATCCAATTATCTAGATCCCAATACCCTTGATTCTTATAAATCACCTTTTTCCTCCTTAAATTTCTCCCATTTTAACATTCATGACAAAGGTATTGGCATGTATAGTATGGAAGATGCCTTTCATGTGGCCAAATTGCCTAGATCACCTAAACCCCATGGTTGACTGAAGATGTAATGGCATAAGAAGATGACAACATCTTCTCTTATGAAAACTCTTCTATTCATTCCAAGAAAGGCTTTCATTCAAGAAAAATTGAAGTAAGAAGATGAATCATGGATGTACAATGAAGATGTAGCTCTTTGTTTTCAGAGTAAAAAATACCCTATTCCTAATATAATTATGGCCCATAATGTTTATAAAGGTAAGGGATTGGGGGCAAAAGAGTAAGTTCGACTAGATCATATCCTTCCTAAAAAACATTCAAATAAACAAGGTTTAGGATACAAATCACCTAGGGTAATCCCCAAACATCCTAAAAGTGGTTTAACTTGTTTGCTAAATGACAATATTCCTGATAATGACACAGAGTCCTATTATAGTATATATGATGAGCTTGCCAACACTAATATATTCGATTCCTTCTCTATTCTCACTATTTCCATTATTCCCACCATTCCCCTTACCCTTCAATATCCCAAACTTATTGATTGGGACTAGCAAGACAATGGTATCATTTTCGATGAGTTCTCCAATGAAGAAGTAATTTTAGAGTTCATGGGCCTAAAAGATGGTTTACCAATAGGTGATCACAAGCAAGGATTTGTATTCATTTTGGATCATGTGGCCTACGTTGGGGAGCAAGTGAGCTTCCTTAGACAAAATAAAAAACAAACATCAAGATACTTAAATGAAAACCTTTCTAAGGTGCTTTTAGATCAGGTAAAAATTAAATATAAAGATGAGTCCCTTGGTGAAAACCTATTTTAGGTGCCATTAGGTGAGGAATTTCACTCTCCTTCACAGGAAGCCCAAGCATCTACAAGTCCATGCCTATAATATAGTGCTGAAATCAAGCCTAAAGGTCATGATAAATTTACATGTATGGTTTTGGAGAATCCACATTTAGTAGTTCATTGGCCATTGCCTAAGGGGAATGATTCTGAATCATCCTACATAGGTCAATATGAGAGTCCACATTCTAATTTCAATGATCAATTACCTTATTTCCCTACAAATTTGGATGATGGTTCCACACTTCTTGTGGAAGACATGACATAATTCAATATTGGTATGCATGATGATCCTAAGATAATCAAGCTTAGTGCATCCTTAACCTTAGAGGAGTGTGAATTGATTATTACCCTTCTCACAGAGTTCATTGATATATTTTCTTGGGTGTATTCAAATATGCCTAGTCTAGATCCTTCATTCATTTTTCATCATTTGTTTATGCATCTAGATGCCAAACCTATCAAGATGGAGATAAGAAAGATACATCCGTATTTCTCTCTTGTTCAAAGTAAAGCACAAAAAGTTACAACAAGTTTTATCAAACCTATTCCATATGTAGATTGGATTTCTAACATTATTCCAATTAGTAAGAAACCAATCAACATCTGAATCTTTAGAGATTTTAAAGACCTAAATAAAGCTTGTCTTAATGATGATTTTCCATTTCCTAATATAGATATGATTGTATATTACATAGTTAGCTTTGAGATGTTATCTCTTATGGATGGTTTTTTAGGCTATAATCAGATTAAGATCACTCCAAAGGATCAAGCCAAAATAACATTTACAACCCCCTAGGTTAAATTTGGTTATCAAGTCATGCCATTTGGCTTGAAATATGCAAGATCCACTTATCAACAAGCAATGCTTGTAATATTTCATGATCTCATGCATGATATTGTTGAAGACTATGTTGATGATATCCTAGGCAAATCCAAAACTCATGCAAAGCATTCAACAGTGCTACAAAGAATATTTGAACAACTTCTAGAGTATAAAATGGTTCTAAACCTTATGAAATGGATTTTTAAGGTTACATTTTCCAAATTATTAAGCTTCATTATCTCTCATAGGGGTATTGAAATTGATCTAGCCAAAGTTCAAGCTATTACTGAAATGCCACCTCCTTCCAATTTGAAGTATCTTTGTAATCTATAGGGTAAAATATAGGCTATTAGATGCTTCATCTCTCAACTTGATGATCATTATCATCCATTCACACATATACTAAAGAAAGGCATTACATTTAAATGGAATGTTGAATGCCAAGAAGCTTTTGAGAAACTTAAGCAATACTTAGAAAATCCTCCTATACTTATTCCACCAATGTTGGGGAAGCCTTTATTACTGTACATATCTATTACTTCCAGTGCTTTGGGGTGCACCTAGCTCAGCATGATAATCAAGGAAAATAAAGAGCTATTTATTATTTGAGTTGTACATTAGTCTCTTATGATTAGAACTATAGTCCAATAGAAAAACATGTATTGCATTAGTTTTCACTTCTTAGAAGCTTAGACATTACATGTTGAATAACAAGATATTGTTAATTGCCAAAATAGATCTCTTGAAATATCTATTGGCAAAAACAGCTCTAACAGGTTGAATGGAAAAATGGGTCATGTTGCTTAGTGAGTTTGATATTGAATACACACATAATAAGCAATTAAAGGACAAGTATTAGCTTATTTACTAGTTGAAGCACCTCTCCAAGAATCTGTTCTTATTATAATGCAATTTCCACATGAGTCTATTATGACTCGAGTTGAAGACAAAGAATGGAAGATCTATTTTGATGGTTCTTTCACATCGCATGGTTCAGGAGTAGGGTTGTTATTCATCATGCCATAGGGCATCTTATTCTTAAGGCTTTTCATATTAGCTTTCCATGCATAAATAATATAGTCGAGTATGAAGCTTTGCTTTATGGACCTTGTCTTATAGTCCAATGGAATATTCAACATTTAAAAGTATATGTTGATCCGTAACTCATTATCATTCAAGTCACTAATTAATATCAAATGAAGGATGAATGTTGGTGCCTTAAAAAACTACGGTGGATGTTATTAAACTTAAATTTGAATCCATTTAGTTTGAATAAATTATTAGAATAAATAATAAGTCAGTTAATGTTATGACTACTATTGGTTCAATGATTGCATTTTATTCTTGTGTCATGGAACACCAATTTCTCATTGAACATCTTCCTATTTCAGCTATAACTATTCACATTTTGAGATGATACGGGTCATTTCTAGTCCTACTTCCAACTAGTACCATGACATATTTTTCTATCTTCATGATCACATCCTTCACCTAATTTATTCCATAACCAAACAAAAGCCTTTATCCAAAACACTTCATGTTACACCATAATTGGTATCTCTCTCTATCATAGAGGCTATGATGGAACTCTCCTTTATTGTTTAAATACAATAGAATCTAACTTAACACTTAAGGAAATCCACAAAGGGATTTATGGGGCACACATAAATGGTATAGTCTTAACAAAGAAGCTCCTATGTACTAGTTATTATTAACCTACCATTAAAGCAAATGCATGTTCTTATGTAAAGAAATGGTTTTTGTGATCTAATTTATTCTCCATCACAAGAACTATAACCAATAAAAATTCCTTGGCCATTTTCAACATGGGGGATTGATCTCATAGGCAAGATTAACCCCACTTTTTTAGATGGTCACAAGCATATCCTTACTGCTACTGAATTTTTACTAAATGCAAAGAGGTAATCCTTCTCAGTTACATAACCAAAAAGCATAGTTCTAAGTTCATCCTGAATCAAATCATTTGGGGTTATGGCATCCCTTCCACTATCATCTCAAATAATGGTACATATTTTTAAAATTAAGGATGTCGTCGCCCTCTATTCTAAGTTACACATCAAGCACAAGTTTTTAGCCCTTTATTACGCTCAAGGTAATGGCTAGGTAGAAGCATCCAAAAAAACTCTTATCAAAATCCTCAAAAATATTATGAATACCTTTGGCCATGATTGGCACCTAAAAATATTCCTAGCCTTATGGGCGTCTCATACTAGTGTCCACACTCCTACTAGTGCAACTCCTTATTCCATGGTTCATGGCTTTGAATCCATTCTTCCTATTCAGATTGAGCTTCCCTCCCTATGCATTTCATTGCAAGACATTCTGGATAGACTATCGAGTGGCCAGATTAGTAGAGTTGGAGCTTCTAGATGAGAAAAGGTTGTGTACCCTAAATCAACTCAATTCCTTTTAGAATCAAATATATTAGAGCTATAACAAGTGGAATATCTCCTACAAGTTTGAGCTTGGTGATCTTGTTCTAAAAAAAAATCAAAAGAATACAAATGTTGAGTGGGAAAAGAAAGGTAAGTTCGAACCAAATTGGTTAGATCCCTTTGTTGTTATAACTACCTATGGGTCTGGTGCATATATATTGTCTACTCTAGAAGGTGATGAATTAGATGAGCCAATGGATATTATGCATCTTAAGCACTTTCATGCTTAAATTTGGCACACTCTGGTCTATAAATGGTCTTGCTTGGTGGCATCTTTGTTCTATTGTCTTTCCTTATTCCCTTTAGTCCTTGTTTGGGGGCATCCTTTCACTGTTCCTCACTTCCCTTTCCTATTACCACACTGGTTTGATTATGATTATATAGGTACAATAGGTGCATCATAACAACACTTAGAAAAATTAAAACATAATTGAAGAATGGTTTGTATCAGAATCTCTTTGTAGAATAAATGTCACAAATATGGCATGTTAAGATTTTCTAGCTTGTATGAATTTTATTGTTCATTTGAGTTCCTCATAATTCATGAACACATTCCTTCATTCACTCCCAATACATCTCGATTTGTTGTTGCATAAGAGGAAGTTGTATCCTATTTCAATTTGTTTTTGAGTGGTCCTCCCTAATTTGCTTGTGTATGGACAAATCCCTTCCCATTCTTTGTTCACTATCAAGTTCACACACCCACAAGCCTCATTTCCTTTCATAGGAATTTTTGGATTTGTTTGTTCTTATTCTTATACATTCTTTGATCAAAATAATCTTATTTATATACTATTTAAAAAATCCCTAAATAGTTCAAATATCACTAAAATCCTTAAACAGTTCAAATATTCTAAAAATGCCTAAGCATTTCTAATATCCCAATAAATCCAAAAATAATTCAAATATTCCACAAATCCATAAAAATCCAAATATTCCATCATTTTGAAAACCCTAAAAAGTTGAATGACTTGGTATCCCAGAGTTTCCCCATCTGTTCCCATCTCTAATGTCACTGAATTGACTAGTTGATATCTTGTTACTCAACTTGGATTTCAGTTTCTTGTAGTTAGGTGGCACGTAATGAAATACCTCTTTGGTGATTTACATTTACTTGTAGGTATGTCCTGTCAACAAGTGGGGCAAACCTCCCATGCTCTCATCATGTTTCAAGTTAAATCCCATGCTCTCATTGTTTTATGAACTAATTTCACTCTTGTTATTTTATGATTTTTACCATTTAATTTCAATTATTATTTTCCTATCCCTGAATTTTCTTTGTTCAATTTCTAATCAAACTACAATGTCTTGAGTTCCAATTAGACTATGTAGGCAATGCTTATTTTTTTTAGGTCAGCTCAACTATTCCTTATCCCATGCTCTCAACATTTTGTAAGCATATCTCTTGCCATTTTGGTAATCCTATTCCTTATACGCTCTCATCGTTTTATGAGTCCATGTTCCTATGTTTCCTCTATAATCTATATTATTAACTTTTCATCAATTTTATTCAATCCCAAATACTTGGGAGAAATAAATTTGGCTCAAAGTCCATAAGACTATCTAGGCAATGTCCACTAGCATGGGGCATGTGGAGTCAACTTGGCCACCCCTTATTCTTTTATTCCCCCTAGTTACGATTATTTTGTCATACCATTGGGCTCAAAGAGTAATACCTTATTGTCACACACACTCATTTTTAAATTTAATGTTTATTTACTTGCACTTATGTGTTTGTGTGTTGATTATTTATTTACTTATTAGAATGTTGTTTGTTATTTGGGTGCCTTAATATAGTGCATTGTATTTTACTCTTAAGTCTTGATTATTCATATCATGATTTTGAGTTATGAACAGTTGTATCTAAATTAGAATTGATTTAAGTACATTATGTTGCAAATTTAAAGTTTGATTTTCCATATCTTGTTTGAAGTTGGATACATTTGTATTTTGAATTCAAATTGTTATGCATTTTGATAAATGAATGTTATCATGATCCTTCCTAGAATATGATGCATATTGTCATGTGCAAAATTAAAAATCAAGTTTCAAAATGGTTACCATGTCAATGCCATCAGTCAGATACATCTCTATCTATTTAATCCAATCATATACACTAACAAACATTTGGTCATCTCATCAATATTAACAAAAAAAACATCTAGAAATAAAAAGAATAAGAGACATAATCAAGCAAAATAAATAATCACATGACATAACACTAAAAATCATAACATCTCATATATCAAAATGTCTAAAGTCCATACACATCAAAAATGAAGCATGTACATCAAATGATAGTACAAGTACATATCAAATCATTTGAGTACATCATGTAAAATTAGAACATCTCATGGATCAAAGCGTGCAACACTATCTCAAAGAAGTCAACTCTAGTTATGACTGTCTTTGGTAGGTTTACCTTGTGTGTAACCCTATAGATCCCCTAATGAGAACTATCTCCTATCCTGTCAGGTGGTGGAGGTGGTTGTGTTGGATGACCCGTGTTAGATGATATAGGAGGAGGTTGTTCTACTGATCTAGCTGATGTATAAGTATTGAGTGATTGAGATGATCTAGAAATTGACCCCTATTCACTATACTTAGAAAATGAAGGGCTCCTAATTGCCACTAACACTGATACCTCATGTACACTCTTTATAGTAAGTAACCTTATCCTTTGATTGAAGTCTTGTAGATAGATAGCAACCCTCTCTCTGTCACAACCTCTCGAGCCTCATCTAGCTTGATCTGTAGTCTAGCCATCCTTGCATGTGCCCTATCCCTCTCAGATCATGTTGAATCCCACTCTACTATAGTTGTATCTCTCTAACTATAATATGTTCCTATCCATGCACTATACCATTCATATCTAATTTACTATAATCTCCCTCTAAATGGAGTTACACCTATGTTTGATGCATCCTGGCTATATTTGCACGCAGTCTATAAATCTTTATCTAATATGCACTAATTTGAACATGATATGATGATAACTATTGTGAGTGGTGGTTCAACCTAGACTGTAAACATGTGAGCTCAATATCCCTAGCATTAATCTCCTATCTCAATCTATCAATAAGTTCTTGAGTCTCAACAAATACTATGGGTTTTGAATAGCTAACTTGCCCTACATCACTTGTCACTTGTACATCCTGATCAACTCCTATCATGTCTACATCTACCATCTCCTTATTTGTGCCTATCTCCACCTCCTCCACATACTTTATCTCCAAATCATCTCCATCTTCTACCTCATACATATCAAACTCATCCTTTCCCTCACCTACCTCTTCCCCCTCCTCTCCCTCCCCCTCTCCACCCTCCTCCACTACTCCCTATCCACTGCCCTAACTATAGGAATAGGTCACACAACCCATACTGGAACCTATGTTATATGAAATCCTAAAAAAATTCCCTCATCTCCACCCAATGGAGTAGTCAATCTCAAAGGCTGATGTTAGGCCCACCATGCTACATATGCCTCTGTCACTCTTGCATCTAATGGACCACCTGCATATACCCAGGCTACTTAGGACACCAATCCAAAACTCAATCTAACCTCAACCCAATCAGGGGTTGGTCCCTAATTTCATCTCTCTCTCACAACATGAGAAAACTTGTGAGGAACTACTCATGCATCTTGTTACAATCCAAACTAGCACTATACCCTATTTGCCCTGTAACACTCAATGGTATAGTCTTGTCGACCTATAATGTAGCATGTAGTAGTCATATAAAACATATAATATGCATCCTTTATCCACTAAAATTGAATACCTGCATATGGCCTCCATTTCAACTCAACATCAGTCATCTCATCTATCACTCATCATCAGTATCTGAGCTCTCCTCTATGTATCATGTGCCCCAACCCCATCTGATACCATCCATATGCCATTGGATCATCTAGACCCCTCTATTGATATCTACCAATAGGTAACTCAATGGATATATGATCCCATGATCAGACCTAAAGTAGTATCATTGGGCCACTGCTGTGTCTACCTTGGTGAACCACACAGTGAAGATCATGGTATAACTGAGCCAAAATAGCTGGTCCCCACGTAAAAACAATTGTATGTACAAGCATATCTTTGACCATGCCTCCCAAACCCATGTGAGAATTGACCTCTCTTATCAGTCAGTAGAATGTTTTTGACAATAGCTATGAGGAATAGCACTAATATGTCAAATACAATAAGTATAGGAACATCCTCATCCATAGCCCCATCTTGTGGTATTTTCATCACAAGCTCAATCTCATCGATGCCAACATATCTACCCTGAACCATCTCAATGTTCAAAGGTCCAATCAACTCCTCCAACACCGCCTATTTATCCCTCAAGGTAATCCAATATAAAGGGTGACCTATGATTATAAATCATAATATGTGTTATACATCCTCCAAAGTAACAATAAACTCCCCTATCGGTAACTAGAAGGTAGATGTTGTGATCATAGGAATCCAAGAGGGGAGTTAATATAATGTTAGTATGATAAAATCTCAATAAAAACAAACTAATAAATTTAACACCTCAAGTATAGACACTCAAGGAGCAAGAGAACAATACAAGTAATTAACAATGGAAGATAAAATAAGCATTATTTACCTTCCTTGTGAGCAAAAGTTACACATTGGCCATGGAAGAATGTGCTCAGTCATGTGTTCAAAGAGTCTTTGACAACGGTGCTCCTTGCATCATTTCTCCTTGTCACCTTGGCAATGTTTTTGCATTATAACATTACAAGAATGCTTTGTCTCTTAACAATTGAACATTATAACTTTGGCTTGAGAGTTTATTTTAGAATGGTCTTGGCAGTTCTATTTATAACCTTTTAAAATAACTCTAACTCAAGTACATTTAGGTTTAGTGTAACTTTATATGATTTAAGGAGGGGACAAGCAATTGATATTTGGAATAGAGATCTCATTTATTAAGCATGACTCTCCATTTTCAAATTTAAGGCCTTAATGGAGATATTTTCAATTCCTTGACTTTAAAGATGATGACATCATCATGACCTCAATTTTATTAGAATTTTTTTTACAAAACCTATTTTCACTAATTACACATGGAAATTTTACTTAAGTGTTTAATTTGATTTGCTTAGTTAATTAATTCTACTTAGCATTTTTTCATTTTAGGAATTGTTTAAATGCCTCGCTTAATGGGTCCAAAGGCTAGACTATTAATTTTCTAGGTTTCAAGTTGACTAAAGATGAATTTGTGAGAGGTTATTATTGTATACATGATAATACCCCAAATAGGGATGCCTCAACATGATTTTGAGAACTAATTTTTGATGTGTGTATGAAATTGGGACATTCAGTGATTTCTAGGCTTAATTTACATTATTTGGTAGAAACCAATCTAAAGTCTAGTTGTGACCAAAATAGGGTGTTTATAGTTTACCCATATTTGGGAAGACATTGCAAGACACAGGCACAATAATGTCATATCAAAGAATGAAAAAGTTATTAATGCCCTAGATAAGAATAAAAATCCATGCAATGATGCTCCAAACAAAGTTTAAGAAGCCTATGATGCCCCTTATAGGGAATAGTTGACACATACGATTGATAGAGAATCCCTCAAAATGAATCAAGAAGAAGAATGAAATTAACGCATGGGTGAGATTAATCCAATTGAGATAATGTTTGCACGCATTCATTTAAAAGTACTATTTTTTTTAAAGGTGGTTATAATTAGTCATTAAGGTTGAGACATTGATTTGCCCAAAGGTGAATATAATTAGTAGCACAGGTATGTGCCCCAATAGGGCAGATGAGTTGAAATAATAATTTTCCCAAATGTGGTTATAATCATTTGGATGACTTGGATTGAATAATGATTTTTTATTGTGCCCCAGTAGGTTGGATTGGAAAACATAACTCAAAGATATAACCTGTCACATATATTAAAGATGAGTGGACACAAACATAGATGTGATGGTCCAATGACTAAAAAAGACATAAATAATCAGGCACACGAGGATGTGCAAAGTTATGAAAGAGATGATTGGAATAAAAATGGTGGATGCGCTGACTTGAGATACTTCATGTATCTAAGCACTACCTACATAGTCCAAATAAACCTTAGGCCATTGTAGTTCACCCAAAAGTAGGAGAAAATGGAATGAGGAATGAAATAGAAGAATAAGAATTGATCAATGTGGATGATTCAATTGTACCTGACAATTGGGAAATGCTCGTCATTATTATCATTACTATAACTTGAATAGTCATTAGGTTGATTTGATCAAGGAGGGTGGGAGGATTTGACAAAGTGAACAAGGAAAAGTTTCTACAACACCATCGCTTGTAAGCTCCACCAAATTAATTTTTGTTGTAGCATGTGATGGTATGCACCATGATATAAAACACCATGATGACTTGGTCATGATGTGCATAAGGACTAACACTTGATCCAATAAATAATTGAAAATAATGCACCAATGATAAAGACCATGATGACATTGTTGACATATGAATCTAGATGGACTCAAGAGTAATACACAAGGAATAACCCAATACACTCATATACACTGAGTTGAGGCACAATAATGAAATCAAATAAATAACTAAGTAAACACACACAAAAGTTCAAAAATAAAAGCAATAGAAAGCATCCTATCGTTAACCAAGTCAGTATATACACATGAAGGCTTGATGGAATGATAAACAGGTGGTGCCCCCAAATAAAGCTATTTGCAAGGGAACAACATGTGGGGTAAGATATCTTGGTATAAGTTGCACACTTTGGTGTTGCCCCAATAGGATGAAAATTATGAACTTGGCCTAAAAAGTATGAATTAGACGGTGCCCCTAAGCAAGGATACATGCAAAGGGAAGGTTACACCCTTAATGGCTATGAAATGGATTGGAACCAACAATGGATTTTCCCCAGTAGATGGATCGAGGATTAGTGACCAGGTTCAAGGCAGGGCCAATATTTTTGGATTTTAGGGCTTTATATCTCTCTAGATGATTGTAAGCCGATTTTCTATTTTTTAGGATTTTGACATGTTTTGATTTTTTTAGGAATTTATGAGGTATCTTAACTCATTAGATATTGATAATATACCACTTGTAAAATGGAGAGAGTGTTGGCTTAGATTGCTCACAAATGGTGAGAGCATTCTAGAAGCAAACCTATAAGAAGGAATTATCCAAGAAAATGGTGAATGAAATCAATCACCAAGACTCATTGAGCTAACTCCAAATGCACTAGGCAAATGGACATTACCTATATAGTGCCATGAACACAAGGTCCAACATGAACCTTAGGCCAAATGTAGTTCTCCTAGGAATGGGATGGAATACTATCAAAAAATGAACTAGGCAAATGGAAATGGGCATGACAAAAGTCATGAGAATGCTTCAAGTATACCTGTCAACTAGGATATGCACGTCCTAAGTGGTAAAGATACATTCTAAATGGCCTAGCACATGACCATGTTTTTGGGTTTTCCAGGCATCTCGACTCAATAGAGAATTATGAGACACATAATGGGTTAACTCACAAAATGGTGAGAATGTTTACTAAAATTACTCACAAAATGATGAGAGCATTGGAAAAGGGGTGATCAAGCTGATCTTAATGTGAATCAAGCACTGCCTACATAGTCTTGCAGGACTTCAAGTCACTATAGTTCAACCTAATGGAAAGGTAAAAAAGGATGGTAAGGCAAGGCAAAGGGAAAGGCATGGCACATAAAATGGTATGAAATAATGGCAAGGTGAATGGAAAATGGAAAAGGCAAGGTAAATGATTCTATTATTCTCATTGACATAGAAATACATGTTTTGAATAGCATACAATACAGCCAAAATAGCCAATTGTTCAAGTTACTAGCCCACACCCTTTCTAAATAACTTCTTTATCAAGATCCTACTACTGATTTGGACTTTAATAACATCATTGTGATCTTTGTTGGTCATTGATTATATTTCCTCCAAACTTCGAGACAAGATGTTTGTGTAACCTCTATAAAAGGAAAGTGCGGTTAGGGATGGTAAATACAGATAAACAGTGGATAAAAGGTCTAATTTGGAATGAAGAAGTGGATCATAATGAAATGTATAATGGTTGGGCAATAAATGAAGATCAATATTTTTAGGCATCAATAATGTTGTTGATTCTAGAATTGACATAATTTTGGTTGTGGTAGGGTTAATGACCTATGAATATGCTCTCATTAGGACCACCAAATTTTGTTGTTGTTTGGGCTTGAGAGATGCTACCATCTGATTATGTTGTAGATTGGAAGTTGTATTGATGTTATCTTTGATCATATCTTTATCAAGCAGTGAAGATCTGTTGTGCTTAGCTATTATCACCTCGAAGAAGTTTGCACTAATAAAGTTGTTTTGAATGTTCCGTAGCACCTCTAAGAAGCTTTTACTAAGGAATGTTGTCTTTTGACTTTGGTTGTCTTCTAGCACCTTAAACAAGGTTTCACTAGAAGATGCTGAATTTGGACTTTGATTTCCCCTTAACACCTTTGAAAAGGTTTCACTAAGAGATTTTTCTTCTTCTTTTGAATGTGGTCTTGGTCCCCATGATATTCTATAATTGATGTGTCATCATGGATGTAATTTAATAATGTGTGATTCATCAGTCCCTATCGACACTTGTGAGAGGTGGAATGTCAATATAATGGCTAGGTTGGTTGGTGTTAATGGTAAGAGAAATGATAATGGAATGGTAAGAGACAACACAATCATTGTAGAAGATACTAGGTGAACTTGTGTTGATATTGAAGTAATCACCCTCAAAAATTATGGAAGGATGACAAATATATTCAAATTGATCTATAAGGCACATGTAACCAATGTCGTAACATCCACAAAAGTATTTTGATTATGAAGCTGAGTCTGACTCAAGGGACTCTAAATTTGATGTTGAGACTGACGTTGATTTTGATTCTAATACTAAATCTAATATCAGTTCAAGAATAGAACCTGACTTTAATGGTGATTCTCCATATGGTGTGGTGACAAAGATGTTATGTTGACTGTTTGATATTGGATGAGTAATGGCTTGGGTTTGAACAATGGGCTGTTCAAAAATAGGCTTAGTTAAGAAAGACTCCACAAATAATGGCTTATCAAAGTGAGTCTTCTCAACAAAATGAAAATGGTCAACAAGGAACTCCATAGAGACTAGTTTTGCAAAGTGAGGCTCCTTAAAAATAGGGCAATAGTCAAAATAATGATTTTCCCAAAGGCGGTTATAATCATTAGGGGGTGATTCAACAATGACTAGCTTGTCAAAGTGAGACTCCTCAACTAAATGGAAAGGGTCAATAGGGAACTCCATAGAGACTACCTTGTCAAAGTGAGGCTCCTTAAAAATAGGGCAATGTTCAAAGGGTGATTCAACACTGATTAGCTCATCACAAATAGGTGTTTCAATAAAAACATCATGGATTGGTTGGTTCTCTTGGCCTTCCCTTACAATAAAATATTATATCTAAACACATGTTGGTCTTTAAAAGATGGCTCTTATGGAGGTAGTGATTGTCTCCATTATGGATTGAAGATTGACTTGAATTTTATAAAGTGGGGGAAAGTTGGCAATAGATGAAGAATGACATGTGGTCCAATAATCAACTCTTTGTGCTCAACAAAGGTTGGTTGTGGGTCTAGGATGGTAATTATGATCTGTCTAATCATAATTACATAACCTTGTTAGGATAATGAGCTACCAGATTTTGAAAGGCTTGTAATGGTAATGAATGGGCCAAAGGATGAGGGCCTAGAATGATAATTCTTAGGCATTGTGGAGCTTGGTGGCTCACACATGCTAAAGAAGGATTACTGGCATAGGTATTGGATCAGGTACTGTTATCATTGAAAGGGAAAACTTAGTACTTTAATTGACTCAAAGAAGGGTGATCTTGGCATATGATAATTGACATGGTTGGGTTTGCTAATTAGGCCAAAGAGGGTGGTCTTAGTCTACAAAAAATGTTCTTGATCGTGTTCCATGAAACTTGGCATTGGTCTAGGCAAAGTGAAATAAGTCTTGAAAACAAACATGATCTAGGCAATTGAAAATAAACTCGATCGAGGCATGTTTGGATTAATGACTAGGTCTTGTGAAAAATAAAGGTCTAAAATTCACACAACATTTGAAATGTGGTCTAAAAGATTGGTCGATGCTTGAAAGCATCTTGAAACTTGGTCTAGATGAAAACCTTGGTATGTTATGGCAAATGGTTCAAACTTAGCCTAGAATGGATCTCTTTTATTAGCAAAAAAAATGGTCTCAAACATCTTCAATACTCTGAGGTTTTCAAACAAATGGTCAAATGAAAGGCAAATTTGAATCTTAATCTTGACAAAGTGTTTTGAACAAATTTAATCTATGTCTAAAATGAAAAGGTGCCAAGTCTTTAGTAAAAAGGCACAAAACTAGACTTGAAAAGGCATGAACTAGGTTTGAAAATTTTAAGGCAATGCTAGGTCTTTGCTAAAAAGGCACAAAGCTAGACTTTAAAACAAACTAGGTTGAGGTAAAAAATTTCAATTAATATAACTCTAAGGCAAACAATTCAAAGCACTTTGACTCAATCTTGGCACATGACTTGACTTTGGTATGAAACATTCACTCTAGGCACATGCCTAAAACTAATTAGGCAAGTCAATCTCAAGTAATCAAAATAAGAGCAATGAGTAAAACATTCAAGCCCAAGTGATAAGCAAAGCGCCAATGTAAACTAACCGTGCTTAAAGTCATACTTAAAAAGTGACTTTTGACTTTAGTTTAAGGTAACAAATTGAATCGAGGCACATCGAAATAAACTACTTCCTAGGTCTAGGCAAAGGGGTCCTCAAAGCAAGTAAGGAATTAGTCCAAATTACACAATTCAAAGGTAAGAGGTAAACACTTGAGCCAAAATTAAGTAAGACTAAGGCACAAACTAATCAATTATTAAATTTGAACTTCGCAATACAAATTCCAAACTTAGTTTAAGACTTGGATTTTTTTTTCAAATGGAGAACTTCTTAGATCGAAATGGATAGCATAACAACACTATTTTAGACCAAAGGTACACGTAGTTTTGAACTTGGTTTGAAATAAGGCAACATTTTTGGAATAACATGAGTAATGTAATGACGCCTCTTCAATCAAATGGCATGCCAATTGTTTTGGATTTGAAAATCTAAGGCGTTTGGGATGAAATGGGCAACATAATGACACCCCATTTAAATAAGTGACATACACAAATGTTTTGGGATTAAAAGGTCTAAGGCAAAAGTGTAACACCAAACGGATATAATAACACCTCTCAGATGAGAGTGTGATGAAAACATGTGATGGTTATGACTCATTTTGACTTGTGACAAACAAATATTTTTAATCTCAAGAAACATATGTAAAATAAAGAAAATATAAATAACACAAATGACTCATCTTGTCCCTGTAACTAACACGAGTGTGCATAGCTTCTGCCAAAGTTTCCACCGATATACCAATGCTTGTGAAGAATTCAGTGTTAATCTAAAAATTAAAGAACAGGTGTAGGTAGAGTTTTACGCCCTCCTTTGTCTCTCAAGCATTGGTATGTGGCACGAACTTATAGTAAAGAACACTCAGCATTTGGCAAGAAATTTTGTGACAAGTGGGGTTGATTAAAAATATATAAGTTTTGAATGCATTAAATGGTCCCAAATGTGGCTAACACAAGGATGCAATCACATCAATTAGGTTCATACCTATTAACTTACTATGCAAGGGTTTAATCCTTTGCATAGCAACTCCAACCATGTACTTCTTAATAGAGTCTGATGTTTAACAAGCCCTGACCTGAGTTTTCATTAGGATTAGAGATGATAGTTGCTCAATCCCCTATCAATCCCAGTATCATGTGCCTTATTTTATATACTCTTTCATAGATTAGAGTTGGTAGGATGGTGGGAGATGAAGCCCTAGGTCAACTCACCTGTAAAGAACTCGTGGGGAGGCAATGAACTCTTGCCCACAAGCCAAATGTATAAAAAAAATGAAAATAGAAAGATTTTAGAGGTTGATTTTGAATCACCCCAGAGCTTGGGGAGAGTATACACAACACTATTTTTGACACAACTTTATAAACAACGCTAATAAACCAAGTGCTTTTGGTCACCTGAGTTCCCTAAAGGGGACAGGGGAGAGCATACATGCTATAACTTCTATTTTGTCAAAATAAAGAATCTAATCTATGAAATTAAAACTATTTAAAGAACAAACAAGAATTAGAAAATATCTTAAGATCTCTAACTAAAATGTAAGTTCTTTTTAATAGCACTGACTTGAAATGTGTTCAAAATTTGGCCTTTGTAAAAACTTGAAAGAAAAAAATGAAAGCTATTTTATTCAATTTTTAAAAAGCACTAAAATAACTATAAAATGATTGTGAATGAGTGTTGGGATGCAATATTGTTTATCTTTTATTGATAAAACCTGTAAAAAAAACTTGTTAGATGTTTGATTGGACCAAAAGAGAAAAGACAACCTACAAAATCAATGTTAAAAACAAAACTGAACACAAATAAATATAAAAAGTAGCAAACACTGTTTTAACCATAACTTCTAAAATATACATTAATTATTCCCTAAATTTTGAGAGTTTTTTATAGATTATATCCTCACCTCTCTAAAAAAAATCAGATTATAAAAATAAATATAAAAAAAGTTATGAGTTTTGTATTATCCGTTTTTAGCATAAAACCAAAAAAAAAAGTGGTGGTCATTAATTTGATGATAAATGCTAAAATATAAATAATTTTTTCATTAAATTTTTAGAGGATGTTAAAAAATATATACAAACATCCTTAAATTTTTTATAAAAAAAACAATTAATCCATCGAAAGTTATGATGACTGTATAGGTCATTTTTTAACAAAAATCAGAATAAGAGACAATAATAAGAATTTGTAGGGTGCACACTCATGAAGAGTTGTTCCACTAGGCATGCCATTATGTGAGATAGGAATCCAAGAGGGAAGTTAGTATAGTATTATTATGATAAAATGTTAATAAAAACACACTAATAAATCTAACACCCCAAGTCTAGACACTCAAGGAATAAGAGAACAATACAAGTAACTAACAATAGAAAACAAAATAAACAGTATTTATTTTCCTTGTGAGCAAGAGTTGCATGTTGGCCATGCAAGAATGTGCTCGATTGTGCGCTCAAAGAGTCTTTGACAATGGTGCTCTTTGCATCATTTTTTCTTGTTACCTTGGCAATGTTTTTACATTATAACACTACAAGAATGTTTTGTCTCTCAACAATTGAACATTATAATTTTGGCTTGAAATATTTTTTTAGAATGATCTTGGCACTTCTATTTATAACCTTTCAAACTAACTCTAACCCAAGTGCAATTATGTTTAATTTAACCCTAGTTGAGTTAAAAAAAAGACAAATAAATAATATCTGGGATAGATATCCCATTTATTAAGCATGAATCTCCATTTTTAAATTTAAGGCTTTAATAAATATATTTTCAATTCCTTGACTTTGAGGATGATGACATCATCATGACCTCAATTTTATTGGAATTTCATTTTTACAAAATTTATTTTCACTAATTGCACATAGAAATTTCACTTAAGCATTTAATTTGATTTGACTAGTTAATTCATTCTACTTAGCTTTTTTGCATTTTAAGAATTGTTTAAATGTCCTGTTTAATGAGTCTAAAAAGGCCAACTGTTAATATACTAGGTCGCAAGTTGACTGGAGATGGATTCGTGGGAGGTTACTATTGTGTACAGGATAATACCTCAAATAGGGATGCCTCAACATGATTCTGAGCACTAATATATGATGTGTGGATGAAATTGGGATATTCAGTGATTCTTAGGCTTAATTTACACTATTTGGTAGAAACTAATCTGAAGTCTGGTTGAAGCACATTTGTGGCTGAAACAAGGTGTCTACAGATGTATTTGATGTCCATCACTCCACTAAGGCATTGAATAGCGCTCAATCCGTTCAAATGGACAACATCATCTCTATGTGAATAAGACCAATCATATTGATGAGCCCAAAAATCTTGCCTATCCACATTGTAGGTTCACGAAAAATAGGTGAACACCACTCACGAGTTATCATCACATCCACTCACTCTTACAATCCAATCAAAGTCACTTCGATCAGTCATTTTTTACTAATTCTAATTACATTTCTAAATTCTAATCACATCTATTTTTGTAGTCACATAATGTCATCTAGTCTTGTTTAACTTCGATGATCAATTTTCTGTCTCTTTGTTCATCAGTTCAATTAGGATGTTTTCATCATTTTAGGTGAACTCATCATTTAATAGGCCTATTTCACTATTTATATGATGAATTCACTATTAACCATTTTTTATATCATTTCACCATTGCCATGATAATTTTGATAATATTATGGACCGTGTTGCTATTCTCTATTCAATTTCACCATTTGGACGACATCAAAATTTTCCCAATGTTTTCATCATTTTAATGACAAATTCACTATTTTAATGGACAAATTCATCATTTGGGTGGGACCAATTTGCCATTTTGTGAAATTGCTCAGTGTCATTTCAATTTTTAGAGATTTCACAATTTTCATAGATTAAATTGCTAATAACATGGACCAATTCACTAATATATTGACCAATTCACCATTTTTGACAATGAATTCACCATTTACGTGGTTAATTTTGTTGATTTGAAAAGGGTGATTCATATTTTTGTCAACTTCAACATGCAATAAATGCTATTAAATTCTAAATTAATAAAAAATAAAGGTACTAACCGGTGGACCCATGCCTCGTAGTTGTCTGTGCTTTTGAACCCTATCTAAAAGTTCCCTCGATCATGGTCTGTGAGTCATTTTATCTAGGAAACTCATGCATAAAATCTCAAAGGTAAATTTTGAAATGGCAGGGTGAAAATGAACTATTTACCCCCTAGGGTGAATCTATAGCCTTTTATTTCAAAACCATTTCCCCCCATGCACTATTTTTCTTCCTTTAGAGGCTCCATTTTTAGCTTCGGTATCTATTTTTCTAGTTTTCACCTATCTCTTTCATTTTTCTCCCTTTTATAATTTCTACACTATTCTTTCATCATTTCAAGGGTTCACCCAACCAAAGATTTTACCAACTTTCCCCTCAAGGGGGCATCTAGGGCTTACTAATTGCCGCTGTGGGGCACATTTGAACCTGTTTGCTAGTACTTTTAACAAATTTGTCAAAACTAACATTCGTTAATTTTCTTCTATGATAAATGTTTATGACTTTTTATTCTTTTAAAATTTGTTGCTTCATTTACACCTCGTAATGCCTTCTCAAATAGGGGAAAATTTAGACACTCCATTTTTATCACTTTTGTGTCAAGTTATAAAATGGAACGACTTTCTATAATTACACACAATCTAGTATGAAATCTTCTGTTCATCTAATGTACATGTTTGAATTCAATTGAGGCACCTCTATGTGAGACAATTCACCATACTAGATCTGTTTAATTATCAATCTTTGGTCAATTTCTCTATTTAATTATCTTTTTGATCAATTTCTTTTGTTAATTATCTTATTCTGATCAATTCAATAATTCCCCCTTCTTTGATTAATTAATGCTATTAATTCCCCTTCTCTAAATCATTCTTATAAATTATATTTTTATTGCAAATAGAATTATAATTTCTTTTCACTTAATTAATTTCTCTATTTCCCTCCAAAAGGGACATCTTCATGTAAAGAAAGGATTTTCAAATCCTCTAGAATATTCTTTTGCGAGCTAATTAAATTGATAATTGAATTAATATACAAGATTATTATTCACCCTTCATCTTGGGGACAAGATGAAGGGCCCACAATTAATTTTATGTGAGAGCATTCTCAACCCTTTATCTTAGAAATAAGATGAAGGGTCCACAATGGTGATCCATATGTCTTCTTGGGAATGACTATCCACCCTTCATCTTCGAAATAAGATTAAGGGCTTATATTAACTCTCATTTGATATTTTCAAAGGTCATCTTCACCCTTCATCTCGATTAAGATGAAAGGATCACATTAGTGATTCATGTGTTGATCCATGTGCACATTTGAGGACTCATTTACAATTGTTCATCAGTATTTCAAAATGAAAGGTCCTCATGATCTAGGTTCATTATAAATAAACCTCTTTGCATTGTTATTATCATGTTCAATATCTATAATGAATCTTGGAATTTTATCGTGATAACTTGTTCATCAAATTTGTACTTGCAATCAATTCAACACAGTCCATAGCTTCTACGAGATGTCTTCACACAAATGGCATTGACAAAGATCGTTTGATGCTACATCTGAGCTGCATCCTATGCAAAGTCATTTCTAATGGAGGTTTGCATGCATTTAGTTTGAATCTTATGCATTATTAACCAATCTTTGTATGCTCAAGAGGTCTTAGGCTCCAAACATGTTTTCATTTTTTTTTTTTGGTTCTTAATTGACTAAAACTAACAAATCCCTAAAAAAAAAATGGCCAAGGAAGATGTGATGAAGAGGAACCTTCTAAATAACAAGGATTGGAGTGAAATTATGGTGGTGATAAGCAGTTGAGGTAGAAATTGAAAATCAAGAAACTCAATATTGTTGCAACACAAGTCAATATTAAAACCATAGCTCAAAATATTGATCTAATAGGTTTTGATAATACTACTTTGTTACAATCTCTTGTTTCTCCATTGGTTTATGCACCATTTCCCACCTTAGGATTCTCCACATTTTTCAACCCCTCCTAAGCCTTATTCCCCAGCACCTTATCCACCTTATTCTACTCCTCCACTTGTTACACCTTCACCTCCTCATCCATCTTCACCTCCCAAACAAGTTATATTTACTATATATTTGGTTACTCCTAAGAATTTTAAGGTTGTAACTCATCCCCCACTACCAAATGTTTCCATTGTACCTTCTTCAAATATCCCTGGTTCATAAGTGATCCCTTCTCTAGGAAGTCCATCTTCACCTTGGTTGCAAGAATTGATGCCAAAGAAAAGGAAGATGGTTAAGGCTATTGCACCAAGTTTTGATGTTGTGGCATTATTAAAAACCTCATTCCCCAAAGAAAGCTGAAACAACCTCTAAGTTTGTGGATGATTATTATGGAGCTAGATATGTATAAGTGGAAAAGCTAATAGTAGATAAGAATGAAGATGAAATGACTCCTTATGACTACATTATGGCTCGAGTTGATCTCTATAAGTCAACAATTGACGGAAATATTAATATATTGGAAGTGTCTGCTACCACTTATAAAAATAATAAAAAAGAATAAACAAACTCAATAACAACTTGAAGAGTAGGTTATTTAACACATTCATCGTATTTGCATTCAACCATGCTTCCAAACAGTTTTGCCATGAGAGGATTAATGATAATAATTATGTAATTAGATGGGTTATTGACCTCTCCACTTTTGAAGAGAGGCATGACTAGGCTAGTAGCCCACTTCATGGGAAAACCTTCTAAAACAATGGTGTTGAAGATGTCTCTTATGTGTGGTGTCAAGATATTTATCCCCCATTTAAATTTTTAGCCTATAGACCATCTATATCTCGTGCCTTACCATTTGCTAGCCTGTTGATTCTTTTTTGAACCTCCTTTGTGATAAACAACTTCCACTATGTGTTGATTATTGGGTGACTATCCTTATATTCTTCACATTCATATAATAGTTGTACTCTAGCCATTACACTGGTGTAATATTGTTCTTTGTTTGTTTTTTACTTGTTTGTAGCTCTTTCTAAAAATGTTCAAGGTCATGTTTCCCAAGCCAAATCCGCTGTTCTTGCCTTGTTTTCATGTATTCCTCCTTTTTTTTTCACCAATTGCATGTATACTTCTTTGTTTGCCTTCTTCCCTATTTCTTTGAGATTCTTCTTTGTTGCCTTACATTCTTCATTGAACCAAATATTTACCAGAAAAATGATGTTTCTCTCTTTCATGGGTTTAAATCTTTTGCACTTGTTTAATGTTTCTGGGATTGTGCCCATTAACTTTTTGTTGTTAATGTGACTCTTGTGAGACCTATATTGTTTCCTTCCTACCCCTGGTAGGCTGACTTTCAAAGTTGTTCTAAAGATTTATTGGTTTTCTTGCATCATGATTATACTTCCATTATGCTATTCTCCCTTTTGATTGTCTTGGTTCTGCTCATGGTGATGTTTAGACCCTGGCATGCTAATTTTTAAATATATCGGTTTGTGATCAAACTTAAGATCAATTGGTGATTCCCCGATTCCCATCTCGATAATCTTTTGTGTCAACTCACGAGAGCAAATGATGTGATCTACCAAGCTTTGCTCGTTGTAAGTTTTGCAAGTAAGCCCCTTGATATTGGCCATGCCTTCATGCCGTTACATATAAAAAGATCACGTATGCAACATAACCCTAACAATTCTTCCCCAAAGTATGTTAAGTTCTTTTGCCCAACTTCTGAGTTCCTTTCCCACCTACTATTTTCCTCTTCCTCTAGCCACAATGGGTTGTCATTTGTGTCTTCGTCGTCCAATAATGTACTAGCTTGATTGTTTGTTATCTTAACATTAAAATCTCCCATTAACATTACACCTCCCATTTGACTATATGTTGAAATGTCCTTCCCTAATCCTGCATATAATTCTTCACAATTTATCTTCAATTTCTTATATAATTTTGATTATTGTTGTGCAAAGTAGCATGCTACTATGCTGGTTGTGCTTTCATTTTTGGTGATCTGAATCCAAATATAATGCTTATTCAGGTCCCTTTTCACTATTGTTATAGATCAACCTTGTCTTTATTTTACGAGTATCATCACTCCTCCATTTCCCTTTCCTTTTTCGTTGCTTCATTCCATACTGATGCTTTTGTGTATCCTATAATGTTTGGCATTTTGCACCCATCATGTTCATGTGTCTCTACTAGGACAATTATGTCATTCCTTTCAACTTGAGCCCTAAATCGAGACCTCTACTCCAAGGGTAACCTTTGCAATTCCAGCTTACCATCATTAAGCACTCCCACTGGGCCCCGTCTCCCTATTTTTCATGTGGCATCTGACTTTCAATGCGTGCCTTTCCATTTTTCAACCATGCCCATTTGCCTTCGAATCTAATTGTTTTTAATTTTTCCCATTCTCTCATTTACTCTCCCTGTTATATCTATGTCAAATCTTCATCTAGATAAAATCTTGTTCCTTTCAACAGCCCTCTGTTTCTTAGAATTTGTGTTTTATCATCTTTGCCTTTCAATATAACTCAAATATTTCTCTCTTCCTTCTTCCCTTACTTTTCCTACCCTGTGGGCTTGGTCTATTTGTCCTTTCCATAACAATTTATGCTTAAGAAATCCTCTAGCTAGGTTGTTGATGTCCTCTTTTTCTCTATAATCTCTCACTTCCTTAAAAATTATGTTGGTTGACCTATTGCTTCTCTCTCTTTGTTACATCGGTTGTAGTTTTACATGCTTTTGTATTATTTCTCTTTGTTTTTTTATGGTTCCTTGACTACTCTTGCCCATATCTTGGCTTTCTCAAGTTAATTTCTCATGTCCTCCTTTACCTCTATATTTGATATCATTGTTTGTAGTGCTTTTATCTATTTTATGCTCATTTCTTGTATGATATTTGTTTTGCCTTTATTTGTAATTGTTTGTGAGGTGTTTTGTTTTAACATGTTTAGTTCTTGTTGCCCTATTTCCATCATTTTTTGTAGGGTGTTCACTTTCTCTTTGAGCATCTCATTGTCTTTTTCTAGACTTTGTTTTGCTTCTACCATTTCTGCAAACTTGGTCTCTTGCATTTGTTCCCTTTCTTCGAGGGCCTCTACTTTCTCTTTGATGTTCAACAATGCCTTTACATATAGCTCTGTTGGCCTAACAAGTGGTGTTGATATGCCATTGTATATTTCCTCTTCATCTAAGATATTTCCCATGATAACTTTTGTTGTTGATGCTACTATGGCATTAACCTCTCTTGAGGTTTTTTAAGTGTGATGTGAATGTGCTTCTTTATTTAACTTTTGGGTTGTCTCCTCTTGTCCTATCAACACATTAGTGGGATATAGTTTTGCTTCAATTTCCTTGTTTATTCTTGGTAAATTGACAACCATTTTCTTGATCTTTTCTTCTTTCTTTACCGTTTTTTGTTTGTTATTTATCTTCTTTGCCATCCTTATTTTAGCCTTGGATAGCCGACATCTCATTATTCTGTGATATTGCTTCACATTGACAAAAATTGGTTTTTCCCCTACCATACCTGTTGCTTTGAGAGTTTGATGTGGTATCTCGTTGGTTGTGATGTTCAAAATTTGTGGATATGGGTATGCATGTTTCTCAAAATATCCCACCCTATCCTCGATATATTGGGCAACGTATGTTACCATCGTTTGTCCAAAAGATTGTGATAATACTACATGTTGATGATTATGTTTCACCATTTATTTAACTATGATACAATTCTCATTTTCAGGTTTTGATGTAGGGTTCTTCCATGAACACCCTTTTATTTGTTTTTCCATAATGCTCTGATGGTTTATTACTTTGTTAAATGTGATTGCCGGTACAAAGTTATAATGATTCCAAACTTTCATGAAAAATATTTTCCAACATACTAAAACTATTATTCAATGCAAATCTTGCATGCCCTAATCCTCGTACCTTAGGTCTCATGTTTGCCATTTGTATTATTGCTCTATTGTTTGCCCAATGCAAAAACATCTTGTGAAGCTCGTGCCTCGCTGTGAATATCTCTATTTACACTCAATCTACAAAACTATGAT
This sequence comes from Torreya grandis, assembly GCA_037957365.1. Classification (NCBI taxonomy): domain Eukaryota; kingdom Viridiplantae; phylum Streptophyta; class Pinopsida; order Cupressales; family Taxaceae; genus Torreya; species Torreya grandis. The sequence goes on from JARHVA010000098.1 coordinate 1,264,816, forward strand.
CTAATAGACCCCTCTATCTACAAACCCCGGGTTGGTGGAGCCCTATGATGTTGATACTATTCTGCCCATTCTACTAAACCAAGATAAAATAACCTAACACAAACATACCAAACCATAAGAGATCCCCATTTTAGTGAGTTATTTGAAGAAGAGAGGCTACACAACACGACCCCGCTGTTGATAAAGATTCATAAAAAACGAAATAACATCAAAAAGACTTTGAAGAACTCCTATAATCTTGACACTTAGTCCCATAAACTCTTTGGTCTTGTGGACGTTATTAAAACTCATTCATTCATTCAATTTCCCAATACAACATGGCTAGTTTGGCTCCTAATATAATTTGTCTTTTCCAATGATTTAAAATCTTCACTTAAAATGGGCTCACTATAGAATATCAATTTAATTTGTCGCATTCACAAGTTACGTTGATAGACGCACCAAAAAAATCTACAGGCGAGGAATATATATATATATATATATATACAAAACAAAAAACAGCATAAAACATTATAAACATTGAATATATGATTTTTTTAGCTCAGGTCCCAGCAACTCTTGAATCACAGCCCCTTAATAATAATTTGGTATGATTTAAGCGTCTGATAATTTTGTTAGTATTACCTGTTTCAATGGCCGCATGGGTTGGCCTCAACTTATACTCCTACTCCTACTCTGCAACTAGCAATAAGCATCATCAAAGAATGCCCATTCAAAGCGGTGTATTCCGACTGTTTATTATTGCACAGTCGTCGGCTTCCAGTGGGAAAAGAAAGGAGAAACAATCCTTTTTAGAAGTTGGGCTTTCGAAACCCTCGATCAGCGAGAAGAAAATACGCCTCCTCACGAAGGAGAAGGAGGCTGCCGTAACAGATATTTCAAAACAGAAAGAAAAAGAATCTGATGATGACGTTGGGGAAAAATTCAGCAGAAATTTGGATTTGAAGAAGACAAGGGTATTGGTGTTTCAGAGAAGAGGGTTTTGGAAGAAACTTGATTTTCCGTCCAGAAAAATCATTGGCATTGTGGTGCTCAATATTCTGACAGTTATTTATGGTAAGCAATACAGCAGTTTGGTTTTATACTTGAAGAAAGGAGTAGTTTTCTCTTAATTTTTAACAGTTTTATCCGTAAAGAAAGGGATTATTTATTTATTTTTTTAAATTTTCGATTGAAGGATAATCGCCCTGATCCCCAGGATTTTTTGAAGTATTTTTTAGCATGCTCAGTGGCAACTATTGAGGGATATCCATTTTACCACATTTCGAGGATAGAGGAGTATCCATTTCTCCAAATTTGTGTTGGTTTGAAAGACCGAGGGTATCCGTTCCACCAAATTTGCGGATGAAGAAAAGAGATTTTTTTGGTGGTTATTATTTTTAATGTTTTGTTTGGTGATTTTGGAAAGAGGTTATGGGTCACCTTTTATGGGCTGTGAGATAAACACGAACAGCATTCTTAAGTTTCGAAAATCTGTATAATCTAGGATCTCGTGGTTTATAATATCTTCATGATGAAAATTTGTATAAGCTAAGATTTGAACCGAGGACCTGTTTCTCGTCAATAAATTGCATTACCATTGAATTACTTGCCCATCTCACGATGAGGATGAGAGTTTTATTATGGGTTCACATGTGAGGCGAGCACTTCCAAAGTCCCAACACCTCCCCTCATGCATACATCCAAAACCCTCACTTAAATGGCAGTATACATTTTGGTACCATTTGTTTTTCTTTTTATTTTGAACTTAGGAGGCCCAAGGCTCAAACTCTAATCTATGCTTATTAACATGCTGCTGTTCCCAAAATTGTCAAACGCCGATTATAATCGTGGGTCGGGGAACAACATCTCGATCTTCATGCCGAAGAATAGAGAGAGAATTGAGAATTTGACTAAGTGTAAAAAGAATGCAGTCAAAGCGCATCTATGCGCTTCATGCAGCACAAGGGCCAGATATCTTGACCCTCAAACCATGCGGGACATGCAGATGCATCGCATGCGACCGGATGGCCCCCGTCCGTGCCGCCATGAGAAACGCGAGCCCACTTTCGCGTGCCGTGAACGGACTCGGTTGGTCGGCCGACCCCCATGAATGCTTGGACGTGTAGATTCTACACGAGGGCCCCCCGGTGATCAGCCGTTGCATGCCGAGCCATCTGGGGGCCTATATATAAGATTCGAGGCTCATTTTTTACTCATTCTCTCTCTCGTGATTTTGCTCTGAGGTTTGATATTCTGTTCCCTATTTCTCCTTGCTAGCAAAGCCTTGCCCAAATTTTTCTCACATACTCGAGAAATTTGCAGTACCATTTTAGCAATCTACCTTGTTCTCAGAGCTTCCCCTCCTGCCCCAGAACTCCGTTTGGATACCATTCCACCAGTTTCAAGAGTTTGCCGTATGACCATTGCTTCCCACTCATTTCAACCTATCCAACATTTCTTGTCTCTGGATCCGCTCAAACTCCTTGCTCTTACCTATGAAATTGCTTTTGCGTACCTATAACTTGCCAAAATGAAGGTCAAATATATGGGGTACGAACCATTGTTGGTACAACAACATCTATAAGATCGCTGAATCACAAATCAGACACGTGGACTTGGAGGAATTCCATTCTAGGTCGAACTTAGAAAATCCAAGCGCATTGGCTACCCACCTTGTAGAGAGTCGTCTTCCGCAGGCAACGAGTTTCTCTACCTCGGACCAATGTTCTGACTTAGTGTTCACTTGTGCAAGACACTATGACCCATCAAATCGCAATATCAAATCAAGTGGTGGATCTCTTGTGGCCAAAATTGATGGTACAACAATGGGGATGGCAATGAGGATTTCAGCCCTTGAAGAGGTTGTCAGCATGAGCATTGCAAAAGGACAGAAATATTGGGACAAAGATTCAAACAAGTGTGTAATTGTCATCAATAATTCATGGCTGAAGTGTAAACAAAAGTCTCAAAATTGTCTAAGAATTTCTTTAGAGCAGACTTTCAAGAGGAACTCTCGGATACTCCTGAATCGGGTAGTAGCCAATGAGGACACCAAAAGTTTCCACCCTTGGATGTTCATGCCAATGAACATCATCTGCTGCAACAAACAATTTATTGATTAGGGAGAGATGATTAGTGACTCTCTACATCAGTAGTTGCTAGAGGTGCAATCAAAGAAACAATTCTTCATGACTTCTTACCTTGTGTATTCATTGGCCTCTCAGATGATCTATCCAGGACTTTCGCATGAAAGTATCACCCCTGCCACTCAAGCCTATGAATGGTTCTGCCAACTGATTTTGGGGGAAAGCAATAAACACTTCACCAGGGTGAATGACGCATTCACAATGAGGGTCGTGCAATCTTTAGATGAAGATTGGGGTAGAAGAATTTCAAATGAAGTAACCACCTTGATCAACTAATATGGAAACAATTATCTTCATTATTAGAAGTTCACCTACATTAGGGTTTGTGGTTTTGAAGGCTACCCATTGAGGCCCCTGAGACTAGCAAATGACAAGATCATATTGATAGAGCTATGCAGACAATTGGGTGCAGTACACAAACATTGCAGAGATAGACATGTCTTGGGTGTCTCATTCCCTATTTCATTGGGACACTTCACATGGAAAACAACGGTCAATGCTCAAGACATTGAATCGGCCATCTCCTAATTCACTCTTCGATCATATGCCAGCAGGATTTCTGTGGACATGGAGATATATAAGATGCCTTGGTATTGGTTTGACTTATGAACATGTGCCTCGCTTGGAAGACTACTGAGTAGATTGTTCATATGAATACAGAGTAGTCTGGAGAGACTGGAGCCAAATGATCGTGGATCAAATAAAATCATTTACTTAAGAATGGGTCCTTGAGGGCATGGTTGATGACATGACCAAACTCATTGAAGCCGAATATACAAATAATATTGCAGCTGCCCCCTTGCCTACCATAAATTGCTTAGTAAGAGAGCTAACAGATGTGCATGGAAGAACTCGAAGAATATGGGCTAGAACCAAGAAATGGTTTGATAAGAAGTTGGCCTAGGTGACCGGAGCAGGTAGTTCTAGAAAAGGAAAGACTTCAGCCCCTGCCAATAAAACTCCTACATTGACTCCAAAGAAGAGCAATGTCGGCGTGATGACTGAAGCATCTAGCCCTTAAAGTTCTGATGATGGTGATGATGAAGACCCCGAGCAAGGAAAGTAGCGAGGAAAAACTTATGAAGAAAGTCCTGCCATTGTCAGGAAGAAGCTAGCAAAGAAAACTATGATGATGCAATTTTCTATGGATGACCTTGGCGACCCCTCTCTTCTTGTTACCAATACAACACAACAAGTACCTTTAAAGGAAGCTAATGTGGTACTCCCTTCACCCCCTTTAGTCTCTCCAAGTGTTCCTCCTCTCCCTGAAGCTACTTTTCCAAAGCAGCTCACAGCCCATCCAATTGGAAACCAAATGTCTCCTTTCAGTACTATGTCATTCCAATGGATGCAACCAATATTCAACAAAAAAAAGGTGGTGGTGGAAGTATATCTTCCTGACTTTGACGTAGTAGCTGGTCTCCTCAAGGCTCCTCCTAAAAAGGTTAAAACTACTTCTAGATTGGTGTCAGATCCTTCTGGCGCTCTGTTTGTTGAAATTGCAAAGCCCAATGTGGAGAAAGATGTTGCAAAAATGACCGTGCGTGACTATACTCTTAAGAGGATGTCACTCGGAGAGGCGACTAGAGAAAACGACATTCACAACCTGTGGGAGATTACCAATAGAATAATCAAAAGATCAGAGCAAGATGAGCTCACCCAAGAACAACTCAGACCAGATCAAACCGCTGGCAAGATACGTCGACTACCTTCTCAACTCAATTGACACACCCGCAACACCTTAGATTGACACTCCTCAAGTGCTGGGCATAAGCAAGGAAGCCATTGCCACAATCAGCAAATGCAGTTCATATGGCAAAACTGTAGAGGCTTGGGTGGTCGAAGTGTTGATAAGCGGGATGAAATACATTTAGGATGTGATGAAATTGTTCACAACAATTGATAAAGAAGCCATTAACATGAATCAACATATCAAAGCTCACACAAACGAGCTAAATATATGGGAAAATGCAAAATAAGATGTTCATGAAATGATTGAAGTTGATACAGAGGTAATGGTCAAAATTAGAACCTTAAAGAAACTAGACGATGAATCCTCGCGTAAATGGTATGAATGTATTCTCCAAAAGATCGAGGTTTTGAACCGAGCAATAAAAGATTTATAAGAGCAGATTAGTATTGCAAAGGAAAAACATAATATGATCTCTTTTAACTTAGACGAGATTCATTGCGACTTGTTCCAGGAAGACGCAATCACCTTGCATACTGTGGATGAAGTAAATGAACAATTCAAGAAAGTTATAAAAGAACTCTTCAAAGGAAGCTCTTTCAGTACAACTTCCATGTCTGTAATCAGTGAGATCCATGTCTCAATTGAATAAATGAGTAAACAATTGACTGAATTGGCAGAGATTTTGAATGCAATGCTACTAGTTTCTGAGAGATGGATTACATGGTGTAAGCACGTAGTAGTCCCGAAAGGGAATGATGCTACTGAAGCAGTGAAGAAGTTAAAAATTCAAGGCTGCTTAGGACAAAGAACGAGCCAGAAGTTCTTCAGCTGCACCTGGTTCTTCATTACCAGTTGCAACATCGAAGAAGACCCTCTAGTGAAGTCTACGCATTTTCTTTTCTATTTTTGTATAACTTCTAATTCAGGAAATTCATAGTTTTCTTTTTGTAAAATTGAAAATTGTAAAAGATAGAATAGGACAAAAAATAGAATGCCAAGAGTCATTTTGAATATGAAGCATCAGCCCATTCCCTCTTGTTATAAATGCAAGAAATGACTATTGTAAAAGGGCTTTTTGATGTCTTCAAGAATTGAATCTTGAAGAGGAAGGAGGAGGAAACTTTGTGTTCAATCTTTAACTGAGAACCGAGGAATTTCAGAACTCTGTGTCTTGTTTTCCTGTACGGGTATGTATTTACTTATGTTAATGCATGTTTCATATTTCCAACTTCCAAGCAGTAATCGCACTTGATGCCAACAAAGCATGTTACTTTTATTTTATTTTCTTTTGTTGTTTGGTTGAATGAAATCTGCATTTGCTTGTTCGCCCATGACTCTTCACCTTCCTTTCACCATTTTTCTTTCTAGTTGAATGTCATAACAAACCCCCTTATTCAACCTGTAAATACTGTACATACTCTAGATTTCCTCTCATAATAGAGGAGAGACTTTTCATCTCCTTAACTGTTGTGAAATCTGCATTCATCACAAAGTACCAAATATTTCACCAACACACGCCTAAACACAAAATTACATGGCCGAGAAATTTTCCATCAGGGATATAAATCTGTTGTAGTTGATCTTGGTTACTCAAATATTCAGTGAATTGCAGTAGGAGTCACCTCAGATGTAAAAACCCAATAGTCTCACTTCTATGTAGCCAGCTAGATGGTTTTCCCAGCATTATTGGGCATCATCTTTAGTGAGTTCCAAGTGTGGATCGGAACTCCAACACTTTACAGCTTTTCATGTATATCAGCCATTTATATACTCATGGATATAATTTGCCACTTTATATGATTCTTGTTGAACTTTTTCCATATTGCAATTTGTCACACAATGGAGTTTAGAGCTGGAAATTGATGGATAAAAAACAAGTGGAAATTCTTGGAAAATTGATGAATCAATAAGTAGTTGAAGTTTGGACGTGCTTTAATTCCTCGGGCGATGCGAACTGGCCCTTGATAAAGCATCTTTGCATAGGGATTTCAGTCGGTTAGTATAAGCAATTTTATCAGAAGCCATTGTGAATTTTGCTGTAATCTTCTCTACTTTGCGATTACTTAATGGTTGATTGAAGGATTCTTCAAGTGGAATTAGTTGAAGAAAGCATGTTATTAAAAAAGGAGATCATGAGCATCAGAAAAAAAATTCAAAGGCATCGCGATTGGAGCAAAAGTGAGAATGTATGAGCAAAAATTCTGGATGTGGCTAGCGCCATATTTTAAGGTTGGGTAAGGAAGCAGATAAGAGCAAAAGCTTTTAAGGAGGTTAGCTGCATTCTTCTGTACAAGTCAAACTTTTTTTTACTACTGTTATGGTCTTTGGCACTAGTTTGGAACATCAAGAAAAGAGAAGTGTGAGTATCGTGGCCCAAGATTTTAATGGATCCTTAAACTAATTAAGGAAATCCTCGTGATCGTTGTAATGTGTTGGAGTGAGGATATTCACACTCACTTACAGAGGTAAGCTTAAAATGGAGTTTGTTATAGTTGTTGGATTGTTTTCTATGCATGCATGAACAATATTTGGTGTGCACCTGTTTTGGCATTCCAAGCTATATTTGAGTTGATCACAACCACCAAGTGGTTGTTGTGAAACCAACTCATTTGACTATTTATTAGGCGCTCCTTATGCTATCTCTCGGGTTGTAGAAAGAAGCTATGCGGATTGTGTATATTCATTCGAGGCAATAATACATTGAGACAATTGTGCATAGTTTGTTTGTTGTGTATTGTGTGTACAACAATGGTTTTGCTATGGTAATGGTTTGCAGGAGAGACCTTGTATTTGCATGAGTGCATATTGCACTCTGATATAATGTATTCAAGACATCAGCCAAAATAGGAGTAAAAATCAAGAGTTTTTCAGTATGATTTAGTTGAGACATGATCAAGATAAGTTGCTCATTTAGCAAGATTATATCAACCCTACGGTCTTCTCCCTGCAAACACTATAATTTATATCTAGAATGGTATTTATGCACACACAAGTTCAATATTATCATCTTGCATTTAAGTCTAATACTTTATTCTTACCTCATTGATGATTGTATTTTGTGTTTCATGCTATTATTGCTCCTTGCCTTGTATCTCAACTTTGTTGTTGACATGTTGTCTATTTGAAATAATATTTCTGGATAGCACTGCATTTTTATTTCAAAAGTTATCCCGAAATATTTTTTCAAATTTCTTCCTGCAGAAATCCCAGATGTAAAATGTTCTCTATTTACCCAAGATTTACCACGGTGGAAAAGTGCCTTTATGAGGTCAAAGGGGCATTGTGTTCCACTGTACTTAGTGATGCATGGCAGCTTGTAAACAATCTTTATCTGAGACTGCAGTTGTGATGAGATGGTTAATTCTTGATGTCCTGGTTTAAGAATCAAGTTTGTGGCAGAATTTCATTGAAGCCTATTCATGAGATGATTCACTTTGCAAATACAAATAGCCCACGTTTATGTGAAATTAATGGAAACATAACACTCATGGGACAGCCATGGGATATCTAATTTATATCCATTGTTAGATTACAAAGTTCAAGGCAGATGGAACAATCTAAACGTGACTATATGCAAGCTGTTTGTGCCTTGAATGTGACATGGTACAATATTGATGTGAATAGAAAAATGCCTCCTTTCTATGATAGAGAGGTAATGAAGGGATTCTTCGATGAGTTGAAGAAAATTTATCACAACGGAGAGGGAAAACTAATATCAAGTGCCAGCACACCTTATTTTCATGTGGATGTGGTGAGTTTGGTAAAGTGGAAGTCCTATATGATATTGATAGCCATTCTCAAAAGGATCCAATAGATTAGTGGCGTCTTCATTTCCAACATACATTTGATTTGCAACAAGTCGTTGTGTAGTTGCTCCCACAAGTAGCTAATTCTTCAGCCTCTAACAAAAATTGAAGCACTTACAGTTTTATTTACTCACTGAAGAAAAAATGGCCTAGGCCAAAGAAGGAATGGAACCTAGTATTTAATCACAAAATGCTTTGACTTCTATCTCATGCCCTCTTGTCCCTGCTTGTCCTATATTGCTAGGGCTTTCAGGCAGGCAAGGAGAAATCATGAAAGGCGACAAAGTAAAGAAGATTCATCAGGGGTCCCCATGGCGTTCCTTCCTTAAATTAAGGGCAGGCAGGCAAGGAGAAGTCATGAACGATGACAAAGTGAAGAAGATCCATTTAGGTTCCCCGTGGCATTCCTTCCTTATACTGAGGGCATCGCCAACAAGCTCTTAAAAGATTTTGAGATGCCATAATATCAAGTCCACACTACTATGAAATAAGCTAAGATAGGCCATAAAGTTCTTTAAGGATCGGATGGAGCCTAAACAAATGAGTGGAGGCTATTGGATTGAATGCTTTTTTGGGATATGGATATTGGGAACATACAGTTCTATTAATGAAAGAGCAAAGGAACACTGTGCAGATATTCGACACGAAAGGGTAGGCATGCACTGCTTTAGTGGAGCACTCTTTTTCTACAAAGCACCATATTTGCATTGAGGATGCCAAGGTAACAGTGGTGGAGGATCACTATTTCAGAAGGTGCTTACGAGAGGCTATGGAGGTTAGTAAGGATCCACACTCTCTGAATAGGGATGAGGGTTTGGGTTTGAGTTTGAGACACTCTTGAAGACTCATTTTCAGCAAATGAAAAAGAGACACCAAACCTAGGAGATGTGAATCATGTGATATTTAATGTTGTGGATGAGTAGTTACACATAACTAATGTTTGTAATGGCTAATTAATTTATTGTTTTCTCCTATGTTAGGCCCAGTTAGCATCATGTACCTGACTGGAGTTATGTATATAAGGAACTCCAGTCTGCAACCGTAACATATCGTTTCATCTTGATGATGGTGATCTGAGACATTGTTGCAAAAACTCCTACACATTTTTTCCCAAAAGCTTGTTTTTATCATTTTATGGATTGTGGAAGCCTTAATTTTATAATTGACAAAATGAGTTTAGTATATAATATTTAGACATGCCACCATACTCCTTTTTGAAAATGGCATATTTGTACTTGTACCCTAGTAAATGAATCAAACCCAATAGGTCTAGCAGGTTGAAGACCATTACCAAACTACTTCCGAAGATGAGGGGCAATATTTATCCCCCCGAGGCATCACTAATTTGGGACTGCAACTACCTACCTTACTCCATCTAGCCCAAAACATTCAATAAACAATTCAGCAAATAATTCAGTAAGTCCTGGTTGAGAGCTTAGTCCATCTCAGATAAGGATATATGGCTTAGACCTCAACACGATCTCAAGACTGGGTCCCATCTCGGGATAAGGGATATACCAAGTATGTGCCCCATCTCATTATAAGAAATCACAACAGCTCATTTATTATATAGAACACCTCTATTTATCACATAGCAACTCATTTGTGACCAGTCAAAAGCTGTATTTTCTGTTCAACACAGCAGGTACAGTAGTTAGACTGGTCAATGCATCAGAAAATCAGTTAACAGAAGGTCAAAGGAGGTCAATGATTCTCTAGAAAACAGTATGTGCTTCACCTTTGTTAGTGCCTATTTTGGTCGTGCTGTATGCCTCCAACTCCTGTTTTTCTGCCTCTAAGTGCTTCTGGGTGACTACTAGGGATGTCTTTATACAAAGGCGGATGGTGCTTTGAGTCATCAGATAATGCTAGTTTCTTATGCACTATAAGTTCAGGGGTTACTCTTGCTGAGCTATAGGATTCACTGCCTTGAATGATAACATGGCCCTGCATCCTTGGAGGACATTGTTCATGCACTTTGTTGGCTACTGTTTTCGTTTTGTTGAGAATTCTAAACGTCTATGAACAGAGATTAATGGCTATGCTCATTTACTTGCTGACATGCTCCATTAGTGTTGGTTTGAATGGTAACTCTGCGAGCAGTGGTTGAAGGCCTGCGAATGCATGGCACAATGTTGCACAAGCTGAAGACTGTACCATCTGATATTTGTCTTTTGTGAATCTTAGAAGAAATATTTTTATTCAACTGGGCCCAGATAAATGGGCATTGGAGACATTTTGATACCTTACTTGGTCTTTCTTCTTCCGTGAATCTTAGAACAAACTTTTATATTGGAACCTCCCCAGATAAATGGGTATTGGATTCATTTTGATACCCTACTTGATCTTGTGCTTGGGGGTTTACATGTTTATGCTAGACCTTTCGAGAATCTGTCTATGCCAAACCTTTTGTGCGTTCAGTTGACATTTTATGTGGAGATAACACACATTCTTTAGGCTATTGTTTCTGTTATGTTGAAATGCTTAAACAGCCAAGAGCCAGAGATTAATGCTGGCTGCAAGCCTGTGAATTTATGGCACAATTGTTTGCAAGGTGAAAACCTTACCATCTGATTTTTGTCTTTTATGAAACCTAAAGAAACTTTCACATTGTACCAGCTGAATGGACGTTAGAGACTCTTGATACCTAGCTTGATTTTGGGCTTGGTGGCTTAAATGTTCAGGACATGTAAGACCTGTCAAGAATCTGGAGATGCCAAACCTTTTGTGCATTTAGTTGATATTTTATGTGGAGATAAAACGTATTCTTTAGGCTATTGTTTTTGTTATGTTGAAATGCCTAAACAGCCAAGAGCCAGAGATTAATGCTGGCTGCATGCTTGTGAATTTATGGCATAATTGTTTGCAAGGTGAAAACCTTACAATCTGATTTTTATCTTTTAGGAAAACCAAATAAACTTTCACATTGTACCAGCTAAATGGACGTTGGAGATTTCTAGCTTGATTTTGGGCTTGGTGGCTTAAATGTTCAGGGCTTATTTGTAATGTCCCCAGATGGGACAATTAGGCAAATTTGAGGGTTTCCAACAAACCCTATCTAATCCAAAAGCCATTCTTTCAAAGAATTTGAAAGTACAACTTCAACCAATAACACACTTAGAAAAATGAAGCAATATTCAGCAATTTTCTCCACCAAACCCTTAGGAAATTAGGGCAAAAATCAGATTTGATACTTCTAACCCTCCAAAAAATATGAATTGAGCTTTATATTGCAGCCACTAATTTTAGAAGTCAAAATATTCACATAAAAGTCGAAACTCAGAATTTTGGAATTTATTATTGCAAAATTATCACAGAATTTCATAAATTCACAACTTCCACAATACTTGGAATTTCCATGCAAGTGATAGCCTAAAATGATAATAAAAATAATAGCTATCAAACAAAATTAGAATCAAAATTTTCCTATCACGGGAAGCCCACCAAAAGCTGTCCAGAAATTCGTAAAACCTTAGTTCACTGCTGAAAAATATAATAAATTCAAAATATTAATTAGGGCTCAAAATCATCCCAAATCATGTGCAAATCAACTCTCAAACCATTTGCCAAGTTGTAATAAATTACTAAAAATACCTCTAACCCTAGAAGAGGGTTCCAAAGACAAATTTGCCCTCTTGAGAGGGGTTGCCAACCTCCCAAAGCAAATCGCCATCCTTGTGATGGCATCCAAACTCGATCAAGCTCCTTCACTGAGATCGCCCTTCTCTTTGCCCTGCAATTTATGCATTTCGAGCTCTTTGAAAGGGTTTGTAATAATTTTTTGTTGAAGGTGGTGTCCAAATACATCTTTGTAGATTCACTTGCATACAAATATGTAAAATTGAGATGCAATTACAGCGCTTGAATAGAGCTGCCCTAGCAGAGGAATGGAGGTTTTCATCCCCAAACTCCTTGGTGCACTTGAAGGTTTTCGTCCTCAAATCACTTGTTCAAGTTTGACATATTTGCGCAAAAATTTCAATATAAAAAAAATGCCTAACCTTTTCAAATGAGCCTTTCCTTTCCTTTTATATCTCTTTTTCAAGTGCGACGCCCAAAATAAGGAGGAAGAGTTTACTTTTTTCTTTAAAAAAAATATATATTAAACTTATAAAATTCACTTTAGGCCTTAAATGTCTGTGACCCTCAAAAGGTCCCAGCTTAAATGAAACACAAATTAAGCTATTATTACTTTATTTTAAGTATTTAGAAGTGCTTTTTATTTCAGTAATATTATTATTTTAATTTCAAAATAGGGACATTATAGTCCTCCCCACTCAAAATTGCTTGTCCTTAAGCAATTGCAATATTCATGGAGGTCTCCCCACATTCTTCATGATGCACTTACCAACTGAAATGGCTTCCACTGAATTGAAGCTCCAACTTGAACTCCCCACTTGCTAAACGTTTATCTTAGAGGCTGCCCCCATGGGTTCAAGGTGTCATGATCATCTCCCAAGAACTCTTCATAACCCCAAAGAAATAAGACATGCAATGCTTGTTGGCTTTTGATGTAGCCTTTCAAGGTGATTAATGTACCCTCACAAGATATTCACAAAATTTGGAAATAAATCACTATGATCTCATCATAAAACATACCTCGAGTGCCAATGGTATATAGATGCAACTTCTCTTGAGTGTGCCTTAGAACATGTGATTTGTCATTCCCTTTTGATTTCCTTCTATCACTTCCTTTATGCATAGGAAGAATACTAAATTGATCAAACAAAAGCCTCCACCAACTCCCAATATAGAATTGTACCTCCCATGCTTGATTAGGCCAAAAACGTAGTTCCTTGTGAACATTTCTAGAATATACCCTTGGCTGGAATTTACCCAAAAAATCAGACTTTTGGCCTCTCACATACTGCTGTACCTGTCCTTCAAAATCAGATTTTCTTGTGTGACAAATTTCAGAATGTACCTTGGTACAAAGTTTCCCCAACATGGGCTGTAGCCTACCTTGAAAGTGCTAATTTTTTTCTCTTTTATGTGGCTATGCTTGTTTTGTTAACACAAAAAATTTGAAACCAAGAAATTCAGATTTTATACTACTTTTTCCAGCCCTTCCCCCTGGCTGCCATATGCAAAACAAAGTGTTTTTGATGCCCAAAAGAGGCCATAGGTGAGCCCAAATCATTCTTTTGTAAGCAGCAGGACCCTCTTTTCTTGCCATTCGAACCTTGTGAACCGCTGCTTGTAATTTCAATCCCTTCAATATAAGTATGACAAAATTCAGAATTTGCAACACTTACCAATTATCTTGTATCAGGCATAGGCTTCCCAACACCATTTTGTGCACCTCCGTGAGCTTCATACGTCACAACATGGTGCAGGGAGCCAATAAGATCTGATATCTCTTCTGGATCAACTGGAATTGATGTTTGAGAAAACCCCTCAAACCCATCTGCCAAGAAACTAAAAAGAAGAGCTGATGTCTTTTTAAACAGTGCACGAGCAATTACAAGATGTGGAAGGAGGGGTCCCACGATGTGAAAAGCAAGTCACAATTGTGCAATGGTAGTGATTGGCCTTAGGTTCTTTATAATAGTATGCGTCGCTTCCAGCCATCCATGTGGTAGATTACTAAAGAAAGCATGGACCAAAGCAACAAGATTTCCAATTGTAGTAGAAGTGTTGTCTTGAAAAGATCATGTTGGATCCCACAGAGCATAGCCAAAAGTGGTGTCCAATTCCATTGAGGACTTTGTGACATTTGTGAGCCACCAACAATCCCTGATTATCTGGGCTGTTTCTGCATAAAATTGAATATGAAAGGTTGGTGGTAGCTGTGCTAAGAGAAGACCACATACTTGAATCATAAGGCAAGATGAAACTTGAACAGTATTGTTATTTCCTGAGCCAATATTAGTGGCATGTAGCGCAGATGCTGATGCAGCTGATCTATTTGTGCTCATAGAATCTGCAGTTCCAGCTGATGGTGATGTTGGCAAAATCAAGCTTTGACTAATTCCACCAGACATACTTTGCATAGAATGGCTGGACTGAGCTTGAGTTGGTTCTACACGTATAACTATTTGAACAAGTGTAGAAACTATCTGTTGATAGGGTGTACAAAGTGACAAGATTTCAATCACTGCAGTTTCCAACAATAGCTGTGTGTATGTACCAGGGTTCTGATTTTGGTAGAAAACTTTCTGACTTTCAGGAACATTTGATGCTACAGATTGGATTGCTGCTGGAACACTGCTTCCCACAGTCCGTGTAAAAATGCCAAGACTTTCCCCCTTGGAGGCACTAGACCTTATAGGAGGAATAACCTTATTAACAAGGCCTAATAGAAGATTAACAAAATAGGCAGATGGTGGGCATATACTAGAGTTTGATCCAATATGTTGAGGGAATGCTTCTGAGAAAGGAATCTTAGGAATGTCAAGAATGTTTAGAATTCTCACAACAAGCTTATTGGGAATGAGGCCATAAAAATATGCTAAAATTTCATGCACAAATATGAATCGCAAAGGATGATAAACCATAAGATCAGAATATGTAGCTAGAACTTTCTCTGTAGTGTCTGTCACATCATTCTCAATAAGTGTGTAAATGATCAAGGGAATCACTGGAAATGCATGCATGACCATGTGATCAAAAAATATGGGGTACCTGTCCTTTCCTGAAAGGTGATTGCCAAACACTTGGTGAGGTTTCTCATGTGGGAAAGGGCTAGGGTTCACCCAGTACTCGGGCTGGCCATGATTTGTGCAGTAATGCTTGGCTCTCTGTTGGAACTCTTTCCTGTCAAGAAGCAAACCAACCACAAGACGCAAGGCATGGGGGTCATCATCTGTATCAATAAGAGCCAGAAGTATAATATCTACTGGGAACAATTCATGAGTCCACATGAAGAAAGCCAAGCTTGCACTAGATTTCAACAGCAAATCCTGTATATTATAGCCATGTTGTATTTGCAGCTGGTTTATAACAGTTGACTCTGCCTGTTGCCACACTTGAATTGACTGGCTCCGCTTATCTGCGCGTCCAATTAAAGCATCATGAATAAGAGAAGGAAAATGTTGCATTGTTTTCTCTGACCAAATTGTTGACTTGTCCCCAATATTTGCTCTAGTAAAGGTTGAATGAAAATGCACTGTTCAAATTCTGCAATTCCTCGAGTCTTTATAGTGATAGCAAGATTAATCACCATTATCCTATTTAAGGTATTCGTGAACTCTTTTGGGCCCTTAATCTCTTTTCAAAAGAATAATATCCCGCAAAGGAAGGATTAAATTGATGCATAAGTTTTCTGCCAGCCTGAAAAGGCGATGCTCACCACGCTTCCCCGTAAACATGACAACTATTTTTGCAACATCGTAAATTAGTGACTTTGCTTTCCCCTGATACCTGTACAATGGAATAAGACGATAATTTAACATTTCTAATAGTATTAATATAGGCCCAGTTTTGTTCAATCCCGTGTGATAGCGTTGTAAGACACTAAAGTGAGGTTGAAGCAATGAATGAGGATCATCTAACAATAATCTCACATACGTTTCCACCATTGCAATGCTCAGCACAACCTTCACATGTTCTTTTCTTTGCTCCCAATTTTCTGATTGTTCTTCCTTAGGTGTTTGCTCTTCTATTCCCCTTTCACATGCCTTTAATTCCTCCGAATTTTCTGCCTTCAATCTCAGCTGATTGCTCATCTCCGTGAGTCCACAATTGACCAATTTTTGATGCTCAAATCTAAAGGGTTCTTCATTTGATGGCTGCCCTTCAAATTCAGCCTCACTTGCCATTGATTTTTTTTGAATTTTTTGAGTTAGTTTCCGGCTGTTCACATCTCACAAAGGGCCTATGTTTGACTGAATTTTGGTCATTGGCAAACTTGTGGAGTGGCTGCCCCTTGTACAATTGGAAATTAGGCTCTGTTATCTGTTTTAAGGGCTGCCTTTCATCCAATTGGGATTCCTTGTTATGGGCCCTTATTGATTTAGGCGTAGGTGGCTCCATCTTTCCAAACTTATCAACTATCTTTTCCAACAATTCTTCATGTGTCTCAATAGTGCTATATCCTTGTGTCACCCATCCATGATGCCACCATTCATGGGCAGCTCCATCCAAATGTTGGATGACAAAAATTAATACCTCTTTTCTACCTCTAGGCCTCAAGTCAAGATACTCACCTTGTTAACCCAATCTCTTACCGGAATACCTGGATCAACATCAAAAGTTGGAAGAACTATCTTCCCCAAGTCATGTGTAGCTATGTGCTCATGGTGCCCTTTGCCATATCTCAAACCTAGCCAATACTTGAAGCTCCTTTTTTTGTACTGTGGTGCAAGTATCAAGTATTCATCATAATCTTCCATAAAATTCCAACAAACCAAAGGTTGGTCCTCCACTTCGAGGGGCTGATTCCCATGATCTTGGCCCTGAGTAATTCCTTCAGTCCTTCCCTTGTCCATGTTACTATTTGATATAAGCTCTGAATCCCACATATAGCCAAGATATGGCTCTGATACCACTGTAATGTCCTCAAATGGGACAATTAGGCAAATTTGAGGTTTTCCAACAAACCCTACTTAATCCAAAACCCCTTCTTTCAAAGAATCTGAAAGTACAAATTCAGCCAATAACACACTTCGAAAAATGAAGCAATATTCAACGATTTCTTCCACCAAACCTTTAGGCGATTAGGGAAAAAATTAGATTTGATACTTCTAACCCTCCAAAAAATATGCACTGAACTTTATATTGCAGCGATTAATTTTAGAAGTCAAAATATTCACCCAAAAGTTGAATCTCATAATTCCGGAATTTATTATTGCAAAATTACTGCAGAATTTCATAAATTCACAACTTCCACAATACTTGGAATTTCCATGCAAGTGATAGCCCAAAATGATCACAAAAATAGTAGCTATCAAACAAAATTAGAATCAAAATTTTTTCATCACAGGAAGCCCACCAAAAGCTGTCATGAAATTTTTAAAACCCTAGTTCACTGTTGAAATAATATAATAAATTCAGAATATTAACTGAGGTAGAAAATCACCCTAAATCATGTGCAAATCAACTTTCAAACCATTCGCCAAGCTATAATAAATTACTAAAAATATCTCTAACCCTAGAAGAGGGTTCCAAAGACAAATTTGCCCTTTTGAGAGGAGTTGCCATTCTCCCAAAACAAGTCGCGACCCTTGGGATGGCCTCCAAACTCGATCAAGCTCCTCAATCAAGATCGCCCTTCTCTTTGCCCTGCAATTTATGTATTTCCAGCTCTCCAAAAGAGTTTGCAATAATTTCTTGTTGAAGGTGGTGTCCAAAAACACCATTGTAGATCCACCAAAGACACCTTTGTAGATTCACTTATATATAAATATGCAAAATTGAGGCGCAATTACAACGCTTGAATATAGCTGCATTAGTAGAAGAATGGAGGTTTTCGTCCCCAAACTTTTTGGTGCACTTGAAGGTTTTCGTCCTCAAGTCACTTGTTGAAGCTTGACATACTTGCACAAGAGTTTCAATATCAAAAAAATGCCTAACCTTTTCAAATGAGTCTTTCCTTTTCTTTTATATCTCTTCCCCAAGTGTGACACCCAAAATAAGGAGGGGGAGTTTACTTTTATTTAAAAAAAAAAATTAATATATTAAACTTCCTTATAAAATCCACTTTAGGCTTTAAGTGCCCATGAACCTCAAATGGTGCCAACTTAAGTGAAACACAAATTAGGCTATTATTACTTTATTTTAAGTATTTAAAAATACTTTTTATTTTAGTAATAATATTATTTTAATTTTAAAATGGAGACATTACATTTATGGTGTGCGGATATGCATAAATCTGTGGTGCTGTTCAGCTATATTTAATAAGGAGATAATACACATTAAATTTAGGAGGAGAAATCATACAACTCAACACCTTTCATTGAATAGGATATTTATTTGGAGTGCAAAGAACATCCAACTCTGGTTGCTGTTGTTTCTACTACCACTTTCCAAATTTTAATTCTTTTTACAGGCTATAGCCTATATGTATCAGTTAAAAGCCCCTAAGGAGACGTCATACCTGAAGGGCCTGCAACTCACAAAAACTACAGATCAGATAAATTCATGTTTCAAAACTGATACATTGACCTTGACTGTGCTTGGCTTTTCTTCTTGATTTTACCTTTTTGGTAAAGAGATTTGATATCAGAACATCATCTCCAGCTTCAGTATCATTAAAGATACTGGTCTTACTTCCCATTGATAACTTAAATGTGATTATCCTCTACTCATAATTTGCTGTTTTCATATGAACTCTGATTGACCATTTCGTGGATTGTTACAGGCTTCCAAACTTCTTTGCTTGTGCATTCCAATTGGTGTCCTCATTGGGAGTGTTCAGCTCTGCTTCCCGAATATTATATTATCTTGCTAGATCCATGTCTTGGTATTCCTTAGAAACCTCTCTCATCATCAAGTTCCAGTTTGCATTTCTTCTGCCAAGGTTCCTCTCTTGTTTTAGTCCTTATTATTAAGTTAGAGCATTTTGCGTTGTCCTTGGGGGATGTAGCATCTAAAGTCACCAGTTGTCAGCGACATGCCTATGTTGATGTAGGCTCTTAGAGTGAGAGACAACATTTTCATAATTTAGAATCTGTTTCCACTTAAATGTTTCTATTTCCAATTTGATTTCTTTGAGAATCTCTCTCTGGGTGTATTCATCTTCATCCATCAGCAAGAGGGTGTATATCCAGAAATTTACCTTAATGAATGCTAGTAGTTTTGAAGATCTCAAAATCCGTGAAGAATACTGG
This sequence comes from Torreya grandis, assembly GCA_037957365.1. Taxonomy (NCBI): domain Eukaryota; kingdom Viridiplantae; phylum Streptophyta; class Pinopsida; order Cupressales; family Taxaceae; genus Torreya; species Torreya grandis. Next base: position 1,284,212 of record JARHVA010000098.1, read on the forward strand.
CAGATTTAGGAGCTTAACTCAAATAGGAGTGTGTTTGAAGTCCTTTATGGCTGGGTTAAAATAGGGACGCCATCGTTTCATGCACGAATCAGTTTTCCTCCAAACCAGTGTCCCTCTTCAACTGTAGATAGCATGCCATCTTCTGAAGGGAAAATATTATTAATTTTTTTTTTTAAAGCAGAAATAGTAGCTCATCTTATCTAAACCTATGTTTGCCCAGGTACTTGGATCCATCCTAGAGGCTGTTTTTTGGAGGCCAAAAGTCCTTGAAATGAAAGATAGTAGCTTAGGGTTTTAAATTGTAAAGCAGCAATTTCATTTTTAATGGATAGAAAAGGCAGTCTTGGAGGGGCACATGCCCAGGCTTGTTTAGGAAGATACTATTATTGCAGGGTCTTTCTGAGCTGTTACCTCTCTTCTTGGAGCACTCCTAGGGTTCTCCGACTGCAACTGTACAGTTTGATGGTTTACATTGGAAGTGCTGCAGCCTGTGGAGCTTGTCTTTCTCTGGCTCTTCTAGGGCATGCTGATTTTGGCTTGCAGCCTCGGGTTTTCCCAGTTCACTCCAGTGCATTGAATCAATGGCTTTATAGACATCTAAAACATACTAACAGAAAGTACAACATACAACTCACGTAGATTTAGACCAATCTATTTTAACACCTGTATTAGTAGATTCAGGATATCTCCTAGATTTCGACCAATCTCATTTAACACTTGTTCAGTGGCTTCAAAATCTTTGTTCTGGCACAATGATGAGTTTTATGATTCAGGATTTGTGACTTGTAATGTTCTTTTTCTCAAGTGACCTTGCTTTTCAAGATATGTTACAAAGAAAAGGCATTTTCAGGTTTTCATATTAACAAGCCCTTCTACTAACTTTATTTTTGTTACTGTCTTGTTCTACAGCTAGCAATATTCCTATTGTAAAAAAAGTGGAAGCTGTTCTAGATCCTTCATTATTTTCTGTGGTGCGATTTACTATTGCAACCGTTCCATTTATACCATTCATGTTCCAAACATGGAGGGATGCTGAAATTCGTATGGCAGGACTTGAATTAGGACTCTGGGTTAGTGGGGGTTATCTTTTGCAGGGTATTGGACTTCTCACTTCAGATGCAGGCCGCACTTCATTTATTGCAGCATTAACAGTAAGGTCTTCACTCTGTCTTGTTGGCAACATTGTCATGCAGCTCAATTTTTATTATACTAAAAGATTCAGGACATATTTGTTCCTGTGAATGTTGCAAATTGATTCTTAGCTCATTTTTTATGTTAGCATGAAGTTATAATGCATGATCGAGTTGAGTGAGTAGAAACCTGTTGGAGCATAAAATTTTGCATACCATCCTGAAAAGGTTGGCGTTATGAACAGGTAATAGTTGTGCCCTTGCTAGATGGCCTTTTTGGAGCAAGGATACCAAAGCTTACATGGTTTGGAGCTACGGTGGCCCTGCTTGGAATTGCCCTACTTGAATCAAGTGGATCTCCAGTTACTGTAAGAATTGACTTTTGGGTTCAATTGGATGATATAATTCTGGAAATTAGTGCAAAAAATGTCAGTTTGTTAAATTGGGATTGTTTTGAGTGTTCCACATATTGCTGCATCCTTCTAGAAAATAATGCAGCTTATGGTCTTGCATCCCGTATTTTTGTCTCTTTACAGATAGGGGATTTCTGGAATCTTCTAAGTGCCATATTTTTTGGTATCCATATGCTTCGGACTGAACATTTTTCTAGAAATACAAGGACGGACAAACGCCTAGGACTTCTTGGATATGAGGTATGTTCTCTCACAATATAGTGTAAAAAATATGCTAGACAATGTGCAAAATATTGAAGCTACAAAAATGTATTTTCTTTCTATATCATAACAGCCGTCCAACGGATCTGGGACTATAAAATGACTTTACTGTGCAGATTTTGGTGATAGCATTCGTGTCAGCTATCTGGTACTGGTGGGGTAATGACGCATTCAATTTTTATAATATGCATTTGGAGGATATAAATTGGACAGACTCGTGGCAAAAAGTGGTTGCTCTTCCTTGGTTGCCAATAATCTACACAGGATTTTTCTCAACTGGATTTTGTTTATGGGCAGAGGCAAGTAACAGAGACATGGTTGCGCATGGAATATGTCACACATATCCTCTTAGGTTATATATGCTAATAGTGGAAAATAATTTCTGCAGCTAGCAGCAATGCGAGATGTTTCAGCAACAGATACAGCCATAATTTATGGTTTAGAGCCTCTTTGGGGTGCAGCTTTTGCATGGATCCTACTTGGTGAAAGGTGGGGTCTAACAGGTTGGCTGGGAGCTATTTTAATTGTAGGTAAGTTCAATCTGAGAAACTATGGTATGCTTTCCAACATCTTCTTGATATCACACAACCCTTGTCCAGCTAGTCAAACATGTAATGGACCACAATCATTGCCTTCTGATGGATTAAACTTAAGCTAGATATGCAACTCTGAAGGTTTTTTTTAATAATCATAATGTGTTTACTACTACAAGAGGGTACACAAGTTTAGATTCTACCGACTTTATCTAAAATATTATCACATGCTCTTTCTTTCAGGTGGAAGCTTCACAGTTCAGCTATTTGGGTCGTCACCAGAGAAACTGTCAATAACATCCTCTAGAAGCCCATCTGAATTAAAGGAGAACAATAGTCAAGTTGATTATCAGAACACATTAGATGAAACAAAGCATAAGCCCAACTTTGATCTTACACAAAGGACTAGATCAAAGGATTCGAAGGGGTAAAAGACCTGCCACTTTTATGAGCAGCAAAGATGGCCTTTTAACGTGGTACACACATTTGGCAAGTGGAGATGGGCAAGCAACAACCGAGATTGATTATATTTTCAATTGATAAATGGAAAAGAGAAATTGTGTTTGTAAAGTCGGAATTGGTGTTTTCAGCTGCTGTGTTGCAATCTGACCACCTGTGCGACCCAGTATACGTTGTATGATCTTCCATGTAACACTTTGAGGCACATGTGTGCCGTTGTACCAAGCAACAATTTTTTTTCCCTTGATTGCACTGAATGTGGGTCACACTGATTTGTCAACTTGTATTAGGAGTTGAGTAGTCTTATCCAATGTAGTGGAAAAGATTGATAAATAATGCAATGTGGGTCACACTGATTTGTCAACTTGTATTAGCAATTGAGTAGTTTTTTCTAATGTAGTGGAAAAGATTGATAAATAATACAATTTTACTATTGGAACGCGTCAGATAATTTTATTATCAAAAATAATAAATCGAAGGTTACACAGTAAAGTGGCAGGTAAAAACACGGCACCATCGTTCACAACCCCCTTGTTGGTTGGGCAAAGCCAAGCAAGGGCAAAACTAAAAGCGAGCCCTCAAGACAACCGTGTTGGTCGGGCAAACCCCAGCAAGTAAAATAAAAAAATTAGAAAACCTAAATATTGTAATAGACGCAGAGGACAACAGAGAGAATTGCCGCCACCACTATGCCTTCACCGCCGCTACAGTCATCACCGTTACACCATCTCCATCGCTACAGTCGCTGTCGCTGTTGCTACAATGCCGACCAACTTGGAAATTGCAGCGTTCGTCGCATCGCAAAACGCTCGAAAACCAATATCCATGAACACCAAAATGCCCAAGACACAGTTACAAAAAGGCAAAAGCACAAACCATTCGACTCCTTCGACACTGCGACAATCACCAAACGACCCTGTCAATGCCATGGATAAACAACGACCCGATTGACAGTGACAAACGACAATTGCCATACCCAAGAAAAACAAGCAGACACTGAAAACGATTTTTCAAAGGAGCCTTGGCTCCCTGATTCTTCCTCTCTGGGACGTGGCGCCTTCATAGTCACGCTCCTCAGAACTGCATTGATGCAAGGCAAACTTTAGGGTTAGGGTTTCGGCAAAGGGAGGGAGCGAGCAAGCCTCCTCTATCTCCATCGACCTCGTCTAAAAACTCTAAATAATACAATTTTCTTTTAACTTCAATTAATATAATTTAAGTAGATTGTTAGATATATCCCTTGGTTGAAAACCCTACATGAATACATACATTATTAAAATCAGATTCAATTAAATCATGTTCTAAATTTAATTTAATAAATTGATTTTTCATTTTTAATACAAATGCGATACCATAACGTGGACGATCCACTAAATTTAAATTTTGATATTGAAGGCATGGAAACTAAATATTATTTCATTCAAAATGAATTCCTTCGAAGGATGTATGGGTGCGTATGATGAGCAAAATATGAAATGGTTTGGAAGATAATGAAGTGTACCAGTTTGCAATTTCATGAAGATGAAGGCTTAAGTGCTCTACAGAGGAGGTTCAAGTTTGAATGAGGGGCTGGGTAGTGGTAAGGGTATAATCAGCCATATAAAAAAAATGTTCTTTATGTAATAGATATATAATTAAGAATATAAAAAAATTCTTTATATAATAAATATATAATGTTAAAAGATAGTTTGAACTTCATAAAAAATTCATATAATATTTTTCCATTTTTATATTTAAAAAAAGAAGTAAATATACACTTAAGTTGGCTTTCATTCTTCTCTGGGGTTGAAGATTTACCCATTTGCATATGCTTTTCCAATTTTAATAAATTAAATTTTTATTTCAAAGTCATTAAAGCGAAATTACCTAATATCTCCATGATTCTTTCCATTTGGAGCTTGTTAAATTTGGAAATATGTTACATTGTTAACAAATCTTGACAATGATTCAGAAGATGATACATCATTGACATAGGAATGCCTTTTTTTGTATAATAAATAAGTAAAAATGATGAAAAGCATTCAGGGGACTGTTGAGGCAATGGATAAAGTTTGGCCTATCTTCGAGAAGAATGATCAAGACAACAACTATTCTATAATTGAATGAACGAGACAACACTCCATTGTCTTCTCACTTTAAGACAAGGGAATTGCAACTACAAAAGGTGTAAAGAATAAAGATTATCAGTAATATATGATATATTAGTATTGAGATGTTGGTAAAATATAGTTGTTTAATGAATAGTTGTTATGAAGTGTATAAGGTTATCAATAGGACCACTTGTTTTAAATACTCGACGATTTGACAATGATCTTGATAAAAAATTACTATTTAAAAAAAGAGTTGTTTTTAAAACGAATGGTATTAACACTGTTGGATTTCAAAATATATTTTGGCTCTACTAGGGTTTGGTTTTGGTAGCGTGCATGCTTGACCGTATTTCTGATGATTGTGATTGCATAATCTTGCTCCCCCATCTGTCACATTGCTGATCTTTTCAGATCAAGATAGGATTTTCGGTTTAAACATGCATTTACTGCGCTGAGTTGGCTCTCCCCTCCGCCCTTTGGGCGGCTTTTTTCACTTTGTTATAAATGGTTGCCGTCACTCATTCTGCATCATTTGATGTAGGAGTTATTGGTGGGAGCAATAGCAACAATGGCACCGAAGCAAGCATGGAAATTCGTTCTGAAGGTTTATCACGAGGTAATTCTCTTGAATCAGAGATGCCTGTGCCTGATGTAGTTTTAGAATTCCCTGAGTTTGATAAAGCTTGCAGCGATTTTGAAAACTTCACTCTTGTTGCATATTTTGTGGGTTGAATCCCCCTAGAGAGCCTCCTCAAACAGTGGGTTCATAACCATTGGCATAACCATGGGGTTAAATTGGAAGGTGTCCAAAACCTTACCAAGGGCTTTTTTCTATTTCGTTTCATTGGACCAGGGATTTTCAGGTCTCGGAGTAGGCCAAACTCAAAATCCTAGTTTGGATTGAGTTCCCTGGGTTGCCCTTACCCTTGTGGAATTTTATAGCCTAGCTTATCAAGCTGTTGGGGTGCATTTGCCATGAGCAGTCTAAATTTTATGCCACTCGCCCCCAACAAGGGGTCTGTGTTGAGATCGACCTTGATAAGGATCTCAAAGATTCCATTGATATTCAAGTCGGCGACAACCATTTTATGCAGTGAGTGATGTATATAAATTTGCCAAATACCTATTTTCATTGCCAGTCGTCTTCCCACATGATTAGGGAATGTCCCCTCATGGTCCCCACGTCAGCCATGCCCCAAGAATGTAATGGGTCCAACCCAAAGCCCTCAGCTGGCACTTTGGATGGGTGGACCACAGTCACTAAGCGCAAAAATGCTCCTGTTAGAGCGACAAACAAGGACAATGCTTCATGCCCTTCGCATGCCTTTGTTGCTACCTCTAGTCCAACTAAGTCCCATCTTCGCAACTTCAGCCACTGAAACCCATTTCATTCTCACCAAAAGCGGCCATTGCTATAGCCCCTACAATGGTCTCTACTACCCCTAGCCTTATTTCACAACCCCCTTTGGGGGTGACTGACTCGAATTATGTGAATCTTGTTACCTTCAGTCGTAAAGCTGATCTCGTAGCCCTTCACCTTCTGGTAAAGATGAATATGGGTCACATAAACGACAACCCTTTACCCTAGGAGATTTTAGAATCTCGACCGTTGCTTTCAATAGGTTTTTAGCCCTCTTAGACCTCACGGAAGAGGGAGATATGAATCTTGATAGTTCTCCATGCTAGTGTATTCATGGAATGTTAGAGGACTTACTAATCCGATGCGTAAGTATACGGTCAGGGACAATTATCAACTCTTTTCAAACATGAAGATATTATGCCTTCAAGAAGTCAAGATTTTCGACTTCATGCTTCAATTTGTGGCACACATTATCTGGCCTGGGCCCTATTATAGCGTGGAATTGCACCCTTGTGGGAGAATTTTTCAAGCTCTCCCACTTCTAGCTACAATATTGGAACAACCTCAGGTTTTGGGTATCCTGTAATGAGGTTGAATCTCAGGAGTAGGTCGACTTCCTCTTTGATACTCACCTAAAACTAATGCTAAACTAATGCTTCACAGGGAAAAGGGATCCTAAGGAAGTTAACTAGGGGATGCACCAAATTAAAAAATGGGGAACTCCCATAAGCTTGAATCCACACTAGATCTGTAGAGGACAATATTAGCTCACACAATCTCAAGATCAAGCTGATTGCATAAGTGTTTCATGGAAGAGGTTCAGGGAGCAATGAATAGAAACAAAGAGGAGTTTGAAGACTCACTAAAAGCTCACATTAATGGTAGAAAGAACACTAATCCAGACCTGCAAACAACATTGAAAACTCCCTAAACAAGGTTAGAAAGGACCATGGACGAGGAAGATTCTTCTTCACACAATGCCATAGTGCACAGCTCACCAAACACAGATTCAAGGCAAAAGATAGGTAAGGAAAATCCTATATTGCATCAAGAGGTAGTTCTTACAAATGCTTGACAGGGTCGAGCCTAATCAAGAGGAGCATACTTTACAATATCTCAAAAAATTTCCTAGTTCCTCTAAAATTTCCAAATCAGAGAGAACTAATTTCTTCAAATTTCAAATCGGAGAACCCTTTTAGCAAATGAAAAGAATGGGATATATAGAAGAGGTAAGAGAAATAGAGAGAGAAAGGAGAGGGGCACGTTGTCCATGATCATTGAATGAGCTCCACCTTTCAAGGGATGCCCCACCACCCCTTTGTCTAATCAGGGCAAGTCTATCATCAACATTTATCGTTCAATAGCTCTAGTTAGTTCCCAAGTTCTTCTCATTGGTTGAGAAAAGTGCACTAGAGGACAAGATTTTGTTTTATATGGTGAGTCATGATCCTTTCAAGGAGAAAATATCTTCAAAGGTTATGATCATTATTGAATGCTCCATCTGTTTCTCCAATCTCCCAAATTTGCTCCGTGAAACTTGCCATACCTTCCACTTGGCTTCATTATGAGGACAAGGTCCTCATATTTTAAAACTGACAGAGCCATGTCATGTGTGCTTTGAATGGCAGTTTGTCAAAAGCATGGCTCGGGCCACTCTTTTCCTTAATCACATACCTTCTCTATGCTTTGGGACCTGAACCTGAATTAACTATAGGCTGAAAACCAATCAAGATTATTGGTTTTCATATAGTTATAATAGACGACACTCTACCCGATGCTTGGTCTTTTTTCGTCCGTTGATCTCCTTGCTAGATCTTGACAAGTGTCAAGCTCGCGACAATCTTAATGAACCTTTTGAATACTTGATCAAAGGCAATAACTACTTGCAGGGGCTCAAACTTGACGTTTGCGGGCCCATCATTAATTCCTTCAGACTTTTCCTTCGAAAGAATTTCCTCGGGCTATTTGTTTCAGCCTTTTGTCTTTGGACTTTTTGCTTGGACCCCTCAGAACTTTGAAAGTGACCTTTCGGAATTCTTGAAATGGTCTTTCGAAAAAAGTGTTTGACTCTTTGCGAAGGGAGAGTACCCTATGGATTTTTCTATTTTGAACCATTTCTCCCAAAAAGTACCCTTCAAAAAAACTATTTGGGGACTTTGCTTCGAAAAGTACCCTTTCCCCAAGAAAAGAGTCTTTGGAACATTTCTTTTAGACAAATTGTCCGAAAGAATTCCAACACTTGGTCAAAAATAAAATTCCTGAAGAGAGAACACAGTCCCATATAAAGTCTGAAAGAATGAACAAGAAAGACTTAATCGAAAAAGAGACTTTGCACTTAGCTTTTTAGCTTGCAGGCTTATCCTTGAACACTACTGCTGGATCCTTAGAAAACCTTGCTTGGATCCTCTCTATTTACAAATGTTGGATCCATTTATACGCCTTTGATCCACTACCTCATGAAACCATGCAAGAGCTTTATATGTGGGCCAAAAATAGCCAACATATTTGGCGACTCTCAAGGAAGCATGCCTGCTATGCAAGAGAACTTAAACCAATTGGTCAGAGTCTAATCCATTAGATGTATAGTATCCATTTGTGTTCAACACATTGCCCTGGTGCCAATCCTGCTCTAACCTCTCTTGAAACAAAAATAAGGGCCCAAAAGAACAAAGTAGAACATATTGCCCAAGGTGAGATAAGGGATTGAATAAGGCATGCAGCTTCTTGACCCTTGGTCTTGATGCCTGCTTCTTCTTTGTTGCAACTATCAGCTTCTTTGTCATTATGCTCAATGAAAACCAGGAAAATCCAACAAGGTCAACTATGTGAATCTAGATAGTCTCAAATTCTTCATATGGCTCCTTAACTGTAACCTCCAATGGTGGCTTACTAAGGCATACCTCTTTGATTTCTAAGGTGTCCTTAGTAATACTGGGCTTATTCTTTATTTCATGTTTTTTATGTTCTTCAAGGAGCTGAAGCCCTAAAATAAGTCCATGTCTGCAATGAAATCTTGAGGTGGTAGAGTTGAAAGACTACCCATTCCATCCCCTTTGATTTGCTTGACAAGATTGCTCTCCTTAGATGTAACTAGACCATAGTTGCCTTGGAGAAGAAAATAGCTGGCTCTCAAGATCTCTAACAAGTCCTCAAATGAGCCTTTTGATTAGTAACCTTTGGATGATCCACAAGTTCATCAGTTTGATCATTAATTTCATTCATTTCCTCATCCTTTTTATAATGTGGTAGTTTGTCCAAGGAATTAACTGCCTTAACCCCCTCATTATCAACATAAAGTGGTAGCTTTACATCCTCAATAGTTAAGTATATTTCATGCACAACTATAAAAGAGTCTTCAATATGTTCCCCTTCATTCAAGAAGGTTGAGTTGATTTTTTGTTTACCAAGGGGGGGGGCTATGGTGATTTCTTCCTCATAGTTACTCATGACATCCTCTTGCTCAGCCACTTTGGATGCATCATCTTTGTTTTCCTCATAGAGGAGAGGTTATTTCTCAAAGAGTGGCATAATATATTCTTGAAAACACTCAACAAGGTGACAAAGGTTTAGGGAAGCTACCATAGGTTCCTGATTTCATTCCTAAAGTTGATCTAATTGGATCACCTTCACCTCCTCTTCCTGATTCTTTGTCTCTTGAAAGGCTCTCCATGAAGGAAAGGCTTTATGATTTTGAGGGGAAAGGAGTGGAGGCTGCAAGGTCTCTTGTTTGACTTCAAGAATCACTACCTTTTCCTTCTTCTACTCATTGCTCTGAATGGATTTCCAAGATGGGAAAGATAGAGGCTCTCCTTTGACCTTCTGATTCTACATTTCCTCTTCTTTCCTTGTCTTCACTTCTAACTCTCTGATTTGTTTTGCTATGTTCTCTCAAAATAGCTCCTCCTTAAGGTGGTGAGGAATAGGAAAAGGTTGTTAAAGAGGGATGATGGAGGTTTGTAGGGGTTCATATCCTTCTTTGTCTTGGACTCTTAATTCCAGATCTACCTTCTCTTGCCCACCCCATGACTTTACCACTTGGTTCTAGCTTGGAACATTGAAGGATTTCATAAGGGGTTCTTGGGGAAGAATGGAGCCTTGGATCTTAGTAGCAGGCTATTCTACAACAAGCTCTTCATTTTTTTGATAGCTCCTTTGAATAGATTTCCAAGAAGGAAAGGTTAGAGGAACATATGAAGGTTCAAAGGAGCACTTGAAATGGTCACTTGAGGAGGAATGTGTTGTTCCCAAAATCTGTCACTCATTTTTGGGACAACATATGAACTATGTTTGGTCCTACAAGCCAAAAATTTCTCTCTTCCCTTTGTAGAGTTAAATACTCTACATTTTATTTTGAGTTTCGATTGTGCGCTCCAAGTTTTGTCCCTGTGTGTTTTAGTTTCGAGGCAGTAAGGGTTATGACACAAGGCGTGGGTCTTTCATTTTGTGCGGGTTTTTCTTTTTTGTCTAAATCTCAAAGTTAAGCAGCAGTTGCCAAGTGTCATCTACCAGGACATTATAATTTGTTTCCAAAAATTAGTGGAACATGCCACGTGTCCCATTATAACTCAATGGAGCATGACAAGTGGTTGCATCTGCATTTCAAGTTTCTTATAAGTTTCAAAGCTTCTTTCAATAAGCTTCTCTCAGAGTCCCATGGAGGGCGCCAAGTGGCAACTGTGGAAGGTTGTAATATGTTTTTCTAAATGTAGCAGAAGTCGACACATGTCCTTTATAAATCTCGGTGGAAGCCACCAAGTGTCAACATCCACAGTTTCTTCTTTTTATTTCATTATTGAGCAAAGACTATGGTGGGCCCCGAGTGAGTTGCTAAATTTTAGCGGAGCGTGCCAAGTGTCATCGTCCGTGTGAATCCAAATGAGTCTCAAATGTTTCTATAGTGTTTCTAAAGCTCAGCAAAAGTTGCCATGTGTCATCTTCCACAAGGCTCTCCAAAGGTATCTAAAGCTTTTATAAGTTAAGCAGATGCTGCCAAGTGTCCTCGCCTATTTCATAGTGAGAAATGCCATGTGTCACTTGTTAAGATAAGCAAAATAGTGCCACATGTCCCCATTCCCCTTTTGAAGCTGCTCAGGCAAGAAGTGTTGTGGGTCCCATTTTCTGTAAGTTGATAAAATTTCAAAGTAGTGGACTGTGACAGATGTCAAAGACGGAGCACTCCCAATACAAAGACACGGTAAAAAGGTTCAATAGTTCAAAGGTTCAATGGCTTCTTGGTTCAAGCAGTCAAAATACTTAGAAAAATAAAGAAAGATTGAACCGTTGAATCATTGAACCTTGAACTAAAAAGGTTCAATAGTTCAAAGGTTAAAAGGTTCAATGTGGTTGGTTCAAAGGACAGCCCCAAAGCTGAAAGAACAAGTGCCCTTGCATAGGACAGTGAACTAAGGGAAGATGCCCTTGCGGAGGGCAGGGAACATTGGTTCAAAGATAAAGAGAAAGCGATGGAACAAAGGATGAACCAATTAGTCTCTAACCATTGAACCAAGAACTATATCCATATCATCCATATCCAAAGAGTTCAAAAGGTTCAACGGTTCAAAGGAAGCGCCAGACAGAGCAAGGAAGTGATTGAACCAAGGAAGTGACGAAACTAAGGAGCTGAGAAGGCCACCCAATCCTTTTTGAACTAGCGACCAATGATGTCCTCGCGAATGTCAAATTTAAGGTAATGAAATATTCGCTAAATTTCAAATGTGGCATAGAACTTGAAAATTAAACTTAGCAACCAGCTGGAGAAGGAGCTGAAAAAGTTGGCAGAAAGGGAAAAGATAGCTTGAGAGCTCAAATCACATCAGAAAGAGGGAAAGACTAGAATATATGTGCATGAGTTATTCCAGTAGGTGGAACAGTCTACAAAGTAGATATTTGAGCCTGCAAACATTAAAGGCATGGCCTATTTATCTCCCTTAGAGTAAAGGCAAAGTGGATAGCTGCACAGATATCAGGTGATAGACCAGATGACTCAGGCCCAGGAGAAGACATTTGAGATGAATTGACATGCCATAGTTAAGGCAGCCACCCTATTATAGTATGGCCCCATGACAAAATTGACATAATGCATTCAAGGCATTGAATGCAACATGGCCCGTTCCATGGAACAAAGTGCCAAGCCTTTCTTGGCTTCTATATAATGTAATCTCTTATTATATGCAAAGGAGATCTCTCGGTTATAGAAGCAAAACTTTGCCAAAATTGAAAGGCGATTACTCAGACTTTGAGCTTAGATTGTTAATCATATTTATTTGTTTGAATGAGAAAGCAAGTTACTTTCAGACTTTGTGCTGTTATAGCTTGTGTCATTTTAGGAGATTGTTCTTATGTCTATCTTTTGAATGTGTTCTTGTCCAGTTAATGAAATAAGCATAAACTTGTGGAAGTAATCTATAAGGTGTCCTAAAGCCAATTGTGGGAAGACTTTGTGTTGTCTATAATTGCATTTAGTGTGTTTGTCTATTTTTTGTTCCTGTGTAAAGGACCTTGGGACGACTTTGTGCCCTCATTGTCCTTCATATTTCACTCTTGGGCAGTTGAGGTGGAGACTTTGCGCTACACCTCAGTCTGCTGGTTACTACGCCCTTGTTACCAGTTACTTGTCACTACCTAAAAGAACTCCTACTGTTTCCTGCAAGACCACTTCTGATTTAAAAAGAGAAGTGCCTTCAGTGTCTTCACCAGGATTTCTCCTTTGCTTATGAACATCATCTCTTACAAAAAAGAGAGATGGGTGGTGATATCCTACCCCTGAGTGTTATTTTTTGCATATATATATAGTATATATCTCCACATAGTTATAAAGGAACCTCCCCTTGATGAGAGGAGAGATTTGCCCCATTTGATGTGTAAACTCGCACATCTAGACGACCAATCTCCCTATGATGTGGTTGAAGAGACCTATTTTGCTCATTAGCTAGTTGGTGATAAAATATTCACCCAACAGAATGGATGGCATATAAGAAGGTTGAGGTGGTGTATATGTAGGCACAAAAAGTTGGTGAGGTTGGCCCTGCTATTTCTCAAGTCCTTTCAACTTGTCCTCAATGCTTTGAATGTAACTGCCTATATCCATCATGTCACCTGTGAGTTTGTTCCAATTTGTTCTCTCAACTGGGGCTATTCTGCTTTTATTTTTCCTTATGATCCTCTCACATAATGGATCTAGTGAGTAGGGACATTTTGACCATAACATTTTTGTGAGCACAATTTTAGAGCATGCTTGTCAAGGCTTATTAGAGTCTGCCTTAGTGTTGATATGGATGGCACATGATAGGGTTGACAAGGAGAAATATTATGATGGACTTGTTATCCATAAGAGGGATCAGGGAAATATTCTTGTATATATGGATCATGAAGAATTCACCAAGGTTCATCATAGCCTTAATAGGGGTCTTGATAGGGTAGATAGGTGTTATATAAATTGTGAGGACCAAATTGTGACTGTTGATAAGGAGGTGGATAAGAGGGATATTCAACATAGCTATTCATATTAGCCTCATATGTCAAGTGAGATGTAAGAGCTAATTAAAATCTACAAAGAGACAAACTTGGTCTGCTCATAAACATAAGCTTTGATTTGGAGCCACCATTGGTGTTAATTACTTTCTTCCAAAAGCTGATAGAGGAGAGACACACCAACAATATTTTTGACTTTGGTCCCACTAGGCGTGCCAAAAATTGTTGTAGTAAAATCGCACCCTTGTGGGAGAAATTTTTAGGCTCTCTCACTTTCAACAACAATATTGGAACAACCTTAGGCTGTGGGTATCTTGTAATGAGGTTGAACCTCCGGAGTAGGCCAACTTCCTCTTTGATGCTCACCTAAAACTAATGTTTCACAGAGAAAAGTGTTAGAAAGGGAAAAGGGCTCCTAAGGAAGTTAACCAGGTGATGCACCAAATAAAAAAATGGGGAACTCCCATAAGCTTGAACCCATACTAGATCTGTAGAGGACAATATTAGCTCATACAATTTCAAGATCAAGCTGATTACATAAGTGTTTCATGGAAGAGGTTTAGGAAGCAATAAATAAAAACAAAGAGGAGTTTTAAGACTCACTGAAACCTGACATTAATGGCAGAAAGAACACTAATCTAGACCTATAAACATCAATGAAAACTCCCTAAATAAGGTCAAAAAGGAGGACCATGGACAAGAAAGATTCTTCTTCACACTGCCATAGTGCACAGCTCACCAAACACAGATTCAAGGCAAAAGATAGGTAAGGAAAATCCTATATTACATCAAGAGGTAGTTCTTATAGATGCTTGACAGGGCCGAGCCTAATCAAGAGGAGAATACTTTACAATGTCTCAAAAAGTTCCCCAGTTCCTCTAAAATTTCCAAATCAGAGAGAACTAGTTTCTCCAAATTTCAATCAGAGAACCCTTTTCCAAATGAAAAGAATGGGATATATAGAAGAGGTAAGAGAAATAGAGAGAGAAAGGAGAGGGGCACATTGTCCATGATCATTGAATGAACTCCACCTTTCAAGGGATGCCCCACTACCTCTTTGTCCAATCAGGGCAAGTCCATCATCACCATTTATCCTTTAATAGCTCCAGTTAGTTCCCAAGTTCTTCTCATTGGCTGAGAAAAGTGCACTAGAGGACAAGAGTTCATTTTATATGGTGAGTCGTGATCCTTTCAAGGAGAAAATATCTTCAAAGGTTTTGATCATTATTGAATGCTCTAACTATTTCTCCAATCTCCTAAATTTGCTATGTGAAACTTGCCATACCTTCCTCTTGGCTTCATTATGAGGACAAGGTCCTCATATCTATAAACTGATAGAGCCATGTCATGTGTGCTTTGAGCGACAGTTTGTCAAAATCATGGCTCGAGCTACTCTTTTCATTAATCACATACCTATTCTATGCTTTGGGCCCTGAACCTGAATCAACTATAGGTTGGAAACCAATCTAGATTATTGGTTTTTCTATAGTAATAATAGACGACACTTTTCTTGATGCCTATTCTTTTTTCATTTGTTGATCTCCTTGCTAGATCTTGATAAGTGTCAAGCTCGCGAAAATCTTGATGAACCTTTTAAAAACTTGATCAAAGGCAATGGCTACTTATAGGGGCTCAAACTTGATGTTTGCAGACCCATCATTAATTCTTTCAACTTTTATTTGGACCACTTCTTTGGACTTTTCTTTTGGAAGAATTTCCTTGGGCTATTTGTTTCGGCCTTTGGTCTTAAAATTTTTTGCTTGCACCCCTCAAAAATTTGAAAGTGACCTTTCAAAATTCTTGAAATGGTCTTTTGGAAAAAGTGTTTGGCTCTTTGCGAAGGGAGAGTACCCTTTGGAAAAACTGTTTGGGCACTTTGCTTTGAAAAATACCCTTTCCCCAAGAAAAGAGTCTTCAGAACCTTTCTTTCAGACAAATTATCTAAAATAATTCCAAAACTTAGTCAGAAACAAAATTCTCGAAGAGAGAACACTTAGTCCCATACAAAGTCTAAAAGAATGAACAAGAAAGACTTAACTGAAAAAGAGACTTTGCACTTAGCTTTTTAGCTTGCAAGCTTATCCTTGAACACTACTGCTGGATCTTTAGAAAACCTTGCTTGGATCATCTCTATATGCAAATGTTGGATCAATTCATACGCCTTTGATCCACTGCCTCATGAAACCATGCAAGAGCTTTATATGAGGGCCAAAAATGGCCAACAGGGCCATCTATTAGGCCACTCATCTTGAGTCTGGCAGAGGAGGAGTTGTAGCTTTATTTATGCTAGAGTTGTCCCAACACATCATTTCATGGGGGTCTAACCCCTCAAATCATGTGGTTTGGGGATGATTTTTGATTTTGACAACTGAATAATTGGGTTAGTAAACCTTTACGCTTCTAATGATGTTGTTGAGCGTACCTTATTATGGAGATGGCTAGCTGATTCGCTTCCAGATGCTCACTAGATCCTTTGTGGTGATTTCGATATGATAGAATCACCAGAAGATAAAGGATGGTGTCTTATGAGGTGGTGTGTAGGGGAACGTGAGGCATGGTTCTATCTTTGAAACAAACTTGGGGTGTTATACTCCAATCACCATCGGTGGAAAGATTCTCACTCACCTTGGTTCACATGGTCTAATTTTTGCCAAGGTGAGGATAGGGTGCTCAAAAGGCTCGATCGAGCTCTGTTAGCCGAACAAGATCTTTTTTATTTTGTGCCTATACAAGGCCAACCTATCTTGGCTATACTAGAAACCTTTATGTTTGACCATCACCCCATTTGATTCAATGTTGAGTGGACTACTCCTCAAGTTCGAGCATAGATCACCCAATTTTACCTCAACACTGCCATCTCAAGCATGAGCGTACCTTGAATCACATTGTCCATATCTAAAACCTTGCTCCAAGACCCACCAGGTCTATTGGATGGATTATGTGGTGGTATGATTCTATCAAACATACTACCAATTTCCTTATAATACATGCCAAATAGGCTGCCTCTTTTAGATGATGTATCATCATGCCACCAACAAAAAAATTAATCAGAGCCTCCCAGGGGCTTGAAGCCTCACCTTTCAATATGCAATTACAGGCTCACACTGTTAGCTAGAAACATAAACTCTAAGTTGTTGAAGCTTACAATGCCAGAGGAGCTCAGCTACGTGCCATAATGCATTAGCTCAAAGTAGGTGACAAAGTGACCAAGGAATTTTTTTCCCTACTTCGGTCTAGACAAGCGACCGATAGGATCAAGGCCATTAAAGGTGCAGCTGGGCACCTAACCAAATTACCTGAGCTGCTTCAAGAATTTTTTGCTCACTATCAAGAGATGTTCACCTCTCAACTACATACTGCTGGTAGACAAGATGGTCTCACCCATTGTTTGGGTGTTGTTCCTTGTAAGTTTTTAGAGGCCCAAATAGTGGCTTGTGATCAACCTCTAGTCTTAATGATCTTAAGGAAGCTGTTTCACAAATGGCCATTGACAAGGCTCCTATAATTGAGGGGTTTCCTTGTGAGTTTTATCATTCTTTATGGGACACCATGGGCCCTGACCTTCATAAGGTTTATCTTGAAGCTTTGTATACCAATTCTTTGGGGACTCTCATAAATCAAGGCAATGTTAAGTTCATGCCCAAAGCTAAATACCCAGAAGTACTGACCAATTGGAGGCCTATTACTTTATTTAATGTATCCTTAAGATCATTGCCAAAGTTTTAGCCCTTAGGATCAAGCATATCCTTCCTCTGGTTGTAAGGAGTGAACAAATGGGATTCATTCAAAATTGTTATATCCTGGACAATGTGATAGCTGTTTGGGAAGGCATGGAGTGGGCTAGAACCTCCAATCAGAAAGCTCTTTTTGTCAAGATTGACTTTGAAAAAGCCTATGACCATATAGAATGACCCTTTATCATGGCCATGTTGTAGGGTCTTGGCTTTGGACTGAAATTTGTGCACATTGTTAACATGCTCTTTCAGGTTGTTGGAGCTTGCATCACCATAAATGGTGCATAGTCTCATAGATTTGAGCTTCACAGATCGATCAGACAAGGATGCCCACTTACCCCTGCCCTTTATGTGTTTGTTGAAAAAGGTTTTAATTATATTTTAGATGATTATACTTTAGGGGGCTGGTTAAAGGTATCTCTCTTCCTACCTTGGATTGTCAATTGGTTAATGGTCACTTTGTGGATGACTCCTTTCTTACTCTTCAAGAAGATGAAGAGTCAGTTAGGAATGCCATGCATTGCCTAGATATTTTTTGTTTGGCTTTAGGATCTTCCATTCAATGGAAGAAGATCCAATGTTACAGATAGTCTCTATCTCCTAAACCCCCTTGGCTTGAGGGTTATCAATGGTAATGGATCTTCCTAGGCATTTAGTTTAAATTCCTTGGCATTTCTTTTGCCTTTCGAGCCTCCCTTGCTGATATTTGGTCTTATGTCATACAAAGGGTTGAAAAGAAAATTACCTATTGGATTGCTAAGCCTCTTACTCTGGTTGGGAAATTTTAGATTTGCACTAAAGTCTTGATTGCTACTCATGTTTATTACTCTTCCTGTTGGGTCCCTTCTAATGCCTCCTGTGCCAAGTTGAAAAAGTTGCTTTGTGACTTCCTCTAGGCCAATTTTGAAGGCCATCAAGGGTTTCATAGAGTGTCTTGGGTCATTTGTTTTAGGCCTAAGGAAGCAGGTGGTCTTGGCTTTATTGACATTAAACTTTAGGGCATTGCTCTCAATGTCAAGTGGATTATAAGAGGCTTGGAAGGAGATGAAGCCTGGAAGATATTTATCTGAAACTGCATAGCTCAAGGATCTGCTCTAGGTAGGAAGGCATGGCAGGGTCTTGAATTGCACACCCTTCTCCTCAATCCTGTGCCTATCAAAATCTCTAGCTCTTTTGTCATACAAAGCATATGGAAGACCTGGGAGAAACTCAAGTCTCACCTGGTCTGGGTTGGAGATGGATTCATGAATGGTCTCTTTATTAATTCTCAATCTCTCTGGTGGTCCCCTATGATCAATTTCCACAATGTTCCCTTTGTCATGGTTCCTTGGATAAAAAGTCTTAGGATTTTTAAAAAGGGTATTAAGCACATTGAAGATCTTTTTTGTAAGATCTCTCGAGACTAGGTGCCTTGGAATATTGTGAAAGCTAGGTTTTAGGTTAACAAAGAAGATAAAGATTCTATTTTGGAAATTCAGAATGTCATACCTGGTGGGTATCTGCATAAAATTGGAGTGTCCTCTCTCACCCCATGGTGGAAGGATTGGAATTGGCCTACAACCACTCCTTTTTGTTGTTATGTCCCTAGGTTGGGATATAATCTTCTAGCTCCCCAACATATTGATACTGAGGCGCTCAACAGACGTTGGAGTCTTACCTCTCTTCACCATGTCTAGATGAGGAGATTTAATAATATTTGGTGGGTTATATTGGAACCTAAAAAGGCATATTTTCTTTGGTGCATTATGTATCAAGGGCTCCTTGTTGGAGACCGATTCAAGCATATGGGGGTTCCTAATCCCATATGCCATGCTTGCCACCGATTAGAAACCATTAAACACCTTTTTTTATTTTGTCCCCATGCTTAGTCTGCCTGGAGATGGATTTATTCTCTTTTTAAACCCTTCAGACCCAAATTCTTCACCTAGAAAATGGCTCTCTTGAGGCACTCGACCTTGCTTCTTGCAAGATACAACATATTTTTTGCACTGATATTTTATTTTAGATCTGAAAGTCTAATAATAAATCTTGTTTTAATCAAGAAGCTATGAAAATTGGGTTTTAAATTTATAACAAAATTAATGTGATCTCCAATGTTACCCTTCAGATCCAGAGCTAGATGGAGAAAGTGCCGCTACCATTTACCATTTATAAGAGCTGCTAGATCACTGGGGGAATGCCCCTTATGCTGTTAGTCAGGAGCCACCCGATCACACTCCTCCTCGAGGATGTGGTAGAGTCAGACATTCTTGGTCTTGAAGCTATAGGTGCTAGAGTTAGAGGAGCTTCTCTCCTCACTCTCTCTGGCCATCTCCTGGGCATGAATCGTCTCATCATGATAGTGGTAGTAGAGGAGGCTGGGCGGCTCCCTAGCAGGACAAGTTCTCACACTTGGCACTTACTATTTCTCTACCTCGATCGAATTTTGAGTAACTGTAGCAAACTCAAGAGGAACATAATGATGGGTGGGAGCCTCTTACATTGGATAAGGACCCTGTTATTGATGGGGGGTGGGGAGGGAAGCCTTAGGACCCTCCATTGCCTTTGCCACCTGCTACCATGTTCGCTACTGCTACTTAAGGAGTTGTTTTTTATGTTGTGCTTTATCCTTTTTTTGGTTGTTAGCGCACATGTGTTAGTTCTGTTGGTCGATATGGCCTTCTAGTTGCTTCTGCTACTTTTCTGGGACTTTTTTAGCTCGATGTGGTTTTTGGGGTGTGACTTTTCCACCCGTGTTTTTTGTATGACTAGATGTATTTTATTTTGTAAAGTCTTTTTTTTTAATAAAGTGCACTTTTCAATTAAAAAAATGAATGGTATTAAGTGAAAGGCAACATGTCTAGTAGAATAGGGTTACTCTATATCACTTTTGCTTACTACTTTTACGTGTGGTGAATGTGAATAGTTAGTACATATAACCAAACACATCGGTTGTTTATGTGAGAAAGGTGTTAGGGGCTCTTCCAATTAAATAAGTCTACTTCAAATCATAAACTTATTTTCCATTTATTGTTTGACTTAAGCAACTCTTAATGAAAGGTTCTTGTAGTGGCTAATTAAAATTGTATTGTATCGGTAAGGCTAAAATTGTTAGAAATATTGTCATTGATGTCAAAGGTCTAGCATTATTGGTGATAAAGGCCTCATTGCATTCAATGATGTTTGTAATAGTTATATCTTGGCTAATGTGTGTTAATATTTATTTAATATTAATGAATATATTTTTGGTTGCATATAAGTCAAAAGAAGGGCCCATGGAGAAGTCAAAGAGTCACAGGGTAAAGACAAAAGAAGAATGGGACGTATTTTCCCATGAAGAGTCATTTTGAGGAATTCCAAGAGTCACCATGTGAAGACAAAAAAAGAAGGCCACAATTTCTCATGAAAGAACACTTTGAGGAATACGAAAAGTCACCAAGATAAAGACAAAAGAGGAAATGATGCTTTTGCTTATGAAGGGTCACCATATGACTTTTCAAATGCAAGGATACGAAGGGTCATACAAGTTTGGCACCATTTTCCATGAGGATTTAAGGGTCACAAAGGGTGAAGGCCAAAGGTCATTTACAATGATATAAATAAAGGCTTGAGAAACTATTTGTAATATGTGAGATAGAGTTTGATTTGTAATTTTTATATCTAGCTTAAAAGAGAAGAGGAGAGAGAGGAAAGAGATATTGTAATGAACTATCATTTGTTGAGATAGCAACATTGAGAGATAGTTGTGTGATATACACAAAGGGGTTGGTGCTCCTATAAGTTGGTGCTCACGAATAGTTGTTGTGTTGGTGCTCAACAAAGGGGTTAGTGCTCCTGTGGGTTGGTGCTCACAAATAATTGCTATGTTAGTGCTCAACAAAGGGGTTGGTGCTCCTATGGGTTGGTGCTCATGAATAATTGCTATGTTAGTTCTTAGCAAAGGGGTTGGTGCTCCTATGGGTTGGTGCTCATGAATAATTGTTGTGTTGGTTCTCAGCAAAGGGGTTGGTGCTCCTGTGGGTTGGTGCTCATGAATAGTTTCCGTGTTGGTGCTCAGCAAAGGGGTTGGTGCTCTTGCAAGTTGGTGCTTGCGAATATTGTAGTTTGAGTTGGTGATCATTCATATACTTGAGATTGTTCTCTGTGGTTTATCCCATATTGAGTTTCCACGTTAAATCTGGTGTCTCTCTCTATCTTGTGTAGTGTTTATTATTTCAATTTTATTGCATATCTTGAATGTATGGTTAAATGGAATTTGATTAAATAAAAGTTTATAAGATCTATGATATACTGATTCACGCCCCCCTCTCAGTATATCCCGTGCTTAACAATTGGTATCAGAGCAAGTTTTTTTTGAAAAAAATTTACAACTTGAAGGTAGATTGGGAAAGCACAAGATGGACAAGCACTAAAGAAGGCGAATCAAGAATTGAAATATGTGGTTGAAGCTCTTAAGGAACATGTGTGTATCTTGGATTCTAAGTTGACTATAGAAGCAAAAGAAAATAATATATTTATTCAGGATCTTAAGAATCATCTAGAGGTCACAAATTCAAGTTTGAAATCAAAATAAGAAGAGATTTTATTCATGGCCATACATGAAGATGCCTCTGCAAGCAAAAGTATAAATGATCAAGAAGAAGAGGATGAAGCTGAAGTGAATTTAGAAGGAGAACTCACTTATGCCTTAGAAGAGTTAAAATCTGTTGAAAAGAAGAATCAAAGATTGAAGCGTCAGATCGAGAAAAATAAAAAGGAGTTAAAGGAAATAATTGAAGATCTACAAGCACACTTTGAAGAAGCCAAGAAGAATGAAGAAGATCTAATGACACAATTGAAAATAGTAAAAAAAAATGTGAAAGGTGAGTTATTGAAATTACTTCTTTAAAAGCAGATCTTGATAAAATAAATAAAGCAATCAATGATTCAAAATTTGAGAATAATACTAATATGTTGAATAAAATATTAGAAATCTAAAAGGCAATATCATATAAGACAGGTATCAGATTTGAAAAGAAAAAGAGCTATGTTGAAGCTCTTACAAAAAAGGAAACAAAAAGGGAAGAAGTGAAGAATACATAGGACATCTCAAACAAAGAAGGCTAGAGGAAACAAAGCTACAAAAGGCAATCAGGTTAGAGATACACAAATAGGTCCTATTTTTATGATTACTATTTTTATTGTAATGGTTATGGTCATAAGAAATTAAAATGTCAAAAAAGAGCTAACAGTTTTAGAAATAAAGAGAAAGAAAGTCATGTAGAGTCAAGCAAAAGCTACAACTCTTTTGCTCCTCTATCAAGCTTTGATGAAGAGGCCATAATATGTTACAAGTGTAACAACTTCAGAAAAATAGCTCGGTACTGTAGAATCATGTTTGAGTCAATCGAGAAGGACCAGAGTTTCAAGGCTCCATTCGTCAAGAAGAAAGTTCAGACATGTTCATGACAGAAATAACCCAAATATTCTATGTTAGTTCAGACAACTTTGCATCCAAGAAATGAAGAAAACCATGATTCATTGATAGTGGATGTTCGAGGCACATGATAGGAGACAAGAACAAGTTCATAAACTTGAAGAAGATCAATGGTGGCACATTAAAATTTGGAGACAATACTATTGGTAGAATTACTGAAAATGGTACACTAAGTCTGGATAATGGTAGAACTAAAACTAAAAATATTTTATATGTATAAGGTCTTAAGCATAATCTTTTGAGTGTAAGTCAAATGTGTGATCAAGGGCACACACTAAATTTTTATGCAGAAGGTTGTGAAATTAGAAGAAAAGATTTAAATGTATTGGTTGCAGATGCTCAGAGAATAGGATATAACTTGTATATGCTATCAGACATCAAAGGTCAAAGATGTTGTTTGATTCAGATTGAAGAAAGTTGGCTATGGCATTGGAGAATGGGGCACATAAATTTTGACAATATTGTCAACATCAACAAAAATCAAGTAGTTAAAAATCTTCTAAAGATTACAAAGTCATCTGACACGCTTTGTGAACCTTATCAGCATGGGAAGCAAGCTAGAAGGTGGTTCAAAATAAAAGAGTACTTGACTACTCAGATGCTAAAGCTTGTTCACACTTATCTATGAGAACTCAAAGTACTCAAGGTGAGAAATATTTCATGTTGCTTATTGATGATTTTTCATGTATGACTTGGGTAATGTTTTTAAAGAAAAAATCAGAAGCTTTTAGACATTTCAAAGCATTCAAAGCATTAGTTGAGAATGAAACCAACTTAAATATTAAGTGTTTAAGATTAGATCAAAGAAGAGAATTCATGTCAGATCAATTTATTGAGTTTTGTGAAGATCATGGAATAAAGAGACATTATTCAACAACCAAAACTCCACAGCAAAATGGAGTAGTTGAACAAAAAAATAGAATAGTTTAGGAGATGGCGAGGACAATGCTAAATGAATCCAAGATAATAGATAAATATTAGAGAGAGGTGGTTGATACAATAGTGCATATTCAGAATAGGGCATTATTGAGAGTCAATAGTGACAAGACTTCTTATGAGCTATGAAAAGATAAACCAACAACAGTCGATTATTTCTGAGTTTTTGGTAGCAAATGCTTCATAAAGAGAACTGATGAAAAACTTGGTAAGTTTGAATCCAGAGCAGATGAAGGTATATTTCTTGGTTATTCTTGAAACATTAAAGCTTATAAATGTTATAACAAAAGAACTAAGAAAATTGTTGAAAGTGCAAGTGTCAGGATAGAAGAAGATGGAACACAAAGAATCAGTGATCCAATAGACATTCCTGAAATCATTGAAGAGGAAGATTTTGAAGAAATAGATGAAGATAAAGAGAAGGAAAAAAAAGGAACCAAAACTCCATCCAAATATGTTCAGATAAATCATAATAAAAGTGACATCATTAGGGACATATATAAAGAAATTCACACCAGAAGAATGATGGTAAGTGAATCTGAGCAAGTTAATTTATCTTTGTTATCTAAAATTCAGCCTAAAACTTTTTCAGAAGCTAGACATGATAAGCATTGAGTTAAGGCTATGGATGAAGAATGAAATCAAATAGAAAAGAATGATACTTGAGAATTAGTGCCTAGACCAAAAGATCACAATGTGATAAGAACAAAATGGGTTTATAGAAATAAGTTGAATGAAAGTAGAGAAGTGATAAGATTAGTATGTAAAGGATATGCTCAAATTGAGGGAATAGATTTTGAAAAAACTTTTGTACCAGTGGCAAGGTTAGAGGCTAGTAAAATGTTTCTTGCATATGCAGTGTTTAAAAATTTTAAAGTATTTTAGATGGATGTCAAATCTGTCTTCTTAAATGAGAATCTTGAAGAAAAGGTCTACATTGAGCAGCCTGAGGGATTTATTCTCCTAAATATTAGTAACCATGTATGTAGATTGAAGAAAGCATTGTATGGATTGAAACAAGCTCCCAGAGCTTGGTATGCAAGACTTGATAAGTACCTGCAAGATCAAAGATTCAAGAGAGGATTTGCTGATATAATCTTTACATCAAAATAGAAGGTGAACATCAATTGATTGTTGTGGTATATGTTGATGATATTATTTTTGGAGGAAATATTGAAAAGATGACAATTTTTTTTGATAGAATGCAAAAAGAATTTGAGATGTCTATGCTTGGAGAATTATCATTTTTCTTAGGATTGTAAATATTTCAATCAAATAAAAGAATTTTCATATCTCAAAGTAAATATGCCAAGGAAATGTTGAAAAAAATTGTTTTTGAGGATTGTGCACCAGTTGACACACCTATGTGTACAGGAAATAAGGTGAGCAAGGATGAAGATTCACCTATTACAGATCAATCTTTGTATAGATCTATGATTGGTAGTCTTTTATATTTGACAGCATCGAGGTTAGACATCTTGCATGCAATAGATTTGGTTGCAAGATATCAGTCATCTCCAAAAAATAATCATGTTCAGTTGGTGAAGAGAATATTCAGATATATTAAGGCGACATTGGATTATAGATTATGGTATCCCATAGGTAGAGATTTTACATTGGTTGCTTATATAGATTTAGATTGGGCAGGGTGTTTGGATAACAGAAAGAGTACAAGTGGAGGAGCTTTCTTCCTTGGTGATAGCTTAGTATCATGGCTAAGCAAGAAGCAAAATTGAGTATCGCTTTCTACAGTTGAAGTAGAATATATTATAACAGTATTGTGTTATACTCAAGTGCTTTGGATGAAATAAACCTTGGAAGATATCAAGGTAAAGTATGATTAGCATATTTCTATTTTTTTTGATAACACAAGTGTTATAAATATTTCAAAGAATTTAGTGATGCATTCAAGAACAATATATATTCTCATTAGATATCACTTT
Source organism: Torreya grandis (assembly GCA_037957365.1). Classification (NCBI taxonomy): domain Eukaryota; kingdom Viridiplantae; phylum Streptophyta; class Pinopsida; order Cupressales; family Taxaceae; genus Torreya; species Torreya grandis. The sequence continues at coordinate 1,309,996 of JARHVA010000098.1, forward strand.
TTGAGAGAGCATGTTGCAGATCAACAAGTTAAGATGGAGTATATTAGTACTACAGAGTAGATTGCAGATATTTTCACAAAGGCACTATCAAAAGACACATTTGAGTATCTACGAGAGAAGTTGGGAGTAACTTATTTTACTTCCTACCATTGAGGTTTAACATCAATTGAGAGGGAGCTAAGTGTTAGCTCTAGGTAGGCCCTTTGCCATTGATTTCAGAGGGAGAGAATAATAGGGATAGGTACAAGTGCAAAAATAAGTACAGGTTGCTACAGTAAGGGGGAGTTACTGTATATTTTTTAGATGACAGTATGTACAGGTTTCAAGATGTGGTAGTTTCAGGATTGAGGTTGCCATCAATGACAAAGGGGGAGATTGTTGGAAATATTATCATTGATGTCAAAGGTCTAGCATTATTGGTGATAAAGGCCCCATTGCATTTAATGATGTTTGTAATAGTTATATCTTGGCTAATGTGTATTAATATTTATTTAATATTAATAAATATATTTTTAGTTGCATATAAGTCAAAATAAGGGTCCATGGAGAAGTCAAAGAGTCATGGGGTAAAGACAAAAGAATAATGGGATGCATTTTCCCATGAAGAGTCATCTTGAGGAATTTCAAGAGTCACCAAGTGAAGACAAAATAGGAAGGGTGCAATTTCTCATGAAGAGACACTTTGAAGAATATGAAAAGTCACCAAAATAAAGACAACAAAGGAAATGATGCTTTTGCTTATGAAGGGTCACCATATGACTTTTCAAATGCAAGGATACGAAGGGTCATGCAAGTTTGGTGCCATTTATATGAGGATTGAAGGGTCATAAAGGGTGAAGGCCAAAGATCATTTGGAAAGATATAAATAAAAGCTTGATAAACCATTTGTAATATGTGAGATAGAGTTTGATTTGTAATTGTTATATCTAGCTTAGAAGAGCAGAGGAGAGAGAGGAAAGAGATATTGTAATGAACTATCATTTGTTGAGATATCAACATTGAGAGATATTTGTGTGATATACACAAAGGGGTTGATGCTCCTGTGGGTTAGTGCTTATGAATAGTTGCTATGTTGGTGGTCAACAAAGGGGTTGGTGCTCCTATAGGTTGGTGCTCATGAATAATTACTGTGTTGATGCTCAACAAAGGGGTTGGTGCTCTTGTGGGTTGGTGTTCATGAATAGTTGATGTGTTGGTGCTCAAAAAAGGGGTTGGTGCTCCTATGGGTTAGTGCTCATGAATAATTTCTATGTTGGTGCTCAACAAAGGGGTTGGTGCTCCTGTGGGTTGGTGCTCACAAATAGTTATTGTGTTGGTGCTCAGCAAAGGGGTTGGTGCTCCTGCAAGTTGGTGCTTGCGAATATTGTAGTTTGAGTTGGTGCTTATTCATATACTTGAGATTGTTCTCCATGGTTTTTCCCACATTGAGTTTCCACTTTAAATCTGGGGTCTCTTTCTATCTTGTGTAGTGTTTATTATTTCAATTTTATTGCATATCTTGAATGTATGGTTAAGTGGAATTTGATTAAGGGAAAGTTTATAAGATTTATGATATACTGATTCAGCCCCCCTCTCAGTATATCTCGTGCTTAAAAAAAATTTATATAATGAAAATATTGAGAGTAGTTTCAAAATTTTATTAAATTTGAGGCATCTCTATAGTGAGAGAGATCCTCTTGGCTATGCCATCTGTATGGACGTTGAAATTTGGATACTGATCCAAATTATTAGTTAATGTAAAACACTCACTATTTATCAATTTTAGATACTCATAACAATTTTTTCAATTTCCATCCTCTTAGGTGAAATGGACTTATTTGATTAAAATTAGGTTCAATATTGATTAAAGACATCAATTAAATGAATATAAATAGAGAAAATGCAAACCAAATTGATAACAAAGTTCACCCTTTTGGGGGCTACGTCTACAGTCCAAAAAACACTTGAGCTAATCTACTAAATGGTGCAAAATATACGTTGTGTATACTATTTACACCAAAATATGACTTTGGTATGCAAAAATAACCTCTGCTATGCCTTTAGGAAGTTTCTACAATAATTTCTTGAATGGGAGTTTTTCTCCCTGCATAAAAGGACACTTGCTTACTCGTTTCTTACTTGCTCTCCTTCAAAGGCTAAAAAACAAGTTTTCTTCTCTCCATGTATGTGTTTTTCAAATGTAACAATGAGCCTTTTATAATGCTCATAAGGCCCTTGTTTCATGGGTTGAAGTCTTATCTATTTACCCAATACGTTGGGATTCCTTCCATTGCCTTGTTTTAGGGTTGGATAAAACTTCAATGCATTTTGGGTGGGATTTAATCCCATATTACGATGGGTTTTTTAATAATAATGTTTTAATACAAATTTCAACACCATATGATTTGGTATTAAGACCAATCTTTCCTTGAAACTCGTAGCATATCTTGGGGACTTATTTTTGGATGTTCCATGTGTCAAAATACCATTGATACATGTGTCAAGCCCTGATTGGGCTACTGGTACACATCTAGTCACCATGCTAACATCATAATTGTACTCTACTTGCTTCAACATGTCATAACTTTTGCATATGAGGCCTATTTGACCCTACTTAAAATGCATTGGATTCATTTCAGTTATCTCTTCGATGTTGGGATGTTCACAATAGGATTGCAGACCATTTGGTTAGATTGATGTGGGGATCCTCCTAGATCACTCCTCTACACTAAAAAACTTTTGGACCACCGAAAGTCTAATTTTATTCTAAAAATAAGTGAGGGTACAACTTCCTCATTTTTTTGGTTTCCATCCACCTTGCCTTGCTTGGATTTTTTCCTTTTAGGTGAACTTGTAGGTATTCAACAACTCCTCTTTGTGATTTCCTTATCTTCATGTTAAGAATCATGTCTTCTTACAACTCATCAAGATACTCAGGGGAAAAATCATCTATAGAGGGTACTTGGATACTCTCAACTTGATCCATGATCATAGGTGGCTCACATAATTTCAAGTTTTCAACATTTACAATTGAATACATCTGCATGTAAGGTGTTATTTCTAACCAAAAAGCTATTACCAATCTTATCCAAAATTTTAAATGGGTCATACTTAATTGGTTTGAGATTTTTACCTTTTCATTTGAGACGTTCTTTGTTTATATGAATCCAAATGAGATCACTAACTTAGAAGCGGTGATCAACACGATGCTTGTCATGCCTAGCCTTGTACTTGGCTTGGCTCTTCTCTAATTTCTCTTGGACAACTTGATGAACTGATCAGATCTATTGGATGAATTTCTTTGCTTTATTTACATCATTTTGTCCACCTGACACATAATTTTACCCAAAAGATAAGTCCAAAGGTGACTGAGGCAAATAGCCAAAATAAGTCTCAAAAAGAGAGTTCTGTGTAGAAGAATGTATGGCACAATTATAGGCATGTGGCACATAACACAAGTGCTCATCCCAAAGCTTAGGATGCTTACTATAATACCCTCAAAGTAATTGAACCATTTTTTAGTTGACCACTTTTGTTTGACTATTAGTTTGTAGATGAAAGGCAGTGCTCTCCTTGAGTTTTGTGTCCATCATGTCCAACAAAGCTGACCAAAAGTTTCCAATGAATTGAGAATCCCAATCAAAAATGATGGATTTGGGTAAACCCAAACATTTTTGAAGAACAAGTGTGCAATCTCCTCACCTGTGACAGTCTTTTTTATAGGGAACCAATATACAAACTGAAGAATATTAAATTACATTTCTAGCTTCTCTCCCCTATCATGAATGTTTTGCCTATCCCTTTTCCTATTTTTTGTTAGCATATGGTTAATTTTGATGCAAATCAAAATAACTTAGGTATATAAAGGAATTATGACATATTTTACCTATCTGCAAGGCTTGCATGTTACCGATGTTACCCCTACCATCCTCTCATCATGCTCTCCTCGTTGATTACCTCTGCTCAAATTTTAGTCACCGATAGGTAGAGCTCCAATTTTTGCCTTGCTAGGATTCAAAATGTTTTTGTTTTCAGTGGCAAAAATATTTATACCTTTTTTTTTACTTTTTTTTGTTTTTTTTTGTTTTTTTCCCTTTTTCACATTTTGCTTTCCTTTTTTTGCACTCTATGATATTTGGGATTCCTTTATGAATGTTTTGTTTTATTTTATTTTTTTCTACTAATTGTTTATTTTTTTGTCAATGTTAATTTATCTTGTCCATTTTTATTTAAATTGTTTTTTTGAATACTCATTATACTCCCTCACATGATCCCCTCTTATCTTTTTGTAGGTGAGCACAACTCAGTAGAACATGAAGCACACCTTAGTGCATTCTGGAAATACATTTTAGGTGTAACATTTTTTTCTTTTGGAAATGATAAGTAATTTCATTTTATCAATATTTGAGTACTTTTCATAAAACTATATCATGTTGCACTTGATGTTCATTTCTCTCTCATAGGAAGACATATGTTTTGCCTAGGTTTAGAATTTCCATATAGGTAAGTAAAGGTACATTTTCTAACCCTTCTCTTTGATGCCTATTATAGTAAAAGTCACATTATCAATTCATGACAAGGCATTATTCCCAAGGGGGAAATATGTAAATACCCAAAATTGACATGATACAACAATATTGTCTGTTTATGGCAATATCTCTCCAAATTTTAAAAAGCCTCTTTCCAGCGACTCCTTTCATCTATTTAACCCCTCCATTTGTTTCCTCTTGGATTCCATCTCCTAGGAAGTGTGTGTTTTGTTTATCAAAATTGATCCTTGATGTGTTGCCTAGGTGGTTGTAAAAATCATTGCAACAATCACATAATCGTTAGTCTACATTAATTGACAATTTCATCATGGAAGATCATAGGGCCAATCAAAGGTTGGGCTTTATTGAAGAAATTCTCCACTTGATTTTGTCATTTTTAAACCTCCCAAATGTTTCAAAGGTCCTCAAACCTCTTTGTTTTCCTTTCCTAGACTATACGTCATTCTTCCTTGGCCTTTTTTATAGTAAAAAAATCATAATCACGTAACCCAATCTTTATAAGATATCAATAACACAACTTGATTAATATTGTTCTATCAACCTTAGCTTAGTTGAGAAACATTTCCACCTCATATGAGACAAAACACTATCACCATTCAGAGATTCACACCTTGAGGACATTTTAACTCACCCTTTTGGCCCCTAGTTTGTCATACACGGTGTGACAAGCAAAGGTTTTTTTATTATTGTTGATAAATTAGAGTAAAATAAGTTCCATATCTCATTTGATATTAATTTAGATTATATTAATATTTCTAATTATGTTTATGTTGTTGAGAGTTCACACAATTTGATGTTCCAGTTGGGTTGATGGTTTCCAATCAAGGTTATGCAAGCTTTAGGAAGACATTATCATTTCCTTTATCTCAAACTTGTCATAAGCCATACATTCATCTTTATCATATTTCCTCTGAGTTGTTTTGTTATTATTGTTCAATGTTTTGTTCATTTGTATTAGTGTTGTGCTCCCAATTTGTAGTCTCTTTGTGAAGTTATTTCCTTTGTCAAGTTGTTCATTGTTTGATGCTTCTTTAAGTTCAATTTATGCCTTCTAACTTGTTATTCCAAGTTTGAGTTTAGTGTGCAATCAAATTTGTTAGTTTGTCATTGTTGTGTTGTAATTTGTTTGATTCCAACCCTACTTTTTAGCTTCTTGTCTTCTACATTTATGTATCAATTATTGCCCATATGTTTGTTGTTCCAAGCCTATCTTAAGTGTGTTTCCAAAACATCATTTGTGTTGTTTGTTTTCTAGTATTCCTCAACTCCCTTTATTGTTATTTGTTCACTATTTGTTCCCTGGTACAATTATTTCTAGTCATTCATTCATTTATGTTTGTGGATTATTCTTGTCATTTGGCTAATAACATCTTTTCATTATATCAAAAAATACAAAAAACATAGTATATATTGTTGTCTTATTCATTTCATTAGATTAAATTTTAATTATCATTTTGGAATAGTAAATCATGTATGGAATCAAAACTTTCCACTATATTTAATCTTTCATTAGCAAGTAAAATAGTTTATTTTTAGTTATTGTTTGTCTTTTATTTGTAAGTTCCTAGTTACAACAAGTTACTTAGCTTCTCTCATTTTTATCCTTAATTTCCTTTGATGACGATTTTGGGTGATTGGAGCCTTCCCTAGAGTGTTCATTACTAATTTTGATATCTCCATCCAAACCAACATTGAACAAGGGTTTTGGATTATTATCTTCATTAGCATACTTTTGCCCCATCAATTTTTCTCTTTGTTTGACACTCTTAATTACCATCTAGAAGCCACTGTTGAATATTGGGCTCAACGCATTCAAGCCCTTTTACTTATTCAACCTAACCATGTTCAACACCATAACCAACCTCAATTACACAATCCCAATCCTTGATCCTTCCCCCTCTTTCTCTCTCTTTGGCTATCCTAGCTCAACCTCGAGAAGTCAAGTGCCTAAGGACAATGTGTCGTTTCCCTCATGTACAAAAACCTTTAAAAATTTCTATAATATTATGTTCAACATATAATTTTGAGGCCAAACTTTCCAACCAAGAAGTAAAATGGTTGTTACGTTAAAATTATAATCCCCCAAAGGTCTCATTTAGCTTTGATTAAATGTAAAATAGGCCCTAATTAGTAAAAGAAAAATATTTAATACATATATTCATAGGAGTTTTCATTGGCTTAAAAATTCTCTGAACATGGGTTCAAGAAATCTAGTAGCCTAGTAGTTATGTAGACATTCTCATGATGCTAAAAGGGTATTTCATGGCTATATTCATCCAAGAAAGAATGAGATAAAGATTATCAAAGGGCCTTGGTTCATGAATAAATCTTTTTTTTCATAAATATTGATCTTTATGCCAAATAAATAGCATTCCACCATTGTTTCCGTCTAGGATTATCCATCTCTACTTCCTAGTGAACATTGGAAAGAATATATCCTAAATAAAATATGATATGCAATTGGAACATACATCACAACATCTGATTCATTAGGTATACGAGAGTTTTCAACTATCAGTAAACAAAACAACATGTGGTTGAATGTAAGTCTATTATCCCCATTGATTTCTACTCCAAGTTGATTGTGTTGTCCCCAAATTTTAGGCTAGGTGAAAATTTGGGTACCTCATGTAAAATTACCACCAGAGTCTGATAGCTAATTTTTAGCCATCAGAGTCTAATTAGTAATTTGTAGTTGAAGTCTGATCTCTACACTGTACTTATCATAATCTCACATTTTTCAAGTGGCTCTTATAATCTACCATTAATGGGGTCGATGCATGCACATGTAGATTTTTTTGGCCCTCCACTATTTAATCCACCCTCCATTTTCATTTTCATCTCACCTCTATTACCTTTTGGAATTTCTATATCTCGCTCGTTCCTTGCTCAAACCCTAGCTTTATTCTATTCCATCATTTCACAAATTTAGGGCACATATTTCTCAAAGTTCACATTATGTTCAAGCGAGTTTCTCAACATTGACAAAGTTTCTATCTCAGTGGAGTTTTATTCATAGGGTTATTTTTCACTCCTCATTAATTCATTGAATCCATTGTTCAATAGGCACTCCATAAGATTACATTTGTTCAAGCAGCCTCTTTGGAATTCACGATAGCGCTTTTTCATTTGGCTTACCCTTCTCACTTGTCAAACAAACTTTGGGATGCACCTCCTATTTTGCACTTGAAATAATATAAGCCATGTTTTTTACTTGGTGTAATATAAGCCCTATTTTTCACTTGGAAAATTTTGAGCCTTGTTTGGCAGTCATCAGAATTTGAGCCTTGTTTTACACTTGTAAGGACACTGAGCCCTACAAAATAGTTATTGGACTCTGAACCTTTGCTTACAACCCATCAGAATTTGATCCCTACATAATAATTGTCAAAATCTGAGCCCTATATAATAATTATCAAACCCTGAGCCCTACAATGCAATTATCAAACTCTGAGCCCTTGTTCATAGCCCACTAGTTTTTGCTATGCAATTACCCTTTCTTGCTTCTAGTCAAAATAAGCTCATTCATCAATACTACCACTTACAGTGCCACATGTCGGTAACTCTAAAAAATAAATATGACATGATGTATTAGTATTATGAGGTCACAACCCAATCTAATTTTGAATCTAATCTTGAGTGGATTATAGACACAAACTTGGAACATATCGACATGACAAATTTTTGGAACAAGTTCAATGCAGATCACAAGTTTGATTGGATGCATAACATAGATGATAGTGGAATACCTTAGGGTACAATTTTCCCAATATTAGTGCAGTGTCTTGAATTAGTTCTAACCTTGGCAATATACTATGATAAAAAGAACATAGAGGTAAGGGACTCAAAATATAAGTATGTTCTCTACCTTGGTGCAGAGCATATCAAAGATATGTTAAAAGATCCCTGAGCATGAATCATTTGTTGACCTCTCCCCTGATTTTGCTCAACAATTTTGAGACTCTAACTCAGTTTCATGTTCCAAATCATTGAATAAGCATTGGCTAATAAACACTAAGGTCGTTTCTACTATAATACCCAATACCATTGCACACTCAGATGAAAATCAATGATATTATCACACTTTTGAATAGGGTGGTTGGCAATCCCATGGAAAATGAATTATAAGGATGGATGTACATGTATATTTAGTTCATCCATGAAAATATGCAATTCATTAACTGGGTAGAATTGATCAGTGATTATATTTATAAGCAACTGTTTATGACCTCCTACTTGGTCTACACAACTGCTTGTAGGGGATATATGGTGGGTTAAATATGTGATTTAAGAATTTAATTCAAGAGAAGATGGTTAGTATGGTGTTAATTTCAAAATGAAAACAAAATGAAAGAAACACATTAATTAGCATAACATCTCTAGGCCTAGACACTAGGGAGAGCTTAGTTAACAAACATGAACAAAACACATAACTAAAATGCAAAAGAAACCTTATTTTACCTCCCTTGGATGCTCCAAAATTCTTGTTGTAGTGGATTTCTTAGCTTGTGCTCATGAAGTCCTTGGCAATGGAAGCTTGTCTACCTCCATATCTCCTTGGCACCTTTGGCTTGTGACTTGGCTTGGTTTGGAATCAATTTGGCATGGTAACACTAGTTGCTTGAAGCTTTTAGAACCAGTTGTGCATTATAAATTTGCATTGTCAAGTCTTTTGAAGATATTTGAGTATAATAAAATTGCACCAAAATAGCTTAAAAATGATGTTCATGGCCTCTCTATTTATAGATTTTTGAGATTGATCAGAATCAATCTGAACCATCCATCTTAGGTATGAGATGTGTGGCTAAAGATTAATCCAATTTTATAATTAAATTTATAATTATCCTCATCATGAAATTGGAATAAGGGGTAATTAAGAGGCATGGAGGGCATCATGGAAGGCATTGATGAGGCATGGAGGGCATGATTCTTGATATTTGTGGCATTTATGTCCTCGGGATGTCTTCCCAAGAAATGAGGTCACCTGATGATGCAGATATTCAATATTCATTTCTAAAAACAAGTATTCAACAAGTTTTCATAGAATTCTTAATTAGGCTTGATTTGGATTAATTAGCTCTTAAGCATGATTAAACACTTTGTACACAAATTACTCAAATTGATTAGAATGCCTTGTTATTGGTCCAAAATTTGACTAGATTAAAATCAGAAGGAAATATCATATGCATTGGATTCATTATCCCATTTAGGATCTTACTAACAAAAAATAACAAAGGCATGCATCTTGTCGAAAAGATTTGATAGGAAAGAGCAATTCAGAGCACCTAGGTGTAAAATTAGCATTTTGACTTAGAATGATCTAATCAAAGTTAGCTGGCCCATAAATTACATTGCCCCATTTAGGGACACCCTAGCCAAAATCAGCACTTAAATATGTCAATTCAACTCATTTAATGCATTTTAGTTTTTTTAGGCCAAATTATGCAATTTGGGTGGAAATTGGTCAAAACCCTGGTTGGAGGTTATCGGTGACCAGATTTAGGTGTCTACAATTTGCCCCTATTTGGGAAGACATTGCAAGATGTAATCATAATAACATCTTCTCAAAGAATGAAAAGGTCATGTATGCATACAACTATAATGATTATAAACTAACTGTATGATGCCCCCTCGAGGGAACGGTTGGCACAAACAGGTCGGCAAATGGTCCTTCGATAAGAAGCAAAATGAGGGGGCCAAAGAAAAGAAAGATGATGAGGTGAAAACACAATGATAGTGAAAAAATAGTAAAAATCACTGAGAATTCAAGTGGGGTGGTGTACAATGGTTTTCCCAAAGGTGGTTATAAGCATTGCACCCCGATAGTGGCAACATGGTATGATAACACAATGATTTATCCAAAGGCAGTTATAATCATTGAGAAGATTGAGCTGCCCCTATTAGGATAGATAAATAAGATAATAACATGCCCCTGTATGGATAGAAAAAGTAAAGTGGTGACAACATAATGATTTGCTTAAAGGTGGTTATAATTGATGAAACATACAGGTGGGACAGTGTGCAATGATTTGCTCATAGACGATTATAATTATTGGACCTTGATTATGGCAAACATGATAAAATTGGTCGAGGATGATGATAAATTAACACAAATGGTAATGATGAATTAGAACAACCTACTAGTAGGGAGATGCTCGTTCGAACTAATAAAGGTTAAAATTCTTTCGTAGTTAATTACTTTATTCGGGATATGACTGGGAGTGAATCAAGATGTTGGTGCCGAAGAGATAATGCAATTGCTGAATAGACTTCTTGAAGCTTAGGTTTATTGTAGCATGTGTTGGTAGGCATCATGGTATAACATCATGAGGACTTGGTTGAAATATGTATAAGGATTGACTCCCAAAATCTAATACTCAATAGAAAATAATGCACCAATGATAGAAATCATGATAACAATGTAAACATATGAATATGGATGGATTCAAATGTAAGTGTGGGCAATGAATCACCCAAAGAACACACAAATTGAATCAAGGAAACAATGCTGAAAGCAAACAAACAGATAGACAAACAAACAAAATAAGTAAAAACAAACAAACAACCAATGTAATAAAAACCCTACGAATATTGCCCCTAAAAAATAGATGACAACTTAACAAACAAACAAAATGGAAGAATAAAAGAAAAGAAACGGGGTGGTCGAGCTGTCTCCATGTGCACTAGGCAAGTGGATGCTGCCTACATAGTTCCATGGATGTAATATCTAACAAAAATTGTAGGCCAAATGTAGTTCTCCCAAAGAATGGAAAGAAAATGATAACTAGTGAAAACAAATAGAATGGATGTGATAGAAGAATAGGAATGGTCTTGTAAAATGGCAAGTGCATGAGAGAAAAAGGCCAAAAAAGATGATAAAACTAAATGACAAGTGATTTGCTTGTAACTTAGTAAGGGTTTCCAGAATCTTTAAGGCATAGAAGTGGTCGATGTTTTTATTCTTTTCTAATGATTTTTCAAATATTTTTGGAAATTTTTGAAGTATGTCAACTCGATCAAGAATAATGAGACACTAAATGATTCAAACTCACAAAATGGTGAGAACATTTAAACTAAGGTTGCTCGTAAAATGGTGAGAACATTCAAACTTAAATTGCTCACAAATCAGTGAGATTGTGGCTTAGGTTGCTCGCAAAATGATGATAGCATGGTGGAAAGGGTGACTGAGCTGACCTCAACAAATATCTAGCACTACCTACATAGTCCCAGAGTAGGACCTCAAATCACTATAGTTCTGCCCTACAATGGAGGAATTCAACTAGTGTAGTAGTCAATTCAAACAAAATAGGCACAATTGGTAAAAAGGCAAAGTATGACATAGGAAGTGATAAGTTGGTACGTCAAAGCTTAATAAACAAATATTGCCCCTAGTTTGCCCATAGACGGTTATAACCAGGGCACAATGACATGGATCAATGGTTAATTTTCCTAAAGGCAGTTATAATTAGTAACAAGACTGGTGATAAGAAAAGAATAACAAACAAAGGATGTAACTGCCAAAACTTCTGTCACACTAATCCAAAATATGATCTCTATTTGAATTACATGAACCAAATGATAAAACTAATCAGATTTCTTGATGCTAAAAATGCATAACAAATGGAAAAAAACCAAGATCAAATGGGCCAAGTTTTAGATCACACTACGCTAATAGGTCAGAAGTGAAAAGTGAATACAACTAAGAGGATGGAGAATGATGATATTTGTATAAAAAAGAATAGTGATAAATGGTATAACTAAAATGGTCCTTATAGCCAATACACCTTATCACTCAAGCATAGTATCGCTTGAGATAAATAATATTCATTAGCTCAAGAAGTTTATCTCCATTTGGTGTGACAAACCTGTATGCTCTTGATCCATAATCTATAGTAATGATGAAATGCCCTATCTATTTTGGTTTGAATTTTTTATTTATACTTCTTAGCAGTGGTATTCTTTTGGTTTTATTTAAGAACAATATCACCAAGTTCAAATGTTCTATACTTAACATGCCGATTATAGTGGCCTTTGAGTCAATTCTGATATGCTTGAAGATTGTTGAACGCATTTGTGCATTTATTATCAAGTAGGTCTAGCTCTTGTAGGTGAGCTCCTCGATAGTCATGGTCATCCAAGAAATGCTTGAAAGAGATGCATAGTGAAGGTAATTCAACCTTAATGGGAAGGATGGCCTCAATACCATAAACAAGTGAGTATGGAGTGGCTCCTGTGGGGGTATGATGATTGGTATGGTATGCCTAAAGGGTAAGAAATATCTGTAGGTGCCAATCATGACTGACATCATTGATAATATTGATAATGGTTTTGTTCAATGCTTCAGCTTAGCCATTACCTTGAGGGCAATATGCTGTAGGAAAATGTTGTGTGATGTTATATTCAATACATAGCTGGTCTACATCCTTGTTCTTAAATGATCCTCCATTATTAGATATAATGTTAGAGGGGATGCCATAGCAACAAATAAGATGGTTGAATATGACTTTGAAAATTTGCTTTCTAGTCACATGAGGGGTATAGCTTCAACCCACTTAGTGAAATACTCAGTGGCATTAAGGATATGTTTATGGTCATCAGATGAAGTGAGGTTGATATTCCTAATGAGGTCAAGTTACCATGTAGAAAATAGCCATGATGTCAACATCAGTTTCAGAGTTTTGACTGGAGCATGAATCAGATTAGCATGTCATTAACATTTGTCACACTTCTTTACATATGTAATGACATCTGTATCCATCATGGCCCAATAATAACTAGTACATAAGAGCTTTTTGGATAAAAATTCCTTGTTAAAATGAGCTTCACATACTCCATGAACTTTTCTTAATGCTAGCATAGACTCTACTGAAGTTAAACAACGAAGCAGAGTTCCATCAAAACTGTGATGATAAAGGGTGCATCCAAGTAGAGTATAATGAATGGAACGATGAATGAAGGATTTGATTTATTTTTGAGATATGTTAGGTGGTAGAACTTGGTCATGAAGGTAGTTATGAAGTTCTGAGTACCAGATAGAATTAAGACCAACAATATCACAAATCATTACAATGGTTGAAATTTCATGAGCTGGGGTTGACAAATTCTCGATGAGAAATTGATACTCTCTAGCTTTATCTATTTGTCAAATCAGAGAGCCAATAATAACCATGGCATCTATAGTTATATTAATAGCCCTTGGTATGTGCTCATACTGAATGTTGGCAATTTATTACTTAAGAGTGTCGACCATGGCTTTATATGGAACCAACTTGTCATCTTTGGTCTAAAAATTATATGTGATTTGATTGATGATTAACTAAGAATCACCATAAACTTGGAGATGAGATATGTTCCAATGCACTATCTATCGAATTCTTACAATAAGTGCTTCATACTCGACCATGTTGTTTATACAAGAAAAGCTAATTCTGAATGATTTAGGGATTAGATCCTCCTATGATGTAATAAATAAGAGGCCTACCTCTGATTCATGTGTAGTAAATGAACCGTCAAAATATAGATTCTAGTGTTGCTCATCAAGAGGTGTGTCAATGATGGTCATTATGGATTCATTAGGGAAATGAAATGTGAGTGGATTTGTGTCTATAAGAGGTGCTTCAACAAGTTGATTTGTAAGAACTTGTCCCTTGATTGCCTTTTGATTGACCTAATCTATGTCAAACTCACTAAGAAACATGATCCATTGGCCATTCTACCTTGTAAAGCTATTTTAGATAGTAGATACTTGAGTGGATCTAATTTTGAAATGACCATGGTCTTATTATTCAACATGTAATGGTGTAGTTTCTAAGCTACGAAGACCATGGTCAAAAAAGCTTTTTCAATAGGTGCATAGTTATGTTCATATGTAACCAAGGTATGACTTGGGTAGTATACAACATGATCTTTTTCATTGTCATCATGTTAAGCCAAGAGTGCCCCCAGAGCATGGTCGGTAGTTGATAGGTATAACAAGAATGGCTTTCTTGGCATAAGAGGTAATAAAATAGGTAGATTAAAAAGATAGTCTTTGATTTATTGAAAAGCTATTTGGTAGTGATAATCTCAGTGAAATACAACTCTCTTCTTCAGAAGGTGTGAAAATGGATGACACTTATCTACTAACTGAGAGATGAAGCATCAAATTGATTGGATCTTACCTTATAAACTATGGAGTTACTTTAAATTGGTTGGTGGTGACATCTCAATTATAGCATGGAATTTCATCAGATCGAATTCAATACCTCTACGAGACACGATGAAGCCAAGTAATTTGTTTGAGGTTACACCAAACACACATTTCTTTGAATTGGGTCTGAATTTATACTCCCATAATCTTTCAAATATCTTATGCAACACTGCTAGATGGTCGACCCTGGTTTTGGATTTTCCTAATATGTCATTGACATAATTTTCAACAATATCATGCATCATTTCATGGAATATGATAGTCATGGCCCTTTGATATGTATCACCAATATTCTTAAGGCTAAATGACATTACCTGATAATAAACTATTCCCCATGGAGTGGTGAATGCTATTTTATGTTGGTCTTCTAGTGCTATTTTGATCTGGTTGTATCCTAAAAAGCCATCTATGAGTGAAAGCATTTCATAACCTGTCATGGAGTCAACGATCATGTCAAATTAGGCAATGAAAAATCATCTTTAGGATAAACTTTTTTGATGTCTCAAAAATCAATACAGATTCTGATTCTTTTAGGCTTTTTACTAATAGGTACCACATTAGAGATCCATTCTGAGTAGTCAATAGATCGGATACATCCTGCTTCTAAGAGTTTTCCAACTCTTTCTTTACCAATATAGTAATGAGATAATGCATCTTAGGTAACTTTTATTTTATGGGTTTAGCATCAGGATTAACCACAAGGTGGTGAAAAACCAAGGTGGGGTCCAAACCTGGCATGTTAGAATAAACCCATGCAAAGATATCTACAAATTCTCTCAAAAAAGTTTTAAAGACTTCATGTTCCTCCTCAATGAAGGATGTGTTGACCAATTTTTTCCCACGGACAAAATTATGGTCAACTTCTTTCCCCTGCATTTTAAAACTAGTCAATTTTGGGTTGCAAGTCCATCTTTAGGTTCATGCTCAGTTTGGGCCTGATTCATTGTTTCAGCCTGGTTCATCTCAGTTCAACATCTCGGTTCAAATATCTCAATGCAATAGCGTTGAACCTTCGTACCATTGAACCATTGAACCAATTTTTTGGTTCAACAGGCTAGGTTCAACGTACTTGGTTCAATGACAAAAGGTTCAAAGTAGCTTGGTTCAACGTGGCGGTTCAAACAAATTTTATCAACTTGGCATGGTTCATCAGCTTTTGCCTTTTGGCTCATCGGCGCACTTATTTGAACCATTGAACCTTTTGGTTCAACGGCCCGATTCAAAGGTATGCCCCAAGCCAAAAGGCAGTCAAAAGTCAAAGTACCCTTTGGAGGGTGGACACTTCGGCATTTCAATGATTCGAGCGCACTTCTAATCAAAACAAAGGCCAGGCGGGAGAATTCCCATGGACCTTTTTGTCCATGAAAACAAAGCAAAGCCACAGTCAAGGTGCCGAAGGGAAAAATAATGAAGGAAGATGCCTGACTGACATGGAGAAGTGCCCGACTAGTGCCCGGATGCCACGTGGCATTGGACCCGGCTGAGTTAGTGATGGACCCGATGACGTCTCGGAGGCCATCAATATTAAAAGAATGAATTAGCCATTTGCTTTCAAAGCAAATAAAGTGCTAGCCAAGAAGGAGCTCAAAACGCAGCGACCTGCCAGAATGTTCACCCAAGGGGCCAAATGAACCAGATGAGACAAAATGACAAAGTGACAAGCAAGGAGGAATGACATGGCACAGAAGTGACAAGGCAGTCCAAGTGGCAAAGTGCAGGTGATTTATTGCTTGATAGTCCCCAAATGGCACAAAAAACAAATAGTGTAGACCGCACATTTTTAAAAAGGGGACAAATTTCATCTGTTGGCAGAAAAGAGGTGCGATCCACGCTTCCACATTAAAGCTCAAACGCCAAAGTCAAATTTGGTGATTATACAGCATGGTTCCAGTAGGCTTCTTTGAGGATGATGACAACACAACAGTGTTTCCTCTTTCCAATGGGACGCGACAGGCCGACTTGTCAAAGAAGCGCCAAGTTTCTTTCTCCTTTCTTCTATATATTATAACTTCTCATTTTTGAGAAAAAGGGGGATCTTCCACATTTTAAAGAGCGTAGCTCTGCAAAATTTCACCTGGATCAATACAAATGCAATTTTTTACCTCCATTTGGATAGACATTTTCGTGTATGTGTTGAATGTTTGCTTGTGTCCAGTCATTGTCTTTTGATGCTCTCACAGGTTCAACACTAGCAGGCCTGCTGTCTACAAGGCGCCATTGTTGCAACTGACAAGAGAAGAGCAATATTTGGGAGTGAAAGAGCAGAAGAAATTACTTCATAAGTGTGTGTTTCACAGCACCTTGGGTGATCTCTATTCTGGAGTTTCCATTAAAGCCTCCCTGTTAGTTTCTTGCAGCCTGGTCCTTTTGCCAAGTGCGTAGTGTATGTATGCATTTGTCTAATTCTGAGAGTGGATGTGTGAAGGTCAACCTTTATTTTTGGTGCATCACCTATTTTAGAGTAGGTAGTTTGTTTTCTATGCATTTCTTCTCCCTTTTCATCCCCCCTATATTATACCTATACCTGTATTTTGCACTATCTGAAACAAACATGATGCATCAAAGGGAGCTAGCCCTTATCTAGAGACTCTCCTCTCCTGCTTCGCTATC
This sequence comes from Torreya grandis, assembly GCA_037957365.1. Taxonomy (NCBI): domain Eukaryota; kingdom Viridiplantae; phylum Streptophyta; class Pinopsida; order Cupressales; family Taxaceae; genus Torreya; species Torreya grandis. The sequence goes on from JARHVA010000098.1 coordinate 1,327,324, forward strand.
CCACAGGCGAGAGAGGAGTTTCCATGTTGCGAGGAGAAGGCATGAGCTAGGCCTCCTTGCCCCGGGTGCAATCTCTAACGTCAACAGGATGTGTCTAATTTTATCCATTTCGGGTTTGATGGAGTCTTGATGTTTACCTTTGTTGTATTTTTGACTAGAAGGGTCAAACCATCTTCTAGGATAGTAGGCAACAACTTGAACTATTAGACTATGTCAGGGTCCTTTGTTAGGACTTGCTCTTCAACTTCCCCTAGGCATGATGAATATGAGTCCTCTGATGGGAGATCTAGCCATGTGATAAAAACCATAAATTATTCTTGAAGAATTTTATCAAATACTTGTTTTTGTGAAAAACTAAACTCAGATCTATAGACAAGTTCATCATTGGTGGTATCCTAGTCTAAATTCAAAGAATAATGACCATCATTGTCTAATGATGCTTGAAACAAGTTTTCACCACTAGACTGGCCTTTATTTTTACTTTTTCTCTGGTCAGTAAGTGCCTCAGAGGTTTTCACTTTGGGACCTCAATGTTTTACTTATTTTTTTTGGCTAAGAGTGTTCACACGCTTTCCAAAATAGACTACAGGATCCAATGTAATTGAGAATCCTGACTTGTGATCTCCCAACGAAACATTATCTCTAAGGTTGAAGAAGTCACATAATGCCTCATCATTTTGGAACTCATCAATCAGTAGATTAGATTTTTGTTGGTCCTAATCTATCAGTTGGGGATAATATAATGGTAATGGGTTGTGATGAATGACTAGGGCAAGGGTATAAATGGCATTTTTATCAAATAGGTTGGTTTTAGCAGGGTCATCAAAGGTGAGGTTATAATCAGACTTTGCTTCACTTTCGGCATCATCATCACTAGTCACTGATGATGGAGTTTAAATAAGATATGTGGGGTCATGTCTAGGCAATTTAAATCTAAGTTCATAAGATCTTTCATACTTAGTTAGAAATTAGCTCAATGGTTCCTTACTGATTCGGTCTGAGGCCTCTTCCTTGATAATTGTGATGCTCCATGATCTTATTAGGAATAAGATACTTTGCATTTTTATAACAATCATATTGGTTATCATTGTATAATCATGATTCATCCCCTTCAAGAGGGTCAGGTTCTAGGCCATATGCTGGTACAAATATGACAGGTCCCTTATCTTTATTCTTTCGTTACCAATGCATATGTGAGATGACTTTAGGTCACCCAAAGGTTTTTGGATTCTAAGGAAAATTGGCAATATGAAATGTATCATGGGTCACATACTATCCCGGTCCATTATCTAAAATGGTGAAATGATTAGAAGCCTCAAGAGATGGCATATGGGAAAGGAAATCCAAGGTATTAAGATCTATGTAATTATCCGGTGAAGGATCAATAAGTATGGCCTTTTTTAATTCTACTTGGAACTTGGATTCATGCCGTACTGATAATTATAGCTTTGAATTTCAGTCTCAAGATGTTTTTAGTGTTCATATGGGTGTAAATCTCTTAGAATATTCACTTTCATCCTTGAGTGGAAAAACTTGATACATTGGTGCAGTGTTGATGGGATTGCATGAATCTCATGTAACCAAGGCCTACCTAGAAGCATATTGCATGACAACTCAAGATCAAACATATGACAAAGTGTATCATGGGTGAAAGGTCCAATGATAACTGGAAAGCTTATGGTGCCTTGTGATTCTCTTTTCTAATTATCATATGCTTTGATGGTTATTATTTTTGGCTGGAGATCTGCCATTATGTACCCAAAAAGCTTGATGAGCTTTAGAGACACTATGTTGAGGCCTGATCCATTGTCTATAAGAACACGTTTTACTTTATGCTACTTTATATAAACTTCTATGTACAATGGGTTATTATGGAGTGGGCCAAGGGAAGACATATCACTTTGGTTGAATGTGACTTGTTGGGTTGGAGCTAGGTGTCCAACTAAAGCTTGAAATTTATTAGGGGATATGTCACTAGCAATAATGAATTGGGTTAAAAAATCATTCAAGATGTTTTTATAAATTAATGACATTTTAAACAAATCCAAAATAGAAATTTTTACTGGTGTCTTCTATAATTATTTCACAATATCAAACTTCTTATCTTGGTCAGTAGTGAATGGTTTATTTTGAGGCTGAATGGTTGGTTAGATGACTGGCAAAGTGATAGATAGTTGTGGGCCTGAGATAGTAATCTTTGACCTCTTAGTTGTGATTGCATAATCAAGATTAAATACTGGACCATTATTGCAAACAAATATTGGAAATGGTGTGGGACCAGACATGACAAGTCCCAGTTATCGGTGCACTCGTATGTGATCATGTGACAATGACGAGTTGTCGATATAAGGTCTAAAAGGGGAAGTATTAGTTTGTTGGTTTGCCTGTATGCACTCGCAAGTCAAAGAAGGACTATCCATGTAATTTGGATGAATGTTGTTATTTAATAAATATCTCGGCTGATTAGTGCTTGGTCTAGGATTAATGGAGATGGTATTTAACACTACTCTCTTCAATATGACCTATAACCCTGTTGTAGTTATGTGTAACTGCATAGTAGGTTTGTTGGTTATTACCATTCTAATCTTAGTTTTGTCCTTTGTTCTATCATTTTAGGTTCTATTTTTGATTTTATTGGTTCAACCTTTGATTTTGATACTATTGATTTTATTACTGCACTGGTCGTCATCGTTGTTGTTGTTGTTGATTATTTTATTGTTGCTAATTGTTATGTCAGGGAAAGGGGTTTTGATAAATCCCAAGAGTTTGATTGGAAGTGGAAGCACCATTATCCAATATTATCTCCTCACTCTCTAATATATTCTCAATCAAATTCTTGATTTAGACATATCTTCATAGATTATGTCCTTTGACTTGATGATAGTCACATAATTCATTTTCACGATACCAATCAGGATAAGGAATGCCTTACAGATAATTCTTTGGTAAAGGTCAATTAATCAGATCAGCAGTAGAAATCTTGTAAAATACAGACTCAATAGGTTCTCTTAGGTCACTAAAGACATGACGTGTAGGCATGGTTCTCTTAGGAGGAAGGGTTTACAATGGTAAAGGCTATTGTATTTATTATACAGGTCTTGGTTATTGTACTTGTGGCATTGGTTAGAGAGGTTGCTAGATAAGAGTAAGCTGAAAAGGTGGTGTAGATGATGTTTTTACTATTTGAACATGACGGGATTTGGTTACTCCATTTCTCACAACATTCCCATTGTGATTGAATTATTTTGGTCTTTCTTGGTTATTGGCATGTACCAGTTGCGATGCTTGCACTTGAATGGGATGTTTATGTTGGATATTTCCCTAATTGGTACTTTGATTTTGATTAGTTGAATTAAGCTTTATGACTCCTTTATTGATGAGCATTTTATTGATCAACAAACTTTTATCAATGATCTCTTTGAAAGTGTGTGCACATTATAGTCCTAGATGATAAGATATCTCACTATGCAAATTTTTAGTAAACACAACGGCTAATTGTTTATCTAGTAAACTATGGGTCAAATGGCTTGAAAAGGTTCTCCATCACTATAGATAACTTGCAAAACTCTCACCAACTTTTTGCTTTGCTTGCATTAAGTCCACTAATAAAATCTCATGCTTAAGGTTATAGGAAAAGTGCTTCACAAACTTATCAGAAAGATCATCAAAATTCATTACTAAATTTTTGAGAAACTTTAAAAACCACTCCAAGGCTTGTCCAACCAAGCTCCTTAGAAACAATAACAAAATGTATATGTCACTATATGGCACTGGTTGACATGCGAGAAAGAATTCAATTAAATGGGCCTTTGGGTCACCTTTCCCTTTGTATTTGTCAAATTTTGATGGTTCGTATCCTAGAAGAAATGGTATCTACAAATACTCCATGTTGAATAGATAAGAACACACGTCATTCAATTTAAACTTTTTAGTATGTTTCCCAACCTGAATGGCAACAATTACATCCTTCATCTATTATAATTCTTGGGATAGGAAACTGGAAGGAACATTGGTTTGAGGGAGAATATTGGTTTGGGTAGATGGTTGGGAGGTCACAAGTGGGACACTTTGACCAGGGTATGATGGAGATATCTGTTGGGGTATATTGGTTTGGTTGGGGAATAGACCAAGAATATGCATACATGGATTATGATGTACTTAAAATTGTATATTTTATTGTGCGATATTCTGGTTTGGGTTGGTGACAAAGGTTTGACTTATAGGATTTTGTGGTTGGGATGAATAAATATAACTATATTGTACCTACTATGGTTGAAAAGGGACACGATTTCGACTTAGTTGTTGATTGGGAACTTGTGGACCAAAACCCTGTCTCTAAATTTGTGGTACATTTTGAACTAATGGTTGTCTAGTAGGTACTTGAGAAATATGGGAGTCTCCTTGTTGCATGAATCCCTATGGGGAAGTGAAAATAGGTTACAAATTTGGCATTTGTCACTGGCCAATATTTGCACATTGTTGAATAGTCATTGCTATGTTTTAGATTGGCATATTAGTCTGTGATAGAAGAGGTATGTTTGTCATTACCTGGTGAGATAGAACATTGTTTTCCTTGATTAAGGTGGCAATGTATTTATCCTCTGTTGCATTGGTACACTAGATTGTGCCTGCTATTGTGGAATACTACTCATTACTTGTTGAGGAGGAGTAAGATTTGTCACATTCTGTCATTGAGGCATGACACTAGTCATTGTTTGACTACCTAATTCCATAGGTTGTACACTTGAGGAAACAGTGGGTTGAGTTTGGGATGTAGAAACTCCTACTCCCTAGTATGATGATCCACTCATGGAATAAACTACATGCACATGTTATTGGCTAGTTATTTATGTGTTAGTACTAATTTGATTGGGATTGGATGCTATTTGCACATTATCCATTACATTTGACTCACTATTATACATAAAGGTTAAAGACACTTCTTCAATAATGGGCATATGAATTAAGTTATCTATCGAAGCAGTTTGCACGAATAGGTCAAAACTTGGATTCTCTTATCCAGTTAACTCTATCAACACTCTTGTTGAAGGAACTAAGTCAATAAGAGGTTTGCTCATCATGTTCATCTAATTTAAATTATGTGTTAGATTCAGGTAGGTTTGATATGCTGTCTGCTTTTGGTTAAAGTGGTCTACCATGATGTCTTTGCCTCGATTAGATATATTGGGGTCTTGATATGTTTTTTGGAATAAAGCCATAAGATTGCTAGAAGAAGCCTGTTGATCATAAATGATATTGTGGGGCACTCTTACTAGGCTTGGTAAATTTTCATGGGGGAAGTCAGTTGAAAACTTGGCCCCTACCTTTATGGATCTAACCAAAATCTCATCTTTTTTCTCTAACAAATTTCACTCAAACAAAATGGATCATATGTGGAAGTCGTATTAGTAAGATATAACTATTGAATAACTGAATCGTCCACTGTGGGTAATGTAGCTAGGTATTATGCAGTTTGTTCTTGGTCTTTTTCTGAATAAGGTGGTGTATTAACCAAATAATTAGTTAATGGATCTTGGCTTTGTGCCCCTAATTGAGTATTATAAGAGGGATAAGAATCCATCTCATAAGAAATATTATCTGTGTAGGGGTCTTGCATCATTTCTTCCTGTGCAACCACATTACTAATACTTAGATTGTACATGAGTCCACTAGGAGTGTAGGAATACATGTTGGGATCCATAGTCAATGCTTTTCGATAAAAGGTCAAAGAGTTTTTCAAACTCTAAAAAGATAATGTCTAAAACAGATGATGTTCCAACTTGGTCTAGATTAGTCAAAAGGATGAAAAGGTTTATGCAAAGATTTATGAGGAAACAAACTAGAGTGAAGTATCTAACATTTCACTATTCATAGAAAAGATAAGTAAGTAAATAGATTGAAAATAGAAATTCCAAACTCTAATAAGTCTAATCTATAAAATTAAAAGTTGCTAGGTCTTTTGGCCTAACACGACGTCAAAATCTATGCTCAAACAAGGCATGTGCTAGGACTCTTGGCCAAACTACATCAAAAGCTAGACTTTAAAAATAGATGAAAGTTTTAATCTAACAAATTTGAAACACTTCTAACAAACACTAGGCATTTAATTCTTGGACATGAACTCAATCAACTAAGTATAAGGTATGAAACAAAATGCACTTTTAGAGATATTTTATTTTCTCACAAATAATGATATAAAACTTTGTTCTTTTAACAAATAAGTTAGACAAAAGTGAATGGTATAACTGTGTTAGACAAAGGATCGCAAAAGTACACTTGGATTGGTCTAAAAATGTAGGAATAAATTTGAACTCTACGTAAGAGGGTCTATGAAACAATATTTAAAATATTTTGGTCAGTGTAATGATGCTACACTATCCAAAAGGTGTGACAAAAAGTTTGTTTCAAAAACTCTCTAAGGCAAAGATAGTTTTCCATAATTTTGATAGCATAACACTACTTTTCTTGACTCCAAATGTTGTGGTGGATAGACTTGTTGGCGACTTTGCTGGGGATGAACGTGCAGTCTGAAGCCTCAAGTTTTAGATTGAAGTAGTCCCTACCCTTATCCATTATACAGACTCTGGTGACTCCGTTCTGGGTCTTACCCATTATCCATTTATAGCCTTACCATCTTCCTCCATCTTCGTTATATTATCTAGTCTACAAAACCAGAGCCACTAGGATAGAATGCGTAGTTTGAAGCCTCAAGATTCAAGCTAAAGCAGGGCCAATTCTTTCCCATTTTTGTTCTATAATCTAGCAACTCCATGCTATATAAGAAGCCATAGAGCCCAAGGTAGAACTGCTTTTTCTGTTGTTAGCAAAGCTTTGCCTATCCACACACTGCCTAGATTTGTTATCCCTCTTTTTCATAATCCCATCATGGCAGTTCAAGGCCCCTAAGGTAACTCATTTGGCCCACTAAATCTTATTCCACCCCTACATAAACTTCCACGTAGCTCAAGAAAAAATTTCCCCAAATTCTTTGGTGATAGGAGAGTTCACCCTGAAGAACACATTACAGCCTTCAGCATAGCCTATGGCATAATAAGAGTGGAATTTAAGGACGTTGCAGTCAGGCTTTTCATGGAGACACTACAAGGCACTGCTGCAGATTGGTTCTACCACCTACAGGCTAGATTGGTGATTGACTGGGATACACTCAAAGCTAAATTTGAAACCAGGTTCAAACTTGCAAAAGATGTGCATGCCTTGCTGGCCCAACTCACACAGATGAAGAAGGAGCCCCATGAAACTATAAGGGACTTCATTTCTAAGTTTGAAAAGCTGAGGCATAAGATTCCCATGATCTCCCAACTGACACCTCAGAATCTCAAGTGTTTCTTCATCAACTCGCAGCTACCTAAAATGAGTTTTCTGTTGAGACGGGCTAGACACATAGACCTTGAGGCTACTCAAGACTTGGATACTGAGCTAGAAGATGACCTTATCTTGGCAGGAAAGATAAGGATAGATCCTAATAGAGGTAAATCCTCTTCATCTTTTGAGTATCCACCTTCAGCCACCACTGATTAAATGGTGCAAAAGCTGGCAAATGAACAGTTGGAAAAAGGCAAATAGCCCAAGGTATGTCTGTTCCCCCTAATCGGGATATGCAAAGGAGGACATTTTAGAATCAGGGATATCAAGGCAATGCTGCCAGGAATCAAGAATAACTAAATCATCTTCCTCCCCCATAGAGGAACCTTGCCCTTGAAGCACCTCCAACCAACTCAACAGTTGGATATTTGGAAACAAAACATGATTTCTCTTTCCAATCTGAGTTTGAGTAAGAGAATGACATTGATCACTTCATGAAGGATCAAGAAAAATTAGCTGGCGACTCCCACCTTAGTTTCTTAAATTATCAAGATGAACCCAAAAGTAAAGGTGAAGCATTTGATAGATCATATGTTGTGTTCACCTGGTCCAAGAATCAGTCAACCCAACAAGCTGATAAAGAAAGAATAGAGGAATGAACTCAACCTGTAATTTCAATTGCTAAGCAAGGAACCACTCTGCCCTTCCAACCAAAGGACCCAGTGACTGCTAAAAAGGTAAATACATCAAGCATTCCTACACCTTATGCTTCAAATTCACAGGCCAGTCCTCCCCCTCCCAAAAACCAAAAAGATGAACTCCCATCCTCTCTTCCTAGTCCATTTTAGTCATTTGGCATAGTCGACCATGTCAATAAAACTAAAATTTAAATGACTGAATTTGAATTTCTACAAGCCAACCCTGAGTAGTTGGACAAGTTGGTGGAGTTTGTGAAGAATACAGTTGTCCCTACAGGACAAGAGATTAGAAAGGTAACTCATGATCCCCCAAGGAACATGCCCATCCCAGTCACTCAAACATCAACACCTGAAGCTCAGATTCTATTTGAGTCTTCAAGCAGGGGTAATTATTTTTTGTCCACAGAAGATGTTCATGTTTTTGTAGATGAAATTCCTATAGCTGGTAATCCAAGAATTGATTCAAATAAGACATCAGAAGAATTGGTAGGGTGCAATATAAATGAAAAAGGATCTTCCATCTCTAATAAAGAGAAATCTGATAGAAGATCAGCTTCTGATGATGCTTGGATCCTGGAATCTGATGGCAATAATTCTTCCACTAATGCTGGAGCTGGGACTGTGTTGATATCTCTTCAAGGAGATATTTTTCCTTCATGCAAGCTACAATTTAGCAACACCAACAACATAGCTGGATGTGAATCTCTGTTGCTCAGATTGAAGACTGCTCAGAATGAAGATATCAAACTCCTTCACACTAAAGGAGATGCTGAGCTGATGGTTTGTCAGGAGTTTGATGCTGACAATCAAAGCATGTGCTGGACTAAACCAGTAGAACAACAAGCTATGGTGGTGGACCATACTGTTGTACTCCAAAGTCAGCAAAAAGAACTCTTCACTAAGAGAGCAAGGAGTTATGGTTTTTAGTTTGAAGACCACGTCCTACCATGGGGCAAGAAGAAGAAAGAGCCAAGAGGAAGACACATAAAATCAGTTTCTTGGTGGAGAGTTCCATTCGCCCGTCACCATTTTTGGGGACAAAATAGTTTCTTACTGGTTTATCAGGATGGCACACCATTTTCACTATCTCACAGTGGGCAGCATCTGAAGCGCTTAAAATCTTAAGGCATCAGATAAGATCATCTGTACATATGTATGTTTGTATAGTCTTTAGTTCTATTTTGTGCTTTTTGTTTGCATTTTTGGCACCTTTCTTTTTTGGGTAGCATGACTCCGTAGCCCAATGGCATACTTCAAGGCACTGGAGATTTTGGTTTCTACTCCCCTCAACTGTTCCAAGTTTTCAACTGAAGGAAGTTCCCCAACTGGAGCCAACTATTGTCCCCAAAAAATGTCACTCATTTTTGGGACAACATATGAACTATTTTGGGCCCTATAAGACCAAAATTGTCTCTTCCCTTTTTGAAATTTGTTTTGAGCATTCAAATTCCTCATTTTTCAAGCTTCTCAAAAATTTATGGACTCTGCAGGCTTGAATCTATGGACTCTGCAGGAAGAAAATCTATGGACTCTGCAGGCCAAGTTCTACGGGCTTCGCAGGGTGATTTCTACAGACTCTACAGGAAAGAAGTAAGCTCTTAACACTTAGGTGATTTCAAGGTTGGTTCAATGACAAGGTTTAACCAAAATTTCCATCGACAAGCTTCTAAGCAATGATTAAACCATTGAACCATTGAACCATCGAACCACTTTGGTTCAAAGGTTCAACAGGTTCAATGGTTCAACAGGTTCAATGACCAAAGGGTTCAACACATTTGGTTTTAAAAGATCAAAAGGACTTATCCAAATAAGAATAATGAACTGATTAAACCGTTAAACCTTGAACCAAAAAGTTTAATGAGTGCACAGGTTCAACCAGTGCGATGAAGATCAAAGAGCTTAGAAAGAACAAGTGATGGACAAAGGATGAACCAATTAAGCGATTGAACCTTGAACCAAAAGAGTTCAAAGTTCAATGGTTCATGGGTTCAAAGGTTCAAAGGCGGCCTCAGTCAAGAAAAGAAGCAATAAATAGGTGATTCAATGGATGGTTCAACCAAGGAGCAAGAAAGCGAATGAACCAGGAAGCGATGGAACAAAAGAGATAGAATGAACCGATGAACTAATGTACTTTTAGCGGGTTCAAAGGTTTAAGGTTCAACATGGTTCAAGCGGCTAGCGACCATTGACGACCCTGTAGATATCAAATTTAAAGTAAGGGAATATCTATTGAAATTCAAATAAAGTGCGGACCCAAATGCATTCAAAGGTCAAAATGCCAAAGGGAAGAACCGCTGAGAGAAGGAGCGTAAAGAGCCAGTAAACCTGGGAACATAGCCCTAGGAGTTTAAATTCTAGGAAGAGACAAAGCTGGAAAAGACAAAAGAAAAAAGAGGGAAAAGCCCAAAATATCTACATAGAAGTAATTTCAGTAGGTGGAATAGTCCACCAAGCAGATATTTTAGCTTGCAAACATTGAAGGTGTAGCCTGTTGGTCTCCTTTGGAGTAAAGACAAAATGGACAGCTACGCAGATGTCAGAGGGGACAGACCAGATGATCCAGACCTAGGAGAAGGCATATGGGATGAAGTGACATGCCATAGTTAAGACAAATGCCATATTTTCAATGCAATCATTTGACAAACTTGGAAATGCATTGAAGGCATTGAATGCAACAAGGGCCGCCCCATGAAACAAAGCACCAAGTCTTTCTTGGCAGCTATATATTGTAATCTCTTTTATTATTTTAGGGAGATCTTCCCATTACCAAAAGCAAAAATCTACCCAAATTGAAATGCGAATACTGAGACTTTGAGCTCAGATTGTTGTTCATATCATTTTATCTGAATGAGAAAGCAAGTTGTTTGCAGACTTTGTGCTGTCATAGCTTGTATCATTTTAGGAGATTGTTCTTATGTCTGTCTTCTGAATGTGTTCTTGTTTATTTAATTTGGCAAGTAGAACTAGTGGAAATAATCAGGAAGGTGTCCTAAAGCCAACTGTGGAGAGAGTTTGTGCCCCCATAATTTCCTTTAGTGTGTTTTCTTTCTATTTCTATGTAAAGGACCTTGGGACAACTTTGTGCCCTCATTATCCTTCGTATCTCACTCTTGGGTAGTCGAGGTGGAGACTTTTTGCTACATCTTAGTCTACTGGTTACTATGCCCTTTTGTTACCAGTTACTTGTCACTCCCTAAAAGAACTCCTACTGGTCCCTACAAGAACAATCCTAAAAGAAGAGAAGTGCCTTCAGTGTTTTCACCAAAATTTTCTCCTCTGTTTGCTAGCATCATCTCTGAAAAAAGAGAGATGGATGGTTTGTTCTACCCCTGTGTGTTACTTTATACTTATTTATATAGTATATAGCCTCCGTATATTTAATAGGGAACCTCCCCTTGATGAGAGGAGAGATTTGTCCCCTGTTGATGTAGTAAAACTGCACACCTGGATGACCAATCTTCCTATGTTATGGTGATAGGAACTATTTTGCTCACCAGTTAGCTGGTTGACAAAATATTCACCCAACAAGACTCAAAGTGAAAGTGTTTAGCACAAAATGGATTAAGTCTATCAAGTGATGATAATGATTATGAGTCTTGAATGACCTTCAATCCAAATTAAAAACTAAACCTAAGTTCCCTCAAGTTTAGTGCAAATGGCAAACCCACTTAACAAATCAACCCTATGAACTTATAAAGGTGCAATTTCAAATTTAGATTATAAGTGAAGGACTTAAACAAATTTGGTAAAGGTCTAGACTCAATTGGGTAGCATAACTGTGCCAAAGTGGATGATATGACTCCCAAGCTATTCATGAAATTTGAACAAGGCAAATTGATGATCTCACGCGGACAACATAATGCCTCTTTGTTTAAAGGAAAATGAGGACCATGTGTTTTGTTAGTATCATTTATTTACACCAAGTTTTTAATTCAAACAAGACTTTAATCTAGGATAAAACTCGACTGATTAATCGCTCTTAGACTCTAAACTGACAAGGTTGCTTGGTATTGTTAGAATCCATTTATATACGTCATTTGAGAGGATTTTAAATGTTCATCCAAAAGTAAATGTGCATTATATAGTAGATTCTTTACACCCCCCTTCTCTCAAATGATATTACTATGACATGGACCCTGAGGTGTACCTTGCACCAATAATACTTCTGTGACAAGTGGGGATTTGTCTAAGATCTAACAATTTTTGGAACGTTTTAGGAGAATAAATTGCACAATGACTTTCATGCTAAATAATGTAAAATAAAAACATAGATTTTGGGTTCATATCACTTGGCTTGTTGTAAAAATGCCTAATCCTTTTTGCAACCACTACATCTTGTTGTTCGCTCAGTGTAGTGTGATGTCCAAAGTACCACTATGTCCCATGTGCAACTCCAATTATGAGCCAAATGAAGTCAATGCTAAGAGATGAAACCATAGGTCAAAGCTTCCTTAAAGAATTCATGGGAGATGATAAAATCCCCCTCGTAATCCAAGTTTGCATAAAAATAAAGAAATCATGAAAATAGAAAGACTTTAAGGTCATTTTCAAGGTCACCCAAACATTGACAAGTTTTTGGGGAGTGCTCTAGATGACTTTCTTTCTAAGCCTTGGAATAGGTTACTTGTAATAAGAATGGTGCTTTTGATTCCAAGGGTTCCCTAAAGGGGACAAATGGAAGAGCATACATGCAACACCCTTCTTTTTGCCAAACAAAAATTAGATCAAGCAACTATTGAAGACAAAAATCTTGGAAAGATGAGTTAATTTTTAAGCCCAAATAAAAATGAGGTGGTGTTCATTTGACCCCTTCGTCTTAGTTCTAACTTTGAAAACTAATGCTAAAAACTCACTTAAGCACCTAAATATTACTTTAACCACCAAAATTTTGTTCCTAATTCCTTTTAAGCATGCAAAAGGTGATTTAAACTTATTTTTAGTAAATGTCAAGCTTGGTCCTACAAAAAAAATGTTAGCATGTCCTTTATCCTTGAAGCTATTTTGGGTTTGAAATAATGAACTTAAAAAAAAAGCTCTCAAGTTTGTGTTTAAAAAAAAATACAGTGACCGATGTCAATTCTATAATCGATGATGATTACACTTATAATCGATGATGATAATCTAACCGATATCAGTTATACCAATAGTGACCGATGATGACTATCCAACCAATGATGGTTTTACCAACCGATGTTGGTTATTGTGTAAACTTGTGACAAAGAAAAATGGCAAAACAAAGTTAGAAAATCAATTTGCAAGAGTTTTAATGATCCAAATGAAGATTTTAAAGTTGTAAAATGATCTTCTTCATGTGTGGGATGCATCTTGTCCCATCGGGCGTGCCATATGTGATCTAAGAATTTTACTTAAGAGAGGAAGGTTAGTATGGTGTTAGTTTCAAAATGAATACAAAATGAAAGAAACACACTAACTAACATAACATCTCTAGGCCTAGGCACTAGGGAGAGCTTAGTTAATAAACATGAATAAAACACACAACTAAAATTCAAAAAAAAACCTTCTTTTACCTCCCTTGGATGATCCAAAGTGCTTGTTGGAGTGGCTTTCTCAGCTTGTGATCATGAAATCTTTGGCAGTGGAAGCTTATCTACCTTCATCTCTCCTTGGTGCCTTTGGCTTGTGGCTTGGCTTGGCTTGGCTTGTAATCAATTTGGCATGATAACACTAGTTGTTTGAAGCTTTTGGAACCATTTGTGCATTATAAATTTGCATTATCAGATCTTTTGAAGATATTTGAGCATAATAACTTTTGCACCAAAATAGCTTAAAAATGATGTTTATGGCTTCTCTATTTATAGATTTTTGAGATTGATCAGAATCAACCTGAATCATCCATCTCAGGATTGAGATGTGTGGCTAAGAATTAATCCAATTTTTCAATTAAGTTTATAATTATCCTCATCATGACATTGGAAGAAGAGAAAATTAAGAGGCATGGAGGGCATCATGGAAGGCATTGATGAGGCATAGAGGGCATGATTCTTGATATTTGTGGCATTTATGGCTTAGGGATGTCTTCCCAAGAAATGAGGTCCCTTGATGATGCAAATATTCAATATTCATTTAAAAAAAAAAGTATTCAACAAGTTTCCATGGAATTCTTAATTAGGCCTTGATTTGGATTAATTAGATCTTAAGCATGATTAAGCACTTTATGCACAAATTACTCAAATTGATTAGAATGCTTTGTTATTGGTCCAAAATTTGACTGGATTGGAATTGGAAGGCAATGTCAGATACGCTAGATCTGTTATCCCATTTAGGATGTTACTGACAACAAATAACAAAGGCATATGTCTTGTGCAAAATATTTGATAGGAAAGAGCAATTCAGAGCACCTAGATGCAAAATTGGCATTTTGACCTGGAATGTTCTAATCAAAGTTAGCTAGCCCATAAATTAAATTACCCCATTTAGGGATACCCTATCCAAAATTAGCACTTGAATATGTTAATTTTAACTCATTTAATGCATTTTAGTGTTTTTAGGCCAAATTGTGTAGTTTGGGTGGAAATTGGTCAAAAGACTGGTTGGAGGTTATCGATGGCCAGATTTAGGTGTCTACAAAATATAGTTGGCCATTGACATTATCACACATTTATGAGTTTTATCCTTTGCTCACGTTGGATTCAGATCCATACAATATCAAATTTTCCATCACAGCCACCATGATCTCAATATGGGGCATTTGGTTTACATAATTTCCTACTTTCTCCTATATTAGAGTTTACAGATGTGAGATTGCCCCTTATATGTTATCAAAGTTTTTAGACAACAGGGGAGCCCTGATGGAGCTAGTGTAATAACTCATAGAAACCCATACATTCTTAGCTATCAAATATAAGTCAGGGGCTCATTTTCCACTTACCATTGGTAAATACACATGGCTCACTCCACAAGGCAAAGTCAATTGAGGCAAAAATGGCTCTTGTTACCCTTCAGATCTTTCATAGCAAACCTTCTTTCGATGTCAGAGGGTTAGTGGAACATATCCTCAGTTCTTTGTATTGACATGTCTCATATTATGAATATTATTAGATGGATTATGATAATGAGGAGGTCAGGCTTCAGGATTACTCTTGCTTCACCCTTGAACAAGTAATTAAATACAACATAACATATATCCTAGAAGACATTGAGGATGATGAAGATGAGGTAGATCCTACTTATTATGAATAGAAAATAGAAGCAAGACCTCTACCTCAAGTTGATTAGAGCAAACTAGATTCAACATCCTTCGAGGATAGAACACATGTGATCTTGAATAAAACCTTCTCATGGCCTAAAGGAAAAGGGGTGAATGTAGAAAATGTTGGATTTCCATTACTATTAAGAGCTACCAAGATAACTCATGATCAATCGCAACAACCCAAGGACAAGAAATTAGTTTCAAGTTCATCTTCTGGTGTTGATAAAAACCCAAATGTAATTGAAGAAGAAGAGGAGAAGCAAGTAGATTATCCTCAATTAGGTCAAACTAAAAAGCCATTAAAGATCTAGATCAAGAAGTTAGATAGAGGGATTAAAGGGACCCCTAAGATCTCTATGGTCTTAGGGGATCCATTTAATGATGTGGTTCATTCTCAAGGCTTGATAAAAAACACTACTTTGCAGTTCATGGCCACAAACCCTTCTTTGGTAACCCCCACATCTATTCCTCTAAAAATTGCATCTCATCAACCTTATGTTAAGGCCTTCAGGTTGCCTTCTTAGAATTTATCAAAGGTTACAACCACATCTCCATATTTTGTTCTAGAATCTAAACCTGAGCCTACCAAGTAAGACGAGGAAGATATTGAGCCTATATCAGAGTAAGCCCTAACAATCCCTCATTTCTTTGTCTAGACTCAGACTCAAACCAAACAAAGACCTTTATAAGAGGCTCCTATTATAGAGGTTCCATATTGGTTGAGCAAAGTAGTTAAGAAGAGGAACAAGATACTTCATCCATAAGAGGTTGATTTCATTACACTCATAACACTTACTCCTTGTGCACCAAAGAAACCCAAAGCAGTTTATCGCATAGTCAAGGATGAACATCGTGATATATATGTCAAGGTTTTAGTTTATCCTCATGACAAGTTCAAAGAGGAAATATACAATGAGGATTATAAAATATCAAAGGTACACCTCGGCAAGGCTACCCATGAAGGAATAAACAATATGTGAAAACAACCATTGATACATTATTCGAAAAGTATGACCAAGACAAGGTAACCAAAGATAAATTAAAGAAAAAGGTCAATCAAATCTCATTGGTGGTCCATAAATTGGTAAATATAGTTCAATCATACCCACATGAATATGTACTTAATGCAAAAATAATCAGAACAAATGAGAAAATAGGGCATATGGGTAAGGTCACCAAGGATTGGTCAGAGAAGTTGTTCCTTCAAGGAACCAGGTCGATAATTGTAACAATCCCAACACATGAAGTGATTTAGAATGAGTTAATGTATGCCAGAAAGAATGAAACCATATAAAATGCAATAATTAATAAGTGAATATAATTACTACCAAATCTAGAAGCTTTCTCCAGAGAAGATCTAGACACCCTTGTAGAATAAAAGGTTCTAACTCAAGAATGTCAAGGAGATCAAATTGAATTCTTAGGTGCTACTAAATTTTGGATTCGTATGCTTGAATAATCCCTGGAAAATTTCAAAGAGTTTTAGTGGTTGGAAGTAAATGCCATAGTTGATATACAAGAGGTAATAAAAAAAACTTCCTTGATCATTTCTCGACAAAGGAGTGGTGCTTCTAACAGAGCCTATCAAAAATGACTACAAATAGCCGATGGAGAAAGGGTTAAATCCTAGCTTTGCCTTCAATTTTGAGTCAATTCAAAATTTAATCAAACATCATAACACTTTCTATAAACTAGATTAATATTTGAATAAATTTCAACATATTCCACACTAAATGATAGATCTTCAGGTGGAAGGTAAATCAACTATCTTCATTCATATGTTCCAAATGAAGACAAAGTTAAAAAGATGATGAAGTTATTTGAAAATTACTAAAAAAGGATTTAGAATGAAAATCAAAAGGAATTTCAGATTATTTATGAGAAGGCAACAATGAGCAGGTGGAAAAAGTGATTCACTAATTTGTAGTTTCCAAAACTGCATTTTGACACAGGGATTTTTGCAGTTTTTAAGTTATGTTTTGTGCATTTTGAAAATATAAATTTTTCATTAAAAGTGTAATTTATTTTATTTTTAAAAGAATGTTTACTAAGTGAAAGAGGATAGTCATTCCACTTTCTTATAAATTAATAAAACAAGATTATTGTAAGACTTTGTGCTTCTTATGTCATTATGAATGAATGTTCTTATGTCGATTAATTCATCTTGTTAATTTATGCACTTTCTTTCATACAGAATGCTTATGGTTAAAATGTAATTTTATATTTTCATCTCAATAGCCTGGAATATAATTGAAATATGTGTTTACTCAATTATTCACGTTCTTTCCTTTTTCTTCTTCTAAATCTTACATTCCTTTCCATTTTTCTTCTATCTTCTACTCATTAAAATTCCTTTCTTCATATATGCAAAACCCCCCAAAACAATAATGTATATTTTTTAATATTCTTCATTTTTAGTTTTTTTTTGCTTTCAATAAAGGTAGCCTCACCTGCTATTAGAGGAGGGACTCTATCCCATAGCACTATTGTTTGCTATAAGCAAAATGTGTTCATTTAAAAAATTTCCAGCCAATAGTTTTTGGCCCCACCATGGAGGATGTTTTATGTTTTTTCATGCAACCCAAAAATACCCATAAGTCTTTGCATGACTCTTCCTACAACCGAAAATCTAGTGCGTCAACTAAGACTTGATTGGATGCAAGATGCTCACGTTGATATTGTTTTTGATCTTGGTTAGTTCATGTGGGATAGTAGAGTTAGTGTTATTCATTTTCATCAAGTTGTAATTGTACTAAATGAAGAGGAAGATCATGCATAGCTTTTTTATTGAGAATTTGCACTTGTTTCAAGAAGACAAATGCAACAATTATGATAAGAGTGGTTCATAGAGTTCATCAACAACCTCACTTCCTTGGTTAATAAGCTATTCCATTATGTCATAAATAAATTTTACTAGAGCAAGCAAGGCCAAAGGTGTGTCTGATCCTTTCTTTTAATTGCAATAACACCTTAGTTTCCATTAAGCCTAGAGAAGAAGATATGGAGTAGGAAATTTGTAAGCCTACCTACAAGTCCTAAGGCTAAGAAGCAACAATAGGGAGGTACCTTGATAAGCCAAGCACTTGTTCTTTCTAGAACTGTTATACCTCAAAACATAGCTTTTCAAAATATGTTAGTGCCTTGGGGTAATGTAATTAGGTCATTAGGCCTAGGATAACTACATGATCTACCTAGAGGTTCGCAAAAGAACTTCCCCAAATTTGTAGTTGATGGGAAGCAAACCCTAGATGAGCACATTGCTACATTTTTCACCACGTGAAATTGTAGAGGTCGAACATGAAGATGTTGCTATAAGGTTATTTATAAAAACTCTTATAGATGGGGAAGCTACCTAGTTTTATCATTTGGTCCCTAGTTCAATTACTAATTGAAATAATATTAGAACTAAGTTTGAGTGTCATTTCAAACCATTAGAGGATGCACATGCACTTATTTTATAATTAAATCATATGAGAAGGAAGATCACAAACCCATGTGGGACCTTCCTGCTAAGTTTAACAAGTTATTATATAAAATTCCTCAAACAACCAAACCCATGACATAAAATTAGAAATACTTATTTATAAGCACACAACTACCAGACGTGGGATTTATTTGAAGGAGAAACATATTAACTGACATATAACAAACTAGAGTATTTTATACTAAGGTTGAATATGACATGGTTATGGTTGGGAAGTTGAGAAGAGACTCTTCAAAGACTAGAAGACAAGCTTAAAACTAGGACTCCATAAAGCACTTGATCAATAAATTGGTAAATGATATTGTCACTTTGAAAAAGGAGTTACCTCAAAAGCAACTAGCTACTCCATACTAGGATATTATTAGAAGAAATTATATTCCTAAGAACAACAACCATCCTCAGTTGCAAGATCCACAACCAAAATTGGTTATTAAAGCCCCTTCAGTGAATGCAATACTAGAATCTAAATAAATTTGTGTATGATGATAAAGAACTTGAAACATAAGATCTATGTTTTCATGACTATGAGACAAAATAACTTGGTGGTGACTCTAGCAACACTTTCCTGAAATATTATTCTCAATAAGATGATTATGAGGATGGAGTCAAAGATATGAATGGTTAGTCTTACGTGATATTCAAAAGATCCCAGGGTTTGAAAAAAGATACCAAAAGGAAGCAAGAAGCTGAAAAAGTAAACCAAAATGAAGAAAATAAAGTTAAGGAAGCTTCTAAGGCACTTCCTACAATTTTAAACCTTCTGTGAGGATATCCTTTACCGCGCGCCCCCTCCCCCCCCCACCCCAAGTGAAAACCAAACAACTGAAAGTCAAGGTAAGTAATTCTCATACTCATGTTTTAGAAAAATCAAAAGATCAATGTTATTTCTAAAAATAATGTGGAATTTTTCATCACATACAAATTTAGATGCTACATTTTCCTCCAACATTACCTCATTTGATATTCTTTACCATGTCAATAAATCCAAGATTCAAATGTCCCAAGAAGGATATGTGAGATCTAATCTTGATTATCTTAATAGACTTTTCTAATTTATCAAAGGAAATATTGTTAATATGAACAAAACTAATTCCAAAGGCATCCTCGTTGCAACGCCTAACTTGAAACCCTCAATAAATACCATGGTTGCATCTACTTATAATCATGACAAGCAATAATCATTTTTATATCCATTTTATTGAAAGGTTGCAAGCCAAGTAATTACATAATTTATATTGAATCCTCCAATAATGTTATGCCGGTCAAAGTTGCTCATGCTCTCAGATTCACCTGCATAAAAAATTTTGGTCGATGCTTTTCAATGGACACCAAAAAAGGCCCATTGGTTGTCCAAATCAAAGATACACAGGTAGATTTTCCTTCTTTCCCATAGAAGATGATTAAGATGATTATTTTAATTTTAGATATTCATACCGCATATGGTATGTTGTTAGAATGAAGCTTTTGCAAAGAGTTGGGTGGAGAAATCCAGGTGGATTTGTTTCATGCTACTTTCTCAGTGAATGGGGTCAAACACAAATTGGACCCTGGATCAAAGACTCAACTCACAGTGTGAAAATTAGAGGACCCACAAATTAATATTCTTTATGAAGATGCAGACCTAGGAACTACATGATGTTATCTGAGGAGAATTGGATGTACCAAGAATTATTGAAAGTAACTCTAATGATGTTTGGGTTCTTGAATTTGATGGTAGTTGTTATTTAACTGGTGTTGGAGCTAGAATTATATTTGTTTCACCAAATAAAGAAGGTTTTCCTTACTCTTACAAAATATAATTTGAATGTATGAATAACATTGTTGAATATGAAGCTTTGCTTCTGGGATTACATACTGCTAAAGAAATAGGAATTAAAAACTTGAATGCGCAAGGTGATTCCAAAACCATTGTGAAACTGGTAAAGAACCAATATCAAGTATAAATGACCAATTGAGGCACTATAAGAATCATGTGTGGGAATGTATTAAGGCATTCAATGCATTATCAATCATAAATATTCCAAGGGATGACAACAAAAAGGCAGATGAACTTGTGGTTTTTGCTTTGCTAATGATTCCCCCTCCTGGTGTAGAGAGAGAGAGAGAGAGAGAGAGAGAGAGAGAGAGAGAGAGAGAGAGAGAGAGAGAGAGAGAGAGAGAGAGAGAGAGAGAGAGAGAGGAGAGAGAGAGAGAGAGAGAGAGAGAGAGAGAGAAATATTCTATTGAAATAATGTCTAGACCTAGTGTCTTTGATAATGCAAAGCACTAACACGTTTTTAACAATGATGAGCAAATAATAGACTTCCTTGAAAAGGAAGATAATTTAAAGAATTTGTACTTTTAGGGTAGTACTTACACATATAGGGAATCACACATTCAGGGTGATAAAGATGATGTTGTTGATATCTTCTCAACCAAGGCTACAATAGGATCAAAAATTTAGGATGGAAGTGAGCATGAAGTGGAAATTAAGATGAAAGGTAATAATATTATGAAAGGTTTGGCTTCTCTTGAAGACCTATTTGAAAAGCATGACAAGTATGTAAAAGGGAAATTTTGGCAAGAACCAGTTGGATATTTTGAGTATGAAAAGATAAATATTGGTACTCCTATTGAACCTATATATGTCAACATTGGGAAGTGTTGTTCGAAATAAGAGAGGTACAGGTTCATCAACCTTTTCAACTTATAAAATGATGTCTTTGCCTAGAGTTATGATGATCTCAAACTCTTCAGGCCAAAAGAGATGAAGCATAACATTATGTTGAAATCTTGTATGTCTCCTTACAAGCAAAAACAAAGGCATTATAATAAAAAAAATTCTACCACCATTCATGTTTGAAATCTAGAAGATGCTTGATGCATGTATCATATACCCTATCCATCATTTCACATGGGTAGTTAATGTCATGCCCATTCATAAAAAAGAGTGGTGAAATCCGAATTTGTGTTGATTTCAAAAATCTTAATCAAACATCTCCTAAAATAATTACCCCTTACCAATCATGGATCAAATATTGCAAGTTATTACATGATAAGAGATGATATCCATGCTTGATGGATTTTTGGGTTATAATCAAGTTGAGGTTACATTTGAATATCAACATAAGGAAATATTTATAACACCTTGGGGAACCTTTGCTTATACAAGAATGCATTTTGGTCTCATCAATATTGGGGCTAATTTTCAAAGGGCAATGGATTTAGCATTCCACGACCTCAAAAATAAGATCATAGTGGTTTATTTGGATGATCTTATCATCTTCTCAAAGAAGTGATAAGACCATTATAATCACCTGGTAATTTTTTTTTTAAAGTGTAGAGTTCATAGTATCTCGCTTAATCTCAAGAAATCTGTGTTTTGGGTAACTGAAGGGATATTTCTCAGCCACATTATATCAAAACAAAGAACAAAAATTGATCCAAAGAGGGTTCAAGCCATCTAAAATCTACCTCTTCAAATTAGCAAACTATGCATTCACTCCTTCAATAAGGTGAATTTCTTGATGGTTTTTGTCCCTGACTTTGCCCAACTCACTATGCATATGCAGAAATGATGAAAAGTAAAGTTGATTTCAATTGGAGTAAGGAAGGGAAGAAATCCTTTGAGGAAATAAAGACTATTATTTCCAAAGCGCTGAATTTAGTATGCCCTAATTTTAAAAAGGATTTTATAATCTATTGTTATGCATCATATCATAATTTATCAACGATCCTAGTACAAAAAAATGAATAAGGAATTGAGTCACCTATAGCCTTCATGAGTTATGGTTGAAGACTCATGAACTTACGTATTCCTCACTTGAAAAGCATGTTTATTTGGTGGCCAAGGTAGTCAAGCAATTCATATATTATATCTTAAACTTACATATAATCGTAATGGTATCAGATACAATAGTAAAGTCTATTTTAACACAACAAGAACTTCGCTCAAAAATGGGAGGATGGATAGAAAAGGTTCAAGAGTATGAATTAGATATTACGTTAACTAAGATTGTTTGAGGATGTGGTTTATGTCAATTGATCACTGAAAATTGGCTTAGTGATGGGGACCTTGATGAACCACATAAAAAATATGTGGCTAAGAAGATACCCATAGTCCTTTTTGTTGGTTATACCGATGAATGGTATACAAACATAGTGTGTTTCCTCATATATGGAGAGTGTCATAATAATATTAGTGCCAAATATAAAATGACAATAAAGATAAGAGTTGTCAAGTAACTTAAATGGGATAATGCTCTTTTCAAGAGAGGGATTGATGATCTTTTCCTGAGATGTGTTGATAAAGAGTAGAAAAAGAGATTGATAGAGGCATTTCATAACAAAGCATGCAATGGTGATTTTTCATCTCCTGTTATGATGCATAAGATCATGAGAGCTAATTACTACTGGCCTAACCTCTTCAAGGATGCTCAAGAGTGTGTTTCAAAATGTGAATCTTGTCAACAGTTTGTGGGTAGACCCAAACTCGTAGAACTGCCATTTAAACTAGTCATGATCAAGGAGTATTTTCAAAAATGGGATCTTGAATTCATAGGCATTCTCAATCCTCATTCCAATTCTATCATGCCCATGTTATCACTAAAATTTATTATTTAATGAAATGGGTAGAAGTTATCCCTATCAAGCATACCACTTCTGAAGTGGTATGTAACTTCATTAAAAAAAACATTATGGCCATGTATGGCATCCCATAGAAATAGTAATAGATAATGATTCTAACTTCTCTTCTTATGAACTTTTTGGTTTTGTTATGGATATGGGATTTATTTGTCTCATTCATTTGAATATTATCCATAAAGCAATGGTTAGGTAGAATCGATCAATAAGAATCTTGTCACTATAATTCAGAAATTATTGATGAAAATCAATAAAATTAGCACAAAAGGTTGTATGATGCAATCTGAGTTGATCGCATCACTTTGAAAAGGGATATTAGTATGTCACATTTTTAGTTGATGTATAACATTGATGCCACATTACCCATTTCATTAGAGTTACCAGTTCTTCAGTTAGCTAAGATAATTGAAGATCAAAACTTTAGAGATTATTTAGACAAGAGGATCATATATATAAATAAAGTGGAAGAAGAGAGGGTTGAATTATTTTATTGGATTACTAAGCTTTAGAGAAAGGTAAAGGTGTTTTTTGACAAGAACAGACAAATGGATTTTTATATTGGCGATCTCATTCTCCTTTGAGACAAAAGAAGGGAGTCAAAGTGTAGTCATGAAAAGTTTGATTCCTTATGGAATGGCTGTTAGTAGAGGTTCTTGAAAACCCTTTAGAACATGATAATTTAGGGATAGCTTATGAATGGAGTAACAAAAGTACACATTTTATATCATATTTATATTGAATATAGTCATTAACCAAACAAAACAACTAGTTACACAGATAGACATATATTTTTGAGAATCTTAACAGTTGTTATAAAATCATATAATTAATAGATTAAAGTAAGCAAATTAATCACTGTGCACAAACCAAGGATAAAATATACACAGGAAAACTATTTTATAAAAATATGTATTAATCTCTATCACATCGGAACCATATAAAATTACAATTGCGTGTTATATATAGAGTTTTATCCCATGATGTCTCTTCATATTATAGCCTTTTGATATTCCCAAAAGGAGTGAATCTTCACATTTTTTCATATATCATTATACTTACATAGGTAGAATACATACAAAAATATTATACAAAATACAAAATGAGTGAGAATTATATACATGTCTAATATATGTACTATGCGATTTTACTATCTCTGTTATACACTCCAACACTTTCCTAGACTTAAACATTTATCTTATTCTAAGACAAAGTCATAGCATAGGATCCTAATCTAAAGCTCAAGCCAAGGAATTAAACTAAAAACAAGAGTCATGGTTATCATTCCAAGTGTCATTACTAGTATTCACCCTTTGTGTACTACTTAGTCACCCTTTCAGGTTTTTAACTAAGTAGTGTACTAACCTACCACCCTTTTAGGTTTTCAATTGACTAGCTTAACCAAGTGGCTGCCTTTTATGCATTTTCAACCACCTTGGCAACATTCCTAATGCTTAAGGTTATCTTAAAAAATTATGCCAAAAAGTTGTGAAAATTGTAAAATTAGAACTGTGCATTACCTACTATGTAGGTGGCAACATAGTCTGTGTTGGCTATGTAGTAGTTTGTTACGATGATGGACCTATTGGAGGAGTGGATGAAACACTCAATTTTATAGAAACTGTTGGTAATAGCTATTATGTTTATTGAAGTGTTAGTTGTGCACTTGTAGCACTCTTCTTCTATTGAATTACTTGTTACAACTGTTACAGGGGTATGTATTATAATTTGTCAATAATTTATGAAATGGTGGCATCAAGATGGGACAAGTCTTACTTTAATATCTTCTAATCAATCATCAATTCCCTCAATATGCACAATGGGACTTGAATCACCATTAGGTTTTGAATGTTTTCATCATTGGTGATGGTGATGAGTGCCCTAGCATTTAACATTTTGATCGAGATGTCATATGATAGTTCATCCAACCTATCTGTGTGCCTTTGTGCCTGAATACCTATATATGAATTACACAGAGGATCATTGTGCCATGTCTATAATTTTTGCATGGCCACATCCCTTGAATCTAATAATTATTTGAGTGCACTGCTCATTATTTTAGAAGTAGTCATGTGACCTTCCATGAAAACTTTGGCTATGTCTGTCATGTTGAACTCTACCTTAACTATGGCCAAATATTTGTTTAGTCATTGCTTTTGATTGAGAATACCTTGTGTTATCTTCTTGGCTTGAAATGTATCTATATTTATCACCTATTCATTTTATTTCAATAGCTTGCCTATTACCTCTATTTCTGCCTTGATATTTTCCCCTTATGATCATAATGTTTGTAGCTTTTATGTAACCAACCAGTATTTCATGGGTTATACCAATAACATTGAGAATTATTTACCTCCATACATCAGTTGGCTACTTAAGACTTGGGTCACCAATATAGGGAAATTGGTCTCAATGGTCTAGTGTGCATTTGTGAATTGAAGGCCCAAGTCTACATTGTCCTCTCACAGTTGTAATACTTCATAATCTAAGGTCAAAACCTTCTATGTAATTGACTCTTGAAAAATAGTTGTGCCTTAAGTTTTCTTGGTTAGTGGTAGCTAAAAAACATTTAAATATGTTTCTTGCGCAGTCATAGTCAAAACCATGGATGTTGTTATAATTTTTGTAGGGGCAATCATGAACTATGTTAGTGGTAGCAAAAAGGTGGTGCACCAGGTGGATGATGTGGTAATGTCACACAACCATTAGATTTTTATTTTTGGTGTAAGATGAAAATCCTCCTCCTGTGCACCTCCTTGTGTTACAAGTGCCAGTTGAACTATGATTTGTACTTGTTACATGGATTTTTCCTCTGCCTCGTGCTTCACTTTAGTGTTGGTTTCAACCTTAGCCTTAGCTTCAGCCTCAACTTTAGATTTGGTGTCCACTTCAAATTTAACCTTAGATTTTGCTTCAATTTTAAATTTAGCTTCTATTTTAGCCTTGGCTTTGGCTTCAGTTTCTTTCTATTTAGCTTCTTGTTTAGCCTTTTGCTTTACTTGAGCCTTCATAATTATCATTGCTTTCTAATTCTTATTTTTCATAACTTGTGCTTATTGTTGTTTCTTTTATGATTCTTCTTGTGCTTTCTTCTTTGCCTCTACTTCATCAACTCTCTTTTTTTGAGCCTCTACTTCTTTAGTTTTATTTTTGTGTTCTTCTTCTATAGCCTATTATTTACATTGCTCTTCTTCCTCCATAGCATTTCACTTTGCCTCTCACTTCATTTTATTTTTCTCTTCCTTCTCCTTCCTCATGGCCTCTTTTTACGCTTTGGATGGATCCTTTTGTTCTTGTGTAGCTCTATGTTGTGGATCTGACTGTGATAAACTAGTTTATTTAGGTGCATCCATGGGGGTAGATGACTCTATTAATGTAACTTACTCAGAATATTCCAAATAATATGATTCCAAAAAAATACCTTGCCATGTATCTATCTTCTATCTAGAGGTTAGAGGTGGAGTGAGGCTCTTCTTTTACCTATTCATAGCCTAGGCCTATGGTTTGGTTGTGCTTTCGATGCTTGTTGTGAACCACTCTCTTCGATTGGTTCTGAAAAAGACATCATATGTCCTTGATCATTGGATAAGGTTGAGTTATAAAATGTGTTTGAGGTCTGAAAAACAAAGGTGGTGTTGGGATTTCTTGTGCTAATAGTTATTCTTCCTATGCAATAGAGGATCCTAAAACTGGATCTTTTTAGAATAGTTGGGCCTAAAATTATTGTCTAGCTACTTCCTCACCTACAATTATCAATAATGATAGAATAAAGAGGTTAGGTGATGTCCACCCATAGGTCTTGCCTTACCTGATTCTACACTTGGAAAGCACACACTACTTTCCAAAAATAAAATTTATTATATTCCTACTACTCGTAAACTTCATTGTCAATGTTTGTGAGCATGGACTATAAAACTTGTTACTCTCTAGCTCCAAGATTCACCAAGTCACATTCATCATGACCTTTAGAATGTGTTTATTATCGAGCCAAGACTTTGTGTGTTGTGTCCTCTTTTTCAGTGGTGGTGGTGAATCTCTTCGCATTGGTGCTTTTAAATTTCCCTTATCCACCTATGTTGGAGTTGTTATTGGTTGTGATGTTTCCTATGGTTGTGCTTGTAGTTATGGTTATAGTTGTACTTGAGGTTGTGCCTATGGTTTCATTGATTTTTATGCACCTTGTAGCATGGAAAACAAATGTTGCACCAATTTGGTTGCAAGGGCTTTGTACCTCAAAATGTTTTCCTATGCATCCAACATGGAGATGACAAATGGTAGTGGTATTGTTGTTTCTTTGGATAATTCATGCACCTTGATTTGTATGTCACTTTGTAATTTCATTATTGATGCATGTTTCCCCAGATATTGCATCATGTCTTGGGGTACCCTTGGGTACAAATTGATCATGGCTTAGATTTCTAGCCACTACGCATTGAACCTCCCTAGTTGTTTATAGTATTGCCCTATTTTCATCCACATAATGTTAATAAATGAAATAATAGACAAAAAATCAAACACAATATTGAATGGGCCTTTTGATAATTTCCATTATGTGGAGTAGAGTAGAAGTACCAAAAATTGATATTAGAATGCTTGTGTAGTGATAACGAGGATCTTCTCTATGTTTGTTGTCAGTTTAGAGGCTAAAAACTTAGGTTAATTAAAATTTTAATGGTGTATCATTTGATACACAATATCTACCACTCTTTTTGTTTCCCACTTGTCTACTTCATTGTTTACCAAAATATTTTAATGATGCATTCAATAAGAATGCAAACTAAAACATCATCCATGGAATCAATGGGGATTCCCTTGCCTGCCCTTGTAGTGAATTCCTCCTTGGTGTTGGAGTGGATTGGTAGAACTATGGATTTATATGGTAGGAGAGATTTACTTCAAGTCGGAAGCCATGTTATTCTCTCCATAGTCTCAGGGGTGATGAATATGGTAACATCTTGTGATAAGTGAATTATATATTCATTGCACCTACTTATTAGTGTTAACATTACTTCACCCAGTTGGCCAAAAGTAGATAGTTTGAATAATATTTCAAAATCTAAACCTTTCAACGGATGTTGAAGTGTTAATGTCCCTACCCATGTTGTTTCCTATGGGTCTTGGGAAAATAGAGTAGCTTTGACGACATCAATGAATTCGAAGGCATCTAGATCATGATACTTGGTTTGTATTAGGCCTAATACAATCCCCATTTCCTTTTTATACACATTTGTAAGTGGGATCAATAATTGTGCTCTATCCATGGTTGTTTTTGTGAATTGTCTTAGACACTTCCTTTGCTTGGTCTGACTCTAGTGTGAAATTTGTGCACAAGAAAGTGTTTTATATGCAAATCATAAGTTCACTTAGTTTTAATAGTATGTAATATCAATTTTTTGTCTACATCCTCTATTATAAAGTGTTTACCACCTAAATCCATCAAGTCATCAAGTTTAAATGCATTGAGTTGGTTGTGCATGAGTGTATCTCCAACATTTATGTCAACTAACTATTGTTTGAAATGATGTTTGCTCTTCTTCATCTAGCTTATTTGAAATAACCATTGGCAAGTAGGTGATGTGATGCATTTTCCTTTCATTTATCCAATTTATTTTCTGGTCCATCTTGTTGTTCTACCACATAATCTACTTTGGGAAAGATGCAATCTCCCAAGTGCATTGTCATTAACAATTATGAATGACCACTCATCATCCTTTAAATGTATCTATCTTGTCAGCATCCCATTCCCAGACTTAATTATCAACCATCATGTTTTGGTTGCTAGTTCTCTTCCTTTTTGGTTGATTATGCATATCGATCATAGTTTGTGATGCTGATTATCCCAAAATTCATTCTGATGTGTTGCAATCTAAGGATCACACTATATAAACACACTAACCCTAAAAAACAAAACAACATTAAAGGAAATTCCTAAGTACATGGTGCTAGTCAACACCCTCTCTCATTTACAATGATGCATGATAAAGGTTAATGGTGATAAGGCTTAAGCCTACAACCATTGATAGACCATGGAAAAATAGTGCCTTGTAAATCTTTGAAAATAATTGTACCATGTTATGAAACATTGTGAATAATATAGGGTCCTTTTCATCTGATGCATAGTTTTATTAAAAATGCTTTGAATATGCTATCATAGACTAATATTATTTGCTTGGGATAAAATTTCTTAGATCGTAAGTTATGATCATGTCATATTTTTTGAATTAACTTGTTGATCTCTTGTGTCTACTATGCCCTTAGTCTATTTTCCTCCATCTTGACCAAATATATCAATTTTTGCTTTAGAGAGTCTTGATCACCCAACCTCATAATCATTGTGATGCACAGACTAGGAATAATGTACTCTATATGCATAACTACCTCAAGACCATAAACGAGATAAAAATGAGTGAAGCTTGTGGTATATTTGTAATTTGTATTGTATGCCTAAAGAATCAAAGGAATGTTATCCTCCCAATAGTCCTTTTGAACATTGATATTTTTGTCATCATTTTACCCAATATTTTGTTTGAAACTTTAATTTGTCCATTTGCTTGTAGATAATAAGTCATGCTCTTGTGATGTGATATCATAAACTCCTCAATGAGAGTCTTGATTGTGATATTGAGGAAGTGAGTACCTATATCGCTAACCAACTTGATTAGACATCCTAACCTTGTTATGATATTCTCATATAATAATTTAGTGGCATCCTTTGCACTAAAACTTGGTGTCATAATAGCTTCCACCTATTTTGTAAAATAGTCAGTTTTAGTAATGATATATCATGCATGGTTGTGTTTACTCAGGGGATTTATAGGTCCTACAAAGTCAATTCCCCATTATTCAAATGATTTCTTCACTAGCATTGGGACCAATGACATCTCATCCCAGTGATTAGGTTTTTCCATTCTCTGGTAAACATCACAATGTTTGGCTACCCTATGTGCATCTTAAAATAAATTTGACCAATAAAGACCACTCTATAATATCTTATTCGTAATAGATTCTCTTGAAAAATGACCTCCTATAACTCACTGATGTGCTTCCTAAAGAAGTTGTGGTCACTCATGTTCTAAAGATAATCTATGCAACACATCATCCTATATAATTTTATAAAGGAATCCGTTAATAAGACTATCAGGAATGACCCATGTGACCATTTACTTTTTATCCCTTTCCATATAGTGTGTATAAAATGTTCCTTGTTCAATTAAGTTCATAATATCTGACATGTTGTCAAGGATATTAGAAACCTTAAATAAGTGTGCATCTAGAGATTCATTATGTATTTCC
This sequence comes from Torreya grandis, assembly GCA_037957365.1. NCBI lineage: Eukaryota > Viridiplantae > Streptophyta > Pinopsida > Cupressales > Taxaceae > Torreya > Torreya grandis. Next base: position 1,357,952 of record JARHVA010000098.1, read on the forward strand.
TCTAGTTCTTCTCCATTTTGGATCCTGCTTAGATGATATTATCCCACATTTTATTGAAATGTCTTCACATTGATTTAGAATTGAAATTATTGAAATAGCATTAGCCATGTAGAGATCCATCATCCCAACATCGGCTTGTTAGCCAAGTATCACAATCAATAGTGATCTATGAAAAGCTCAAATGGTGTGGCCAATAGATAATGTCTAAAATTTTCTAATGCAAACACTATAGCTAAGGCCTCTCTTTTTGTAGTCATATAATTTTTTTTTTGTTGTTCATAATTTCCTAATGGAAAAGTGTATGAGATGATCCAACCCACCATCCCCTAGTTGTGCTAATATAGCTTCTACTGCAATAACAGAAGCATCCACATGTACATAGAATGGCTTCTTCCAATTAGGAAAAACTAAGATAGGCATTGTTACTAACCTTTGTTTGAGACCGAATAAATGTTGTTTAACATTTTGATGTTAACTCAAACTTTGAATATTTGTGTAATATATTTTCCATCAGTGAAAATATGGATACGTAGCCTTTGATAAATTTTATAGAGTATCCTTTAGGCAACAAAAGGTGTGTATTTATGTAGAACTAGTTGGGCTAGTATCCCCACTATTATTGAAAATGTAGCCTTGTCTAGCAAGATGCTATCACTGCATATAATGTGGCTCAGAAGAATATCGATACGTGTGGGAAAAAAGCACTTATTTAGATTTAAAGCAATGTGTAAGGATCGAAATTGTTCTAACATTAATCATAGCTTTGATAGATTCTCTTTAAATAAAGAGAAGACAACCCATTCGTAAAAATATACTTTCAAAAAATCATGACTGAAAATTTTAAGTGTAGTTACCACAACCCTAGAGAAAAATGTTGGTGTATTCTTAAGACCAAAGGACCTTACCTTCTATGTGAATGGCCCCCATTTTATTGCAAATATTTTTTTAACTTGGTCCTCTTATATGATCAGAATCTAATGGTATCCACTGAATCCATCTGTGAATGAGTACACCTCCTAACCTACGGTTGACTCAAGAATTTCATATATAAAAAATATTAGAAATGGATCATTTATGCAGGTATCATTTAGTGCATGGAAGTCCCCACAGACCCAAATATCACCATACTTCTTTGGTTGCACAACTATAAGATTCATTCAATCTGCCTTTTTAACTAGATAAATGATCCCTACTTCTTACATGTGATCCAATTTAACATTTAATTTTATCTTCATGTTGGGATTTAGTCTATATGGGCACTTTTTAATGGGTCTAATGCACTCTTTAAATTTTATGTGCATATACCCCAACAACAGATCTACACCTTTTACTTTTGATAAATTGGCTGGAAAGATAGCCTGACTATATCTTAGTAGCTGTAATGCCTTTGAGATCTCATTTTGTCCCCACTAGTCTCCCACAATCACAAATTTAGGCATAGACTTTGTTCCAATATTTTTTAGTGGTTTTTGATATACTTTATTTGATCCACTGGGTAGAGCCTCTCACATAGTGCATTTCCATTCCCATTCTAGAATGTTTACATTGTGCGGTCTTTCCTCTTCAACTTGTTTTATGTTATGGATAGTTGTTGGTTTGAATTCTTATTCTGATTCAAATAAGCTTTCTAAATTTAGGTCTTCATCACTATCATTGGCTTTTTTTAGTTTGTTTGTAATTATATGATAGGGATTACTAAGAGCTTGTTCTTGTTTGTTGGCCTTGTCATTATGAATCACAAGATTTAAATCTTGAGATATTTCCTGTTGTGATGATGAATTTGTCACATCTCCTAAATCTTCTGCTTAGTCTAACATATAAAGGTTTTCAATTTTTACAATGCATTATGCACCTATAGATTATCATATTCAAACACAAATGTTTAAATAAATTCTTGTTGTACTTTTTCCCAATTTTTGGTCTCTCTCCGATGCTCTTGATGCATGTATCAATAAGTTGGGAGTGGTGATAGCATGTGGTTGAAAATGTGCGCCCAATACCTTGGCTCAACTCTTTGAGCAAACCATATATATACACATTTATGAATATACAACTCAAGATATTGGACTTATTGAAATAATGGTCATTATTATTTCACAATAGGCAATAACTAAAACCATGTGCATAAAAATTCACATGCTTCCTCCTAGTGTATATCCTTTTCTCTATGCACTACCCACCAAGTTACAACAGTTCTTTTAAATGCATAGCTGAGTGTGTTGACTCTTTTATCGACATCTGACACATGGTGATCCAACCTCAAGATAAATGGACTAAGATCCTTTATCATAAGGTATTAAGGTAATTGATATTCAGTGGCAAACATCGTGCACAAAGGACATCTCATGATCTCCCTTAACCTATTTTAAGATATGGTTGCCTGAGTCACCACTTATTGAAGATGTTGTTTTGCAAAGTAAGACACCCTCTATAGTAGATTATGTATAATCCATTATTGTTACACCTATATTAGTTAGGAAATATACCTTCAACTTAGTAGGATATCACACTAATGGAGAGGTAAAAGCTTCAATTTGGAACTAAGGAGTTAGAGATTTTGTTATTACCAAATTATAACTTGACTTCTTTGTTGTCTATGTTTGTATGCTTTGCTCCAATTATGGGTTCAAAAATTAACATTCCACAACTTGTCAAGCAATTATTTGTGTATATGTGTTGAATTTGAACCAATTTTTATTACCATAGGTATACAGTGACTCTGGTTCCTTTGGAATCATATAGCGCATATGTTCCAATTTGTTTAAAGGGATGAAAATTGTCTTGTCTCCTTGATAAGCTTGTAGTTGATTATGTATTGTATTAATAGTCATTTGACCATTATAAGCCCATTTATTATCAATTGAGATAGGGTAATGGGTCTCATCTATCTTCATGTGAATGACTTCAAAATCACCTTGCAAACTTAGCTCAATAACTATAATTTCCACATCTTTGAGGTGACCAATTAGTTCTACGCTCACATAGTCTATAAGAATGAGGGTGATAGTATTGTATTTGAAGTGTGGCCTACCAATAGTCTCCCATATATATAGGAATCATATTGATAGTACTCTCAAATTTTAAATAATGCATTAATAATTTTATATCATGCAAGTTCAAATTCCATTCATGAGTCCACATCCCATGGTTTCTTAGTTTTAACATACCAGACCACCTTATCAGTATGTTGTTATCCCTATCAAGCACATTCCAAAAGAATTTACAAGATATTTTTAATATTCTGGGAGATATCTTCATTGCAAAGAGTGCTAAGCAATCATAAAAAAATTGTGAATGTTGTCATAACACCTTCCTACTTCATAATCTGCACAATTTATCCATACATATGTGCATCAATGGCTATGGTGTCTCCTTATAACACACTCTATTATTGTATGTCCTAAAGGACCTGCATAACTTGATACATCAAGCCCTTATCTATTGTATGATCAGGATATTTATCCTGTTGCACCTTTATGATTTCTTGATCCTATAACATTTCTAATATAGGCAGTTCTTACTCTACACGTTGTTGCCTAGTAATTGTTTGCATAAATACATTTTTTTAGGCTACACATTAATCATGTTCGCATTGTGCACTAGATTTTATTTTCTTTAATTCTCTAATACTAAGCAATATTATGTTTGATGTTATCCTTTCACTCTATAATACATGCAATATACTTGTCTCTGAGGATTAGTGGAATAATTATGCATAAAATGATTATACTCACCACACAAATAACATTGGATGGGTTTGAGATTTTTTATTATAATTATTATAACCACCTTGATATCCTCCCTAGTATCCTCTTGTATATCCTCCTTTATTTTGTTTAAAACCCCAATCATGCAATTGATGTCCAACAAATATTCCTTATTATTTATGTGCATTGTATCCACCATACTAATAATAAGGTGACGTTGGAGCCCAATTTGATTTTTGATATTGTGGGCTCACATTATTTCATGAAGATTGATATTGGTATTGTGGTGATGATGGTGTCCATCAAGTTAGAACCTAGGGTTGATATTGATATTAAGGCGACGAAGATATCCATCTGAAACTACATTGTATTGCACTCATCATTTCTACCTTTAGATCTAGAAGTCCTTGCCTTGTAGTGGGTAACTATTGTACTACAATTGTAAAGACATTCTTGGTAATATCTTTCATTAATTCTTTCAAGGCTCAATTTTTTCTTCATGGTTGGTTGATTTACAAAAACTACAGTACAAACTCTGATATTTTTGAATGTACTATTGTAGTAGATGATATTTTATATTTGTGTGCCCTACTACTCTACAAATTTCACATAATCTTGGCTTGAGTTTTGGACAATCATTCATATGATGTCCTTCTCAACCACACTTTATGCACCATAAAACTAGTTTAGGTTTATCGCTTTCATGCATCTCATCTATCCTCTTCATGAAAGCATCTATCTTCATTTCTAATTTAGACCTAACAACTAAAACATCTCCATAATCTTAAATTTGTTCCACTAATAGGCTAGTTGATCAAGCATCAGCCTTCATCAAGAATTGGGACTACATAATAACACATTTGATTCTTGATCATAATACATATACGAACCAAACAACTTTATCCTTATCCTCCATGATAAAATCAATCTTATTCATCACATCTGAGAATCTATAATAATAGTCTCATCCACTTTGATGCCATATCTCCTTTAGGTCCTGAATAGTCTGGATTGTGCACTATTTAATTTTAAATTATGCCACTAACTACACTTTAACTTGATAGAGACATTGGACATTAACATATATATTATAAATGAATTCCAAAGTGTGACCTGTTAAAGCTCCTATGAGCTTATACTACTTTACATCATCATAAGTTATTCCCCTAACCTGTCATTTCATGTTGCAAGTTAATAGATACTGCTTAGGGTCCATAGACCCATCATATTATGTCAACACAGAAAACATGCATGGATTAAACTACATATTTAGGATACTTGTAATGGCTAATACCGGTTGATGCACACTAATGACTGTGACTATAGGTTGTGCATTGGTCACTACAATTATAGATTTTGTGCTCTAATTTTTATTGGTGTTTTAAAACTAGCCTCAAAATCAAATCTAACCTCCTCCAACCTCTTCTTATCTATGGACTTATTTATCCCTACACTAAGTTTTCCAAACTTATCTATAAATGACTCAAGCCAACTTGTCCCTGTCCCTTCCTTTGCACTTAGTGTTTTTACTAAATAAGAATTGGGTTAGGGGCATGCATAATTAAAAAATGAATGATATTTGTCCTTTGCTTCTTCTGACTATGATCTTTAACTTTCCATACTTCTGCATAATCTCTTCTCGTGAATATTATTTTGCTACTTCAAACACTTTTTATCTTAACTACAAACTACTCCTATCTTTCAACTACTCTACTTTTATTCTATTTTTTCTTCTTCACTCTGATCCATCTCCTTGATACTCACAACTCTATGTTCTTCCTCCTTAGTCCCTTCTCTTCCCTATTCTACCTCTACTCTACTTACTGCACCTTGCAAATTCTCTCTATGAGATTTCCTTTTTTCAGTATCTTATACCTTATTGCTAATCCTACTCATAGTTAAGTTTGAATTATTCAATTTGTTCCATCTTATCTATTGTCACAATTATTTTTCCAATTTTAGAATCTTCTTTTCACTCTAACTCTTTTCATCTTCCATATTCTAGGTTCATGTTCAAGTTTCTCTACCCATCTCCACATCATTCACTCCTACATTGCATGCATCCCAATAATTCCCAAAGTGACTACTCCATATTGGCAGGAGTAGGCACTGTTGTTGGCTAGAATTTCACCCTTGTGGGAGAATTTTTTAAGCTCTCTCACTCCTAGCTACAATATTGGAACAATCTCAGGTTGTGGGTATCCTGTAGCAAGATTGAACCTCTAGGTTTTTTAATGAGGCTATCTCCTTAGATGCTTCACTTTGGCTTGTTTTCCACACTAAAACCTACTACTAACTAAGGAAAAGGGAGAGAAAGATAAAATGAAAGGGAAATATAAGTTAAGGATGGTGATGTACCAAATATGAAATGATCCACTTTTAGCCTGGAAGCCTTAATGACTACTAATGAATTTAATCAAGACACAGACTAATATGATCCTATCTCAAGATCATGAGCATAAGTATTTATGTGGAGGTCGAAAGGAAACTCTATAATTTAAAGGACAAAAGAACTAGGTCTATATGAGACACTATAAACTTGTGACACTTCAAGAAGGCACCGATTTCCAACACTTCACACAATCGACAAGGAACCAAAAGAATCAAAGAAAGGTGCATGGAGGATTCAAAGATGACGAAAAGAGACATACATTATTCAAGTTAAAACCCCAATAATGCACACTTTGCTCCAAACTAGAATCAAAAATTTTATCTTATTACTTCAAGAGAGTGTTACAAGGCAATTTTGATAGAGTAGTTCTATCACCAGTCGAGGGATCTATTTTTTGGCTCAAAAGTTTCTATATATAGCAAAAAGGGATGAGAGAAGAGGAGGCTTACATGAGAAAATAGAGAGGGGGGCGATAAATGGTTATAACCACCACTATTGCCCTTGAGCTCTTTTGCATTCAAAGTATATAACTGCCTGGATCATGAGATGAATCACCTATGATCACCGCAAATCTCCTTGAGCCCCTCATGCATTCAAGTCTTCCATTTTTGGAGCTGAGAGAGATATGTCATAGGTAGCTGCATGTATCTGCTAAGTGTGAACGATTTGATCCTTACATTAAAACTTGGTGTGCTCCCTCACTTTGCATATCCTACATGTAAAAAGACAAAATCCCCATATCTTTGAATTTTGATCGAGCCATGTTGCTTCTATGTTGAGCAGTTATTTGTTGGAGATGATGGCCATGTCGAAGGATGAGGGTCTCTCCATTAATTGCATATACTAACTCTTGATTTGAAACTTGAACCATATCTTTCTTATAGATGGAAAAGCAATCGAAGGACATTGGTTTTCTTATATCCATTTATGTCGATGTAAGTCTATAGATTGCATAGCTTCTTTTGATATTTATTAGGTATAAAAGGCATATTTTTCCCTCCACAAATCCTTACTAAAAACACTTGGCCCTTTTAATGCATCTAGTCCAACTTAGGTCTACTTAAGCTCCTTGCATCTCCCTTGTCATTGGATCTGATGCTTTGCTCTGCATTGTTGATCTACCCGGTCCCACTACCCTTTAAGATTTTGAATGCCAACGACTATTTTAAGAGACCCATCTTTGACATTTGTGCAAGCATATCAGGCTTTTCAAACCCAAATGACTTCTTACTGGGGTTCATATTTTGACATTTGCAGGCCTGTCATGGGATATTTGAATCCTAACGACTATTTATTGAGCTTGAACTTTGACATTAGTGTAAATGTCATTAATCCTTTCAAGTCATTTCTTTTGAAAACTTTCCTTGAAATAATTAGATGTTTGGGCCTTTTTAATTCAGCCTAATTCTTTCAGAGAATTTTATCAAAATAATTAGGTCTTCAAAATTTTTGAAGTAGAACTTTTTGCTATGTGTCCTTTTCCAAAGGGAAAGTACCCTTCAAAATTTTGTAAAATGCCCTTTTGCCTTTTTGAAAAGAAACCTTTGGATTTTTTGAAATGGACTCTTCATCTTTTTAAAATGTATCTTTTCTAAAGGGAAAGGACCCTTCAGGTTTTTGAAAAGCCCCCTTTTTGCTGAGAAAAGTGCCCTTTAGCTTTGGAAAAATGCCCTTTTCTCCTCAAGAAATACCCTTCAAAATTTTGTAAAATGCACTGTTCGACAATTTGAAAATGGCCTTTCCAAAAGGAAAGTACCCTTCAACTTTTCTATTTGGACCTTTTTGTTGAGAATAACCCTTCAAAATTTTATAAGTGCCTTTGGCTTTGGAAGAAGCCTTTTTGAGGAAATTGTTTTGGACAAAATGTCTGAAACAATTCCTGGCACTTACTCAAATGAAGTAACTTGCCCTTCAGAACTTTTCTTTTGGGCAAAATGTTCGAATAAATTCTAACACAGCTTGAAAAAAATTCCAAAAAAAATTACTTAATGAAAAAGAGTCCTAAAAGAAAATAACCTTGTACTTTCTGCTTCATCGAGTTCTCTACTCCTTATTTACTTCAAGTTTCTTTGGTGAAGTAACTAATATATCAAACCCAAAGTCTTCTTTCTTGCCCTCTTCTGATTGATCATGTCCATCTCTTTAAACCCATCAAAATTTTGGTATGTGGGCCAACAATTGGCCAATATTGTTGGCAACTTGTAGGGAAGCATGCCTGCTATGTTGAGAAACCAATTCATTTGCCTCATCCGATCCATTGAGCACAGAGTCATTGCTTTCTTTAACAAGGTTGACCCTATATTGAATCTCCCCTTGAAGAAATAAGGATAACAAAAACAAAATAAACAATGTGCCTAAGGCACTTAGGGAAGGGAAACACATAATCAAAAAGGATGTGCACAAGGTGCTTAGAAGAAAACATGAAAAAACTATACAAAAAGTACAATATATACAATAGCTATAAACTCTTCTAATAACAAGGCTTTAGATGAATTTCATTAACTAGGATTGGTAGGACCTCTCCGTCTAGTTGGGCCAACTGAAAATCATTATGTTGTTTGCATTCATGGATCAAATAAGGACCACTCCACAAGCTATCAAATTTGTTATGGTTACTTGGCTTGGCCTTATTTGAATCCCACTTGAGGACTAGATCCCCTTATTTTAAGTCCCTTGCTATGGATCTCTTGTCAAAGACTTTCTTGACTTGAGGTTGATGTGACTCTAGTGTTTTCATTGCAAGGTTTCTCATTTCTTCAAGCTCCATGAGTTTTGTCAGTCTCACATTCATGGGCTCATATTACATCAACTCCAGCTGATGGGCTAGTTATAATGTAGGTAGCTCAAGAGAAATGGGCAGCTTGGCCTCCCTTCCATATACTAAGACATATGGATAATTTCCAATGGCAGCTTTAGGAGTCACCCTGTCAGCCCACAAAGTTGTCTTTAGTTTAGTGTCCATGTCTTCTAATTCTTTTCCATAGTTCTCTTGATAATTCTTAGCAAATTTTTATTTATGGAATAAATCAATCCATTTTCTTGAGGATAATAGTTGGAAGAGGTGCTGAGGTAGATGCCCATCTTGAGAGCCCATTCACTCATTTTCAGACCGAGAAATGCTAATGCATTATCAAAAATGATAGTGGATGGAACACCAAACCTGGTCACAATGTTGTCATAGAAGTCTAGGACTAAACTTTCATTAGCTTCTTTCAATGCAATGGATTCCACCCACCTGGTAAAGTAGTCAGTTGTAGTAAACACTCATCTATGTCTTGCACTTGATGGAGGGTTGATCATTCCTATGAAATCTAGCCCCTATTGCATGAAGGATTGCTCTACCTGAATTGGGTTAAGAGGAAGGGATGCCAATCTTTGCTTAACCATAAAAAAAGCACACTTTTGACACTTTCTTACCCATACATATGCATCCTTGAAAAAGTCGGACCAATAATAAACAGCTCTCATCACTTTTGCTGCTATAGTCCTTGGATAAAAATAGCCTCCTACAGGCCCATCATGGAATTGCTCCAAGAGATTTATCACTTGGTCATCATATATGCACCTTAAGAGCACTCCATTTATGTCCTTTCTGAATAAAATTGCATCAAGCAATGCATATGGTGTGGACTAAAGTTTAAAATAACTTCTCTTTGCCCTGTCCATACCTTGTGGGGGCTCACCTGTTATCAAGAAACATGTCATATCTTGGAGCCAACTAGTGTGAGGTGGAGGTGCATCTGTCTATGAGTTATCTTGTGTTACCAAGATAACCTCTTTGTCTTCATGAAGGCCATCAACCATATGATCACACAATCCTTTGCCTCTCACTATCTTAGTGACCTTGATCTCCATGTCATACTCCATGACCTTGGTAATCCAACTGGCTCTCTTTTCATTCAAGTCTTTGTTAAGAAGTAAGTCTCTCACTCTAGGATGAGACACCATAAGATAGATTTTTCTATTGGAGAGCATTGGCTTGAAACTTTTAAGGCTTTTTACCACTACAAGGACTTATTTTTCTAAGAAAGTATACCTCACCTCATACACCTCAAGCCCTTGACTGAAAAATGTTATTAGATGCTCAATTCCTTCACCATTCTTTTCCATCAGCATAGCTGATATATTTTCAATATTGGCAAAGGCATACAATATGAAATCTCTTAATAAATTAGGATTCATGAGTGTGGGTGCTTGGGCAATGGCATGCTTGATAGCCTCAAATGCTGATTTACTTTCATTTGACCAAGTGAACACTTGGTTATTCTTTATCATGGCAGTGATGGGTTTGACTAAGTTTAAAAAACTAGGTATAAACCTTCTTCAAAAGTTTATTTTCCCAAGGAAACTTTGGAGTCCCTTCTTATGCTTGGGTAAGGATAAGGCCAAGATGGCACTTAAGGATCAATAGATAATCCCTATTTTGAGATGATATGTCCCAAGAGTTTTCCCTCATGGACAATAAACACACATTTCTTGGGATTCAAAGAGATCCAAAAATCCCTGCATCTTTCAAAGATCAATCTCAAGTGATCGAAGTGATCACTTGCCCTCTTGGAGAAAATTGTCATGTCATCCAAGAAGACAAGCACCATCTGATTTAGCAATACTTGGAAGGCCATGTCTATTGCTCTTTAAAAAGTGACCCCATCATTTGATAGGCCAAAAGGCATCTTTTGATAAGCATATGTGCCCCACTTTGTGGTGAAGGCAATATTGTATTGATCCTCTTCTCTTACTAGCACTTGGTTGTATCTCGAGTACCCATCCAAAAGAGAGAAGCATTCCAAACCAGCAACCATTTGAAGGAGTTACTCCATGGATGGTAAGGGGTAGTGATATTTCAAAGGGACCCTATTCAAGTCTGTGAAGTCAACACATAATCAGATCTCATCATTCTTCTTCCTCAAAGGTAATAGGTTAGTTATCCAATAGGAGTGTTTGATGGAAAAAATGATATCAGATTCAATCAATTTGGTCAATTATTTTCTCATTAAATCTTCAATTTTTGGATTGATATGCCTTTGCTTCTACCTCATAGGCTTAGCATTGGCCTCCAGTTCTATAGTATGTTGGGCTAGCTTAAGATCAAAGCTTCTCAGATCACTATATTCCCAAGCAAATATGTCTGAATATTCCTTTAAAAGTTCAATGAAAACATGCCTTTCTACCTCATTTCTTACCTTCCCAAGCTTGAGGAGCTTGTCCTTGAAAATAAGGACTCTTTCATAGTTCTCTTTATTAGTTGACATCAATGCCTTGTCTTTCCTCATTTGGTCTCCCTCATGGAAAATATTTTCAAGGGTGACCAACCCTTTAGGAAGTTTGTTAGACCTTAGTTGAACAATTTGATCCTCATACTGATGTTGAAATATAACTTGGTTCATCAAGAAAAACTTTGCTTCCTGCTACAAGAAACAAGCAATCTATTTATCACTATTGAAGACCTGCCAATAAGCCTCATTATTTGGTATTGATGGTCTCATTACTACTTTAACATGTGGTTGTAATTTAGGATTATTCAACTCATTTGGGATATCAAATTGATCCCCCACAACTACCAACCTATCAACATGTTGATTTTGATTCCTTGGCACTGCTTGGATGTTGAAGGCCTCAAAGTCTTCAAGCATATCCCACACTTTATGTTTGTAGGATTTCATCAAAGGATTCTTTGTGATGTTTTGGCCTCTGACTTAATGCACTATCATCTCACTATCCCCATATACTTGTAACTAGTTGATTTTCCTCTTACTATCCCACTAAAGGCCATAGATAAGACCCTTGTACTCAGTTGTATTACAAGAACAACTGAATTAAAACCTATAAGAAGAAAAGTACTTATCATCTGAAGTAGAAACCAACATTGCCCCTGCACCCACTCCATTTTTTTCCTTGAACCATCAAAGAACAACTTTCACATACCATTGAGGTCTTCTTTAGGTCCAATGGGGGAAGGCATGATTTGATTTTCTTCATGTAGAAAATAGACACCCATGTCTCTTTATTCAACACCTTCGAAAGGGTTGAGAAATTGATTATCCCTCCACAGCACATCCAAGAATAAGTTTAGAATCTCCTTAGGATAAGTATTTAGTTATTAACCAATGTAAATTCATCTTCATCAAGGATAGTACAATTGAGGTTTATACTATCTGGTTGATGGGGCTCAATGTTAAATTATGCCATGGGCTTAGCCTGGATTTTTACCTTAGTCCCATACCTTATTTTGAATGCCATGTATGACCAATATATTATGAGATAGTCTCCTATCTTTGCTGTAAATTCTCTAAAAAGGCATAATGAAAAATGAGGAGTTACATCAAGGATTAACACAACTTGAACCATTGAGACACTAGGACAAGCATGCAAGGTCAAGCTGAGACCTCTGATAATACCAACTAGTTTGGTGGAAGAACCATCAAGCTGTAGAACTCCCTTAGTATATGGATCATATTTGATGTTCAGCTGATCAGCTATAGAATTTGGCATTACTGAAGTGATCGCTCCACTATCTACCAAGCAATTATGCACCAAGGAATCACCAATGATTACAAAAATATAGAACAGACGAGGTTTGACCACCTTACTTGATCCTTCTCCCATAGGACCTTGGGTTGCATTGGTGAGGACCTCAGTTTCTTTGTTTGGTCTCTTACCCATAATTATTGTAACACCTATCTTGGACAAACCTTTTTGAAGGATATCTAATTGATCGGGCATGAAAATCATGTCCCACATCGGTACACTCACACTAGATTTATTCATTTTTTTAACAATGTTTATTGGTGGACCACCAAACTTTACCTATGCTTTGGGGGCCACTACTATTTTTGTTGAATTTGTGAGTTTTGTGGATCAAAATGGGTCCCTTGATTATGATTCTTTAGAGCTATTGGAACCTTTGGAGTAGTAGTGGGTTCACTTGGATTTAATAGTAATAGAGTAATAGTAGGATAATCTTTGACCAACTCTTGATTACCATCCATATTCCTTCTTTTGAACCTTGTATTAGCTGCCACTAGAATGTATGCTTGGATAGGACTAGCCTGTTGATTGAGTGCATAACACTCTTCATGCTCACTGATGACCATTGTAACATCCAGTTGGTTTTGTCCCTGATTATATCCTTGGTCTTGTTGATACTGTCCTAGTTTTGTCATTGTGGGGATCTCTGTGTTTTGATCCATAAGAGCTTGATTGTATCCATAAGTAATAGCTTGTTGCCATTGGTCATTGAATGCCTAGTTAAAACCATTAGTTGGGATAATGGATTTCCCAAAAGATTGATCCCAAGGTATGGTCCCTTTAGCCTCTTGAGCCATATTATTTTGAATAGGAATCAAGGAGTTAGAATAGCCTACAACATTTGGATTATAGTTATTTTTTCTAGCATAGTTAGGTTGCCCCTATCCTTGACCTTGTCCTTGAAAATTTCCTTTGTAGGGTGGTCCATTTGCTTGATAAGACTATTGTTGACGCTGATATGGAGCTTGATAAGATTTATTGACCTGAGCCTACTTCTTCTTCACATTTACCACATCTTTTTCCAAGGATTGGAGCATGCTCTTAAGTTTTAGGTAGTTTTTTTGCTCTTGAAAATCACTTGATCCACTAGTGGAGGCTTTATCTTGCTTAGGTGAAGGTATAGTAGCAATTGTTGGAGTTGTAAGAATAACATCAAGTGGGGGAATATATATAGGGGGTGGTTTAATTTTAGGGAAAAGAGGCATTGGGGGTCTAGGAGTAAGCTTGCCAGCTTGTACTAGACTGTTCTCTGCTTTGATCGCCACCTCACAGGCATCTAGAAGTGTGTTTCCTCCCATAGACCGAATCATTATTGCAATATCACTGTTAAGAGATTTTAGATATTAAAGGAAAGCACATTTAGGATTAGGCCTAATAGAGACTACAATTATATCCCATGTCTTTTGAATCCTGGTATTAAAATCTTGCATAATCTCATGAGGAGCCCTCTTGATTATCGTTAGTTGTTCAACAAGTGACAAGTGGTCACTCTTATCATCAAATATCTTACACAATACATCACCCAATTGATTCCATGATGTGATTTAGTTAGTATTAAGGTTTATATACTAGTCCAGGGCTTTACCCTTAAAAGAGATGGCCATTAACCTGATAGCTACATTTTCCTCATTGATGTTATGAATATTGTAATAGTTGGATATATCCCTAAGGTGCTCAAAAGGGGTTGTAGATTGGTCTCCTATGAAATAAGGAACACTTTTAAGGGTTAAAAATAAAATAAGATCATACTAATGGAGGTCCAAAGGACTCTGATCATTGAAAGCCACAAAAGGGAAAGCTCTAGGGGTTGCCATGGCAGTGAAAGGACCCAACAAAGATCTTCTTGTAGAGGTAGATTTTGAAAATGGTTTAGGAGGAAAGTTTCCCACTTCTGGGTGAGTGCTATAAAATATTAACCTTCTTGTTGAGTTTAAAGGTAATTCAATAAATTCAAAAGGAATACCTCTAGAAGTTGATCTTGTAGTCACCTTTGGCATGAAAGATAGTTACTATTCTGCCACCAGATTGTTGAGTGTTCTTCAGAGTCACTAGATAATGAAAGATATAACCACTACAAATTGATCAAACTAGCATCAAAATTGACCAATTTTCTTTGAAACAGGTCCCACCAGATGTGCTAGAAATTATTTTTGGCTAGAATTGCACCTTTTTTGGAGAGCTCTCTCACTCCTAGCTATAATATTGGAACAACCTCAGGTTGTGGGTATCCTATAGTGAAATTGAACCTCTAGGCTTTTTAATATGGTTAGATCCTTAGATGCTTCACTTTGGCTTGTTTCCCATACTAAAACCTACTACTGACTAACAAAAAGGGAGAGAAAGATAGCATGAAAGGGAAATCTAAGCTAAGGATGGTGATGCACCAAATATGAAATAATCCACTTTTAGCTAGGAAGCCTTAATGACTACTAATGAATTTAATCAAGACACAGACTAATATGATCTTATCTCAAGACCATGAGTATAATTATTTGTGTGGAGGTTGAAGGGAAACCCTACAATTTGAAGGATAGATAGAAATAGGTTTGCATGAGACACTATAAACTTGTGACAATTTAAGAAGGCACCAATGTCTAACACTTCACACAACTGACAAAGAACCAAAAGAATCAAAGAAAGGTACATGGAGGATTCACAGATGATGAAAAAAACATACATTCTTCAAGTTAAAACCCCAATAATGCACACTTCGCTCCAAACTAGAATCAAAAAGTTTATCTTATTGCTTCAAGAGAGTGTTACAAGGTAATTTTGATAGAGAAACTCTATCACTAGTCAAGGGATCTATTTTTTGGCTCAAAAGCCTCTATATATAATAAAAAAGGATGAGAGAAGAAGGGGATTACATGAGAAAATAGAGAGGGGGGTCATCAATGGCTGCAAACACCACTATTGTCCTTCAGCTCTTTTGCATTCAAAGCATGTAACTGCCTTGATCATGAGATGAAATACCTAAGATCATCACAAATCTCCTCGAGCCCCTCCTGCATTCAAGTCCCCCATTTTTGGAGCTGAGAGAGCTATGTTGTAGGTAGCTACATGTCTTCATCAAGTGTGAATGATTTGATCCTTGCATTAAAACTTGGCGTGCTCCCTCACTTTGCATGTTCTGCATGTATAAGGACAAAATCCCCATATCTTTGAATCTAGACCAAGCCATACTACTTCTATATTGCGTGACTATTTGTTAGAGATGATGGCTATGTCAAAGGATGAGGGCCTCTCTATTAATTGCATATACTAGATCATGCTTTAAAACTTGGATCAAATCTTTCTTATAGATGGAAAACCAATCTAAGGACATTGGTTTTTCTATATCTATTAATGTTGATGTATGTCTATAGATTACGTAGATTATGTTTTATATTTATTAGGTATAAAAGGCCTATTTTTACCTCCATGGAGCCTTATTAGCAACACTTGGCCCTTTTAATGCATCTGGTCCAACTCAGGTCTACTTGAGTTCCTTGCTTCTCCCTTGCTGTTGGATCTGATGCTTTGCTCTGCATCATTGATCTACCTAATCCCATTACCCTTTAATATTTTGAATGTCAATGACTATTTTATGAGACCCATCTTTGACATCTATGCAAGCATCTCAGGGTTTTCAAACCCAAATAGCTACTTGTAGGGGTTCAGATTTTGACATTTACGAGCCCGTCATGGGATATTTGAATCCCAATAGCTATTTGTTGAGCTTGCACTTTGACACTGGCATGAATGTCATTAATCCTTTCAAGTCATTTCTTTTGGACACTTTCCTTGAAATAATTAGGTCTTCAGGCCTTTTTTCTTCGGCCTAATTCTTTTAGAGAATTTTTTTGAAACAATTAGGTCTTCAAAAATTTTGAAGTGAAACTTTTTACTAAGTGTCCTTTTTTGAAGGGATAGTACCCTTTAGAATTTTGTAAAATCCCCTTTTTCCTTTTTGAAAACAAACCTTCAAATTATTTGAAATGGACCCTTCATCTTTTTAAAAGGTATCTTTTCTGAAGGGAAAAGACCCTTTGAGTTTTTGAAAAGCCCCCTTTTTGCTGAGAAAAGTGCCCTTTGGATTTGAAAAAATGCCCTTTTCTCCTCAAGAAATGCCCTTTAGAATTTTGTAAAATAGACGATTTGATAATTTAAAAATGGCCTTTTTGAAAGGAAAGTACCCTTCAACTTTTATGTTTGGACCTCTTTACCAAGAATAACCCTTCAAAAAATTTATAAGTGCCTTTAGATTTGGAAGAAGCATTTTTGGGGAAATTGTTTCAGAAAAAATATTTGAAATTATTCCTGACACTTAGTCAAATGAAGTAACTTGCCCTTCAAAACTTTTCTTTCAGGAAAAATGTCTGAAAAAATTCCAACACTCAGCCCGAACAAAATTTTGAAAGAAAATACTTAATGAAAAAGAGTCCCGAAAGAAAACAACCTTGTAATTTTTGCTTCATCGAATTCTCTACTCCTTACTTTGGGTTTCTTTGGTGAAGTAACTGATATATCAAACCCAAAGTCTTATTTCTTGCCTCCCTCTGTTTGATCATTCCATATCTTTAAACTAGTAAAAAAATTGTATGTGGGCCAAAATTGGCCAATAGGCACCATGACCTTTTATACAACCAATATCTTAATCAGATTAGGTAGTCACTGAAGGAACTTCCCATAGATTCTCATAATAAATTGATCCTATGTAGCTTTAAAAGCTAAATAGCCTTGTACGATAAATTCGATGATATACCTATCAATAGTAGTCTTGGTCCAGTAGTCTACTATGTTATCCCTGAAAAATGACTTTTCATTTTTGGGACAACATATGACTATTTTGGTCCTACACAACCTAAAATAATCTCTTCCCGTCTCAAAATTTGTTTTGAGCTTTCAAATTCCTCATTTTTCAAGCTTTTTTTTAGTAAAGGGATTAGCAAGTTCTACTGGTTCAAAGGCTTCTACAGGTGAGTTCAATCGAAAGAACCAGTTTCCAACACTTAGTCATTTTTAGGATTGGTTTAGTGCCTTGGTTCAATAAAAAATGTCCATCGACAAGCATCTAAGCAAGGATTGAACCATTGAACCTTGAACCATTTTGGTTCAAAGGTTCAATGGGTTCAAAGGTTCAACGTCATCAGTAAGAGTTAAGCGCATTTGTCAGAGTTCAAAGTTTAACCGCTTCTAGGTTCAATGACTTCAAGACACTTATCAAAGAGAAGAAGGTTTGAATCATTGAACCACTTTGGTTCAAAGGTTCAACAGGTTCAATGGTTCAACAAGTTCAATGACCAATGGTTCATCGCGCTTGGTTTAAAGAGATAAAAAAGGACTTATCCAAATAAAAGGAATGAACCGATTGAACCGTTGAACCTTGAATTGCTTCAAAGTTCAATGGTTCATGGGTTAAAGGTTCAAAGGCAGCCTCAGTCAAAGAAATAAGTAGTGAAACAGATGGTTCAATGAATAGTTCAACTGAAGCGTGCATAAAATAAAAGGATGAGTGGAAGCTGCCAAGTGTCGTCTGCTGAGACACATTATACTTTGTTTCTAAGAAGCGGTGGATACTACCACATGTCCCTTTTGAAGCTTGTCAAAAGCCTCCAAGTGTCAATATCCATAGTCCCTTCCTTTAGCTTCATGTATTGAGCAAGGACTGTGGTAGATCCCAAGTTCATGACTAAAACAGGCAGAGGCCAACAAGTGTCATCGTCTGTGAGAACTCAAATGAGCCCCAAACTTTTCTATGGTGTTGCAAAAGCTTGAGAGAAAAAAGCACCAAGTGTCAACGGTGAAAGGTTTCAGTATGATGCGGTGGAAGATTCCAGTGTCCCTAATAAGAATCAGTGGAAGCTGACAAGTGTCATCATCTGCGTGTATCAGAAATGAGTCCTGAATGTTTCTGTAAGTATCTCTAGAGTTTCATCAGAAGTTGCCACGTGTCATCAGACACAGGATTCTCAAAAGTTTCTAAGAGCTCCTATAAATTAGGTGGATGCTTCTACATGTCCTCGCCTGTTTTGATGGAAGATGCCATGTGTCTCTAGTTAAAAGCAGTGGAAGGTGCCATGTGTTAGAGACAAGACACTCTCAAATGCAAAAACATAGAGCCAAGGAAAGGTCTCCTTCAGACAAATTGTCCGAAGGAATTTCTTCAAACATTTTATCTAAAGGAAATAAAGAGATGAAAAGTCCTCTAAAATAATTAGAGCTCGAAGGCCACCCAGATGATCTCGAAGGGTTGGTACCCTTGTGAGGGGACACTCAACACTCAGAAATGGGCCTTTTTCAAGACCCTGAAGGGCACGTTCCCTTCAAAAAAGGTCAAGCCTCAAAGCGCAGCAGAAGCTACCAAGTGTCACATGTTGAGACATCAGCCTCTAACAAGTTTCAATGCAGTGGAACTCACCATGTTTTCCATCCCAGTGTAGTGGAAGCTGCCAAGTGTCTGCATCGATGCCAACAGTCTCTAACAAGTTTTAAAGCTTATTCTGATAAGCTTATTTCAAAACTATAGATGCCACCACATGTCCTCACTTGCATCACAATAGAAAGCAGCCATAACAAGCAAGAAAGACACAAAGAGGTTGCTAATAAGAATGATAAGCCCGTGAACATCAAATTTAGGATGACTAGCTAGCCGTTAACCTTTAAAATATGAAAGATCCATGGATGCCAAATTTGTTGTAATGAAGTGTTTGATTGATCTTTATAGGATTAAAATGCAGACCCGATACATTCAAAGACACTAAGGCCAAGGCCAAATGAAAGAAAAGACAAAGAGGGAAACTCAGCAGGAGTTATTCCCAGTAGGTGGAGCAATTCACCAGGTAGGTATTTGGGGCCTGCCAACATTGAAAGCGCAAATTTCTTGTCCCCTTTGGAGTAAAGGCAGAGTAGACAATTGCGCAGATAGCAGGTGATGAAATGAGTGATTCAGGCTCGGGAGTAGACACTGGAGATGAATCAACACACCACATTTAAGGTAGTCACTCTGTTCTAGCATGGCCTTCCCTAACAGAACCAAGAATGCATCCAAGGCATTGATTGCATAGCATGGGTCACTCCATGGGATAAAGTGCCAAGCCTCTCTTGGCCTCTATATATTGTAATCTCTCATTTGATGCAAATGAGATCTTTTTGACCACAGAAGCAAAACTCTACCCAAATTGAAAGGCATCACTAAGACTTTGAGCTCAGTTTGTTTATCACATTTCTTTGTTTGAATCAGAAAGCAAGTTACTTTCAGACTTTGTGATGTTATAGCTTGTATCATTCTATGAGATTGTTCTTATGTCTATTTCATGAATGTATTCTTGTTTATGCAATTTAACAAGCAGATCTAGTGGAAGTGACAAGGAAGGTGTTCTGAAGCCAAGTACTTTCAAACCTTGTGCTGCCATAGTTGTCTTTAGTGTGTGTTTATTTTATGTTTCTATGTAAAGGACCTTGGGATGACTTTGTGCCCCCATTGTTCTTCATTCCTCACTCTTGGGCAGTCAAGGTGGATACTTTGCACTACATATTATATTTCTAGTCACTCTGTACTCTATTACCAGTCACTTGTTACCAGAAAGATTCATGTTGTTAGCAAGAACAAGCACTTCTAAAAGAAGAAAAGTGCCTTCTATCATTTCACCAAGATTTCTACTAATAAGGAAGGGATCTGACTCTTGGATGAATGTTACTTCTGAAAGAAGAGAAGCACCTTCACCAATCACCCATGATTTCTCCTTTGATCTGTGAGCATCATCTCTGAAAAAAAAGAGATGGATGGCTTATCCTACCCTTGAGTGTTATTTTCTACTTATATATATAGTATATAGCTGCCTTATATTTATAGGGACCCTCCCCTTGATGAGAGGAGAGATTTGTCCCTTGTTGATGTAGTAAACCTGCACACCTGGCTGACCAATCTCCCTATGTTGTGGTGAAGAGACCTATTTTGCTCACCAGTTAGCTGGTTGACAAAATATTCACCCAACAATTTTTGGTGACTCCACTGCGGAAGGACAAGCAGTTTGAAGCCTCAAGCTTCAAATTGAAGTAAGACCAGTCCTTTTCTATTTTTGATTCATAATCTGGCAACTCCACACTATACCAAAAGTTAGAGAGATCAAGGTGTTGTTGAGCCTATCTTTGAGTTAGCACAATAAGGAAATTTTGACTTACTTTCTCCCCAACCTCAATTTCAATGATCCAGGAGTGTCCCTCCTACCCGTACCAAAACACAAACACAAGGCAGAGCTACTTTTTCTACTGTTAGCATAGCTTTGCCTATCCAAATTCCACCTAGATTTGTTATCCCTGCTTTCAATAATTCAGTCATGGCAGTTTGAGGCCCCTGGGGTAACTCTTTTGGCCCACTGAATTTGACTCCACCCCTGCATGAACTTCCACGCAGCTCAAGAAAGAATTTCCCCAAATTATTTAGAGATGGAAAAGTTCACCCTGATGAACATGTTTTAGCATTCAGCATAGCCTGTGGTGTAATAAGCATGGAATTTGAAGATGTGGTAATTAGGCTTTTTGTGGAAACACTACAAGGTGCCACTGCAGACTGGTTCTACCATCTACAAGCTAGATCAGTAACTGATTGGGACACACTCAAAGCCAAATTCGAAGCTAGATTCAAGCCTACAGAAGATGCACATGCCTCATTGGCCCAGCTCACACAAATGAAGAAGGAACCTCATGAGCCTATGAGGAATTTCATAGCAAAGTTTGATAAGCTGAGGAACCAAATTCTTGCTATTGCTCAGCGGACATCTAAAAACCTCAAATGTTTCTTCATCAACTCACAACTGCTTGAAGTGAATTTTTTGCTAAGAAGAGCTTGCCACATAGACCTCGAGGCTGCTCAAAATTTGGCTATTGAAGTTAAAGATGACCTTATCTTGGTAGGAAAGATAAGGAGAGATCCACATAGAGGTTAGTTTTCTTCTTTCTCTGAATACTCCCCTTCAGCCACCAATGATCTTATGGTGCAGAAGCTAGCAAATGAATTACTGGCCCTCAAAAAATAAATGGCACAAGGAATGTCATCTACTCCTTCTTACATAGATGTACCAAGGAGGACATTCCCTAATCAGTCTTACCAGAGACATGTTGCTAGGAACCAAGGGCAAACCAATCATCTTCCTCCCCCTCAGAGGAATAATTTTGCCATTAAAGCACCTCCAACTAACTCAACAATTAGATATCTTGAAGCTGAATCAGATTTCTCATTCCAGCTTGAGTTGAGTCCTGAAGATGACGCTAATCTCTTCACTGAGGAAGAAGAAGAATTAGCTGGTGACTCTAATATAAGTTGTTTGAATTATCAAGACGAACCCAGAAGTGAAGGCAATGCAGCTGAAGGGTCATATGTTGTATTCACCCAGTCCAAAAATCAATCAGCTCAACAAGTTAATAAGGAGAAGATAGAGGGGCAACCTCAACTAGCAGTTTCAATTGCTAAATGTGGGACCACTCTGCCCTTTCAGCCAAAGGACCCGGTGACTACTAGAAAGGTAAGTACCCCTAACATTTTTGCACCTTCTATTTCAAATTTGCAGTCCAGTCCTCCCCCTTCAAAAATAAAAAATATGAACTCCCATCCACTACTCCTAGCTCATTCCAGACATTTGATATCATTGACCATATAAAGAAAACCAGAATTCAAATGTCTGAATTTGAATTTTTGTAGTCCCATCCTGAGCAATTAGATAAATTAGTTTAGTATGTTAAAAAATAGAATGTCCCTATTGAACAAGCAATTCCTAAAGTGATACATGATCCACCCAAGAATGCACCCACCAGGAACAATCTTGTGATTACCCCTCCTGCTGCTCCTGGTAGGACTGAACCCTTTTATGTCTCATTGCTGATAAACAGTCATCAGCTGAATAACTGTATCATTGACTCTAGAGCTTCAGACAATGTCATGCCTATCAAAGTGGCTGAATCCCTTGGCCTCACACTGACCAAGATGTTTGGTAGATGCTTCTCCATGGAGAACAAGCAAGTACCACTGCTGGGGCAAATTCAAGACACATAATTTGCATTTGTAGTCTTTCTAGACAAAAGAATCAAGATGACTGTCTTGGTAGCCGATGTCCCAGCGTCATATGGCATCCTTCTTGGGCAGAATTTCTACAGGGATATTGGTGGTGAATTGAACATGGATTTATCAGAAGCAAGGATTCTAGTCAAAGGTGTCATGAAGAGGCTGATCCCTAAGAAGGAAGTGAAATACGTAGTTACCCAGACCTCAGTACCTAAAGCTCAAATTTTGTTTGAGTCTTCAAGCATGGGTAACTACTTTCTATCTACGGATGAAGTTCACGAAGTGTTTGATGAAGCTCCTACCAGTGAAAACCTAGAAATGCCTTCAATTGAAACAACAGAAGAAGGGGCAGAGCACAATGCAAGTGTGGAAGAATCTCCTCCTCCGAAGGAAGGAGATTTAAAAAATAAAGCAGTATCAAATGAGGTATGGATTCTTGAATTTGATGGCAGCTGCTCCTCTACCAGTTTAGGGGTCAGGGTTGTGTTAATATCTCTTCAAATAGATATTTTCCTTCATCTTATAAATTGCAATTCAGCAACACTAATAACACAATAGAGTATGAATCTCTATTGTTTGGATTAAAAGCTGCTAGGGACAAAGGCATCAAACTCTTTCATGCCAAAGGAGACATTGAATTGGTGGTTTTTCAGGTGAGAAACTTGTATCAAACCAAGAATGAAAGATTACACCACTACCATAATCTAGTCTAGGATCAACTTGAAAACTTTGATGCTTTCAACATCTCTACAATTTCTAGAGAATTTAATGACTGGGCTGATGCACTAGCTATTTTAGCTACTCTCTTGGTCTCCCACCTAGACTTTAAAGGAGACAAGTACACCATTGAGCTGGTATTTTGGCCAAGTGTACCTGATAATGCCAGTCATTGGTAAGTGTTTAACAATAACAACCAAATCATTGCCTTTTTGGAGTAAAATAATAGCTTTGAACGGCTACATTTTGAAGGCAGTGAACCTCAAAAACTTGAATCGACCTCTGAATCAAGTTCAAGCACAGGTGAGGAGTTCTTGCAACTTAAAGGGAATAAGATTTCCAGAGGCTTGGTTTTTCTTGAGAAACTATTTGACAAACATGATAGATTCATCAAACAGCAGCAAATGGATTCAAGCTCCTTCCAGGAGTTTGATCAAGTAAATCTAGGAACCAAGGAAGACCCCAAGATGGTGAACATTGAGAAATGTTGTACTCCTCAGGAGAGGTTCAAGTTCACCACTTTGCTCAACCAGTACATGGACGTACTAACATACTCCTATGATGATTTGAAGTCCCTCTGGCCTGATGAAATTTGACATGACATTCCTCTCAAGGCTAATTTGACACCTTATAGGCAAAAGTCTAGGCATTATAACCCAAAAATATCAGGTACTATTCTATCTAAGATACAAAAGATGCTAAATGCCAAGATAATCTTCCCAATCCATCATTCCACATGGATTGTCAATATAGTGCCTGTAAAGAAGAAGAATGGTGAAATTCACCTTTGTGTAGATTTTAGAAATTTGAATCAGTCATCTTTAAAGGATAACTATCCTTTGCCAATCATGGATCAAGTGCTTCAAATAGTGACAAGTTCAGAGATGTTATCAATGCTAGATGGCTTCTCAAGATATAATCAAGTTGAAGTTGGTGAGGTAGACCAACATAAGACTGCTTTCACCACACCTTGGGGCACGTTTGCATATAGAAGGATGCCTTTTGGCTTGATAAATGCTAGCACAACTTTCCAAAGAGTAATGGACCTCACCTTCAAGGATGATATGGGTAAATTCATCATAGTTTATCTTGATGACTTGACTATCTTTTCTAAGCATTGTCCAGATCATGTGCACCACTTGCAACAAGTGCTGGAATGCTACCGCCAGAATGACATTTCTTTAAACCCCAAGAAGTCAGTTTTTGGAGTAACAGAGGGGAATCTTCTCAGACACATTGTGTCCAAAGGGGGCATAAGGATTGACTCAGACATAGTCAATTCTATCCAAAAACTTACCTTTCCCACAAGTAAGACTGTTGTTCACGCTCTCTTTGGAAAGGTGAATTTCTTGTGGAGGTTCATTCCTAAGTTTGCTGAGAAGACTAGGCACATTGTAAACATGATGAAGGGAAAGGCCACCTTCAGTTGGACTGAAGAAGGTAAGTCAACATTTGAGGATATCAAGACTGCCATTGCCCATGCCCCAATTCTGGTTTGTCTAGACTACAACAAAGAGTTCACCATATACAGTTATGCTTCAGAACATACACTTTTAGCAATTTTAGTTCAACAAAATAAAGAAAGTATGAAATATCCCATTTCCTTCATGAGTTTTCTTCTCAAAGCTCATGAGTTGAAGTACTCAAACATAGAGAAGCATGCTTATGTAGTGGTGAATGCAGTAAAGCATTTCCATTTCTACATCCTCAATTCATGAGTTACTGCCCTAGTTCCTGACACCACGGTCAAATCCATACTAACTCAGCAGGAGTTTGGGATTAAGAAAGGCAACTGGGTTGCTAAAATCTAGGAGTTTGATCTAGTCATCAATCCCACAAAGTTGGTGCGTGGAAACGGGCTATGCCAATTAATAGCTGACAACGAGCCAAGAGGAATAGAGCATGAAGTATTAGAGGTGGGAGACACACCAATAGTCCTCTTTGTCTCCACCATGAATGAGTGGTATTCAGGTATTGCTCATTTCCTTACTTACGGTGAGTATCCTGCCCACCTATCTTATAAAGAAAGGACAACCATCAAGCTGAAAGCTGCTAATTTTGTTCTGTGGGACAACGGCCTATACAAGAGGAGCCTTGATGGGATGTTCCTTTGTTGTATGGATAAGGAGCAACAAAGTTGGCTTCTAAAGTCCTTCCATGATTCGGCTTGTAGACGACATTTTTCTGCCCTTGTGACTGCCCATAAGATCTTACGAGCCAAGTATTAATGGCCAACTCTCTTTCAAGATGCATATAAGTGGGTTAGGGAATGTGAACTATGCCAGCAGTTTATTGGGAGACCCAAGTTAGTTGCCCTACCTCTCAAACCAGTGGTCATAGAGGAGCCATTCCAACAATTGGTAATTGATTTTATTGGAGTTGTAAACCCATTTTCAGGTGCTAGACATGACTATGTCCTCACGGCAATAGACTACTTCACCAAATGGGTGGAAGTTGTTCCAATCAGACATGCTACTTTAGAAGTAGTATGCAATTTCCTCAAAGAAAACATCATTTCTAGGTTTGGGGTCCCAACCAAGATTGTCACTGACAATGCAACTTGTTTTACTTCCCAAGAGATTACTCTATTCTATTTCTACTATAGAATTACACTCTCTCACTCTTCTGATTACTTTCCACAAGGGAATGGACAGGGTAAATCAAGTAATAAGAACCTGATGGATGATATCTAAAGGACATGGCATAAAGCATTGGTTGATGCTCTATGGGCAGACAAATTTATACCAAAGAGGGCAATTGGTATGTCTCCTTTCCAACTTCTTTATGGATTCAATAATAAAATACCAATTACCCTAGAGTTGCCAGCATTGAAATTGGCTAAGGCAATTGAAGATCAAACGTATGAAAGTGCCCTTGATAAGAGGATCATGTGCCTAACTGAGCTAGAAGAGCAGAAAACTATAGTGGTGGATCGAATTGTCGCCCATCAAGGTTTGATGAAGAAGCTCTTCGACCAAAAAGCAAAGAACCATGATTTCCAAATTAGAGATCGAGTCCTGCTGTGGGACAAGAGAAGAGAACCAAAGGGGATGCATGGAAAGTTTGATTCCCTGTGGAGGGGCCCTTTTACCATTCATCATCTCAATGGTGAAAATAGTTTCTTGTTGAAGTATCAAGATGGCACTCTCTTTTTTCTACCTCATAATGGGCAACATCTAAAGCACTTCAACTCTTGAAGTATCAGATGAGTTCCCCTGTACATAGGTATATTTGTATAGTCTTTTGTTTCTATTTTGTTCTTTTCATTTTCATTTTTTGGAGCCTTTCTTTTTGGGTAGCATGACTCCATAGCCCAATGGCATACTTCAAGGCACTGGAGATTCTGGTTTCTACTCTCCTCAGCTGTGTTTCAAGTTTCCAACTGAAGGTAGTTCCCCAAATGGAGCCAACAATTGTCCCCAAAAAATGAATTTTCATTTTTGGGACAACATATGACTATTTTGGTCCTACACAACCAAAAATAATCTCTTCCCTTCTCAAAATTTGTTCTGAGCTTTCAAATTCCTCATTTTTCAAGCTTTTTCAGTAAAGAGATTAACGAGTTCTACTGGTTCAAAGGCTTCTGCAGGCGAGTTCAATCGAAAGAACTAGTTTTCAACACTTAGTCATTTTCAAGATTGGTTCAGCACCTTGGTTCAATAAGAAATGTCCATTGACAAGCATCTAAGCAAAGATTGAACCATTGAACCATTGAATCATTGAACCTTGAACTATTTTGGTTCAAAGGTTCAATGGGTTCAAAGGTTCAACGTCATCAACAAGAGTTAAGCGCATTTGTCAAAATTTGAAAGTTTAATGACTTCAAGACACTTATCAAAGAGAAGAAGGCTTGAACAATTGAACTGTTGAACCATTGAACCACTTTGGTTTAAAGGTTAAACGAGTTCGATGGTTTAACAGGTTTAATGACCAACAGTTCAACACGCTTGGTTCAAAGAGATAAAAAGGACTTAGCCAAATAAAAGTAATGAACCGATTGAACCGTTGAACCTTAAACTACTTCAAAGTTCAATGGTTCATGGGTTCAAAGATTCAAAGGTGGCCTCAATCAAAGAAAGAAGCAGTGAAACAAATGGTTCAAACGAAGTACGTGCAAAAGAAAAGGATGAGCAAAAACTACCAAGTGTCCTCTACTGAGACACATTGTACTTTGTTTCTAAGAAGCAGTAAATACTACCATGTGTCCCTTTTGAAGCTTGTTGGAAGCCTCCAAGTGTCAATATTTGCAGTCCCTTCTTTTAGCTTCACTATATTGAGCAAGGACTGTGGTGGGTCTTAGTCGAATGACTAAAATAGGTAGAGGCCAACAAGAGTCATCATCCGTGAGAACTTAAATGAGGCCAAAACATTTCTATGGTGTTGTAAAAGCTTGAGAGTGGAAAGCGCCAAGTGTCAACGGTGGAAGGTTTAAGTATGATGCAGTGGAAGATGTCACGTGTCCCTGATAAGAATTGGTAGAAGCTAACAAGTGTCATCATATGTGTGTATCAAAAATGAGTCCTGAATGTTTTTATATCTCTAGAGTTTCATCGAAAGTTGCCACGTGTCATCAGATGCAAGATTCTCAAAATTTTCTAAGAGCTCCTACAAATTAGGTGGATGTTTCCATGTGTCCTCACCTGTTTCGATGGAATATGCCATGTGTCTCTGGTTAAAAGTGGTGAAAGGTGCCACGTGTCAAAGATGGAGCACTCTCAAATGCAGAAACACAAAGCCAAGGAAAGGTCTCCTTCGGGAAAATTGTTAGAAGGAATTTCTTTAAACATTTTGTTTAAAGGAAATAAAGAGATGAAAAGTCCTCTAAAAAAATTAGAGCCTAAAGGCCACTCGGATGATCCCGAAGGGTTGGTACCCTTGTGGGGGGACACTCAACACTCAGAAATGGGCCTTTTTCAAGACCTCGAAGGGCATGTTCCCTTCAAAAAAGGTCAAGCCTCAAAGCGCAGTGAAAGCTACCAAGTGTTGCATGCCAAGACATCAACCTCTAACAAGTTTCAATGTAGAAAAAATCATCATGTTTTCCATCCAAGTACAGCGGAAGCTGCCAAGTGTCTGCATCTGCACCAACAGTCTCTAACAAGTTTCAAAGCTTATTCTGATAAGCTTATTTCAAAATTGTGGATGTCGCCATATGTCCTCACCTGCATCACAGCGGAAAGCAGCCATAACAAGCAAGAAAGACACAAAGAAGTTGCTAAGAAGAATGAAAAGCCTACGAACATCAAATTTAGGATGACTGGCTAGCCATTAACCTTTAAAATATGAAAGACCCACAGACGTCAAATTTATTGCAATGAAGTGTTTGATTGATCTTTGCAGGCTTAAAATGTAGACTCGATACATTTAAAGACCCTAAGGCCAAGGCCAAATGGAAGAAGAGACAAAGAGGGAAACTCATCAGGAATTATTCCCAGTAGGTGGAGCAGTTCACCAAGTAGGTATTTGGGGCCTGCCAGCATTGAAAGTGCAGCTTGCTTGTCCCCTTTGGAGTAAAAGTGGAGTAGATAGTTTCACAGATAGCAGGTGATGAAATGATTGATTCAGGCTCAGGAGTAGACACTAGAGATGAATCAACATGCCAAAATTAAGGTAGCCACCCTGCTCTAGCATGGCCTTCCCTAACAGAACCAAGAATGCATCTAAGGCATTGATTGCGCAGCATGGGTCACTCCATGGGACAAAGTGCCAATCCTCTCTTGGCCTGTATATAATGTAATCTCTCATTCAATGCAAATGAGATCTTTTTGACCATAGAAGAAAAACTCTACCCAAATTGAAAGGCATCATTGAGACTTTGAGCTCAGATTATTTATCACATTTCTTTGTTTGAATCAGAAAGCAAGTTACTTTCAGACTTTGTGCTGTTATAGCTTGTATCATTCTAGGAGATTATTCTTATGTCTATTTCCTGAATGTATTCTTGTTTATACAATTTAACAAGCAGAGCTAGTGGAAGTGACAAGGAAGGTGTCCTGAAGCCAACTACTTTCAGACTTTGTGCTGCCATAGTTGTCTTTAGTGTGTGTTTATTTTTTGTTTCTGTGTAAAGGACCTTGGGATGACTTTGTGCCCCCATTGTTCTTCGTACATCTCTCTTGGGCAGTCAAGGTGGAGACTTTGTGCTACATCTTAGATTGCTGGTCACTCTGTACTCTCTTACCAGTCACTTGCTACTAGAAAGATTCATGTTGTTAGCAAGAACAAGCACTTTTGAAAGAAGAGAAGTGTCTTCTATCATTTCACCAGAATTACTACTATTCAGGTTGGGATCTGACTCTTGGATGAATGTTACTTTTAAAAGAAGAGAAGCACCTTCACCAATCACCCAATATTTCTCCTTTGATTTGTGAGCATCATCTCTGAAAGAAGAGAGATGGATGGTTTATCCTACCCCTGAGTGTTATTTTTTGCTTATATATATAGTATATAACTGCCTTATATTTATAGGAACCTCCCCTTGATGAGAGGAGAGATTTGTTCCCTGTTGATATAGTAAACATGCACACTTGGCCGACCAATATCCTTATGTTGTGGTGAAGAGACCTATTTCGCTCATCAGTTAATTGGTCGACAAAATATTCATCCAACAATTTTTGGCGACTCCGCTGGGGAAGGACAAGCAGTTTGAAGCCTCAAGCTTCAAATTGAAGTAAGACCAGTCTTTTTCCATTTTTGATTCACAATCTAGCAACTCCATGATATATCAGAAGTCAGAGAGCTCAAGGTGTTGTTGACACTATCTTTGAGTTGGCACAGCAAAGAAATTTTGACTTACTTTCTCCCCAACCTCAAGTTCAATGATCCAGGATTGTCCCTCCTACCCGTACCAGGACACCAACACAAGGCAGAGTTGTTTTTCCTACTGTTAGTAGAGTTTTGCCTATCCAAATTCCACCTAGATTTGTTATCCCTACTTAAAATAATTTAGTCATGGTAGTTCGAGGCCCCTAGGGTAACTCTTTTGGCCCACTGAATTTGACTCCACCCCTGCATGAACTTCCACATAGCTCAAGAAAGAATTTCCCCAAATTCTTTGGGGATGGAAAAGTTCACCTTGATGAACACGTTGTAGCCTTCAGCATAGCTTGTGGCATAATAGGCATGGAATTTGAAGATGTGGCAGTTAGGCTTTTCATGGAAACACTACAAGGTGCCGCTATAGACTGGTTCTATAATTTGCAAGGTAGATCAGTAGCTGATTAGGACACACTCAAAGCCAAATTCGAAGCCAGATTCAAGCCTGCAGAAGATGCACATGCCTTGTTGGCCCAACTCACACAAATGAAGAAGGAACCTCATGAGCCTATGATGGATTTCATAGCAAAGTTTGATAAACTGAGGAATCGAATTCCTTCTATTGCTCATCTGACCCATAAAAACTTCAAATGCTTCTTCATCAACTCACAACTACCTGAAGTGAGTTTTTTGCTAAGAAGAGCTGGCCACATAGACCTCGAGGCTACTCAAGATTTGGCTACTAAAGTTGAAGATGACCTTATCTTGGTAGAAAAGATAAGGAGAGATCCACATAGAGGTAAGTTTTCTTCTTCCTCTGAATACTCCCCTTCAGCCACCACTGATCCTATGGTGCAGAAGCTAGCAAATGAATTATTGGCCCTCAGAAAACAAATGTCACAAGGAATGTCATTTGCTCCTTCCTACAGAGATGTACTAAGGAGGACATTCCCTAATCAGTCCTACCAAGGACATGTTGCTAGGAACCAAGGGCAAACCAATCGTCTTCCTCCCCCTCAGATGAATAATCTTGCCATTAAAGCACCTCTAACTAATTCAGTGGCTAGATATCTTGAAGCTAAATTGGATTTCTCATTATATCCTGAGTTGAGTCCTGAAGATGATATTAATCTCTTCATTGAGGAAGAAGAAGAATTAGCTGGTGACTCCAATATCAGTTTCTTGAATTATCAGGATGAACCTAGAAGTGAAGGCAATGCAGCTGAGGGGTCATATGTTGTATTCACCCAGTTCAAGAATCAATCATCTCAACAAGATGATAAGGAGAAGATAGAGGGGCAACCTCAACCAGTAATTTCAATTGCTTAATGTGGGACCACTCTGCCCTTCCAGCCAAAGGACCCGGTGACTGCTAGAAAGGTAAGTACCCCTAATGTTTCTGCACCTTCAACTTCAAATTCGCAGTGCAGTCCTCCCTCTTCCAAAAATAAAAAAGATGAACTCCCATCCACTGCTCCTAGCTCATTCCAGACAATTGATATCATTGACCATATAAAGAAAACCAAAATTCAAATGTCTGAATTTGAATTTTTGCAGTCCCATCCTGAGAAATTATATAGATTGGTTCAGTATGTTAAAAATCAGAACGTCTCTATTGAACAAGCAATTCCCAAAGTGATACATGATCCACCCAAGAATGCACCCACTAGGAACAATCTTGTCATTACCCCTCCTATTGCTCCTCGTAGGATTGAACCCTTTTATGTCTCATTGCTGATAAACAGTCATCAGCTGAATAACTACATCATTGACTCTGGAGCTTCAGACAATGTCATGCCTACCAAAGTGGTTGAATCCCTTGGCCTCACACTGACCAAGATGTTTGGTAGATTCTTCTCCATGGAGAACAAGCAAGTACCACTGCTAGGGCAAATTAAAGACGCATAAGTTGCATTTGTAGCCTTTCCAGACAAAAGAATCAAGATGATTGTCTTGGTAGCCAACGTCCCAGCGTCATATGGCATCCTTCTTGGGTGAAATTTTTGCAAGAATGTTGGTGGTGAATGGAAAGTTTGATTCCCTGTGGAGGGGCCCTTTTACCATTCATCATCTCAACGGTGAAAATAGTTTCTTGTTGAAGTATCAAGATGCCACTCTCTTTTCTTTGCCTCACAATGGGCAACATTGGAAGCACTTCAACTCTTGAAGTATCGGATGAGTTCCCCTGTACATAAGTATATTTGTATAGTCTTTTGTTTCTATTTTATTCTTTTCATTTTCATTTTTTAGAGACTTTCTTTTTGGTATCACGACTCCATAGCCCAATGGCATACTTCAAGGCATTGGAGATTCTGGTTTCTACTCCCCTTAGCTATGTTTCAAGTTTTCAACTGAAGGTAGTTTCCCAACTGGAGCCAGCAGTTGTCTCTGAAAAATGACTTTTCATTTTTGGGACAACATATGACTATTTTGGTCTTGCACAGCCAAAAATAATCTCTTTCCTTCTCAAAATTTGTTCTGAGCTTTCAAATTCCTCATTTTTCAAGCTTTTTCAGTAGAGGGATTAGCAAGTTCTAGTGGTTCAAAGTCTTCTACAGGTGAGTTCAATTGAAAGAACCAGTTTCCAACACTTAGTCATTTTCAGGATTGGTTCAGCGCCTTGGTTCAATAAAAAATATCCATTGGCAAGCATCTAAGCAAGGATTAAACCATTGAACCATTGAACCTTGAACCATTTTGGTTCAAAGGTTCAATGGGTTCAAAGGTTCAACGGGTTCAATGGTTCAACAGGTTTAATGACCAATGGTTCAATGCACTTGGTTCAAAGAGATAAAAAAGGACTTAGCCAAATAAAAGTAATGAACTGATTGAACTGTTGAACCTTGAACCGCTTCAAAGTTCAATGGTTCATGGGTTCAAAGTTTCAAAGGTGGCCTCAGTCAAAGAAAAAAGCCGTGAAATAGATGGTTCAATGAATGGTTCAACTGAAGCATGCACAAAAGAAAAGGATGAGCGGAAGCTTCCAAGTGTTGTCTGCTGAGACACATTATACTTGGTTTCTAAGAAGCGGCGGATACTACCACGTGTCCCTTTTAAAGCTTGTCAGAAGCCTCCAAGTGTCAATATCTGCAGTCCCTTCCTTTAGCTTCACTATATTGAGCAAGGACTGTGGTGGGTCCTAGGCGAATGACTAAAACAGGTAGAGGCCAACAAGTGTCATCATCCGTGAGAATTCAAATGAGCCCTAAACATTTCTATGGTGTTGCAAAAGCTTGAGAGCAGAAAGCACCAAGTGTCAATGGTGGAAGGTTTCAGTATGATGTGGCAGAAGATGCCACGTGTCCCTGATAAGAATTGATGGAAGCTGACAAGTGTCATCATCCACGTGTATCAAAAATGAGTCCTAAATTTTTATGTATCTCTAGAGTTTCATCAAAAGCCACCATGTGTCAACAGATGCAGGATTCTCAAAAGTTTCTAAGAGCTCCTATAAATTAGGCAGATGCTTCCACGTGTCCTCGCCTATTCTGATAGAAGATTCCACGTGTCTCTGGTTAAAAGTGGTGGAAGGTGCCACGTGTCAGAGACAGAGCACTCTCAAATGTAGAAACATAGAGCCAAGAAAAGGTCTCCTTCGGACAAATTGTCTCAAGGAATTTATTCAAACATTTTGTCTAAAGGAAATAAAGAGATGAAAATTCCTCCAAAAGAATTAGAGCTTGAAGGCAACCTGGATGATCCTGAAGGGTTGGTACCCTTGCGGGGGGACACTCGACACTTAGAAACGGGCCTTTTTCAAGACCCCAAAGGGCACATTCCCTTTGGAAAAGGTCAAGCCTCAAAGTGCAGTAGAAGCTGCCAAGTGTCACATGCTGAGACATCAACCTCTAACAAGTTTCAATGCAGTAGAACTCACCACATTTTTCATCCCAGTGCAACAGAAATTGCCAAGTGTTTGTATCCGTGCCAATGGTCTCTAACAAGTTTCAAAGCTTATTCTGATAAGCTTATTTCAAAACTGTAGATGCCACCACGTGTCCTCACCTGGATCATAATGGAAAGCAGCCATAGCAAGCAAGAAAGACACAAAGAAGTTGCTAAGAAGAATGACAAGCCTGTGAACATCAAGTTTAGGACGACTGGCTAGCCGTTAACCTTTAAAATATGAAAGACCTGTGGATGTCAAATTTGCTCCAATGAAGTGTCTAATTGATCTTTGCAAGCTTAAAACGTGGACCCGATACATTTAAAGACCCTAAGGCCAAGGCCAAATGGAAGAAGAGACAAAGAGGGAAACTCAACAAGAGTTATTCCCAGTAGGTGGAGCAGTTTGCCAAGTAGTTATTTGGGGCCTGCAGCATTGAAAGTGTAACCTGCTTGTCCCCTTTGGAGTAAAGGTAGAGTAGATAGTTGCACAGATAGCAGGTGATGAAATGAGTGATTTAGGCTCAAGAGTAGACACTAGAGATGAATCAACATGCCACAATTAAGACAGCCACCCTGCTCTAGCATGGCCTTCCCTAACAAAACCAAGAATGCATCCAAGGCATTGATTACGCAGCATGGATCACTCCATGGGACAAAGTGCCAAGCCTCTCTTGGCCTCTATATATTGTAATATCTCATTTTATGCAAAGGAGATCTTTTTGACCATAGAAGCAAAAATCTGCCCAAATTGAAAGGCATCACTGAGACTTTGAGCTCAGATTGGTTATCACATTTCTTTGTTTGAATCAGAAAGCAAGTTACTTTCAGACTTTGTGCTGTTATAGCTTGTATCATTCTAGGAGATTGTTCTTATGTCTATTTCCTGAATGTATTCTTGTTTATGCAATTTAACAAACAGAGCTAGTGGAAGTGACAAGGAAGGTGTCCTAAAGCCAACTACTTTCAGACTTTGTGTTTCCATAGTTGTCTTTAGTGTGTGTTTATTTTCTATTTTTGTATAAAGGACCTTGGAATGACTTTGTGCCCCCATTATTCTTCATACCTCACTCTTGGGCAATCAAGGTGGAGACTTTGCGCTACATCTTAGATTGTTGGTCACTCTATACTCTGTTACCAGAAAGATTCTTGTTGTTAGCAAGAACAAGCACTTCTGAAAGAAGAGAAGTGCCTTCTATCATTTCACTAGGATTTCTACTATTCAGGAAGGGATCTGACTCTTGGATGAATGTTACTTCTGAAAGAAGAGAAGCACCTTCACCAATCACCCAGGATTTCTCCTTTGATATGTGAGCATCATCTCTGAAAGAAGAGAGATGGATGGTTTATCCTACCCCTTAGTGTTATTTTCTACTTATAAATATAGTATATAGCTGCCTTATATTTATAGGGAACCTCCCCTTGATGAGAGGAGTGATTTGTCCCCTGTTGATGTAGTAAACCTGCACACCTAGCCGACCAATCTCTCTATGTTGTGGTGAAGAGACCTATTTTGCTCACCAGTTAGCTGGTCGACAAAATATTCACGCAACATACTACATGGGTCCAATTAGTGTCTAGGTTTTGTAAGTTTTCTAGATTTTCATCCAACTAGGTTATGAGTTTCATTTTTTATGGTTAAAAATAATAGTACTCCAATCTAGATAATCAAACAACTAATAACTTAGGCAATTGACACCAAAAGAATTCATATATTTCACCATAGATATGCTCCTCAATAATTTCCTTCATATTTTTCTCTATTCTTCTTATTTTTTCTTCAATAAAATTTTGAATTCTTTCATTGATCCATCACTCCATATCTCTTGTTTTGGTAACCATCTCAACATGTTTCAACAAAGTTCTATGCTCACCGCACTATTGTTAGCAGAGGTTCTTGAAAACCCTTCAAAACATGCTAATTCAAAGATAGCTTGTGCATGGAGTAACAAAAGTACACAATTGATATCATATTTAGATTAAATATATTCATTAACCATACAAAATAGTTAGTTGTGCGGATAGACATAGGTTTATTAGAATCTTAACAATCGGCATAAACTCATATAATCAACATATTAAAGCAAACAAAGTACTCACTACGGATATAACAATGATAAAAAACACATAAGAAAAATATTTCTGAACAATATGTATTAATGTCTATCACATCAGAACCATTTATAATTACAATTTAACTTTATATATAGAGTTTTACCCAACGTTGTCTCTTCATATTCTAACTTTTTGATATGTTTAAAAGGAGTGAATCTTTGAATTTTTTCATCTATTATGATGCTTATATAGGTTGAATACATACAAAAGATAAAATGAGTGAAAATCACACACATACCTAATAAATATACTTTGATTTTACTAGCCATTTTCTACACTCAATAAGAATCTTTTCAATATTTGACACTTTTTTGGGGACAATACTTACTATTTGGATTATCTTGATGGTACTTACTCATCTTTGCTTCCTTATAGTAGGTAATATCTAAGGTTTTTAAAGCATTAGCGGTTGGTTGTCACAAACCATGTATATAGGTGAGTTTAAGATT
This sequence comes from Torreya grandis, assembly GCA_037957365.1. Taxonomy (NCBI): domain Eukaryota; kingdom Viridiplantae; phylum Streptophyta; class Pinopsida; order Cupressales; family Taxaceae; genus Torreya; species Torreya grandis. The sequence goes on from JARHVA010000098.1 coordinate 1,394,540, forward strand.
TTGGTTGTGTTTCTTTTTCTTATCTCATCTTTCTTTTTCATATTTTGTTGTGTTTCCTTTTTGGTTTTTATCTCTCCTACTTTCCAATATTTTTGTCAAGGTCTATGTCTTAAAGATCTATTTTAATGTAGTAAATAACATAGGCCGATGAACTTAAACATTGATCTATATAACTTAAAATTTTTAATTTCATACTTTGTCTTTTGCAATCCCAGTTCCCAGTTGGAGCAGTTGTTGTCCCTAAATTTGAGGCTAGGTGATAATTTGGGTACCCCAAGTGAAAATATGTGAGAAATTTGAGTCATGAGTCATAAAATTTTACTTTATTTTTATACGAACAAGTCATAAATGTTTCTACTTTTATCAAGTTTATTTGCAACCTATCAAACCTAGACAACTATGTTTCAACTATCAGAGTTCGACCGCTACTTTACATCCATCAAAGTCCAACCACTGCTTTGAAATCATCACAGTTTGACCATTGATTTTCAGCTATTAGAATCTGGCCACTACTTTGTAGCAATTAGAGCCCAATCCCTATGCCACACCTATAAGAACCTAATGTTTGTTAAGCAATGTTTATAGTCTACCATTAATAAGGATGATGCCTGTACTTACAGGTGTTTTCCTTCCTCCACTATTTAATCCACCCTCCATTTTCATTTTCATCTCACCTCTCTTGCCTTCTAGACTCTCACTCTATCGCCCGATCCTTGATCAAACCCTGGTTTTATTTTATTTCATCATTTTGCATATCTAGGTAACGTATTTCATAGAGTTCACATTATTTCAACATCAACATAGTTAATGTTTCCATGGGGTCTTATTCATGGGGTTATTTTGTACTCATCAGATAATTAAATCCCTTGTTTAATAGTCACTCCATCAGATCTTGTTTGTGCAAGTAACCTCTTTTGACTCCGTGATCACTCTTTTGCACTCATCATGCCCTTCTCGTTTATTAATCAAACTTGGAGCTGCACATCTTATTTTGCACTTGGTGAAATCCAAGCCTTGTTTTTAACTTGGAAAAATCCAAGCCCTATTTTACACTTGGAAAAATCTAAGCCTTTATTTTCAATCATCAAAATTTGAGCCTTACTTTGCACTTGTCAAACTCTGAGCCCTATAGAATAATTGTTGGACTTCAAGCCCTTACTTGCAACCAGTCATACTCTGAGCCCTTACTTGAAATTAGTCAAACTCTAAGCCTTGTAAAATAGTTGTCAGACTTTGAGCCCTGTAATATAGTTATCAGACTCCGAGACCATGTTCACAGCCCACTAGTTTTCGCTCTACAATTACCCTTTCCTGCTTTTGGTCAAAATAGGCTCATTCATCAATACTACCAATTCTAGTGTCATATGTTGAGAACTCCCAAAAAGAAAGGTAACATGAATTATTAGTATCATGGGGTCACTCTCCAATATAATTTAGAATCTAATATTGATCAGATGATAAACACAAATCTTGGACATGTCGACATGACAAATTTTTGGGACAATGTCAATATGGATCATAAGATTGATTAGATATAAAGAATATATAATAGTGAAACACCTTAGGGAATTGCTTTCCCAATATCATTCTACTGTCTTGAATTAGTGTTAACCCTAACAAGCCACTATGATAAATAGAATAGAGAGGTAATGAACTCAAATATTAGTATGTTCTATGCTTTGGTGCAAACCATATCGAAGATATGTTAAGGATACACGATCATGAATAATTTTTTGATCTCACCTGATTCTATTTGATAATTTTAGGACTCTAACTCATTTTAATGTTCAAAATAATTGATAAATCATTGGCTAATAAATTCTAAGGTTGCTTCTACTAGAATACCCAAGACCACTACACCCTCTGAGTTCAAAAGGGAGATTAGTGATACTATCACCCTTTTGAATATGATGGTTGGAAATCCCACAACTAAGGAATTACAAGAGTGGATGTATAGGTATATTCAAATCATCCACGATAATAAGCAATTCATTAACTAGACATAATTGATCATTGATTTTATTCATAAATAAATGTGCAAGGTGCACCAAACATGTAAGTTTTATATGACATCTTACCCAATCGATGCAGTTGCTCATAGGATTATTTATGGTGGGTTAAACATAGTTGGTCAAATGATATCATCATATATTTATGAGTTTTATCCTTAGCTCATGTTGGAGGCCAGCTCAAAACATGTCTATAGGGTCAATGATGTCTTTGTGCATTAAGTCATTCAAATGTTTGAGTCAGATCCATATAATCTCAGATTTTTCATCGTAACTACCACTAAGATCTCAATATGGGGTGCTTGGTTTACACAATTTCTTAATTTATCTTATATTAGAGTCTATGGATGTGAGACTGCACCTTATACATTTTTGAAGTTTGTTGACGACAAGTGGGCCCTGCTTTTGCTAGTGTGATAACTCACAGAAATCCATAAGTTCCTAGCTATCAAGCATAATTCAAGAGCTCATTTTACAATTACCATTGGGAGATACACATGTGCCTCACTCCACAAGGCAATGTCAATTGAGGTGGAAATGGCTAGGGTTACTAAAAAATATCCTCAGTTTTTAGTATCAGCACATCTCATATAATGAAGATTATTGGATGGATTATGGTAATGAGGAGGAGGTCAAGGTTTGGGATTAATCTCACTCCACCCTTGAATAGGTAATTAAATAAAACTTAGCATATATACTGGAAGATATTGAGGATGACGAAGATGAGGTTGATCTTGCTTATTATGAATAAAATATAGAAGCAAGACCTCTACCTCAAGTTGATTGGAGCAAGCCAAATTCAAAATCCTTAGAGGATAGAACACAAGCAGTCTTGAATAGAACCATAAAAAAGGGTTAATGTATAAAATGTTAAATTTCCACCACCATTGAGAGATGTAGACATAACTCATGAATAGCCGCAATAACCCAATGATGGAAAATCACTTGTAGGTTCATTTTCTGGTGTTGATACTAGAGAATTAATCTTATTTAGGTCTTTTAGGATAATTTAGGTTTATCTTAAGTATTGTTTATGTGTGTATTTATTATATTTATCAATGCACTTTATCCTAAAATTTTGAGGTGTCATTCACATATCTTGTCCATTTATTAGATTTGGAAGTTACTTGTACAAGTAACTCCTCCCCCCATATGTCACACACATCCTCCACACTTTGAAAAATATTAGGACACTCGGCACACACTTGAAGCTTGCTCATGTAGCTCATTTTTATCTCCTAACTCTATTTATTGAGCTCTTGTCTCACATTCTTCAACACAACACAATCTTGTCTCTTCTTGACTTGCTCTTGTATGATTGTAATACTCTCTTGGCTTAAGGTCATTATTATTATTCTCTCCTAGCTTCTACTTTTTATGTTCTTAGAGATTCATTGTTGCAAGTCTTATAATAATATTATGGGGTTTTATCTATTCGATGGTTTCCCCACTTATCAAATCTCTTGTCTGGTATTTTGTGGTTTGCTTATTTTTCAAGGCAATTTTATTTAAGTATTTTATTTTCTTGATTTCAATGTTAATATTTTGATCTTTGATAATAATTCTATTATGGTATCGAATCCATATATTTTTAACATTAAAATTTCAATTTTGTTTGTAGGTCATTTTGTAGAAAATAATTTTTTGTCTATATTTCTAAACTTTTTTTTTGCTTCTCAAGTTGCATTTACTACTTGGAATTTTTTTTTTTGGCCTTCTATGAGAATTAGATCATGGCATTCATTTATGCACTTTTTTTTTTGCATTCATTTATGCACTTTTTTTTTTCTTGCAGGATTCTCTTTTGGTTTACTTTGTGTTATGCAAATCTAATGCATTCCTTTCATATATAAATCTAGAATAATCTTTAATGGTAAAAAAAAATCAGTCTCAAGCATTTTCATCTCCATTTTCTTTGTCTAGTTATTTACCATTCAAACGTGTTTTTACTTATGCATTTGTGTGGCATTCTATTTCAACTAGTTCTGTCTTTAATTAATTTGTTATATGATCCATGTTATTTTGCTTGCATTGACTAAAGTTTTACCAAATGTTGGTCTTTATCAACATGATCTTTCATAGCTTAACTTTTGTGTTTTGAGAATGTGTTCTTATCTCTATGTTTTTTTTGGTATCTCTACCTTTTTGTGCACAAACCTGGTAACGCCTCACTCACCTGGCATCACCTTAACACCATCTTGGGTTGTTCCTCTCTAGCCTATGTGGGTTCACTTCTATAACCTTGTTCTCACTCATGCTTGGTGATTTGGGCTTCATTTATGGGCCTTGTTTCTTTTTCCTTGATTCTGTACGATGACTTTACTAGCCGTTATATTCCTTTAAAATTGTTTTTTTGACTTATTTTGTACCTTTTTTACTATTTTGTCCATTACACTATCTGGAGTGGCATTACAATCTTAAGTGTAGCATACGTTTTATGTTTCATGTAATGTAATGTAATGCTTTGGTGTGGTCTTGTATTTACAAATTAATTTATTTAAGTTTTATGACAAGGTAAGTTAATCTTAACACTTTATTTGATTAGCTTTTAGTTTTTTAATTTATTATTGCTAATATTTAGAAATTAAATCAAATTAATTTTAAAAATAATGAAATCGCTATTCTTAAATATGAAATATAATGTCAAAATATTCAAATTTTTGTTTTGCAAAACTCTTTTAATACACATCCAAAGAAAATACAATCTTCTATTGACGCTTTAACTACTACATCTGTATCTTTTACACATGTTAATAGTTTTAATGTTGAACTTTATTGTGCTTCTAGATCAACTTGCACTCCTCTAGACACTCCTAACCTCGACTTAAAAATAAAACATTCCATGGGATATTATGGTGGTGGTCTTGGTAAGTGGGCAACATATATTCTTGAATTTATTTTACTAACATCTAATGCATATCGTAAAGGTGATTTACTTGTTTTTAATGTAAATTTAGAATCGTATTGTCCTCCTCACCAACGAACTTATAATACAACTTCTTCTAATTATAATGGTTAAAAATATTCATGCTTTTATTAAAAATGATAAAATTTGTGAGTATTGTGAAAAATATGGACATCATATCTCTAAATGTTAGAAATCGCATCCATACAAATCTTGTGGTAAATCCACTCATGACACTTTGTATTACTAGAAAACAATGAAATCTTCTTCTTTGAAAAACAAAACTATTTGGATTTCTAAAAATACTCAATCTTCTAGAGACTTTAATATGTCTTTTTATGATAATTCTTCTTCTTTGTCTTTATTTTGATAAATTAATATTTTTATGCATTTTTTATTTTTTATTGCAAATGCAATATGTTTTTTCAGAGCTTTCTATTTTGACTAACATTTTTCTATGCAAGATTTCACACTTTGTGATGAAAGTTGTGTTTATCTCACTTTGCCTTTGTTAGATATGTTTTTAGTACATTATTTATATGTGGATCTTTTATATGACATATTGGTTAGTTAATTTGAAATATTGGTATTTGCATGTTTGTTTTGTAGTAGTGGATTATTTATCTTTTTTGTTGGTCTTTGTTTCATTTCCGATTGACCACCTTATCTGAAGATGATTCTTGAATATTATTGATGATCACACTTATACAATTTTTTTGTCAACGCCTTCTCTTCTTATTTCTTTATTAACTATTGTAATGAATCTTGAAGATTTTTTCTATAAATGGGAGCATTATGTAAATCAACTCTCTTAATTGTTTTTAAAAGTTTTTCTCCACTTTTATAACCTCAAATTAAATTCAAGAGGAAGTGTTGGAGAATTAATCTTATTTGGATATTTTAGACTAGTTTAGTTTTATCTTAAATATTGTTTATACATAATTTATTATATTTATAAATACACTTTACCTTAGTCTTATGAGGTTTTACTCGTCGCTCTTGTGCACTTGTTAGATTTAGGAGTTACTTGCACAATTAACTTCTCCCCCTGCATGTCACACACATTCTCCTCACTTGTTAGAGGATTGGAACACTTGGCACATACATGAAACTTGCTCACGCAACTCTTTTTTCTCTCCTAACTCTATTTACTGAGCTCTCCTCTCTCTTTATTCAACACAACATAATCTAATATCTTCTTGACTTGCTCTTGTATGCTTGTAATGTTCTCTTGACTTAAGGCCATTTTTATTCTTCTCTCCTAAATTATACTTGCTCTATTCTTGGATATTCATTGTTTCAAGACTTATAATAATATTATGGGATTTTTCTTTGTTTGATGATTTTTGCACTTGTCAAATCTCTTATCTTGCACTTTGTGGTTTGCTCACTTTTCAAAGTAATCTTGTTTAAACATTTTTTTAATTTGATTTCAAAATTAATATTTAAATCTTTGGAAATAATTTTATTAGTTGATACAAAAATAATTGAAATTAAAGAGAAGGAGAAGGAAGTAGAGGATCTTCAAATAAGTCAAACTAAAAAACTGTTAAATATCAAGATCAGTAAGTCAGCTGAAGTGACTAAAGGGACCCCTAGGATCTCTATGATTTTAGTGATCCATTTGCTAATGTGGTTCATTCTCAAGGTTGATCAAAAGCATCACTTTAGTTCATGGCCATAGACCCTTCTCTATTAATCCCAGCATCCACTCCTCTAAAAAATTGCATCTCCTCAAAATTTTGTTAAGGCACACAACTTGCCTTCTCCATGTTCATCAAAGATTGCAACCCTACCTCCATCTTTTGTTCCACAATTTAAGCCTCAGCCTACAAAACAAGAGGAGGAAGATATCAAGCTTATATCATAACAAGACCTAACAATCCCTCATGTTTTTGTCGAGACTCAAACTCAGACCAAATGAATACCTTTACAAAAGGCTCTTAAAGTTAATTTCAATACACTCATATCACCTACTTCTTGTGCACTAAACAAACCCAAAGTGGTTTCTCTCACAGTCAGGGATGAGCATGGTAAAAAATATGTTGAGATTGAAGTTCCTCCTGATAAATTCAAAGAGGAAAGCAGTGCTAAGAATTATCAAATATAAAGGGTACACCTTACCTAGGATACCCATGAAGAATAAAAAAGGTGTAGACAACCATTGGTACGTTGTTTGCAAAGTATGACCAAGACAAGGTAACCAAAGATAAATTAAAGGAAAAGGTCAAACAACTCTCATCAGTGGTCCAAAAATTGGTAAATTTGATTCAGTCACATCCACACATTATGAACCTAATAACAAAATAATGAAAATAGCTGATGTTGGGTGAAGAACATGGCCTACTAAATCATAGAGTATAATTGGACACGTGTATGAATTGAAATATTTTGTCTTTTGTATATTATTTTTATTTGATAGAATGTTAAGAGACAACACTGAGTAAAACTCTATATATAATGCTCAATTGTAAATATATATGGTTCCAATGTGATAGAGATCAATACATATTGTTTTGAAATAGTTTTTTATGTCTTTTATCATTGTTTTGTGCATAGTGAGTACTTTATTTTCCTTAATCTATTAATTATATAAGTATATTTTGACTATTAAGATTATAATAAACATGTGTTCCTTTGTGCATCAATTTGTTTTATTTGATTAATGAATATATTTAGTCTAAATATGGTATCAAATGTGTCCTTTTGTTATTTCTATGTAAGCTATCTTTGAATTAGCATGATTCAAAGGATTTATAGAAACCTCTACTAACAAATGATAAAATAGGGTATATGGGTAGGGCCAACAAAGAATAGCTAGATAAGTTGCTCCTTCAAGGAATCAGGTCAATACATCGATCCTAGTGAATGAAGTGATTGAGATTGAACTAAAGTATGCCAAAAAGAATGAGGTTATAAACAATAAAAAATTAATATTGGAATAACAATAACTGAGAGGCGGGGTGAATCAGTCTTCAAAATATTTCATTCAATTACACTTAATCAATCATGAACCATTCAAAAAAACATATAGACCTAGAAAGTATAAGCAACTATCCACATAAGCATGAAACACAAGAACACATCACATATGTCGAAGATACTCAAGGGGTAGAAAACCCACTAATTTATGCAAATATACTATGATCATATAAAACAAAAATTAAATTTAGTGAAGCACTAACTCCATATGGAGCACCAACCCCAACTAGCCAAGCACCCACTTGACTAGGCTTTAACAAACACCTACTTGCAAGGAGGCACCAACCCCCTAGATGAATCAGAACCAAATCATCATCTTGATTGCTTTGATCACCTTCACAACACTATGTTTCTCAACTAAAATATGATTACCACTTCTTCAACTCTTCACACTCTTATCCCTCTCAAATTGCCTTCTAAGCCTTTTCACTCAACTAGGTCTTTTCAAGATTGATTAGGTCATATGACCTTGATATTTATACTTAGACATCTTCTTAGATATCATGAAATTCCCTATACTCCCTTTTTATGGTCTATAAGACCTATTTATACTCAAGGATATTCTATTTTATTCGCTCCTCAATACAATCCTCTAACAAGCCCAAATAGGCCTAATATGCCTTGTTTATATACACAACTTACGAACACACATTTATTGGTCGGCCATAATCACTTAACCACTTAACTTGGGCATTAAATAGATCTTAACACACATTATAAATAATAATCAATCACACAAATTAGTAGATCACCCCTTCATTAAGCCTTATCCTCCTTTAGGCCTTATGGAAACCTAATATGCCTTCTTTAGACACACGTTACACTTTGACTTCCTTAGAACACTTTAAAACTCCACACATGATAGAAACATATCATATAAAAATTAAATATACCTCCACTAATGTCTTTTAGGCTCAACAAGATATTTTACAACAAATCACTACTTGAAACCCCTCATTAGTACTAAAAACTATTAGGCTTGTGTACACCAAAAAGCTGACTTTCAATACTGAAGCTCAAACTCACTTAAAACACTCAAAAATGATAATAAATCACATATAATAAAATATCATGACCTAAAAAATATCATCATATGCATTATACACTTCAAATTGGGGTATAGAACCTCAAACTCGTCACTGAAACTTACTTACTCAGAACTACCAAGACTCAAAAACATAGTCATGAAACATTGACCTTTTAACATCTGTATAGGGACTTTAAAATAATTCCAATGCATGAAAATTATCCTCTGACATCTCTAATCCATCTTTAAATATAAACATCATATAGTCTAGTGGCAACTATTGGTCTTACAAACCAATTTTTTGACCTCACTACACACAAACCTCTCTGAGCCAAACAAGCCATTTTGGCTTCATCATTTTCACCACTTAAACTATATTTAAAACTAATCCAAGACATAGACATGACTTATAAGTCATAACCAACAACTCCATGCACTTTAATCCATCAATCTACCTTGAAAACACACTTAGAACTAACTTCTCATTATTGCTTGGGTTTTGCACAATTTGCTCTATTAGGCATGTTAGCAACTGACCTACTTGGATCACCAAAATGAGACACTTAAGGAATATAACCAATACATAAACCCCCATGGACATAAAATAAAATTCTCCACCTTCTCCATCAAATCATTTTCAAACTTTGTCTAATACAACTTTTGACATCTATAATAACTTCTTTAGAAACAAGTCTGTATCTTCACATTTTCTCTCTCATCTCTCTAAACACCACCACCTAGAGGTACCTAGGAGAGTACACTACAATATAAAAATAATTACCTAAGATATTCAATCCATCTTGAGCACTTTTGAGCAACATCTTCAACTTCATTAGGGTTTTAAAAGGATTTAAACCAATTTTCACTCGTAACGATCATTCATAAAGCATAGCCCCTTAATCCAAAAACTAATGCCTAAAATTTTGAGCTAGGACCCTTCCCCATTTACCATCAATTGATTAGGTTCCCATGAAATTTTTTGATGAGATAATGAGCATAAGATAAACCTTCTCAGATTGAGAACCCTTCATTTTGGATACTCAAGAGACCTTCAAATAACTTTTCATGCCTTTTCCTTCACACTATGAACTCAAACGGCATGAACAAACTTGAAACAACATATCTCACCTCTGAAAATGCTTACATGAGATCAACACACTCTCTCTTTGCTCTCTAAACCTAAACTTGAAAACCACATTAGGTCTTAAAACTGACCTTCATACCTCTTTCCATGCACTCTCCACCTTATTCACGTACTCAATCAACATCATACAACCACTCATGTTTGTGTTCACTCATCTCACTAATCCACCATGTTCATACCTTCTCACAAGGTCTCTTCATGCCATGACTAGGCTTAGGCTACTTAAGCACTTAACCTCAAAGACTTGCTACCTATGCATTTTTCAACAATGACAACAAGACAAAAACACTCATAACCACTACAAAACTCTCTTTCACACTACATACATTCAATGCTCATAATCTTGTCATAACACACACTGCTAATTGGCCTTACTCACAAAAACACTCTTGCAGACCTACCTATCATCATACCTTCACAAGAACCTTCAATGATAACACTGACAACTTCAGCTAATCTGAACCTTAACATCAACCAACCAAAAATATAATGCTCAATGATCTCACCTTGTCATATCATGCACATACCTCAATGACCACTCACCATGCACCTTGACATTAATGACATCAACCTTGACATCAATGACAACAACATGCCAAAAAACTCCTCCTTTGTCATTAATGGAAAAAACACCACAACCTGATCATTCTCATCTCCCCATTCTTGTCTTTTTCCCCCTTTGACAATAATGACAAAGGGTCTTCCACAAACTATCATCTAATCCTTGGACCTCAAGAAACCATGCTTCTTATGACTTCTACCTCACTGTCTTGACACTTCACAACATAGAGCTAAAAATCTCCCCCTAAACTGATTTTTTTTCTTACAGACACTAGATGACAACCACTCTAAGAAACTCATCATTCTATGAAAAAGATACATCTCCCTCTAGTATTCATTCTCCCAAAACTAGATCTTTTCTCAAATAAACATGATTACACCTACAACATCTAGAATCACACCTTCTTCCAAAAAAATATCAACACACAAAATTTGAAGCATTACAGGAATATGCTCCCCCTTATTCCATGCATAACTCTTTAAAATGAACTCAGATCACAAGACCACTCACCTTGTCCTTGACATAACTAATATGACTCAAACCTTTGATCACACACTAGGCCATCATATTCTTGACATTAACTGAAGAATTAGGGACCTCCTTTGCCTTCATAGCTTGAGCTCACCACATGAGTCATTAGGACTCACATACCATCCTCATCTTCCTTCAAACATATCTCATATACCAATAACACTTCCAGCTTTGTCAACAATTTTCAACATGTCTTTATGATAGCTACCAAGCTTCCACTGACTGATGAGTGTCTCCATGAAGCCTAATGGAGTCACCCCTTACTATTGGTCACTATAACAACACAAACTTAGGAGATTCTAACATATCCATGCTCTCACAAGATTGATGATCTTTTAGGATCCTTTTAGACTTGATTAGCCTCTTTGGCTTGGCCACTTCATCATCCATGTGGTCAACAATATGAGCTCATAATGAACGCTCTTGATACTTTTCAATATATAGCCTATGCTCTACCATATAAAATGGTCCACTTTGGCTTGTAGACTGATCAGGACTAAGCTTGACTATCTTTGGCTTCCACACCTTGGTTTGTCTTCTTTATTGAACTCTAGGAGCTTAAATCTTCTTGTTCTATATTGGTGATTCATGATGATAGAATCTTGAAATATGACCAATGTTATGACAATTATAGCAAACATCACTCATACATCTTGATTGATGTGAACTGTGACTCCTTGTATAGTCCCATAAGTACTCATTCTTGGAGGGTCTTCTACACTCTCTTGTTCTATGACCAAACTGACTACATGAGAAATAATAACCATTGAATGAATTTGCATACCTTATGGAGTTAGGATGTCTAATAGAATTTGTCTTCATATTTTTCTTGAGGTTAACCTTCTTGTTCACATTAGCATTTTGCTTGTTCTACTTTTGATCTACTTTGAAACCAAGACCTACCTTATTATTGATAGACTTCTGACTACTCAAAATGTTATCTAGAGCCTCAGTGTTTTTTTTCAAACTTCTCATAAGTCTTCATCTTGTTAGTTGTTTGATTCAATTTTAACTTTAAGGAATCCATTTCTGATTCATACCTAATGCATTCTTCTTTCTTAGCCTTTAAGGAGGTAGTGACTATCTCCATCTGAATTTCAACTTGATTGATGATCTCATCATGCTCCTTGGATGTGTTACTCAGTCTTTCCTCAAACAAACCAATTTGCTCTTCATATTCTTTAACTAATGACTTCAATTTATGATTCTTCTTATTTAAAAGTTTCAACTCTTCTAAGGCACTTATCAATTTTGCCTCAAAGTTCACCTCAGCGTCTTCTTCATCTAATTCATCAACCATATCTCCAAAAATCATACAATCTTCTTGAGAGCAACATGCTTTTTTAGCCATGAAAATAACTTCATTGCTAACCTAATCAACACCATCATCACTTTCAGAATCACTCCTTTCACTCTCATCATAGGAACTACTATCTTTTTTGGTATACAAGCTTTTCTTGTTCTTGAAAGACTTTTTTTTGCCTTCATACTTTCTAAAACACTTTTTGTTTTTGTCAGACCTATAGGACATCTTGTCCTCATCATGAGGTTCATCAACTTCATCATCCTCAACCTTATGCTTGTGAGGACATTTATAAGCAAAATTTCCAATCTCACCATATTTGAAACATTTGAAAGGTAACTTATCCTTGTGCTTACCAGATTCAATCTTTAATTTCCTAGCAAACATGGCTATCAATTCATCATCATCAATATATGGATGTACTTCATCCTTGACTTTCTTGGCTTTTGACTTATTCTCAACTTTGAATGCTACTTCCTATTGAAAATTTTTCCCCATGGGTCAAATTGTCACCCCTACCATTTGAAACTTCATATATCATGCCAGTTTGTCTTGTGAGTTAGTTTTTGGTTTTTAAAAAACCCTTAAAGAATCCATGGTTAATGGGTTGTGAAGTTGTTTAGGTGGTTTCTTTCACTTTTCTTGTTCTTTGCAGAAAAGTATTGACATTGATCAAAGCAGTGAAAGGATCAAGATTTTGGAAGATGCCTGAAGTAAGAAGAAAAGGAAGACCCAATGAAGCGAGAGTACCAATCTATTTCCTTTTGGGATTCTTTTTCACCAAGTGTTTGAATTTCTTCAAAAAAAAAATTTGAAAGAAAGGCTCTGAAGGGTCCTTTGCAATATTCCCAAAAAATATCTTTTCAAAGGAATTATTTTGGACTTTTTGTTTGAAACAACTTGGGTACTTCATTTTCCAATTGGTCCTTTACAAAAAAAGTTGAAGGGTCACTTTCTTTTCAAAGTGGACCATTTCAAATTTTTTGAAGGTATTTTTCAAAGGTAAAATGACTCTTTCATTTTTTATAAAAGATCCATTTTGATTTTTTTGAAGGACACTTCTTAGAGAAAGGGGCACTTTTCAAAAAAACCGAAGGTCCATTCAAGTCAAATGTCAAAGAATGAATTCTTTCGAGAAAATTGTCCAAGTGAATTCTTTCGAAAGAATTGTCTGCAAGATATGGTCCATTGCAATTTTTTTGAAGGGTCATTTTCTTCTCTGAATGGGCCATTTTAGGAAAGCTGAAGGGCACGTTTATTGGCAAAGTAGTCCACTTCAAAAAATTTGAAGGGCACTTTCTTTGGATAAGTGGACCAAAACAAGAATTTCGAAGGATATCTTTCCTTTAAAGAAATTATCCATTTCAACTTTGCCGAAGGGTTACTTTCTTTTCAAAGTGGACCATTGCAACTTTTTTGAAGGTATTTTTCAAAAGGAAATGGACCATTACAATTTTTCCAAAGGCTCATTTCAAAGTTTCAAAGGACCATTTTAAAAATCCCAAAGGGTACTTTTCCTTCAGACAAGGCACTTACAACTTTTTTGAAGGGTTCTTTTTCCTTCGAAAAAGTCAATTTCAATTTTTTCAAAGGGATAATTTTGAAGGAATTCTCTGAGAGTGCAATTAAGAAATTTGAAGGGTTATTTCTTTCTGCAAATGGTCCATTTCAATTCTTCCAAAGAGCAAGAAGACCATTTCAAAAAATTTGAAGGTATTTTTCCTTTTGGGAAGGTCACTTTTCAAAATTCTGAAGGGTATCTTTCCCTTCGAAAAGTCCTTTTCAACAAAGCTGAAGGGTCATTTTCTTAAATTCCTTCGGATAAATTGTTCACAGGAATTGTCCATTGCAAAAAATATGAAGACCTAATTCCTTCAGAGAAAATATTCGAAGGAATTTTCAAAGCAAAAAATCCAAAAAAATAGACATTGAAATTCAAATATCCTATAACGGGACCGAAAACATCAAAATATAGCCCTAGTAAATAGTTGTTTGAATTTGAAATCTTGAGATGTTCTTGCAGAAGTCAAAGATGGGTCTCGTCAAGTAGTCATTTGCATTCAAAAGAGGTTAAAGGGAGTCAGCAAATCTCAAGGGTGAAAGTGTACATGACAAGTGTCAAAGACACATTCAACTGGCAGGAGATCGATGAATAGCAAGCATCCATGTCAAGCAGATCGACAGTGCGAATCAAGGATATAAGTCAGTTTTTAATGATCAATAAGAATAAAAGAAAGCCCAAGCGACTGGTAGGAGATGGTAGGTGTGAATTAATGGAGAAGCCTTTATCTTTTGATATGGCTCTCACATCTGACAAGTAGTTGCTTGATTATAGGTAACATGGCTAGGTCTTGATTTAGAGAGTGGGGATTTCATCCTTTTTCAGGTAGGACATGCAAAGGTAAAAGGGGCACACCAAGTTTTAAACAAAATATACATCACCTCAAAAAGCTTATGTTTTAGTGCATTTTCATGGTCTATTGGGAGGTGAAATTGATATCTAAGGGTTCCTTTCATCTTATCCTTTCCATTATACCTACTTGCAGGTGTTAAGCTTATCCTTTCAGGTCGTATAGTGTGCTCTATCATCTTGTTTGTATGGTAAGTGTAAACTCTCTCTAGTGTCTTTGACAGACCTATTGAACTATTGCCTTAGATCATGCACAAGTTTGAACCCCTATGTGAAATACTGATGCTCGAAGGCTACCATTTGAGTAGTATAGTCAAATTCATGTCCTTGTTCATCTTCTCAGTGCATGTTAAGCAGCTGAAGGCCATATTTTTTATGTATCACCATCATAGATAGGATTTCCCTTTGAGTTTATTTCTTACATTTTCCTTCTTCCCTTTTCCTCAGCAATATGTGGTGTAGACTAAGAATCCTAAATGATACACCAAAGGGAGCTAGCCCTTAGAATCTAGAGATTCAATCCACTGATTAGGCCACCCAAAGCCTAGGATTGTTTCCATGTTTTAGCAGATTGTGAAGGCCTGAGATACCTTCACAAGGGTGAAAGTCTAATTGATGAACAATTTTTGGCACACCTGGTGGGACCCTTTCTCCTTGACATAACTAAAGTTTGAAGTTGAGGAGAAGCATTTGCAGTAATGGAGAATATCCATCTTCATCAAATGCTAAAGTTTTTTTTCAAGTTGCAAGGTTCATAGCACCATTTAAGCAATCCTTTCATGCCAAAGGATACCACAAGTTCAGCTAGTAAATGTATTCATTTTGAATTTATATCTTATAAGAGATCAAAGTTTAGGAGGGAAAATCCATATCCTCAAAATAAATATTTGTCTCCTGGTTATCCTATTGTTCTAGGCACTACAATCCCCACTATCTCAATGGCTATCAAAAACTAGGTGTTTTTTCCATTTAATAGAGCTATCCCACTAAATTTAGCTTAGTTTGATGACATTCCTATGTTTTCCATTAAGAGCATCTTATTATTCTCAGGAGAAAATCAAACAACTCTTGTTGAGCATATTCAAGATGTAGCTGATCTTTGTTCAGTCCATAATGTTATTGATGATAATGTTGCTATTAGATTTCTTGTTGCTTCCTTCAAAGAAAAGTATTTTAGTGTTATAAAAATCTACCACTAAACTCTATTTCTTCTTGGGATGAATTAGGTGCAGCCTTAGTCAAGCAACTTGAAGATAAATCTGATCACCTCTCTTAGGTTGAACAGGTAACTACCATAAGGAGAGCTCCTCATGAGTTCATGTCTGATTTTAATCTCAGATTCCAAAGAACATAGACTAGGATACCTGTGTTTATTAGGCCATCCCTTGAATATGCATTCTTATACTATTTGAAAGCCCTTAACTTTGGCATTAGTGTGATGATACAGTCAATGCGTGGTACTAACTTACCAAATGCTTATGAGGTTACCATAAGGGCAAAAAATAGTTTGATACAAGCTGGTAAGCTTTCTCCAAGACCTCCAATGCCTATATTCTCAAAATTGAGGTCTATTCCATCCCCTCAAATTCCTCAAATTATTCAAGTTCCATCCTTATCTCCTATACCATCCCCTCAAGCTCAAGTTACAACCCCTACTAGCCAAGCTAGTGAGATAGGAGAGTTAAAAAGCTTGTTATAGTCCTTTGGGAATGAAAAATTACAACTCAAGAAAACAATTTTAGGCTAATAGGTGTTAGCAACAACAAAATAAAGCTACCTATCAACCTTTTAAATACCAAAGGACTCCTTATCAAAATTTTAGAGAGAATATACCACCTTATCAAACACAAGGAGCCATAACTCCAGCTAAGCCATATGCTGCCCTCGATCCATATGCTCATTCTACTTAAAAGGCCATTTTTTCCATCCCACCTCAAAACAACTTGATGTGGGATTTAGGATGGCAGTCTTCAAATTTCAATGATGTTCAAAATCAAGCTTTGATATCACAAAATATCATAATGTCACAAATGACATAGGAAGAGTTTTATTTTTAAGGAGGTCAGTACCAATATACAAGTTTGGCATCACAAGGAGAGACTCAATGAGTTCAAGGGCAGCCTGATGCCATTAATGTAAATTGGTAGGTGAATGATCATGTTGCTTTTACGCAGAATGTTGAAACTAACAATTCAAGTGGTCAAGTTGTAGTTGTAACTAGAGGTAAAAGAAGACCCATTGATAAGGCTCATGAGGTGACAAATGATTTAAGTACTCCTAATGTTGTTTATAAGAGTACAAAAGAACATCTTGCTTCCCCTACAACTCAAAAAAATTAGAGTATCGAAGTTACTAGTTTGTGAGCAACCACTATTTCAAAAAGTGCAACCAAAGGTTGGTGGGCCTCTTTTTAATTTAGTGGATCAGATGAAGAGGTCTAATATCAACATTAGCATGTGGGATTCTCTTTCCATCCCAGGACAAAAGGATATGGTCATCCAAGATCTTTCAGCTCTCGAATTGTCTCCAAAACCTATTGAGAAAGAAAGTGTTATCTTAACTAATTCGGATCAACCAACTAAGAAATAAATATATCAAGTAGATAAGATGGTAAATGTGGATAAAACTAAGGTGAAGTCAAATAAAACTCCTTTCTACCTTTCTTTGATATTGGGTGATACTTTAGTTCATAACTGTATGGTGGATAGTGGAGCCAGTAGTACAATCATGCTTAAACAGATTACAGACAAGCTCAGCCTTGTTTATGAGCCAAACACTATAGGGATATTGCAATTGGATAGGTCACTAAAAAATATGGTAGTAATCATTAAAGATCTGAAATCGGCATTACATGTTTGTCTCAATGTTACTATCCAGCAGGATGTTGTTGTGGTAGACTTACCTCCTTACTTTTCTATGTGCCTTTCAAGAGACTTCAACTCAAAGATTAAGAGATATTTATCAGTTGATTGGACTTATTTGATGTTTAAAACTAGGTATGATACCAAGGTAATGATTCATTCTGAACCTATTGCACATTTCTATATGGAGCCATATATGCCAAGTGTTGTGAACATCAATTATATCATATCGGATGATGTATTAGAAACTAGTGGAGTAAAAAATGGATCACCTTTGGATGGAGTTTTAGATATATTTATTGATTAGTGGGCTTCCACTTTGCATGAGCATGATCCTCATAAGTTTATTGAAGAGGAAGGATGTGATGTGTATTGCCTTCACGAGAATGATGCACTAATTTTGACCTTGGTTAAGGAAAATGAAACTAATGAAGGTTTGTGGCAATTATACTTTGATGGATCAAGGAATAAACATGGTAGTAGATTTATAATGATTTTTATTTCTCTAACAAAGCAGAGGTATTTCTCTTCTATTAAGTTTCAATTTGGTTGTTCAAGCAATGTTGCAGAGTATGAGGCACTAGTTCATGGTTAGCAATGGGCTAGGAGGATGAAATTTAACACCTTACAAGTCTTTGGTGATAGCGAACTTGTAGTCTACCAAGTAAGAGGTTCAAATGCATGTAAAAATTTGTTGTTTAAATCTTACAATCATAGAATATGGGACTTGATTGAATACTTTCAAGTTTTTAACATTTAGGCAATACCAAGAGATGAGAATAAATATGCAAATAGGTTGGCTACCATTGGGACACAATTTAGTATCCTAATTAATATAAAAAGAAAAAAAATCTAGTCATATATAAAGGTGATTATAAGGCCCTCTATTCTAGATAATCGTGAGAATTGGCAAGTTGTCGAAGATGACAATCAAATTATGAGATTCTTGCAAGAAGAGGCTAAGTTTTCTTCAAAAAACCAATCAAAGTATTCACAGCAATATGGTGATCAGATTAATCAACTAAAAATAAATAAGTTACCTAAGGGATTGGTCATGCTTGAGAGCATTTTTAGTGGTGATGATGAGTTAAGGAAGGAGAAGTCATCCTTGTCAACGAAAGAAAAGCACTATATCAATGTACAAATTACAGCTAGCAAGATTTTTAAGTTGGGTAAGGTATGCACTCTTTCATAAAAAAAACTTTTATTGAGTTATGCACAAGTTTTGTTGATGTATTTGCATGGAAATATAGTGACCTCAAGGGATTTGACCCAAGCCTAGCTCAACACACCATTGATTTAGAGGCTGAAACTAAATCAGTGAGACAAAAACAAAGGCCCATTAATCATAAGCTTGAGCCTTTGATGCGAGCTGAGCTTCATAAGCTCATAGTGTCAGCTATTATATTTCTAATCAAACACTGTACTTGGGTGCCAAATCTTGTTCTTGTATGGAAGAGGAATGCTGAGATTAGATTGTGTGTCAACTTCCATGATTTGAATAGGGCTTCACTTAAGGATCACTATCCATTGCCATCAATGGAATAAATTCTATAGTTGGTTTTAGGTTCGAAGAGGTTTTCATTGTTGGATGGATATAGTGGTTACAATCATATTTTGGTCAAGGAAGAAAACCAATTTAAGACAACCTTCACAACCAACTAGGGGACATTTGCATATAGGAAGATGCCTTTCAGTTTATCCAATGATGGAGTGACCCTTTAAAGAGCTATGGATATGGCATTACAAGGCCTTCTTAACAAGTTTGTACTTGTTTATTTGGATGATATAAAAATGTTTTTAAAGAGTGCAGATGATCACTTGGTTCATCTCAAGCGAGTGTTTGAAAGATGTAGGCAATTTGGAGTATCTCTAAATTCCAAAAAGTGTGTCTTCTCAATTCATGAAGGTAAGCTTCTTATACATGTGGTTTCAAAGTATGGATTAAACATAGATTCTGAAAGGATAGACTCCATTATTGCACTCCCCTTGCCTAAGCACAAAAAGTCTCTACAAAGCTTTTTAGGGAAAATCAATTTTATAAGGAGATATATCTCAGATTTTGCCATTTTAGTTAAGCCATTTATAGCCATGTTAAAGAAGAATCAGAGTTTCAACTAGTCCAAAGAAGGAATAAAAGTGTTTGAAGATATTAATAAGGCCATAGCTAGTGTTCCTACACTTATAAATCCAAATTTTATAAAAGATTTCATTTTGTATACATATGCTAACATGAACACCATTTCAGGCATTCTTATGCAATGAAATCATGAGGCTTTGGAGCAACCAATATCCTTATTTATTCAAGGCTTGGAATACTATGAAAAAAAGTATTTTTTTGTTGAAAAACATATACTCTCAGTTATAAGGTCTCTTAAAAAGTTTAGATAATTGTTATCTAATAATAAAATACACCTAATGGTTTCTCATCCGAGCATCAAGGAGTTCCTTTTGAACAAAGACATAAACGAGAAGAGAGTTGGTTGGATAACCAAGGTAATGGAGTATGATGTGGAAATTAAGGTCACAAAGCTAGTTAGAGGTAAGGGAATTTGTGAGCATTTAGCTCAAGATTTTCAAGAAACTAATGAGGTTGTTTTGGTGTCAAATGATAAAGAGGTTACAACCGATCATACCTCACCTTCCAGTTGGTTTCATGACTTGGTAAGATATCTCTAAGATGGTATTTATCCCTCTCATCTAGGTGCTTCAAATAGAAGAAATTTCATGTTGCAATCAATTCTTTTTTTTCTTGTTGATGGTGTTTTGTTCAAGAAAGATATCAATGGTATGTTGTTAAGGTGTATTTATTCAGGCCAAACTCAGAGATTGCTTGAAGAATTTCATGATGGATATGGTGGATGTTTTTCCACAAAAAATACAACCCTTAAGATCATGAGAGGTGGGTACTATTGGCTTAGTGTATTTGGTGATTTCCATGAATGGGTTAGGAAGTACAAACAGTGTGTTATGTTTGTAGAAAAAGTGAAACTCGCAACCTTACCTCTTCAACCAATTACAGTGGATCAATCCTTTGTCCAATGGGGATTGGACTTCATTGGTCTCATAAATCCTCCTTCAAATTTAGGGTATAAGTGGATTCTAACTGCTACAGATTACTTCACACATTGGACAGAAGTAGTGGCATTGAAAGAAACAAATGAAACCAATGTTTTAGATTTCTATGAAGGTTTGCTTACAAGATTTGGAGTTTTTTAAACTATTATTTTTGATAATGCAATGGCTTTTGTAGGAACTAGGATCAGCCAATGGGCTGTCCAACATGGAATTTAACTTAACATTTCATCAAACTATTATCCACAAGGCAATAGCCTTGTTGAATCTACAAATAAAAATGTCTTGAAGATCATAAGGACTATTGAAGACAATCAAAGGTCATGGTATCTCAGGTTGAATTCAGCTCTGTAGGCTGATAGGATCACCTACAAAAGATCAATAGCCAACTCTCCATACAAGTTGGTATATGGTAAAGAAGCAAGGTTATCCATTTCTCTTGAGTTTCCTACTTTAGAACTAATGCATCAACTTAAGTTGTTGGAAAATGAGCCTATAAAGATCAAGTATGATGAGCTTATGGATTTGGAGGAAGTAAGAAATCATTCCATGCTAGCCATGAAAATTCATCAAGCACAAGTGAAAAGAGATTTTAACAAAGGAGCTTCTTCATGAAGTTTTAAAGAAAGAGATTTAGTCCTCAAGAGAGATGATGATAGAGCTAAACTAGGAAGGCACACAAAATTTGACTCCCTTTGGAGTGGCCCATACATAATCTTTAGCTGCAAATCCCATAATGCCTTCCAACTTGTAAAGATGGATGGTGAAGAGCTTCGAATCCCATTCAATGGGTTTCATTTAAAATATTGATATTGATGAGCTAGGTTCATTGTACATAGTTTGTTTGTTTTCCCCTAAGTGTTGTTCAAGCACATTAGTTTTTTTATGTCTTGTTTGTGCTTTTGCTTTGTTTAGTTAGTTTTCCCTACTTATGTGTTTCCCTTCTTATTTTGGAGAATGGGGTTGTCTTATTTCAATCAACGGTTGTTCTTTTTAGTCATGAACCATATTTGCAATTATTTTATGAGTCTAAATGTCACGTATATGGTTTCATTCTCAAGCATAGCAGGCATGCTTTCCAGTTGAGTCATCAAAATGTTGACAATTTTGCCCCATAGGTCAAATTATCACCCCTACCATTCAAAATTTTGTATATCATGTTAATTTGTCTTGTGAGTCAGTTTTTGGTCCTTGAAAATCTTTGAAGAATCCATGGTTAACAGGTTGTGAAGTTTTTTAGGTGTTTCAAGGTCTTTTCTTTCACTTGTCTTGTTCTTTGCAGGAAATTATTGACATTGATCAAAGTAGTGAAAGGAGCAAGCTTTTGGAAGATGCCCGAAGTAAAAAAAAAGGAAGACCCAATGAAGTGAGAGTACCAGTCTATTTCCTTTCGGGATTATTTTTCACCAAGTGCTGGAATTTCTTCAGACTTTTTATCTGAAAGAAAGGCTTTGAAGGGTGCTTTACAATATTCTTGAAAGATATCTTTTCGAAGGAATTGTTTCAAACTTTTTGTCTGAAATAACTTGGGTAATTAATTTTCCAATTGGTCCTTTACAAAAAAAAGTCGAAGAGTCACTTTCTTTTCAAGGTGGACCATTGCAAATTTTTCAAAGGTATTTTTCAAAGGGAAAAAGACTCTTTCATCTTTTTTGAAAGATCCATTTCAATTTTTTTGAAGGGCACTTCTCGGAGAAAGGGGCACTTGTCAAAAAAACTGAAGGTCCATTCAAGTCAAAGGTCAAAGAATGAATTCTTTCAAGAAAATTATCCGAGTGAATTCTTTCAGAAGAATTGTCCGCAAGATATGGTCCATTGCAACTTTTCTGAAGGGTCATTTTCTTCTCTGAATGGACCACTTCAGGAAAGTTGAAGGGCATTTTTCTAGATAAAGTGGTCCACTTCAAAATTTCTAAAGGGCCCTTTCTTTGGAGAAGTGGACCAAAACAAAAATTCCAAAGGGTATCTTTCCTTTGAAGAAATGGTCCATTTCAACTTTGTCGAAGGGTCAATTTCTTTTCAAAGTGGACCATTGTAACTTTTCCAAAGGTATTTTTCAAAGGGAAATGGATTGTTGTAATTTTGTCGAAGGCTCATTTCAAAGGTTCAAAGGACCATTTCAAAAATCTTGAAGGGTACTTTTTCTTCAGACAAGGCACTTGCAACTTTTCTGAAGGGTTATTTTTCCTTCAAAAAAGTCAATTTCAATTTTTTTGAAGGGGCAATTTCAATAAGTCTGAAGGAATTCTCTGAGAGGGCAATTGCAAAAGCCGAAGGATCTTTTCTTTCGACAAATGGTCCATTTCAATTCTTCCAAAGGGAAAGAGGACCATTTCAAAATTCTTGAAGGGTATTTTTCCTTTTGGGAAGGTCACTTTTCAAAAGTTCAAAGGGTATCTTTCCCTTCAAAAAGTCTTTTTCAACAAAGTTGAAGGGTCATTTCTTAAAATTCCTTCAGATAAATTATCTGCAGGAATTGTCTATTGCAAAAAACTTGAAGACCTAATTCCTTCGAATAAAATGTTCAAAGGAATTTTTTAAATCAAAAATTTCAAAAAATAGCCATTGGGATTCAAATATCCTATGATGGGCCCGCAAACATCAAAATCTAGCCCCAGCAAATAATTGTTTGAATTTGAAATCTTGAGATGTTCCCATAGATGTCAAAGATGGGTCTCGTCAAGTATCCATTTGTATTCAAAAGAGGTCAAAGGGAGTCAACAAATCTCAAAGGTGAAAGTGTACATGACAAGTGTCAAGGATGCATTCAATTGGTAGGAGATTGATAACTCATAGGCATCTATGTCAGGCAGATCGATGGTAAAAATTAAGGATATGAGTCAGTTTCTAATAACTAATTAGAATAAAAGAAAGCCCAAGCGACTGGTAGGAGTTGGTAGGTGAAAATTAATGAAGAATCTTTTGTCCTTTGATATGTCTCTCACCTCCAAAAAGTGGCTCCTCGATCAGAGGCAACATGGCTAGGTCTTGATTCAGAGAGTGGGGATTTCATCCTTTTTAAGGTAGGACATGCAAAGGCAAAAGGGGCATGCCAAGTTTTAAATGCAAGGATCAACTCATTCACATCAGGCAGAGACATGTAGTTACCCTTGACATGGATCTATTAGATCAAAAGGAAGGGACTTGAATGCATGAGGGGCTAAAAGAGATTTACGATGAGATTTGTGGTGATTTGAGAATCAAGGTGGTTACATGATTTCAATATTGAAGAGCTCGAAAGCAACAAGGAGGGATCCATAATTATTGGTAACTTCTCTCCCAATTCCCCACTCTAACATGCAAGTACCTTTTCTCTCTTATCCCTTATTCTATATATACGGGATTTCAAGCCATTGTAAAGGGTTCCTTCTCTTCGAATATTGATTTTTTCTATGTTTGGAGAACATTTGTATTTTGCCTCTTTTGATGAATAAGATAGAATAGACATCTCCTCAAAAATATTGTGTTTTAATGCATTTTCATGGTCTATTGGGAGGTGAAATTTATATCTAAAGCTTCCTTTCATCTTATCCTTTCCATTGTACCTATTTTTAGGATGTTAAGATCATCCTTGTAGGTCACATATTGTGCTCTATTATCTTATTTATATGGTAAGTGTAAACTCTCTCTAGTGTCTTTGACAGACCTATTGAACTATTACCTTATACCATGCACAATTCCAAACCCCTATGCAAAATATTGATGCTTGGAGGCTATCATTTGAGTAGTATAGTCGGATTCATGTCCTTGTTCATCTTCTCAGTGCACATCAAGCAGATGAAGGCCATATTTTTGGTGTATCACCATCATAGATAGGATTTTCCTTTGAGTTTATTTCTTACCTTTTCCTTCTTCCCTTTTCCTCAACATTCTATCGCATAGACTAGGAATCTTAAAAGATACACCAAATAGAGCTAGCCCTTAAAATCTAGAGATTCAATTCATTGATTAGGCCACCCACAGCCTAAAATTATTTCCATGTTTTAGCAAACTGTGAAGTCCTAAAGCTACCTTCACAAGGGTGTGAGTATGATTGACAACACTTCCTTCTTGGAAGGTCTTCCTCCATTTGTTCTCATCTCATAGGCAGTCAAGATGCCATAAAGCCCATCCATTTGAAGTGTGTCTAGATATTGCATTTCTTCTACTACAGACACCTTTGAATCAAATTTAGAAGTTAGGGATCTCAATACCTTTTTTACAACTGTAGACTCTTTCACTTCTTCAATACCTATGATGACATTGACAACTTCATCAACCCTTAACAGGTAGGATGCAATGCTCTCATCTTCCTTCATACTCAAAATTTCAAATTGCATTAAATGGGTCTGAAATTTAGCCATCTTTACCTTGGTGTCTCCTTCATAGACAGTCTTCAACTTGTCCCATATCACCTTGGCTAACTCATAGTGTATCACCTTCACAAATTTTGCCTCTAATAGACCACATAAAATGGCATTCATTGCCTTAAAATTACTCTAGCTTGCCTTCTTGCCTGTTGTATCAGTTGGTGGTGTAGGAGGTGGAGTGTATCCATTCAGAACTGACTGTCATATGTCATGGCCTATCGAAATTAGATATGTCCTCATTGTGATGCTATAAAATGCATAATTAGTCCCATTGAAGAACAAAGGCTTACTATTAGAGAAACATCTTTGAACTTGACTACTATCCATCCTTGCTTCTAAGATATCCTTTAGGTTTTTAGGCCTGCTTCAAATGACCTACTCTGATACCAATTATTAGAAGCATAATGATTGAGAGGGGAGGTTTAATCAGTCTTCAAAATATTTCAATCAATTACACTTAATCAATCATAAACCATTCAAACAAACATATAAATTTAGCAAGTATAAACAAGTATCCACATAAACATGAAATACAAGAACACATCACATATGTGAGAAACCTCAAGGGGAAGAAAACCCACTAATCTCTCCAAATAATATGACAAAAACTAAATTTAGTGAAACACCAACTCCACATGGAGCACCAACCCCAACTAGCCAAGAACCCACTTGACTAGGCTTTAGCAAGAACCTACTTGCAAGGAGGCACCAACCCCCTAGATGATTCAATGCCAACTCAACCACTTGATTGATTTGATCACCTTAAGAAAACCATGTTGCTCAACCAACAGATGATGACCACATCTTCATCTCTTCACACTTTTATCCCTCTCAAACTACATTTTAGGCC
This sequence comes from Torreya grandis, assembly GCA_037957365.1. Taxonomy (NCBI): domain Eukaryota; kingdom Viridiplantae; phylum Streptophyta; class Pinopsida; order Cupressales; family Taxaceae; genus Torreya; species Torreya grandis. The sequence goes on from JARHVA010000098.1 coordinate 1,420,548, forward strand.
TCTTCACTTAACTAGGTCTCTTCAAGACTGATTAGGTTATATGACTTTGATCTTCATACTCAGACCTCTTGTTAGATATTCATGACAATCCTTCTACTCTCATATGATAGTCTATAAGACCTTCCACTCAAGGATCTTCTATCTCATTCGCTCCTCAATGCAATCCTCTAACAAGCCCAAATAGGCTTAGTATGCCTTGTTTATATACACAACTTATGAACACACACCTCTTGGTCGGCCATAATCACTTAACCACATACCTTAGGCATTCAATATATCTTAACACATGTTATAAACAAGAATAAATCACACAAATTAGTTGGCCACACCTTCATTAGGCCTTATGGAGACCTAATAGGCCTTCTTTAGACACATGTTACACTTTGCCTTCCTTCAAACACTTTAAAACTCCACACATGACATGAATATATCATATAATAATCAAATAGACCCACACTAATGTTTGTTGGCTAGATTTTATGCATAGCTTAAAACCTAGGCAATCATCAGATAAATCTACTTCATTTAACAATGAATATCCCATGTAAGATGTTTATCTATCAAGGTTGTGAATACTAATAACTAATTTTGGGGGTATTACTTTAATCACCTTAGCTCATGAACCATAGCTAGGTAATTTGGCAGCAAGTAAGTAATTGTGTTTGGAAATATTACAGGAAAGGAGAATATATAGCAATGGTTACAGAAAGAGGAAATGTGCTTAGAAATAAATAAATTTTAGAGTTTATTGCATCCACATAATCATAAATAAATAAGAAAATCACACTTTCAGCAAGAAAGAGAAGGACTAAATTCTACCTCAAATCCAAAATAACACAAAGTTCATCCTAAGATCTCAATAGAATGTTTAGCAAAATTTTGTGGACACAAAGTTTTCCATAAATCTACGTTCCTTTATTCAATCCAAACTAGTTCACAAAATCACATTCAAGAGTTTCAATACAAAATTTAAAATCTTAAAAATGCACAAGTTACAATAACGTTTTTTCAAAATCTTTTGATCCTTGGCCCGTAGGCTTCTTCCTATATTTATAGTGTCCATAAGACAAATACAAATAGGAAACATTAATTACGTTTCCCATATGTGCAAGCTACAAAAATATAGATAGTTGAGTCTTTCTCTTAAATTCCCTCATTGTATGGCACAGATGATTTTCAATTTAAAATAGAATCTCCCATTTTACATGTCTGCCACCTATTTCTAAGTAATTGACTTTTTCAAACAACTTGAAGTAATGGATTTTAAACCAATTACTTAAGTTTTTACAACTCAACTTAATTACTCAATTACTTTGTCAGAGAGAAGAAGGAAAGAAGAATAAGAAGAAGAAGAAGAATAAGAAGAAAGAAGAGAAAGTTAATCCAACTGCACGGCCTCAATCTTGTTCTTATTCCAGTATTGGATGTACCTATCAAATATGTATTACACCGCTCCTCCATCAACTTTTGTAATAGCTTTAGTCTCTATTTTGAACCTTAGGGACTCTCTTGCTAGGATCTTGCCAAATGTGTTTACCTTTATCAAATTGGGTTCTAATTCCTTAACATCACTGTGAAGTTTAATCAACTTCTCAATTGAATTGCAAGTGAAAGGAGTGACAGCTTTATCTATCTTTATCTGGAGAAGCAGAAGGAAGTCTTCAAGGGATGTTGGAGGCTTCTCAAGTGTATAACTTGTAACATAATAGATACAATTATCCAGCTGATCCATCACTTTATCAACCTTTTCTTCTAGTAGTTGTATTTCACCCAAAATGTTTTTTAGAGTTTTTGTGTAGAAAGACATTATTATTTCCAGTTGTTTGCCCCTTTGTACTGATTTATCTGGTACAATCTATTATTTAATCAATACTTTCTTAGGTAATGAATTTATTTCAACTAGGGTCTCCAATTGGCATTCAACAATTTTATTTTCACTGTCTATTTCTGCCATCAACTCCCTCAACTGAGTAAACTTGCTTTGTAGATCACCCAAGCTATCTAGTATTTTCCTATATTTCTCTATTGATTTTTGAATTATCTTCTCCATCCACTCATCAACAACCCTGGATTTATCCCCTATGTCTTCAAATTCTCTGGTGATGTGCTCATTGAGTTGCTCTTCTACTAGCATAGGTCGAGATGAATATTGTGCAACCTTTGCAATGATCTCATATAGCTTGGAGATTTTCTCATTCAATTTAGATTTTTTAGATTTTTGCTTATCCATCTTAGAGAAGAGTGCATCTATTAAAGTCTAGGTATCTTATTTCATCCCTTAAGTAGTAACTTTTTTTAGAGGGACTTTAGTTATTGTTATGTCTACTATAGTTAATTCTCCCTTTTGTTTTCCCTCTGCTAGAGTTGACATTTGAGAAAACTTTTGACCAGAAGGTTCAATGACTAAATTTGAAGTCACTTTGGCAACTTTTGACTTTTTACCTCTTCTTCCAAGGCTCTTGATCAGTTGTGGATCCTCATCTTCCAAGTTTATTACTTCCCTAGCCTTTGAAACTACTTGTGAAGCCAACCAAGATGAGAAGTCACTATTTGGAGGGTGAGAAGTGTCAACATGCACCACCATCTCTTGATTGGGCCCTGTTGCATTAGAGGTTAACACTATATCATGACCTTCTCCTTTTACACCATCTAGAGAAATTACTCTTTCAAACTCTATCATTCTCTCCACCATCAACTACTTCCTCAACTCTTTATCTATAGTAGTCTTGCTACCGCTTTTTGCTCTAGTTACCTTTTCTGCCAATGCTTCTTTATGGGCATGAGAATCCCGTAAAGATGAATAAATGGTATCTAAAGGAGGAGGTGGTGAGAAGGAGGAGGGTGAGGTGATGGATCTATTTCTTTTATTGAAGGGAGAGTGAAAGATGTTGGCTTCACAAGTGGAATAATTGTGATCTTTCATGAAGCTTCTGAGGTGGGATTTACTGGGGATGTTGAAGTGTTATGAGCTGATACAAAAATAATTTTTTCAATAGGGGTGCTTTTGAAGCAGATGAAGATTATCGCTTGCCTGTTGCTTGATATTTTTTATGCACTTTTAACTTTTCTGGTCTCTGATTGCTCTCACCTTCATGTTTCCTCTTTTTGAAACTCCCCTGCCTTATTTGTTGCATTATTGCCTCATCCAAACAATGTCCCTTTTCTTGCAACCAATTTGAAGTATTAATGAGGACAATTGAAGTTCTCTCCTCAATTGTTTTGGAACTAACTTTAATGGTTGGTAGAGTGGCCTTGTCTCCTCCCATTTGATTGTATGCATCAAGTCTCACATGGCCATCATCAAGAAGATTTTTAGGTATCCTTACCAAACCAAAATTAACAATTTGTCATACTGTTAATTTGTTGAAGTCCCTTCTTCTAACTTCAAATTCATTCCTGCAGTTCATCCAAAAGTCCTCCAATGTGGGGATGTGCATATATTCTATAGAGACCATCTTTTTTGCAATACCTTTAGGATCAAAGTTCATCCTAGATTGGAAGGATTCCTACTCATAATGAAGAAACATTTATGTTTGGACATTCTTGGCCTTTTAGATACTCTGATAATTATAACTACCAATTGTGACAGGGAAGTTAACCATTACCTTGTGTTGCTTTACTTGCAAGTCATGTAATTCTACCAATTGTCTACATAATTCCATTATTATCCATTTGTCATTGGGGTATCTTAATTGCTTAAGTGGTGATACTGAGAAACCACTAACCCTGAGGTAAGTGAAATCATCAAATTGAATGAAGATGCAACTGAATTGAGAGACAACTTCCCATGCCTCCTTACTTACTCTGTTTGTTTTCAGATCAGTGTTTAGCTTTAAAATGGTTTCATAAAAGAAGCCATTAGTTATTGTCTTATATTTCTTGAAGTATTCAAGCAATACCAGCTATGGATAATACTCATAGATAGGGTTTGTTGCTAGCATCCCTCTCTTGTCTAGTTTGGAGAATATTCCTTCTGAGGCTGCAACATATACTAGATATGAAGTCATTTTGAAATTAAGCGTCTATCTAACCTCTTTGAGTTGTTCACCAATGTTATTACTTACTATTTCAGCCCAATTGATCATTGCATTAGCGCTATTGACCTCAATTTTCCTGATGAAGTAATACATCCATGAGTAGAAGAATTTTGCATTTCTTTCTCCATTTATCCTGCATAATAACTGGCCGATGTCATCAACTTCTTGCACAAGATATGATCTTTGAATGGCCTTCACCAATCTAGATGGCTGCTTAAATTTCTTTAGATATCTTCTATGCATGATGCTTATACATTCCGTTATGCTACTCTCCCATCTATCAAAGGTCCTTTGCATGTTGACATCAAGTACTTTGGATTTTGTTAGAATTTTAAGATAGTAGTTGAGGAATTGTGTGTTCAACCTTATCACTATATTGCCTACTGTGTCCTTGGCTATTTTAATTAGAGGGTCATAAAATTTGGCAAATTTTAAAATAAACTCTGGCAATTGGGCAGTACTTGGAAATGTTGTAGCTTGAATGATCCCATTATTGGTCATAGCTTGCATAAGACGTGTCTTCCAAGTTTCCATGGATCTATCAATTAGTTCACTCACAGACACATGCCCCATATCAGTATCACTTATTTTAGCAATTTTAGACACTATACATGATTCCACTCGATAGCCTTTGTACTCATATCTCATATTGCATGGATGTGATTTTGCCTGAGATTTTCCTTTTCCTCTCTTTCTTGAAGCTTTTGCAGTTGTAAAATTGGGATCTTGTGTGAAAATTACTTCTCCTGACCTTCCTACCTCTTTTGTCTCTAAAGATACCTCTTGTATGTGAGACATTTTCCATATCTTCCCTCTCATAAATATGTGCACAACTTAAAATGTTCTTGTAGAAAATTTGAACAAACATGTAACTCAACATTTGTTAAGTTCATTTATGCATATCATCAATTTTAGTTTCCCAAGAATCATGCTATTATAAAATTTTAGGTAAACTTTCAGTGCACATAATGAGAAGTGGTTTCAACTAGGAGAGAACAAAGAGTTAATTTGGTCTACATGCCTTTGTATGGTGGATTTGGAGGGCTGCCTTACTCATTTTTTAGTCACAAAAATTCTGGTTTTCTTTGTATTGAGGACTTTTGGGGGTACATTACTTACTTTATAAAAGAGAAATAAGTAATGACTTTAAAAAGTTTTGGTTTAGCTTTCCTTTGTATTGAGAACTTTTTAAAGTCACTTACTTGCTTCATAAAAGAAGTAATCACTTAAGCCAATCCCGATTTACACTTCAATCTTAAAATAAGGACTTTTTGGATGCATCGACTTATTAAATCAAGGAATAAGTGATGACTTCAAAAATGTCAAATTTACTCTTGATATGGACTACATAAGTTTTAAGAGGAAAGACTTGATAAGAAAATTTGATTGGTATTGCTAGCCTGTTTCTCATGGCATTGGAAAATTTGATTGGTATTGCTAGCCTGTTTCTCATGGCATTGGAAATGGAATGAAGGCTCGACTCATTTATTGTTTTAAAAGCAATAAATTTCTTGGATCTGCATATGAATGGAGCCATATTTAAGCACAACTTCACTCACACCCAATCTATATTGAAATAGCGATGGAAAAGCATCGACTGGTTTTTTTTGGCAAAAGAAATAAAATATTTTTTATAAAATTACAAACCAGATCTGCAGTTGATGTAATGTCCATTCAAAACCCTAGGCAGAGAAAAGATCAAATAATGGAGGCAATTATCCATAATGGGAAAGAACAATTAGGGTTTGGGTTTCCACAAAATTTAGGAAAAAATTATGGAAAAATACACAAAACCAAAACTAAAATAAAAAGAAAAACATACTTGAAAGCAGGAAGAAATTGTGAGAAGAAATCTTCTCAAAATTACTCCATAAGCCAGTCCAAGGAAAATTTCACAGAGTGAGTTGCTCCAAAGTGATGTGGAGATGACCTAAAATGAATCTTTTATTTTCTCAACTCATTTTATATTCTGGGATTGGATGACTGTCTTGCACTTTTTTAGGAAATGAAGTGAAGTTCCCTTGTAAACCCAATTTACATTTAGTTATAATAAGCAGGATTTTTAGACAACTTTACTCAATTAAAACAAGCAAAGTGTCTTAGGAAACCCACTTGGGTCTAGGATGAATGAGCTTTTGGATTTTTTAATGATATGAGTGATTTCATGCGTGTGGGTATTTAGCAAATGTGATCCGAGTATCTTTTATGACTTCTTGGAGAGAATTTTCAATAAGTCTGTAAATGAAAGCGTTAAAGCAAAACCAAAAATTATACTAAACAATAAAGCTACATCATGACCCACAATTAACACAAGTCAAAAAGGCCAAAAAAATTTAAAGGGGTACTCCAAGATTTCTAGGTGAAATCTTGGGGACACCAATTGGCTTTGTTTGTGGACATCTTTATTTTTGTCAAAATTAAAGAAGTGAAGATGAGATCCCAGCATCTCTGGTTTCAAGTCTTGTCTATCGGGTTCAGGGTCAGGCAAAATAAACATAAAAATAAAATAAAAATAGAACAAAAAGAAACAATTAAGAGTTTTATTTATGTACACATAGGTTTTACCCTGCATCTCAATTCTCAAAAAGCTTCAAATGTTTCCCATTATAGGGTAGTGGAAACTCAATTCCATCTTGGTAAGCAAGGATGAAACTATCCATTCTATCAGGCTTCTTGATCATGAAGTGTCCCTTCACTAGTGAATCAAAATTTCCATGCATTCCTTTTGGTTCATTTTTCTTGTTCCACAAGAGCACCCAATCTCTAATCTCAAATTGTCTATCTCTATCCTTTTTGTCAAACGCATTCTTGGCCTTAGTTTAATGTTTGACCAACATGTTTGCTACCTGAGTATGCACCTCTTGTAACTCATATAAATAGATAACCCTTTTATCAAGTGCATCTTGATAGGTAGCATCTTCAATGGCTCTGGATAACTGTAAAGCAAGAAACTCAAGAGTAATAGGTATTTCAACATCTATCCCATACAACAGTTGAAAAGGAGACCAACCTATGGCCTTCTTTGGTGTAATCTTGTCAGCACAAAGTGTATCAAAAAATTTGGTGTGCCATGTTATTTGATTTTTTTCCACCAACTTGTGGATGATTGTTATCAGGTTCTTGTTGCTAGATTTTGCTTGCCCATTTCCCTAAGGGTAATAGTTGGAATAATGCACCAAATAAACACCATATGTGTAGCAAAATTTGACTAGCTCTTCAGAGGACAGATTCATAGCATTATCTGTGACTATCTTGTGTGGGACACCAAATCTCACAATTATATTTTCCTTGATAAAGTTACATACTACTTTAGAAGTAGCATGCTTAACATGAATAGCTTCTACCCACTTAAAAAAATAATCAATTTCCATTAGAATATATGATGACTAGCACTAGAACGAGGATTTAACATACCAATGAAATCAATGCCCCATTGTTGAAATGGTTCATTAATCACTATTGGATTTAATGGTAATAATGGTAACTTTATACGTCCAACAAATTGCTAACATGTTTGACATTTAGAAACTCAATTTTTAGTATCTTGAAAAAGGGTAGGCCAGTAATACCTTGCTTGAAGGATCTTGTGTGTAGTAACTCTTTCTGATAAATGACTGCCACATGCCTTGTCATGAAACTATTCTAATAGCTAGTCTTGTTGGGATTTATCCATGCACTTGAGAAATACACCATCAATTCCTTTCTTGTATAAGCCATTATCTCAAAGGACAAGGTCTTTCAATTTTAATTTGATGGTACACTTCTCCTTTCAAGTGAGGTGATCTCGGCATTCCCCATATGTCATGAATTAGGCAATCTTACTATACCATTCATCAACCAAGTTCACAAAAAGAACTATGGGTAGGTCTTCATCCAATTCCTCTTGAGGTAGATCATCTTTTCTTCTCTTTGTCATTAACTGGTAAAGACCTCTTCCTCTGACTAGCTTTTTTGGTTTTATATCAAGGTCATATTCTTGCACTTTGGTTACCCAAGTGCCTCATAGCAGTCCCAACTCTTGCTGTGTCAGGATAGACTTGACTGCAGTATCAGGTACATAGACAGTTGTATGTGTGGATAAAATGTAATACATGAATGCCTTGCATGCTTTAGTGATTGTGTATGCATGTTTTTCCATAGGTGTGTATTTTAATTCATAAGCCTTCAAATTCATACTCATGAATGCTATAGGAGCTTCAACATTCTCTTCATTTTTCTGCATTACTTTACTAAAATTTGGTGATACCAGCATTGGAGCTTCTGCTAAAGCTACTTTAATCTTCTCAAAGGCTTTCTTTCCTTCTTCATTCCATTTGAAATCTTGATTCTTCTTCATCATATCAGAAATGTGGTGAGTGAGTTCAGCAAAATATGGAATAAATCTTCTAAACAAATTTACCTTGCCAAAGAATGAATGAACTCCCTTCTTAGAGGTTGACAAAGTCAAGATTTGAATAGCTTGAACTCTTTCAGGGTCAATCTTGGTCCCTTCATTAGATACAATGTGTCCAAGAAGTTTTCCTTTAGTAACAAAAAATATTGATTTTTTGGGATTAAGGGATATCCCATGCTTCCTGCACTGAATGAGCACTTTTTTCTAAATCAGTAATGTGATTCTTTCTATCTTTAGAAAAGACTGTCAAATCATCAAGGTATACCACTATGATTTTGTTCTTCATATGAGCAAATGCCATATCCATTTCCCTTTAGAAGGTTGCTCTAGCATTGATTAGGCCAAAAGGCATTTTACAATAGGCAAGCATTCCCCATGGTGTGGTGAGTGTCATCTTGTACTGATCTTCTCTTGCCACTCATATTTGATTGTAACCTGAAAAACCATCTAACATAGATAGCATTTCTGAGCTAGTAACTACCTGTAAGGTGTTATCCATGATGGGAAGAGGGTAGTTATCCTTCAAAGAGGCTTGATTCAAATTGCAGAAGTCCATGCACAATCGTATTTCACCATTCTTTTTTCTCACAGATACAATATTAGCTAACCATTTTGAATGATGAATACGGTAAATAATTCTCGCATCTATCAACTTTTGTACTTCAACATAGATTGTCCCTGAGATGGTTAGATTGTGATGTCAAAGCTTTTGTTTGAAAGGCTTTAATCCTAACTACAATGAAATATAGTGTTGTAGCTCTTTTGGCAGATATGTCTTCAAGTCTTTGTATGAACATGCAAAGACATCCATATATTTTTTAATAAGCTCTGTGAATGCTTCTTGTTCTTGTTTAGAACAAAACTTCTCAAGATTCACAATCTTGGGTTCATCTTCTACACCCAAATTTATTGGCTGCACCTCCGAAGAAGAGCTCTCACCATATTCTTTATTTCTTTTCAAAAATTGATCATGCTTGTCAAAAAAAATTCTAAAGAAACTAAACCTTTAGGAATTTTATTACCCTTTAGCTGTATGATTCCTTTATTCTCATCATGCTCAGGATCAGTTTCACCTATCATAGTTTGTCGTGGAGGTGAGTTGCTAAAATACAACTCATCAAAGTTGTCTTGTTGCTCTAGGAATACAACTGTTTGCTTGTCATCATTGAAAATATGCCATTATTCTGTGTTGTCAGGGACTTTGGAGCGGTAGACCATTTCTACTTTATAATTACCTTGTTGGAAAATGAAAGCAGGTTGATCTAGATTTAATAGTGCAGTAATAATTGCCAAAGAATCAACCCTAAAGTTTTGATCTCTTGGAATGAAATTGATGGAGAAGGATACAAAGTCAAGTGTAGCGGACAACACTCTATCTCTGTAGTGCCTAAGCTTATCCCTTTTTAATTAGTGTTATCCTCAAACTTGCTTCACAATAAGTTTAGCATCTCCTTGTGCTTTAAGGAGTTTCACTCCTTTCTTTTTATCTTGCTCCATTTCTAACAGTAAAGCTTCACACTCTATTGTATTATTAGTATTTTCAAACATCAATTTGTAAGAATATGGGTATACCTTCCTTTATGGAGATATCAAAATAACACCTAATTTTGATCCAAAGGAGCAACAACTGCCATCAAACTCAAGAGTCCAAACTTCTTCTTTTACTAGTTCTGGCTGAATTTCTAGTTTTGAATCCTTTTTGTTCATTTCCAAATAATAGACCCCGTGGTCTGACTCTTGGAAATGAATCTGAGACCTTAGATCTTCAGATTTTGTGATAGTGTATTTTGACTTCTTTTCAGGTTCAAGCTTCTGGTTAACTCCTTTGATTGGAATGTGAGCACATGACCAATCCATATTTACTTCTCCTCCCAATTCTTTGTATAAATTTCTACTCAGTAACATCCCATAAGAGATAGGAATATCTACAACTAACATTATCATCTTTAATATCTTATCAAGGAAAGCTACCAAAATAGCTTGCACATCCTTAATTTATCTGATTAAGGGACTTGTCCATGGAATAACATCTCCCTATTCTCTTCGTCAAAGTAAGCCCAAGAGCATCTGCAACTTTAGCTGGCATGACATTATCAAACGCTCCTGAATCTAAGATGTAATTAATTAGTTTGAAACCATTAAGTAACAGAGAAACGTAAAATGGTTCAACTCTTTCAGAAGATGTGGGAGTGACAATGACAACATTGTTCTGGGAAGAAGTATCTTTGGGGTTAGGGATAATACCTTTTGCTTAGTTTTTGGGTGTAGAATTTGATCCATCACTTTGCACATACTTAACTAACCTATTCAGTTGATCAGGAAAGGCTCTTAAGTACTCGGCTTCTGACATTTGGATTCTAGTTTTATTAATATGATCAACAATGTCAAAAGAAGGAATATATGCATTTTTAGATGTTTGAGCAGAAGGTTTATGAGGTTGAAATGAAGAGGAACTTACTTGTTTATCTTTTGAGGTGAGAGAAGAAGGTAAAGGACTAACTCTTTTGACAATGATACTAGAATCGTTATTCTCTCTTCTTTGTTCATTGTCAGACGTTTCACCACTTTGCCAAGCTTGTGATCTTGTAAATACTGCAAAAGTATGACTATGATCTTCTTCGAAAGCTTCCTCATAGTAATTTTCTGATTCATAGTCTAGGTAACCAATGTTGGAGTTGCCAGTAGGATCTACAAAATCATCATTCTCATTTTGATCAATAGCAGCTTCTTGATCTTCTTCATTCATCTCAATATTGTTCCTTGGGGCAACTTCAATTGCCAGTCTTTGAGGAGCAGCAGCAATGCAGCCTCTATTGTTGAAGTTTCGAGGAAGAGCAACATTGTTACTTTGTGCCATCTGCTTCTTCATTTGTGACATATCATTCGCCAATCTTTACAGTAGTGAATCAGCAGTATTGGTTGAAGAGGAACCTTCAACCTTAGAAGTTGTGTTTTTAATTTTTCCCACCATAATGAGATCATCTTTTATTTCGGCAACCATATTTTGAGTTGCAACCAAGTCAGCAGGATGTGCTCTATGTAGCTGATAACCAAATACAGGTAATAAAGCATTAATAAAAAATACCTTATGATTTTCATCACTTAAGGAAGCAGTAGCAGGAATCTTATAAAGAATCCTTTGAAATTTAGTAATAAAATCTTTCATGTGCTCATGTGGCTCCTTCTTCAGCTAAGTTAGCTGAGTAATCAATGTACTTGAATCTTCAATTGGCTTGAATCTTTTTAGAAAAGCATCTCATAGGGTGGCCCAACTAGTTATGGTGGCAAGAGCCAAACAGTAAAACCATTCAGTTGCTAAGTGATTTAGGGTCTCTATGAAGACCCTGATAGACACATCTTCATATTCAATATCAAGTACCCTGCAAGATATGAAGAATGTGGCTAAGTGATCATCCGTATTTTTCTTGTCATCTCCATAAAACTTAGGAAAATTCTTCCTGGATCCCTTCAGTAAGTCATGAAGAGGAGGTGTCAAATTCAGAGGTCCAAAGGCCATACCCCATAGAACAAGTAGTGTAAGAGGAAGTTGTTATTATTGTTGCATCCTGAAACATCTTAGAGAATAAACTGAGTGAATAATCCTAGTTGCTAGACTATGTTATAGTTGATTTGTAGGAGTTTGCACTCTTCTATTGGGTGAGAGACTTGTTCTACGTGTCCTAGTTTGAGGTGGTTACTAGAAATTGAACTGCTCTTGCAATCTAAAGAAATCGTCAGTTCTTCCTTGGGCTCTACTTGATCGGGTGAATGGACAGTCATCCATATTGATAATTTAATGAAATATAGGGATTTAAAATGCTCATAAAAAAGTCTTTTTCTCTAGAGGAGTCATAAAAAAATGTTGGCTAGATTTTATGCATAGCTTAAAACCTAGGTAGTCATGAGATAAATCTCCTTCATTTAATGGTGAAGCTCCCGTGTAAGATGTTTATCTATCAAGGTTTTGAATACTAATAACCAATTTTGGGGGTATTACTTTTATCGTCTTAGCTCATGAACCATAGCTAGGTAATTTGGTAACAAGTAAGCAACTGTGTTTGGGAATATTACGGAAAAGAGAAATATATAGCAATGGTTACAGAAAGAGGAAACATGCTTATAAATAAATAGATTTCAGAGTTTACTGCATCCACACAATCATAAATAAACAATAAATTCACACTTTTAGCAAGAAAGAGAAGGAATAAATTCTACCTCAGATCCAGAATAACTATAAGTTCATCTTGAGTTCTTAATAAAATGTTCACCAAAATTCCATAGACACAAAGTTTGCCAAAAATCTACTTCCCTTTATTCAATCCAGACTAGTTCGCAAAATCACATCCAAGAGTTTCAACACAAAGTTTGAAATCTTAAAAATGCACAAGTTACAATAATTTTTTACCAAAATCTTTTGATCCTTAGCCCGTAGGCTTCTTCCTATATTTATATGTGCAAGCTACGAAATTGGAGATAGTTGAGAGTCTTTCTCCTAAATTCCCTCATTGTATGGCACAGATGATTTTCAACTTAAAATATAATCTCCCATTTTGCATGTCTGCCACCAATTTCCAAGTAATTGAATTTTTCAAACAACTTGAAGTAATGGTTTTTAAACCAATTACTTAAGTGTTTACAACTCAAATTAATTACTCAATTACTTTGTAGGAGAGAAGAAGAAATAAAGAAAGAAGAAGAAGAAGAAAGAAGAGAAAGTTAATCCAGTTGCATGACCTCAATCTTGTTCTTATTCCGGTATTGGATATACCTATCAAATATGTATTGCATCACTCCTCCATTAACCTTTGCAATAGCTTCAGTCTCTATTTTGAACCTTAGGGACTCTCTTGCTAGGCTCTTGTCGAATGTGTTTACCTTTGTCAAGCTAGGTTCTAATTCCTTAACATCACCGTGAAGTTTAATCAGCTTCTCAATTAAATTGAAAGTAAAAGGAGTGACAGCTTCATCTATCTTTTTTTGGAGAAGCAGAAGGAAGTCTTCAAGGGATGTTGGAGGCTTGTCAAGTGTATAACTTGTAACATAATAGATACAATTATCTAGCTGCTCCATCACTTTATCAACCTCTTCTTCTAGTAGCTGCATTTCAACCAGAATGTTTTTTAGAGTTTTTATGAGAAAAGGCATGATTATTTCTAGTTGCTTTCCCCTTTGTACTGATTTATCTCCTACAATCTATTCTTCAATCAATACTTTCTCAGGTAATGAATTTGTTTTAGCTAGGGTCTCCAACTGGCATTCAACAATTCTATTTTCACTGTATATTTCTGCCATCAACTCCCTCAACTGAGTAAACTTGCTTTGCAGATCACCCAAGCTATCTAGTATTTTTTTGTATTTCTCTATTGCTTTTTGAATGATCTGCTCTATCCACTCATCAATAGCCCTGGGTTTGTCTCCTATGTCTTCAAATTCTCTAATGACGTGCTCATTGAGTTGCTCTTCTACTAACACGGGTTGAGATGAATACTGTGCAACCTTTGCAATGATCTCACATAGCTTGGAGATTTTCTCATTCAATTTAGCTTTTTCAGATTTTCCCTTATTCATCTTGGAGAAGAGTGCATCTATTAGAGTATGGGTATCATGTTTCAGTCCTTCAGTAGTAACTTTTCCCAAAGGGACTTTAGTTATTGTTATGTTTGTTGCAGTTAATTCTCCCTTTTGTTTTCCCTCTACTGGAGTTGACATTTGAGCAAAATTTTGATCATAAGGTTCAATGACTAACTTTGAAGTCACTTTGGCAGCTTTTGACCTTTTACCTCTTCCTCCAAGGCTCTTGAGCAGCTGTAGATCCTCCTCTTCCAAGTTTATTACTTCCCTAGCCTCTGGAACTACTTATGAAGCCAACCAAGATGAGAAGTCACTATTTGGAGGGTGAGAAGTGTCAGCATATACCACCATCTCTTAATTGGACCATGTTGCATCAAAATTTAACACTATATCATGGCCTTCTCCTTATGCACCATCTAGAGAAAGTACTCTTTCAAACTCTGTCATTCTCTCCACCATCAACTGCTTCCTCAACTCTTCATTTGTAGTAGTACTGCTATCGCTTTATACTCCAGTTACCTTTTCTACCAATGCTTCTTTATGGGCATGAGAATCCCCCAAAGATGAATAAATGGTATCTGAAGGAGGAGGTGGGTATATGGGTGGTGAGAAAGGAGTAGGGTGAGGTGATGGATCTATTTCTTTTACTAAAGGGAGAGTGAAAGATGTTGGCTTCAAAGGTGGAATAATTGTGATCTTTTGTGAAGCTTCTAAGATGGGGTTTACTGGGGATGTTAAAGTGCTATGATCTGATATAGAAGGAATTTTGTCAATAGGAAGTGCTTGTGAAGTAGATGAAGATTTTTGCTTGCTTGTTGCTTGAGATTTTTTGTGCACTTTTAACTTTTCTGTCTCTGACTGCTCTCACCTTCATGTTTCCTCTTTTTTAAACTCCCCTGCCTTATTTGTTGCATTATTATCTCATCCAAACAATGTCCCTTTTCCTGCAACCAATTTGAAGTATTAATGAGGATGATTGAATTTCTCTCCTCAATTGTTTTGGAACTAACTTTAATGATTGGTAGAGGGGCCTTGTCTCCTCCCATTTGATTGTATGCATCAAGTATCACATGGCCATCATCAAGAAGATTTTTAGGTATCCTTGCCAAACCAAAATTAACAATTTGTCTTACTATTAATCTACTAAAGTCCCTTCTTCTAACTTCAAATTCATTCTTGTAGTTCATCCAAAAGTCCTCCAATACGGGGATGTGCATATATTCTATAGAAACCATATTTTTTGCAATCCCTTTAGGATCAAAGTTCATCTTATCTTGGAAGGATTCCTGCTCATAATGAAGAAACATTTATGTTTAGACATTCTTGGCCTTTTGGATACTCTGACAATTATAATTACCAATTGTGACAGGAAAGTTAACTACTGCCTTGTGTTACTTTGATTGCAAGTCATGTAATTCTACCAATTGTCTACATAATTCCATTATTACCCATTTATCATTAGGGTATCTTGGTAGCTTAAGTGGTGAACCTGAGAAACCACTAATCCTGAGGTAAGTGAAATCAACAAAATGAATAAAGGTGCAGTCAAATTGAGAGACAACCTCCCATTCCTCCTTGCTTACTCTGCTTATTTTCAGATTATTGTTTAGCTTACAAATGATTTCATAAAATAATCTATTTGTTACTGTCTTGTATTTCTTGAAGTATTCAGGCAATACTGACTATGGGTAATACTCGTAGATAGGGTCTGTTGCTAACATCCCTCTCATGTCCAATTCGGAGAATATTTCTTCTGAGGCTGCAACATATACTAGATATGAAGTCATTTTGAAATCAAGTGTCTGTCTAACCTCCTTGAGTTGTTCACCAATGTTATTACTTATTATTTCAGCCCAATTGATCATTGCATTGGCTCTATTGACCTCAATTTTTTTGATGAAGTAATACATCCATGAGTAGAATAATTTTGCATTTCTTTCTCCATTTATCCTGCACAACAAGTGGATGATGTCATCAACTTCTTGCACAAGATCTAATATTTCAATGGCCTTCGAGAATCTAGATGGCTGCTTAAATTTCCTCATATAGCTTCTCTTCATGATACTTATACATTTTGTTGCGCTACTCTCCCATCTATCAATGGCCCTTTGCATGTTGACATCAAGTACTTTGGATTTTGTTGGAATTTTAAGATAGTAGTTGAAGAATTGTGTGTCCAACCTTATCATTGTATTGTCTGGATAACCCTTGTACTCATATCTCATATTTCCTGGATGTGTTTTTACCTGAAATTTCCCTTTTCCTCTTTTTTTTGAAGTTTTTGCAGTTTCAAGACTGGGATCTTCTTGTTTGAAAATTACTTCTCCTGACCTTCCTGCCTCTTTTGTCTCTAAAGATATCTCTTGTATGTGAGACATTTTTCACATCTTCCCTCTCATAAATATGTGCACAACTTAAAATGTTCCTGTACAAAATTTGAACAAACATGTAACTCAACATTTGTTAAGTTCATTTATGCATATGATCAATTTTAGTTTCCCAAAAATCATGCTATTACGAAATTTCAGGTAAACTTTTAGTGCACATAATGAGAAGTGGGCTCAACTGGGTGAGAACAAAGAGTTGCTTTGGTCTACTTGCTTGTGCGTGGCGGATTTGGAGGGTTGTCTTACTCATTTTTGAGTCATAAAAATTCTGGTTCTCTTTGTATTGAGGACTTTTAGGGGTGCATTACTTACTTTATAAAAGAGAAATAAGTAATGACTTTAAAAAGTTCTCTTTGTATCAAGGACTTTTGGGGGTGCATTACTTACTTTATAAAAAAGAAATAAGTAATGACTTTAAAAAGTTTTGGTTGAGCTTTCCTTTGTATTGAGGACTTTTTAAAGTCACTTATTTACTTGCTTCACAAAAGAAGTAATCATTTAAGCTAATCCCGATTTACACTTCAATCTTAAAATAAAGGACTTTTTAGATGCATCGACTTATTAAATCAAGGAATAAGTGATGACTGCAAAAATGTCTGCTTTACTCTTGCTATGGACTACATAAGTTTTAAGAGGAAAGACTTGATAAGAAGTGAAGTAATGCAATCTTAAAAATATGATTTGGTCTATAAGGTTAAAATAGCAGTTTATTGCAAGCCTCGACTTGTTTGTGAATGGAAGCAAAGGAAATAAGTAATGCAACCACAAAAACCTGATATTTTTTTCATGGTGTGTTTCTCCTTGGGCAGCAATTATGGCAAATCTGATTCGTATTGTTGGTCTTTTTCTCATGATTTTGGAAATGAAATGAAGGCTTGACTCATTTGTTGTTTCAGAAGCAATAAATTTCTTGGAGTTGCATATGAATGGACCTAGATTTAAGCACAACTTCACTCACACCCAATCAATATTGAAACGGCGCTGGAAAAGCATTGACTGGTTTTTTTTTGGCAAAGGAAATAAAATAATTTTTATAAAATTACAAACCATATCTGCAGTTGATGTAATGGCCATTCAAAACCCTAGGCAGAGAAAAGATCAAACAATGGAGGCAATTGTCCATAACGAGAAAGAATGATTAGGAATTGGGTTTCCATAAAATTTGGGAAAAAATTATGGAAAAATACACAAAACCAAAACCAAAATAAAAAGAAAAACATACCTGAAAGCAAGAAGAAATATGCTCAAAATTACTCCATATGTCAGTCCAAGGAAACTTTCACAAAGTGAGTTGCTCCAAAGTGACGTGGAGATGACCTGGAATGAATCTTTTATTTTCTCAACTCATTACTTTATATTGCAGGCTTTGATGAATGCCTTGATTTTTTTAAGGAAATGAAGTTCCCTTGTAAACCCAATTTACATTGACTTAAAACAAGTGGTAT
This sequence comes from Torreya grandis, assembly GCA_037957365.1. Lineage (NCBI taxonomy): Eukaryota > Viridiplantae > Streptophyta > Pinopsida > Cupressales > Taxaceae > Torreya > Torreya grandis. Next base: position 1,438,381 of record JARHVA010000098.1, read on the forward strand.
TTTTAAACAACTTTACTCAATTAAAACAAGTAAAGCGTCTTAAAAACCCCACTTGGGTCTAGGATGAATGAGCTTTTGGATTTTTTAATGATATGAGTGATTTCATGCCTATGGGTATTTAGTGAATGTGACTCGAGTATCCTTTATGACTTCTTGGAGAGAATTTTGAGCAACTCTGCAAACGAAAGTGTTAAAGCAAAACCAAAAATTAAACTAAATGAGAAAGTGACAACATGACCCACAATTAACACAAGTCAAAAATACCAAAAAAATTTAAAGGGGTACTCCAAGATTTCCAGGTGAAATCTTGGGGACACCAATGTCTTCTAGGCTCAACAAGATATTTTACAATAAATCACTACTTGAAATCTCTCATTAGTACTAAATCCTATTAGGCCTGTATACACCAAAAATCTATCTTTCAATATTGAACATCAAAGTCACTTAAGCCACTCCAACATGACAATAAATCACATTTAATGAAACCTCATGACCTCAACAATATCATCATATGCATTGTACACTTCAACTTAGGACATAGAGTCTCAAACTAATCACTGCAATTAGCTTATTCAGAACTACCAAGACTGTAAAAAACATAGTCATGAAACATTAACCTTCTAACGCCTGTATAGACCAATTCGTTGGCCTCACTACACACAGACCTCATTGAACCAGACAAGTCATTTTGGTTTCATCATTTCACCACTTAAACTATCTTTCAAACTCCTCCAAGACATGGACATGACTTATAAGTCATGAACAACAATTCTATGCACTTGAATCCATCAATCTACCTTGAAAACACACTTAGAACCAACTTCTCATTACTGCCTAGGTTTTACACAATTTGCTTTATTAGGCCTGTTAGCGATTGGCCTACTTGGATCACCAAAATGAGACACTTAAGGACTAGAACCAATCCAGAAACCATCATGGACATCAAATACAAGTCTCTACCTTCTCCATCCAATCATTTTTAAACTTTGTCCAATACAACTTTTGACAGCGACAGCTTTTTCAAAAACAAGTCAGTATCTTCACATTTTCTCTCTCATCTCTCTAAACACCACCACTTGGAGGTACCTAGGAGAGTCCACTACAAGCTCCAAACATTTACATGAGCAATTCAATCCATCATGAGCACTTTTGAGCAACATATTCAATATCGGGTCTTCATTAGGGTTCTAAGAGGGTTTAAACCAATTTTCACTCTTAACGTTCGTTCATAAAGCATAGCTCCAGCTGATAAAAGCTTAATCAAGGTTCCATTTCATCATTTCACCCTTATTTATTTGTCTTTATTTGAAGATTGCATTTTTATTCATTCCTTTTGATAAAATCTTTTGATTACAAATCAATCTGTTTTGGTTTACTTTGCGTTATGCAAATCTAATGCATTTCTTTCATATACAAGTCTAGAATAATCTTTAAAGGTGAACAAATATCAGTCTTAAGCATTTTCATTTCTATTTTGTCTATATGATTATATGGTTGTGAGGTGTGGGCTAGTGGAACAACAAGTTTGAAATGGAGGTAAATAGAAAAGATATAAAAATGACTAATCACAAACAATTTCAGAGTCAAGGACTCAGTCCCATATGAAATCATTTTTGTTGAAGCAAGTACTTTCCCTCTAGAGGCAACCGCTATGACTAGGGTATTATGTTACTTGAAAAAAATAGACAGCAAGAAGATCGATAGATGGCCTAGAGTAGCAAGAGAAGAGTTGCACAGAAGGAAGAACACTTGGATGAGGCAGAACCACATGTGGATGAATAGATGGGATATCAACCTAACTGAATGCCCAAATTGTGACAAAAAAAAAATTATATGAATGAAAAATTCAAAACGGTAATGTGGAGGGAGGGGACAAACAAGAAAAGACAACACTGTATTTCAATGTTCAATCCGAACTACAAGCATATACAATGGCAAAAATCTATTGGAGGAAAAACATCTTCATTGCTCAATTAAGAATTGGCTCTCATAGACTTCAATGCGAGACAAAGAGAAGGACAACTCCTAAGGAGCAATGGGACGAGAGGGTTAGTGTTTTTTGTATATGAAGGCAGTTGAAATGGAGGAGCACTTCATCTTTGAGTGTCCTCAGTACACGGACATACGAGCCAAATATGTGGAAAATTTAAGAGTTCGTTGTATGGTAGATATATTTTTAAAAAAAGGATTAGAAAAATTAAGAGAGATGCTAACTCAATTCAACAAGAGATGGAATAATGTTTTAAAAGATACCTCAAATCCTAAGAATCTTTGATTGGTTAAAGTATTTAATGTAATTGATGGTCCCATAAACTATTTGGTCTCGTGAACGTAATTAAAACCATTTCATTCATTCGTTCAAAAATAATTATAATATATATTTATTTTAAAAAAACATTTAGTGCTTTCCCTTTTAACTTGTGTAACATCTTACTTTTGGGAGGTATTGTTTTAACTCACTTTTTTTTCCCCATTGTCCTTAAAGTTTATAAATAAACCCAAAAAGCATTTCAATTTTAAACGCTTTTTTAACTTTTCAAAACAAGCTTTTCATGTGGTGTTTTAAATCCACATTCCTAGTAATTGGGTTTTTAAGATAAACCTTGGCCATCCACCTTTTGTTTATTTTGAAAGGTAATAAAATTAAATGATAGATATGAATGCTTTGATTCATGTATTAATATTTTATTATCTTTATTCTATGAAATGAGTTTTTTTATTAATTTATTAAATTAAGTTGATTTTATATAAGGCTCTCATTTTTTTCAAAATAAATTGGTTTTGATGTGAAATTGCATTTATAAATTAATTAATTTAAATTTTGTGATAGGTAAAATAATTTAATCTTAATATTTTATTTGATTAGTTTTAATTTTTTTAATTTTTTATTATTAAAAAAAAATTAAACATGTTTAAATGGCATTCAGATTAATAATGTTTTTAGTTTTTAAGAAACTTACAAATCAAATTAATTTCAAAAATGATAAAATAATTGTTTTTAAATATGAAATACAATGTCAATATATATATATATATAGAGAGTAAAACTTTTTAAATATATATATGCAGAGAAAATATAATCTTCTATTGACATTTTAACTGTTAAATTTGTATTTTTTACACATGTTAATAGTTTTAATGTTTGAATTACATTGTACTCCTAAATCAATTTGCACTCATTTAGACACTTATAACCCCAGTTTTAAAATATTGCATTTTATGGAGTATTATGGTGGTGGTCTTGGTAAGTGTGCAACATGTATTTGAACTTATTTTACTTGCATCTAATGTAAATCATTAAGATGATTAACCTATTTTTACTACAAATTCAGAATCGTATTGTCCTCACCGATGGATTCATAATACTTCTTCTTTTGATTATAATGCTTAGAATACTCGTGTTTTGGTTAAAAACAATAAATATTGTGAATATTGTGAAAAATATGAACATCATATCTCTAAATATTAGAAATTGTATCCATGCAAATCTTATGGTAAATCCACTCATGACACTTTGTATTGTTGAAAAACAATAAAATCGTCTTCTTTTAAGGACAAAACTATTTGAATTCTTAAAAATATTAGATCTTCTAAAGACTTTGATTTGTATTTTTGTGATAATTTTTCAATTGTTTCATGACGTATATATTTTACAAGCGACAGAACTTCTTTGTCTTCGTTTTGATAAGCTCCTATTTTTATACATTCTTTGTTTTTTGTTGCAAATAAATATATTTTGTTGGAGCTCTTTATTTTGACTTAACTTTTTGTTTTGTGCAAGATTTCACACTTTGTGATGGAAGTTATATTTAATTCACTTTGTCATTGTTAGATCTATTTTTAGTACATTATTTGTATGTAGATATTTTTTATGACAGTGGTTATTTAACTTGAAAGTTTGGTGTTACCATATTTTTTTTATAGAATTGGATCATTTTTTTTTTTTTTTTGGTCTTTGTTCCATTACAAATTGACCATCTTGTTTCATAAGGATTCTTGAATATTATTGATGATCACACTTATACAACTTTTTTAGCAACAACTACTCTTCTTCTTTCTTTATCAACTATTATAATTCCTCTTGAAGAAAGTTTCTATTAAGTGGAGCATTGTGTAAATCAACTCTCTTCATTGTTTGTAAAAGTTTTTCTCCACTTTTATAACCTCAAATTAATCTTATTTGGATATAGAGTAGTTTAAGTTTATCCTAAATTTTGTTTGTGTATAATTATTATATTTATAAATACACTTTATCCTAGTCTTATGAGTTGTCACTCACCTCTCTTGTCCACTTGTTAGATTTGAGAGTTACTTGCATAAGTAACTCCTCTCCGTACATATCACATAAATACTCCTCACTTGTAAGAGGATTAGAACACTTGACACACATATAAAACTTGTTCATGTAGCTTTTTTTCCTCTCATAACTCTATTCATTGAGTTATCTCTATTTCTTCTACACAACATAATCTAATCTCTTCTTGACTTGTTGCATGCTTGGAATGTTCTCTTGACTTAAGGCCATTCTTCTCCTTCTTTCCTAACGTCCACTTGTTATATTCTTAGATATTTATAGTTGCAAAACTTTTAATAATATTGTAGAATTTTTCTTCATTTGACAGTTTTTCCACTTGTCAAATCTCTTGTCTCGCACTTTGTGGTTTGCTCACTTTTCAAGGTAATCTTGTTTAAGCATTTTCTTTGTTTAATTTCAACATTAATACTCAAATCTTTGGCAATAATTTTATTAGTTGAACGAATCCAATTGAAATTGAAGAAGATAAGGAGAAATAAGTAGAGGATCCTCAAATAAGTCAAACTAAAAAGCTATTAAATATCAAGATCAGAAAGTTGGCTAGACCGACTACAAGGACCCCTGGGATCTCTATGGTTTTAGGTGATCCATCTGCTAATTTGGTTCATCCTCAAGGTTGATCAAAAACACCACTTTGCAGTTCATGGCCACAGACCCTTCTCTAGTAATCCCAACATCCACACCAAAAAATTGCATCTCCTCAACCTTTTGTTAAGGCATACAGCTTGTTTGCTCCGCATTCGTCAAAGGTTGCAACCTTGCCACCATCTTTTGTTCAAGAATTTGATCCTCAGCGTACCAAGCAAGAAAAGGAAGATATTGAGCCTATATCAAAGCAAACGCTAACAATCCCTCATGTATCTATCAAGACTCAAACTCAGACCAAATGAAGACCTTTGAAGGAGGCCCAAGGTTGATTTCAGTACACTCATAGCACCTACTTCTTGTGCACTAAGGAAACCCAAAGCGGTTTCTCGCATAGTCAAAGATGAGCATGGTAACAAATATGTCGAGATTGTAGTTCCTCCTAAAAAATTCAAAGAGGAAAGCAGTGCTAAGGATTATCAAATATCAAAGGTACACCTAGGCAAGGCTACCCATGAAGGAATAAAAAATGTGCATATAGCCATTGGTACGTTGTTCGAAAAGTATGACTAGGATAAGGTAACTAAAGATCAATTGAAGAAAAAGGTCAAACAACTCTCGATAGTGGTCTAGAAATTAGTAAATTTGATTCAATCACGTCCACATGACTATGACCCTAATACCAAAACAATGAGAATAGATGATGTTGGGTGAAGAATAGGGCCTACTAAAATCACAAAGTATAGTTGATGGACACGTGCGAATAGAACCATTTTGTCTTTTACATAATATTTTGATTTGCTACAATGTGAAGAGACAACACTGAGTATAACTCTATATATAACGATGTATTGTAATTGTATATGGTTCCAATGTATAGAGATTACTACATATTGTTTTGAAATGGTTTTCTTATATCTTTTATCATTGTTTTGTGCACAGTGAGTACTAAGTTTCCTTTTGTCTTTTTGTTATTTTTGCGCAAGCTATCCTTAAATTAGCATGTTCTAAAGGGTTTCTAAAAAATTTTGCTAACAATTGAGAAAATAGGGTATATGGGTAGGGCCACCAAGGAATGTTTAGAGAATTTGCTCTTTCAAGGAACCAGGAAAATACAATGATCTCAATGCATGACGCGATTGAAAATGAACTCAAGTATGCCAAAAAGAATGAGGCTATAAACAATACATAAATTAATAAGTGGAAACAACTACTGCCAAAGAAGCTTTCTCCAAAACAGATCCAAACATCTCGTAATAAAAAAGGTTTTAACTCAAGAATGTCGAGAAAATCAACTAAATTATTAGGCATTGCTAAATTTCAAATTCATATGCTTGAAGAATCCTTATTAAAGTTCAAAGAGTTTCAGCAGTTGGCAACACACACTAGAGTTGATATACAAGAGGTAATTGAGAAACTTCCTTACCCATTTCTTGACAAAAGAGTGGTGCTTCCAGCAGAGATTAAAAAAATGACTTCAAACAACTGATGGAGATGGAGTTAAATCCTAGATGCGCCTTCAATTTCAAGTCCATTTAGAAGTTCATCAGATATCAGAACACTTTTGATAAACTAGATAAAGTTTTGAAAAAAAATCGATGTATCCCACACCAAATGATAGATCTTCAGATGGAAGGAAAAATCATTTATCTTCATTCAAATGGTCGAGATGAAGACAAAGTTAAAGAGACGACGAAGTTATTTGATGGCTATCGAAAAAAACTTCAAAATGAAAAGCAAAAGGAAGTTCAGAGTATTTACAATGAAGGCAACAATGAGCAGGTGGCAGAAGAGGTTCTTTGATTTACAATTTTCAAAGCTGTATTTTGATATATCCTCTTTTGCAATTTTCAAAATTGCATTTTGACATAGGCACTTTTACAGTTTTAAAGTTATGTTTTGTACACTTGATAATGTCAATTTTGCATTAAAAGTGTCATTGATTCTATTTTTAGAAGAGTGTTTACTAAGTTAAAGGGGAGAGCCATTCCACCTTCTAAGTTATAAATAGAGGCATGCATGTCATTCTATGAGAACTTTTTTTTAGCTTTGTAACTTTTTGACAAGATACAGGGTTTTGGAGAGAAGAAAAGAGAAAGAGAAGAAACTGTGTTGTTCTTAGAAATTAATAAAACAAGATGATTGCAGGACTTAGTATCTCGTGTCATTGTGAATGAATGTTCTTATGTCCATTAATTCATCTTGTTAATTTCAATGATTTCTTTCATAAAAAAATGTTTATGGTTAAAAAAATGTTTTTTTTATTTTCATCTCAAGAACATGAAATATAATTGAAATGTCTTTGCTCAATTATTCATGTTCTTTCTTTTTTCTTCTTCTTAATCTTACATTCCTTTCTATTTTCCTTCTATCTTCTACTCATTAAAATTCATTTCTTCACACATACAAAACCCCCAAAAACAACAATGTATATTTGTGAATATTCTTCAATTTGAATTTTGTTTTGCTTTCAATAAAGGTAACCTCACTTGCTAATAGAGTTGGGACTTTGCCCTATAGCACTATTGTTTGTGATAAGCAAACTTTGTTCATTTACAAACTTTACAGCCAACAAAATGATATCAAAACTTCAATCAAAACACAAACAAAAATAGCAATAATCTTATTGTTAAAAAACATTATCTCATAGATCTGATCCCAACCACTTTCAATCTTTGGTCATCCAAGAAAGTTATCGCCCCGCAGGAAAAATAAAACCATTGCTTGAGAAAATAGAGAAAAATGATGTGGTTACGCAAATGGAGGCAAAAGACCTCAAGAAAGAGCAAAGGACTCATTTTATAGCTAGTCATGATTAAACAATGGCAAAGCACCCCTTAATCACAAGTTATTTAATGCACATCTTACCCTGGGATGCAAAAGAGATGGGAGCCCGTAACAAATATGGTGCAACCAATTCTATGGTCACCATCATCTGGTCATTTATTGCTTCCCTCAACATTGTTACAATGAAGACTTTTTATATCTTCCACTATTCTGTTGTCACCACACTCTAATCATGATACCAATAGATGTATGATGGATTTGATAAAACATTTAGTTGTCCTTTTTTGGCCCAATCTATAGACTTCAGTGTTCCCCATCCACAGTCTAGGGCGACATTAATCACCATGCCTCCAAGATTGAACACAATGGCTAACAAATGCCACTAAAAAGGTTTTTTTAATGCCTATTGGATTCCATTTGACACACACACTATTGATTTGTCCAATCCAACTAGCTATAGGCGTTACCACAAGGGTTTTTTTAGATGGTGTTTTATTTACACTCTCCCATGAATCTTCTAGGACCACATGTAGACTATATTTTTTCTGATTTTTCTATTAATCACAATAATTCAGGTGCTACTACAAAAAAACTAGATCTTTGTCATCAAGAGACAAGACTGCCATGTTGGAGTGAAAGATACCAGTATACTTTGTGCTCCTTAGTAGTTTAGTATTGTTTTCTAATTCTCTAATGCTTTTTGGATTTGTAAGCACTTTGTGCAATATATGAGATCTTATCTCAATTTCCCTGGTAGTTTCTGTAATACATTTTCATTTTCAATATACAAACTTTTAAATGTTCTTTTTTTTACAGAAACATGTACACATACATATAATTCAACTAACTTGAATTTGCATGCTTTGGTCCCATGGGATTTTGTTGATGTTTATAAGTTTATCCACACCTTACTAGAAGATCGATGACATGGACTTATTTTTCTATAACAACAAATAATAGTTAAATAAAGTTCGCTCTATTTTGTTTACAGGAACTACAAGATGCATGTAAACTATATATGACTACTAAAAAGCCAAATTTTCTTGCCATCAAATTTAATGGACATCTGCAGAATCTCAAAGTATTCAACAGATAAACCAACTTATGAATCAACTTTAAGATTTAACATTCAAGATGCAACTATTTAATATAATCACACTTGACTGAATCAATTATTCAATGGGAAATTGCTCCGCTTTGTTACCCAACTAATGATCCGTTGAATGGAGGATCAGTGTGCACAGAATATTTTCTTTGTTAACATTTAATTGTTCATTGTGAAAATTTTGAATCTATCAAGCATCTTTACAAGACAACTATGTTGGCTGAAATTAATTACCTAAATATATATTCCTTAGAATTTGTAAGTCTGAAACAATATTACACATATCCATGATCAATCGTCGAACATTTTTCTTGGCTCCATTATGTCCCAGTCCCATGGAGGGGGCAATTGCATATTTTCTCAGTGGGTGCTGCAGCAAAAGTTTAGGAGAATTTTGCATGCCTGTGGTCCCATGCTCTTCCTACAGCAACTGAACTTTTTTTGCCTTCTCAGGTTTATATAAAACACAACCACCATATGCACCCTGACACATGGCCACAAAACTATATTGCAGGCAATGTAGGGTCCCAATCCCACATGGCTGCCCATCGCTGGAAAGGGCCGCCCGATGCAGCGGCTGCTCTGCATGTTGGGGAAAAGATTATGTTTTTGCTATTCCCTGAAGTTTCCTGCTGCACAGTCCCACCTGCAATGCCATAATAGCTGCAGTTGCCCCCTTCATGGGACCAGCTTGTTAGTAACAAATTGTTACTATGATGACATCTTGAACATAAAATATAGTGCAGATTATATATGTTCCGCTCGTCTTCCCATAGACATTCTGATTTTTTAGCAAAATATATTTGTGGAAATTGCATGGTGCTCTGTTTATTCAAGACATAAATACCAATCATTTTTTAAGGTATAAAATTCAGAATTAAATTGTTTCTTTTCACGTAACAATTATGAGACATCATCTTGTAAAAATGAAGGATTTACTACTCACAAGAAACAACTGTAATAACAATTTTAAATTAAAGAATGCAAATCACCCCTTATTTTCACCACACAAAAGAAGGATATTCAATACTAAACCATGCAGACAATATGAACTCGTACATTTATCAATCAAATTTATGAACACTCAAGAACAGAACCCTGCCAAAACCAAATAAAGGTAATCATGAGAGCATGTATGTTTTCATGATGACGAGAATTCAAGTTGATGATTTCTGGATCCATTGTGTTTTGAAGCCAAATCCAATGTTTCAAGTACCCTATGTATACCCATCCTCGGGGAGTATATGAACATGAAAATACTCTGAGGAATTGCCACATCGATAACTTCCATTAAAAATATACTATTAACCCCATGGAATAATGAAATATGTCGGCCTTCTCAAACCTACAAATTTAATTATTTCCTCTATCTGATCCATTAATATCTATAATTAACTAACTAATTATTTGATAATCTATAATTAATAAATCAATAGAAATTTAACTAATTAGTTGATAATCTATAATTAATAAATCAACAGATATTTAATCACCCAAATTTATATGTGCACTCTCTTTCCTTATGTGATTTAATATTGGCTCCAAGAGATACCAATTTTAAGGCCATTATCCCTATTCAGATTAACCGATCTTTTTTCAATTTTAATGGTTTCCCTCACTTTCCTTCTCCAATAATCATCTCCTTTTACAATAAATCTTCATTAATACATACTTGGTGTTTCATAACATGACAATGTTCTGCTCAAGCAGATCCTTCAAGCCAAGAGTCATTTATGTCTCTGGTATGCTCTTTAAGTAATCACGAAATGAAACTGAGTGTGAAGGTTCAAACAAATCACATTTTGCAAATAAGTCACTTCATCAGTGAAGTAAATTTTACTTAGTCGGACATAAAATTAAACAAAGCATATATTGTTTCATTTCAAGTTTTAATAATTAATAGACAGTGTTGTTAATAACGAGTTCTTTATATCAAGAAACAATTCTTAATATGATTTGAAAATAAATACAAGAAATATCCCATGAATTTTAATCACAGTGATGGAGGAGATCCAATACTAAACCATGGAGACAAAGTTGAATATTTGCAAATTAAACAATCAACTTTATAAACACTCAACAACAAAAACCTACCAAAACCACGTAAACATAAACATGGCATATCCAAGAATTGAATTTGAGTGTAAGAGGTTCAAACAGATAACATTTTGTCAGTAAATCACAAGCTACCTTGCAAGACTATTGATGGCAATGTAGATTTTACTTTAAAGGGCATCTCTCTTTCACATGCCTGGACCATCTGAGGACACTACTGTCGGCTCTTCCTTTCATGGCAGGCTTTCAACAATTTGACATCTGTTTAACATCATAGCAATGAAGATTGTTCATAGCCAAACAGAACTGTTTTTCATTCACAAATAGTTGAGGCTTGCAAGATTAAAATCAGCAATTAAGAACACAATATTTTTATTTCTGATTTATATGTTGAAATCTTGCTTTGGTTTGGTATCTAGAGTTGCTGACACAATGAATCTCAAAAAATTATTTAGCCAAGCCAAGCTTTCTTTGCTTTTTAGTTTACTTATCATTGAAAACAATGCCAAGTTGTTAATCAAAAGGATCCCTGTGCAAAACAGTTTCACAAAGTGTAGAATGTTTATATAGAAACTATACTCTCACTAAGAGCATATATAAAAGAGTAATTGCATAACATAACATGGCAGAGCAGAGTATCAGAAAAATAGCAGCTTTGTATTCATAGAAGATCTGATATAAGCCCCCTTACCCCAACGTATATCCTTCTATTTATAAGACAAATGACTTAATGGTTGTTGCTTGACGCAACCATCAACACCCAAACATAACCAACAAGCGTCATTGCAAACTATCTAATGCCGGCAATACAGTCATTAACCTCATAACAATATAGGCTACTAATATGTAGTTAATAAGAAACTGATAACAATACTGACAGTCTACATTATACCCCCTTGAAAACAAGTTGGAGTCCTTTCTGACACAACCCAAATACAACATGATAAAAAAAAAAAAAAAAGAGGCAAAACGTAGGATAGTCCATGCTGCTGAAACAGCCTAACACTCATGCTGAAAATACCTCTGTAACGGTCTACATTATCCCCCCTTGAAAACAAGTTGGAGTCCTTTCCGACACAACCCAAATACAACATGATAAAAATTAAAAAAAAGATGTAAAACATAGGATAGTCCATGCTGCTGAAACAGCCAAACACTCATGCTGAAAATACCTCTGTAAAAACTCGGGAGCTGCGAACAAGTGGAGCACATGGAGCTTGTCCACAAAAAACAACTGCCCCACATGATTTAGAAAACCCAAAAATCCAAGAATTTTTTTTTTTCTGCCTCGCCCAGCACTTCCTTGGTAGTATAATGCAAATTTGTATGGCAATTGGTAGAAATCTGGGTGTACAGACTGGATGTCGGTAAACCCGCTGATGCAAAGGACTAGGCATATGATCTGTCAACAGAGGAAAGAGTGTACATCAAAGTGTAGAGAGAGACGTACATCTACACAATAGTACATGGATGTATGGGATGGAGCAGGAGCATACAGGCAGAACAGGAAAGGAAAGGGCCGTACAGTTGAAGATGCCAACACCAGGTCATACAAGGGCAACATCATCGTAAAGCAAAGGAAGTATGGGCTAAGTGTACAATGCAGAAGTATATGTCAGATGAACAGAACCATACAACAAGGAAGCAGCAGGTTGAACAGTGGGGTTGCTTGAGCAGCGTACTGCTGATGCACAGATAGGGTCCGCAGATGGACCCAAAAAAAGGGGCTCTGAGCAGGCTAAGAGCGCGCTCACCCCCTTCCATAAACGCCCAACAAGTCAGCTCGCTTGCAGCCTAGGCTCAGTGGAGAGTCCTCACAAATTATGGAATTTAATGTCAAATCTTATGGAGTTTAAAGTCACATCAGTTTTTTATAGAGATAAATCATTGCCAAATATTAGTTTTTATTAAAATATAATACTGTCTGCGGCCACCAAATAGTACTTTCTAAAATACATTTAAAAGTCATGTGCGCAACCCAGAGAAAATACCCTGCTGATCTCATATTTTCACTCAGAGCTATGCCACATTAAAAAATACATGTGCGGAGTCTAAGAGAGGGGTATACGCTCCAACAACTGACAAAAGCGTACATGGAGAAGGGGGCAGCATGAGGGTGGAATTGCAGACCTGAATGTATAACTTTGCAGGGGATGAAGGAGGGTGTACAGCAAGCATGGACATACGTTGAAGGGTCCCTGTGGCCCGTTTGGTGGCATGGGTGTTGTATGGTTGCTGGTTGTATGTGACTGCTAGGTGCTGGCCATACGGTGAGAGTTGACCACTTGTCGTGTAGGTTTTTCAAGGCATACGGTCCTTTGCCTTCGGTTGCATAAGTGTCCTAATTTTTAATTTCCCTTCAACAGCCGTTCTGTTTTCCGTGCTTTTGCTTGATGGACCCTGATGACTCAAACACTTTATCAGCCATACATAGAGGCTCAATATTAATCATATTAATATTTTACATATGCAGCTGATGTAATTTTAACTGGTAAGTAGCCATCGCATCTGTGCACCCTGTACCATCCCAAGTCGCTAGTTGTTTTGTCCACTGATTCAACATGTGATGGATTTTAAATGGCGATTCCTGGAGTATTCTAAATTTTCCCAGCTACATGGCCCATCAACCATTACCTTTTAATATGGCCACCCCAGATTTTAAATTTTCATACCTTAAATATTTATTATGCCTGAGCTTCCTTCATCTTTTTGATACCAGTGCCCTCGATTTAAAATTCATGTGCCTCAAGTACTGGTCACAGCCACACTCCACCGCAATGACATAGCCTTAGTCACCCAGTGTTCCTTCACTCTTTGTTCATCCATGTCGAGCATATTTGTAGGCAACTGTAAATCAAAAATAAGTCGTACTTTGCCTTTTATTAAACTGTTATTGTTATTCCCCACATTCAAGCCCATTAAGGTCGGTGCTCTGGACATCAGGGCAGCTATTCATTCCATTTTGAGGGTCAACTTATCATCAAACATTGCACCTTTGACGTTGTATTTTGTGAACTCAAGTGGGTAAGTCGACTGTGATGTTGACAGTTCAGAAGGACTTGGCATCACCAACATCTACTTCTACCCATCTCGCTGCACACCTTGGCTGTATTTAATCTCGACGATATTGTAATCTGGTTGGAACATTTCATAGTCTTCCATTTGCCAATGGAATGGACCGTTGAGGGAGCTTGTCTCATCTTCCGAGCATGACTATAAATCCAAGACCCCTTCATCATTTAGTTCCATCATACCTCGGTTCCCATCCGCTAAGCGTTCTTCTTCAAAGTTCGAATCCAAGGACTTTGATGACGCTACTTCCTCACTAACTGCCTGATTCTTAAAATCTATGACGCACTTCTAACCTCTATTTTCAATGGAGATTAGATTCTTTTTCCATATATGGTCGACCTTGGCTGCTATCAACAAATCCCGACTCAATAGTGCATCATAGGCCTTCTTTTGCAATGAGATGACTACAAAATTCAACAAAAAGTGTTGGGTTCCAATAATTGCCTTTTGTCCCAGCATTGCACCCAATACATTAATGCCATGTTGATTTGTACCTATTAGTTGGAAAGTCGAAGGCCACATAGTTGGCTTCCCAAGACTCTTTCAAGTCTCCTATGGAAGAACATTCATGCTAGAACTACCCTCGACAATAGTGTTTGTTAAACTCTTGCCAAAATTTTCACATGCACGATTGTTGGTTGCCAAGCTAGAGATCAATCACTTGGCCACCTGACAATGGGGGCTCAACTATAGATGCATTCCTCTACTTTTTCTCTCCTCATCACTCAACGCTACACCATCTAACATTAAGTGCACCATTGTATGCTCCATGTATGGGCCAATGTTTTGTAGCAGTTATAGCATCCTTGAGTCGTTCTAGAATGCTTTGCAATAAGTCACCTATCTTCACAGGTCATGCAAGACATGTCATGCAATAGCTTTGTCAAACTCAAGTCTACTTGTCAGTGTAATTTTATGTTCATGCAACTAACATCGTTCTTTGACCACAGCCCTCTAGACTTCCACCCTTGTTTTGGCCAACCTATCCTTCTCTGTATGTAGGTCAAAGTAATTGGATTTTTTCAATTGTGCTCCGGTAATTGCCATAGCTTCATTTCCCTCAACTACGTCAATCATATTGGCGTTTGCTTGCTTTGGACAATTTCCATCATTATGGTCCCCACGCCCACACCATCTCCAATGTTATTTCGATTAAGGCAATCTCTTGTGAAATGGCCCTACTCCTTGCATTCTCAATACTACACAATTAGTTGTCCTTGGGAGTCCTACTGAATCCCACACCCACCACCACTATTGTTTTGTTGTTAGTAGTTTTTTCGCGGTGTGGTGGGTAGTGTCGATTGCTCTCCTTGTGAGAACAATACTTGGTCACTCTTATTCCGCAAACTGTATGGGCAATTTTTCGCTGAATGGCTTGTAACTTGACAAATCTCACACAAAATATCCTTGCCTTCATTCTTAGTGTCTCCCTCTAGTTCCTTCATCATCTGGAGCATGTCGTTTCTTAAGGCTCACATCGATTTAGGTTCATCATCATTGCTAGAGTCAGGGTCATCTTCTTCCCATCTTTTCAAGCACGAGGATGTCGTATTCTCTCTTTCAACATCCATGCCTCGGTTGAATCCATATTCGTAAGATGAGGGTGGAACCACTTTCATCATCCTCCACAATGTGGGTACCAACCCTTCAAGGAACCATCTATTCTTGAAGCTGACAACTTGATCTTTTTTGAGTTTTTCCAACACTTCTTTGAGTCTTCTATTATAGGCAAAAGTTCATTGTGCCAAGTATTATAGATTTCCATGACAACTCATTATTGTCTCTAAAGAGCTCAAATTCATTCTCAAATGCTTTCATCGGTTTCTCCCATGTAACCATATCAGTGTTTGGTGTATCAATGTACCAATCAATGACCAATACTCAAATTGTGGGCAGAAAGCACCGCAACCAAAGAAATTCATCTATGTGCCCATTGGCAATCTAGATTGTAACACATCTTGCAATGTCGTACATGATCCTTTGATTTGTCACCCATGAACTTTGGCAACTACTTTTTTGGAGATGGAGTTGATGGGGTAACCATGGCTCTGGTTATAGATTGCTTCTAGCATGAGTCTTCGACTACGAGTCTCCTCCTTAAAAAGGTTTGCATTGGACGTTCCTACACTCTCTCGGCACTATCAGACACATAACAATGCTTGACCCTTCCTTCGACAGGGATTTGTACACTAGCTTATGTGCCATCAATTCCCTTTTTCTTGCTACTCTCTCAAACTTGTTGTTCAAGCTGCTCCAGACTATTCACGTGATTCTCTTGCAGCACCCTCCGAGCCAACCTAGTCGGCAAGGTCCACACTTCATTCCTCCAGAAGGGGCTATCACAATCTCAACCCACTCCTTAGTCATGAATGGCATAGGTCCACCAGTTCCAGCCAAACCCTTTCTTGGTTTCAGTCCAGCTCCAGCTTCAACTTCTACTTACTCTTCGCCCTTGGCTTTCACTTCAGCTTCCTCTTTTGCTTCTTGCTTTGATCGATGGATTTTTAGAATTAGCTGCATGTCACAGCTTTTGTCTTCTTCCGTGTTGCTCCACCAATCAAGTAGACCATTTACTTTCTTGGCCCCCTCCCTAACTACGTTGCCCTCTTCTCCTACCTTTGTTCAAAGTCAATAGCATGAATTACTTCTCAAACAACGTCGGTTCCCTTTGTAATGTTTTTTTGTCAATATTTTCTTCGGTTACATTCGGCACAAAGATCTTATATATAATGTAATGCCTTGTTGGAAATAAGTATTGTCTACCAATGTTAAATTTGAACTGACTTTAAACTTGAACCAACATTCTTTAAAGGCATGGCGCCTAAATATAGAATGCTTATAAAGAAACTATACTACCACTAACAACGTATATGAAATATTAATTTCATAACATATCATGGCACCTTTGTATTCATTAAAAATACCATACAATTCATGCAGTACAAGGAGTACCTAATACAGGCCCCATTACCCCGATGTATATCCTTCTATTTATAACACAAATGACTTAATGTTTGTTAGTTGACACAACCGTCAACACCCAAACATAGCCAACAAGAGTCATTACAAACCATCTAACGCCAACAATACAATCATTAACAAGATGCTGATAACAATACTGACAGTCTACACCAAGCACTTAGAAATCATTTGTTTCATTTTTACACGACAACTTCAAACAGATTTAACACACAAACACACGTATATGTAAATAATTGCAGCTGCTACTTAAATTGCCTCTAGAGTTTCCAACAATTTCTCATAGAGTAGCTATAAAATTCAAATTGCTTATCTCCACTGATGTCTCTTAATAAGAACGAGTAAACCCACAAGCATTCGAGATGCCTATGCTGAATAAATATGATTTTGATGATCACTGGTTTTGACAACCTGATTTTCTATGAGATGAATTGCTTTCATCAACTAGGATCAATAATGGAATAACTATATAGCTGCTACCTATTTCAGTGGGAGTTTTTTTGTCCAAAAATTTCACATATAAACTAAAAAACTCTACCTTCTATCAACCTGATTGGCAACCTGATTTGTTTTAATTAAATTTGTTCTATCAAGTTTGATTTCCCTCATCAACTTTCTCTTTGCAACTTGAACTGTGACAACTTTCAAGCAAAATTAATGGTTTCAAAATGACAAGTAAACTTCAACGAAGTTCAAAAACTTGAGAGACGACATAAAAAAGACATGTTGCAGAGACCTACAAGAATGTTGTCATACACTTGCTTCAACAATAAAATAGTTTCCAAAAAGAGAAGCGTATATATATCTGACTTAACTAATGTTCTGAATATAATGGTTATAACAATTCATATCTTTTATCATATGTTAGTAACTACCACATAATATTATTTGTAAAGGATCAAGCTTGCTAAAGTTCTCATACTTGTGACTTGGAAAAATTAAAGGTAGGTTCAGTGCCCAAAATGTTTGGGTTCAACACCAAAATTGTTTGGGTTCAGCACCGAAAGTCATCCAAGTGAACTTGATGATAAAACTTATCCCCAACAGCAAATGCTGAAAGTTAGCATTGTAGAGAAGGAAGCCAATTGCACCAAAGCTAAAGCAACACCAAAAGGAGGCTGCGATCAAAAGACATTTTTAGCACCAAGACTGAGTCACGTTCGGCATCAATAAACCCAGCACTAAAGAAGAATGTGCTGCAAGAGCTACAACACAAAGACTCTCTTGACACTTACCAGATTTTTCATTTGCTTCAGCAAACGAATTGATATGCTCCAAATAAATAAAAATAAGAAACGTGGATTAACTGTTATGAACTTCAATGGAAGAGTAATTTGCACGCAAATATTCAAATGAAGGGAGCACACTGCTGCCCAACATTAGAATAAATATCAAAAAGATATAAAAGATGAGAAATCCAAAATATGATTACCGGAGACCTAAGGATGTTTAAACTTTAAATAAAAATTAATTTAGTAATTTGTAACTAGTCGGCTGCATGGCCAACTATAAAAGACAATGTTGTGCAAGCACAACATTTTGTGATTAGACACGTACATGACCAACTAGAAAAGGCAATGTTGTGCAAGGAGCACAACAGCTAGATGAGTGTCCTTTGAGAGTTTTATGGTCAGATGATCACCGTCTCTGTCAAAGTTGTGAAAACTATTGTAACTGCAGTTGTTAAAAGCGTTTGTAAGATGGAAAACATTATGAGACCTAAAACGCTCTATCAAAAAGATGAGCATCGGTTGTTGATTTTATTTTCTGAAATTGCATACAGCATCTTCGCTGTGAAATATATAGTGTATGTTTTAGTGCACATTAGATTAGGTAGTTTAAGTGTTTGAAATTTGAATAGTAAGGCTGAACCAAATTTTGGGATTTGTGGGAGCTCGCAGGTAGATTTTGACTGAGCCCTAGAAAATGGACCATAGAGACATCAAATGTAGAAGGTGATCATGTACAATAGATGGTATTTGATTGAAAATAACATTGGCTTCAAGATATTCCTTGATGATGGGTCCAGCCGAAAGACCTGAAATGTCGGATTTTGAGTCACTTATGCAGGAAGATCCAGAAGGCACACACAATGATACACTGCGAACAATCTAACCTCAAAACTAAAACATGAAACTAGTTTAGTTAAATATCCAAAATAGAATAATATATTATTCTAAGCAGAATGTCAGAGGACAGCCCAAAAATCAGGAGAACTTGTTGAGTTGACTCGACTTGCTTGTGAAATGATTCAAATGTTGAAACTCGCCTAATTATGGGCCAAACTTGCCATAACTCAGTGGGTTTGACCAAAATAATGCAAGTACGGCGAGTTCAATCCTCACTGCTCTTGCACTCAAATTGCGTCAGGTTAATCAAAGTGCCAACCTGCACAAGATAATTTGGCTGTACAAAAATATGGGGAAAATTATTTCATACCTGCAACATTTCTGACAGGTTAAAACAAATTACCAACATGTTGCTTGCACCACTAAAACATTTAAGTCTGAAAAATTGAGATTGCAGAACATTTCTGTCTGCCAAATTGAGATTGCAAAACATTTCTGCAGTGCAGAAACACACCCTAGTGCTCAATCCAACTCTGCTAAAATGGCATCTGCAGCAAAATTATGAAAAGAAAAACATCAAAAACATTTAAATAAACATTTAAAAAAATTCTGGGGATCCAATAATGTGTTTCAAATTAAAACATGAAACAAAGCCCCCCGATCTTTAACAAAAGCAAAGCAGTAGCAGGTTTGTAGCTAGAAGTGCATCCACAGTAGTGACTGGAGCAAGAGGTGGATAAATTATTTGTTTTGCATGTCAGTCGGAGAAGGGAATGGTTTTCTTCTTTCAGGCACAAAAAATGCAAATTATTTTTCAGATTTTTATGGAGGCAGCCTTCTTTTTATGTCACCGTCATCATGGCTTCACTTTCTTCAATTGGACAGCCAAACAGTTGCATTTGAAGCAGAATGGACAGAGAAATGGTGGGAGAGGTGGTAGGATAAGTGACCAGCAAAACCCCAAACAGAAGGATATTTTGCAGCAAAATAGTCCCCACTGTGTTTGTCAAGAAATTTCAGAAGCACAATGAGAAATTTCAAGGGGAACCTGCAAATGGAACATATACAAGTTTATCCCTGTGAAGAACAATTTATCTTTCAGAAAGGAAGAAGATCTTGTATTTATTCATAAAAATCTCCTCCTCCTCTCCCATTCCAAAGATGAGTTAAAAAGAGGTCTTCCAAGTTGCAGGACATGAATCCTAAAGGAGTCCTTGATACTCCTGCATATTTTTCAGCCAGGGTCATACTAGGATCTTCCTCAATCTCAGCTGAAGGTCTTAGGGATAAGGAGAACAACTAGTCAGCTGTTAACATCGAAGATACTTTGACTGCTACTGCTACTAAATCCGGTAGTCATTCTAGCTCTGGTACCTATCATCAGATTGGGCACAACATTATACAATGTATCATTAGATGACATAGGGGATGGTCTTAATGATTATAATGAGGCACAGTCCTAGTGAGTGGAGTTAAACTCCTGAACTTTGAAGTTTGTGATTTGAACTTTGAAGCTTTCTGAAGCTCAAATTTTGTAACCTCTTCCAGATGCTGGCTCAAATTTTGTAGCCTTTTGAACATGTTGCAAGCATAGTCACCGCATTCGCTGAACTTTAAGGAATAAGTTCAGAATTCACCGAACTTGAAAGAAAACTTTAAAATTCATTTCAATTCAGCCCGAAATTCTAAAACAAATTTAATAAAAAAAAATCCTTAAAAATCATCCAAATTCATTTCAACTTCGCCGAAATTCATTTAAATTCATGTTTTAGGGTTTAAATTCATATTTTAGGGTTATCATGTTTTTGTGTTCTTTTCCACAGGGGTCGTTGTGTTTTCTTCATTTCTTTATTTCTATCATTCCATGGTTGCTGTGTTTCACTAGCAGTAGCAGATTTTACTAAGACTTTATTTTGCCGCAGAAGACAAAAGGGAATTTTTGATAAACCTCTAGATGTAAAGGCAGATACGTAGTTTCCGGTTTATCATATTTTATAATTGTAAGGCCAACTGCAGACGATAGCTACCTTATCAATATGTATATGCCTTGCTCATTTATAGAATACCAAACACATTTAATGAGTGGAATTTAGATATTTCCATGCAAAGAAAGGAAATATTTCCCAAACACTTTCAGAAGTCCTTAGAAAGTTACAAGTATCTATGATTATTGAAAGTTTCTGACATGAGATTGAAAAGGTGGGCTGGAAAATAACAGGAAGGGGCAAAATTTAAAACTGTGACATCAGATGTTTGCAATACCAAGAAGATGGTCGTTGAAATAAAAAAGGGTCCACACAACCCGATGAGTAGAATCCAATCTGCAAGTGACGATTTGAGGCGAAAGAGGGGGAAATTAAAGTGACAACTCCATGTCCCATCTCATGCTTAGACATCTGGCAGACAACACCCAACCATATTGTTCTGAAGGCAGAGGAGAGAAAACTTTGAGCTTTTGACTTCTTCCAGACAGAATTTTTGTATTGGCAGAAAATTGACATGTATCCCGAAATATACTTATACGTCATGTCAATGAGGCCGCGTACATTCCAGGAGTACACAATCATTAATCAACCTCTGTTAGCATGTTTGTTTCCTCATCAATCTCTGCTAAAGCTAAAAAGTTGTAAGCAAGGTAGGATTGATGGTTGCCCTTCATAAAGTTGAGAAAAGCGTGTTGTTTTCCTTGAGAGTGTACACTGCCTTGCGTTCAATCACCACTGGGTTACTTGAGTTAATCGCCTCCTGATAAGGTTGTGACAATTGGGAGGTTGTAGGATGGCTCTGCGTGACTAAAAGCATGGCTGCACTTTGAGGGTTGCGGATTAGTGGCACCATCGTTAGCGGAGTGGTGGGAACCAACTGCTTGGTTGTCGTCAAAGAATCTCATGTAGGTTTGTTTGCAGTGGACGGGGCCTTATCCACCGAACATGATTAGTGAGTGTTTTTCTTGTTGGAAATTGTAGTCCATCCATCTGCGAATGTTTGAGCATTTTTGATTGCCTCATAAGAAGTTTTGGGAGGAGTGAGCTTGGAGTTGGCCATAAGAGGGCATTCACAAATTTTATTGTCCGTTGCTTGACAACAGAAACAAGTGCTTGGTAGGTTGATGTAGAGCACATGTTGTGTGATCTTTTGTCACTAACTTGGATGTCGATAGTTTCCTTAAGATTCTTCAACGGGTCTATTTCAATGCAAATGCATTTCTACGATTGGGGAACATAGAACTTTTCTAGTTTAAACCCTAACCCTATGAAATGCCCTAAAGGCTCAATCAACTAATGAACAAAAGCCGACAAAGGCAAAGGAAGGCCAGGGAATTCAACCTAGACTGGGAATTTGAGCTTAGCATGCTTGGAGACAACGGATTCTCGTGACCAATGAGAGAACAAAACTAATGTGTTTCAAATGAGCCAAGGCCCATGAGCCAAAATACAATGAAAATGAATTGGATTATTAAACTTGAACCAAAAAAAGCCTTTTGTTAGGTTTTGAATGCCCTAAAGATTAACACCACGAGGGGTCATTGAAGTGTTGTGCAGGCAAGATTTCAAAGTGCTTTCGGTGAGGACTTGGCCAACAAAATAAGCTACAAGAGTAACCTGCTCAAAGTAACTACAAGTTTACAAACTTAGGACATTCTAACACAACATTAGGAGGGTTTTCAGGGGTAGTGTCAATAACTTGTAGAAGACTTTGAGAACAAATTTATGCACTTGCTTCTCACAACTCTATTGGAAACACCTGCAACAAATGCTGACCTGAGGAGGAAGACAATCTCCACCTTACAGGTGGTAATGGATTGATTGCAACACAATAAATGCGTGAGCTTATTGAAGGAAAAATCAAAAAAATATCCTGCCAAAGATTAATGGTGGGGTGACCTAAGACATGCTAGCAGAGCTCCCTAGAAACAATCTCTCCACCTTTCTCCATTGATTTTTTTTTCAAATCAATCTATTTAAGATATTTAAACTTATGCAAACTTTTCAAGAGCACAATTCTTCTTGGTTTGTTTGTTTTCACTCCTAAGGATCTACTAGCCTTAAAATAGCCAAGCAAGATCAAGAAATGAGTTAAAAGCTTCTTTCCTTGTTTCATAAATCAAATCCTTATTATGCATCCACAAATAACTCTACTTTGAAACTTTTTATATTGTCTAGTTGTTTTAAACTACATGGAGGTAGTTCATAATTAAAAAAAAAAACCTTAGGTGCTTCAAGAAACACACACCAAGGGGATGCCCTCCTTGGCATGGGTATACTTGAACTTAGATGCCAAGTTTGAGGCATACCTATTTTACTAAAGTCATCGAGGACTTACTCCCAGACTCATCTCTTTGTTTCACATGTCATTTGAGTGTGAAAAACTATACCTGGAACACACCAAACCCTAGGTAATCACAAGAATCCCCGTCAAAATCGCTAATGAACAAAGGCCTTATTGAAACTATGATATTGTAATACCATTTTTTCATTGAATGCTAAAAACAAACCCAAGAGAATGCACTACTTAGCATGGGCATCCTTTCTAGGGGGTACCTAGTATGCCAAGGTTGTCAAGGATTTGCATTTGCTCTCATCCCTTTGCTTCACGTCATTTGTGTGGAACACTGTAGCTAGGAGATGGCATGAAACTATGTTAACTGGCACTAGTTCTGCCTCATTGACACTAACACTATGAGAATATGTATTATGCCTAAAATTAAGCAGACTCTCGCTCCTACCAAGCATTGAGTCCTCTACCAAGCTAGGGAAGGATATTTATACTCATTGACATAAAACACAACACTTTCACGTTACATCTTGGAAATCTCTTCAAAATACAAGTACAACACATAAAATCAATAGATATTGGACAACTTCCCCAATAAAGGACCAAGTATTGGCAGATTGGTTAAAGCCAAGGCTCTATGATCACCACCAAAATTTGGGTTGATAAAATTCAACTTTGACAGGGCAGTGAAAGCCAACCCAGGTTCTGCAGGTGGTGATGGTGGTATCTTCTGTGATGCAGGGGATCAGCTGCTTTTAAAATTCACTCTTGATATTGGAAAGGACACCCACAATATGGCTGAAGCGAAAGCCCATTAAAGGGGCTACAGGTTGCAGTGCCGAAAGGCTGGAGGAAGCTGATCGTTGAGGGCAACTCACTGATCATAGTTAAGGCAGTGCAAGGTAATGGTAACAAGGCATGAGGAATTCGAAGTGTGATGGAAGAGATTAGGTGGTTGTGTTCTAAACTCAACAAGGTTGAGTTTAAGCACATCAAAAGGGATGGAAACCAGGCATCGGATTGCGCCGAGCTTTGGCTTGTCCTGATAAATACTGGCTTCCTCCCTTCCCTCAAGATTTTCAGCATATTTTGGTTAGAGTCGCCTCCCAAGATAGTGAGGAAGGTAAGAAGACTTTAAAAAAGGAAAATAATAATAATAATCTTTGGCATGAAAGGAAGAACTTAGAACTTCATTTGGAATCATCATTTGGCAATGAAGGCCTGATAGGGGCTTTTCATGGTTGGAGGTGGAGTGTCATCTCACATCCTCTCCCTTCCTCTATATCAATGCAGCAGCCATCTTGTACGCTTTGCCAACTCCCTTCCCTACATAATAATGTTCAGTTTGTGATAAATGCCCATCTGCATGACAAGTAACATTGTCTTGTGTGGTTTTGAAAGGTTGCTTGGTGAGTGGATGAGGTAACCACTGTGCTGGTGTGGGTTCTGGGGAGCTTCTGTAAACTATGTTCTACTGTGCAGATATGGAAGGGGTTGTGAAACTGGAAAAGGGTGAGGGCGCTCAAAATGCAATGGAATCTAATAAAGGAAAAGGAAAAATGAAGGTGAATAGCCTTATGGCCCATGTTCTACGCTCCAAATTTTCTGGGTATGTAAACCAGGAAATCCATATATGCATATATAAATTTGAAGGATGTGGTAGACTACTAAGAAGATTGATCGGGTCGAAATGGCTGATATTGGTAAGCTAATGAAGAAATTGATGCTGGACCCGGGGTAGTCAAATGGGAGAAGGAATCTTTTTGATGTAGCCCAGTCCCTAAATTGTGCTAATATGCTCCCTAATGCCGCGGTTTCCTTTTCTCTTCATGAAGATCATCACCAACACATTGAGTGCATTGTGTAGTCTACAGAAGCCGAATTGTGCATCACCAACACATTCTCATGGACGGTCTGCGAGCCATCAGCAAAGGGAAAGTGAAGATTACAAGGAGGTTGGCCTTTGTGTTGTCCTCAAAGGAAATATTTTATCTCCCTGCCTGTTGCCTCCCACTTGAGAAGGAATAAAGAAGAGAGGTCAAGGATTTGAATGTGGCTCGGGAAGATGTAATAGTGTTAGACTAGTCTGGGTTGGCCTTGCAGCAGTAAATTGTATCCATTATGGTAAAATTGTAATGAATTTTTTGGTTTGCACTGGGCCTGCATAATTTGCCCATGTCTGCCCATAGGTGAACGGATAGATTTTGCTTTCCTTTTCGAGTTCAAAACTATGTTGGTTGATGACAATAGACAGTGTATGAACCTATACTTTTTTGATAGTAATGAATTGACCTACAGTACCTTATGAAATGGATTTTTCTGAAGTGGAATGTTTGTGTCTATGTGTAATTGGCCATATACCATGTTTTTTTTCCTTCTTGCTTGATTTGGTGTGGGCGTGATAATTGGATGATTGAAGGTCTGGGCAGTTCCCTAAAAATGGATGGCATGGGTAAAGGCATTATCTTCAAAACCTTGAGCATATTTCTTTTTTTCATTTGAGTTTGCTCTCCTCTGGAAAGTTTGGGTAGAGGGATTGTCGCTTGAGATGGTGGATGTGTGCTTTATAGTTCATTGCATCTATGGATAGTCGGTTGCTTCTATGGAAGTATGTGTGCTACTATATTGGTAAATGATAGTTGCTCTCTGATCTTGAGGGGTGCATGTCAAACAATTATGATCCACTGCAGGGCTGATAAATGAAGAATC
Organism: Torreya grandis; assembly: GCA_037957365.1. Taxonomy (NCBI): domain Eukaryota; kingdom Viridiplantae; phylum Streptophyta; class Pinopsida; order Cupressales; family Taxaceae; genus Torreya; species Torreya grandis. The sequence continues at coordinate 1,464,332 of JARHVA010000098.1, forward strand.
CTTTTCATACCATTGGTGGCAGTTCTATCAGAAGGGCTTGGTGGCATCCCCTAACATTTTGTTGGAAATTAAAACTCGCTATTCCTCCATGTCAGGGGCTGATTTTGGGCTTTCTGGTGGGTTTGGAATTGTTAATAAATCTCTTAATTTCTGATTCCCAATGTGAATTTCATTTTCAAAACTGCTCTTCATCTTATTTTTTTGCAGGTCTAGGGCCCTTCCCTAGTTATCATTTAGCAAAAAAAAGACAAAATATATTGGACAACTAGTTATTGTGGCTATCATTTATATTGAGTGGGTGAGACTCAAAGCTTGAATGTTAATTCACACTTATTACAACACCTGAGTTCAAAGTTAAGCTTAGTAGGACATCTAAAACTAATAATCAAACAACTATTTTTTAAAACAAAAGGAAAAAGATTCAATTGTTAAGCCACACTAATTAGGACAATTGAGTTGACAATTTGGCTGCCTGGAGATGTCAAGTATGCTCTAACTGGAATACAAATAATCAAATTGCTGGCTCTCTCTAACAAATAGTCTAAATGGAAGCTGATATAAAAACCCTATATTTTAGTAGGAATTCAATTCAAATACTTGACTAACATTGCTACATTCTGATAGGACTTTTACCGAGTGGAACCATGGAGGGAGGAGAGAGGAACACAGGAATGGGGACTACTGCAGTTTTCTCAGCAGGTACTAAAAAGAAAAAATAGGCGTGTTTTGCAGGAAAATTGCCATGTGGTGCATTGAATTTTCTGTTTTACTGCAATAATTTTTTAATCTGAAAAAATTACTACCACTAAATGTTTCCAAATAAAATGAGCAAAAAAAGTTTAAATAACATGTAGCTGCCAGTTGGCAAGAAAAAGTCCTAAAACCTCAAATTCTCAGCCCTAACCTGCCTGAAATCCTCTTACTGAGCAGTGGCTGCTGTGCATTTCGAAGAAAAGATTCTATTCTTTTTGCAACTTTTATATTAAACGGGTTGCATGGACCACCTCGAGGGAAAAAAACAGCAGTGGAGGCCCCTCCATGGGACCCCTGCCTAAGTTTGAGAGAATGCAGAAAGAAACCAAACCAGGTGGTAAAATGAGGACTAAATAATATAACATCCATATCTAATGGGTTGGGCTTAAGTGTTAAAGATTGGGGCTTTCATTGTGGAGCCCTGGGTTCAAATATCTAGGAAACATATTAAGTTTGCAAATTCTCAGGTGACATCTTAACTGTTGAAATCCGCTAATATACCACATCTAACGTCCATGTCAAACGGGGTGAGCTCATGTGGTGATCAGTGAGGCTTCCACAGTGGAGCCCCAAGTGCAAATATCTAATACCCATGTCAAGTTGTCAAATCTTTAGGAGACAAGCTAAGTGTTCAAATCATTAAAAAAGGTCTTCACTATCGAAACTGGATAAAAACGCCACTTCCAATGTCCATCAATGGGGTGCGCCCTAGGCTCAAATCCCTAGGGAAAATGTTAAGTGTTCAAATCTGCAAGAGACATCTTAAGCATTCAAATTGGGTAAAATACTGCATCGAACTCTGAGTATTATCAGAGCCCCGAGTTCAAGCCCTTGAGAAAAATGTTGTGTAAAACTCTTCCAGACACATATGAAGTGTTCAAATTGGGTAATATACAGCATCCAATTCTGCTTTGGCATACCCCCAATAGATGAGGACAGATGTGAAGAGATACCCCTTGATTGTGGCATCTAAACTGGGAAAATTTACTAATAGAAAAAATAATAAACTGTGACCATTATCAAGGAAATTTTGAAGGGTGGAAATTTTCTGTACGTATACAACAGTAGGTGAATATTTCCATCTTGAAAAATAAGTAGCATATGCATTGTGGGCTAATTTATAAGGAAAAATAAAAGATTTACTCAGAATATTTTAAAAAATTCAAGAATCGCATAGATTTGATACAAAAAATTATTGAATATTTTTTTCAATTTTATATTTATTTATCCAAATGGTGAAAAATAGCTCATAATACATATCATATCATTCCTTTTTCATATTATTTAAATCATTGGATCAAATAAGAAAATGGGCTTTGTTCTCCAAGCTTAGTTGGGAAACTTCTAGGACAAAAAGAATACAAGGGGGATGGAAAGCTTTATATTTGTTACAAAATAAATGCACAAATGCAAATTTATGAGATTGGAAAACCAAGAATACTTTGTTTGGGTTGCTTGTCATGCCGCTGATGCTCTACAAATGTGAAGTTTGGGGCAGTAATATGTCAGATTTTAAATGGAGAAAAGCAGAGAGAATTTAAAAACACCTAACAACAAGGAGCCTAAAAATTAAAACATTGATTCCGTATGATATTTTATTAGTGGAAACAAGTACTTTCCCATTGGAGGCATCAGCTATGATTCAGATGGTAGGTTACTTAAACAAGACAACAAGAACGGAGACTCATCAATGACCAATAATGATAGTGGAGGAAGAGTTACACATGAGAAAAAATACGTGGATGAAACAAATCAAAAAGTGGATGAGTAAATAGGGAATTAGCATGCAAGAGTGCCCAGACAACAATAAGGAAATAAAAAATGTACATAAGAAAAAAATTCAAAGTAACCATTTGGGCAAAGCAACTTGGACGGAAGAAAGACTATTTTGTCAAAAAAATTAATTCCACATGTGATCGTAACGAAAAAGCATACATAGGAGTAAAAAAAATTGGATAAAAATTCATAGTAGAAAAACCATCATCAATAAGAGAATGGGCATTTCACAAACCTACTTGGACAGCCCTTGTTTCAAGTGGTTGCTCTCCAACAAAGCACCCTTGTTACTGCTTTTGGTCCCATAAACTATTTGGTCCCATGAAAGTTCCTAAAATCTTTCATTTGTTCGTTCTGATTACAGAAAATGGGTGTTTTTCTGTTCTATGATTAGTTCATTTTTTTTAAGGATTCTTAAACTAGAGAAAATGGGTGTTGATATTCTATAATTAGTTCGTTTTTTTAATGGATTCTTAAATTAAGAAAGTGGATGTTGTTCTATTCCATGATTAGTTCATTTTTTTTAATGGATTCTCAAATTATAGTAACTTAAATTAAATTTCCGCAGCAATAATGAGAAATGTAGCATACCTGGTTGGCAAGCTTTCCAGTCTCTGTTAGTTCTAGATAAACATTCCTGAAAATAATAAATAATAACCACATTGTTCAATTTTATTTAAAACAAAACAAATCTAAAGGAATTCAATTTATTCTAGTTAACTTGATTGAATTTAGAAACCTGCAAGTTTAAATAGAGGTGTGCGCAGTCATTGAGTTGTTTCACGTTTTCATCCTCTTCTTCAACCTCGACACTGTGAGGAGGACGAACGGGCGAGGTTTTAGAAGTCTCCATTGTCAGGCTAAAACCCTTCTTACAAAGTTTTTATTCCAATTTGTATATGTATTGTATGATTATATTTGTTTGGAGAACAAATTAATCCATCGCTATTTTGTGTAGGGATTGTGACTCTTTTTATCAATTGGATTATATTATTTATATATAATTTATTTTAAAAATAATAATCAATGTTTTGGGTTATATTTTATGATTTATCATTAGAATAAATTTTTATGATTTATTGTAAACATAAATAAATGAATATTGTAGATGTAGAATTTTTATATGGATAAATTAAATGTAATATAAAGTAAGAAATCTCAAATAAGCATCACATTGAATATAATTAATATATTAAGATTACTTTAAATGTTTATTAAGACTAAATTGGTTTGTAGGTCCTAACAAAGTATATAGATAATATAATTTGTTTACATTTTCTTAGCAAAGTTGACACAAGAACATCTAAGGTCACGAATAATCCTGCATCAACAAAAAACACTTAGACAAAAAATAAGCACTTTACAATTTTGCTAGTAAAAAATAAACACTTAACAATTTTGCGCAATTCTTGATTTGTGCATAATTTCTTTTTGTTGTTTTACTCCACCTTTGCATGCACACCAAACCTTTATAATGTTTTGTGTGATCTTTATATGTGTGCATATGTTGTTTGTTCTTTTGCACAACTTTAATGGTGCTCATTAGTTTTGTTTATTGTTTGTAGTTGCTTGTGAAGCTTTGCGGGATTATGTTTTTAAGGTTTTTGTTTGGTTCAACAGTAGTTTAGAATATCCACACAAAATTGAGAGTTGATTTTTTGTGAGTTTTAGTGTGTAGGCTTGTAACATCTTATGCAAGATGGTGCACAACAATGTGAATATGAGGATCATTGTGCAAGGATTCTCTAATGCATCTTTTGACTATAAAATGTTGCAACTTCCACTAACTTATCTTGTGTGCAGTTTGTTTCAAGTGCATATCTTCTTGTAATGTGTTATGGATAAAGATTTATTGCATTTGTAAACCATTTGCATTTAATTCATTTAATCATGGAAGGTGGTTGATCTAAAAATGGTAGTTTATTCACATGCTCATTAAAACCCTGATTTATGGATACTTTAATGACTTTCTCAACCTCCTATTTTTATATGTGAAAATTAACTTAAAGAATTAAAATTCAATATTTACAATATTGAAATTAAAAATATAGTACTAAAGAACAAAGACAATCCACAAACTGAGTTGATAATGGAGTTCACCCCAAATCAGGGTGCATCTTTGGATTTGTTCAAAGGCTACACCGGTCGATTAAATTGATGCAAAAATACCATTTTTTATATCAAATTCATCCAATAAGGGCTCTTGATGCACAAATAAGTGTTTGATATCCTCTAGGAAGTCTAGCTCTAGATCTGGTTATGGCTCTTTTGGACTATATGTTGCTTGTCTCTCCTGAATGAGAAGTTACACACGTTTGTTGTAATGTCTCTTACAAGTTTGTGCAATGGCTCTTGGCCTGCAGTTGCTACTCCAACAAGATAGACATACAAACTTGTTTTGTCTCCCAATAAGGGGCTAAAAGTTCCATGTAATGTCTCTAGGAGGTTTGTGCAATGAGTTCTTGGCCATCAATGTTCTGCTCATGTAATACCAAACATCTATAAACTTTTATTTTTCCTCTTATTCTCCTTTACAAGGGCTTAAAGCTTACAAGCATTCTTTTGTATTTTTAATTACAATATTAAGCCTTATATAGTGTTTTTAAGGCCCTTGATCTATGGGTTAAAGCCTTATCCCTTTTGTGTAGGGTCAAGGATTCAAATTCCCTTGGAAAATACCTCATATCCTTTGTTTTTAGCAAGAAGTATCAAAATTAAGGGATAAATACAAAGTCTTGCATTTGGTTTGCCAAATATGGTGTAGCTTGTTGTTGGGCCTTAAAATTAGTCCAAGAGAGGTGAGGTGGTCAAGCCCCACTCCAACTCCCATGCATTAGCTCGTGAGGAGGTTTTTTTGGCACTTTGGATAATGTTTTATCCTACTTTGGTGGGGATAACAATCAAGAGTTGTTTAATAGATAAACTTCATCTCTTGTAACTTGGTCATGAGACCATGTATTACGTGGAACTTGCCTTGGAACTCATAGCACTTGCTAGAGCTTTGTGAATGTTACGTTGAAGGCAATTATTGGCCCACATGTTAGGCCGTACAAGTATAGCCAACTGATGATGTTAGCACAGTGTTATTTTTTTTTTGTTTGTTGCCACCTTCCATAGGCCATAAATTTTGCATATGATGTTCGTTTCACCCCGTTTAAATTACGTTAAAAAGCTCTTAATGATATCTTAGAGGTGCAGATAGTTTTGGAAATATTTAAGACCATATAATTTGGTCGCTAATGGACATACTCCTAGATCACTCCCCACTAAAAAGCTTTTGGAGTACTAAAATCCTGATTCATTCCTTTTTATTCTATCAAGAACAACCTCTTCCTATAACTCATCAAGTAATTCAGGGGTAAAATTAATAGAAGGAATTATTCTCACCTTGATTCATGATCATAGGAGGCTAACTTTGTTTCTCTCTCTTGGAGGTTGACTATCCAAACTGATACCTACAAACCCAAGTTACAAAGAGAGTTCATAACTCCCTCCCATCTTTACCAAATGACCTTCTTTACTCTTGGTATTTGGTCTTATTCTCAGCAGATTCTCTTAGCGACTTCAATGCATTGCTTGTAGGCTAGAATGAAGCTCTCCTATTAAGAGATGATTTTTGCATTCTCCTTGTTGTTAACATTCTCAATAAGGGAAAATTGCATTGCATAACAAGTAAGTGGTGTTATAATAGGTCACCACTTATGCATTTTTTCGTTCTTGGGGTCTTAAAATTGAATGTAACATATGTGGATTGTAAACACAATTCCATTTACAAACATTGCCCAAATTTGGGTCTTTACAAAATGTGCATATAAGAAATTACACATACATTGAAAGGACATATTTGAATGAAAGATAAAGGATGCCAACATACATCCATAAAACAACATTGCTCTTATTAAGTACTACTTGCCATGGAAGCATTTCTCATGTTGATGTCATGCCACTTCATCTTCCTCTTGGAAGAACAATTTGGCTTATGTGCATACTATAAGATGCCCATCAACATGTCTCTTAACTGTTGTTATACCCCAAAATTTGATTTAAAGAACCTCATTTTAGAGTTTTCTCTCAATGGAGTGCCTCTTTTCCCATCTTAACAAATTCTCTACGAAGTGGTAAGAAAAACATGTTAACATGAATGTGAACATGAACATGAGAATATAAAATAGAAAATGATACAACCTCTTATAATGGTTTACTCATAATGTGCGTCTCAACTTAGATGGTTGCTCCATATTTCACCTTCAATGGGTGATCTAACTCCATACTTAATCATACAAATGGTTAGTTTCCTTCATGCTTCTTCAACAATGGAAACCCAAAAATTGATTTGGAGGTGTTACATAAGCATGCTAGACTAAGATATGTAAATATGATATCTATGAAACCAAATAATCTCGTATCGATCCAATCTAGTGGATGCTTCTCTTTTTCTCCCTATTGATGGGATATTCTATGGATAGGTGGGCTTCTTCATGGGTTGATTCTTAGATTTTTGGTGCTTGACCAACTTTTTCATATGCTACATATTGCTTTGTAGGGGTTTGATCAACCTCATTGCTTGTAGGTGCTTGCACAACTTCATTCTTGCTAGTATTTAGATGAAGTTATGGATGAAGTTTACGACACTTGTCAACCCAATAGTCATTCATATTATAATGAGGGCAATAATTTTGGGCAAGAGTTTTCTCTCAATGGAGTGCCTCTTTTCCCATCTTACCAAAGTCTCTACAAAGTGGTAAGAAAAACACATTAACATGAATGTGAACATGAACATGAGAATACAAAACAAAAAATGATATAACCTCTTATAATGGATTACTCATAATGTGCTTCTCAACTTGGATGGTTGCTCCATATTTCACCTTTAATAGGTGATCTACCTCCATACTTGATCATACAAATGATTAGTTTTCTTCATGCTTATTCAACAATGGAAACCCAAAAATTGATTTGGAGGTGTTACATAAGCATGCTAAACTAAGATATGCAAATATGATATCTATGAAACTAAATAATAATCTCATACTGATCCAATCTGGTGGATGCTTCTCTTTTTCTCCCTATTCATGGGATATTCTATGGATAGGTGGGCTTCTTCATGGGTTGATTCTTAGATTGTTGGTGTTTGACCAACTCTTTCATACGCTACCTATTGCTTTGTAGGGGTTTGATCAACCTCATTGTTTGTAGGTGCTTGCACAACTTCATTCTTGCTAGTATTTGGATGAATTTATGGATGAAGTTTATGACACTTGTCAACCCAATAGTCACTCATATTACAATGAGGGCAATAATTTTTGCTCATTTTCTTGGATAATGATGCCTTCTTACCATTTTCCACATTTTGACTTGGACAGTGGTCTTTACAAATTGTCTCCTTCTTTTTAAAGGACATAGACTTTTTTAGGATGGACTTTTTCTTCCAACAAATGGCCACACAATGGTTATGTATTCCATAAAAGGAACATGGATATGAATACCAAAACTTTTGTGTTAGAGAGCCATTATTCTCATAATTGAAGTAAATGATGGAATACTTATTCTTTCCATAACTTTTAAGGTTGTCTTTTGTGCAAGTCTGATGAGGGGAAAATGTGTTACCTCCTCCTTTGGAATTTTCATATCTCTTTTTAGATGCTTTGTATTCTTTTTGGATGCTTTTCCAATGATTGAAAGGCTATCCTTTTCTTGACTCCAACTTGCACTCACACTCACCATCATTTAGTGATAGTGTGCCTTCTCCTTACAGGGGTTATTTTTGAAGAAGTAAGGGCTTGGGCTCTTTAATTTTTAAATCTTGTCTTGCTTCAACTATCTTGGAGCATTCTCCAACTTCTTTGCCATTAACATATCCCAAACCTACATAGTGATGTATTTCCTTAACTGCGTATACTTCAATCATGGTTTATGCATTTATGGTAGAAGATGGTCTCCTTTGCATGGTAGACTCTTTTTTATTCTCCACTTCTTCACCATTTTGGAACTTTGCCAAAATCTCTTTCTTGGCTTGCAACTCAAGTTGTAACTCTTGAATGACTCTTATGAGACATTCTCCTTAGAGCATCACTCGATCTTACAGCTCTTATATCTCATCTTTCAAAGGCTATAATCTTTATCTAAATGTATATTTTTTCTCCTAAATCTATCAGTTTATGCTTTCAAGCTGTTAAAACTTTCTCTCTTTAGAGCTTTGCCCATGGTTGTACTTTTACAACCAATAAACTTGCACTTCCAAACTACAAATTACACAAATGGAAGAATACTAACATAGGCAAAAAATTGTCAGCAAACCTTTTGGAAAATCCCTTTGATACCAAAAATGGTAGTTTATGTATGCACTCACTAAAAACTAGTTTTTGGATGCTTTAATGACTTTCTCAATTTCTCATCTTTTTACGTGAAAAATAGCTTAAATGATTAAAATTAAGTATTTAAAAATAAAAAATAAAAAGTGAGTACTAAAGAACAAAGACAATCCATAAACTAAGTTGATAATAGAGTTTACCCAAAATCATGTTACATCTTCGAGTCCACTCAAAGGTTGAACTGATTGATTAAAATGATGAAAAAATATCATTTCTTACATCAAATTCTCTCTATAAGCGCTCTTGATGTGCAAACAATTGTTTGGTGTCTTTTAGGAAGTTTGGCTCTAGCTCTTTTAAACTATCTCTTGCTTGTCTCTCCCAAATGAGGGGTTACATAAGTTCGCTTTAATATCTCTCACAAATCTGTGTAATGGATTTTGGCCTGTAATTGCTACTCTAACAAGATAAACATACAAACTTGCTTTATCTCCAAATAAGGGGATAAAAGTTCCATGTAATATCTTTAAGAGGTTTGTGTAATGAGCTCTTGGCCTTCAATGTTCTACTTCTATAATATCAGACGTAAAAACTTTGATTTTTCCTCTTGTTATCCTTTACAAGGGTTTAAAGCTTACAAGCTTTATTATATGTTTTTAATTATAATATTGAGCCTGTTAAAGTGTTTCCAAAGCCCTTAATTTATGGGTTAAAGCCTTATCCCTTTTACACATGGTTAGGGATTCAAATACCCTTGGAAATGCTTCATATTCTTTGTTTTTAGCAAGAAATCTCAAAATTAAGGGATAAATACAACGTCTTGCATTTAGTTTTCCAAATATGGCATAGCTTATTGTTGGGCCTTAAAATAGGCCAAGTGAGGTAAGGGGATCGAGCCCCACTCCAAATCCTATGCATTAGCTCATGAGGAGGCTTTTTTGGTGCTTTAGATAATGTTTTATCCCACTTTGGTGTGGATAATAATCAAAATTTGTTTAAGAGATAAACTTCATCCTTGGCAACTTGGTCATAAGACTATGTATTATGTGGAGCTTGCCTTGGAACTCGCAACACTTTGTGGAGCTTTGTGAATGCCACATTGAAGGCTATGATTGGTCCATGTGTTAATGTACAGGTCCAGTCAGTTGATGATGTCAGCACTATGTTAATTTGTTCCCTATTTGTTGCCACCTTTAACAGGACATAACTTTTGCATATGATGTTTGTTTGGCCCCGTTCAAATTATGTTGGAAAGCTCTCAATGAGCTCTTCGATGTGCATATAATTTTGGGAAGATTTGAGACCATATAATTTGGTTGCTAATGGAGATGCTCTTAGATCATTTGTTTCAGATTCATTTGATGCCACTTATGATGTATTATTTTGTGATTCCTTATGTTGTGATGTGTCATGGTGCAATGTGATTGTGTTGAACATTTAATATTTATGATGCATTGTGATGTGTTATAAAAATTTAATGTTTGTAATGGGTTTTTGAGATAAATATTGTAAGTAGGTGGGCCTCGTGCATATATAAAAAATCTCATTCACCTAAGCGATATAATCAAAGAATTTAAGCATCATAGATCATAGTGAGCATCTAAGGAATAACTAAACTTGCAAAGACAGGTAGTTAACAAGTAGAGATTTGGTGATTTGATGTAGCACTTGACCCATTTATGCTAGAATGTGATAATCAAGATTGATTTTTTCTAAATTTGGCCACCAATGGCTTCTTATCTAACCTTAGACCAATTCTTACCAACCATTGACCATTTAGCCTCAAATTTTTTAAATGTATCAAATTTGGCTTTATAACCATGCAATAAATCAATTTGGTCTATTAATCAATTAAATTGAATAAATGCACCATCATTGAATTCAAAACCATTCAAAAGCCTAAAAATTATTAATTACCATGTTAAATCAAATGAAATCCTAATCAATTCCTAATTGAATTAATCTATGAGCAATTAAATCAATTATCAAAAAGAAAATTTAAATATCAAAAGCATCTTAAAAGTTAATCATTACCTTTTCTGAATTGTCACTTTTGAAAAATATCTAAAGAATTTTTTAGGAATATGCTAAATTAAACTAAGGTTAATAAACTCAATCAAAGTTTCAATTTAACTCATTCTAAGTGATTTTGAAGCCTATAAATACAAGCCTAGAGCTCTTCATTTAGAGAGCTTGAAACATAGTAGAGTTATAATGTTGGAGTTGATCCAAAAATAATATGCATAGTATTATAATGCCAAAATCAAGCCAAGTATGATGCCAAGAAGGGATGGAGATAGCCAAACCCCATTGATGAATACTTTTTGAGCACAACCTGAGCAAGCCAATGAAGAAATCATTTGAAGCTCTCAAGGAAGGTAAAGATTGTTGTTCTTTACATTTTAGTTGGGTTTTCAATTATTATTATTTTATTAAACTCCCTTTGAGATATAGGCCTAGAGATGTTAGTATGTTAGTGTGTTGATTTCATAGTTTTATGGACTAACATTTGTTTGAACCTTCTCTCTTTATCAAATTCCTTGATCATAAATGACATGTTTGATGGGACATGATTATGCACCTCACATATTTGAACAAAAATAGCTATTATTTTTAATCTATTTTTTTTCTACATTTTTGATAGGTTGTTATTACTAATTTCATATTAATTCTCTCAAAATTTCATTAAAATCTGATTTGTAGTTTAGAAGTTATGACTCTTTTAGTGAACGTCACTTTTTATTTTTTATTTTTTTGGTAAAAATGGCTAGTACATAGCTAATTTTTTTTTTGACCCGATTTTTTGCAGAGAAGTGCATATTGGAGTTATTAATAATATGTATAAATTTAGTGACAAAATAATTTATATTTTAAAACTTATGGTTAAAATACTAACTACATGTTTTTATGTTTTATTTGTTCGATTTTATTTGTTTTAACCTTCTAACTTGTTGTTTGCATGTTTCATAGGTTTAGTTTTTTGTTTTTTTTTTAGATTTATTGAGATTTTTTCTAACCTTTGCCTAACCTAACATGTTTACTTTCTTGAGGTTTTGTTTTTGGGTCGATAGATTTTGCCCTTCAAGGTTGCTTGTCTCATTTGTTAAATAAGCTTCAAGGCTAAACAAAGTGCCAACCTTTTTCCTACAGGACCCATTTGAAAAATCCTCAAAAAAAAGTTAATTAATTCTTTCACACTTATTTTGGGATGTTTTAAAATGAATTAGTCATTTCATTTTGGCTTTAAAAATAAAGTTTTACATGTTTGTGTTAAATGTTTTGATTGTTTTTTCAAAGTTCACAACATAAAGCCAAGGGGCTAAAGAACATCACCACACATTTTGTTTAGTGCTTTAAAAGTGTTTTTTTTTTAAAAAAAAAATTATTATCATTGTTTGTCTAGATTATATTTATTTGAGAAACTAAAGAGTTGTGTGTGTATGCTTTCCCATCCATCCCCCTTAGAGAAATTTTGATATCAAAAGCACCAACTTCATTGTAAAGTGCTTTAGTCCAAAAGCATAAAAGAGAAATTTTCAAGGCTCTCCCCAAGACCCACATGGTTTAGGTGATCTAGAAACAACTTTTAAATATATTTTACTTTGTCTTTTACTTTCATTGCATTTTGGCTTGTGAGGGGGACTTTATTACCTCCCACAAGTTCTTTAAAGAAGTTTTAACCCGAGGTTTCACCACCTGGCATCACCTTAAACTGCTCTTCGCGGGGGGGGGGGGGGGGGGGGGAGAGCGGCGAGGCCAGGGCAGTATATAAATTGAAATCACCCCATTGGGATTGGAGGTTTGAAAGTTTACAACTTCTCATAGTGCTAGGGCTAAGTTTGGGACATATGAGCACATTGGACATCACACTACACTGAGAAAATGATGGATGTAGTGGTTGTAAAAAAATAGAAGACTTTTTTACAAGACAAATGTCATAGATCCAATTGACATGTTGATTCTTTTGCATTTTGACATAAAAGTCTTGTGCATATGATCCATCTAGAATGATCAAAAACTAATTATTTTAGTTAACCTCACTTTGCAATACCTTGTCAGTTGAAGATTTAAGATGATTAGATAGTTAATTTATCTTTGTCTTCGATTACTTAGTTTTTGTGTGGAGTCAAAACTTGGTGTTAAAAAAAAATATATAACCAAACACATTATCCTCAAATTTCTTTGAACAAGGAGGCATTATGCTACCCAAGTAAGAACATCTTTTTCCTTTTTCAAAATCTTCATACACTTTGTGTCATATCTTCTAATTTTGGCATAGTTATGCTACCCATTTGGGTCTAGATCTTTTGCCACATTTTGTTTATGTCCCTCATTGATAGTTTAAATTCAAAATTGGACTCTTCCAAGTTTTAAAGGTTTATGTGTTAAATTGGGTTTGCCACTTTGCACTTGACTTGTTTTAACTTGAGTTCAATTGCTAATGAATTAAGGTTCTTTTTTAGACTCAACATCATTATCATCATTGGGTAAGACTCAAGTCATCTTACGTATCACTCACGCTTTGAGTCTTAGACCACCTTTTGTACTAACCATCCTATTTCACCTTTTGTCCTAGGTCTATTTGATAACACACTTTTGCCTTAGAGATTTGTCAAACTTTGTGTGTGTGTATCATTTGAGTTAAGGAGGGTAGTGTTACAATACCAAAATTGTGTTGAAACCTTTTCTCCTTAGAGTCTTGAAACAAGAATTTACCATACCTTTTGAGCATTTTAGCATGGTTACACTACTAAAATTATTTTGAAACTTGTTTCATAGGCCTATTTGCATAGAGTCTAAGTTATTTCAAAATTATAACCATTTTTATTTTTCTTTGAAAGCCTTTGTTTAGCATGATTATGTCATTCACCTTTGTCTAGCTTATCAGTCAAAAGAATTTGGTTTGTGCCATTATTTGGGAAAAAATAAACTATCTCCAAGTGCCTTTTGTTTCATACCCGTACTTATCGATCAAGTTTATGTCTAAGAGTCAAATGCCCAATTTTTGTTAAAAGTGTTTCAAATCTATTAAATTAAATATCTCATCTTTTAAAGTCTAACTTTTGACGTTGTTTGGAAAAAATTCCTAGCACATACTTTATTTGAGCCTAGCTTTTGATGTTGTTTTTGGCCAAAAGACCTAGCAAATTTTATTTTTCCTAGATTAGATTGATTTGAAACACTTTGACCTAGAATTTGGCATTTTGATTTTCAGTCCATCTACTTAACCTCTTTGTGTGAGATGTGTAACATTAGATACTTGAAGTTAGATTGTTTTATCATAGGTCATTACATCAATCTTTTTTTATAGACATATCCATCCTTCTGACCAAGTTAGACCAAGTCTGAACCTCTTTTTAGACATCATTTTTTCAAAGTTTGTAAAACACTATTCCTTTTTGTCACAAAAACTTTACTATGGATCCCAAGATGTATTCCTACACTAGTAGTGTCCTCATGCACAATCTAGAAGTTAGTAATGTGGTCTCACAAGAAGAAATGGTTTAAGACCCTTATGCAAACAATATTGCTTATGAGATGGATTTTTATCCATCTTATAACATTGAAGCAGGGGCATATAGCCAAGATCCATTGGCTCATTATTTGGTAAACATGCCTCCTTACTCGAAATAGGATCATGAACAAATAAAGCAATATTTAGCCTCAGTACCTATAGTTGAAGAACCAGTTCCTCAATAACTATACTATGTTATTGCACCATCCACGTATGATCCTTATCTCTTTGTATGTCACTTGTTACTAAAAAAGGATGAAATTTTGGTTAGAGCTATATAATTAGTGGCCAATATTCCAACAAACTTCCCCGATGAAAATTTTCCAAGTCTAGTAAGAATGCCTCACAACATACTATATAGTTAACAAGCTTCTTCTAGCAATCTTTTAGCTCTAGCTCCAATGGCATATCAAGACCCTAGTATGCTTGTCAAAGGAAAGGACCTCATAGAGGATCACTTTATACAAATATACACAACATACCAAACTTACTTAAACATAGCACATAATTTTAATCAGATGACCATGTCAAATAGGCCTCTCATAGATTTAGTTCCTTCAACATGAGTGTTAATAGAATTGACTGGTCAAGATAATTAAGGTATAGAATCATTTACACCACACACATTGATCAATAATTTTTTTCATATGCCAATCATTGAATATGTGTTTTTTGCTTCTATGTAGAGTACTGAGCAAAACATAGTGGACAATGGGCAAGCGATATCCAATCCAAACCAAAGTGGTGTAAGTACACAAAAAACTAGTCCACAAATAAGTGTACCTTTAGTTAACACCATGAGTGGTTCTCCAAATTAAGGAGTAAGAGTTTTTGCATCTCAACCTCAACCAAATTTTACCACTAATCCTCAACCAGTTGTTTCTTTAAGTGCTCAACCAACAAGATTAGGTAGTCAGCCAATAACCAATGACATGCCTCAACAACAAAATGTGGTGAATCTTACTCCTCCCCAATAGGTAATGAGTGGTATTCCACAAAAATAGGCACAATTGAATAAACCAACACAATCGAGGCAAAACATATTGCCCCCTCAACAAGGGTAAACCAATGTTCCACCTCTCTAGGTAGCAATGAACATACCTCTTTCCACGTAGACCAATATACCAATTCAAAGACAAATGATGTCAAATCAATAGTGTATGACTATTGGTTAGTAACAAATGTCAAATCTCCAATATGCATCCATTTCCCAACTGAGATTCGTGTAATAAAAAGGTTCCAATGTTTCTCAAGTATTGATTAGGCAACCCTTGTATTTTATGCATAACATGCCACTAGTTCAAATATAGGGTCTTAGTTCATAATGACCCCCTCAATAGGCATAATACAACCATATCCATCCATCCCAACATGTAAATCCTAAAAATCAAGCCTACATATCTAACCCTAACTAGAATATTGCACAATCACAAATGCGATTTCAATAATTGCATTCTAGTCCACATATGCATATTCTTGGTCCATTTCCCAACCAAACCAACATACCCCAGTAAATACCTCCATCATACCCTGGTCAAATTGCTTCACTTATGATCACTCAACCATCTAATCAGGTCAATATTCCACCTCAAAACAATGTTCCCTCTAGTTTCCTATCCCAAGAACTACAACAGATGAAGGATGTAATTGCTACCATCCAAGTTGGGAAACAAACCAAAAAATTTAAGTTGGATGATGTGTGATCTTATCCATTTAACATGGATTACTTGTAGATACCATTTCCTCCAGGGTATGAACCACTAAAATTTGACAAATACAAGGGGAAAGGTAACTCCAAAGCTCATTTGATTGAGTTCTTTATTGCATGTCAACTAGTGGCATATAATGACATACACCTTTTGTTATTGTTCTTAATGGGTCTAGCAAGACAAGCCTTGGAGTGGTTTTTAAAGTTACCTAAAAATTCAATATCATATTTTGATGATCTTTCAGATAAGTTTGTACAACATTTCTCATACAATCTTGAGCATGAGATTTCATTGGTCAATTTGACGTAAGCTAAGCAAAAGTCTGGTGAAATTTTTGCATGTTATCTACAACGATGAAGATCTCTTGCAAGTTCATTCACACATAGTTTACTAGATAAACAATTAGCCATTGTGTTTACCAAAAAATTGCACAGTGAGATATCTTATCGTCTAGAACTATAGTGTGCATATACCTTTAAAGAGATCATTGGCAAAGGTTTGTTGATCGAGTGAGCCCTTATTAATAAAGGGATCATCAAGTGTTCTTCATCAAATCAAAATCAAGCTACCAATCAAGGAAATGGCCAAAACCAACATCAAGTTCAAACACTAGTGTCACAATTAGCATAGACCAATAACAATGATAAACCAAAGCAATTCGACCACAACAAGAATGTTATGGGAAATAGAGTAATTGAGTCACATCATGTACAAATAGTGAAAACACCATCTACTCAACCCATGCAACATATGCAAATTACACCTAGCCCACAACCTTTTTAGTAAATGCAGCAAGTGCAACATCCCAAGCCCGCACAACAAATATAGTAGCCTTTGCCATTGTAAACCCCTCCTCCAAGGAGAATAATGCTTACTCATCATATTTTTAGTGACCTTGGAGAACCTATTGAATTTGTATTTCATAATCTCACTACCACTAATATGATTAGCTTGCCTATACCAAAACACTATCATGAAGGCATTCCTTATCCTAATTAGTACCACCAAAATGAATTATGTGATTATCATCGGGTTAATGGACATAATTTATGACATTGTGTGCAAATCAAACATTTGATTCAAAATATGTTGGATAATGGGGAAATAACATTGGGTGGTGGTGCTTCCACTTCCAATCAAAACCTTGGAATATTTCAAAACCCTTTTCCACAGCATAATAACCAACAACAATAACAATAATAATAATAATAATGACTAGTGCAATACCAATAATAACAGTTTTAAAAACCAAGGCCGAACCAATAGAATCAACCAAATCACCAATAATAGAACTAATAGCATTTGAACAATTGATAAAACTAAGGTCAAAATGATAATAACCAATAGACCTACCATGCAATTGTACATGACTACAACAGGGTTGTAGGTCATATTGCAAGAGGTTGCGTTAACACAATCTCTATCAATCCATGACCAAATACCAATCAATCAAGACCTTTGATAAACAATGCCAATCCACCAACTCACATTGATAATCCTTCCTTGACTTGGGATCACATACATACATACCATCAACTAGGGATTACTAATTTTGGACCCTATACTGATAACTCGTCATTGCCTCATGACCATGCACAAATGCACTAGCAATTGAGACTTATCTTGTTAGGTCCCCCACCATCATCATCATTTGTTAGCAATTATGGTCTTGTATCTAATATCGATTGTGTAATCACAACTTAGAGGTCTAAGATTACCATCCCAGGCCCACATCCATCTACCACTTTGTCCATCACCCAACCAACCATTGTACCTCAGAACAAGCCATTTAACATTGACCAAGAAAATAAGTTTGAAATTATGGAACAATTACAAAATATGCTAGCACAGATCTCCATTTTAGATTTGTTACATATATCAACAATCCATAAAAACATCCTAAATGATTTCCTTAGCCAATCCACTGTTCCAATTGACATATCACTTGATAGATTCTAAGATTTGGTTGGACACCTAGATCTAGCCCAACAAGTCACTTTCAACTAAAGTGATATGTAATCCCTTGGCCCATTGCATAATAACCCCTTGTACATTAAAGTTTGTATAAAGTGACACAAAGTAAAACATGTCCTTATAAACAATGGACGAGGTCTAAACATAGTGTCTCTAAAGTTCATCAAGCTTCTTGGGTACACAATGGTATATCTTCAAATAAAAATGATAACCATCAAAGCCTATGATAATGAAAAATGAGAATCATAAGGCACCATCTATCTACCAGTTATCCTTGGGCCCTTAACCCATGTTATAGTTTGCCATGTGCTAAATCTCGATATTTCATACAATATGCTTTTGGGTAGACCTTGGTTACATGAAATTCATTATGTCCCATCAACATTGTACCAATGTATCAAGTTCTACCACTTAGGAATGGAAGTTTGTATACCAAGAGATTTGCATCCCTATAAGCATTGCATACACCTAGAGACCGATCTCAAGAGCATTAACTATATTTTCAACATGAATCTAGTGGCCAAAAAGGATAAGGGAAAGGTAATATTCCTTGATTTGTTAGAGAACAATTATATTGATTCTAATACCCTTGATTCCCTTTCCCACATGCCACCTCTTGAAATATCCAATCATTATACCATTTCAGCTAATGGCCCATGAGAGTATTTGACCCAAAATACCTTTCACATTACAAACCTTCCATAGAACTCAAAGTCCTTTGGAAGACCTAAAGCCAAGACACTTCATCTAGAATGGCAACAAAAAGGCAAAGATAAAAAGTATAGCCCAGGACCCATCACATTATATCAACATCTAGCCTAAAATAGGTCCCTCTTGAAGGAGATGAATCATGGTCGTACAATGACAAACAAGCCAATTGCTATGAGAATGCAAAGTATCCTATTCCTAATAAGATCATGAAGAATTAGGACTATGAAGGAGGTGGCCTCAAATAAAATCAACAAGGAACACTTGAGCCAATTTTTATGACTAGATACAAAAGGCCCTATGGACTTAGATTTAAATTGTCTAGGGGTGACCCAATGTATCTTAATCATGTTCCATCATAATCGAGTAGTGATGATGATGACAGTAACAAAGCAGAGTCTGATCATAGCCTTTTTTATGACTTAGTAGAGACCAACCTATTTAACCCTCATTTTGTTTGTACTCTTAGACCATTCTTTCATCACAACCCACTACCATTGTATTATCCCTACCTGATAGATTGGGTCCAACAATAATCTAATGTGTTGATTGATGAGTTTCAAAATGATGAGGCTTTCTGTGATTTTTTGGTCTTTAAAGACAATGTTGTGTTAGGGGACCATAAATAAGGATTCTCAATCAAGTTGGATCCTGAGGCCTATTTTGGAGAGTGGGTGAACACCCTTAGCCAAAATCAAATAAATAAAACATTGAGGTCTAAAAGTGAAAACCTCTTTGAGGCACTTTCTAACCAGAGAAAAAGTAAAGAAAAAGGCCAGTCTAGTGTGAAAACCTATTTCAGGTGTCATTAGATGGGGCTATTCAACCTTCTTCAAACATAGATCAAGAGACCACCAATGATGAACTTGTATGTGAGTCTGAGTTCAATTTTGAAGAACAACAAGCTTTTGATTAAATCATTCAAGATTTTCCAATAGTCTTTGTTATGTGGCCATTCTCCCATTGGGAGATTCTGATTCATCATGCCTAGGAGAGCTCAAAGAACAAGTCCTAATAGAGGAATATAATATTGCCAATCAATTCAAATCATTGCCCATTATCCTTGAAGACGATTCAACCCTTCTAGTGGAGGATACAACAAAGGTGAATATTCGGTCCCCATATGACCTAAAGTGGATCAAGCTAGGTGCATCCCTTACTAAGGAGTGTGAAGTATTTACAACCCTTTTGAGGGAATATTTTGACATATTTACATGGGCATATGCTGACATGTCAGGTTTGGACCTTGCCTTGGTTATGCACCACCTTGTAGTAAATCTTGATGCCAAACTAGTAAAACAAAAGCTTTGTAAGATGCATCCTCACATTGTTGTATTAATGAATAAAGAGTTGGAAAAACTCTTGGAAGCAAGATGTATTCGATCGATAAACTATTCAAAGTGGATCTCCAATGTTGTGCTAGTTCAAAAAATCTTGAAGGAATCATAGTTTGTATTGATTTCCATGATATAAACAAAGCTTGTTCCAAGGATGATTTTTCATTGCCAAACATTGACATGATAGTTGACTCTACAATGGGTTACGAAATGATTTTATTAATAGATGAATTTTTAGGGTACAACCAAATCAGGATAGCACTAGAAGACCAACACAAAACAATGTTCACTACTCTGTGGGAACATTTTTTTATTAGGTTATGTTGTTTGGTCTTAAAAATGTAGGGGCCACCTATCAAAGATCCATGACTGCCATATTTCATGATATGATACATGACATTGTTGAAGACTGTGTTGATGACAATCTTAGCAAATCAAAGACCAGGGCCGATCACCTAACAGTGCTATGCAAAATATTTGAAAGACTACGTGAGTACAAAGTTAGACTCAATCCTAAGAAGTGTATCTTTAGAGTCACATCAATAAAATTACAAGGCTTTATTATGTCTTGTTGAGGCATTAAATTCGATCGAACTAAACTCTAAGCCATAACAAAGATGCCACCACTGACTAATTTGAAAAAGCTCCATAGTTTGCAAGGCAAGATCCAATCTATCTAATCTTTCATATCATAGTCAGATAAAAAATGCCATCCTTTTATGCATCTTATAAAGAAGAGAGTCACATTTCATTGGGATGATCACTACTAGACAACTTTTCAATAGCTAAAGGACTATCTAGCAAATCCACCTATTTTGTTGCCTCCTATGCCAAAAAAGCCATTTTTATTGTATTTATCAACTATTAATAATGCCCTAGGGGCACTTTTGGATCAACATGATGTTAATGCAAAATAACATGTTGTGTATTACTTAAGTCATACACTGATTGTGTATGAACATAATTGTACACCCATAAAAAAAACCTATTTAACCATGGTCTTCATAGTTCAGAAATTGCACCATTACATGTTAAACAATAAGACCATGGTTATTTCAAAAGTAGATTTGCTCAAGTATCCACTATCTAAAATAGCTTTACAAGGTCTCATGGCCAAGTGGATCATGATTCTAAATGATTTTGACATTGAATACATCAACCAAAAAGCCATTAAGGGGCAAGTCCTTACAGATTAGCTTACTAAAGCACCCCTTGCTGATACAGAGCCACTCACATTCCAATTTCTTGATGAATCCATAATGACTATTATTGACACACCTCTTGGGGATTAACATTGGAAGCTACATTTTTATGTATCATTTACTGCACATGGATTGGGGTTAGGCCTTTTGTTTATTACACCACAGGGAGATCTAATTCCTAAATAATTTAGGATTAGCTTTCCTTGTACCAACAACATGGCCGAATATGAAGCACTTGTTACAGGACTTTGACAAGCAATACAATGGAACATATCTCATCTCAAGGTTTATGGTAATTCTCAATGAATCATCAATCAGGTTACAGACCACTTTCAGATCAAAGATGACAAGTTGGTTCTATATGAGGCCATGGTCGACACTCTCAAACAATATATTGTCAACATTTAGTTTGAACATATACCAAGGGAAAGTAACAAAATCAAAGATTCTATGGTTACTATTAGATCTTCGATTCACCAAACAAACATGGCTAAAAAAATCAATTTCTCATTAAGAATTTGTTAGCGCCAACTCATGCACTTTCAATTGTCACATTGATTTGTGATATTGTTGGTCCTAGCTCTATCTGGTACTCAAAGCTTTAAAACTACCTCCACGACCAAATTATACCACCTAATCTATCTCAAAATTAATCCAAAGCCTTCATTGATCAAACCACTCATTATACCTTACTCAGATCAACCTTTTATCATCATAGTTTTGATGGAACTTTGCTTCATTGTTTAACTTTGATAGAATCTACACTAACATTACAGGAAGTTCAAAAAAGAGTATGTGGAACCCACACCAGTAGGGCAATCTTATCCAAAAATCTCTTGTGTACTGGTTATTATTAGCCCACGATGGATGAAAATGCAACTGCTTATGTAAAGAAGTGTGACAAGTGTCAATAACATGCCAATCTGATTCATGCCCTAACCAAGACTCTGAAACCAATGTTGACACCATGGCCATTTTATATATGGGGCCTCAACCTCATTAGGAAAATAAATCCCACCTCATCTCATCAGCATAAATATATATCCTTGTTGCCACCAAATATTTCACTAACTGGGTTGAAGCTATATCCCTCACGTGATTGGAAAACAAATTTTTAAGTTCATTTTTAACCATCTCATCTACCGTTATGGTATCCCCTTTGATTATATCTGATAATGGTGGATCATTCAAAAACAAGGATGTTGAAAAGCTATGTATCGAGTATAAAATCAAACAACATTTTTCCATGGCATATTACCCATAAGGTAATGGCCAAGTTGAAGCATCAAATAAAATAATTGTTAACATCCTAAATTTTTTTATCAATGATGCTAGTCATGATTGGCACCTTCAAATATTCCACACCCTTTGGGCATACCATACCAATTACCATACACCCACATGAGTCAATTCATATTTTCTTGTTTATGGTAATGAGGCCATTCTTCCCATTGAGGTTGAGTTGCCTTCTCTATGCATCTCTTTCAAGCGTGTCTTGGATGACAATGACTATCGTTTAGTGCACCTACAAGAGTTAGAACTACTTGATGAGAAGAAGCACATGACTGAACTCAACAATTTGCAAGCATATCATAACTGACTTTGAGGCCACTATAATCAATGCATGAAACATAGAGAATTTGAACTTGGTGATCTTATCCTCAAAGAGAACCAAAAGAATACCACAACTAAAAAGAAGCATAAAGGCAAGTTCAAACCCAATTTGGGTAGGTCCTTTCATCATTATGGCAAACTATGGAATAAGAGCATATAGGCTTGCCACATAAGACAAAAATGAACTTGATGAACTGATGAACATTATCCACCTCAAGTGGTACTATGCTTGAGTGACTTGGTGTATTGTCTATAAGGACCATTTCAAGATGTATTATTTTATTAATCTTCTTCTTTGTACTATACCATTTTACCATCCTATCATCTTATTATCCTATCATTACCCTATCACATATTATTATACCATACTTTTCCCATCAACCAAGTTGATTTCTCCCTCCCTACCTGACCCTATGACCTTAGTTCCATTCCATTTGGTTCCATTCACATTTTTAACAAAAGGATTTAGATTCAGTTTCAATAATTCTTTCAAGCATTCCAAACAGAGATAGTATTTTGGATCAATAAGATAGAAATTTGGTAGTTACATCCTTCATTTCTTGTTTCATTCTCTCTCATTATCTTGATACTAATTATAACCACCTATGGAAAAATTAGTATCATTGACTTATGCCATTGTATCACTAGTTATAACCGTCTATGGGCAAACTAGGGGAAACATTTATTTATCATGCCTTGACATACCAACTAGCCATTCTTATACCATACTATGTCATCATACCAATTGTGCCTATTTTGTTTGAATTAACTACTATCCTCATCAGATTCTTCCACTATAAAGTGGAACTACAGTGACTTCAGTTCCCATCCCAAGTTTATGTAGGTAGTGCTCGATATTCTTTGAGGCTAGCTCAGTCACCCTAAGCCATGTTCTCACCATTTTGTGAGCAACCTCAGCCATGCTCTCATTATGTTGTGATAAATGTAATCCATGTTCTCGCTATTTTATGAGTAACCTAAGCCATGCTCTCACCATTTTGCAAGCAACCTAAGCCATGTTCTCATCATTTTGTGAGTAACCTAAGCCTTACTTTCATCATTTTGCGAGCAACCTAAGCCATGCTCTCATCATTTTACAAGTAACTTAAGCCACACCCTCACCATTTTATGAGCATCTTAAGCCATGCTCTCGTCATTTTATGAGCATATTAAGCAACACTCACACCATTTTGTGAGATTGAACCCTTTAATATCTCATCATTCTCGATTGAGTTGAGATATTTAAAAATTCTAAAAATATTTGTTAAATCATTATAAAAAACCAAAAACATTGACCATTTTTTTGCCTTAAGGATTCTAGGAAAGCTTACTAAGTCACAAACAAATCACTTGTCACTTGGTTTCTCTATCCTTTTTGGCCTTTTATCCTACGCACTTGCTATTTTGTAAGACCATTCCTATTCTTCTATCACATCCATTCTATTTAGTTTTCATTAGTTATCATTTTCTTTTTATTTCTTGGGAGAACTACGTTTGGCATAAAATTTTTATTAGATATTACATCCATGGAACTATGTAGGCAACGTTCACTTGCCTAACGCATATGGAGACAACTCAGTCACCCACTTCCTTTTCTTCTTTTCCCCTATCTTATTTGTTTGTTAAGTTATCACATATTTTCTAGGGGCACTATTTATCACATTGTTTGTACTAACTTTAGGACTAACTGTTATTTATTTCTTTATTTGGTTGTTTGTTTGTTTGTTGTTTGTGTGCCTATTTGTTTTCTTTCAACATTGTTGCCTCGATTAAGTCTATATGCATTCATTGGGTGATTCCTTACACATTTACATTTGAATCCATCCATATTCATACATCTACATTTTCATCATGTTTTTTTATCATTGGTGTATTGTTTTCACTTGAATATTGGATCTCGAGAGTGAGTCCTTATGCATCTTTTGGTCCAGTCATCATGGTGTTCTATCATGATGCTTACCATCACATGTTATAATAAAAATCACCTTTAAGAAGTCTACTCAGCAATGGCAACACTGGCATCTCCTCAACCTCGGTATCAATAATATCCAATTTTAATCCCAATCATATCCCAAACAAAGTAATTAAACAATGAAATAATTTCAACCTTTGTTAGTTCAAACGAGCATCTCCATACTAGTAGGTTATTCTATTTCATCATTACCCTCTGTGTTCATTTATCATCATCATCCAATGAATCATGTTTGCCATAATCAAGGTCCAATAATTATAAATTCCTATGGGAAAATCATTGTACACCATCCTACTTGTGTCTCTCAATGATTCTAACCGCCTTTGGATAAATCATTGTGTTATCACCAATCTACTTTCTTCTACTCAATAGGGGCATGCTAGTATCATGTTTGTGTGTCTTAATTGTGGAAATTCCATGTTCTCAATGATTATACCTTTAGGTAAATCATTATGCTATCATACCACATTGCCACTATCAGAATACAATGATTATAATCACCTTTTAGCAAACCATTGTACACCGTTTCACTTGCATTCTCAGTGATTTTTACTTTGGACAAATCATTGTGTTATCACCCCATCATTTTATTTTGTTTGAACCACTCTTTTTTTTTTTGAGGGACCATTTTCTAACTCCTTTGCCAAATGTTCCCTCAAGGGGGAAACTATAGTTCAGTCATCACCGTTGAAGCTGTAAGTACAAAAGAACATTTTTTCTTTGAGAAGATATTACTGTGCTTATATCTTATAATGCCTTCAAATAAGGGTAAACTATAGACATCTAAATTTGGACACCAAGGGATTATTATCTAATTTTAGACCAATTCTTACCAACCATTGACCATTTAGTCTAATTTTTTTTAAATGTATCAAATTTGGCTTTATAACCATGGAATAATTTAATTTGGCCTATTAATCAATTAAATTGAACAAATGCACCATCATTTAATTCAAAATCATTCAAAAATGTTTAAAAGTATAAAAATGATTAATTACCATGTTAAATCAAATCAAATCCTATTCAATTCCTAATTGAATTAATCCATGAGTAATTAAATCAATTATCAAAAAAATTATATATATAAAAATATTAAGAGCATCTTAAAAGATAATCATTACTTTTTGTGAGTTGTCACTTTTGGAAAATATCTAAATAATATCATAGGAACATGTCAAACTCAACCAAGGTTAATAAAATAAACCAAGGTTCTAATTTATCCCATTCTAAGTGACTTTGAAGCTTATAAATACAAGCCTAGTGCTCTTCATTTAGAAAGCTTGAAACATAGTAGAGTTATAATGTTGGAGTTGATCCAAAAAGCAAATGCATAGCATTATAATGCCAAAATCAAGTCAAACTAAGATAAACATGATGTGAAAATTAGATGGAGATAGCCAAGCCCCATTGATGAATACCTTTTGAAAACAATCTGAACAAGCCAATGAAGAAATCATTTGAAGCTCTCAAGGTAAAGATTGTTGTTCTTTGCATTTTAGTTGAGTTTTCAATTATTGTTTTTTTATTAAGCTCCCTATAAGATCTATACATAGATATGTTAGTATGTTAGTGTGTTGATTTTATGTTTTTATATACTAATACTTGATCTAATCTTCTCTCTTTGTCAAATTCCTTGATCATAAATGGCACGCCCAGTGGGGCATGATTGCACACCCCACATATTTAAACAAAATTGATTATTAAAATAACTATTATTTTTAATCTACTTCCTTTTTTTTTTTTTTTTTAAATTTTGATATGTTTTTATTACTATTTTCATCTTAATTCTCTAAAAATTTCATTAAAATATATATGTAGTTTAGAAGTTATGACTCTTTAGTGACTGCCACTTTTTATTTTCTATTTTTCTAGTAAAAATGACTAGTACAAAGCTAATAACTTTTTTTTTGTTTAATTTTTTGACCTAATTTTTTAAAAAGAAGTGAGTATTGGAGTTATTAACAACCTATATAAATTTCATGACAAATTAATTTATATTTTAAAAATTGTGATTAAAATATTAATTATATGTTTTTATATTTTATGTGTTTGGTTTTATTTGTTTTAACCTTCTAACTTGTTGTTTGCATGTTTCATAGGTTTTTTTTTTTTTTTGAGATTTTTATTGATATTTTTTCTAACCTTTATCTAACCTAATACATATGCTTTCTTGAGGTTTTGCCTTTGAGTCGACAAATTTTTCCCTTCAAGGTTGCTTGTCTCATTTGATAGATAAGCTTCATGGCTAAACAAAGTGCTAACTTTTTTCATGTAAGGACCATTTGAAAAACCCTCAAAAAAAGCTTAACTATTTATTTCACACTTATTTTGAGATGTTTTAAAATGAATTAGGCATTTCACTTTGGGTTTAAAAATAAAATTTTGCCTCTTTGTGTTAAATGTTTTGATTGTTCTTTCAAAGTTCACAACTTAAAACCAAGGGGCTAAATAACATCACCGCATATTTCATTTAGTTATTTAAAATTGAACACACTTCAATTTTTTTTTTGTAAAATTGTTATTATTATTTGCATATATTATATTTGTTTGAGCAAATAGGGAGTTGTGCATGTATGCTCTCCCATCCGTCCCCTTTAAGAAACTTTTGGGATCAAAAGCGTCAAGTTCATTACAAAGTGCCTTAGTCCAAAGGCATAAAGAGAAGTTTTAAAGGCTCTCCCCAAGATCCACATGGCTTGGGTGATCTAGAAACAATTTGTAAAGTGCTTTTACTTGGTCTTTTACTTTCATTGCATCTTGGCTTGTGAAGGGGACTTCATTACCTCCCACGAGTTCTTTAGAAAAGTTTTGACCTGATGTTTCATCTCTTAGCATCATCTTTAACCCCTCTCCATGAGAGGTATATAAACTAGGATCACCCCACTAGGATTAGAGATTTGAATGGTTAAAATTTCTCCTAGTGCTGGTGCTAAGCTTAGGATGTATGAGTACATTGGACATCGTACTACAATGAGTAAGCAATGGATGTAGTGGTTATAAAAAGGGCAAGACCTTTTTACAACAAGCCAAGTGCTGTAGATCCAATTGATATGTTGATTCTCTTGTATTTTGATGTAAAATTCTTGTGCATTTGATCCATATAGAATTATCAAAAAATAATTAGTTTAGTTAACTTCACTTTACCATACCTTTTCAGTTTAATATTTAAGATGATTAGTTAGTTAATTTGTCTTTGTCTTAGATTACTTAGTTTTTGTGTGGAGTCAAAACTTGGTGTTAACAAAAGTGACATAACCAAACACATTGTCCCCAAATTTCTTTAAACAAGGAGGTGTTATGCTACCCAAGTAAGAACATATTTTTCCTTGTTCAAAATCATCACACACTTTGTGTCATATTTTCTAATTTTGGCACAGTTATGCTACCCATTTGAGTCTATACCTTTTGACACATTTTGTTTAAGTCCCTCATTGATAGCTTAAATTTGAAATTGGAATCTTCTAAGTTTTAAAATTTGATGTGTTAAATTGGGTTTGCTACTTTGCACTTGACTTGTTTTTAACTTGAGTTCAATTCCAAATTTGAATTGAGGGGCAATTTTAGACTCAACATCATTGGCATCATTTGGTAAGACTCAAGTCAACTTATGTATCACTCACGCTTTGAGTCCTAGAACACATTGTTTACTACTCATCCTATTTCACCTTTTGTCCTAGGTCCATTCGATAACACACTTTTGACTTAGAGATTTGTCAAACTTTGTGTGTGTGTATCATTTGAGTTAAAGAGTACTAGTAGTGTTATGTTTCCAAAATTGTGTTGAAACTTTTTTTGCCTTAGAGTCTTGAAACAAGAATTTACCATACATTTTAAGCATTTTAGTGTGGTTACACTTCTCAAATTACTTTTAAATGTATTTAATAGGCCTATTCACATAGAGTCCAATTTATTTCAAAGTTTTAACCATTTCAAGTTTTCTTTGAGAGCCTTTGTGTAACACGGTTACATTGTTCACCTTTGTCTAGCTTATCAATCAAAAGAATTTGGTTTGTGCCATTATTTGGGATAAAATAAACTATCTCCAAGTTTCTTTTGTTTCATACCTCATACTTATTGATCAAGTTTATGTCCAAGAGTCAAATGCCCAGTTTTTGTTAAAAGTGTTTCAAATCTGTTAGATTGAATATCTCATCTTTTAAAGTCTAGCTTTTAACATTGTTTGGCCAAAAATATTAGCACATGTTTTGTTTGAGCCTATATTTTGATGTTGTATTTGGCCAAAATACCAAGCAACTTTATTTTCCTATATTAGACTAATTTGAAACACTTTGACCTAGAATTTGGCATTTCAATTTTTGGTCCATGTACTTGACCTTTTTCTATGAGACATGTAACGTTATATACTTGACATTAGTTTATTTTATCATAGGTCATTGCATCAATCTTTTTGGATATACATATCCATCCTTCTGACCAAGTTAGACCAAGTTTGAACCTCTTTTTAGACATCACTTTTTCAAAGTTTGTAGAACTCTATTCCCTTTTGTCATAAAAAATTTACTATGGATCCCAATATGTATTCCTACACTCATAGTGGCCTCATGTACAATCTAGGACTTAGTAATATGGTCACACAATAATAAATAGTTTAAGACCCTTATACAGATAATGTTGCTTATGAGATAGATTTTTATCCATATTATAACACTCAAGCAGGGGCATAGAGCCAAGATCCATTGGCTCATTATTTGGTAAACATGCCTCCTTACTTAGAGAAGAATCAGGAAAAAACAAAGCAGTATTTAACCTTGGTACCTACAATTGAGGAACCAATTCCTCAACAACTATACTATGTTATTACACCATCCACGTATGATACTTATCTCTTTAAACATCACTTTTTGGAAAATAAGGATGAAATTTTAGTTAGAGCTATAAAAATAGTGGCTAAGTTTCCAACAGACTTCCCCCATGAGAATTTTCCAAGTCTAGTAATAATTCCTCACAACATACTGTATAGGCAACAAGCTTCTTCTAACAATCCTTTAGTTCTAGCTCCAGTTGCATATCAGAACCCTAGTATGCTTGTCAAAGGAAAGGACCTCATGTAGGATCACTTTATACAGATATAAACAACATACCAAACTTACTTGAACCTAGCATGTAATTTTAATTAGATGACCATGTTAAATAGGCCTCTTATAGATTTAGTTCCTTAAGCATGAGTGTTAATAGAATTAACTAGTCAAGATAATCAAGGTGTAGACTCATTTGTTCCACACACATTGATCAATTTTTTTTTTCATATGCCAATCATCAAAGAGGTGGCTTATGCTTCTACGCAGAGTACTAAACAAAACATAGTGGACAATGGGAGAATGATATCCAATCCAAATTAAAGTGGTGTAAGTATAGAAACAACTAGTCTATAAATAAGTGTACCTTTAGTTAACACCATGAGTGGTTATCCAAATCAAGAATTA
This sequence comes from Torreya grandis, assembly GCA_037957365.1. Lineage (NCBI taxonomy): Eukaryota > Viridiplantae > Streptophyta > Pinopsida > Cupressales > Taxaceae > Torreya > Torreya grandis. The sequence continues at coordinate 1,494,647 of JARHVA010000098.1, forward strand.
GAAGTTTCTACATCCCAAACTCAACCAACTTCTACTACTAATCCTCAACCAACTGCTTCTTTAAGTGCTCAACCAACAAGATTAGGTAGTCAGCCAATAACCAATATCATGCCTCAACAACAAAATGTGATAAATCCTACTTCTCCATAACAAGTAATGAGTGGTATTCCACAAAAATAGGCACAATAAAACATACCAATACAACTGAGGCAAAACATATTGCCCCCTCAATAGTGGGAAACCGATATTGCACCTCACCAGGTAGCAAAAAACATACCTCTTTCTTTATAGACCAATATACCAATTCAAATCCAAATGATGTCTAATCAATAGTGTACAACTATTGGTAAGCAACAAATGTAGAATATCCAATATGCATATGCTTCCTAACTAAGATTCATGCAACAAAGAGGTTCTAATGTTCCTTAAGTACCGATCAGGCAACCCTTGCCTTTTATGGAGAACATGCCACTAGTTCAAAGATAGGGTCTTGGTTCACAAGTACCCCCTTAACAAGCATAATATAGCCATATCCATCCATCCCAACATAAAAATCCTCAAAATCAGGGCTACATATCCAACCCTAACCAAAATATTGCACAACCATAAATGCAATTTCAACAATTGCATTATAATCTACCTATGTGTATTTCTGGTCTGTTTCCCAACCAAACCAAGATACCCCAAAAAATACCTCCATCATACCCCAGTCAAAGTGCTCCACTTGTGATCTCTCAACCATCTAATTAGATCAATATTCTATCTCAAAATAATGTTCCCTCTAGTTTCCTATCCCAAGAACTATAACAGATGAAGGAGGTAATTGTTATCATCCAAGCTAGGAAACAAACCAAAAAAATTAATTTGGATGATGTGTGTTCTTATCCATTTAACATGGAGTACTTATAAATACCATTTCTTCTAGGGTATGAACCACCAAATTTTGAAAAATACAAGGGAAAATGTGACCCCAAGGCTCATTGGACTGAGTTCTTTGTTACATGCCAACTATTGGCATATAACAACATATACCTTTTATTTTTGTTCCCATAGAGTCTAGTAGGACAAGCCTTGGAGTGGTTTTTAAAGTTACCCAAAAATTTAGTATCATATTTTAATAAATTTTCAGATAAGTTTGTGTAACATTTCTCATACAATCTTGAGAATTAGATTTCATTAGTCGATTTGATACAAGCTAAGCAAAAGGCTGGTGAAATTTTTACAAGTTATCTACATCGATGGATATCCCTTACAAGCCAATTCACCCATAATTTACCAGATAAAAAATTAGCCATTGTGTTTACCAAAAAATTACATAATGAGATATCTTATCATCTAGAACTACAATGTGTACATACCTTTAAAGAGATCATTGACAAAGGTTTGTTGATCAAGTGAGCCCTTATTAATAAAGGGATGATCAAACTTATTTAAATCAAAATCGAACTACCAATGAAGGAAATAGACAAAAATAGCATCAAATCCAAGCACAAACATCAAAACTAGCATAGGTCAATAACAATGATATACCAAAACAATTCAATCACAACAGAAATGTTGTGAGAAATAGAGTAATCGAGTCACGTCATGTCCAAATGGTGCAAACACCATATGCTCAACCCATGTAGCATATGCAAATTACATCTAACCCAAAACCTTTTCAAAAAATGCAGCAAGTGTAATAACCTAGACCCATATAACAAATACAACAACCTTTACCATTACAAATCCCTCCTCCAAGGAGAACAATGCCTACTCATCGCATTTTTAGTAACCTTGGAGAACCTATTAAATCTGTGCTTCACAAGCTTGCTACTACTAATCTAATTAATTGGCCTATACTGTAACATTATCCTAAAGGCATCCCTTATCATGATTAGTACCACCAAAATGAATTATATGAATAACAACGAGTTAACAGACATAATTTATGCCATTGTGTGAAAATCAAACATTTGATTCAGAATATGTTAGAGAATGGGGAAATAACATTGGATGGTGGTGCTTCTAGTTTGAATCAAAACCTTAGAATCTTTCAAAACCCTTTTCCACAACATAACAACCAATAACAACAATAACAATAATGACTAGTGCAAAACCAATAACAATAGTTTTAACAACTAAGGCCAAACGAATAGAATCAATTGAATCACCAATATCAAAACCAACAACATTTGAACAATGGACAGAACCAAGGTTAGAACAAAAATAACCAATAGACCTACCATGTAGTTGCACATGATTACAACAACATTATAGGTCATATTGGAGGAGGTTGCATTAACACCATCTCCATCAATCCAAGACCAAATAATAATCAATCAAGACCTTTGCTAAACAATGATAATCCTTCCTTAACCTAAGACCGCATACATTAATACCAACAAGTAGGGATTAAAATTTTTGGACCCTATACCGATAACTCATTATTGCCTCATAACCACACATAAGTGTACTGACAACTGAGACTTATCCTATTTGGTCTCCCACCACCATCATCATTTTTTATTAATCATGGTCCTGTATCTAATCCTGATTGATTGTGCAATCACAACTTAGAGGTCAGATATTACCATCCCAGACCCACAACCATCTCCCACTTCCCCCATCACCCAACCAACCATTGTACCTTGAAACAAGCTATTTAACACTGACCAAGAAAATAAGTTTGACATTGTGGAACAATTGCAAAAGATGCTAGCATAGATCTCTATTTTAGATTTATTGCATACACCAACAATCCACAAAAACATCCTAAATGATTTCCTTAGCCAATCCACTCTTCCAAGTGACATATCCCCTGATAGATTCCAAGATTTGGTTGGACACCTAGCTCCAGCCCAACAAGTCACTTTAAACCACAAAAATATGTCATCCCTTGGACCATTGCATAACAACCCCTTGTATATTGAAGTTTGTATAAAATGGCACAAAGTGAAACATGTCCTTATAGATAATGGATTAGGTCTAAACATAGTGTCTCTAAAGCTCATCAAGCTTCTTAGGTACATAATGGAAGATCTTCAAGCAAACAAGATAACCATCAAAGCCTATGATAATGAAGAATGAGAATCATAAGGCACAATCTATTTTCCAGTTATCCTTGGGCCCTTGACCCGTGATATGCTTTGCCATATGCTAGATCTCAATTTTTCATACAATATGCTTTTGGATAGACCTTGGTTACATGAAATTCATGTCATCCCATCAACATTGCATCAATGTATCAAGTTCTCCCACTCAGGAATGGAAGTTTGTATACTAGGAGATTTTCATCCATATGAGTATTGCAAATACCTAGAGGCTAAGTTCAAGAGCCTTAACTATAATTTTAGCATGAATCTAATGGCCAAATAGGATAAGGGAAAGGCAATACTCCTTGATTTACTAGAGGATAACTGCATTGATCCTAATACCCTTGATTCCCTTTCCCACATACTAAAATATACAATCATTAGACCATCTCGGCTAGTGGTACAGGAGAGTGTTTAACCCATGATAGCTTTCAAAATGCAAACCTTCCATAGAACCCAAAGTCCTTTGGAAGACCTAAAGTCAAGCCACTTCATCTAGAATGGAAATAAAAAGGCAAAGGTAAAAAGTATAGCCAAGGCCTATCACATTTATACTAGCATCTGGCCTAAAATAAGATCCTCTTGAAGGAGATGAATCATGGTTGTATAATGATAAGTAGGGAAATTGTTATGAGAATGCAAAGTATTATCATATTCCCAATAAGATCATGAAGAATCCAGACTATAAAGGAGGTGGCCTTAGACCAAACCAACAAGGAACACTTGAGCCAATTTCCATGACTAGATATAAAGGGCCCTATGAACTTGGATTTAAACTACCTGGGGGTGACCCCATAAACCTTTATCATGTTCCATCATTGTTGACTAGTGATGATGATGTCAGTAGCAAAGCAGGGTCTGATAATAGCCTCTTTGATGACCTAGCTCAGACCAACTTGTTTAACCCTCATTTTGTTTGTACCCTTAGAATAGTCATTCATCACAACCCACTACCATTTTATTATCCCCAATTGATAGACTGGGACCAACAATAATCCAACATGCTAATTGATGAGTTTCAAAGTGATGATGTTTTCTATGATTTTCTAGGCCTTAGAGACAATGTTGTGTTAGGGGACCATAAATCAGGGTTCTCAATCAAGTTAGATCCCGAGGCCTATTTTGGAGAGCGGGTGAACACCCTTAGCCAAATCAAATAAATAAAACATTGAGGTACCAAAGTGAAAACCTCTTTGAGGTGCTTTCTGACCAAGGAAAAAGTAAATAGAATGGCTAGTCTAGTGGAAAACCTATTTCAAGTGCCATTGGATGGGGTTGTTCAACCTTATTCAAACATAGCTTAGGAGACCACCAATGATAAACTTGTCTGTGCGTCTGAGTTCAATTTTGAAAAATAAACAAAATTTTGATCAAATCATTCTGGAGTTTTCAATAGTATTTGTTACATGGCCATATCTCCCATTGGGGGATTTTGATTCATCACACCTAGGAAAGCTTGAAGAATAAGTCATAATAAAGGACTCTAACATTGCCAATCAATTCAAATCATTGCCCACTATCCTTGAAGATGGTTCAACCCTTATAGTGGAGGACAATATTAGCCAAAATTCACTCCTAGGTTCTACCTTTTCAGTTGGCTAAATACAATATTTAGAATGCTTTATTCCCACAACAAAATGTCAAGTGTGGTTTCCTTTAGAGAATGTTTTTGTTCAGTCTCCTTGTAAGTGTTTTGTTTTATTTTGGTAGGGTTTTACTTCATGTTTTTTGCCCAAGTCTCAAAGGAATTGGCCACTTGCTTTTTTCAAAGAACTTGGTCCTTTTTACTTTGTCGAAGGGTCTCTTCTAAGGAATTGGTACACTTCAACCTTTCTGAAGGGTAGTTCCATTTTTCCAAAGGGTCTCTTTGCCAAAGGAATTGGTATTTTAAAAATCTTTGAAGGATATTTTCTCATAAAAATATCCTTTGCATCCCTTTTAAAGGGACATTTCCATTTTTTGTCAAAGGGTATCTTCTTGAGCAATGTCCCTTATATATTTCTGAAAGAATTATCTATTACAGGTTTTTTGAAGGGTCTTTTGCCAAAGGAATTGGTACTTTCAATTTTTTTGAAGGAATTATTTTAGATAATTTGTCCAAAATAATATTTTCAAAAGGTTATCTTCTCTCCAAGTGGGCAATTTCATTATGTCGAAGGAATTCTTTTCAAGTTTTCAAAGAGCACTTTTTAGGCAGGTGGACTGTTTCAAATTTTTTGAAGGGCAATTCCACCTTTTTGAAGGGCAATTCCATTCTTCTGAAGGGAAATTCCACTTTTTTGAAGGGTTCATTCTTTGGTTTTATTCTTTCTTTCAGACTTTTTATCTAAAACAAGAAGTCTGAAAGAATTCTCCTTTGTGACTTTGCTAAAATAATTCTTCTTTGCAACTCTCCAAAAGAATTCTTTTGGATTTTTGTTTGAGATAAAAAGTTTGAAAGAATTGATCTTTGCAACTTTGTTGAAGGAATTGTTTGACTTTTTATCCAAAACAATATTTCTGAAGGGTATATTGTAAATTTACGAAGGGTCTTTTTCTTCAAAGTGTCCTTAGGAAAAAGTCCAAAGGGACACTTTCAAAAATCCTAAAGGGCCTTTTCCTCAAAGAAAGATCCACTTTCATTCTTCCGAAGGGCATCTTCCAAGGAAAGGTACAGTTCAAAGGTGTTGAAGGGTCTCTCTTTCAAGGAAGTGGTCACTTGTATAAAGTTTGAAAGGGTAATTACAATCTTTCGAAAGGCACTTAAGTTTTAAGAGGATTTTTTCAATTGCAAAGTGCCCTACACAAAATTCTGAAGGGTCTTTTTTCTTCAAAAGTGTCCTTCAAATAAGTGCAATCGGTCCACTTCCAAAGGTCTAAAGAGACACTTGGGAAAATTCCAAAGGGTATAAAAGTTGTGCAAGGTCCATAGAAGGATTTCTAAAGGGCATGTTTTAGCAGTCTGAAGGGTATAGACACTTGTGGAGAGTTCGTAGAAAGATGGGTCCAAAGAGAATAAAAGGGAGTCCATAGAATGATCGCACCATGAACATCAAACTTATACCTCAATAATAACCATTGGTGTTCAAATAAGAAGGACTCACAAGTAGATATAAGGGGATCACATCCTTCATCCATCAAAACAATGAGAGATCCCATATCACCATTGATCAATCAGGATCTAAGTCATTCCTTGAGGACCAATCAAAGAAGAAGGAAAAATCTAAACAGAGTGAAAAAGACAAATCCCCATGCCCAATGGAAGGTTTCTAGCATGAAGACAAATCTACAACAGGTGGATAGCTGCATTGATGCCATGAATCATTCGATAATATCCCAATTATGTTAGCACAAATTGTTGGAGGAGCATCTTTGAGAGAGTAGGCCAAGAGTGTAACCACTCAATATGACATGGATCAATCATGTCATTGAAAAGAGCATCATTGGTCAAGATAGTTACAATTGAAGATAATGACTCCTAATAGATTGATTCCTCTCTTTGGTGCTCAAAGGTCTTTCCCTCTCTCACGTCTCTTATGCTATATATACAGCCCTTGGGCTAAGTTAAAATCATCCACATAGTGTAGGGCAAAGCCCTACTAGAATGATATCACATTTTGCCTTTAAGCATTAAGTAATAGCATATTTGCTTTCAAGTTTTGTGAAATTATTTGAGTGTGTAAGAGATGTATAGTGACAACAAGTGATGGTTTTCATCCTTATGTCCTTTGTCCTTCATGCCTGAGCAAGAGTTTTGGATCTAACTGGGCATATAGAGTGTGTTTAATGTATTGAATTTATACATGGTATTATTGTTTTGAAATGTGAAAAGTTTGCCTTTCACTTCATTTACCTTATGTCATTTTACACATCTCACCTCTGTGTTGAAATACTTGTGTTATAATCCTTAGATCATGGGAATAGTCTATGTGTTTTACTGTATCATGCACTAGATTATGACATTCATGTGGAGGACAATCTTTGGTGCATCACCATTATTAGAATAGGTTTCTTTCATGCAAATTCTAACTCTTTTCCTTTCAATCAACTACTTTAAATAGAGATTGTCTTACAAAATACATATAAGGAGATAGCCCTTTAAATCTAGAGGTTTATTTCCCCTATAGGCACACGCACATGCTTGGAAATGATCCAATGTTTCCCATATCTAGAAGAGGAATGAACATCCCCTTTTACGGTGCAAAATTTGGAGATAACATTTTTGGCATGCCCAATGTGACCCTAATTCCTAGTTATTTACATGTCAAAGTGAATGTTGGTCTTGATAAACATGCATTTGTACTCTTAATACAACCTTTGGCGAGTCCAAAAGGTGAGAATATCTAGTTTTAGATCAAGTTTCCCACATTATACTTCATGGTCCTCACTAGGTCATCTAGGACTTTTGATCAAGCCCCTCTAGTTGAAACTCTTCTTGAAGAACAACACCCTAAACCATTCCCAATGCTTAGAGATCCTTAGCAAGGAGGTTTTGGAGAAGAAGAAGAAGAAGAAGAAGAAGAAGAAGTTGAGGAAGTTGGAGAAATAGGAGATCAAGATGAAAGAAGAGAAATGGATATACAATAATGTTTCCCAACTTTTAACACATAAAATCCAATTGACCTTCCAGCATATGACCCTATTCCTCCTAATGCTACTAAGAGTCTCCCTTGTTTCAATGGAGAGGGTCATATTACCCCATCTAAGCATATTAGGGACATTTCAAATTTTTGTAACTTCCATAATGTCACCCAAGCCAACATAGCCATTAGATTACTTGTTATGTCTCTGAAAGGCAAAACACTTGACTGGTATAGGACTTAGAAGGTGGTTGCATTACAAGTTAGGATGGGTTTGGGGAATTTCTGGTGACTATATTTGAGAATAAGAGTGACCACACTTCACTAATCCATCAGTTGAACATGATAAAGAGAGGTCCTAATGAATCTATGGGGGATTTCAATGAAAGATTTCAAAGGACATGGAATAGGTTGCCGCCTGTCATGAAACCTCCTCCAAGCTTTATGTTCCCCACCTATCTCAAAGGTATTGGTACTGATGTAGTAGTGATGTTATAATCTATGGAAGGATTCACTCTACTTGATGCATATGAAATAGCTATTGAAGGTAAAAATAACTTGATACAAGTTGGAAGACTCCTTCTAAGAGTTGCATGTTGTTTATGTCTCATAATTCAATTAAATCTCCAAGCACAGATCAAATTACTAACACCAATGTCAATCCAAGAACCTTCCCCAAGAAAGTGGATAGTGTTGTGGACAAAGATGAATAAATTTAGTCATTATGAACTCAGCTCAAGTAAGCTCAGTTCCAGACAAGTGCTCACCTAACCATTAATAATATCCTCAACAAAGCTATAGAGATCCACCCCAATACAACTACCAAGGAAGAGGATAGGGTCATTAAGTTTTTAGTAGGTAACCCAATGCCTATAATCCTAATCCCACTCCTTCCATGAAGGCTGTTGTTCTAGTACATGCTAATCTGGTCCAAGGAGAGAATCATTTGGACCAATGGGGATAACCTCAAGGTCAGTTTATGCATAATGGTGGAGAAGATATCCAATCTTTGGTGGAACAATAAAAATCTAATCCTTATGGAACTTCAAAAAAAATAGACCTTATGTAAAGGGATAACCATGGAGAAGGAAGTAGCCAAAGTGTAGGCATGATGAACTTCCAAGCAAGAGATGATTATGTGTTAAATCAAAGCACATCAGTTACAATCAACACAAGATCTAATAAGAGAGCATTGGGAGAAGATCAAGGAGTGCATGCAACTCCAAGTGATGCCTCTCTAAGGCCATAAGGTGTGACTCCTAATGTAGTTCCTGTTACACGTCATGTTCCTCAGCAAATTCAGACTGAAAGTAGGATTGTCAAACCTATAACACAACAGGTTTAGACTCCCCCATTACCTTTAAGAATACAAGAAAAGGTGAATACTTTCCCTCTATTTTTTTTTTAATATTTGAATAATGCCAAGACAAGCATATCTCTTTGGGAGGTCTTGCACATCCCTAGTCAAAAGGAGATCTTACATGCATCCATACAACCCCCCAAACTTCAAATCACAATGGTGTGGCCCTTACCAATGATCCAAGACATGTATTAGATCCCTCTACCAAGTCTAAAAATCCTCCACCCTTCTATCTAACCCTCATTATGGGAGACAAGCTGGTCCATAATTGCATTGTGGATAGTGTTGACCATTTTGGTCCTATAGGCCAAAATCGGTCTCCTTTTTCCCCTACTATTCTGAGCCAGTTTGAATTTGATTTGCACAAGTCTTTTAGAAAAAAAGATGAACTAGTTTGAAGAATGCAAGGCTTTTACAAATCCTCTTTAGACTTTTGGTGGAAGAAATTCACAAGGAAAGAGACCAAAAATGTTCAAGACACTTTTCCTTAAGGTTGGAAAAAGTGGTTCAACATCAGGGTTCAATGACATGATCTTTCCAAGAGCTTTGTACTTTTAAACCTTGAACTTTGAACTTTGAACCATTGTTGGTTCAACCAGAAGGTTTAATCAATTGGTTCAATTAGAAGGTTCAATCAGTTGGTTCAATCAGAAGGTTCGATCAGTTGGTTCAATCGGAGGGTTCAATCAAAAGGTTCAATCAGTTGGTTCAAAGAGTTGGTTTGACGAGTTGGTTCAAGCAATCATTTCAATGATACATCTAATTCACAAGGGAATTGAATGGACGCAACTCCTTGCAGAACATAAAGTGTTGAATGATTGAATCATTGAACCATTGAACTCCAAAAAATGGTTCAAGTTCAATCAAAGGGTTAAACGACAGAGACTTGAACAAAGAAAAGTCTGAAGGAAATTTGAAGAAATTGACCAAGGGGTGACGGTCCTAAAGATTTCAAAATTCAGCATAGTGAACTAGCTATCCAGGTTCAAATGCCTAGTGACGTCCCCACAGATGTCAAATTTAGGGCAATAGAATAGTTGTTGGCTTCCAAATGGCGACGAGTTTGCGAATGTCAACTTTACTAAAATGAAATAGTCTTTGATCTTTAAATGCTTAAGCATGAACCTGAAGGAATTCAAAGGCCTTTAGGCCAAAAGGAAGAGATTACTGAGAAAGGAGCCCAAAGGGCTCAGATTGCCAGAAGGAGCCAAGGGATGACAAAGGACAAAGCCAAGAAGAAACAAAATAATGAGATATGGATAAAATAGCCTGAGTGGCAAAAGGGAGGTACCGGTAGGAGAGTTATTCTAGCAGTTGAAATAGTCTTTGCTAAGTGGTCATCAAAGATTGCAAATAGTGAAGATGTGTCAGTTTCTTCCACACTTTGCAATGATGAGCAGATAAACCACATGAATGTCTTGAAGGAGCTATCTTATTTGTATACAAAGAGGTGTAGCCCATGCTTCCATAATAATGTTTGGATGCCAAATTCAAAACTAGATCTAACACATCATTCTATTTCAAGTAGTTTCCTCTTCCCAATGCCCTCAACGCACATGGGCCACTTGTAAAAGGATGCCAAAGTATTTTCCAAAAGGTTGCCATTAGTTCTTTCCTCTAAATATATATTTGTAACTTCTCATTTTTGAAGATATCTCTCATTTTTTATGTGGCGCAACCCTACCAAAATTTTCACCTTGAATCAATTAAAGTGTTTTACCTCTATCTAGTTGGATATATCTTTGAGTGTGCCTGAGTATTAACCTTGTGTCCAATCATTGTTCTATGATGCTTTCATAGGCTTGATACTAGCATACCTAGTATAGACAAAGCACCATTCCTGCAGGTAGCAAAAAGAGCTGTATTTGTAGTATAGAGATAGCAGAGGGTTATCAGATAGTGTGTCTTCTTACAACACCTGTGGTAAGTTCATCTTCTGTGTGTCTTCATTAAGCCTTTCTGTTGAGTTCCCTATAGTCTGGACTTTCATCAGATAAAGTGTATGTATGTACTCTTATGGTTTGAAGTGTGAGCAAATGAGTAGATCAAACTTTTTTGGTGTATCATCGTCTTAGCTTAGGTTCTACTTCAGTAATCATTCTCTCTTTTCACCCCCCCTTTATATATATATATATATATTAGTAGTAATAGTGAAATAACCCAGAGATGCATCAAAGGGAGTTAGCCCTTATCTAGATATTCTCCCCTCAGTTTTGCCAGACCCATAGGTAAGAGAGGAGTCTCCATTATGCCGTGTGGAAGAGAGAAGCCCAACCTTCTCTCAAGGGTGCAATCCACAACGTCAACAGTTTTTGGCATGCTCAGTGGGACCAATTTTTAAACACTAAAAAAAGTTCTAGGATTGGTGTTAGGCTTGTTACAGTAAAAACAATCAATTTTTATAGCATCTAGTGACTCTACTATCAAGAACACTAGTCTCCAGTCAAAGGTCAGTCTGACATCCTATGCCTAAGGTCACCACATGATTTGTTGTTAAGGATGTCCCTTTTGAATTCATTGAATTACCTTTAAACTCAGTAAGGTGACTGAGGTTTGCAAGGACTCATCCTTATTCAACAAATTGTTTTCTTAGACCCACTATAAGATACACCCATGCAAGAAGGCCTCGGTTGAATCCTATCATAGATATGGCTTTACCTTTTGTGGCCTTTCATGGTCAGAGTCCTTTAAATCTCTTACATAATGACCTGATCCCAGGGGAAGTCCTTAAAAGTGTGCCTCCATTTAATGGTGAAGGGCTCATTACTTGCCATTGAATATATCATAAATATTGCTAACCTCTGCAATATTCGCAATGTCACCAAGGAAAACATTGCTCTCAGATTGTTGTCATTGTCTTTTAAAGGCAAGGTTATGGACTGGTATGGGACTTTGCCCATGAATTCAGTCGACTCATGGAACAAATTGGGAACCCTCTTAACAAACATATTTAGGAAAAAGGGTGACCACCTCTCACTTGCTGAGCAATTGACCACCATGAAGAGAGCTCCACACGAATTCATGCAAGATTTCAATACTCATTTTCAGAAGACATGGGAAAGAATCCCCATTCTAGTAAGGCTGACCCCAAGCTATGATTTCCTTTGTTATTTGAAAGCATTGAAAAATGACATTGTTGTCATGATACAATCCATGGGAGGACATGTGCTACCTACTGCCTATGACATAACCAATAGCATCTGAGAATTGCCTAGTGCAAGTGGGAAAAAGATAGCCCCTAGACCTCATATGCCGCTCTTTCCTAAATTTTTGCCTCTAGTCTAGACTACTATACCTACCTTAACTCTTCTGCTGAGTATGGAAAAGCTGGCTGTTACTCTGTCCAATGACCTCCATTAAGTAAAAAGCTTGTTGCAAAGTGTAACAAATGAACCAGTGGCTCTCAAAATACAACAAGCTCAGAGTAATCGACCAAATCAAGGATATCATTAGTTTGGGCAAGTGAATAGACCCCCTTTCCAAAATTACAATCAAGGACAAGGTCAGTTTGCACAGGCCATACCTTATCAAGGTTATAATCTAGGTGTTCCTTCATCATCCAAGGCCGTGGTACCCATTTAAAACAATATGGTGCAAGAAAAACTAAATTTCTCACCCATGGGGTATAGTCAAGATCATGCTATTTATACAAATGAGATGCCAAGTCAATACACCAATGCATAGGACAATATGGAAACCACTCAATTCCCAAGCTTTAAGGCATCATTTCAACATGGCATGGATAGCAGGCTGAATCAACCCAATTTCACTCTCATGAATCACCTGGAAGGTGAATTTTATACAATCAACTACATGGGTAATGAGGATAATCAAGGTGATTGTGTCACAAGTAACATGAGGTCCAAGAGGAGCGTTATGGAAGAAGCTCAGGTAGCTGCTCAAATGTTTGCATCATCATCTTCATCACATACAAATTAGAAACTTCCAAATTTCAAACAACCATTCACACCCTCAGCTCCTCAGCCTGCGCCCCAGGCTACAAGTAACCTCAAAGAAAATCTGAAAGAAGGCAATCTTCAGATCAATGTGGTGGACCATATGAAGAAGCTACACATGAATATTTCTTTATGGGATTCATTATCAATACCAGGACAAAAGGACATGTTGCAAAAGGAATTGCATGAGCTTAATGAACAAGGTGTCCCAACAAAAGCCGATAATGTTTTGTTCACGAATGGGCATCCTTCCACATCAAGCCAAGTAAAAAAAGAAGAAAAGGTCCCCCCTTTCTATTTGTCCTTGGTCATAGGGGATTTGCTAGTGCACAGTTGCATCATTGATAGTGGAACAAGCACCTTGGTAATGCCTACATGCATAACAGATAATCTAGGGATCAAATATGAAGAGAAGACTAAGGGAGTCCTGCAGCTGGATGGAACATGAGCAAAAATAATAGGAGTAGTGAGAGGCTTGAACTTGACACTCCACACCTATCCAACCTTCTTCATCCCTCATGACGTGATGGTGGCAGATGTTCCCCCTTTACCATTTGCTTATCCATGGATTTCACATCTAAAATAGGCAGCTACCTAGCAGCGAACTGGTCCTACATGGTTTTCAGAACCAAATATGGGACCAAGGTTAAAATTGAGTTAGAACCAATCCATAGAGACCATCTAGAACCATACTCGCTTAAGGAAGCAAATGTTAGCTATGCCATTATTGATTAAGAAGAATTACAATTGGATAGATCTCTACCCTCTACCCTTGAAGGAGTTACTGACCTACTCCTAGACAAATGGGGAAGTGACAACTTTGAACATGATCCCTACATATTTCATAGAAGAGGCAAGCCTTGGGATTTATTGCATGCATGAAGAGGGTACTTTTGAACCAAATTTGATGAAAGCAAGCCAAGAGAGCTCAGACCTATGGCAAATTTTCTTTGATGGCTCGAGAAGCAAGCTGGGAGCTGGTGGGGGAGTGGTGCTAGTTTCCCCCTCTCAGGAAAAATACTTTTCAGCCTTTAGATTTCAATTTTCTTGCACGTGCAATGTTGCAGAGTATGAGTCCCTCATCCATGGTTTGGAGTGGGTGAGGATAAGAGGAATTAGGGAGATATAGGTTTTAAGAGATAGTGAGTTGATCATAAATCAGGTAAGGGGCCAAAATCTGACAAAGAATTCCTTACTTAAGTCCTACAAACATAGGGTATGGGACTTAGTGGAGAGTTTTCTCGCTTTCAATGTTACTTCCATTTTTAGGGAGTAGAATAAGTAGGCTGACAGACTAGCAATAGTTGGTGCTCAGTTTGACGTCCCCAAGGAGATGGGTCATGATAACACTCCACGCCATTTGAAACTGGTAATCAGACCCTCCGTGCCTGACAACATCACCAATTAGCAAGTGTTTGACATAGATCAACAAATAACACTCTTCTTGCAAGAGGAAGTTGAGTTTTCTGCTAGAAACCAAGCTAAGCTACAATAACAATATGACAGTCAAATTATTCAGTTAAATAATAACAAACTTCCTAAAGGCTTGGTCACTCTTGAAAGTATCTTCAATGAGGATGACCAATTGAAAAATGATAAAGCAAGCATCACAATGAAGAAGGAGAACTATGAGAAAGTTGAAATATTAAAAAAAAAGTTGCTTGCACTTGGGAAAGTGTGTATGGGTCATGAAAATTAGGCCTTCATCTTATTGTGCCATGAGTTTGTTGATGTCTTCGCTTGGGAGTATAGTGACTTGAAGGGTTTTGATCCAAGTTTGGCCCAACACACCATCGAGCTGGAGGAAGGTGCCAAGCTGATCAAGTAAAAATAAAGGCCTGTCAATCCAAAGATTGAGCCTCTCATGCGTAAGGAACTCACCAAGCTAATTGAGTCCAGAATCATATTTCTGATTAAACACTCTTCTTGGCTAGCCAATCTTGTTTCCATCTGAAAAAAGAATGGGGAGATTAGGTTATGTGTAGATTTCAGAGACCTCAATAGAGTCTCTTTGAAATACCATTATCCCCTCCCAAGTATGTAACATATCCTCCAAATGGTGATAGGGAGTGAGTGTTTCTCCCTCCTACATGAGTATTCAGGATACAAATTTTAGTGCAAGACTGTGACCAATACAAGATAGCCTTCACTACCAAATGGGGGATGTTTGCTTCTAGGAAAATTCCATTTGGACTGTCCAATGTTGGTGCCACTTTTAAGTGAGCCATGGACATGGCTTTTCAAGGCCTGATAAATAAGATTGTGATGGTATATCTTGATGATGTGAAAATATTCTCTAAGGAGGTGGGCCAACACATGAAACATCTTAGACAAATCTTTGAGAGGTGTAGAGAGTTTGGTATCTCTCTCAGCCTAAAGAAATGCGTGTTTGATGTCCATGAGGGTAAACTCCTTGGCCATGTTGTTTCAAAATAAGGATTGACCATTGATCTAGAAAGAGTTCACTCCTTCCTACAACTATCCTTAAATAAAATAAGAAGGGTCTGTAGAGCTTCTTTGAAAAAATAAATTTCATCAAGAGATTTATTTCAAATTTTGCAGAAGTAGTCAAACCATTGACCTCTATGCTAAATAAGGATGAGAAATTTGCATGGACAATGCAAAGGAAGGATAGTTTTGAAGAGATCAAATAGGATATCACCCAAGCTCCTACCTTGATTAGTCCTGACTTCACCAAGGATTTCAACCTCTACACCTTCAGAAATGAAGAGGTAATCTCTGTTATGCTTACCCAAGTGAATGGTGAGAACCTTGAACAATCGCTTGCATTTTTTAGCCAAGGTCTAGAGGGTTTTGAGGTCAGGTATACATATGTGGAGAAGCAAGTCCTTGCAGCCATACGAATCCTGAAGAAATTTAGACATGCTATCCAACAACAGGGTTCACCTCATGGTTCCACATCCCAACATCATAGATTTCTTGACCAACCGTGATCTAAATGAAAAGAGAGTGAGATGGATCACTAAAGTAATTGAACATGGCATGGATATCAAAACCACCAAGATGGTAAGAGGAAAAGACCTATGTAAACACATTGCTGCAAAATTTAAACAATAGAAAGAGGATAGTTTGCTAATCTATGATGCAGCCACAATAGAAGAACCAGCTGTCATGAAGGATTAGACATTAGACATGAGAAATTTCCTTCTCACTTGTGAGTGCTCGTAGGGCCTTGATAGGACCAAGAGGAGATATTTTAGACTCCAATCTCTCCCTTATGTCTTAATTGATGGAGTACTTTTCAGAAGGGATTTCTCAAGAGTGCTTTTAAGATGCATAAACCCAAGTCAAGTTGATAGGGTGTTGTTTGAGTTCCATGATGGGCCAGCTGGTGGTCATTTTTCTCCTAAACTTATAGTTATAAGAATAATGAGAGCTAGTTACTTCTGGCCCATTTTATTTAGAGATACTCACGCCTGGGTACGAAAGTGCCAAAAGTGTGCACTATTTAATGAGAAAAATAGCTGGTTGCAATGCCTCTACATCTTATTCAGATGGATCAACCATTCATGCAATGAGGCCTAGACTTCATAGGGATGATCAATCCTCCCTCTAGTGCTGACCACAAATGGGTTTTGACCACCACAGACTACTTCACAAGATGGGTAGAGGCTGGTGCTTTGAAGGAGGCCAACGAAAGTGCAGTCTTGGAATTTTATGAAGACTTGGTGATGAGGTTTGGACTCCCAGCTACCATCATATCAGACAATGCATTGGCATTCTTAGGGACCAGAATGAGTGAATGGGCATTGAGATATGGCATCTATCTCAATACTTTTTCCAACTATTAACCATAGGGGAATGGGCTGGCTGAGTCCACCAATAAGAATCTGATCAAAGATTATCAAAAAAATAATGGAAGAGAATCAGAGAACTTGGCATGCTAGGTTGAAAACAACCCTATGGGCAGACAGGGTCACTCCAAAGAGGGAAATCAAAAATTCACCATACACGGTCATGTATGGGAGGGAAGATAGACTTCCTATCTCACTTGAATTGCCAGCCTTAGACCTCACTCACCATTTGTAGATAGAAGAAGGCAACAACATGGAGGTTAGGCTATGTGAGCTGATGGAACTTCAAGAGACAAGGGACTAGGCTATGGTTTCTATGGTCAGCCGCCAATAGCAAATGAAGAAGCACTTCGACAAGAGAGCCTCATCAAAAAGTTTCTCTAAAGGAGACATCATCCTAACATGGGATGAGGACTGAGCTAATCTTGGAAAGCATGTGAAGTTTGATTCCCTATGGAGTGGTCCATATGTCATCACTCAGTGCAAGCAGCATAATGCTTTCTAACTCTCCAGGTTAGATGGTGAAGAACTATGTATCCCAGTTAATGGGATACATCTTAAACGTTATCACTGAGCCTTTTTTTCCATCATGTACATATTTTCCTCATTTTTTCCTATTTTACCTAAGTTCTTTTGCACATGTTAGTAATTTGAATCTTGTGTGTGTTTCATTTCCTTTTTGGGGTAAAAGCTTCATGATTGATTCTTGGATCTTTCGATGTTGTTGCTAACTTTTCAAGTTGTGTTCTTACTCTGTGCCTAATTGACTTTGAGGCTACTGGTTTCTAAGCATAGCAGGCATGCTTCCCCTAGGAATCACTAATTTGTTGACCATTTTGGTCCTACGGGCCAAAATCAGTCTCCTTCTTTCCCTGTTGTTTTGAGCCAGTTCAAATTTGATTTGCACAAGTCTTTCGGCAAAAAAGATGAACCAGTTCAAAGAATGCAAGGCTTTTACAAAGCTTCTTTAGACTTTTGGCAGAAGAAATTCACAAGGAAAGAGACCAAAAATGTTCAAGACACTTTTCCTTAAGGTTGGAAAAAGTGGTTAAACATCAGGGTTCAATGACATGATCTTTCTAAGAGCTTTGAACTTTGAACCTTGAAATTTGAACTTTGAACCATTGTTGGTTCAATCAGAAGGTTCAATTAGTTGGTTTAATCAGAAGGTTCAATTAGTTGGTTTAATTGAAAGGTTCAATCAGAGGGTTCAATCAGTTGGTTCAATTGGTTGGTTCAATTAGTCATTTCAATAATACATCTAATTCATAAGGGAATTGAATGGATACGACTCCTTGCAGAACACAAAGTGTTGAACCATTGAATCGTTGAACCATTGAACTCCAAAAAATGGTTTAAGTTCAATAAAAGGGTTCAACAATAGAGACCCGATCAAAGAAAAGTCTGAAGTAAAGCTGAAGAAATTGACCGAGGGGTGATGGGCCTAAAGATGTCAAAATTCAGCATAGTGAACTAGCTGTCGAGGTTCAAATGCCTAGTGATGTCCCTACAGACATCAAATTTAGGGAAATAGAATAGTCATTAGCTTTCAAATGGTGATGGGTGCATGAACATTAATTTTACAGCAATGAAATAGTCATTGATCTTTTTATTCTTAAGCGTGAACCCGAAGGAATTCAAAGGCCTTCAGGCCAAAAGGAAGAGATTGTCGAGAAAGGAGCCCAAAGGGCTTAGATTGCCAGAAGGAGCCAAGGGATGATAAAGGACAAAGCCAAGAAGAAAAAAAATAATGAGATATGGATAAAATAGCCTTGAGTGGAAAAATGGAAGCGCCAGCAGGAGATTTATTCCATCAGTTGAAATAGTCTCTGCCAAGTGGTCATCAAAGAGCACAAAAAGTGAAGACGTGCCAGTTTCTTCCATAGTTTGCATTGATGAGCAGACAAACCATGTGAATGTCTTGAAGGAGTGGTCTTGTTTGTAGACAAAGAGGTGCAACCCATGCTTCCACAATAATGTTTGAACGTCAAAGTCAAAACTGGAGCCAACACAACATTCTCTTTCAAGTGGCTTCCTCTACGCACATGGGCCACTTGTAAAAGGGCGACAAAGTCTTTTCCAAAAGGGCACCATTACTTCTTCGCTCTGAATATATATTTGTAACTTCTCATTATTGAAGATATCTCTCATTTTTTGTATGGCGCATCCCTGCCAAAATTTTCACCTTAAATCAATAAAAGTGTTTTACCTCTATCTAGTTGGATATATCTCTGAGTGTGCCTAAGTATTAACCTTGTGTCCAGTCATTATTCCAAGATTCTTTCAAAGGCTTGATACCAACATACTTGGTATAGACACAACACCATTCTTGCAGGTAGAAAAAAGAACTGTATCTAAAGTATAGAGATAGGAGAGGGTTATCATATAATGTGTCTTCCTACAACACCTATGGTAAGTTCATCTTCTGTGTGTCTTCATTAAGCCTTTCTTTTGAGTTCCCTACAGTCTAGTCTTTCATCAGATAAAGTGTATATACATACTCTTATGGTTTGAAGGGTGAGAAAATGAGAAGATCAAACTTTTTTGGTGCATCACCATCTTAGCTTAGGTTTTACTTCAGTAATCCTTCTCTCTTTTCACCCCCCTTTATATATATATATATATATATATATATATATATATATATTAGCAGTAGTAGTGAAATAACCTAGAGATGCATCAAATGGAGCTAGCCCTTATCTAGAGATTCTCCCCTCAATTTTTATAGACCCATAGGTAAGAGAGGAGTCTCCATTGTGTCACGTGGAAGAGAGAAGCGCAGCCTTCTCTCAAGGGTGCAATCCACAGTGTCAACAGATAGTAGAGCTAGTACCACTATTATGCCTAAAGTGGTGGCTAATAAGCTGGGATTAAAATATGAGCCACATAGCAAGGGTGTATTGTATATTAATGAGACTCCAACTAAAATAATGGTACTGGTCAAAGGTCTAAAGGTATTTCTACATGATTGCCCAAGTTTACCAATTATGCAGGACGTAGTGGTGGTAGACCTTCTTGCCCATTTTGTTATTTGCTTGTCAAGAGATTTTATAGCTAAGATATGAGCATACCTTTATATTTATTGGTCTTTTATATCTTTTAAAATAAGATATGGGACCAAGGTGACTATAAGAATGTAGCCCCTAGTAAGGTTCCATATTGAGCCATACATGGAGACAAACTCAAATTAGAATTGCCTAATTAACAAAGAGCTATAAGGTATCATGACTGTGAAGCATCTTCTCCCCTTGAAGGTTTT
This sequence comes from Torreya grandis, assembly GCA_037957365.1. NCBI lineage: Eukaryota > Viridiplantae > Streptophyta > Pinopsida > Cupressales > Taxaceae > Torreya > Torreya grandis. The sequence continues at coordinate 1,514,670 of JARHVA010000098.1, forward strand.
TCTAATCTCTTCCTTGATAAATACATCACTAAAAAACATAGAATTTATCCATATACTTTCATTGAAGAGAATTATTTGGGAGTTTATTATATGTGTGAAGGGGATGTTCCAATCCTTTCACTCTCTATAAGGACCATGAGCTTGAAGGAATTTGGGGAATATTTTTTGATGGCTCAAGAAGCAAAGTAGGTGTAGGAGTTGGAATTATGTTAGTTTCCCCATCAAAGAATCATTATTACTCCTCATATAGATTCCACTTTAGCTGCACTTGTAATGTGGTAGAATATGAAGGCCTAGTCCATGGTCTCCAATGGGTAAAGAAGAGAGGAATCAAGAGTTTAAAGGTTTATGGAGATAGTGAGCTAGTCATCCACAAAGTAAGAAATCAGGATGCAACTGAGAATCCCTTGCTTAAATCCTACAAGCATAGTGTATGGGACCTACTTGAAGACTTTGATGCCTTCAACATATAACCCATACCAATGGATTCCAATAAACATGCTGACAAATTGGCTGTCATAGGGGCACAATTTGATACAACTACTGATGTGGGACAAGAGAAAGATCAATCTCATATCAAGATCATTGTGAGACCCTCTATTCTACATAATGAAGTGTTATGGTAGGTGTTTGAAAGTGATTAACACATTGCACACTTCTTGCAAAATGAGGTAGGTTTTTCCTCAAGAAACTAAAAGAGACTACATGCTCAATATGAAGAGCAAATCATGTAGTTGAAGACAAACAAGATACCTAAGGGGCTGATTACCTTAGAAACTATTTTCAATGAGGATGATCAGAAGAAGAAATAAAGAGTGAACATGTCAACAAAGGAAGAGAACTGTGAAAGAGTCCTAATTTTCAAGGATAGACTTTTGAAAATTGGCAAGGTATGTTCTCAACCTAAGAGGCAGGCTTTTATTGAATTATGCAAAGAGTTTCATGACATCTTTGATTAGGAGTATAAAGAATTGAAAGGGTTTAATCCAAGTATAGCTCATCACACCATTGAGTTAGAACCTGGAGATAAACCAATCAGGTAGAAGCAAAGGCTTATCAATCCCAAGATAGAAGAACTCATGGAGAGAGCACTAACCAAGCCGATTGAGTCTAGGATTATCTTTCCTATCAAACACTCAACTTGGGTGGCTAATATTATACCTTTCCAAAATAAGAATGGAGAGATCAGACTTTGTGTGGATTTTTGAGATCTTAACAAAGTTTCTCTCAAGGATCATTATCCACTACCTTTCATGGAACAAATTCTGCAAGTTGTTTCAGGTTCTCAACGTTTCTCACTTCTTCATAGTTATTTAGACTACAACCAAATATTGGTAAATGAGGAAGTTCAAGAAAACCTTCACTAAAAAGTGGGGGACCTTTGCCTATAATAAGATGCCTTTTGGTTTGTCCAAAGGTGGAGCCACTTTTCAAAGAGCAATGGACATGGCTTTTAAAGGTTTGATCAATAAATTTTTACTTGTGTACCTAGATCATCTAACTATTTTTTCAAAATATGTTGCTGATCATAGAAAACATCTAAGAAGGTATTTGAGAAATGCAGGGAGTATGGAATATCCCTTAATCTAAAAAAGTGCATCTTTATTTTTCATGAAGGTAAAATTTTGGGGCACATTGTTTCAGAACAAGGCTTGTCTATTGACCCCAAAATGATTGAGGCTATCTTAGGCTTGTCTTTGCCTCAACACAAGAAGGGACTGCAAATATTCTTAGGGAAAATAAACTTTGTTAGAATGTTTATTATAGACTTTGTAGCTATGGTAAATCCTATCACAACCATGCTAAAAAAGAACCAAGTTTTTACTTAGACAAAGGAGGGGAAGAGCAATTTTGAGACAATCAAACAAGCAATTGAAAAATTCCCTACTCTCTTAAATCAAAACTTTGCCAAATATTTCATACTCTATACCTTTGCCAACCTTGATACAATATCAACCATGCTTATACAAAATACGGATGAATAGATAGAGTAAACAATTGCATTCTTCAGCCAAGGATTAGAGGATTATGAGGTCAAATATATATTTGTTGAGAAGCAGGGTTTGGCAATGATAAGGGGATTGAAAAAATTCAAGCACATGGTTTGAAACAATAAGATACATGTCATGATTTCTCATCCCATCACCAAAGAGTTTCTCCTAATCAAGGACCTCAATGAAAAGAGAGTTGGTTGGATAACAAAGGTGATGGAGTATGACATGGACATCAAGGTGACAAACTTGGTGAGAGGACAAGGATTATGTAGCCATTTAGCTTCAAATCTACAAGATCCAAAAGAAGAGGTCTTGATAAACCAAGTTCACCCCCAACCAGCTGATCGCATACTAGTTCAGAGCTGGACACAAGACATCATCAATTTTCTTCAAAATGGTGAGTGTCCCAATGGTTTGAGCAAGTCTCAAAGGAGATACTTTAGATTATAGACCATTCCCTATTGCCTTGTTGATAATGTTATTTTTATAAAGGACATAAATGGTGTGATGTTGAGGTGTGTTGATAGTGTTCAATTTGACATGCTACTGGAAATTTTTCACAATGGTACAAATGGAGTTCATTTCTCTCCTAAAACTATAGCTACAAAGATAATGAGGGTTGGTTACTATTGGCCTAGTCTTTTTAAGGACTGTTATCATTGGGCTAAGGTATGTCCTCAATATGCCTTCTTTTTAGGTAAACAAAAACTTGCAACCCTTCCATTGAATCCTATCTAAGTGGACCAGCCTTTCATGCAATGGGGCCTTGATTTCATTGGTATGATCAACCCTCCATCAAGTGTTGGACACAAATGGATATTGACTGTTACTAACTACTTCACAAGGTGGGTAGAAGCTATTGCATTGAAATAGGCAAATGAAAACACTATCTTGGAGTTATATGAGAGCATTATAACAAGGTTTAGAGTTCCTCATGTCATCATTTCTAATAATGCACTTGCTTTCATAAGTGCTAAAACTTTTGATTGGGCAGGTAAGAATAGAGTTCACTTGAGTACCTCATCCAATTATTACACTTAAGGTAATGGATTGGCTGAGTCTACTAATAAGAAACTCTTCAAGATCATTAAGAAAATATTTGAGAACAATCAAAGAGCCTAACACATCAAGTTAAAAACAACTTTATGGGCATACTAGATCACTCCTAAAAAATCAATTGGTAACTCTCCCTTTGTAATTGTTTATGGGAGAGAAGCTAGGTTGTCCATATCCCAATAACTCCCTACCTTAAAACTTGCACAGTAGCTAGAATTACCTGATAACACTCTAATGGAAGTCAGGGTTAAAGATCTAATGCAGCTACAAGAGGCAAGGGATGATGCACACAAGGCTATGGAGCACCATCAAGTACTCATGAATAAGTCCTTTGAAAAAAGAACAAGTGCAAGAGTGTTCAAAGAAGGTGACTTGATCTTGAAATGGGATAAAGATAAATCAAATATAGGCATACATACAAAGTTTAAAACTTTGTCGAGTGGTCCTTACATCACAAATGAGTGCAAGCAAAACAACTCCTTCTAGCTGTCCAAGATGAATGGAGAAGAGTTGCCTATCCCTATGAATGGGATACAGTTGAAATTCTACTATTAGTCATTGCTTGTATTTTTATAAATACTAGTTTAGATGTATGTTTCCTTTTGGTTTGATGTTATGTTCCCTAAGTGTTTTGTAGGACAAGTGTGTTTCCTCTTTTGTGTTGGTGTGTGTCTCTGCCCTCATGCGTGTGAATCAACTAACTCATGTTTTGAGCCAAAGGTTTGTTCTTGTTATTTTTGGGTGCTTATACATGTGACTCCATGCCCAATGGAAGGATTGAGGCAACTGGTATTTGGCATAATAAGTATACTACCCCTTAGAATCACCAAGAATGTTAACCAAAATTCACTCCTAGGTTTTACCTTTTCATTATGGCCAAATACATCATTTAGAATGGTTTATTCCCATTTTAAAATGTCAAGTGTGGTTTCCTTTAGATAATTCGTTTATTTAGTCTCCTTGTACGCATTTTTTTTTCTTTTGGTAGGGTTTTACTTTAGGTTTTTTGCCAAAGTCTTGAAGGAATTAGCCACTTGCTTTTCTCAAAGAACTTAGTCCTTTTTACTTTGTCGAAGGGTCTCTTCCAAGGAATTGGTACACTTCAACCTTTCCGAAGGGTGGTTCCACCTTTTCGAAGAGAAGTAACATTTTTTCAAAGGGTCTTTTTTCCAAAGGAATTGGTCTTTTCAAAAGCTCTGAAGGATTTTTTCTCATAAAAATGTCCTTTGCAACCCTTCTGAAGGGACATTTCCATTTTTTGTTGAAAGGAATTTTCTTGAGAAATGTCCCTTACATCTTTCCAAAAGAATTGTCTATTACAAGTTTTTTGAAGGGTCTTTTACCAAAGGAATTGATACTTTTAATTTTTTTTAAGGAATTATTTTAGACAATTTGTCCAAAACAATCTTTCTGAAAGGTCATCTTTTCCCCAAGTGGGCAATTTCATTCTATCAAAGGAATTATTTTCAAGTTTCTGAAGGGCACTTTTTAGGTAGGTGGACCATTTCAACTTTTTTGAAGGGAAATTCCACCTTTCTAAAGGGCAATTATATTCTTTCAAAGGGCAATTCCACTTTTTCAAAGGGTTCATTCTTTGGGTTTGTTCTTTCTTATAGACTTTTTATTTGAAATAAAAAGTCTGAAAGAATTCTTCTTTGCAACTCTCTGAAGGAATTCTTTTAGCTTTTTGTTTCGAACAAAAAGTCTAGAATAATTGATCTTTGCAACTTTTCTGAAGGAATTATTTTAGACTTTTTATCTAAAACAATCTTTTTGAAGGGTATATTGCAAATTTACTAAGGGTCATTTTCTTTTGAAGGGCATCTTCCAAGGAAGGGTATAGCTCAAAGGTGTCAAGTGTCTCTCTTTCAAAGAAGTGGTCACTTTCAAAAAGTTTGAAAGGGTAATTTCATTCTTTCAAAAGGCACTTCAAGTTTCGAGAGGATCTTTTCACTTGCAATGTGCCCCACACAAAAGTTCGAAGAGTCTTTTGTCTTCAAAAGTATCCTTTGGAAAAGTGCAATTGGTCCACTTCTAAAGGTCTGAAGGGACACTTGGGAAAACTATGAAGGGTATAAAGTCGTGCAGAGTCCGTAGAAGGATTGTTGAAGGGCATGTTTGAGCAGTTCAAAGGGTATGGACACTTGTGGAGATTCCATAGAAAGATGGGTCCAAAGAGAATAGAAGGGAGTCTGTAGAAAGATAACACCACAAACATCAAACTTCTACCTCATCAAATGTCATTGGTGTTTAAAGAAGGACTCACAAGTAAATCCAAGGGGCTCACATCCTTCATTTATCAAAACAATGAGAGAGCCCATATCATCATTGATAAATCAGGATACAAGTTGTTCCTTAAGGACAAATCAAAGAAGAAGGACAAAACCAAACATAATGAAAATGATAAATCACCATGCCTAATATAAGGTTGTTAGTGTGAAGACAAATCTGTAATAGGTGGATAGCCACATTGATGCCATAACTCAGTTGAGAATATACCAATTCTATTAGCACAAATCATTGGAGGATCATCTTTGAGAGAACAAGCCAAGAGTGTAACCACTTGAGATGACATGGATGTGGCTAAAAATAGCATCATTGGCAAAGACAGTTGTAGCTGAAGATAATGACTCCTAATGTTAGGTTGTGGAGCTAAAAGCTTCACCAAGATGCAAACAGGAGAAGTTATGGAGGATGCAGAGTTGCGAGGAGTTGCAGAATCAGTTGCAAGGAAACCGGCATCGGTCTGATCAACCGACGTTGGTTAGATGGTAGTGAGGAAGCAACTGGCATCGGCCGACATCGGTCTTGGAGGTATCAGCGTCAGCAGCCTATGCGTGAATAGGCAGTTCGCATGTTGATTCTAGAGAGTCTATTTTTGGACTGTTAGTTTGCATGTTGAAGGCTAGTCTTAGTCTTGAGTTGCGTGTCTAATTATTGTAATTAGGTTAGTCTAATTATTGTAAGCATGAGATCTATATATGGACTCATGGGCTGTATTGTAAAAGTGTACTAGAAAGCCATAGAGCTTTTAGAGAGAGCTAGTGTAGCTCCTCCTAGTTCTAATGGGGTGTTGAGTGTGTATGATCAGGGAGAGTTGCAAGGTCTGCAAGGTCAAGGAGCTGATCCACCGGGGTACTGGTTGAAGAATCATAAGGACTTGGTGAGGCAAGGACAAGGGTTCTTTAGGGGTGTAGAGATATCTACATGGTGAGTAAGGTCTAGTGATTTACAGGTAGCAACAGAGAGCAGGAGATCTACTTGGAGTACGGTTGTGTACTTGGTGAACTGGCAGCGTGTTACTGACTGATTGGAGAGGTGAACATCAATTCTATATTGGAGTTGATTGTTGGGACTGAGAGAGAGAGGGAAGAAGGTCTTGAGGTGTGGTGAACCTTTGAGGTGGAGGAAGAAGTGACATCTTCCTTATTGTATATTCTTTTGAGTGATTATTAATACAATTGTGTATTGTCTCTCAATTCCTGTGTTGTTTCATATTTCTAGTTACTTATTGATTCTAGTATAATTCTGTGTTTAGTTGCTAATACAAGAAGTAATCATATGTGCTCTAATTGGTAGAGCAAGATCCTGACTCAGTAGGGATCAGAGCATGTTTATTGTTCTAGGTTCCTTGACAAGTGGTATCAGAGCTTTTGGTTGGGTTACTAACAGGTGGTTTCAAATCTAGTAGTGTTTGTTGATTACAGGTTACTCACAGGGGTTTCTGATTGAGTGGGAGTATAGAAATGGTAGAAGGAAGTAAGCTATGAATGGAGAAATTGAATAGCACGAATGGTCTGATTGATGGAAAGAAAGAGCAGGGAAAAAGATATTGTTGGTTGGTAGCAGATCAGCATGAAGGAACTAAAGATGCAGATGTTGCAGGTGTTGTTGCACAGGATGCTTTGGGAGGTTTCTTGGATGAAGTTGAATCTTGGATAACAGAGTATGTTGCCTCTTTCCATACAGCCCCAAGGAGAAGAGCTGGTGAGCCTTGCCAAAGAATTGGCAAAGGGGAAGTGAAGCTGAAATTGCAGATGGATGACACACAGTGGTTGAAGGAAGTCATGCAGGTACCAGTCTTGGAGATGAGTCTAATTTCTTCAAGAAATTTGGGTGATGAGAGATGCACTATAAGTCTCACAGCGGATACACTTGAATTAGATGGTGGTAAGAAAGTAGGTATCCTTTATCTATCTACTTATATTACTGATTCACCTTCTGTTACAGAGATGTGGCTTTGTAGGCTTGGTTACATATGTAGGAGGGGAATGCATGTTCTGAAGTGGAAGACATATGTTTTTGACAAGCTAAAGAACTAGAAAGCCTTGGTGTTCATGGAGGAGATGATGGACAGAGATCAGGTGAGGAAACTGAATTATTCTGAGCAGAGCAAGGTTGATTTGATTAGGATTTTGATCCATGGAGAGCTCGTGGGTAAAAAGTTATCACTCACAGATGAACACAGGTACCAGCATCGGTCAGACAGTAACCGATGTCGGCAGGAAGACCGACGTCGGTCATGAATAAACCCACGTCGGCAGAAAGGATACCGGCGTCGGACAGGGAAACGATGTCGACAGTCAGGGTCAGTGCAGGGAATCGACATCGATCGGGAGCAGACTGGGAGATGGCCGAGATCGGTCACTGGAACGGATATTGGGTGGACAAAAAGCTATCAACAAGTCTTAAACGCTCATGTCGAGGTCAGAAAGGGTAAGTGAACCTCATATTCATTGTTCACCTTCTTTATATTGCTTATTGATGGTCAAGAACCAGGAAGATGGAAGAAGCAATGCAGGTAGAATCCAGATACAGTGGGAGCTTGGCATGGATGAGGAGTGTGAGTCTTTGGAGAAGAACCAAACAGGTATTTGTTGGTAGAGTTGTCAGCTGGAAGAAAGCACTAAGAGATGGATGGATTCCCATAGTTAAAGAAGAGAGTGGATGGATACATGAGATAGAAGGCCAAGGTATATGGTCTTGAGGAAGCTACAGGACAGTGGTACAGATTTTGACAGGTGGATGACTAAGCACGGCTTCAGTCAATGTTAGTGTAACTATTGTGTTTGTTCTTACCAGGTGGATGATGAGTCATGACATCATCTTGTTACTGTATGTGGGTGATTACTAGTAGGTTTGTACATATAGGTATTTGCTGAGCTAAGGGTAAGGATAGTTCAGAGGTGTGTCATGAAGAATTTGGAGCAGCGAAATTCTTTGGCATAAGAGACATGGAGATTTTATCTCCAGTGGGAGCTGATGTGAAGACGATGTTGGCAGAGTTCATGATGTAGGATGCAGAATCAGAAACCACACCAATGGCTGGACAGTTCAAGCTTAGCTTGAAACAGGGTTCGAAATCACATGAGGTCTAATGTAGACCTGAGTTTTCCCAATCAGTGGGGGTTGTCAGAAAGTATGGAGCCAATTCGAGGAAGGAGTACTGGAGGGCAGTTCAGTGGGACTAGCAGCAGGGATTCTTGTTATGCAGGGTCAAGTTCTTCACTACATGGATATGTAGGTTTGGATGTGGTAGGTTACTTGAATGATAGGTATAGCATCACAGGTTGTGTGGTGGTTGGTCTTTAGGATTAATCTTGAAGAGGAATACAAGCCAGGGAATAATTTAGATGGTGTACAGATACAGGTACAAGTGTAGCTATTTATCTCCAAGTGGGAGATTGTTAGGTTGTGGAGCTAAAAGCTTCACCAGGATGCAAATAGGAGAAGTTATGGAGGATGCAGAGTTGCGGGGAGTTGCAGAATCAGTTGCAGGGAAACCGGCGTCAGTCTGATCAACCAACGTCGGTCAGATGGCATTGAGGAAGCAACCGGTGTTGGCCGACATCGGTCTTGGAGGTGCCGGCGTCGACAGCCTGTGCGTGAACAGGCAGTTCGCATGTTGATTCTGGAGAGTCTATTTTTGGACTGTTAGTTTGCATGTTAAAGGCTAGTCTTAGTCTTGAGTTATGTGTCTAATTATTGTAATTAGGTTAGTCTAATTATTGTAAGCATGAGATATATATATGGACTCATGGGCTGTATTGTAAAAGTGTGCTAGAAAGCCATAAAGCTTTTAGAGAGAGCTAGTGTAGCTCCTCCTAGTTCCAAAGGGGTGCTGAGTGTGTATGATTAGGGAGAGTTGCAAGGTCTGCAAGGTCAAGGAGCTGATCCATCGGGGTACTGGTTGAAGAATCATAAGGACCTAGTGAGGCAAGGACAAGGGTTCTTCAGGGGTGTAGAGATATCTACATGGTGAGTAAGGTCTAGTGATTTGCAGGTAGCAGCAGAGAGCAAGAGATCTACTTGGAGTACGATTGTGTACTTGGTGAACTGGCAGCGTGTTACTGACTGGTTGGAGAGGTGAACATCAATTCTATATTGGAGTTGATTGTTGGGACCGAGAGAGAGAGGGAAGAAGGTCTTAAGGTGTGGCGAACCTTTGAGGTGGAGGAAGAAGTGGCATCTTCCTTATTGTATATTCTTTTGAGTGATTATGAATACAATTGTGTACAGTCTCTCAATTCCTGTGTTGTTTCATATTTCTAGTTACTTATTGATTCTGGTATAATTTCGTGTTTAGTTGCTAATACAAGAAGTAATCATATGTGCTCTAATTGGTAGAGCAAGATCCTGACTCAGTAGGGATCGGAGCATGTTTATTGTTCTAGGTTCCTTGACACCTAACAGATTGATTCCTCTCTTTGGTGCTCAAAGGTTTCTCATGTCTCTTGTGCTATATATACAACCCTTGGGATAAGTTAAAATCATCCACAAAGTTTATGGTGAAGCCCTACTAGAATGATATCATAATTTACCTTTAAGCATTAAGTATTAGCCTATTTCCTTTCAAGTTCTATGCAATTGTTTGAGTGTGTAAGAGATGCATATTGAAAACAAGTGATGGTTTTCATCCTTATGTCCTTTGTCCTTCATGCCTGAGTAAGATTTTTGGATCTAACTTTTCATACAGAGTGTGTTTAAGTGTATTGAATTTTTGCATGTGTATTACTATTTAAAAATGTGCAAAGTTTGCCTTTCACTTCATTTGCCTTGTGTCACTTTACACATCTCACATTTGTGTTGAAATACTTATGTTAGAATCCTTAGAGCTTGGAAATGGTCTATGTGTTTTGTTGTATCATATTCTAGGTTATGACATTCATGTGGAGGATAATCTTTAGTACATCACCATTCTTAGATTAGGTTTCTTTCATGCAAATTCTAACTCTTTTCCTTTCAATCAATTGGTTTAAATAGAGATTGCCTTGTAGAATACATACAGGGAGCTAGCCCTTTAAACTAGAGGTTCATTTCCCCTATAGGCATAGCCACATGCTTAGAAATGATCCAACATTGCCCAAATCTGTAAGAGAAATAAACATCCCTTTCTAAGGTGTAATATTTGGAGACAACAGACACAACATAGGTGAACATCGGGTCCCCAGATGACCCAAAGTGGATCAAAATAGCTTGTCCCTTACTAAGAAGGAGCATGAAGTCCTTATAGCCCTTTTGAGGGAATTTATTGACATATTTGTATGGGCATATTCTAACATGCCAAGTTTGGAGCTAGCTTTGGTTATGCACCACCTTGTGGTAAATATTGATGCAAAACTAGTAAAAAATAAGTTACATAAGATGCATACTCACATTACTGTATTAGTGAAGAAAGAGTTGGAAAAAATTTTGGAAGCAGGATGTATTCAGTGGATCGACTATTCAAAGTGGATCTCTAATGTTATGCTAGTTAGTAAAAAGCCAAAAGGAATCAAAATTTGTGCTAATTTCCATGATATAAACAAAGCTTTCCCTAAGGATTATTTTCCATTACCAAACATTGACATGATAGTCAAATCCATAATGGCTTATGAAATGCGTTCATTAATGGACAAATTTTCAGGTTTCAACCAAATCAACATAGCACCAAAAGACCAACATAAAATAACATTCACTACTTTGTGGGGAGCATTTTTTTTCAAGTTATTCTATTTGATTTTAAAAATGTAGGGGCACCTATCAAAGAGCCATGACCACTATATTTCATGATATGATACGTGACATTGTTGAATACTATGTCAATGACATTCTTTGCAAATCAAAGTCTAGGGTCGATCATCTAGTAGTGCTATGCATAATATTTAAAAGACTACGTGACTACAAAGATAAACTTAATCCTAAGAAGTGTGTCTTTGGAGTCACATCAAAAAAAAATTTAGGCCTCATTGTTCTCATTGAGGCATTGAATTTGATCCAACCAAAGTCCAAGACATAACAGAGATGCCGCCACTAAATAATTTAAAGAAGCTCCATAGTTTGTAAGGTAAGATCTAGTCTATCTGATGCTTCATATCATAGTTGGATGAAAAATGTCATCCTTTTATGCTTATTTTGAAGAAGGGAGTCACATTTCACTGGGATGATCACTGCCAGACAACTTTTTAGTAACTAAAGGACTATCTAGTGAATCCACCTATTTTGTTGCCCTAGGAAAACCAATCTTATTGTATTTATCAGCTATTGATAATACCCTAGGGGCACTTTTGGCTCAGTATGATGATAATGAAAAAGAACATGTCATGTGTTACTTAAACCATACATTGGTTGTGTATGAACATTATTATATGCCCATAGAAAAAGCCTATTTAGCCATGGTCTTTGTAGCTCAAAAACCATGCCATTACATGTTAAACAATAAGACCATAGTTATTTCAAAAGTAGATCTGCTCAAGTATATACTATCTAAAATAGATTTACAAGGCCACATGGCCAAGTGGATCATTCTTCTAAGTGAGTTTGACATTGAATATTTCAACCAAAAATCCATTAAGGGACAAGCTCTTGCATATCAACTTGCTAAAGAACCCCTTGTTGATACAAAGCCACTCACATTCCAATTTTTTGATGAACCCATAATGACCATTATTGCCACACCTCTTGGGAAGTAGCACTAGAACCTGTATTTTGATGGGTCATTTATTGCACATAGATCAGAGACAAGCCTTTTGTTTATTACACCACAAGAGGATCTAATCCCTAAATCATTTAGGATCAACTTTATTTGTACCAACAACATGGCCAAATATGAAGCACTTTTTGCAGGACTTTGACAATTAATATAGTGGAACATATCTCATCTCAAGGTTTATGGTAATTCTTAGTTAATCATCAATTAGGTTAAAGACCACTTTCAAACCAAAGATGACAAGATGGTTCCATATAAGGCCATGGTCAACACTCTTAAGTAGTAGATTGCCAACATTCAGTTTGAACATATACTAAGGGAAAGTAATAGAACCACAGATGTTATGGCTACTATTGGATCTTTGATTTTCCAAATAGACATTGCTAAAGAGTATGAATTCTTCATTAAAAAATTGTTAGCACTAGCTCATACACCTTCAACAGTCGTAAATGATTTATGATATTGTTGGTCCTAGCTCTATCTAATACTCAGACCTTTACAACTACCTCCAAGACCAAATTATACCACCTAACTTGTCTCTAAAGCAATCCAAAGCCTTCATCCATTAAACCAATTGTTATACCTCACTTGGATCAACCCTTTGTCATCATAGTTTTGATGAAACTTTACTTCTTTGTTTAACTTTGACAGAATCTACACTAGCATTATAAGAAGTTCATGAAGGAGTATGTGGATCCCACACTAGTGGGGAAGTCTTATCCAAAAATCTCTTATGTACTGGTTGTTATTGGCCCATGACGGATGCAAATGTAGTTGCTTATGTAAAGAAGTGTGACAAGTGTCAATGGCATGCCAATCTAATTCATGCCCCGACCAATACTCTAAAACCAATGTTGACACCATGGCCATTTACTACATGGGGCCTCAAACTCATTGGGAATATCAATCCCTCCTCATCTAACGGCCATAAACACATCCTTACCACCACCAAATATTTCACTAAGTGGGTTGAAGTTATACCCCTTAATTATGTGATTGGAAAACAAATTTTCAAGTTCATTTTTTACCATCTCATTTGTTGTTATGGTATCCCCTCTGATATTATATCTGATAATGGTGGATCATTCAAAAACAAGGATGTTGAAAAGCTATGTATCGAGTATAGAATTAAACAACATTTTTTCATGGCATATTAGCCATAAGGTAATGGCCAAGCCAAAACATGAAACAAAATAATTTTTAACATCTTGAAAAAGATTGTTAATGATGTCAGTTGTGATTGGCACCTTCAAATATTCCATGCACTTTGGGCATACCATATCAATCATTAGACACCCACAAGAGCCACTCCATATTCACTTGTTTATGGTACTGAGGTCATTATTCCCATTGAGGTTGAGTTGCCTTCTCTATGAATCTCTTTCAAGCATGTCCTAGATGATAATGACTACCATGTAGTTTACCTGCAAGAGTTAGAACTACTTGATAAGAAGGGCACAACTGTACTCAACAATCTACAAGCATATCAAAACCAAATTTGAGGCCACTACAATCGAAACATGAAACATAGGGAATTTGAACTTGGTGATCTTGTCCATAAAAGAACCAAAAGAATACCATGACTAAAAAGAAGCATAAATGTAAGTTCAAACCCAACTGGTACGTCCTTTCATCATTATGACAAACTATGGAACAAGAGCATATTGGCTTGCCACATCAGATATAAATGAACTTGATGAGCTGATGAACATTATCCACTTCAAATGGTACTATGCTTGAGTGACTTGGTGCATTGTCTATAAGGAGCATTTTAAGATGTATCATTTTATCAATCTTCTTCTTTGTACTATACCATTTTATCATCCTACCAACCTATCCTTATCCTATCACGTATCATTCTACCATACATTTCCCATCAACCAAGTTGATTTGTCCCTCCCTACCTAGCCCTATGACCTTGGTTTCATTCTATTTAGTTTCATTCACATTTTTTAGCAAAAGGATTTAGATTTAGTTTCAACATTTCTTTCAAGCATTACAGATATAGTATTTTGGAGTAGTAAGATAATAGTTTGGCAGTTACATCCTTCATTTATTGTTTTGTTCTCTCTCATTATCTTGATACTAATTATAACTACCTATGGGAAAATTACTATCATTGACTTATTTCATTGTCTCACTAGTTATAACTACCTATGGGTAAACTAGGGGCAATATTTATTTATCATGCCTTGACATACCAACTAGCCATTCATATTTCATATTATGTCATCATACCAACTATGCTTATTTTATTTGAATTAAATGCTACCCTCATCAGATTCCTCCATTGTAAGGTAGAACTACAGTGACTTAAGGTTCCATCTTGGGACTATATAGGTATTAATCAATACTTGTTAAGGTCATCTCGGTCTCCCTAAGCCATGCTCTCACCATTTTATGAGCAACCTAAGCCACACTCTCATCATTTTTCAAGTAACCTAAGCCACACTCTCACCATTTTATGAGTAACCTAAGACACACTCTTATCATTTTATGAGCAACCTAAGCCATGATGTCACTATTTTGTGAGAAACTTAAGTCACACTCTCGTCATTTTGTGAACACTTGAGCCATGCTATTGACATTTTACGAGCATTTTAAGCAACACTCTTGTGGTTCCCCAAAAATATCACTCATTTTTGGGACAACATTTGAACCATTTTGGTCTTACAGACCAAAATTGTCTCTTCCCTTTTTAAAATTTGTCCTAGGCATTCAAATTCCTCATTTTTCAAGCTTTTCAGAAATCTACAGACTCTGTAGGCTTAAATATATGGACTATGCAGGCTTAAATCTACGGACTTTGTAGACCAAGTTCAATGGGCTTTACAGGCTGATTTTTACAGACTTGATTTCTAAAGACTCTGCAAGTAGTTTCATTTCTACAAGTTCAATGGGCTTCACGGCTTTTGCAGACGGGTTCAATCAAAAGAATCAGTTTCTAACACTTGGTCATTTTTGATATTGTTTTAGTGCCTTGGTTCAAATAGAAATCTCCATCGACAAACATTAATAACAGGTTCAACATTTGGTTCATCCTTAGGTTCAACGCCAAATGGTTCAAAGGCAGGTTTAATCAAGTAGTTCAATGCTTTGTTTCACTCATTTGGTTCATCCACTTTGTTTCATCGCTTTTATTCATCCTTTGGTTCAATCAAATGGTTCGTCAATCAGTTCAAGGCTTTGTTTGAACCTTTGAACCAAAGCTTGGTTCAATGGTTGGTTCAACGTCTTTTGGTTCAAATGCAGGTTCATTTCTACAAGTTCAAAGGCTTCTGCAGACGAGTTCAACCAAAAGAATCAGTTTCTAACACTTGGTCATTTTTAGGATTAGTTCAGTGCCTTGGTTCAATCAAAAATGTCTATCGACAAGCATTCAATGAAGAGGCTTGAACCATTAAACTGTTGAACCACTTTGGTTCAAAGGTTCAATGAGTTCAAAGTTCAATTGATTCAACGCTTTCATTTTACTCAGTTCATCCACTTGGTTCAATGGTTAGTTCATCACTTTGGTTCATTCAATTAAACCATCGGCTTGAACCATTTTGGTTCAAAGCTTGGTTTAATCGATTGGTTCAACGAAGAGGTTCAACGTCTTGGTTCAATGGAGCATTTCATCGGCTTGGTTCATTCAATTGAACCATCAACTTGAACCATTTTGGTTCAAAGCTTGGTTCAATCGATTGGTTCAATGGTTGGTTCAACGTCTGGTTCAAACAAAGATTTCATCGGCTTGAACCATTTTGGTTCAAAGCCTAGGTTCAACAATTGGTTCAAAGCCTTGGTTCAATGGAACGATTCAACAATTGGTTCATCGCCAAAGTTTAAAGGGCCTCTTGAAGGACAAGTGCCCTTGCGGAGGGCACTTGGTCAATGAAAATACCCTTTGAAAGGGTCATTTTCAAAAAGACTAAGGCAAGTCTAAGGCACAATTCTTTCAGACAAAAAGTCTGAAAGAATTTTGAGAAGTCACAGAAGCAAAAACTCGAAGGAATTTGCATATTGGCAAACGAAATAATTTCTACAAACTTTTTGTTCGTAGGAAATTTCTGCAAACAATTTGTTTGCGGGAATTTACTCAGGGAAAAGCCCAGGGAAAGTACCCACGGGAATTATCTATGGGAATTTGTGAAGGGCCACCAAAGGACCCTAAAGGGCAGGTGCCCTTACGGGGGACTCTCAGCTACCAACTTAAAGGACACTTCTTGAAGCCGAAGGGTCACCTTCCCTTCGAGAAGGATGTAAAACAAGAAGCCCAAAGGCCATTTAGGGATTATTTCTTAAGGCCCAAAAGGGCAAGTCCAATCTGAAAAAGTGCCAAATAGAGAGCCGACAAAGGACCAAGGGGTGACGCACCCAAAGATGTCAAATTCAACACAACAAACTAACCATTGAAAACATAGTGATGGGTGCGCAAACGTCAAATTCAAGACAACAAAATAACCATTGATCCTTTGAAACTATAGACCATGATGCATTCACAGACTTCAAGGCTAAGACTAGCAGCAAGTGAGGAAAGAACAAAATAGCAAACTGAATCCAAGACCCAATTCAATTAAACAGAAAAGGAGGAATGATGAAGGTAAGATTAAATCGCCAGGTGGACATTGAAAGTTGCAAACTTTCAATAAGCGTGACTTGTTTCCCTGCATTGATAAAATCAAATGGGTAAAATGCCCCTAAGTTTCAACCTATCTTCTTAAACAGGTTCCAACATAACATGATGTGTTACTATTCTCGAGTCCTTCTTGAAGTGGCTATATAAGGGACTCTCTTCTATTGTAAATTATCTCTTTTTTGACAATCAAAATGAAACTCTGCCCAAATTGAAAGGCACTTCTGAGACTTTGAGCTCAGTGTATTGATCATATTTTGTTACTAGAATAAGAAATAAAGTGACTTTTCAGACTTTGTGCTATGATATCTTTGTTGTTGAGGAATATGTTCTTATGTCTTTTTCCTTGATTTATTTTCTGTTCCTTTAATTCAACAAGCAAGATTAGTGAAATTAGTCAGAAAGGTGTCCTAAAGAATCAATTATGGAGAGACTTTGTGCCCCCATGATTGCCTTTCAGTGTGTTTTCTTTTCATTTCTATGTAAAGGACTTTGAGAAGACTTTGTGCCCTCATTGTCCTTCGTATCTTACTCTTGAGTGATCCGGGCCGATGCACGATGCATCTCCACGCCTTCCAGTTATCAGACTACCTGCCATGTGTTTCAACCAAGAATTGCCTCAGGTGTCCTCAGACTGGCCATATAGTGGTCATTGGAAGAGGACCCAGATCACTCTAGAGCTTTTGGTGTGACGGCCAGTCTTCTAATGGTATCAGAGTGGTTTGTCTTGAGAGTGTATATTCCTAAGGACGAGGTCAAGATACAAGAAACTTGGGTGGGAAGTGACAGAGCTTCCAAACGCTCCACCTGTGCACCCAAAATGACCTAAAATGGCAAACGACACCAAGACATCTAATCCTTTCAAGGAAATGGTGAATGAATCCCTCCAAAGGCAACAAGCACAGATGCTCCAATAATTTGCTCAAATTATTCAAACACTTTTGATGGGAAATTTTGGCTCTGCGGCTACACATCTGGGCTCCTCATCGAGGGAGCTTCCTTTTAGTGCCCCAACACCCTTCAAGGTTCAGGTAAATTTTGATATTCCCATGTTTGAAGGCAAAATCAATGCTGATGCAGTGGAAAATTGGTTAGATCAACTGTCATCCTACTTCTCTGTAAATAAGTTCATCGATGGAGAAAAGATCACTTTTGCTCTTTTGAAATCATCATTGCCCGTGAAAAACTAGTGGGAAGTGTACAAAAAGAGGTCTAGTACAGATATCATTGGTCTTGGGGTGGAACCCACCTGGGATGATTTTACAAAAGCAGTAAAAGAAGAATACTATCCCCTTGGCGCGTATGATGATCTATACATACAATGGCAACAACTTTGCCAAGGCAAGGACCAATCTGTGAAATATTACACATAAACTTTTCATTCTTTGTCTACAAGACTGGGCATTGAAGAAAGTGAGAAACATAAAAATCTCAAATATCATGGTGGACTACAATGGTACATCTGGGGGAAAATGGAATGCTTCAATTTGGAAACCCTCGGTGAGGCATATAAATTTACAGTGAAGATTGAACCGAAGCATGGTAGGAAGAATATGAAGAGTCAACCTTTAAAATGGAAAAGTGATAAGGAAGGTCAAACACGAGGCCAAAATTGGAAGCAAAAGGAGTTTTAAGATAAGAAATCCCAGAAGGGGAAGGCTGGAAAATGGTGTGATTACCACAAAATTAGAACTCACTCCAAAGAAGAATGTTGAGCCATCAAGTCACTGCTCTCTGAGTCACAATACTCGACGTCTACTACTCTGCCTCATACACAACCTAAAGTCAAAGAGGATGAAGAAGAAATTGTAGATGCTGAGCCCAACACCATCGTCACTTCGTCACAAACCCATGAGGAAAGAATAGATGACAAAGAAAGATTGTTTCACTCCAAATTATGGGTAAAAGGTAAGCCTCTGCATTTCATTCTTGATAACGAGAGTCAAAAGAATTTAATCTCGACTAAAGTTGTGAAAAGTCTAGGTCTATCCATGAAGCCTCATCCAAAGCCATATAGTATTGGGTGGTTAAGCTTAGGGAGAGACCTTTATGTCACCCATCAGTGTCTTCTTTCATATGCTATAAAACCATTCCAGGATGAAGTCTTGTGTGATGTGGTCAATCTCGATGTTTGTGATGTCCTCCTTGGTCAATCGTTCATGTATGAGCGACATGGCATCTATGAATCCTAAACCTGAAGGATCACCCTCACTCTTGGAATATGGTGCTATAGGAGACCAGAGGTACCACCTCCCACATCTATTTCCCTGATCAGTGCTAAGAAATGCAAGAGATTGGTGGAGAAGACAAAACAATTTGTTCTCATGATGGTCAAACCACAGAGATCCAAGGAGCCCAATGTTGCAGTCCTAACTACACAATCAACACAACAACAAAAGTAGATAAGATGAATCACAAGTGAATATGCTAACTTATTCAAGTCACCCACAGGAGTTCCACTACATTGCTAGGTAAAACATTCTATCGATTTAATCCTAGGATCACCTTTGCCTAATAGTCCTGTGTATCGTAGATCAGTTTTGGAGAATGATGAGATAAAAAGATAGATTCAAGAATTAATCAAAAGGGGTCACATCAGGCCAAGATCTTCACCTTGTGGTAGCCCAATCATCTTGGCACTAAAAAAAGATGGAACATGGAGGCTTTGCATTGACTACCGAGCCCTGAATAAAATCTCTGTAAGGAATCGCTACCCTCTCCCCATAATTGATGACCTACTGGACCAGCTCCGTGGTGCAAAGTTATTCACCAAAATTGATCTCAAATTTGGTTATCACCAAATTCCCATCGATCCCACTGATGTCTGGAAAACTGCATTCAAATCTAAGGAGGGGCTCTTTGAATGGTTGGTTATGCCTTTTGGCCTAACTAACGCACCTGCAACCTTCATGAGGATGATGGATGACATCCTATGACCCTTCACCAATGCATTCATGGTTTTCTACTTAGATGACATTCTCATCTATAGAAAAACATGGGAAGATCATTTGCAACATGTCCGTAAGGTGCTTCAAACTCTTTGGGAGCACAAGTTATACACAAATCTTGACAAATGCACATTCGAAATGACAAAAATTTAGTACCTCAGGTACATTGTGAATGAGGAAGGGGTCCACGTCGATCCAAAAAATATTTGGGTTATTCAAGAATGGCCCACACCAAGGACCCTCATAGAGCTTCACAGCTTTTTGGGCCTTGCAAATTTGTACCATAGGTTTGTTCTTAGATTTTCACATGTTGCTTGGTCACTAGCCCAAATGACTAAAGGAGGAGCTAAAGCTACATTTTAGTGGTATGAAATATAGCAAAGGGAATTTGAGAATTTGAAGAACAAACTCTGCTCAATCCCTATTCTTACCTTACCAGATTTGCATCAACCATTTGAGTTGATGATAGATGCATCTGAATATGCCATGGGAGCTATCATCATGCAACATGGCCATCCTATTGCATACCACAGTGAAACTTTCACTGATATAGTTAGGAAATATCCAACATATGATAAGGAGCTCTACACCATTGTACAAGCCTCCAAACACTAGAAACACTACATTTTGGGGAAAGAGACGGTTATCCACACTGACCACAGGCCATTGGAATTCATCTAGACGCAAAGCAAACTACGAAATGAGAGGCACCAAAAGTGGGCCACGTATATTCAGCAATTCCACCAGATAATCAAACACAAAAAAGGGGAGCTCAAATATAGTTGTAGATTGCCTAGGTTGCCCACCAATTACTGCACTCACAACAGTGCTTGACCTGTGTAGACATGAGACTGCCACTTGGGGTGCTATGAATGAAGCAGATCCTACCTTTTCTGACACATATCAAGCACTCCAAAAAGGTGAACATGTTTCTGACTTCTATTTGCAAGATAATGTCCTCTGCCATATGGGGTACATCTGTGTTCCTATTGCAGAGCAACACAAGGTGATATGGGAAGCACACTTCAGTAGGATAGCTGGCCACTTTGGTATCAAAAAAACATTGGCAGTTCTTTAAAAACACTTCTACTGGCCCCATATGCACAAAGATGTGAAAAGATATCTCAAATATTGCACCCCATGTGCAATCACCAAGCCAAAAAATAAGAAGCAAGGATTGTACACGCCATTGCCATAACCAACCAGGCCTTGGGAATTCGTCTCAATGGATTTTCTCTTAGGTTTGCCCACTTCTAGACATGGCAAGGACTGTATTTTTATGGTAGTTGATCATTTTTCAAAAATGGCTATTATGCTTGCTTGTAAGAAAAATATGTCTACTGAGGAAACTGCTCAACTATATTTTAGTCATGTATGGCTCCATTTTGGTCTCCCCAAGTCCATTGTCTTAGATCGAGATAGCAGGTTCCTGAGCATCTTCTGGTCCACTCTATGGAAGATGATGGATACTAAGCTGATGAAGTCCACAACCTTCCATCCACAGACTGATGGTTAGACTGAGGTGGTAAACTGCTTTATTATTCACATGATTTGGATGTATCACTCCAAACATCCATGCACATGGGATGAAGGACTTTTGTTCATCCAACACGGATACAATCAAGCATTGCACAGCTCGACCAAGCATAGTCCATTCCAAGTATGTTTTGGGTTCCAACCCATGACACCAATTGATATAGCTGTTCCATTCTCCACCATGGAATACACAGCTCATGGAAGCTTTGATGTAGCAAAAGTGACCAAGTTTATTGAACATATGCAACATATCCAACAATAAGTTCAAGACATCCTAGAGAAGATGAATCAGAAGTATAAGCTATGCCATGACAAACATAGGATTGCACACCATTTTGCTGTGGGTGACAAGGTTTGGTGACGACTTCAGAAGGAATGACTTGCAGGCCCACATAGAAAGATTCAACCTCTGTGATATGGTCCATACACCATCACCAGAAAAGTTGTAGAAAATGCTTTTGAGTTGAACCTACCAACCTACCTTGGTCTGCATCCAATATTCAATGTGGATCTCCTCAAACCATATCACCCACCTTTATTAGACACTTCAGTTGTGGCAGAACAACTAGACATTGATGAGCTTGATCCACAGAGTTTTGCTCCAGTATTAGAGGATCAGATTGTGGATACTTGGATGAAGACAACAAAAGGACCCTCTATTCCGCTATATCGAGTGGTCAGAAGAGGCCAGCTTAGCCACCATGGTGAGTGGTTCACAGAGAATCAAATCAAGACACAGCTACCTCACCTGATGGAAAATCCTGACGCAATGGGGACCATTACTTTTCAAGGAGGGAGGTTGATACCACTGATCCAAAACTCAAAAGTTTTGGTTGATGAATATTTCAATAGCACATAAATAACACAATAACAATGGATTCTCTAAGAAGAGACATCGTATTACTTAACAACCAAAATACAAAACATGCACTTATCTCTGAGAAGAGATGTCCGCCTTCCCATTTTGGGTTATAATGCATTTATACATATTTTTGAAGACCACCTCGGGAGATTGCGTGGCTCGAGGAATTAAAAAGTGACGATTTAACATCCCAACATTAAACAATACAATGCTTGCATTAAAACAATGCAACGCTCGAGGACATATGTCCCAGCATTGAAAAAATACAATGCTCGAGGACATAATCGCTTGAGGGTAATACAAAATGACAACAATACAAAATTTGAGGAATTAACTGTCACCGAATGGTCAACTGTCACCAAATGGTTGCCCGAATGATTGAGTGATTCAAGTGGAGACTTTGTGCTGCATCTCGATTGGCTGGTTATTATATCTTTTGCTACATTTTTTTGTTACTATCTAGAGTATTCTTGTGGCTTGATAGAAGTACGTGCTTTCTGTCATTTTCCTTGAGTTTCTCCTATGATCTGCATACATCATCTCTAAAGAAAGAGAGATGGATGGTTTGTCCTACCCTTGAGTATTATTTTCTATTTATATATATAGCCTATAGGGAACCTCCCCTTGATGAGAGGAGATATCAGTCCCCTTCTAATGTGGTAAATCTACACATTTGGATGACTAATCTTCCTACTTTGGCTGATCAGACCTATTTTGTTTATTAGTACGCTGATCGACAAAATATTCAACCAACAGTTTTTGGTGACTCCGCTGGGGATATAACATACCCATTATCCATTTATAATCTATCCATTCACCTCCACACCAACTGAGAAAGAACACATAGTTTAAAGCCTCAAACTTTAACTAAATCAAGGTCAATTCTTTTCCATTTTTGTTTCACAATCTGGCAGATTCAAGGTATACATGAAGCAAAAGGGCTAAAGGTATCATTGACCCTGTATTCGAGTTGGTACAACAAAGTGATTTTGTTCTGTTTCCTTCACCATCTCATCTCCAATGAACCAAGAGTTTTCCTCCTACTAAATTCAGATCTCCATTGCCATACGAAGTATCTACTTTTGCTGTTGATAAAGCTTTGCCAATAGTTACCCCTCTGAGATTTGTTATCCCTCCTTTTCATGATCCTACAATGGTAATTCAAGGCCCCTGGGGTAATGCTTTTGGTCCTCTCAATCCTACTCCACCTCTACATGAGCTTCCATGCAGTTCAAGAAAGAACTTCCCCAAGTTCTATGGTGATGGGAAAGTTCATCCTGATGAGCACATTGTAGCTTTTATCATAGCTTGTGGAGTAATCGGAGTAGAATTTGAAGATGTAGCAGTCAAGATTTTTGTAGAGACATTACAAGGTGCTGCTATAGATTGGTTTTATCATCTACAGGCTCGGTTAGTGACTGATTGAAATACTCTCAAAGCTAAGTTTGAAGCCAGATTCAAACATGCAAAAGATGCACATACACTTCTGGATCAACTTACACAGATGAAGAAAGAGCCTCATGAGCCTATGAGAGACTTCATAGCCAAATTTGACAAACTAAGAAATAGAATCCCTATAATTGCTCGACCTACAGCTGAGAACCTTAAATGTTTTTTCATTAATTCTCAGCTACCTGAAGTAAGTTTTCTCTTGAGACGTGCTGGTCAAATAGATCTTGCTACAACTCAACTTTTGGCCATTGAGGTAGAAGATGATCTCATCTTAGTAGGGAAGATAAGAAGAGATCTAAATAGAAATAGAGCTTCATAATCTTTTGATTATGCATCTACATGCACCACAGATCCAATGGTGTAGAAATTAGCAAATGAGTTGCTTGCTCTCAAAAAGCAAATGGCTCAAGGAATGTCTTTTGCTCCTTCATACAAAAGGACATTCCCAAATCAATCATATTAGGGCAATGTTGCCAGGAATCAAGGGCAACAGAATCGCCTTCCTCCCCCACAAGGAAAACTTGCCCTGAAAGCTCCTCCAACCAATTCAACAATGGGATATCTTGAAGCAAAATCAGAATTCTCTTTCCATTCTAAATTGAATCAAGAAAATGACGCTGATCTCCTTGAAGACAATCAAGAAGAATCAACTAGCAACTCCCATATTGGTTTCTTGAACTACCAGGATGAACCCAGAAGTAAAGGATAAGCTTTTGATGGATCATATGCAGTGTTTACCAGATCTAAGAACCAATTAGTCCAGCAAGCTGATAAAGAGAAGATAGAAGAGCAACCATAGCCAACAGTCACAATTGTTAAATGTGGAACCATTCTGCCTTTTCAATCAAAGGATCTGGTGATCACCCAAAAGGCAAATACATCAATTACGCATTCCCCTTCTACTTCAAATTCACAAACCAGCCCACCTCCCATCCCTCCTAAAATTTAGAAGGTTGAAGTACCTTTCTATGTACCTAGCTCGATTTAGCCATTTGACATAATTTATCATGTTAAAAAGACAAAAATACAAATGTCTGAGTTGTAATATTGGCAGTCCAATCCTGATCAACTGAATAAGCTAGTCTAATATGTCAAAAATTAAACCGTCCCTGTAAGACAAAAGACTAAAAATGTAACTCCTGATTCTTCAAAGAACATGCCTATTCCAAATAATATGGTCATTACTCCTCCAACAGCTCCTAAAAAAATAGAACCTTTCTATGTTTCCCTGTTAATTAATGGCCACAACCTGAGTAATTATATTATAGACTCAGGCGCATCTGATAATTTCATGCCTGCTAAAGTAGCTGAGTCTCTTGGTCTCACATTGACCAAGACATTTGGAAGATGTTTCTCCATGGAGAACAGGCAAGTGCCATTGTTAGGGCAAATCAAAGATGCCTTATTTGCATTTGTAGCCTTTCCAGACAAGAGAATCAAGATGACTGTCTTGGTGGCTGACATCTCAACATCCTATGGAATTTTGTTTGGATGAAATTTATATAAAGACGTGAGAGGAGAACTAAACATGGATCTGTCTTAGGCAAGGATCCATGTCCAAGGCGTAATGAAGAGGTTGCTCCCTAAAAAGAAAGAAAAATATGTGGTCACCCAGACATCAACCCCTGAAGCTCAAATTCTTTTTGAATCCGCAGGTATGGGTAACTATTTTCTATCCATAGATGGAGTACATGAAACATCTGATATTATTCTTGAAAAGCTCAACTCATAAATCACTTCAACTAGAACAACAAAAAAACTAGTAGGCTGAAATACAAACCAAGAAGGATCCTCCATCTCTGATGAAGGAAAGTCTAAAGAAAAATTAGTATCAGATGAGATATGGACTTTGGAATTTGATGGTAGCTATTCCTCTACCGATTCAGGAGCAGGGATTGTTTTGATATCTCCTTAAGGAGATATGTTCTCTTCATCTTACAAATTACATTTTAGCAACACTAACAATACAGCTGAAAATGAATCTCTGTTGCTTGGCATGAAGGTTGCTCATGAGAAAGGCATCAATTTTCTTCATGCCAAAGGGGATGTTGAATTAGTGATTTGTCAAGTGAGGAACTTATACCAAACTAAGAATGAAAGATTACGCCACTATCGTAACTTGGTTTGGGATCAAATTGAAAGCTTTGATGTTTTCAACATTTCTACCATACCCAGAGAGTCTAATGACAGAGCTGATGCACTTGCTATTTCAAAAACTCTCTTAGTTCCTCATTCAAATTTCAAAGAAGATAGGTATACCATTAATCTGGTCTATAGACCAAGTGTTCCTGACAATGCTAATCATTGGCAAGTATTCAATGATGATAATTAAATCATTGCCTTTCTGGAATAAAAAGATAATTTTGAACAACTATATTTTGAAGGTAGTGAATCTCAGAAGAATGAATCTGTGTCTGAATCCAGCTCATATATAAAGGAAGAATTCTTATAGCTAAAAGGAAACAAAATTCCCAAAGGCCTGGTTTCTCTTGAAAATCTATTTGACAAACACGATAGATTCATCAAACAACAACAAACATACTCGAGTTTCTCTCAGGGATTCGATCAAATGAATCTGACTACTGAAGAAAATCCCAAGATGATCAATATTGGTAAGTGCTGCACCCCTGAAGAAAGATTCAAGTTCATCTCTTTACTCCGGCAATACATGGATGTCTTAGCATATTCTTATGAAGACTTGAAGTCTCCCATACCAGATGAAATTTGCCATAACATTCCTCTCAAGGCCGACTCAATGCCATACAAACACAAATCCAGACAGTATAATCTAAAAATATCATATACTATTCTGTCTGAGATACAAAAAATGTTAAATGCTAGAATAATCTTCCCAATCCATCATTCCACATGGATTGCAAACATAGTGCTTGTAAGGAAGAAGAATGGTAAAATTCGCATTTGTGTAGATTTCAGAAATCTGAATCAAGCATCTTTGAAGGATAATTATCCTTTGCCAATTATGAATCAAGTGCTTCAAACAGTGATAGGTGTAAAAATGATATCAATATTGGATGGCTTCTCAGGTTATAATCAAGTTGAAGTTAGTGAAACAGACCAACACAAGACTGCATTCACCACACCTTGGGGTACATTTGCATATAGAAGAATGCCTTTTGGTTTAATGAATGCTGGTGCTACCTTTTAGAGAGCTATGGATCTGGCTTTCAAAGATGAGATTGGTAAATTCATAGTGGTATACCTTGATGACTTGACTGTCTTTTCAAAGCATCGATCTGATCATGTATGCCACTTACAACAAGTGTTGGAGCCCTGCCACCAGAATGGTATTTCCTTAAATCTTAAAAAGTCTATTTTGAGAGTAACAGATGGGAAACTCCTTGGACACATTGTGTCCAAAAAAGGCATAAAGATTGACTTAGACAGAGTCAAGTCTATTCAAGAACTTAATTTGCCTACAAGTAAGAATGCTGTTTATTCTTTCTTCGAAAGGGTGAATTTTTTATGGAGATTCATCTCCAAATTTGGTGAGAAGACTAGACACATTGTGAACATGATGAAAGGGAAGACCATCTTCAGCTGGACTAAAGAAGACAAGGTAGCATTTTAGGATATCAAGACCGCCATTGCTCACACCCCTACCTTGGTTTGCCCAGATTACAACAAAGATTACATCATATACAACTATGCATCTGAACACACTCTTTCAATAATTCTTGTTCAACAGGACAAGGAAGGTATGGAATCTCCTATCTCTTTCATGAGTTTCCCTCTCAAAACCCATGAGATGAAATATTCATATATATAAAAGCACGCTTATGCCATGGTGAAAGCAGTCAAACATTTCTGCTTCTATATTTTGAATTCACATACTATTGCCCTAGTGCCTGACACTAAAGTCAAGTCTATATTAACTCAGCAAGAGTTTGGCATGAAAAGAGGTAATTAAATTGTAAAAATCCAAGAGTTTGATCTAGACAACAAGCCAACAAAGCTGGTTAGGGGTAAAGGTTTATGCCAATTAATTGTTGATAATAAGCCAGAAGACACACAACGTGAAGAAGCTGAAGTGAAAGAGACGCCAACAGTCTTTTTTGTCTCCACTACTAATGAGTGGTATTTAGGTATCACTCATTTCCTTACTTATGGTGAATGTCCTGCTCATTTTTCTTACAAAGAAAGGAGGACTATCAAGTTGAAAGCTGGAAATTTTGTCCTTTGGGAAAATGACTTGTAGATGAGAAGCATAGATGGAGTATTCCTTCACTGTGTAGACAAAGAGCAATAAATCTAGCTTTTGAAATCTTTCCACAATCTAGCCTGTGGAGGACATTTTTCTACTCCTATGACTGCTTACAAGATTTTTCAAGCCAGGTATACTGGCCAACTCTTTTCCAAGATGCACATAAATGGGTGATAAAATGTGAACTCTGTCAGCAATTTGTTGGAAGACCCAAGTTAGCTGCTATGCCTCTCAAGCCAGTGATCATAGAAGAACCTTTCTAGCAATGGGGACTTGATTTTATTGGGACTATAAACCCATCTTCAAGTGTTGAACATGATTATGTCCTTACAGTAACTGACTATTTCACCAAGTGGGTAGAAGTAATCCCAACTAAGCATGCTACTTTAAAAGTTGTATGCAACTTCCTCAAAGAGAATATCATTTCCAAGTTTGGAGTTCCCATCAAAATTGTTTTTGATAATGCAACTTGTTTTACCTCTCAGGAGATTACACAATTCTGTTTCCATTATGGAATTACACTCTCTCACTCTTCTAATTATTTTCCACAAGGGAATGGACACGCTGAGTCCTACAATAAGAATCTGGTAACTATTATCAAGAAGCTAGCAGATGACAATCAAAGAACATGGCATAAAGCATTGGTTGATGCTCTATGGGCAGATAGAATCACACCAAAGAGGGCAATTGGTATGTCTCCTTTTCAACTTCTTTATGGTATCAATGCTGAGATACCAATTACCTTATAATTGCCAGCCTTGAAATTGGCAAAGGCAATTGAAGATCAGACATATGAAAGTTATCTTGATAAAAGAATCATGTGCATGGCTAAGCTAGAGGAACAGAGAACCATGGTGGTGGATAGAATTGTTGCGCATCAAAGTTTGGTAAAGAAACTCTTTGATTAGAATGCCAGAAATCATGATTTCCAGATTGGGGATCAAGTCCTGTTATGGGACAAAAGGAGAGAACCAAAGGGGATGCATGGAAAGTTTGACTCCCTTTAGAGAGGCCCATTTATAATTCATCAGCACATTGGTGAAAACAACTTTCTATTGAAATATCAAGATGGCACACTCTTTTCTCTGCCCCATAATGGGCAGCATCTAAAACATTTCAACTCTTGAAGTGTCAGATCATTCCATCTGTATATATGTATATTTGTACAGTTTTTAATTCTATTTTTGTTTTATCTGTTTCCATTTTTGATGCCTTTAATTTATGGGTAGCATGACTCTGTAAACCATGGTACACATGAAGACACTTGAGATTCTGGATTCTACTCCATTCAATTCTTTTTGCAATTAATAGAAGTTCCCCAACTGAAGCCAGCTATTGTTCCCCAAAAATATCACTCATTTTTGGGACAACATTTGAACCACTTTGGTCTTATAGACCAAAATTGTCTCTTTCCTTTTTAAAATTTGTTCTGGGCATTCAAATTCCTCATTTTTCAAGCTTTTTAGAAATCTATGGACACTGCAAGCTTAAATCTACGGACTCTACAGCCTTAAATCTACAGACTTTGCAAACCAAGTTCAATGGGCTTTACAAGTTGATTTTAACAGACTTGATTTCTAAGGACTCTACAAGTAGTTTCATTTATACAAGTTTAATGGGCTTCATGGCTTCTGCAGATAGGTTCAATCAAAAGAATCAGTTTCTAACACTTGGTCATTTTTGAGATTATTTTAGTGCCTTAGTTCAAACATAAATCTCCATCGACAAACATCAACAATAGGTTCAACATTTGGTTCATCCTTAGGTTCAATCTCAAATGGTTCTAAGGTAGGTTCAATCAAGCGGTTCAACGCTTTGTTTCACTCATTTGGTTCATCCACTTTATTTCAATGCTTTGATTCATCCCTTGGTTCAATCAAATGGTTCGTCAATCGGTTTAAGGCTTTGTTTGAACCTTTGAACCAAAGCTTGGTTCAACATATTTTGGTTCAAATATAGGTTCATTTCTGTAGGTTTAAAGGCTTATATAGATGGGTTCAACCAAAAGAATCAGTTTCTAACACTTGGTCATTTTTAGGATTGGTTCAGTGCCTTGGTTCAATAAAAAATGTCTATTGGCAAACATTCAACGAAGAGGCTTGAACCATTGAACCAATTTGGTTCAAAAGTTTAATGAGTTCAAGGGTCAATCAGTTCAACACTTTTGGTTTACTCAATTCATCCGCTTGGTTCAACAGTTAGTTCATCACTTTGGTTCATTCAATTGAACCATCGAGTTGAAC
Source organism: Torreya grandis (assembly GCA_037957365.1). Taxonomy (NCBI): domain Eukaryota; kingdom Viridiplantae; phylum Streptophyta; class Pinopsida; order Cupressales; family Taxaceae; genus Torreya; species Torreya grandis. The sequence goes on from JARHVA010000098.1 coordinate 1,544,569, forward strand.
CATCGGCTTGAACCATTTTGGTTCAAAGCTTGGTTCAACCATTGGTTCAATGAAGAGCTTTAATGTCTTGGTTTAATGGAGCATTTCATCAGCTTGGTTCATTCAATTGAACCATCAGCTTGAACCATTTTGGTTCAAAGCTTGGTTCAATTGATTGGTTCAACGGTTGGTTCAACGTCTGGTTCAAACAAAGAGTTCATCAGCTTGAACCATTTTGGTTCAAAGCCTAGGTTTAAAAATTGGTTCAAAGCCTTGGTTCAATGGAACGGTTCAACAGTTGGTTCATCACCAAAGTTCAAAGGGCCTCCCGAAGGACAAGTGCCCTTGGGGAGGGCACTTGGTCAACGAAAATACCCTTCGAAAGGGTCATTTTCAAAAAGACTAAGGCAAGTCTAAGGCACAATTCTTTCAGACAAAAAGTTTGAAATAATTTTGAGAATTCACAGAAGTGAGAAACCTGAAGGAATTTGTGTATTGGCAAATGAAATAATTTCTACAAAATTTTTGTTTGCGGGAAATTTTTGCAGATAATTTGTCTGTGGGAATTGTCTGCGAGAATTTACCTGGGGAAAAGCTTTGGGAAAGTACCCATGGGAATTATCTGTGAGAATTTGCAAAGGGCCACTGAAGGACCCCGAAGGGTAGGTGCCCTTGTAGGGGACTCTCGACTACCAACTTAAAGGGCACTTCCTGAAGCTGAAGGGTCACTTTCCCTTTGGGAAGGATGTAAAACAAGAAGCCCGAAGGCCATTTAGGGATCATTTATTAAGGCCTAAAAGGGCAAGCAAAATCTAAAATAGTGCCTAATAGAGAGCTAAAAAAGGACCAAGGGGTGATGCACCCGCAGACGTCAAATTCAACACAACGAACTAATCGTTGAAAACATAGTGACGAACAAACGAATGTCAAATTCAAGACAACAAAATAACAATTGATCCTTTGAACCTATAGACCAGAATGCATTCACAGACTTCAAGGCCAAGACCAACAAAAAAGTGAGGAAAGAATAGAACATCAAACTGAATCCAAGACCCGATTCAATTAACTAGAAAAGGAGGAACGATGAAGGTAAGATCAGATCGCTAGGTGGACATTGAAAGTTGCAAACTTTCAATAAGCGTGACTTGTTTCCCTGCATTGATAAAATCAAATGGGTAAAATGCCCCTAAGTTCTAGCTTGTCTTCTTAAACAGATTCCAATGCAACATGATGTGTTACTATTCCTGAGTCCTTCTTGAAGTGGCTATATAAGGGATTCTCTTCTATTGTAAATTATCTCTTTTTTGACAATCAGAATGAAACTCTGCTCAAATTGAAAGTCACTTCTGAGACTTTGAGCTCAGTTTTTTGATCATATTTTGTTACTGGAATAAGAAAGCAAGTGATTTTTCAGACTTTGTGCTGTGATATCTTTGTTGTTGAGGAAACTGTTCTTATGTCTTTTTCCTTGATTTTTTTTGTTCCTTTAATTCAACAAGCAGGATTAGTGAAATTAGTCAGAAAGGTGTCCTGAAGAATCAACTGTGGAGAGACTTTGTGCCCCCATAATTGCCTTTCAATGTGTTTTATTTTCATTTTTGTGTAAAGGACTTTGAGAAGACTTTGTGCCCTCATTGTCCTTCATATCTTACTCTTGAGTGATTTAGGCGGAGACTTTGTGCTGCATCTCGATTTGCTAGTTATTATATCTTTTGCTACATTTTGTTGTTACTATCTGGAGTATTCTTGTGGCTTACTGAATAGTACTTCTAAAAGAAGAGGAGTGCTTTCTATCATTTTCCTTGAGTTTCTCCTGTGATCTGCATACATCATCTCTGAAGAAAGAGAGATGGATGGTTTGTCCTACCCTTGAGTATTATTTTCTATTTTTATATATAGCCTATAGGGAACCTCCCCTTGATGAGAGAAGAGATCAGTCCCCTTCTGATGTGGTAAATCTACACATTTGGATGACTAATCTTCTTACTTTGGCTGATCAAACCTATTTTGTTTATCAGTACGCTGATCGATAAAATATTCAACCAACAACTCTCAAAATTTTGTGAGCTTGAACCCTTTAATATCTTGTCATTCTCAATTGAGTTGAAATATTAAAAAAACAAAAAAAACATTTGTTAAATTATAATAAAAAACCAAAAATATTGACCACTTCTTTCCCTTAAGGATTATGGGAACCCTTACTAAGTCACAAACAAATCACTTGTCACTTAGTTTCCCCATCCTTTTTAGCCTTTTATCCCATGCACTTGCCATTTTACAAGACCATTCCTATTATTCTATCACATCCATTCTATTTGTTTTTCATCAGTTATCATTTTCTTCTTATTTCCTAAGAAAACTACATCTTACCTAAAGTTTTTGTTGGATATTACATCCATTGAACTATGTAGGCAAAATCCACTTGCCTAGAGCATATAGAGACAACTCGACCACCCCCTTCCTTTTCTTCTTTTCCCCCTATCTTGTTTATTTGTTACGTTTTCACCTATTTTCTAAGGGCACTATTTATGATGTTGTTTGTACTAACTTTAGGACTAACTTTTATTTGTTTTTTTACTTGTTTGCTTGTTTATTATTTGTGTGCCTCTTTGTTTACCTTTCAACACTGTTGTCTCAATTCAGTCTATATACATTCATTAGGTGATTCCTTGCACATTTACACCTGAATCCATCTATATTCACACATCTACATTATCATCATGGTTTTTATCATTGGTGCATTATTTTCACTTGAATATTAGATCTCGAGAGTCAGTCCTTATACATCTTTCATCCCAATCCTCATGCTGTTCTATCATGATGCCTACCATTACACACTATAGCAAAAGTTAGCTTTAGTAAGTCTACTCAACAATGTTAGCATTGACATCTCCTTGGCTTTAGCATCAATAATATCTTGTTTCAATCCCAATCATGTCCCAAACAAAGTAATTGAACAACAAAATAATTTCAACCTTTGTTAGTTCAGATGAGCATCTCCATACTAGCAGGTTGTTCCAAATCATCATTACCCTCTATGTTCATTTATCATCATCATCATCATCCAATCAATCATGTTTGCCATAATTGAGGTCCAATAATTATGTCTGCCTATGGAAAAATCATTGTACACCATCCCACCTACATATCTCAATGATTATAACCACCTTTGAGCAAATCATTATGTTATCACCAATCTAATTTCTTTTACCTTAGATGGGCATGCTATTATCATGTCTATCTATCTTAACTAGGATAGCTCCATATTCTCAATGATTATAACCACCTTTAGACAAATCATTGTGTTATCATACCACTTTTCCACTATTGGGGTACAATGCTTATAATCACCTTTGGGCAAACCATTGCACACCGTCCCACTTGCATTCTTAGTGATTTTGATCAACTTTGGACAAATCATTGTGTTATCACCCCATCATTTTATTTTTTTTGAACCGCTCTCTTCTTTCTTTCAAGGGACCATTTATCAACTCTTTTGCCAACCATTCCCTTAAGGGGAAACTATAGTTAATCATCAACATTGAAGTCATAAGTACAAAAGAACATTTTTTTTGTTGAGAAGACATTACTGTGCTTACATCTTACAATGCCTTCCCAAACAAGGGAAAATCGTAGACACCTAAATTTGGCCACCAATGGATTATTATCTTACTTTAGGCCAATTATTACCAACCATTGACCATTTAGCCTAATAATTTCTAAATGTATCAAATTTGGCTTTATGACCATGCAACAAATCAATTTGGCCTATTAATCAATTAAATTAAACAAATTCACCATCATTTAATTCAAAATTATTCAAAAATGTTTAAAAGCCTAAACAAGATTAATTACCATGTTAAAGTAAATCAAATCCTAATTAAGTGCTAATTGAATTAATCCATGAGCAATTAAATCAATTATCAAAAGGAAAATTTAAATATCAAAAGCATCTTAAAAGTTAATTGTTACCTTTTGTGAGTTATCACTTTTGAAAAATATCTAAATAATATCTTAGGAATATGAAAAACTCAACCAAGGTTCCAATTTAACCCACTCCAAGTAATTTTGAAGCCTATAAATACAAGCCTAGAGATCTTCATTTAGAGAGCTTGAAACATAGTAGAGTTATAATGCTGGAGTTGATCCAAAAAGTAAATGCATAGTGTTATAATGCCAAAATCAAGCCAAGCCAAGCCAAACATGATGCCAAGAGGAGATGGAGATAGCCAAGACCCATTGATGAATACCTTTTGAGCACAATACAAGAAAGCCAATGAAGAAATCATTTGGAGCTCTCAAGGAAGGTAAAGATTGTTATTCTTTGCATTTTAGTTGGGTTTTCAATTATTGTTTTTTCATTAAGTTCCCTCTAAGATATAGGCCTAGAGATGTTAGTATGTTAGTGTGTTAATTTTATGCTTTTATGGACTAACACTTGATCTAACCTCCTCTCTTTATCAAATTCATTGATCACAATATGCCTATCCAAAACATGACTAACATTTTTGAAGTTGTATGGTATGATAGAAAAATAGTTAGCACTTTTTGGAAAGATCATGTGTGTTTGAGGAGGTATTGAAGTTGATGGTGTAGACTAATTATGGTAAAGATTACCACCATTGAAACACAAATCAATGAAGGTGTGAGATCTTTCTAGACAATCAACCTCCTTGAGAAGTAATAATCCCCATTTCATTAACATTATATAAGCAGACGTGGAATGTTGTTAGCAACTTGAAATTATCTAAACCATTTCCCATAAGAAGGTACGTGAATTGATTTGTTGATATGAAAGAGAGGAATCTCTTGATGTCTTATGAATTTAACCTTTTTGTCAATCACTTGATCCATTTATGCCATAATGTGGTAATCAAGATTGATTTTTTCTTGTTGAAGTATCTCTAAAACATTAGGTGAATACAACAAAGGTGGAAAATAATGTCACAAGAGTCGTGCATTCAATATTGGATGGATACTAATATAGGAAGGTAGATTAAGATCAAATATGTTATCCCCAACCTTCTTAGTAATCATATATGTACCATACCAAAGTGGTAAAATTTTTCAATAAAGTCATGGGAGTTTTTATTTTTGTGAATGTTATCATACTTGATCACCGACTTAAAAGGTGTGCGGTCCTTGATGTTAATTACAACAATGTTTATAGTTTGCATTAGCCTTATACATAATAATATACACTTGTTGTTGATTGTGCTTGATAAATTAGAAAACATTTTCATCTTCCCTTTGAGTTTAAGAAGTTTAAGTTATTGTTTCTGATACACTACATTAATGGGTGCCAATAATTTAATACCTAATCAAAATTGAAAATCCATGTGTGGCAAAGTTGTGCAAAGCTATGGTTTAACTATGTTGAATGAAAGAAAGACTTTCATCCAAAGTGTGATGCCTCCTCTAGATGTGTGCATTAAGAGAAGATGCAGGGTCATCCTATTCACCACTTATGTACATCCATCTCTAAATAGATGGAATGCAATAGACTTGTTTAGTCTTGTGTCCATCATTGAATAAAATATTATCCATAAATTACTAAATATTTTTTGGTCTCTAATATCATAGATGATAGTGGATGGAAATCCAAAATAAAAATATACATTCTTAAAATATAACAATTATTTCTAGAGCTGAGATTGACTTATTACAAGGCACACAAATAATCGTCTTAAAAAAACTATCAATTATTACATAAACACAATTATTACCATACTTGGTCATACGAAAACCTGAAAGGCTAACCATCAAAAGTAGTAACCAAGTTTTGTTCAATGTAAAAAAACATGTTTTCACTTTGTGTTTTTTATTAATTAACTTAGCTATAATGCAAGCAATATAAGAAATGATGTATTATCTAACATCTGCCCTAAGATGTGACCAAAATATATACTTTCTCAAAATCATATGTATTTTCAACTTTAACATGGCTTCTCATTTTAATTCTTTTATTTACCATTGCTTCACTCAGTAATCTTAGGCTAAGAACCAAGGTCTAAGGGGTATCCATTCTACCAAATTCGTATGGGGTATGATCCCAAGCTCATCCCTTATATCGTGGCAAGTTTTGTTAACAACAATAATTGATCCCTGGTGGGCTTTTTGTGAGCCAAACATCTTCACCAGATGAACCAACAACCATTCACTGGTGATCTACATTTTAATATTTTATTGTTCAAGTTAAATTATAAACTTAGCTAGCGCATGGAGGAGGTTGATAATAAAAATAAAATATCTTAATTTTTTATTTTTTATTTTTTTGGTTGAGAGCCCATGAGTGGGAAATGAAATATTTTAATTGAAATTTTTAGTTTTGCCAAAAATTTTAGGGTTTCTATTTGCATAAGTTTTTTTTTCATCAAACACCCATGATTTTATATTTGGATGAAAAAAATTGAAATTTTGGTGGAAATTTTTTCGTAAAATTTTTGTCAATCATTTACATTAAACATATATGTTATTTCCATTCAATTTTTAATTTTTTGGTTGCTTTTTATTGTTTTTGGTGTTAAAGATACAAAATTTATATTATTTGAATAATCATATAATAAAATAATATTAATTAATAATATAACTATTGTAGTTGTAAAATTTTATTATTTTTAAAAATTGTTAGATAATGATGAGAATAATTATAATTATAATAACTAATAGTCAACTAAAATGATATCAAAAAATCATTTAAATGCTATAAGATTGTAATAACAATCAAATGTAAGTATAATTATTTTTATCAAATGTAGTTGTCAAATCAAAGTTTAATAAACATTGTCATCGTCAATGATGTATACAGGAGAGTGATAGTTTTCATGACGTAAGAGTTGCTATAAAAATATAATGAAGTAATGATTAAATCTTAATCATCATCACCATCTTTATCATCATCATCACTGTTGTCATGTTCTTCTTCCTCATGATCCTGTGTCATAACTCATTGCTTACAATATACATTTAAGATCAACTATTAAGAGTTTCTAATAAAGATAAATTTATAATTAAAATATAGTACTATAGGATATTTATCTATTAAATACACATGTATAGACACACACACATTGATCAATAAAGTGGGGTTTGAAAGAGGGGCTCCAAAAAGAAATAAAAAGACCTCGAGATTATATTTCATAATTATAACTCACTTTAGGTTGAAACATTATGCAAATAGATAATAATGTATAATGACTTTAGAATAGAATACAAAATACAAAATTACTTTGTACAAAGGGAGATGAGGAGTATAAATAGCTTGTGCAAAATCAAATTCCCCTTTCCCTATTGGTTCCACTAAAAGGAACATCCACCAAAAGTGGTTTCCACAAAGGGTGGTATCACATGTGATGTGAGTAAGCATTAAATGTACACTTCTCTAAACATGTTCACACATAAATTATACTTAGTGGAAAAGCTGACTTCCTAAGTTAACATAATATTAGTGCATCTAGAATGATGCACCTACACCCCTTTTTCCCTCCCTGCCCCTCCCCCTGCCTCACCCTTAAGTGAAACTTAGAGAGGTCTATACAAAGTAAGAGAGCTAATAATCCTATAAAAATGAGGCCTCATGAGGTACCCATGTATAATAAGTACACACTATAAAAAATGAGATACACTACAAGGATCTCTCTTAAAACTAGTAACAACAATAAAAGAATGTTGAATATGGTGTTCGGTGGATGCAAAGTCACTTAGGAACTCAATTATATATGAGTGGTCTAGATCCACTACTCGATCATAAAAAATAATTGACACTGTATTCACCAAAATACCTCCTTATGAAAAGCAAACTATTAGAGATGTCAAAAATGTAAATTTTTTTACCAAACTAAATTTGATCAACTATTTGAAATAGAAGATGTGATGTGTCAAAGGTTTGCAAGGGATAAGACACCTAAATAATCAAAATATGCACACACCCCCATACTACTAACTAGGTGGAATGACATAAAAAATATGTAGGAGTGGATAAAGACAACTACTTGATCACTAAAAAGTTGACACTGTATGCACCAAAGTAGCTCCATATCAAGCTAGAGGATAGTGTCAAATTATCAAATAAATAATTTGACATTGGGACTCACAATAATAACTCTAGTTAAAGTTGCAAGAAACTACCAAACTCTCAAAGAAGTGCCAAAGATATAGATAAAATATCTCTCAAGAAGATGACCTGGGTGGTGTTAGGAGAGTCATGCAACTGAAGTAGATAAAAAAGTGCTCACAATAGATCAAATATATATGAAGGTGGACTGAAACATCAACCCCTCCATGGCTTTATAGACTCAATGCAACTGTAAAATGATCCCATAAATAAAATCCCACAAAATGATGCAATAAACTCTAAAATATTGTTAATATGTAGAAGATGCCATCAAGAACAAGAGAGTTACTTCTAAAATAAGGGAGTAGTGTGCAGATAAACAATCTAAATAGTGAAGGAATGATGTTGGTATAATTCTCTCAAATAATGCTGATGTCACCACCACAGTTGATCTATAATCCATCTCAAATGAATACAAATAGTGGATGATGATGGATGCACATGATTAGATGTGAAGTGCACAAAAGGTGCATGTGAGGAAACAACTAAAAGTGTGTTAGGTTGATCATGCTTGACCAAAGTAATATCAATATGCCTAGGCCTAAGTGAAGGTGCAACAAAGCTCATGTGTTACTGAATATCCTCATAGGAAGTAGAGTGAACAAAAAGGGAGTTTTGTCATCAAATGCCTATTGAACTACCTAAACCAATGTTGTGGTGATAATTCTAGATAACATGTTGAATGGGTAAAAAAATATGAAAGTCTACCAAGTCCTCTGCCAAAAAATCCCATGGAATAAAACATGTGAGAACCAAAAGTAGAGGTATGCTTCTCAAAAGAGCCAAAAAAATAAGTAAGATAATCAAAAGTGGGATAAATAGAAGGTACATTAATATAAGCAACAAGATTATAAACAAAAAAAATAAAATATAGAATCATAATATGCAATATAAAAATGACAGAAGTATGCTCAGAAACTAACAAATCAAGACCATCCCTCTATATCTAAATGGAAGTTGGGAATGAGATAGATACTCATCCCTCCATCTGCTCTACATAATGGAGTTGGAAGTTGTCATATCTACTAGATATGAGCTAACCCAACCCCAATGTATATATTTTAATCTTACAGCTAGGTGTTCTCTCCTGACCTTAACCTAATATGTGATTATGATTTCAATAATCGATCAACATGCATATGAGCAATATCTGTAGGTGGGTTACGTGTAAAAATATGTTGTTCTAATATTTTGAGTTGATGCTATAATTATGAAATTTTGTGATTCAATGAATGTATGAGGGTGTCCTTATTGGAAATGAGGGAGAGGAGAATGTAATTGTAATTCTTGTCTTTCAATTCTCTTCTTCAAAATTTACCATGACTTCCTAGAGTGAAAAGGATTTAGAAAATAACATGGAGTTTTCCAACTATATAGTGTGGAAATACATGAAACAAGGCATTATAAGAGGCAAAATAAAGGCCTAAAAAAACTCAACTACATGAAATATACCACCCTCACACCCCCCTCTCCCCCCAATTTCCTTAAATTCTTTATCACACACAAAAGTGACCCCCCTGAGCAAAAATAAAGTGACACTTTATAAATATTATGATACAAGTTATTTCACAATGCAATTTTAAAAAAAAAACTAAAATAAATATAATTTTAGAATCGAATAAATCCAATATAAACTTTAAATAACATAGATTAAAAATTCACATTTTCAAACATCACTATGATTTGATGAACATATCAAAAGATATAGCCCTCAGAAGGTGCCATAAACTAGGACTATGCAAGTAGTCAAGAAAAACCTATAAAATATGAGAAATATGGTTGCACGTAGTTAAAAATAATTACACCAATGTGTAGATTAGGAAAAATAAGAACATTGAAAAAATAATCACCCTCCCAGGCCTTTCAGAATAAAAGTTATGCTCCCTGAAAGTTTATTGTTCAAAAATTAAGTTGCATTAGTGCAAATAGGGGCTAAAACCCAATAGTTGGTCACATGGGTGTGATTTTTGACCTATCATTAATGTTGGATTTGGGTAGCAAATTTTTGTTCCACTCAGTGCAAACAATTATCCTTGCACTAGATGCAACCTCTAAACTAGGTTATGGTCTTCAAATGCTTGCCACGATTGACTAAATGCTCCATTTTTGTAAAAACAAGTCTTTGTATAAATATCTCAATGATAATAATCTAACATTTTAGATATGAATCACTTGTTTACAAAAAATTCAAAAAAATCCATCACCTTTTTATTGTTCCTACTTGTCCTACAGATCTAGAACTTAAAAAATAAACCCAAAAAATCACCAGAACGTAAAAAAATAGTTTAAAAAAAAAAGTATGAGTATTGTTATAGAAATTTATTTATTTATAGAAAAATCTAAAATTTTCTAAAAATATAAAAAATGTCCTTACTTGTACAGATTTGGCTCAAACAAAATGTACCCATAGGGTAATTCTAAAAAATCACAATGTGGATTGGCTCAAAAACTACTTATGGGCTTGGGAATTAGTGTGGGAATATTGGTTCCATTAATAAATGTTGAAATCCATAACTCAAACTAGGAAAATTTGGCTCTATTACCATAAAAAAACATGAAGACCCTAGGATTATATTCTTGTAGTTATGACTCACTCCAAGTTGAAACACTATGCAAATATACAACAATATGCAATGTCTTCATAATAGAATATATAATACAAAATGACTTTATACAAAGGGAGATGATGAGTATAAATATATCATGGAATATAATTCTCTTATTTCCCTATTGGTACTAATAAAATTGGCTTCTACAAAGGATGGTAGCACATGTGAGTTGAGTAAGTATTAAATGCACACTTCTATAGACATGTGCACACACTAATTATACTTGGTGGAGAAGCTAACTTCTTAAGTTAATTTAATATTAGTGCATCTATAATAATTCATCAAAAACCCCCCATAAAGACTTTAAAAATAGGATAAAAGGTTTTAAAGTCTTCACATTTCAACTACCAAACCCATATTTTTATAAAATAAACTATTGAGCACTTTACAACATTCCTTCATACAAAATTAAAGATAAGTTTTTATTAACAAACCATTTTCACGACCATTTAAAAAAGGGAGAGAAATAAATCATCTTTTATATTATATACCAAGTCTTTTTCAACAACTAGTCTTTGTATTATATACCAAGTTTTTCGCAACAACTAGACAAAATAAATCAAGATCTTGAAATTTCATTTCCAATCAGGCTAGTTCTATACCCTTCCATCTTCTTCCTCCTCTAAGTTAATAGGAATTACCCATTTTAAATTAGGAATAAGCTACCTAAAAACACTTTATTAGAATTGGAGCTTGATCCATCTAACACCCAATTTTGATTGCATCCTTCTAGAATTTCACCCTTAAAATAACAACTTTGTAATTGTAAGGGGAATGTAGTTATTTTTGCTTCAAGATAATTGGGATTCCAACACCATGAGCACATAAGATTATTTATTATTTTATACACATTTATTTAGACAAAGCCTCAAAATATAAAGTTACCTCTATTTGGATATCCTTATACCTTGTAGAAATACTAGGATGGGAAGTCAAAGTTCTTAGGCTAGTAATAATTTCAAAATGTCTAGGGTGTTCCAACGTAAGTCATAGAGATGATTATTGTTTTGTAACATGATAATAGAGGCCTTGTTTTGCCTATATCAACTTCATTCTAGATGAAATATATAAATAGAATGTAACATCATGATGCAGGAGCATCCATGGTGAACAAGTCATCTTTTGTCAAAAAAAATAGTGTTTACTTCTTGTTGTTTTACTTTACCATTAATTCATTGTGTGTTATTTTAGTTTATTTTCTGAGCTTTCGTGTTAGGCCATTCTTGTTTATGTCATGTGCATGTTATTGACATCAATTTTTGATTTCAACATTCATCTTGTAAGGTTGTTGGTTGCCTTGGTGTTTTGAAGTCAAAACTTCATCTTTTTAGTTGGAATGATTGCATTGGTAATTAAAATTTTCTAGGTCCAATTAGGTCTTAAAATGGAATAAATTTGCCCAATAGTCATAATCATGATTTATAAGTCTGAAATGGTCTGTCAAATACTTTGAGGCTCTTGGATTTGCTAATCAAATTTTTGTGACCGATTAGATCTAAAACACAAGTGTTTTTGGTTACAATGGTAATTAGACTTCTAAGTCCTAAGTTGGTCTTGTTTGATTCACCTTACATTGACAGTTGTAATTAGGTGTCACTTCCCCAATTAGGTCTTGGTCACTTCTCACTTGTAAATGCTTTTGTAGTCATGCTTTTATTTGTTAATTAGACCTATTTTTTGTTAATGTTTGGATTTACTTTATTAATTGGGTTCTATTTATTGATTTGAACTGTAATATTCCCTTAGATGCTTTCCTTTATTTTGCAGGGTTCAAAAACCTATATGGATCTATAGGTGTTTGATATGATGCTCGACAATATTAATGAAAGTTTTATCTCTAAATAATATTTATACATGGGTTCTAAAGGTATATTAGGTCAATGGATATAGTGATTGTGTCATGCAGTGATCAACAAAAAATAAACCCTAACTAAGTCTTGGAGTGAGATAAAATATCAAATAAGTGTTATGCAAAGGGTTAAATCCTGATTTGGTCTTAGACCATTTCAAACATGTTTTTGTTCCCTCAAAATATCTATAAGGTCTAAATATGCATAAAGTGCTCTTTAATATTTTATTTACTTTATCAAAAGCCTAATTTGGTTTGTCTATATATGTAAAAATGGGTTTTTCTCTTTTCTTGATGTTGTCTTATTTTGTAATGCCATTGAAGATGAAAGGACACAAGGGAGAGTTGACGAGTCGGTATATTCCTACCTTAAATGATAAAATGATTCTTGTAGTAGGATTATTCCTTATGGTGAAGTTGAGGCTAGTGAAACTAGTATTACATTTTTATTTTTCTCTCCAATTGTATTTGGTGAAGCATTATGTTGCCAAAATTCATACATAGAAATTGTCATTGAAACTTGTTAGGCTTCCCAGATCCTTATAAATGAATAAGAGGAGTGGATTTGAGTATTGAATCAAGTGATTTATTTTATATTATGGTTTTATTTTAGTTGGTGTGTTTTCACTCACTTTGTAACGTAGTCATAACAATTAACCTTAGGTGGAAACCCAAATTGCATGTGCATCATTTGGCATAAAAGATTTGTTTTTTCACTGAGAGAGAGTGTGCATAGAGAAGACTCAAGTGGAGTCTATTGATAAGCTATGAAAGATAATTTTTCATCATTGGAGAAATTACACACCATAAAAATGTTGTTCAAAGAGGGGCAAGATGAAAAGGACCTCAAGTTAAATATTTAGCTGAGATGATGAGAGGTATACAAGCAAGGTTGGATGTAATGTAGTTGGATAAAAGGAGAGTGGATCATGATGATGGTGTAAGTGAGGATGAGGAAGAATGAGCTCAAGAAATTGGGCTATAGGATATGGAAAATGAAGCTCAGATGAGATTTCTCAGGGCTATGGTGAAGCTTGGTGGTAAGTCAAAACTTGATACACCCGATTATAATCGTAGCTTGAATCTTGAATAGTTCACAGACTAGATAAAAGAAATGGAAAAAATAATTTGATTATGAGTCTATGGAGGAACATAATAAAGTGAAATTAATGTGTACAAAGATAAAGGGTCATGCCTCATTATGGTGGGACAACGTGTAGGCAGAAAGACAATGAAAGAATAAGGACAAAATTAGGTCATGGGATAGGATACTAGTGAAATTGAATACAAAAGTTTCACCCTCAAACTATCAATTAAGTCTATTCTAAAAATTTTAAAATTTGAGGTAGAAAGATATGAGTGTCAAAGACTACACTGAGGAGTTTATAGACTCACAATAAGAGTGTGACATGCTGAGGAAGATCTTGAGAAAGTGGCAATGTATGTGATTGGACTACATTTTACTATACAATATGAAATAATTTTGTTGAACCTATATACTCTAGAAGGAGCTTATTAATTTGTATTTAATGTGGAAGATAAAATGACAAGGAGGAAATAAGCAAACTCTAGAGCTAGAGGACAGTCTTAGAGAGGAAAAGGCCCAAACAATAGTGGAATAGGTCAACATAAAGATGGTGGATAGGTGAGTAGTTCACAAACTCAAAATTTTGGCACAAGAGGAGGATACTCTTCAAAGGATATAGGTTTATATGTATGAGATAGAGGCAAATTTTTTCATGGAAAGTGCTTTGGGTGTAATAATTATGCTTGTCATAAGGAATAAGATTGTCTATAAAACCCTTAGAATAATAGAAAGAGAGTTGATGTAATAACTCATATAGCTTTTGGAGATGAATAGAGAATTGGGTCTCCAAATCATATAGAAGAGCCAAAATAAGGAGAGGCTATGTTGATGAAAAGAGTGTTCTTAAAACCAACCAAAGAGGTGAACAAGCTGACACAACAAAATAATTTATTCAAGTTTGGATGTAAGTGTTATAGAGTTGTGATTGATAGTGGTAACACAAATAACTTAACTTTTCAATAAATGGTAGAAAATCTTGGGCTAAAAAATTTATAACATCCTACACCATAAAAGGTTTCTTGGTTGATTAAGGGGCATTAGGTGTTACTAAAATAACAATGTGTGGTGAATTTTCATATTGGTTCACACAAGGATGAGGTTTTGTGTGATATCATGCCCATGGATATGTCTCATGTGTTATTAGGTAGCGCATACTAGTTTTATAGGAGAGTCATTCATGAAGGATGAGAAAACACCTATACTATTACCAAGGATGGCAAGAGATTCACATTGAGTCCATTTAAGGACAAGGGAGATGAGGTGGACAATAGTTCAAAGGAAAAGTTGGTATTTGATAAAGAGTTCTTAAAGGTGGCTAAGGAGGAGGAAATATGTTTTGAATTTATTTCTAAATGAATTCAAGTCATTAAATCCACTACTTAAAATTAGAGTATGTTGATATTGTGATGAGTGAATTGTCAGATGGGCTATTACCTATAAGGAGTATTAGTAATCATATGGATTTAGTGCCAAGAATGAGTTTTCATAACAAAGTGACATATAGCTTAACTCCAACTAGAAAATGAAGAGATAAAAAAGTAGGTGTAAGAGCTCTTGAAGAAGGGTTTAATACATGAGTGTCTAAGACTATGTGAAATTCTAGTTATATTGGCACCAAATAAAGGTGGATAATGGATACTATGTATAGGTTCATGTGCAATAAATAATATTACCATTAAGTACATGCTTATGTTTCCAAGAATGGATGACTTAATGGGTTATTTGAGTGGAGTAAGGTACTTCACTAAGATTGATTTTAAGAGTGGGTATCATCAAATCCACACATGAGAAGAAGATAAATGAAAGACCACATTCAAGATGAATGACGGGTTGTACGACTGGTTGGTAATGGCATTTGGATTGTCAAACTCTCCAAGTACATTCATGAGACTCATGAACAAAGTAATAAAACATTTCACATGGAAGTTTAATAGTTTATTTGGATGACATTTTGATTTTTAGTCATCCAAGGAAGAGAATTTGTAGCACTTGAAGTTGGTATTAGATAAGCCGAAGGAGGATAAATTATTAGTAAATCTAAAAATATACAACTTCATGCAAGAGGAGCTAATATACATAGGATTTGTAAACTCAAGAGAAGGATTGAAGATGGACCCTAAGAAGGCGAGGGAGATTGTTGATTGGGCTTCACTAAAGAGCAAGTTTGAAGTAAGGATTTTTCACGGGTTGGCAAGTTTCTATAGAAAATTTATCAAAAACTTCAGTAATATATGTGTACCCATCACAGAGACCATGAAGGGAGATAAGAATTTTTTTTAGTGGACTATTATAATAGAGAATAGATTTTATTTTTTGAACAAAAGAGTGATGGAACAACTAGTGTTAGCCTTACCAGATTTTGGTAAAATGTTTCAAGTTGATTGTGATGTAAGAAGAATAACCATAAGAGTAGTACTGAGTCAATAGGGTGAGCCCATTACCTATTTCAATGAGAATTTGAATGATTCAAAGATGAAGTATTCTATTTATGACCAATAAGTATATGTAATGGTGTAAGTAAGCTCTCAAGAAGTGGTAACATTAATTATTGTCAAAGGAGTTCATTTTGTACACAGACAATCATGTTTTATAGTTTATAAACAACCAAGATAATCTAAATCAATGCCATATGAAATAGGTAGAGTTTATTCAAAGATATTTTATTTGTTTTGAAGCATAGGAGTGTAAGTTTGAATAAGGTAGAAGATACTTTGAGTAAGCGAGCTCTTGTAGTGAATGAGTTGAAAGTAGAGGTCATTGGATTTAAATCCATGAAGAAGTTATATGAAAAAGATTTGGATTTACAAGATGCATGGGTAACATGTAGGAATCAAATAGATGTAAATAGGAATATGTGTTTATAATACATGATAAAAGATAGATTGTTGTTCAAATGATAGAAGTTGTGCATACCACAAGGTTTCATGAGTAAGATCCTATTGAAATAAAAGCATACTGGACTTGCTAGTCATTTTAGATATGATAAGACTTTGGCATAACTAAGTGAGAGATAATAAAGGCCATAGATAGGAACATATGTGAATAAGTTTATGTAATAATATAGAGTTTACCAACATGCTAAAGGCAAAAGTCAGAATGTTGGTTTGTATCAGCCATTACCCATTCTAGATAGACTGTTGGATGCATTAAGCATGGACTTTGTTATTAGTTTTCCAAGAGCACAATGAGATAATAATTCCATATTTATTTTTGTGGATATATTTTTAAATATGGCTCACTTTTTATCATGTAGGAAGATTATTGACACCACATGCATTGAATTTTTTTTCTTTCAATAAATTGTTAGATTACATGGATTGTCTTTGAATATTGTATCAAATAGAGATATAAAGTTTGTTGGACACTTCTGGAGGACACTATGGAATAAGTTGGGAACTAGATTAAACTCCAATTCAGCCTATCATGCTAAAATGAATGGACAAACAAAGGTGGTAAATTAGAGATTTGGTAACTTGTTGAGATGTCTAGTTGGTGATAAGCCCAAATAGTGAGACTTGATGTTGGAAAAATCTAAATTTACTTACAACAATTCAATCAACCAAAGTATGGGAAAGAGTCCTTTTTAGATAGTGTATGGGAGTAGACCTAGAGGCATATGTGAATTAAGAAGTGCAATTGAGATGAGTAAAATAAGTGCATAAGGTGAATATTACGCTTAGGATATGCACAAAGTGCATCAAAAAGTCAATAAAAGACTTTAAAATAGTGGTAGAAAATATAGGTAACATGGTAATATGCGTAAGAGAGAAGTGAATTTTGAACTTGGGGACTTGTTGGCACATTTGTGCAAGGCATAGTTTTTGAAAGGTGAATATAACAAACTCAAGTGGAAAAAAATTAGACCTACAATATTTTGAGGAAGTTCTCAACTAATGCATATGAGCTTGAGTTGTCAAATGTAATAGGCATTTTATCTATCTTCAATGTGGTTGATTTAAATCCATATTTTGAAGAGGAAACAAGTGATATCATGGGTTTTTCAATTGAGGATTGAAAGAATTAGCTACCATGAGTAGCTAAGGAAGAAATGGAGGCCATTATAGACATTCAAGTTGGTAAGAAGACATGAGGTTGTGACTAGTACAAATACCTGGTCAAGTAGAAGGATAGAGTAGGTGAAAATGCAACTTGGATAAATGCACTCAAAGTTTCCAACACATGGAAAAACTATAGCACAAATAACCACAAGTCCATGAGTGGGAGTTCATGCTCCTTTTCATCTATTGTGAGTGTCTAATGCAAGATCATCCATGACGAACATGTTATCTTGTGTCAAACAAAAATAAAGTGTTCGCTTACTTGTTGTTTGACTTTGTCATTGGTTTTTTATGTGTTATTTTAGGTTACTTTCTTGGTTTTCATGTTAGTCCATTAATATTTGTGTATTGACATTAAATTTCACTTTCAACATTTATCTTACAAATTTGTTCATTGCCTTCATGATTTGAATTCAAAATTGCATCTTTTGAGTTTACAGAATTTCAATGGTAATCAAACTTTCCTAGGTCTAATTAGGTCTTGAAGTGGAATAACTTTCCCAATTGTTGCAATCAAGTTTTAAAAGTTTAAATTGGTCTGTCAAAAACTTGGAGGCTTTTGGCTATGTTAATCAGGTTTATGTGACCAATTAGATATAAAACAAAATTATGTTTGGCTACAATGGTAGTCTAAATTCTAAGTCCTGAGCTGGTCTTGTTAGATTCACCTTACATTGATAGTTGTAATCTGGTATCACTTCCCCGATTAGGTATGGATGCTTCTCACTTGGAAATGTTTTTTTAATCATGATTTTATTTGTCGATTAGAACTATGTTTGTTTATTGTTTGGCTTTAATTTATTAATTAGGTTCTATTTCAAGATTTAGACTGTGGTATTCCCTTGGATGCTTTCTATTATTTTTCAAGGTTTAAAAACCTGCATGGGTCTATAGATGTTCATGTGATGCTCAGTTGTGTTAATCAAAGTTTCATATTTGGATAAGTCTTTGTGCTTTGAGCACATTTATACACGAGATATATAAGCATATTAGGTAAATGGATCTAGTGACTATGTCATGTAGTGGTTGATAGAAATGAAACCTCGACTAAGTCTTCGAGTGAGATAAAATATCAAATAAGTGTTATGTAAAGGGATAAAGATCGATTTGGTCTTAGACCATTTCAAACATGTTTTGGCACCCTCAAAATACCAATATGGTGTAAATATGCATAAAATATTCCTTGAGATTTTATTCACTTTATCAAAAGCTGATTTGGTCTACCTGTGTATGCAAAATGCATTTTTGCTCTTTTTTTATGTCATCTTATTCTGTAACACCATGAAAGATGAAAGAATGCAAGGGATAGTTGAGGTGTTAGTCCATTCCCACCTTAATGTCAAAATAGTACTTGTAATGAGAGTATTCCTTCTAGTGAAGCTAAGGCTCATGAAATTGGTATTACTTTTTTATTTTTCTCTCTAATTATATTTAGTGAAGTGTTACACTAGTGAAATTCATACTCAAAACTTGACATTGAAACTTGTTGTGCTTCCTGATGTATTCAAGATGAATAAGAAAATTGGATTCATGTGTTGAATCTAGTGATTTATTTTTTGTTTTGGTTCTCTTTTAATTTTTGTGTTTTCCCTCACTTTGTAATGTGGTCATAATGATTGAATTTAGGTGGAAACCCAAACTACTATATCATCCATGACAAACATGTTATCATGTTTAAAAAAAAAACAAAGTATTTTATTACTTGTTATTTTATTGTATCATTGGTTTTGTTTTGTGTTATTTCAGGTTACTTTATCAATTTCTATGTTGGGCCATTCTTGTTTGTGGCATGTTCATGTTATTGATGTCAATTTTTGATTTCAACATTCATCTTGCAAAGTTGTTAATTGCCTTAGTGTTTTGAAGTCAAAACTTCATTTATTTAGTTAATAGAATTGCATTGATAATCACACTTTCCTAGGTTTGATTAGGTCTTGAAATGGAATAACTTTTACCAATAGTTGGAATCAAGCTTTAGAAGTGTAAAATGGTCTGTCAATGACTAGGAAGCTCTTGGATTTACTAATTGATTTTCTATGATTGACTAGATCTTGTTGGATTCACCTTACATTGATAATTGTAATAGGGTTTCACTTCCTCAATTAGGCCTTGGATGCTTTTCACTTGGAAATGATTTTGTGATCATGCTTCTATTTGCTAATTAAAACTATGTTTTGTGGTTATTTGGCTTTGCTTTGCTAATCAGGTTTTATTTCTTGATTTTAACTATGATATTCCCTTGGATGTTTTCCTTTGTTTTACAAGGTTCAAAAACCCACATGGGTCTATAGGTGTTCGATATGATGCTTGAAAATGTTAATCAGAGTCTTCTCTCTAAATAAGTCTTGGTGGTTCGAGCATAGTTGTACATTTTAGGATAATGGATCCAGTGACTATGTCGTGTAGTGGTCAATGGAAAAGAAACCTTGAACAAGTCTTGGAGTGAGATAGAATATCAAACAAGTGTTATGTGAAGGGCTAAATCTAGATTTGGGCTTGGACCATTTCAAACATATTTTGGCCCTTAAAATCTTGATAGGGTCTAAATATGCATAAAATGTTCCTTAAGCTTTTATTTACTCTATCGAAAGCCCAATTTGGTCTACATGTGTATGCAAAAATGGGTTTTTTGCTCTTTTATTAATGCTATCTTATTTTTTAATGCCATGAAAGATGAAAGTACAAAAGGGAGAGCTAAGGGGTTAGTCCATTCCCACATTAAATGTAAAAATGTTACTTGTAACAAGATTCTTACTTTTGGTGAAGCTGAGGTTAGTGAAATTGATATTGCATTTTAATTTTTCTCTCCAATTGTATTTGGTGAAGTGTTATGCTATTGAAATTCATACTCAAAAATTGTCATTGAAACTTGTTGTGCTTCTCGATTCCTTTAAGATGGATTTGTATGTTGAATATGATGATTTATTTTATGTTCTATTTTTATTTTAGTTATTATGTTATACTTTAATAATATATGACCTTAGGTGGAACCCCCCTCTCTCTCCCTCTCTCCCTTTCCTCCCTCCCTCCCTCCCCTTCTCCATCTCTCATCCCTCTCTCTACCCTCCCCCTATCTCCCCCTCCCCTCTCCCCCTCTCTCACCCTCTCTCCTCTTCTCCCTCTCCTTCTCTCACCCTCACCCTCCCTATCCCTCCCCCTCTCCCATACCACACACACTCTCTCACTCTATTAAAACTTGTCATTGAAAACTTGTTGCACTTAATGATTCCTTCAAAATGAATAAGAGGAATGGATTCATGTGTTGAATATGGTGATTATATTTCTATTATGGTTATATTCTAGTTAATGTTTTTTATTTTTGTAATGGCTGACTTTAGGTGGAAACTCCTCTCTCTCTCTCTCTCTCTCTCTCTCTCTCTCTCCTCTCTCTCTCTTCTCTCTCTCTCTCTCTCTTCCTCTCTCTCTCTCTCTCTCTCTCATCTCTCTCTCTCTCCTCTCTCTCTCTCTCTCATCTCTCTCTCTCATCCCCCTCCCCCCTCTATATCTCCACCCCCACTCTCTTTTTCTCCCCCTCTCCTCCCTTCATTCCCTCTCTATATTTATCTATCTCCATCTCTTTGTCTATCTCTACCTCTCCCTCCTTCCCCTCCCTCCCCTCTCCCTCTCCCTCTCCTCTCTCCCTCTCCCTCCCCCCGCTCCTCTCTCTCACACACATAATTCAATAAAATTTAACTCTTATTATAGTTAAGGTGTAATTAAATGTGTGCATACATAACTTACAAGAGGTGGATAATTATAGTTCAAGATTCCTCATGAGAAAAAAATATCAAATAATTAAGCTAATAACATATTATAACCAATACAATGTAAATTAAGTCATTCCCAATATATAAATAAAATAATCACATATCAAGAAACATTTAAGTTGATGGACCTATGTCTAAGGTTTGCATGTTCCTTGATATCAAGTTAAATGAGGTAATGTATCATGTAATAGTCATTTTAATAATGATAATAAATAATTTAAAAGTAAAAGAAGGAAACATTTTGAAATATTATAATATTAAGATATGATGATAATGTGACCAAGGATAAAAAAATGATCTATGGAAATCATCAAGAACTTCATTAGACTCCAAGGATATGAATGACATTTTTGTTGTGTTGTTATTATTATTCAAAACATTGTCTACTTCAACAAGGTGGAACAAAAAGGGTATAATTTTTTGGGTGAATATTTTGTTAGCCAACTAACTGGTGACCAAAAAAGTTCCTATCACCACAGCATAGGGAGATTAGTCGGCCAAATGTGCAGGTTTACAACATCAGTAGGAGACAAATCTCTCCTCTCATCAAGGGGAGGTTCCTTATAGATATGCAGGAGATGCAGGAGGCTACATACTATATATATAAGCAGAAAGTAAGACACAGGGGGTAGGACAAACCATCCATCTCTCTTCTTTCAGAGATGATGCTGACAAACAAATGAAAAATACTGGGTGATGGGGAAGGTGTTTCTCTTCTTTCAGAAGCAACTTTTAGCCAAGAGCCAGATTCCTTCCTAAATAGTAGAAATATTGGTGAGGCAATAGAAGGCACTTCTCTTCTTTCAAAAGTGCTTGTTATTGCAAACAATAGGACTCTTTCTGGTAGCCAAGTAACTGGTAACAAGGTAACCAACATCCTAAAATGTAGCGCAAAGTATCCACCTCGACTGCCCAAAGAGTATACTCACAAAGGATAATGGGGGCACAAAGTCACCCCAAAATCCTCAACACAAAAAGGAAAGGAAAACACAGACTAAAATTAATTGTGAAAGCACAAAGTCTTCTCACAGTTGGTTTCAGGACACTTCTTTGTTACCTTTACTAATTCTATGCACCAAATTAGATGAATAAGGACACCTTCAGATGACACAAGTCAGAACAACACAAAGTCTAGAAAAACCTACTTTCTCATTTAAATAACAAGGAAATGAAATTACAACCTGAGCTCAAAGTCTCAGTCTTCTTCTTTCAAAATGGGCAGAGTTTCGTTCTTGTAAAAATGAGAAGTCTCCTTTTACAAAAAATGAGAGATTACAATATATAGAGCCCTAAGAAAGGACTTGGGTGCTTGTTTTTCAAAGAATGACCCATGTTGTGCATTCAACGCCTTGAATGCATTTTCAAGTTTATCAAAGGACTGCATTGAAAATAGGGCAGCTGTCTTAAAACTATTTCATCCCATATGTCCTTCTCCTTAATATGGGACTGTCTGGGTCCTTTGCGTATTTATCTTTCCTTCATGGAAGAAAATAGGTTGCATCCTTGGTTTGGGTGCACTCAGAAGTCTACTCGATCCACTGTTTCACCTACTAGAAATAACTCTTTCAAAGATATTTCTGATCCTTCGGTCTCGCTCCTCTCTTCACTGCTCAAGCACTTCTTTGCTCTTTATAGCCCTTCTTGCCTAAGTCTTTAGGGGGTCCTTTCTGCATCTTTGACAATTGGGAAGTTCTGCTACTATGAAACCTCATTAAAAACTCACAGAAAATGGAGTCCATGACACATTTTGCCTGAGCAACTCAAAAGGGGAACACGGATGCAAACACTTGTCACATTCACTGCACTTTGTCCTTTTCCATCAGGCACTTTTCTACGGGATTTTCTCTTCAGTCGGGCTTCTCCAGCTTTGTCTCTTCCTACTTGCAATTTGAGCTATCGGGCTATATTTCTAGCTAGTCACTTAGTTATTCCTTTGAGGTTTTGCGCTTTATTTGAATTTTAACGGATATTCCCTTACCTTACATTTGACATCTTTGGGGATGTCATTGGTTGACTGTTTGCTTAAACCATGTTGAAACTTTGAACCCATTGAACCACTGAAAGTTCATTGATTCATTGGTTCATTCTGTCTCTTGGTTTTATCGCTTCTTGGTTCAATCACTTTCACGTCTCCTTGGTTGAACCATCCGTTTGAACCACTTGTGTGCCACTTTTTCTTTGACTGAGGCCACTTTTGAGATTTTGAACCAATGTTGAACCATTGAGCTTTGAACTCTTTCGGTTCAAAGTTCAATCGGTTCATTGGTTTATTCTGTGTCTCGCTCAAACACTACTTCCTTTTTATCTTTCTAAGCTTTGGTTGATTCTTTGAACCTTGAACCCATTGAACCTTTTGGTTCAACGGTTCAATGGTTCATCTGTTAAAGCCCCTTGAACCTTTCTATTGAATTGATCGATTGAACCAACTTTGGTTCAAACGGTTCATTCTTCGTTACTTGGCTAGCCTTTGTTCTTTTTCACCAAGTGCATTGAACCAACTTAGTCGTTGAACCCATTGAACCTTTGAACCAAAGTGGTTCAAAGTTCAATGGTTCAAGCCTAAGTCCTTCATCACCTGCTGATTGAAATCCTTTGATTGAACTGAGGTGCTAAACCAATCCTGAAAATGACTGAGTGCTAGAAACTTGTTCTTTTGATTGAACTTACTTGCAGAAGCTTTTTTGACCTGTTGAACCTATGAATCCCCTTTATGGAAAAAGCCTAAAAATGAGGAATTTGAAAGCTCAGAACAAATTTGAGAAGAGGAGAGAGAAATTTTGGTCTGTAGGTTGTCCCAAAAATGAGTGGCATTTTTTGAGGACAATAGCTGGCTCCAGTTTGGGGAAACTTACCTTCAGTTGCAAAAATTGATTGAAGGGAGTAGAATCCAGAATCTCCAGTGCCTTAGAAGCGTGCCCATTGGGCTACGGAGTCATGCTACCCCAAAAAGAAAGGTTCCAAAAAATGAAAACAAAAAAGCACAAAATAGAACTAAAGACTATACAAATATACATATGTATAGATGATCTTATCTGATGCCTCAAGATTTGAAGTACTTCAAATGCTGCCCACTACGAGACAGTGAAAATGGTGTGCCATCTTGATAAACTAGTAGGAAACCATTTTGTCCCCATAAACGGTGATGGGCAAATGGAAATTTCCACCAGGAAACCAATTTTATGCATCTTTCCTCTTGGCCTTTTCTTCTTCTTGCTCCAAGGTAGGACGTGGTCTTCAAAACTGAAAACCATAACTCCATTGCTTTCTTTGTGAAGAGTTTCCTTTGCCTGATTTTGGAGCGCAGTAGTATGGTCTGGTACCATTAATTTGCTATCCTGATAACTCAGTGCAGCACATGTCTTCCCCTCAGATATCTTAGATTCTTCTTCATTTGGAGGGGAGGGGTTCTTCTACACTTATGCCACACTCCACCAATTCTTCTGCTATTTTCATCCCTGCCTGAAGACTCAAACAAAATTTGGGCTGCAGGGGCACGCCGTTTGGGTCTTGACACATTTGACATGATTAATTACGTCAAATGGTTGGGTTGGACTAGGCACAGGGGATGGGAGTTCTTCCTTTGGTTTATGGGAGGGGTGGGAGGACTGATATGTGAAGTTAAATTAAAAGGTGAAAAAATGTTTGGGATACTTTCTCAGCAATCACTGGGTCCTTCAGCTTGGATAGGCAGAGTGGTCCCACTCTTAGCAATCAAAATTTTAGGCTAAGGTCGCTCCTCTATTTCTCCTTTATTAGCTTGTTGAGCTGACTGATTCTGGGACTGGGTGATCATAGCATATGATCCATTGGATGCTCCACCTTTACTTTTGGGTTCATCCTAGTAATCTAGGAAACTAATGTGGGAGTCACCAGCTGACTCTTCTTACTCCTCTATGAAGAGACCAGCGTCATTTTCTTGATTAAACTTAGGTTGGAAAGAGAAATCATGCTCTATTTCCAAATACCCAACTGCTGAGTTGGATGGAGGTGCTTCAATGGCAAGGTTCCTCTGTGGGGGAAGAAGATAATTGGGTTGCCCTTGATGTGCCTGATCAGGGAATGTCCTCCTTGGTGCATCTCTGTATGAAGGAGTAGATGACATCCCTTGTGCCATTTGTCTTCTGAGGGCCAACACTTCATTTTCTAGCTTCTGCACCATTGGATCAGTGGTGGCTACAGGTGAGTTATTAGAAGATGAGGAAGATGTGCCTCTGTTTGAATCCCTTCTTATCTTTCTAGCCAAGATAAGGTCATATTTTAACTCAATGGCTAAGTCTTGAGCAGCTTCAAGATCTATATGTCTAGCTCGTCTCAACAGAAAACTCACTTTAGGCAACTGTGAGTTGATGAAGAAACACATGAGATTCTAAGGTGTAGGCTGGGCGATCATGGGAATCTTGTGCCTCAGCTTGTTGAACCTAGCAATGAAGTACCTCATAGGATCATGGGGCTCCTATTCATTTGTGTGAGCTAGGCTAGCAAGGCATGTGAATCCTTTGTTGGCCTAAACCTAGCTTCAAATTTAGCTTTGATAGTGTCCCAAACCAGTCACTGATCTAGTCTGCAGATGGTAAAACCAGTATACAGTAGCACCTTGTAGTGTCTCCATAAAAATCTTGACTACCATGTCTTCAAATTCCACCCCTATCACACCAAAAGCTATGATAAAAGCTACAATGTGTTCATTAGGGTGGACTCTTCCATCACCAAAGAATTTGGGGAAATTCTTCCTTGAACTGAGTGGTAGCTCATGCAGGGGGTGGAGTTAGATTAAGTGGGCCCAATGAGTTACCCTAGGGGCCTCAAAATGCCATGATTGGATTATGAAAAATAAGGATAACACATCTGAGAGGAACTACCAGATTATAGGACAAAAATGGAAAAGAACTAGCCCTACATCAACTTGAGGCTTGAGGCTTCAGACTACACACTCTTTTCCAACAGCTCTGGTTTTGTAGACCAGATAAAATAATGGATATGGAGGATGGTAAGGTTATAATAAAAGTGGGTAAGGACCCACATGGGAGTCGTAAGACTCTATAATGGATAAGGTGATAATGATAATGGGTAAGACACAGGTGATGTTTCAATCTGAAACTTGAGGTTCCAAATTACACAAAATTACTGTGTTCCCAGTGGAGTCACCAAAAACTATTGGGTGAATATTTTGTCGGCCAGCTAACTAGTGACCAAAATAGTTCCTATCACCATAGCATAGGGAGATCAGTCGGCCAGATGTGTAGGTTTATTGCATCATTAGGAGACAAATCTCTCATCTCATCAAGGGGAGGTTCCTTATAGATATACAGGAGATGCAGGAGGCTATATACTATATATATATATATATATATATATATATATATATATATATATATATATATATATATATATATATATATAAGTAGAAAGTAAGACACAGGGGGTAGGACAAACCATCCATCTCTCTTCTTTCAGAGGTGATGCGCACAAAAAAAAGAAGAAATATTGGGTGATGGAGAAGGTGTTTCTCTTCTTTCAGAAGCAAATTTCAGCCAAGAGCCAGATTCCTTCCTAAATAGTAGAAATCTTGGTGAGGCAACAGAAGGTACTTCTTTTCTTTTAGAAGTGCTTGTTCTTGCAAACAACAAGACTCTTTCTGGTAGCAAGTAACTAGTAACAGGGTAACCAATAGCCTGAAATGTGTCAGAAAGTCTCCACCTCGACTGCCCAAAGAGTATATCACAAAGGATAATGGGGGCACAAAGTCACCCTAGAATCCTTAACACATAAAGGAAAGGAAAACACAGACTGAAATCAATTGTGAAAGCACAAAGTCTTCTCACAGTTGGTTTCAAGACACTTCTTTATTACCTTTACTAATTTTGTGCACCAAATTAAATGAATAAGGACACCTTCATATGACACAAGTCAGAACAACACAAACTCTGGAAAAACCTCTGCTTTCTCATTCAAATAACAAGGAAAATGAAATTACAACCTGAGCTCAAAGTCTCAGTGTTCTTCTTTCAAAATGGACAGAGTTTCATTCTTGTAAAAATGAGAAGTCTCCTTTTACAACAAATGAGAGATTACAATATATAGAGCCCTAAGAAAGACTTGGGCGCTTGTTTTTCAAAGAATGGCCCATGCTGTGCATTCAACACCTTGAATGCATTTTCAAGTTTGTTAAAGGACTATATTGAAAATAGGGCAGCTATCTTAAATATTTCATCCCATATGTCTTCTCCTTAAAATGGACTATCTGGTCCTTTGCGTATTTGTCTTTACTTCATGGAAGAAAATAGGCTGCATCCTTGGTTTGGTGCACTCAGAAGTCTACTCAATCCACTGTTTCACCTACTGGAAATAACTCTTTCAAAGATATTTCTGATCCTTCAGTCTCGCTCCTCTCTTCGATGCTTAAGCACTTCTTTGCTCTTTATAGCCCTTCTGGCCTAAGTCTTTGGGGGGTCCTTTCTACGTCTTTGACAAGTGGCAAGTTTCGCTATTATGAAACTCATTAGAAACTCACAAAAAAATGGCATCCATGACATGTTTTGCTTGAGTAACTCAAAAGGGGAACACGGATGCAAACACTTGTCACGTTCACTACACTCTATATTTTTCCATCGTGTGCTTTTTCACAAGCTTTTCTCTTCAGTCAGGCTTCTCCAGCTTTGTCTCTTCCTACTACAATTTGAGCTATCAGGCTATCTTTCCAGCCAGTCGCTTGGTTCTTCCTTTGAGTTCCGCGCTTTATTTAAATTTTGACAGATATTTCCTTACCTTAAATTTGACATCTATAGGGATGTCATTGGTTGACTGTTGCTTGAACCATGTTGAACTTTGAACCCGTTAAACCACTGAAAGTTTATCGATTCATTGGTTCATTCTGTCTCTTGGTTTCATCGCTTCCTGGTTCAATCACTTTCACACTCCTTGGTTGAACCATCCGTTGAACCACTTGTGTGTCACTTTTACTTTGACTGAGGTCACTTTTGAGCTTTTGAACCAATGTTGAACCATTGAACTTTGAACTCTTTCGGTTCAAAGTTCAATCGGTTCATTGGCTTATTCTGTGTCTTACTCAAACACTGCTTCCTTTTTATCTTTCTAAGCTTTGGTTGAAGCTTTGAACCTTGAACCCGTTGAACCTTTTGGTTCAATGATTCAATGGTTCATCCGTTGAAGCCCCTTGAACCTTTTGATTGAACCGACCAATTGAACCAACTTTGGTTTAACGGTTCAACGGTTCATTCTTTGTTACTTGGCTAGCCTTTGTTCTTTTGCACTAAGCGCGTTGAACCAACTTGGTCATTGAACCCATTGAACCTTTAAACCAAAGTGGTTCAAAGTTCAATGGTTCAAGCCTAAGTCCTTCATCACTTGTCAATTGAAATCCTTTGATTGAACCGAGGCATTGAACCAATCCTGGAAACGACTGAGTGCTGGAAACTTGTTCTTTTGACTGAACTTGCCTGCAGAAGCTTTTTTGACCTGTTGAACCTGTGAATCCCCTTTATGGAAAAAGCTTAAAAATGAGGAATTTGAAAGCTCAAAACAAATTTGAGAAGGGGAGAGAGAAATTTTGGTCTATAGGTTGTCCCAAAAATGAGTGGCATTTTTTGGGGACAACATAATTCATCAAAAGTCAATTTTAATTATATACAGATTCTTCTCAAAATTTTACACACTTTTAAAAAATGACATTTGACTTTCAATCCATGTGTATAATTCATGGCCTTTGCAATTACAAGACTTTTTAGTATTATAAAATTGACATTTAAAGTAGGCAACAATTACGTAATCAATTTTTATGCTTAAAGGAACAATTTTAAAACCTTTATGGGTGGATTCACAACAGAGGTTCCTTAAGTGGTAGTTTCACCATGCCTTAAGCAACAATTTCATACAAATGCTACACTCTTACCCCATAACATCAATTGGGTCATGTGTGGCAACCTTTTGTCTAGAATAACCTTTAATTAAGTCATATGGTAATATATTTAGCTTATTATTTATGGTAGGGTTGACCTAGGGTGTTTCCATAACATAGGGTATATATAGGAGGTAATGGTTAGTAATTAATCATCATATTACAATGTTTACTCTTACTGTAAGGTTTTTGAGGTTCCCCCTTGAAATAACTCATGAATTATTCATACATTCTACTCTATCTCAATCATATTTTGATCTATTATTGTGATTCTAATTTAATTGTGAATTAATTTCACTATGTGGGATCATATCTTCGATTTGGTGAAAACCCTATTTTTTAAAAATTACTTATATCTTGAAAACCATTGCAAAATTTTAAACAATTTTTTTACTAGAGTTGGATAATCATTAAAGGATGCTACAATACAAAAAGTAATGTTTGATAATAATTTTTGTGTGAGTTATTGTGGTTTTATGGTTTCCATTAATTTTCTCTACAAGCTAGATTTTGTGGATTTTTCTAATTTATTTAAATTTTTAAAAATCTTGCAAAAATATAGTGGCATTTGTTCTTTGAAGTTTTGGTTTTGAGGCCAACCTAAGTCATTTGGTCAAAGGAGATAATAAAAAAATTCACTATCAAGCCTTAACATAACATGCCCAAAAACTAGAGGCCAAGGAAAAAATCATTGATACATGGGAAAATTCATAACAAATAGAAGGCTCATTTAGAGTTTTTGTTGGGTGAGACTTATAATATGAATTATTCATTGAAGGAGAAAGAGCATGATTTAGACATTAATATGTGAAACATATGTTGGGGAAAAATACCGGAAGCACACAATTGATTACCAAGCAACTTAACATACGGAAATTAACCATAATACACAAGTAACTAGAATTCAGAAATAACACATGATATGAGAGACAATACACAACTTGTATTAAAAATCTTTCAGAAGGAAATACAACAAAGAAGGCTTCCACGGTTCTTCTTCCTTACACACCTCTAGGGCTCCCACACCTCTAGGGCATAAATAGTAAATCTTCCCTCAAAGCTCTCTCTCTCAGGTCCCAACACCCAACTCAAACACAGAGTTGGTGTTCACCTCCAACCAGCCAGTATCCACTACTGCCAGTACACCTGTGCTCCACACACTCCACAAGTACACAAATGTACTTCAAGTAGATCTCCCATGAACCTGCAACAACCTGCACCTCAACAGACCTTACTTATGGAAGGATCTTCCTTGCCTTCCTCTTTGCTCTCTTTCTAAGTACACACTGTACTCCAAGTAGATCCCACCTAATTCTGCTCCCTATTGTGTTGCTGTCCTATCTGATCTTGCACACTTGCAAATCAATCTGGTTTTGCACACCTGTGAACCTTGACCTTGCACACACATACACCTGCAGATCAATGATCTTACTTACCCATGTAGATCTCCTAAAGTAGCCATGCTCACCTGATGACCAAGATCATACATACATGAAGAACCCTGCTGATTCTCCAATCCAACACCCACACTTGGTACTGTGGCACTAGGAGGAACACACCATTGCTCTCCTTTCTCTGAAGGAGCTTATATTATTGCTCTCTTACTCTCTAGCACAAGTTTACAATACAACCAATGAGTCTCTTAAATAGATCTCATGCAAACAATAATTATACACCTAATTACAATAATTAGATCCATAGCTTCTAGTCTAAATTTGGCTCTTGACATGCAAACACTTGGTTCGTTAGCTAGCTGCACGTAACATTCACAGTCTGAACCACACAGGTGACCGACGTCAGTCCCTGTCTGCCTGGGGAGTGTCGACGCTGGCTGACTTTTGACCGACATCGGTTGCCTTCTTGTCTGATCCTGCTGACGTCGATTGGCCTGACCAATGCTGGCATCTGTAACACTCAACAACCTTCCTGAAACCTCCTCCTCTGTTTGCATTAGTGAAGCTTTTAGCTCCATAACCTAACAATCTCCCACTTAGAGATAAATAGCTGCATTGTACCTATACCTGTAACCCATCTAATCTATTTCCTAGCTTGTATCCCTCTTCAAGCTCAATCTTGAAGACAACCCACCACACAACCTGTGGTGCACCTCCTATCATTCGAGTACCCTGCCACATCTAAACCTACAAACCCATGTAGTGAAGTCCTGACCCTACATGTATACCTGCTGCTGGTCCCTCTCAAATACCTGAGAACCCACTTCCCCAAATTGGCTCCTAACTCTCTGACAACACCCACTGCTTGGGCAAACTCAGGCCTATACCAGACCTCATGTGATTTCAGACACTGAACTATCTAGCCCTTAGTGTGCTCCGATTCTGCATCCTAAACCTTGCCAACACCTGATTCACATCAGCTCCCACTAGAGACAAAATCAACCTGTGATCTCCCATGTCCCCCATGCCAAAGAATTTCGCTACGCCAAATTCTTCATAGCAAACCACTGAACTAATCTTACCCTTAGCTCAGCAAAACCATGTATGTACAAACCTGCTAGCAAACATACCATCCACATATAGTAACAGGATAATGTCATGACCATCATCCCCTTGGTAAGATAAACCACAGTAGTTACCCTGACATTGACTAAAGCCATGCTTTGTCATCCACCTGTCAAAACCTATACCACTATCCTGCAGCTTTCTCAAGACCATATGACCTGGTCTTCCGTCTCATGTGTTCGTTCACTCTATTCTTCAACTAAGGTATCCATTCGTCTCTGTGCTTTCATCCAGCTAGCAACCCTACCAAATCTCTCGTTTGGTTCTACATCATATTCCTGCCATGCTCCCACTGTTTCCTGAATCCTTCCTGCTCTGCACTCAACAACTAGTATAAAGAAGAGGAACAATGAATTTGAGGCTTACTTACCACCTTCAGTCCTCCATATGGGCATTCAAGACTCCTTGATAGCTTGCTGTCTGCCCAAAATCTGTTACAGTGACCGACCTCAATCACCACACAGTCTGCATCCAATCGACGTCAGTTCCATGCGCCTGTCCTGACTACCAACCCTACCGACGTCAGTGTCTCTTGCTGTCGATGTCGGTCCTCTTGACTGATGTTGGTCTTACCTACTGCTGACATTGGTCTTTTTGCTGATGCTGGTACCTATGTTTTCCTGTGAGTGATGAATTTTTACTTGCGAGCTCCTTTTAATCAAAACCCATGTCCAAACTGCCCTGCTCAGAAGTATCCAGCCCCATCCACTGGTCTCTATCCGTCACCTACTCCATAAACACCAAGGCTTTCCAGTTCTTAAGCCTGTCAAATATATCAGTCTTCCTCTTAAGAACATGCATCTCCTTCTTGCTCATGTGACCAAGCCTACAAATCCACATCTCTGCAACAGAAGAAGAATCAGTAATATAAACAAGTAGATAAAGAGTACATGTTTTCTTACCACCAGCTAATTCAAGTGCATCCGCTGTGAGAGTTCTTGTGCATCTCTCAGCACCCAACTTTTCTGAAGAAATTAGCCACATCTCCAAACCTGGGACCTCATGACGTCCTTCAACACCCATGTGTTGGCCGCCTGCAATTTCAGCATCACTTCCCCTTTGCCAATTCTTTGGCAAGGCTCACCAGCTCCTCTCCCTGGGGCTGCATGGAAAGAGGCAACAGAATATGTTATCCAAGATTTAACTTTATCCAATAAACCTCCCAGAGCATCCTATGCAACAACACCTACAACATCTGCATCTTCAGTTCCTTCATGCTGATCTGCTACCAACCAACAATCTTCTTTTACCTACTCTTTCTTTCCATAGGATCGTAAGTGACCATCTATGCTTTTCAACTCCTCCATTCTTAGCTTACTTTGATCTGCCATTGCTCTACTCCCACTCAATCAGAAACCCTTGAGAGTGACCTGTAACCAAACACAAAACTTGCTCCATGCAACCTTAGCTCTGATACCACTTGTTGGGGAAAAATACTAGAAGCACACAATTGATTACCAAGCAACTTAACATGCGGAAATTAACCAGAATACACAAGTAACTAGAATTCAGAAATAACACATGATATGAGAGACAATACACAACTTGTATTAAAACTCTTTCAAAAGGAAATACAACAAAGAAGGCTGCCACAATTCTTCTTCCTTACACACCTCTAGGGCTCCCACACCTCTAGGGCATAAACAATAAATCTTCCCTCAAAGCTCTCTCTCTTAGGTCCCAACACCCAAATCAAACACAGAGTTGGTGTTCACCTCCAACTAGCCAGTATCCACTACTGCCAGTACACCTGTGCTCCATGCACTCCACAAGTACACAAACGTACTTCAAGTAGATCTCCCCTAAACCTGCAACAACCTGTACCTCAACAGACCTTACTTATGGAAGGATCTTCCTTGCCTTCCTCTTTGCTCTCTTTCTGAGTACACACTATACTCCAAGTAGATCCCACATGATTTTGCTCCCTGTTGTGTTGCTATCCTATCTGATCTTGCACACTTGAAAATCAATCTGGTTCTGCACACCTGTGAACCTTGACCTTGCACACACATACACCTGCAGATCAATGATCTTACTTACCCATGTAGATCTCCTAAAGTAGCCATGCTCACCTGATGACCAAGATCATACATACATGAAGAACCCTGCTGATTCTCCAATCCAACACCCACACTTGGTACTGTGGCACTATGAGGAACACACCATTGCTCTCCTTTCTCTGAAGGAGCTTATATTATTGCTATCTTACTCTCTAGCACAAGTTTACAATACAACCAATGAGTCTCTTAAATAGATCTCATGCAAACAATAATTAGACAACTAATTACAATAATTAGATCCGCAGCTTCTAGTCTAAATTTGGCTCTTGACATGCAAACACTTGGTTCGTTAGCTAACTGCCCGTAACATTCATAGTCCAAACCACACAAGTGACCGACGTTGGTCCCTGTCTGCCTGGGGAGTGCCGACGCTGGCTGACTTCTGACCGACGTCAGTTGTCTTCTTGTCTGATCTTGTCGACGTCAGTTGGCCTGATCGATGTCGACATCTGTAACACTCAGTAACCTTCCTGAAACCTCCTCCTCTGTTTGCATCAGTACAGCTTTTAGCTCCACAACCTAACAACATAGAGTCTAAATTGGAGAATATACACAAGGAAATAAAATGAGAGAAGGAGAAGATACACAATGACTTAAAAGGAGAAATTTTCTCAAGACATTTTTAGTCTCATAATCGACTTGAGGTGGATCTAATGGATAGCCTAGTATTATTTCAAATGCTACACAACCTCACTTTATGTATAACACTAATTTAGGGCATCAAAACCTGATATTGAAGATGGACATGCTTAAGTTTGATGGGAAGAATCCACTAAACTAGATCAACCAAATGGAGTTTTTTTAAATCTAATTCAGATCACACATGCAAAAAAGGCTGTCATGGAATCCTTATATCTGAAACTTGAATAATGAATTTGGTATCGATGGTTATGTACCTAAAATAAGATTAAGGCTTTTATCATCACTTGGTTATTTTTTATAGAGGATTTATAAACACATATAGTAGTAGTGTGACATATAATTATTTTGCTAATCAGAAAATATGTGTAAAAAGGCTTGGTTAAGGATTATATTCATCAATTCTATGACCTATTTTTTGATGTGGAGATTATTACTAATGAGAACTTGAATGATATATTTATTGGTAGTGTCAAGGACCACATTCAAAATGAGGTACAAATATTTAGTCCACTCAATATTTTTGATTCTATTATCATGGCGTGAAAGGCAAAGGAAGAATTCTTGGCTACCAATATATATGTAGTCACTAGCAATAGTAATAATAACATCTCGACACAATCATTTCATCCACCGATACGATTGATGCCCTTTAAAAGAGTACAACATTTATGTTTTAAATGGGATAAAAAAGACAATCAAGGACATGAATGTGGTGAAAATAATATTTTTTAGATTGAGGGTATTCGTGAAGAAGAATAATATGAAGTAAAAGTTAAATAGGTTGTTGATGAGCCAAAGTATTAGGTTTTCTAATCAACTATCTCTTTCCATGCACTATGAGGTGTTAGAAATCCTCAAACTCTCAAGGTATTAGGGTTATTATAAAAATAATAGGTGACCATTTTGATTGAATCAATAAGTACTCCTAATTTCATCAATGATAAGTTAGCTTCACTTTTGAACTATTTTGTTTATCTAGCACCAAAATTTCAGGACAAGGTTGTAGATGGGGGCATTATAAATTATTTAGGAAAACTCCACAGTCTTAAACTCACTATGGGGGACTACCTATTATAAATCTCTATATTTTTCAATCCCATGAGGGGAGATGATATTTTATTAGGATTCTAATGGATCACAACCTTGGGTATGATTGAGATAAATTTCTCAGAATTGTTCACGCATTTTCCTTTAGAAGGAAAGAGGTTTGAGTTGAGAGGGGTGCACACAAAGTCACTATAGATATTAACCCTTCATTAGTTAAAAAATGCTAAAAAGGGGATCAATGGGGTATACAACACAATTTTGTTAGTGTAAGTAAAAAAATCACATGCATAAATACCACCACATTTTTAGGAAAGAGTGGAAAAGTATATAGTTGTTGTTAAGGATATGTCAATAGAGACGTCACCTAAAAGAAACACTTCTTCCAAAAAGTCTCCATTTAGGGATTTTTTTAAATATTGTTCATCATCCAACACATATTCCTTAAACACAAGTAAGAATGAATGATCTCAATAGTCATTAACATAAATAAGGATGGGCACATCAAAATCTATGTTGACTTTTGCTTGTTGAATGTTGATTATGTCAACAACCCATTTCTCCTTTCAATGAGGAACTTATTAAAGGAGTCCCTGGTTAAAATATTTTTACATGCATCAATGGGTTTTATATTTACCATCAAGTGTAAATTAAGGAAGGAGATAATTTTAAAATGACCTTCACAACCAAGAGAAGGTCAACTTTCTTATAATGTAATGCCATTTGGGCTAAAGAATATCCCAATGGTATTATCACATATTATAGCAGAGGAATTCAAGGATTTCATTCATAATTTCTTCCAAGTTTACCTAAATGATTGGACCATTTATGGGCTGGTCAAGGATCACTAAGATAATTTGAGATTAATGTTTGAGAGATGTATAAAATTCAAATCCAACTCAACCTAAAGAAGTGTGTATTTAAAATATCCATTTATCACTTTGTTGGGGCATGTCATATGTAAGAAGGGGATGCTTATTAATCCCACCGAAGTTACAATCATTTTGTAACTAGAAGAAACTCCCAGCACTGAAAGGGACATGTGTGCATTATTAGGCCATGTAGGATATTATCAAAAATTCATTCAAAACTAAAAAAAGGTTGTTAGGTTAATGGATGAAATTTTATGAAATATTATTTTGGACGATAAAATAACAGGAATCATATGACACACTAACATAAAAAATATAAAACATACCAATATTACAATTTCCTAACTTAAAAACACCCTTCCATGTCTATGTAGATGGATTTGAGATAGCAATCGGTGTTATTATTGTGCAACTAGGAGAATTTAAGGTTAACACACCTACCTAAATTTCAAGTATGAATCTTTACCCAATTGAGCATAATTACACCACCACAAGCAAGAGGAATTGGCCATGGCCTATGTGCTCAAAAATTTTAGACAATACTTGCTCGCAACTTTGTTCATGTTTTTCACAGATCGTAAGGCATTGAAGTATCTAGTCATTAATTTGGCGTTGTATGGGAGGATTTGTAGATGGATAGGTTTATTCTAAAATTTATAGGTTTCTATCATAGTCAAACTTGAAAACATATTTATTAATTAGACCATTTGTCATACATAAAAATAAGTGAAAAAATGCAAAATATAGAATACAATATACTATATGTATAACTCTACTTGATTCAAAGGAATACTTGGTTGATAGCATAAATTTTCTCACCTCAGGGGTTGTACCAAGTGATTAGAAGAGAAAATACAATAAATAATTGGTAGTTTACACAACACCATATTAGCTCATTGATGAAGAACTATACAAACTTAGGTGCAGCAAGGTTTTGCATAAGGTCATGAAGAAATTTTAGGTGTTCACTATGTTGGAAAATAAAACACACATAATAATTTATTCTTCAAGCTACGGTGGCCAACTATTTACAAAGATGATAAAGAGTTTACACATAAATTTGATAAATGCTAGTTAATTTGGAAGCTGAATAAAAGATATAAGATGTCTCTAATCCCAATAATTGTACAAAATACATTTGATAATAAGGCCATGAAATTCATCAAATATATTTTTATTACCACATGCAAGATTGGGCATAGGGTATATTATAACAATAATAAATTATCTGAAAAGGTGGTTAGAAATAACACCCACAAAATATTGCACCATAGCTATGACTATGTGATGTTTACATGAAAACATCATTAGTAGGTATGAATGACCACTTAGTCTCACAAGTGAGTGGGGTATTAATTTTTAGTCAAAATGTGAATGTATTCTTGAAAAAATTCATTGTGGATCACCACAAAACTACTTCCTACCACCCATAAAACAATAGGATGGCATAAAATTTTAATAAAATTTTGGGCACATACCTGACCAAGATTTATGATGTAGGGCACAAAGATTTGGATGATCAAATCTTAGCAATATTATGGGTATATGAGACAACTTTCAAAAGGCTCAAAGAGGTGATTCCATTTCAAATTATATTTGTTAAAGAGGTCATTTTTTGAGTAGAATTTATGGTGTCTTCCTTATGCATTAAACACATTGGGAATTTAATTGACACATAATCACTAGACATGTATCTAAAGGAGCTCATCAAATTAGATGAAAAGCACTTCTTGACATATAGAATAAAGGGATAGAGAAATCAAGGCAAAATGTGTGATATGATAAGTACATCATTTTAAAATTTTCATGAAAGGATGTGTATGTCATTGTATATGACTCAAGTTATGCAAAACACCCTAGAAAATTACACATCCATTAGACTAACCTATATCATTCATGATATACTAGAAGTGGGTGCATGCAAACTATGCACTCTAGATGGATAATAGGGCATTTCAGTGGGAGTAGACTCAAGCCTCTCTACTTTTAATCACTGAGGGGTTACAATGAATGTGGCATATGCTACATTGTAACATAAAAATATTCATTAATTTATAGTTTGCTTTCATTAAATTTTTATTTGCTTTATGTTAATAAGTGTAGGCAATCATGTAAAATATTTTGATATTCTTATTCCAGACATCTAAGCAGCCATGGGAGGTATTTTTTTAGCCATGTGAGAAATGAATATAACATTTCATTTCTTTATACACTTTGCACTATAGTTGGTTTGTTCCTATAAGTGGCACTTTTGCCCAAATGTTGTGGTGCATAAAATTGTGAATGTGTAGGTAGATGAGACTAATCTTGCATTTTTTGCAGTATATACTAGTTTTGAAATGTATGGGAACATATGAAATGAAGAAGCTATGCACAACCATGAAACACCAAAAAAATACAAGTACATGAAGGAAATAAGGCTAAATTCAACAAAATAGATGGAGTGATTTATGTAATGGAGGACCATGTGCATAATTAGTGTAAGGAATGATGAAAGAAAGGTTCACACATAATAGAAACTGGTGCTCATATGCATAAAAATGACCAAGTATCTAGGTATGATAGATCTATGGAGCATGAGGGGACACATAATTTGAGTCATGCGCTAGGCATAAGAATGTAATAAGGAAGAGAAGGTGTAGGTTGTGCTAATAAGAAGCAATGCAAGGATGAAATCACAAGGCAACAAGTACATGTACAAAATTTCAAATATATAATTCTAGTTAATGGAGAAAGATGGAATAATGAAATTATTTAGGACAACTAATGTCGACAGGTGAGTATAAATTGATTTAAAGCATGCAAAAAGAATTTTTGAAATTTTAGTTAATATAGCTAGAGTAAAGTTTAAAATATTACCCTAAAAAAATAATAAAGACACATGGAAATTGATCTAAAGTCATAGGGCTTTAATCAAATTGAAGTAAAAAATTAAAAAAGAGCTAACAAGACTCGTAGGCAAGTAATTTTAACATGGGAGAATATGAATTCAAATAAGGAGAAGGGAAATTATCACTTTTAGATTTTTTGAACACCATTAAAGGGCATAAGAAGCTTGGAACCAATGAAAAATACAATGAACAAGGGAAGTAACCAAGGCAAGTATTTTGTAAGGAATGGAATGAGAGAACATAATTGCACCAGAATGAAAGGTTTCGGCTATGGTAAAGTACATGAGTAAGAAGTATATGATCATTATATAAAAGGGAAAATATAATGGTAAATCAAAAAGGGGTTAAAGAGCAACCAAAGAGAAAGGTCTACAACTATACAGAGCCACTGCCTATAGAGGTACCACCCATTTAGTTTCCTAAAAAATGTTTGTGTGGAAAAAAATTGAGTTTAAAGGTTTAAAGCTACAATATTAAAAAATTAAATCACCACCAACCTAAGTATAAACTGTAGACATCCAATTCCTAACACCATTTGTGCTAAAATTGTCAATTTTACTCGAATTTCACTCAAATGCACATTTTAGGTCAAAATCCATAAAATGCCTTAAATAGTTCGAACTTGTCACTTACAAGTGCTAGTTTAGGTAAAAGTATCCCTAAATAGGGCAATGCATTTTATGGGCCAACTAACTTTGATCAGGGCATTTCAAGTCAAAAATGATAATTTTGCCATTTGGTGCTCTAGATCACTCTTTTCTTCTAATTCACTAGTACACATCACATACCTTTGTTATTTGGTGTTGGCAACATCCTCAATGGGAATACAACTCTAATGCATCTAACATCACCTTCTAGTTCATCTCCAGTCAAATTACAACCCAGTAATATGACTTTCTGACCATTTTGATTAATTGAGGGCCAATTTTCAAATAATTGCACAAATGTTGATTAACCTTATTTAAGGCTAATTAATCCAAATCAAGAGCTTAAGTGGATTTTCCATGATAGTTTTTGAATATTTATTTTTGAAAATTGATTCCTATTAACTGCATCATCAGGTGACATCATTTCTTGGGAAGACATCCCTAAGCCATAAATGCCACAAATATTAGGATTATGGGTCACCCATGGCTAGTTAATGCCTCCCATGCCTCTTTAATGCCCCTTCTTACAAGGTCATGATGAAGATAATTATGGATTTAATTCTAAATATTAGGATTATCCATGGCCACACATCTCAATCCTGAGATGGATGGTCATGGTTGATCCTAACCAATCTCAAAAATCTATAAATAGAGAGGTCATGGAAATGAATTTTTGGCTTGAATATTGTAAAGTTATAATGTTAAAATGTTTCCATAAGGTTTTGAATTTGATCATATATTTTGCTTGCAAGCTTCATTGATTGGCTAGTTTATTGATTTAGAATCATGAGCCTAGGTTTTTTGGAGTGTTCTTGAGGCATTGGAAGACCTTACCACCATTTTTGACAAAGACAATGATGCTTGATCAAGGCAGAACATGTTTTTGAGCCATATGGGTATGGTGAATCCATTTGGAAAGGTAATATGGTGTTGCTTTCTTTCATTTATTTCTTACTATCCTTTGTAATTCCCATAGATATAGATAGACTTTGTTAGTTAGTTCTTTATGCATGTTTCATTATTTATGGACTAATACTTGACTAGCTTGCTTTGTAATCCTCTCTACATCTTGGCATGCCCAGTGGGATAAGATGTATCTCACACCTAAAGAAGATCACTTTGCAACTCTAAAATATCCATTTGGACTCTTAAAACTCATGCAAATTGATTTTATAACTTTATTTTGCCATTTTTGTTTGCCATAGTTTTACATAATAACCAACATCGATAAGTAATACCGACATCAGTTACTTGGCTTAACCGACATCGGTTAGTAAAACCAACATCGATTAGATCTCAGTTAACCAAAGTAACCGTCATTGGTTGTAATAACCGATGTCAATCATTGTGTTTTTCTTAAAACATAGACCCAAGAGCTATTTTTCCAAAGTTCATTATTTCAAGCTAAAAAGAGCTTCAAAGCTAAAGGACATGCTAACATTTTTGTTGTAGGACCAAGCTTGATATTTATTCAAAACATTTTTAAATCACCTTTTCATGCTTAAAAATCAATTAGGAACCTTGTTTTGGTGTTTAACAAAGAATTTAGATGTTTTGGTGAATGTTTTCAAAATTCACAACTAAGACCAAGGGGTCAAATGAACACCACCAAATATTTCATTTGGGATTAAAATTGAACACACTTGTCAAATATTGTTTGCAATAGTTGTTTACTTAGGTTTTGTTTGGCAAAAAGAGGAATGTTGTGTGTATGCTCTTCCATTTGTCCCCTTTAGGGAACCTTTAAAATCAAAAGTGCCATTCCTATTACACAAAGCCTAGTCCAAGGCTTAGAAATAATGTCACCTAAATCACTCCCCAAAAACTCACCAAATTTTGGGTGATCTTGAAAATGACCCTAAAGTCTTTCTATTTTATGCTTTCTTTATTTTCATGAAAACTTGGCTTGCGAGGGGGATGCCATTACCTCCCACGAGTTCTTTATGGAAGCTTTGACTTAGGGTTTCACCTCCTGACATTGACTTCATTTGACTCCTTTGGAGTTGCACATATGGTGTATCTTCATTAAGACATCACATTACATTGAGCGAACATCAGGATGTAGTGGTTGTAAAAAAGACTAGACCTTTTTAAAACTAGCCAATGTCATGGTCACCCAACTTTTGTGCTTATATTTTACATCTTCTAACATGAAAGTCATTGTGTAATTGAATTTTAAACTATTTTGATGCAATTTTATTATGCTCAAATATCTTCAAAGATTAAATAATTCAAAGTTATAATGCTAAATTATTTCCACAAAGCTTCATTGATAGGCTAGTTTAGTGATTTGGAATCACGAGCCTAGTTTTTTTGGAGTGTTCTTGAGGCATTGGAGGAACTTACCACCATTTTTGACAAAGACATGGATGTTTGATTAAGGGAGAACATGTTTTTGATCCACATGGGCATGGTGAATCCATTTGAGAAGGTAATATGGTGTTAATTTCTTTCATGTGTTTCTTGATATCCTTTTTAATTCCCATAGGAATAAATAGGCTTCGTTAGTTATTTCTTTATACATGTTTCATTATTTATGGACTAATGATTGACTAGCTTGCTTTGTATTCCTCTCTACATAAACAAGATTTAAGGTTTGTCTACCTTATTAAGGGAAAAATATGATATCACCAGGTGAATAATGGAGGAATAATAATAAAAAATATATTCAATATTAAAACATGATTTATTTGTGTACAAGATTAAAAAGCTTATGGAAAGATGAGTTGGTTAGAAAACAAACTAATAGGTAAAATTATTCGATCAACCAAGAAATAATAAACAAACTAAAATATTAAAAATACCTTTGGATCATGAAACTAATCCAACAAACTCCCCCTTGATCTAAAGGGGTATAACATATGAATGAACTAGAGCAATGACTCTAAAGTCATCAATGGATCCCTATCATAACTACAAGTGGTGAATTGTACCTTTGGCACTGACCAAAAACTAATATCACTCTATAAAGAATCCTACCCTTATAAGTTATTAGAAAAAATTACCGATGAACACAATCAAGGCTTGCTCATCCTTAGTGATCATAACATCGTACTATAGTAGAACACGATTAGGCATGTCCAACTACATCGACCCACATAAGGTCTGACATAGGAACCCATCCAAGTGACAAAACCCTACTGTGTATGGAACATCTCCCTGATGTAAAACAAATGCTGACAATCTTTATTTAACACTGAAAGTGCTAGTAATCCCTATCAACTCATCCTATCATCGATGACTGATCGAAGACCAACAAATGCAATGTCTTCTCCCCCTATTAGGAAATAAATGATAATATATGCATTGAGTTAAATAAAATCAAATAATATTATCTACTCCATGACATGAATATCAAGTATGAAAATCCAAAAATGAGACTAAAAGCAAGAACACAAGCCAAAAAATAACTACTACAACAATTCCTAGTCTTGAGCCTAGTAGCTTGCACAAGATGGGTAAATCACTGAGCACTCAAAAGATGGTGTCAGGTCCATTTGGACCATAGAACTCAGCCATATAAGAGCCTCCTAATCATAGAAAGTATTAGAATAACCGAAATAACTAGAGTATGTAGAAGATATACCACTATAATGATCTACATAATTTTCTTCAACTTTCTTTTTATGTGGAGAATAATTTCATCATGGACATACATCTACAAGATTTCAAATTATACCACATTTAAAACATGTGGGCTCTTTCCTATGTCTATGAGATACAAAATATGATAAATCACTAGAAAAACTACATGAGTGAGAAGAATGCTTATGATGATGTCTGCATTCGGAAGACCCTAGAGAGTACTGACATGAATGTTGTGGAGATCATCAAGAATGATGTGGAAAATGTCACTGAGAGTGTTTCAAACAATAATTTTGAAAGTTTCACTATACATGGTGATGATCTCTATGCTAGGAATTGTTCTTTACATAGTGAACCTTTTCAATAGGCGTACTTTTCTTCTTTGCAAATTGTCTCTCATGTTGAGTTAATAACTCATAGATGGTGTCAAATGTGGCACCATTAAGCTTATCACTGAGTTGTAGTATTTTAATGAAATTTGTGTATGTATAATTAATACCATTCAATATGATGGAAATCAACATGTCATCATCAATTTCACCACCAGTTATGCAGTATTCTTGTTTCAATGTTTTCATGCAAGAAAGATATTCAGAGATGTCGTCATTATCTACCAGTTTATTATTGAAAAGCTTCATAAGAAGGTCAATATTTTTATATGAAAGTTGTTTAAAATACAAATATTTTAATTATTTCCATGCTTTCCATGCACCAATTTTAACTACCTCAATATGAATGATAACCTATTTAGTGCAAGATGATTTTAATAGTGTGAGTGCATGCTTATCATGTTTCTAATATTCAACCAGTTTCATGACTTTAGTTGGTGGTGTGGTCTCTTTATTATTGATTTCCTTCAAATTTTTAAATATGAGGGTGTTATCCATGTTTCTACTCCATTTTTTGTAGTTTTTAGGTGACAACTTTCTGTTTTTAGATATGAGACTGACAATTTTAGCCATGATGTTAAAAGAATAAAAAATTCAAGAAAATGGAATGCTATTGAGG
This sequence comes from Torreya grandis, assembly GCA_037957365.1. Classification (NCBI taxonomy): domain Eukaryota; kingdom Viridiplantae; phylum Streptophyta; class Pinopsida; order Cupressales; family Taxaceae; genus Torreya; species Torreya grandis. The sequence continues at coordinate 1,589,214 of JARHVA010000098.1, forward strand.
TTTTGAATTTACCTTCCAAACATATTCCAAGTACAATAAATTCTTAACTTGTAAAAATATAAAATAATTACACCCTTATTACTCCAAAATATGCTTATTTCACAATTTGTCCTTTCATTAAATAAGGTCAAGAAATAAATTTGACCTAAATAAAAAATAAATGGGTTTTGAACCCTTGATCTATATGTTAATAAGTGAATGGTAAAACCAATTTACCCTTAAACACTTAGAGTATACAACAATATAGTATTCAATTTATCTCAAAGTTTTGAATGTGAAAGAAAGAAATAAATATACGCACGGGAAAAATTGACCAATCTTTCACTTATAAAGCAATAACAATTTGCTTTCTGTGGACCCCATAAGATATGTAAAGAAAGTGAAATGAAATCTTACTTCATTTTATTTATGCACTGATATGTTGGATAAACTTGGTGTCTCTTTTTGTGTGTCATACAGATCAGATGCGTCGGTGAATAAAAAATAATTTGGTTTTGAGAAATTGTGTAGTTATTGTATGCAGTCCGTGCACCATACATAATTCATAATATACTCAGCCTGATATTATAATGTCATAGTTATTTTATGATCACCACCATATAAAATTCTACTTTTATTTTGAATTTAAGATCACCATCATACATATTTAAAATTCTCAGTATGTTAATTAATTATTTTCATTTGTTTTTTACCAGCCGTATTGTCTTAGGGTCACCATACAGGTATAAGATTTGATAAAAAATTCAAAAAAAATACCTAATTGGTCTATGCTAGGTTTATGTATACTTGTGTTGGTTTTGATATAAAAGACAAAAAATTAACCATACCAAAAAACATTGTATAATATCTTTAACTAGTTACCGTACAACACTATGTCCTTGCATTACTACCATCTAGTCGTGCTTCAGGTATAAATTCCAACACGCCATGAAATATAATCCATTTGAAATATTAAGTTTTTAATTAACCTGGATCACTATTAATCTTAGTCTGGTCATAGTCCAGTCTGCTAAATTTTATTTGTCCTTGACCTTAATTTCACTCTATCTCCTTTCACTATCACATTCATAATTACTTCTTTTTATTGATGTGGGTCTAATATGACAGATAGCACCAAGTGAATAATGGAGGAATAATAAAAAATATATTCAATATCAAAACATGATTTATTTGTGTACAAGGTAACCTTAAAAAGCTTATGGAAATATGAGTTGGTTAAAAAAACCAACTAATGGGTAAAACTACGTGGTCAACCATAAAAGCAATAAATAAACTAAAATATTAAAAATATCTTTGGATCATGAAACTAATCCAACAAAATAAGTAGGTGTAGATGGGTTGGTTGTCTCCGATGCAATGTTCAAACGTGACCTAGAGTCTAATGGTGTGTTATAACTCTATTAGTTTCCATAATTCAATAAACTAGAGTGTTTGGTCTAGTTTCTTCTATCATGGGTGCATGAAAATCAATTTTATTTCACAAGTGCATCACTAAAGTTACAAGACTCCCAAACAAAGGAGTGGATATTATGATTATGATAAAAAACACAAAAAGATTCAATGATATTTACAAGGTGTTAAATAATAAGAAAGAAAAGTACATAATGCCAATAAAGATCTTAGAAGGCTATGTAATACACGTAGTTTCTAGAAGGCTATGTAATACACATAGTTTCTCACTTAATCAGTAGGAAGATATGTCTAGTGGGGCATTGGGAATATATAAACATGTAACATTTGTATGTTACACACCGCATTGGTGCACAAAAAATTCATTATAACATTTCCCAGTTCATATGTGAAGATCTGATAGAAAGAGCGAAGGCAACCCATAGGGGTGAAATTTTTATCTTGCTTGTGTTTGAAGAGATTGGTATCTTGAATGGATATGGGGACCTACTGTTTATTTTTCTTATTTATATTCCATCCATGGATTAAAATTAAAAGGATTGCACTTTCTACAACTAGAAATAAGAATTATACAATCAAAATGGATAGATGATATTACAATTTAATCACCACTTTTGGGAAGAATAGTGAATCCCTAAGGGGATAATAGATGCTTTTCAAAAGCATTGGGAATTTATTGTAATTAAGCACCACTAACTTATGAAAGTGAGATTGATGAGTGTAAAAACATATGTATCGACCGATTTGCCTTTTGGAGTTTTAGTTGATTTTATGGAGAGCAGGTTGGTAGGATAACCAATGCCTTACACAACAATATTAACGATGTCAATGTAAATGAGGATATCTTAGTGCTAAAGATAACACTCAAGTATACAAAATAAGACATAAATTATGATGATAATGACTTAGATGATGAATCCATAGTGATCAAACCCCCACTTGTGGAAACAATTGGAAAAGAGAAGTATTGTCAAATCATGTATCTAATGAAAACCCTTAGGAGAATAAGGAAATGAGTGACCAAGGAGATACCTAGATGAAGGGGTGGTAAAAAAGTAAAAAATGGCATAGAGAGCATAGAACGATGAGGAAATAGAGCTAGAATACCCTAAATAATCCCTTTAGACCAATTGAAATAGTAAATTATGCTCTGAACCTTATTCTAGGCACAATCCTCACAACTTGGCCACAACAAGTGAAGTGGTTGGTAGAGGAGAAGGCATTAGACATGTAATGATCAAGGGTGAGGTAAGAGATAACCCTAATGAATTGAAGTGCAAAACATGACCTCACTGAGAATCAAATAAAATGACTAGTGAAGAGGTTGGAAATGTGCAAATTTTGGGTCTAAATCAGCCAACAACTCCCCTAATAACATCATAACCAAGGACACCAGATCCATCTAAATATACCCCATCAAGAATAGAATCACCTATATGGATGAGTTCACAAGTTAAGGATGATCCATGCCAACACATATATGAGTAATAAAAAAACTAAGGGAGGGAGAGAAGGTAAATGTAAGTCCACACATTGGATCAATGGGGTAATTTTGGGGATGTGTATTGAGGACATCACCTATGTGCCAAATCCCATCTCCAAAACATCCGATCTTAACCATGTACATTATTTGTAGACACTATTTCTAAAATATGTAACACCTCAATCTTGTACATCTGGTAAATACATATCATGGATATACCTTTAGCTTTTATACCCTTCCCACTATTGAAAGGCTCAAATACACTATCTCTTTGTGCATATTTATTATCTCTTAGTTTGGCCAATGTTATTATAATTACTTAGACCTTATATCATGCTCATAATGTTATAAAACTTGTTTATCTTCTATCTCTAAAAGTTTTGGACCTGTGCTTGTTTTTTAGTTTCCTAGACACTTGTGTCCCATTCAGACACCTATGTTACTGCAAGTGTCCTACCCCTACATAAGTGTCCAGTTCCCTAAAGTCATCTAATTTATAAATGAAACATATATATATGGTCAACCTAAGTGATTTTAAGTGAGATATTCTCCAAAAGGATATATATATATATATATATATATATATATATATATATATATATATATATATATATATATATATATATATATATATCAACCCTCATTCTTCACCTAATAGCTTCTTACCTACTCACAAGGCAACATACCAAAGGCATTCAATAAAACACTCAAGTTAGCAAAGCTTACCTACTTTTTAATATTTCCATATTAGTCATAGGGACAACACATATACAGGTCTAAAGTACTAAAGGAACATTTTATGAGCCACATTTACCAAGTTACAAGCTAGGTCACCATTGTACTTGCTTATCACACATTACATGATATACACACAATCCAAAACATAGGGGATAACTACATAATTCAGAGGCCCTCTTCAAAGTATTGGTTATGTAGGTAATGCTAATTTATAGAGGGATATTTGGTGTAGCTTGACACTCTGTGCCCACTAACATACTTATCTCACAACCACTTTGAAGATAAAAAACTAGGGTTTTAATATTTGACAAGGAGTGACAATACCCAGATCTGAGTACACCAGAGCTAAGGTGATACAGAACCCAAAATCATATATGTGGTCACATCCAATTTTAGTAGGTATTATTTATTAGACATTTTCATCCAAGTCAAAAATTATCACTAACACAAGAGCCCACAAATACAAAGGTATAATATCTAGAATCAGGGGACTGATCCATAATTCATATCTAGTCTTCTTTCTTCCTGTTCCAAATCATAATCTGTATTATCATTAAAATGAGCTAAGTATCTTCTTTCCATTACCATTTTAATATCTAAAATAATTGTACCTTTTATTTTTATCATATATCATCATTATAAATTCAATATATGTTTATCTAAGTTTTATAATTAATTGGTTGGCTTTAGATATAGTCTAACATCCTTATGCCCTAGGCTATCTCTACCCATTTAATCATATATTCCCTGATCAAGATTTTAGGTTTAAACATTTGGTGAACCTAAAATTTCATCCACAAAACCCTAGATATTGATCTAGGGTTTCTTGATTCTTTGTTTCTAACTTCTAATTTAACTAGTTTTTACAAGTTAAAAACTAGATTTTCTTTACTATCAATATGTTTAATATGGATGCCTTCGTAGCTCATTTTATGTTACCATTTGTAATTGTAGTGATAATTTGCTACTGTAATAAGCTAATCCAAGGTATCATCTAAATGTATAAGTAGATCCATCAATTTAATGAGAGGGTTTTAATCTCTCTCTAAAATTCCTTTTGTAATACACTAGAATAAGTGCCTTCGAAACCTAACCTCATAAGAGGTGGCCTTATTGATAAATCGAGCAACATGTATCCTAAAATTTCAATCTTCAATATTCTATAAAAATACACTATCTATAAGGATAACCTATATGAAGCATTACATGATACCCATGTATCAATTGATAAAACATTAGCTACTTTTGAAGATATTATGCGTGATCTAACACATAATGCAAACATTATTACCTATGAATATAAAGACATGTTTTTAAAGAATATCATTTATCAAGACTTGCTTCCATTAATACAAATGTATCCCTAAAATCATGAAAACCAATATGAGCATATGAAATAAATATCAAAGACATATAATGATCATATTAATAAAATTTCACTCTTATATTTGTAACACAAATCACCACTGTACAAAGGTATTTGGATGGGAACATTACATACGACAATCTTGCCAAACAATGCAGATCCACCATATGTGGCCTTTATGTTAAACTCTATCAAATGGACCAAGAATAATGTCTCTATTGACAAGAAGGATTTAACATACCCATATAATAATGGAGGTAATTTACACACACCTATGCATTCTGATATGGGTGTCTAGGTTATAAGGGAACACACAACATCAACTGATACACTATTACAAAAATATAATTGACTTATCTTATCTAAGACACCATAAAGATAGTTTAAAAGCTTACCTAAGCCTCCCACTTCATTACTCCCATGGATTGTTTAGTGTCACCTCATATCTATCCCTTATCCTATAGAGGTTGATTTGAGTAGACTTATACTCAAAGGGTATGATGCAAATACTTATTTTGACAATCACTAAGGCCCTAGGATTTCTATGAATATATGTTTTACCTTGAATCATAAGATCCAAGATCTCATCAATGACCACAAGATTAAATTTTATGATCATCCAAATGAATGAGGTTCACAACTTGGTGATCACTAGACATAAAAAACATTTAATGATCCTTTTCAAGATTATTCTAAGAAGGAACTGGAAGTGAAAATGGTAGATAATGCACAAAAAAATATTTCAAATTAAAAAAATTGAACAACACCCACACCAATAAGATTATACAATCACATTATTCATGGGTGATGCTTATTTTTGGCATAAACATATTTATCCTACACAAACAAAAACTACTTAAAATGTAAGAAGTTTTAAATAACTTAGTTTTGATCTAAAAGACTTACAAAATAAGTTAGTTGGAAAGACTCATTGGGAAACATAACACTACCAATTAATTGTGGTCTTAAAGTGATTTAAATATGGTTTTAATTTATACCACAAAAATATCCACATATGTTTACATTGGCACTCTTTGGTTATATCAACTAGAAGTAAAAATTGACCAAAATCAGTAGGTACATATTTTTATCATGAAGGCAAATTGATTCATATTTTGAATGATAATAAGGGTTCTTTTATTGCACATTTAAATTGTGAGTAAGAATGTGATATGAACCATTTCCACTTATCCAACCATGATTAAAACAATGTAAAGGATCCAACTTAGGATTGCAAGGTGATATATTCCAAAAATACCAAAAAAATAAAAAATCCAAAAAATTTAAAAAATATTTTCAGCATTTAAATGTTATATTAACTCCTTGGCATATATGTTGTTAGTTCCATGTTAGTGGATATAATATCATTTATTTATATATAAGCATGTGTTTTATGCATCTTTTTATTGTGATTCAATCATACATAGATACATGATCTATGCACTTTTAGATGTTGGGTTTTCCCCCTACTTATGTCATATGGACATTTGGAGGATCTGCTTCTTTAATCATGATACATCCAAGTTATATTATTCTATGATCACTTTACATTATCGTGGTTAAGTTTATGTACTTAGACATGCCTTTATCCATGCTTATGTATTTTGCATTATAAATGATATGATATTTACTTAATTTTTTTACTAACACATATGATCCATGTTCTAGTATACTTTGATTATGTTGGTTGATTATAGTCCATGCTTTTATTTTTTCACTTACTTGAGTGTGTTCCTGGCTTATTATTGTCATGAATTGTATCACTTGTTTGAGAATTTAAATATGTTTCATTGATTCTTTCCCATGCTTATGTTTGCCTATTGGGACATTTGCATATTTCATGGTTTGTTATATGTTGAAATTTGAATATGTCATTCCTTTATTTTTGGATATTTGATTAAGTCATGTCCCTTTGATTATGTGGCATGTTATAAAACAAATTTTTGCCCTTGGAAGGTAGTTAAATCTTTTAAAATTTGTACTATTAACATGGCATAAATTGGTTAACATGGCATTTGAACATGCCCCTTATTTGAGGTCTCCTTGGACTATTGTCTTTTGATTTATTTTTAAGTGATATTTAGTGTGTGTTTGATTGCTTGTCAATTTTGTATTGTTACTATTTAGATGTTTCCATGATCTATATCATGCATCTTAAGACTTGATGTGATCACATACTATGTAACTCAATGATATATCTACCTAGACATGTTTTTCCTATATGTTACATGGTTCATACACAAATTATATAGTTATCTTATCCTTTTGAAGTAAGGTAACTACTAGTTTCTACTTCCCATCACCTCAAAATGGGAGGGAATATTAGTGGAGACATGGCTTCCACATTCATCATATATTTAGATTGTAGTGGGGGAATGTTTTGGAAACATGCTCTCCACACTCATACCAGTTCCCAATTTCAGATATACATTGGGGAATGTTAAGGAAACATGTTCTCCAAACTTACACTAGATTTTAGTTTTATATTATAGTGGGGGTATGTTATGAAAAAATGTTCTCCACACTTACACAATTTTTAAATTGGCTAAAATTCATAGTTATATGATTTAGATACATAGCTTGGAAAAATTCTATATATTGGTACCATTATTATACCCAAGTTCCCATATGAGGCATATATAAGGTGCATATGCTATGCAAAGAACACTTAAATTTTAAAAATCAAATCAGATTTCAGATTTCAAATACTTCTATGGAGTGTCATCATCCACCAAGTTGGACTTTTATGAACTGTATTAAGCCAATCTACTACAATTTCACTTTTGGTATGGTTGAGGTGATTAAATCACTCAACCTTTCCAAGTTTATAGGTTGGACTTGATTACATCATCCAACCTCACCAATTTTATAGCATGATTTGATTTGGTTCACTCATGCTCAGCAATATATAAGTATGATTGGGTTGCATAATTTAGCTAATCTCAACTATCGGGTGGTAACTCACCTTCTTTCCAAAGTTGGGGGCATGGGTCCTTTAATATCTCTCTATCTCTCTAGATATATGCACTTCCTAGATTTTATATTTGTCATAATCTCAGTTTCAATGATTTATAATGATACAACTTTTATATTTTTAAATTAAATTTCTAAAAGGCAAGGCGGTTGCATCAATACATAAACATACCCCTAAACTTTTCTCTCTTTAAATTTACTTTCAATTTTAGATTATATGCACTGATTATATATTGTAACATTCTCTTGGTTATATATGAGTCACCAATAAAGCACTCAATTTGAGTTTAATAAAAGGTAAGGTGTGTTATACACACCCAAGTATGCATTCTTTTTTCCTTTAAACTAGCAATTTTATTACTAGATTAAGTAGGGGCAAATGTAGACACTATATCTAAATTATATAACACCTCAATCTTGTACACTTGAAAAATACATATCATGGATGTAATTTTAGCATTTAGACCCTTCTCATTAGTGAAAGACTCATATAAACTATCTTTATGTGCATATTGTTTATTTCTTAGTCTGACCAATGTTATTATGATGACTCGGACCTTCTATCATGCTCAAAATATTATAAAACCTGCTTATCTCCTATCTCTAAAAGTTATAGACTTATGATTTTTTTCCATCTATCTAAAGATTTGTATCCCATTCAAACACCTACGATGACACTACCCTAATGCAAGTGTCTAGTGCCCTAAAATCATCCAATTTATGAATGCAACATATACCTATGGTTGAATTAAGTGATTTGATGTGAGATATTCTCAAAATGGATTGATATACATATAAGATCAACCCTCATTCATTATTCACTTGGAAACTTCTTACCTACTCATAAGGTAGCATATCAAAGGAATTCAATCAAGTACACAAGTGAACAAAGCTTATCTATTTTTTCCTAATTTCCATATTAGTCATATGGAAAACACATATATAGGTTTGAAATACTAAAGGAGATTTTCATGAGCCATATTTTCTAAGTTACAAGATAGGTCATTATTATACTTGTTTATCACACAATGCATAATACACACACAAGACAACACACAAGGGAGAACTACATAAGTCTGAAGCCCTTTTCAAAGTATTGGATATGTAGGCAACACTTATTAATAGAGGGGTCTTTGGGGTAACTTGACATCGTGTGCCCACTAACCCATGTTTACCACAACCACTATGAAGATGAAGAACTAAGGTTTTGTTATTTGACAAGCAGTGACAGTCCATGACCTAGATTTGAGTGCACCAGAATGAAGGTGACACATAACTGAAAAGCATCTATGTGGTCACATATAATTTTAGTATGTATTTCATACTGAACACATGTGTCTAAGTCAAATAGAAGCATTGACACAATAGTTCCAAGTTGATGCAAGTGTCTGTAACTACATAGGTATAATTTATAGAATCATACAACTGATCTAGAATTCAGATCTAATATACTTTCTTCCTATTTTAGATTCATATCTATATCATCATTATAACTAGCTATGTATCTTCTTTTATTATCATTGAAATATCTATCAAATTTATACTTTCTATTTTTGGCATCTCAGCATAATAAATTTAGTATATGTTTATATGAGTTTTGTAATTAATTGGCCTACCTTGGAGATAGTTTTTCATCCTTGTGACCTAGGCTATCTCTATCCTTTAACCCTAGATATATTAATCTATATTTTAGGGTTAAATATTTGGTGAACTTGACCTTTCATTTACAAAACCCTAGATATTGATCTAGGGTTTTTGATTCTTTGTTTCTAATTTTTGAGTTATGATTTAACTAGATTTTACAAATTAAAAATTAGAATTTCTTTACTATTAGTACATTCAATATGGGTGCATGTGTAAATCATTTTATGTTACAATTTGTAATTATATCTTACTATTATCATAAGCTCATCTAAGGTATCATCCAAAGAAATAATTAGATTTGTCAATATAATGGGAGGGTTTTAATCTCTCTCCAAAATTCCTTTTGTAATACACTAGAGCAATTGTGTTCTAAAACCAACCTCATAGGAGGTGGCCTTATTGATAACTCAGACAACATGTATCCTAATATTTCAACCTTTGAGATTTTAAATCAATCCACTATCTATAAGGATATCTTATATGAAGCATTATGTGATACCCATGTACCAAGTGATACAACATTGGCTGCTTTTGTAGATATTATGCATGATTTACTACACAATGTGAGCATTATTACCTATGGATATAAATATGTGTTTTTAAATAATATCATTTATTAGGAATTACTTCTATTGATACAAATGTCTCCTCAAAATAACTAAAACCAACATGAGCACATGCAACAAATCTCAAAGACATATAATTATGTTATAAATAAAATTTCACTCTTAGATTTGTTACATAAATCACCACTGTAAAAGGTTATAAGTAAAATATTGTCATATTTGAGGCCATTAATAATGAGGAAAATAGAGGCATCTTCTAATAAATTTTGGAATTCCAAGATAAATAACTAGCCAAAACCAAGAGCCTTTAACATAGCTAAAATAAAAGGCCATCCAATTCTATCATAAGTTTTTTCAAAATCTAATTTGAGAAAAATGGTTCTTTGACATGAAGACCTAGCCCATTCCATACCATCCCAGATAAAAATAATTTTATCAAGAACACATCCACTTTTAATAGATCATGTTTTCTCCGGTTTAATAATATCAATAAGGATTAGATGGAGATAGTTGGCAAGAGCTTTAACAAGGATCTTATATGACACATTTAACAAAGTGATAGGTTGACAAATGGTATTGAGGTTTGGGTCACTAGCTTAATGTATGAATTTGATATTATATTGAATATGGCACCAAAATGTTAATTTTTTAAAGCTTCTTTATAAACTTAAACCAAATCAGGCCTAACAAATTCCTATGTGGCTTTATAAAATTTGTAGGGAAAGTTGTCAATCCAGGAGCTTTATCATTACTGATGCAGTGATGAACCTTTGTGATTTCATGAAGACTCAAAGGTGCCTCAGAAATAATTTTATATACATGATTTATTTTGTGGGGAACCACACTAAGGCATTCCTACAGAGCTTGGGTTCTTTCCACTATTTCCTCCTAAACTTGAAACATTAATTTATGGTGGTCTAGAAAAGTAGAGGAGATGTCAGGGAGAGAAGTGACCCTTACTTGAGTTGACTTGATAGCCATGATATAGTATTGGGCTTGTGTGGCCTTGAGGGATTTAAAAAATTAATTTAAAACCTTTTCTCCAATTTTGAACCAATGCAAGCGAGCATGAAGTTGTGCCCCTCTGGCAACATGACCATCTGCCATCTTGATTTTATTATTGAGTGAGGTGGTAAGGCTTTGTAAATGGTGATAAAATGGATTGTGTTTGAGGATGGAGGAAATTATTTGGAATTACTTAAACCTAATTTAATCTCCACACTTTTTGACATGAATGATTTTCTTCCCATAGTGGCAAAGAAAGGTGACAGTGTGTTTAATGGTCTCATTCCACCATTCAATCTAGATGGCAGCATAAGGTGAGTGGGGTAATAGGTTCCAAACCTGAGCAATGAGATGGATGGCACCTATGTGGCTCAAGAGAGAGGTGTTGAAAATGAAATGATTACATGGCACTTTGAATTGACTTGTGATCCAATCCAATCTATAAGAAATGGGGACATGGTCAGAGAGAACATATTCAAAATGAACAATGTCAAGTTGACCATTAATGTTAGAGAAAGGGAAAATATTTTATTCTGACAAAAGGGTCAGAGCATGTAAATCAAGGTGTAATTTAATGTGTGCCATCAAAGGAGAGGGTTGAAAATAACCCATATATTCCTAAAATAATACCACGCTTCATGTTCTCCTATGCACCATTTGACAGGCAAGGCACTATATTTATCATTGGGGTTTTCAACCATATTAAAATCCCAGCACACTAGCCATGTGTCAAGGGTTAAATTATTAGCCAGATATTGCCATTAAATTTTTTTTCCATGGCCATAATTTAGAGCATAAATTTTTATAATGCCTAATGAATGACCATCAATAGCCAAAAATAACCAAATTGCTTTGTGTGACAGATCTTCCCTTATGGCAAGAATTAATGGGGAATTTTTTTGTGACACCAATATGTTGTCACCACCACATCCTTCCTCATGCAAAGTGGAGGATAGGGAGGTTTAGGTTGAATACAATTTAGAGTAGTCTATAGAAAAAATCCAAAACTTTTAACTTCTTGAAGATATATAAAATATAATGAACCAATCTATTAAAAATCAACTCACATAGAGAATTTGTAAGAGGACTCTTTGAGACATAAAACATTCTAGGAGATAATATTCATTAGGAAATGTCATCCATATGGAGCTCTCCTTGGCCATCCTTTATATCTTTAAGGATTAAAAAAATATTACGCTAGTTTGGAAGAGTGAATCCCTCAAGTGCAATGGAGCAATGTTTAACCCCATTTTCCTCTTGAGGAGAGTCACCACCACCACGAGGTGGGAGGCATGAATACCTAGAGAAGGATCCAATTTTTGAGGATATCTTGATGAAGGAAGAACCTTTTTGAGGATGCAAACCTTGAGAAATTATACTCTGTTGAGCCTGCGAGGATTTGAGAATATGGGGAGGAGAGGTGGGAACTTTTGGGGAGGGCTTGGTTTTTATAGAAGTGACAGGGAGGAGGGTTTCAAACCCCAATGAAATTTTTTGGTGGTTACCATAGTCCAATCATTGCATTTATCTGCCACCTTGGGCTTGTAATTTTTTGGAGGGTCTGAGGAGGGTTTCAAGTGACCCATAAGGGGGAAATATTTGATACAATGATCAAGAGATTGACATCAAAAATAAGTATTAGGTAGATTGAAATATACAAGCTCCTCCCAATGGTCATTATCAACTTAGATATCTATAAAATATTTTAACTCCTTGGATAAATTAACCTCAATACAAAATCCCCTATAAGGGTATGGGGGATATAATTTGGGTTTTTCATGGCATAACACTCACCCGATGAGATAGATAATTTGGTAATAAAATAACATAACAAAATTGGCAATCTAGGAAGTTTAATCTAGAACAACACCCTAAGGGAGGCCTAGTAACAATGACTTTGAAATATTAAGTCAAGTTGGATAAAATCAAGAGCATGTTTATGTGAAACCAACCACTTGATTTGGATAAGAGGGCTTGAATTTTAGATGACTCTTTAAATGAGAAAATAAAAAACCCTTTGGTAAGGTTTTGAACCCCAATGGGATAGACGCCTGAGGGATCCCACTAATGATGACACCATTTGCTTATAGAATATTTCAAGGGGATACGACCAAATAAATATGCAATAAGAGAGCAATTATCATACCATTTACATACATTATCAACAAAATCTCACTACAAATATACCTTAGGCTGAGAGGGAGGGTCAGAATGGTTACCTCATCATACACCTTCGAGACAAACTTATTGGATTTTTTGGGTGCCATTATTCTAACCACTTACAAAAATAGTTGTAGTTGAGAGTCTAAAGGCCATTAAATAAGGCTAATCCACCCAAAAGGTGGTGCATTGAGTGTAATAAATGCATAAAAAAACTAGAGTTTCTCGTAGAAGTGATATGGAAAGAAGGTAAATAAGCAAATGGAAAAAAATCAAGTTGTTCATCAAAAAAACTTAGCAGAGCTCTAATAACATGCTTTACAATTTAAAGTTGAATTAAATATCAACCTTAATTTTTGAAGGATTGGAAGGTGTAGCCTTTGAAGATCATATGTAAATATTGACATTTCATGGTGATCTTTGTATACTATATGATGTATGCTTTGTAATGGATGTACATTTAGATGAATTTAATGTTTAATTATGTAATTGCAATGGGTATTATGATCTTGTTCTTTTGTTACATGGATAATGTGTACTATGTTTGTTGTACTTTATAAGATGATGTGCAATACAATGTAGATGAAGTTATGGGAGCATAGATGATGAAATAAACTGACTCTAATTATATAAACACTAAAATCCATGCGTAATAAATTTGTCATAGAGTTTTTGAACTCAAAATGTCTACCTTGGAAAATATAATGATTATAGTGTTGCACGAAATTTTATTTGAATTCCTGGTGGAGAAAAGGAGTGCTTAGGTAGGAAAGGAAGTCATGTAGGTACGTGGAAGAATGATTATTGCATCATCAATAAGATGGGTCTGTGTGCAATGTTTTTTGGCTGGGGTGACTAGTTCAATAGTAAATTGCATAATTACAAGTCAAGGATACATCACACAATAGAGTGTTAGGATGACTTCAGTTGCTGGAGGAGGGGAAACTAATAGATCAAGATGGGATGTTACATTAGGAACTAACATTCCATAGCAACAAAAAATAGTAACTCATCCAATAATCATATATGAAATGTAAATGAAATTAGTAGAGTAAGGATGCCATAAATCACAATCATAAGTGTGAGATCATGTGGCACACATAATGATTAAATATGCATAAAAGAAATGATGTCTAGTTTATGATGACATTGTTGGATCATGCATGCACATGGTATCAAAGGTATGAACCTAATCATTTAGTGGTCACTTTCAAAGAGTTGAATAAATTATTTATGAGAGAATTTTGTATTCTGAAGTTTGAGAAAAAAATCATCTTTGCACTAGATGAGATTAACCAAGATGCAAGTGAGAGCGTGTGCATATATGATGCATGGTTCAAAATTGATGTTGAAGTTATCTTATGATATCCACCCATTGTAACATGAACAATGGTTTTTTGGTAGATTATTTCTATCACTCTGATGGAAATAAGCAATGAATAATTTTTTTGATGTGTATGAAGCACTAGATGTTGTGTTCATAATCGAAGTGGATGGGAACTTCCATACAAGGACAAGCTCATTCCTTGAGGCTGAAATTTTGTAGATGGTGATATAGATGTAGATTTATTCAATAATTTATATGCAAGAGGTGACGAAAGTAGCATGGTGTACCACTTATGATTTTGGATGAATACATGAAGGAGAATTACACTAATAAGGCTCAAGTAGTGACATTTTTTTATAAGAGTTTTTGTTGCTATGATTTTTTCAATTTTTACACTAACTTTCCCAAAGGACAATGACATAATTTTCCAATAATGGATAAATCACTATGGGACAAGTGATTTTCCTTTATGTTTGAGAGGAGCATCTCCCTCAAATGATAGAATATTTTCATGTTTTTTGAGTACTTTTGACTATAAATTATGCAAAAGAAACAAAAAGGGAAATGAAAAATGATGAAAGTGAAAGGAGAATGGAAGAAGATAGAGAAGGGTGAGAAACCCATAATGCGGTAAATGCAAAGAACCACTTGGATTACTAAAATTTAAATAAAAAGGGTTGGGATCCTTCTTATAGTATGAAAATGGAAAAATGAAAAATGGGTACATTGAGAACAAAAAGTTCCCATAAATCCTAAAGTATTCTATCAAATCATATTGTACACAATTAGCACAAAGTCTAATAAAAAATATCACAATGCAAAGCTTTTAAAATGTAGGGTTTACATATAATAAATAAAATTCAAGGATTTGATTATTTTTCCATTTATGAAAAACAACACAAATTTCATAAAAAAAGGGCATAAAACACCCACAAAGTAATAAATTGTCTCATACCCACATAAAAGTATAACATGCCTTCTCTTAAGGCTAAGAGAAAGAAGAACCCTTCAATAATGAAAATCATGGCTTTTGTAATCACTTGCATTTTACATGCAGTTAAGCAACTACCTTGATTTAATTTAAGCTAATAACCTCACTTTGATTTGACTAAAGATTGCCCAACATTTTTATTCTTGCATGTTGGGCACTTTGAACAATGAATGTTATATGACATGATTTTCACTTTATGCATTTGAAATAAATGAGATTAATTAATTTTAAAAAGAATTAATGTTAATTTATTTTTCAAATTCATATGTGTGGGATTATGGGCTCATGAGACTAGTCCCTTCACTTAACCTTGACTTTCACACATTATGATTTTTCACCTAAATAATACTAATAATTATTTCTTGTAGACAATATTTATGGATTATATAGCACCTCAGTCTTGTACACTTGGAAAAATTAGACCTTGGCTCTTCCTCTTAGTTATAGACCTTGTTGATGATGTGGATTACACCCTTTAAAAGAAGGCTCAACTTCTTTCTTCCATGCGGAATAATAGAGACATTCCTCTTGCTGTGGGCTTAGCAAAATTGAGGAATGAATCTCTAGATAAGGGCTAGCTCCCTTTGATGCATATTTGAGGTCCTTAACTACTAATGTTAATAATGGGGGGGGGGTGAAAAAAGATGAGGATATAACAAAATCAAAACCTATCTAAAATGGTGATGTACCAAATGATATGATCTACTCAGCTTATATCAACACTTTACATCAAAAGAGTGAACATTCACTTCATCTGAACAAAATACCAATTTGCATGGGTATTTTAACAAGGGGATTAATGGGATACAAAGAAAAATAACCTACCATAGGTCTCCAGAAGCACACTGTCAGATAATTGCTCTTCTATCTCTATGTTCCAACTTGGGCACTTCTTATTAACCTACAAAAATGGTCTTGGATATACTAGATATGCTGGTGTCGATCTATGAAATCATCAAGATGAAATAACTAAACACAAAGTCGATACATAGACATATTCATAAGTATAAAAATTTAGATGGAGGTAAAACATGCTTCTTTTAATTAAAAGGTAAAAATTATCTAGGGCTTTGCCATACACAAGTGAGAGATCCCTTTTCCTTACTGAGAGGATACAATATATAGAATTTAGATAAAGACTCTTGGTCCCCCAAATAATAAGTGGCCCATACTTTATTAAAAACCTATGAAAGAGGAATCTGCTCATGCTACTATCATCCTTCCATAAATGGGTCTAAAAGAACCATGTTGTAGATGTCACAGATATTGACTTTGCTGCTCAAACTTTATTAAATGTTCCTGCTAAAGCATGGGTCACTTTGTTTTTTGAATGACAAATGAAAATTATGTAACTATATGCTTATTAATGCTAAATAAGGAAAAAATAGACTGCTCTATTGAATGCTCACACAGTTCCCTTGATGGATGTTTGGTAAAGACTATTCCATTACTTCTCCTACTAACACGTCCTGTGCCACCTGGACTACTCTATTTGTTCCTGTGCTTGGTTGGATGTATCTTTTGGAATGTTCCAAGTGTTGTCTTATGTGTGTGTGTCCATGCTTTGGGTTCACTATTCTCTCTCTCTTTCCTTGCTACTTCTTGTCATTTCCTGGCAACTCAGCTCTCGGGGCTATTGTTTGTCTCCTCTTGGCTCCTTTCCTGGAAACTTGGCTCTTAGGGATATTGTTTGTCTCCTCTTGGCTCCTTTACTGGCAGGTCATTGAGTCTATCTTTGGGTCTCTGAGCCTTCAAATTCCCTTAGACAAAACATTTGAAGGAAATCCTTCAGACACTTTTCCAAAGGAATTATGTCTTTTCTCTAAGCTTTACCACCCACTTTCGATGATGCTTAGGCATTCTAGAATTATTTCAAACATCTTGTCTGAAATAAATGTTCTTTAACTTTTCTTCAAATTTTAACCCATTTCCATGCATGGGCCCATCCTTAAACATTTGAAAATAAATGGCTATCTTATCACTATAAAATTGACATCCAAAGGCCCATCACCATTAAAAAACTAACATCTCTTTTGCTACCTTGAATTTGACATTCACGTGCACGTCACCAGATGTTTAAAACCTCAATGGCTAGTTTACCATGTTGGAGTTGACGTGTTTGGGCCTGTCATCATTTTTTAGTAATTCCTTTGGATTTTTCAAAATGAACCTTCCCAAAGGGAAGGTGACCCTTCAAAAAAAAGGAAAAGGTCCTTTTTGATATCCAAAGAGCCCTCTGTAAGGGCACCTACCTTTTGGGTTCCTTCAGGTTCCCTTATCTTTCAAATTCCTTCAGACATTTTGCCTGAAGGAAATGTGCCTTCAATGTCTCACCCTTCTTTTGGTAAATTTCTTCAAACAAAAGTATGAAGGAATTCCTTCGAGTATTTTGTCTGAAGAAATTTACCTTTGGTTTCTACATGGATTTTCTTCAGACAAATAGTTCAAAGAAATCCTTTATTTTGCCTTGTCAATTTTTCCAAAGGAAACTTCCCTTTCAAATTTCTGCCTTGATCTCTTACAAATGCATTTTTTCCCTCTGCAAAGGCACCTTTGGTCTAAATTTGTCCTTCAAAGCTTACTTGAACAGTCCCATTTGTCATCTTCCTACCCTCCATAAAGGCACTTGACCTTAGAAGTTTTGTAAAAGACTTGCATCTCTTTGAAACTGGCCCATTCTTTTGCTGATAGAAGGCTTGTCTGAGGTAATTTGGTGAAGTGAAATAAGTCCCAGATCAACTCAAAAAATTTACAGGACTCAAATCACTTGGCTCTTTATAGAACAGGCCTATTACAAAGGGAAAAAACCACAATTTTATTAAGGTGAAAACATCAAAGACTGACTAATCATGACAGTAAGGAAAGAAAAGGGAGACCGATTTTTGGTTTGCAAGACTAAAATTGGTCAACATATTTAGTGATTCATAGGGGAAACATACCTACTATGCTTAAGAAAATTGGTGGCTTACAAGTCTATTGGGCATGTAGTCAGAATATAGCCTGAAAGGCTAACAATAACCTTGATAAACTTAAGAATCAACATGAAGAGTTTACCCCAAATGGTAAAAAAAACACACACAAGACTAAAAAACTACAAACATGCACAAAAGCACTTAGAGAAAATAGGGAAAAAATAGAGAAAATATGTACATAACAAGAGAAGGCCTAGTGACAATGCTTAAGATATATCCCATTAACTAGGATATGTAGTTTTCCACCATCCAACTTGGAGAGTTAGAATGCGTTATGCTACTTGCATTGAGTGATGACATATGGACAAGTACATAAGGCATCAAACTTCATTTGCTTTCCAGGTTTAGCTCAGTCTTTATCCCATTTCAAGATAATATTACCTTCTAAGAAGACTTTTGATGAGGATTTTTTTATCAAAATGCTTCTTCATTTGCTATTGATGGCTGGTCATGGAAATCATGGCTTGGTCTCTTATTTCCTAAAGTTCCATTAATTCACAAAATCTGACATCCATGCTATCACTTTCTTCTAATTACAACTGGTGGGCAAGATCCAAGGCTAGAAATTCAAGCAAAATTGGAAGTCTAGCTTCCCTTCCATACACAAGTGTGTATGGTGAATTACCAACTGCTCTTTTTGGAGTAACCCTATCTACCCACAGGCCTATTTTTAGCTTGGGATGCCAAGTTCTCTAATTTTACTCCTTTGTCCTTCTAATGATCCTGATCAAATTCTTATTGGTGGACTTAGCCAACCCATTTCTTTATGGGTAGTCATTGGAAGAAGTACTAAGATAGATGTTGTATCCTAATGCCCACTTGCTTGCTTTGGTTCCCAAGAAAGCTAATGCATTATCTAAGATGATGGTCGCTGAGACTCCAAATCTTGTCACCAAGCCTTCATAAAAGTTTAGGACTACACTTTCATTAGCTTCCTTCAAAGCAATAGCTTCTACCCATCTCATGAAATAATCTATATCAGTCAAGACCCACTTATGGCTAGCACTAGAAGGAGGATTGATCATTCCTATGAAGTCCAAGTGCCATTGCATGAATGACTGATCTACTTGAATAAGTTGCAGAGGCATTACAACCATCCATTGCTTTCCATTAAAGAGATCACATTTATGGAACTTACATAACCAGGCATGAGTATCTCTAAATAAAGTGGGCCAAAAGTAACCAACCTTCATAATCCTTGTAGTTGTGGGCTTAGGAGCAAAGTGACCACCAGCTGGTCTGTCATGAAATTTGGATAGTACCCTATTGACTTGATTTGAGTCTATGCATCTCAAGAGTACCCCTAAAAAATCCTTTCTAAATAACACCCCATTAACCAGTACATAATAAAATGATTAGAGCCTAAAATATCTCCTCTTAGTCCTATCAAGGCCCTATGGGCACCCACCAGTGAGAAGGAAATGAGTCATGTCTTATGCCCAGTCCTTTACAACTACAGGTTCCTCTACTACAGCTTCATCATGGAGTAACAAAATTCCCTCTTTCTATTATTTAAGGTCTATAGTGAGGTATTCACATATCCCTCTTCCCTTACCAGGTTAATGGTTTTGATATCCACATCATATTTCATTACCTTGGTGATCTACCCTGCCCTCTTTTCATTAAAATCATGGCTAATCAAGAAATCCTTGACACCAAGATGTGGTACCATGATATAAATCTTATTGTTTGACAACATATGTCTAAATTTATTTAGGCTTCATATAACTACAAGTGCTTGATTTTCAACATATGTGTACCTAATTTCAAAACCTTCTAGACCTTGGCTAAAGAATAGGAGAGGTTGTTCAAGGTTTTCATCATTTGCTTTAGTGAGCATTGTAGAGATTACCTCTTCATTTCCAAAGGTGTAAAGGTTGAAATCCTTGGAGAAGTCAGGACTGATCAAGGTGGGATCCTGGGTAATAGCTTGCTTAATCCCTTCAAAACTATCCTTCCTTTGTGTTGTTCGTGCAAACTTCTCATCCTTCTTTAGCATGGAAGTTAGTGGCTTGACTATCTTAGAAAAATTAGGTATAAATCTCCTAATAAAATTTATTCTTCCAAAGAAGCTTTGCAAACCCTTCTTGTGCTAAGGTAAGGATAATGCTAGGATGACACATATTCTTTTTTGGATCAATGGTCAAGCCCCTTTTTTAAACAACATGACCAGGGAGTTTACCTTCATGGACAATGAACACAAATTTATTTTGGGTTGAGAGAGATACCAAACTCTCTACACCTCTTAAATATTTGCCTCAGGTATTTCAGATGTTATCCTACATCCTTAGAGAAGACTATCACATCGTCAAGATAGACTAATACAATATTATTTATAAGACCCTGGAAAGCCATGTCCATGGCTCACTGAAAGGTAGCTCTAGTATTTGACAATCTAAATGGCATATTATTGTAGGCAAAATTTCCCCACTTTGTAGTGAATGTTTTCTTGTACTGATCATAGTCTTACACTAGAATTTGATTGTACCCTGAATACCCATCCAAGAGGGAGAAATGTTCACTGCCTGTCACCATTTAGAGGATCTACTCCATACTTGGGAGGGGATAGTGATATTTTAATGAGAATCTATTGAGGTCTCTAAAATTGACACATAGTCTGATCTCCCCATTATTCTTCCTAAGAAGGACAAGCTTAGCCAGCCAAGAAGAGTGTTTGATAGGAAAAATGATTCTAGACTCAATTAGCTTGGTGAGTTCCTTCTGCATGAGAGGCTCAATCTTTGGATTGATGGGCCTTTGTATTTGTTTGATGGGTTTGGCACCTTCCTCCAGCTCAATGGTGTGTTGGGCCAAGCTTGGGTCAAAACCCTTCAGGTTGCTATACTCCCAAGCAAAAACATTAACAAACTCTTGGCATAACAAAATGAAAGAATGTCTTTCATCATTTATACATACCTTCCCAAGTGCAAGCAACCTATCTTTGAATATTTCAAGTCTTTCATAATTTTATTTCTTGGTTGTGATGCTTGCTTTGTCATTTTTAAGCTGGTCATCCTAATTGAAGATGCTTTCAAGAGTGACCAAACCCTTAGGAAGTTTGTTGTTCTTCAGTTGAACAATCTAGTCATCATACTACTACTACAGTTTGGATTGATTCCTAGAAGCAAACTCAGCCTCCTCTTGTAATAAGAGTGTTATCTGCCAATCACTATCAAATATTTGCCAATTGGTGACATTATCAGGTACATACGGTCTTATTATCACTTTTAAATGGCATGGATTGCTATCTTGACCTATTCCCTTGGAAATGTCAAATTGAGCACCAATTGTTGCTAGTCTATCTGCTTGTTTATTTTGTTCTCTTAGAATGGAAATAATGTTGAAAGCTAGAAAATTTTCTATTAGGTCCCACACCCTGTGTTTGTAAGACTTAAGCAAGGAATTCTTGGTCAAGTTTTGACCTCTCACCTAGCTTATAATTAACTCACTGTCTCCAAAAACCTAGAATTCTTTTATTCCTCCTTTCCTTGCCCACTCTTAACCATAAATGAGAGACTCATATTATATGACATTATAGGTGTAGGATAATTATAACTTGAAAGTTGAGAGGTATCTTTCTTGTTAAGGTGAAACTAACATTACTCCACCACTAGCTCCCAGTTTACTTCTTGATCCATTGAAGAAGAGTTTCCACAAACCATAGCTCTCTTGGTTTCCTTTCATCAAATATTGCATGAAAGTACCTTCCTCATGCATGAAATAAACTCTAAGACCTACCTCTTTGATGAATTTATATGGGTCATGTTCAAAATTATCACTTCCACATTCATCTAAGAGCAAGTCCACAAATCCTTCAAGGGAAGATGGTGGGGATTGGTATATCTAGAATTCTTCTTCATCAATGATGGCACAACTGACATTTGCCACCTTGAGTGAGTATGGTTCTAGATGATCTCTATGGATGGGCTCTGAATCAATCTTCACTTTAGTTCTATATTTGGTTCTAAAAACCATGTAAGATCAATTTGTTGCTAAGTACCCACCTATCTTGGATGTGAAATCCCTCGATAAGTAGAGAGCAAAGTAGGGAGGAACATCCACCACTACCACCTCATGGGGAATGGAGAAAGTTGGACAGGCATGAAGCATTAGATTCAAGCCTCTTATCACTCCTAATGTTTTATATGGTGATCTATCTAACTATAGGACTCCCTAGGTCATTTCCTCATACTTGAGTCCCAGCTTATCTGCTATCTATTTGGGCATTACTGAGGTGCTTGCTCCACTGTAAATAATGAAATTATGAACCAAGAAATTTCCAATGACTAAGGATAGATAGAAAGGAGGAACCTTTTTATCCTTCTTTACTTGACTTGCTATGGAAGGGTGCCCATTCATAATCAACACATTATCAACCTTTATTGGGATAGCTTGTTCATTTAGCCCGTGTAATTCCTTATGGAGTATATCCTTTTGTCCTAGCATTGCTAAGGAATCCCACAATGAGATATTCATATGCAACTTCTTCATCTAGTCCACCACATTGTTATGAGGGTTGCCCCCTTTTGAATTTTCTTTGGGGGCATTTACAGCCTGAGGTGCAAGCTGAGGAGTTGAGGTTATAATCAATGACTTGTAATTTGGAAACTTTTGGTTCACTTGTGATGAAAACGATGTTGTAGACACTTGAGTATCTACCATATCTTCCTCCATAGCTCTCTTTTTAGACCTAGTATTGGATACAACATAATCACTCTATTATTCATACTCCCCACATAATTGACTACATAGAATTCTTCTTCTAGGTGATTCATGAGAGTGGAATCAGATTGAGTCTACCTGTTGTCCATCCTAGGTTGTGCTGATGCCTCAAAACTTGCGAATTGGGCTATTTGATTATCTTGAGTTTTCATACATTGATTTGGCAAATCATTAGTATAAACAACCTATTTTTGGCCATACCCTAGGGGTGGGAAATTAGGTTGTTCATGTACCAAATTATTTTGAATGGGAATAAGAGCTTTGGATGATGAAGGGGTACTTGGATTATAACCTTGATATGGTCTAAATTGGGTAATCTAACCCTGTCCTTAGTTATAATTTTGGAAAGGAGGTCTATTCATTTGTCTGGACTACTGGTATCCTTGATTTGGCTGATAGCTCTGAGTTTTCTACCTCTTGAGACCCACTAATTCATTTGTAACACTTTGTAACAAACTCTTAACTTCATGGAGGTCATTTGGTGAGGTAGTAGTCATATTTTCTACACCAGGTAGAGGAGCTAAAGTGGGTGCAATAGTCTGAATTGGTAGTTGTAATTTAGGAAAGAGTGGCATAGGAGGTCTAGGGGCTATCTTTCCTAATTATACCAAACAATTTTCAGTGTCTATAGCTATTTCATAAGTAGTGGGTAACACTTGTCCTCCGATGGATTGTATCATGACACCAATGTCATTGTTCAAAGCCTTTAAGTAGTAAAGGAAAACATATTTTGGGGTTGGCCTCACTAAAATGGGGATTTTGTCCCAAGTATTTTGGAACCTGGTATTAAAATATTGCATAAATTCATGCAGAGCTCTTTTTAGGTGGTCAATTGCTCAGCTAGAGAGAGATGGTCACTCTTCTCCCCAAATATATTTGTTAAGATGGTGCCTAATTCATTCCATGAGCCAACCAAATTCATAGGCAAGGTCCCATAGCAGTCTAGAACTTTACCCTTAAAAGACAATGCTAGTAACCTAATGGCTATGTTCTCTTCGGTGACATTATGGATGTTGCATAGGCTGGATATATTTATGATATGTTCAATAGTGGTAATAAGCCCCTCTCCATTAAAAGGAGGAACACTCTTAAGGGATATCCCTAGGATTGGGTCATACTGCAAAAGGTTCAAAAGGCTCTGACCATTGAAGGCTACAAAAGGTAAAGCCATGGTGATGATAGGATTCAACCTAGGTCTTCTCATGTAGGTATATTTTATGGTAAGTCTGGGAAATTGATTTGTTGTAAAGGGATAAGTCCTTGCAAACCTTAGTTACTTTTCTGAGTTTAAGGGTAGCTCAATGAATTTGAAAGGGACACCCTTGGGAAAAGATCTTATGGTGACCTTAGGCATGGGATGCCAGGATGATCTCTGACCAAAGATTGAGTTCTTAAAAATGGATTTGCCAGATGCTGGGTTAGTTTGCTAAAATGGTCCCATCGGGCATGCCTAAAATTGTTAACGTTATGGATTTCACCCTTTAAAAGAAGGTTCAGCTTCTTTCTTCCACACGGCACAATAGAGACATTCCTCTTGCTGTGGGCTTGGCAAAATTAAGGAATGAATATCTAGATAAGGGCTAGCTGCCTTTGATGCATCTTTTAGGTCCTTAACTACTACTATTAATAATAAGGAGGGTGAAAAGAGAAATGGATATAACAAAATCAGAACTTAACCAAAATGGTGATGCACCAAATGATCTGATCTACTCAGTTTATATCAACACTTTACATCAAAAGAGTGAATATAAACTTCATCTGAATAAAAGACCAAACTACATGGGCATTTTAACAAGGGGCTTAATGGAGATACAAAGAAAAAGAACCTACCATAGGTGCTTAAAAACCACACTATCATATAATTGCTCTTCTGTCCCTATGCTCCAACTTGGGCACTTCCTGTTAACCTGCAGAAATGGTCTTGGCTATACTAGATATGCTAGTGTCGATCTATGAAAGCTTCAAGATGAAATGACTAAACACAAATTCGATGCACAAACATATTCATAAGTATAACAATTTAGATGGAGGTAAACCACAATTTTTTTGATTAAAAGGTAAAAATTGTCCAGGGCTTTGCCATACACAAGTGAGAGATCCCTTTTCCTCTATTGAGAGGTTACAATATATAAAATTTAGAGAAATACTCTTAGTCCCCCAAATAAAAGGTGGCCCATACTATATTAAACACCTAAGAAAGAGGAATTTGCTCATGCTACTGTCATCCTTCCATAAATGGGTCTGAAAGAACCATGTTGTAGATGTCACAGATATTGACTTTGCTACTCAAACTGTATTAAATGTTCTTGCTAAAGCATGGGTCACTTTGTTTTTTAATGACAAGGCCGCCTCTCTATAAAACTTATGCAACTATTTACTTATTAATGCTAAACAAGGAAAAAATGGACTGCTCTATTGAATGCTCACACATTTCCCTTGATGGCTATTTGTTAGAGACTATTCCATCTGCATGTAATTACTTCTATTGATATCTCTTATGCCACCTGGACTACTCTATTCATTCCTATGCTTGGTTGGATGTATCTTTTAGAACATTCCAAGCATTATCTTATCTGTGTGTGGCCATGTTTTGGGTTCACTATTATCTCTCTTTCCTTGCTTCTTATCTTTTCCTGGCAACTCAGCTCTTGGGGCTATTGTTTGTCTCCTCTTAGCTCCTTTCCTAGTAACTCAGCTCTCGGGGCTATTATTTCTCTCCTCTTGGCTCCTTTCCTGGTGGGTCGCTGAGTCTATCTTTGGGTCTCTGAGCCTTCGAATTCCCTCAAACAAAACATCTAAAGGAAATCCTTTGGACACTTATCCAAAGGAATTATGTCTTCTCTCCAAGCTTTACCACCCACTTTCGATGATGCTTAGGTGTTCTGGAATTCTTTTAGACATCTTGTCTAAAAGAAATGTTCTTTAGATTTTCTTCAGCTGTTAGCCCATTTCTATGCAGGGGCCCATCTTTAAACATTTTAAAATCAACAGCTATCTTATCACCATAAAATTAACATCCACGAGCTAATCACCATTTGAAAACTAATAGCTCTTTTGTTGCCTTAAATTTGACATTCGCATGCATGTCCCTAGATGTTTGAAACCTCAATGGCTAGTTTACCATGTTGAAGTTGACATGCTTGGGACCGTCATCATTTTTTAGTAATTCCGTCAACTTTTCAAAATGAACTTTCCCGAAGGGAAGGTGACCCTTCAAAAAAAGAAAAAGGTCCTTTTTGATAGCTGAGAGCCCTTTGCAAGGGAACATACCTTTCTGGTTCCTTCGGGTTCCCTTGTCTTTCAAATTCCTTTGGACAAAATGTCCAAAGGAATTCCTTCAGACATTTTTCCCGAAGGAAATGTGCCTTCAATGTCTCGACCTTCTTTTGGTAAATTTCTTCAGACAAAATTCTGAAGGAATTCCTTAAGGTATTTTGTCCAAAGGAATTTACCTTTGGTTTCTACATGGATTTTCTTTGGACAAAAAGTCTAAAAAAATCCTTTGTTTTGCCTTGTCACTTTTTTTGAAGGAAACTTCCCTTTCAGCTTTTTGCCTTGATCTCTTACAAATGTGTTTTTTGCCTTTCGAAAGGGCACCTTGTGTCTAAAGTTATCCTTTGGAGCTTACTTGAACAGTCCCATTTGTCACCTTCTTGCCCTCCACAAGGGCACTTAACCTTCGGATTTTTTTAAAATACTTGAATCTCTTTGAAATTGGCCTATTCTTTCACTGATAAAAGGATTATCCGAGGTAATTTTTTGAAGTGAAATAATCCCTAGGTCAACTCAAAAAACCTATAGGAATCAAATCACTTAACTCTTTATAAGAACAAGCCTATTATAAAGGGAAAAAACCATAATTGTAGTAAGGTGAAGACATCAGAGATTGACTAATCAGGACAACAAGGAAAGAAAAGGGAGACCAATTTTTTGCCTGTGGGACCAAAATTGGTCAATAGACCTTTCTCTCTTCCATAAGTCTCGCATCTACTCTATCTTGTACCCCTTAGCCTATATCTCTTAGTTTGAATAGTGTTATGTTGATGACCTAGAACTTCTATCTTGATTTAAATGCTTAAAATGTACTTATCTTCCATTTCTACAAGGTTTGAAACTATACCTACTTTCATACTCCCTTGACATTAACATTCAGGACATACACTAGTGTCGATGCTAGTGTACTAACCTGATGCAAGTGTCCAGTGCCCTAAAGTCATCTATTTTGAAAATTAAAATGTATTCTAATGGTTAGCCTAAGTGATTTAATGTAATTTATTATCAAATAGATTGATATAAATACAATATCAACCCTCATTTTTTTCTCACCTAGAAAAAGACCATAGAGATCAAGACAACTTATCAAAATCAATTTATCCATATCAGTCATAAGTATAATACATTATAGGTCTGAATTATGAAAAGATAAATTTAAGAGCTCAATTTTCCAAGTTACAAGTTAGGTCACTATTGGACTTACTTTCCACATATTGCATGATTCACACACAAGCCAACATGTAGAGGAGAACTACATGAGTCATAGGCCCTCCTCTAGAGTATTGGCTATGTAGGCAATGCCCACTAATAGTAGGGTCTTTGGATTTAACTCGATACTGTGTGCCCATTAACCCATTTTCTCTTAAGGTTAAAATGAAGATGAAGAACTAGGGTTTTACAAATTCATGAGGAACAACTATCCATGACCTAGATTTGATTGCACTAGAGTGAATGTTACGTCAAACACAAAAGCATCCAGGTGGTCACATCCTTTTCCAACATATATTTTGTATATGACACTTGAATCAAAACCAAAAAATAACATTGATGCAATCATCCCAAGCTGACATTAGTGTTTAGATCACTAGAATGTCAGATCTAGAATCTAATGACTATTCCAAAATCATCTTCTAGAATATTTTATGCATTTTCAAAATCTAGAATTGTGTTAACATCATAACCAACAAAGTATATCACTTCTTTGTCATTTCCATGCATAACTTTGTTGTACTTTATATATTTATCCTATACTCAACATAATAAATTAAATGCATGCTTATATATGAGTTTAGCACTCAATTTTCTTATTATAGATTTGATTATCACCCTTGTGCATTATCATTTATATATTCTTAACCCTAGTATATCTCTAAATTAGGATAACCCCAATATCCAAATTAGGGTTAAACATTTAGTGAACCCAATCTTTAAACATCAAACCTATGATAAATTAGGGTTTTTTTCCTGATTATTGTACTCTATTTCAAATTTTAAGTTTTTCATTTGTGAAGCAATGGAAAATGTTAGTGTAAAAACTTGATTTCAAATGGAAGATAAAGAATCATTGATTATTAATCTTAATAATAACAAGGGCTTAATGGATACATTCTTGTATGTTATAAGAGATGAAATAAGTAAACAAGATAAATCTAAGGTTGCCTCACCTATTGATGGTAAATCCTTAGAAGGTAATATAACTAAGCCGACACCCATAAATACACCTAATACATCTAGTGGGGGCACACATTATATGTTTAAACATTTGTGTTCTAAAACTACTATTGCTACATCTATAATGGAATTACCCATTATTTTAACAATGCCTATTACTACACAAAACATGTTTTCATCCCCTTTGGTGAGTACTCAAATTGCTAATCTAAATCCCACTAGGTATACCATTCAAACACTCCTTCAAGTTATAAATACTTTGGAGGATAAGGTTAAAAACATTCAACAAAAATCTTAAAATTCCTCATGCTATAGATTTCCAAGATGCATTGCATAAACCTCTTGTACTTGAGATCTATTTGCACCATTTGCCAATTAGATTTGTTGCACCTAAGTTTAAATTTTATGATGGAAAGGGTGATCCTGAACAACATTTTCAAACCTTTTATGATGCATGCCTTGACTATACGTCCAATGATAAAATTTTGACCAAATTATTTCCAAGAAGCCTCAAAGACTATGCTATGAGGTGGTTCTATGATTTACCTCTCCAAACTCTAAAAGCATTCAAACCTCTTGCAGACCAATTTTTAACACACTTTCCCATTAATAATCATGAAATTTTTTCATATGCTTAAATTACCAAATATCAAATAAGGAACCAATGAACCTATCAATGAATATGTCTTGAGATATAAAATAATATTAGTTAAAATGACCAATCTTATGGTAGATAAGGAGCTAAAAGACATATTCAAGTAAAGTTTTCTTGCTCCATTACATGAGTCCATTATTTTTAAGAAGTTAAAATATTTTGATGACTTATGCCATGTTATACGGGACCATGAAAGTGAAGCTTATGTCATTGAATAAGCTCAAGTATGTAGCAAACACACCATATGCATCTACATCTAATACCAAATTTATAATCAAACTAAGCTATAAGGTGAAACCTCCTGAACATAAAAAGGAAACAACCACCATGATTAACATAGTTTCATAATAGCCTAATCAACTTGTCTTATCCAATACACTAAGGAGACAAATTACATGTTTAATTGAGTCCCCAGCTTCATTAATCTCATGGTTACTAGAGTGCTAGCTTACATCTATCCCTCGTCCTATCAAGTTGATATGAGTCAACCTATACCCAAAGGATATATTTTGAATGATTATTATGATTATCATCAAGGACCAAGACATTATACAAGTAGATGATTTACCTTAAATCACAAGATCCAAGATCTTGTTGATGACCAAAATATTATATTTGAGGATCTTCCAAAGGAATCAGGGTCACAATCTACTGATCACAATAAACATAAAATATTTAAAAATCATTTTCAAGACCATTATAAAAAGGAACCAAAGTGCAAATGACATATAATGCATGTCTTCCCCCACCACATTATGGACACCCATTAGATGGGATTATTGGTACTTACACATGACATATACCTCCTATGATCCATATACCCTTTATTACTTTTGATGACAATGAGATTAAGGATGATGACTTTGATCTTCATTATTTTTTCATTTAAACACACCTTGATAAATACCCTTTACATAATGTTATGATTGATAATGGTTCAAGCAAGAACATTTGTGCCATGATGTTACTTACACACTTAGGTTGTACTCATAATGATTTACATCCTTCTACTAGATCAGTTAGAGCATTCAATAGGACCTCCTAGAAGGTTCTTGGCAAGATTGACCTACCTTTATAGGTGGTCCCACACATGTAGTTACTACCTTTGTATTCATACCTTCCATGAGCATCTTTGATATGTTATTGGGAAGACCTTGAATCCATACACTTTGAGCAATACCTTCTATAGTACATGGATGTGTAAAATACATTCATGCTAATCGGGTAATCATAGTTTCTATAATCCCATATGAGAATCCTCTTGAAAAAGAGAAACTTATACCCATATAATTAATTTCCAATCCTACTAAGGCTCATTCATTGAAAAAGGGTAAGCTACAAGCAATCCCCTTTACTAGGTGGCTAGTACTTGAGCGACCATTACATCAGAGACATATGGTGGATTCC
This sequence comes from Torreya grandis, assembly GCA_037957365.1. Classification (NCBI taxonomy): domain Eukaryota; kingdom Viridiplantae; phylum Streptophyta; class Pinopsida; order Cupressales; family Taxaceae; genus Torreya; species Torreya grandis. The sequence goes on from JARHVA010000098.1 coordinate 1,620,078, forward strand.
ATAGAAGCCCTCTCTATTACACACCATGTTCATATATATAGAGAACCTACACATGTTTCTACTATTAATAATCTAAATAAACCATATAACACTCAATAATGGGCTCCATGAACCCCTACTCCTATTACTCCTACTACTGCTTTACAACCACAAAGTCCTATTTTACATAGGTAGAACATCATTGATACTATTGTGATAAATATTAAACCTATACATTTTCCTTGGCAATGTCACAATATTATCACACCAGGTTCACAGTGGTGAGATATCTATGACCATCCATTGGATAGCATCATAGGATGATGTTTCATCTTCAAACATTCCAAAACACAAAAAATAGATCACTCAAAAATCCAAAAACACTTTCAGCACCTACAAGTTTTAGTTCCTTGACATCTATGTGTTAGTTCCATGTTGATGGATGACATACTCTATTACTCATACCTACACACATGTGTGACACACTTCTACTTGAGTGTGATATAGATTTTGTTCCCAAAATCTGTCACTTGTTTTTGGGACAACATATGAATTATTTTGGTCTTGCAGGCCAAAATTCTCTCTTCCCTTCTCAAAAAAATGTTCTGAGCACTCAAGTTCTTCAATTATTCAAAAAAATTTAGCTAAAGCACTCGCAGGTTCAACAATTTCAACAACTTCAACAGGCGGGCTCTCATAAAAGAATAACTTCCAAACACTTAGGCATTTTCAAGGTTGGTTCAACGTCGAGGTTCAACCAAAAATTCCATCAGTAGGCTTCAAACAAATAGAATGAACTGTTGAACCATTGAACTATTGAACCCCACTTTAGCAAGGTTCAAAGGTTCAACGCCATCGATAGACTTCAAAAAGAGTTAAGCGCTTCAGCAAGTTCAAAGTTCAACTGCTTTGGAAAGTTCAACGGCTTTGAAGGACTTAAAGAAAAGTAGACTTCAAAGAAGAAAGATTAAACCATTGAACCAAAAGAGTTCAAAGTTCAAAGGTTCAACAAGTTCAATAAAGTTTGAGAGACTTAGAAGAATAAAGGATTCGAAGAGCTAAGAAAGAAAGAATGAACCGTTGAACTTTGAACCTCAGAAGGTTCAAAGTTTAAAGGTTCAACGAGTTCAATAGAAGAGAAAGGATCCAAAAACTTTGAAGGACCAAAGGATTTTGAGAAAGAGAATGAATTGTTTAACTTTGAACCAAAATGGTTCAAATTTCAAAGGTTTAAAGGTTCAAGAAATTTCAAAGTTTGAAAGGAAGCTTTGAGCAAAGGAAGCAGAAGATTCCAGAGATAAGTTCAAAGAGATGGTTCAACCGATTGAACCAAGGAGCCGATTGAACCAAGGAGCCAATTAAACCAAAGAGCCGATAGGACTGCCCGAACTATTGAACCATTGAACCAATGCACTCCAAAGGTTCAAAGGTTCAAGGTTCAACGTGGTTCAAGTGACTAGTGACCAGTGACGTCCCTACAGACTTCAAATTTAGAAGTCATGAAATAATCGTTGATTTTTAAATGTGGCGTGGAAATTGAAAACAAACTAAGCAACCAGCTAAAGAGGAAGTTGAAAGAGTCTATTGAATGTAAGAAGATAGCTTGAGAGCTCAAATTGCAATAAGAAAGAGGGAACAAGTGGGAATGACCAAAAATATCTGTGCAAGAGTTATTTCTAGTTGGTGGAATAGTCCACCAAGTAGACGTTTGAGTGCACAAACATTCAAAGGTGCAACGTATTTTTCTCCCTTTGAATAAAATTGAGTGGACATCCCTGTAGATATCTAGAAAAATAGACTAGATGACTCATGCTTGGGAAAAGACATTCGAGATGATTCTATACACCAAAGTCAAGATTGATGCCATGTTCTAGCATGGCCCCTTGACAGAACTAAAAATACATTCAAGGCATTGAATGCACAACATGGGCCATTCCATGAAACAAAACACCAAGTCTTTCTTAGCTGCTATATATTATAATCTCTCATCTTATGTAAATGAGATCTCTCTATTATAAAAGCAAAACTCTACCCTAATTGAAAGGCATTTCTTGAGACTTTGAGCTCAGATTGTTAATAATATTTCGTTATCTGAATGAGAAAGCAAGTGACCTTTCAGACTTTGTGCTGCAATAGCTTGTGTTGTTGAGTAAATTATTCGTTTGTCTATTTCTTGAATGCATTCTTGTCCATTTAATTAAATAAGCATAACTAGTGGAAGTAACCAAGAAGGTGTCTTGAAGCTGACTGTGGAGAGACTTTGTGCTACCACAATTGTCTTTAGTTTGTTTATTTTCTATTTTTGTTTAAAGGATCTTGGGATGACTTTGTACCCCCATTATCCTTTGTATTCACTTTTTGTAAGTTGAGGGGGAGACTTTGTGCTACACCTCATTCTGCTAGTTATTACACCCTATTCCAGTTACTTTTACTACCCAAGATGAAATCTAGCTATTTACTGAGTATTACTTCTGAAAAAAGAGAAGTACCTCCATCAATCACATAGGATTTCTACTTTATCTGTGAACATCATCTTTGAAAAAAGAGAGATGGATGGTGTTATCCTACCCCTGAGTGTTATTTTATACTTATATATATATAGTATATAACACCTCATATTTATAGGGAACCTCCCCTTGAGGAGAGGAGAGATTTTTCCCCTTTTGATGTGGTCAACCTACACATTTGGTTGATAAATCTCCTTATGATGTAGTTGAGACAACCTATTTTTCCCATCAGTTAGCTAGTGACAAAATATTCACCCAACAGTTTTTGGTGACTCCGCTGGAGAAGAATGAGCAGTTTCAGTTCTTTTCCTTATCCATTTTCTCTGCTGGGGACACAACAATTTTGCACAATTTGAAGCCTCAAGCTTCAGATTGAATCATCACCTATGTCTTATCCATTATCATTATAGCCTTATCCATTTCCATTATATACTCTGAGATGTAAAACTAGAGATGCTGGAGATCAAGCATTTCATTTCAAAAGTCAATTCTCTACCAGCTCCACGCCACAATTTTTGGTGACTCCACTGGGGAAAATTTTGTGTAATTTGAAGCCTCAAGCTTCAAATTGAAGTAGTAATTATCTTTATCCATTCAAGTCTTACACTCTGGTAGATCCATAGTATACAAGAAGCCAGAGGTCTAAAGGTATTGTTGACCCTGTATTCAAGTTGGCTTAGCAAAGTGATTTTGATATGTTTTCTTCACCATCTCGCCTCTAACAAACTAGGAGTTTTCCTCCTATGAAATTTAGGTCTCCATTACCAGGAAAATAATCCATTTCTACTATTAACAGATATTTGTCACTATATACCCCTCAAGCATTTGTTATCCCTCCCTTCAGTAGTCAAACAATGGCAGTTCAAGGCCCCTGGGATAACACTTTTGGCCCACTGAACTTAACTCCACCTCTACATGAGCTACCACACAGTTCAAGGAAAAATTTTCCCAAGTTTTTTGGTGAAGGGAGAGTTCATCCTGATAAACATATTGCAGCCTTCAGCATATCCTATGGTGTGATAGGTGTGGAGTACAAGGACGTAGCAGTCAGGTTGTTTGTGGAAACATTGCAAGGCACTACTACAAATTGGTTCTACCATTTACAAGCTCAGTCTGTGACTAACTGGAACACTCTAAAAGACAAATTTGAAGCAAGGTTCAAGCCTACAGAAGATGCACATGAATTATTGGCCCAACTCACATAGATGAAGAAGGAACCTCATGAACCTATGAGGGACTTCATATCCAAGTTCGACAAGTTGAGGAACAGGATTCTTACCATTGCTCAGCCAATAGCTGAGAACCTTAAATGTTTTTCATCAATTCTTAGCTTTTAGAAGTGAGTTTTTTGTTGAGACGGGCTGGCCACATAGACCTTATTGCTACTTAGGATTTAGCCACTAAGGTGGAAGATGATCTCATCTTGGCAAGGAAGATAAGGAGAGATCCTAACAGAGGTAAATCTTCTTCATCCTCTAAATATCCATCTACAGGCACCACTGATCCAATGGTGCAAAATCTAGTAAATGAGCTACTAGATCTCAAAAAATAAATGACACAAGGGATGTATACTCCTCCTTCATACTGAGATATACCAAGGAGAACATTTCCCAATCAGTCACACCAAGGCAACACTGCCAAGAATCAAGGGCAACCAAATCATCTTCCTCCCCCACAGGGGAAACTTGTTATTGAGGTAACTCTAGACAACTCAGCTATTGGATATCTTGAAACTAAATCAAATTTCTCTTTCCAACTTTAGTTAAACCCAAAATATGATGTTGATATTTTTGTAACAGACCAAGAAGAATCAACTGACGACTCTAACATTGGTTTCCTAAATTACCAGGATGAACCCAGAAGTAAAGGTGAAGCAGTTGATGGATCATACACTGTATTCACCCGATCTCAGAACCAGTAGCCCAACAAGCTGATTAAAAAAATAGAGGAGCATTCTCAACCAGTAATTTCAATTGCTAAGTAGGGAACCACTCTGCCTTTTCAATCAAAGGACTTGATGATCTCTAAAAAGGTAAGTACATCAAACATTCCTACACCTTCTGCTTCAAATTCACAGTCCAGTACCAACCCTCCTAAAATCTAGAAGGATGAACTACCTTCTCCAGTTCTTAATTCATTTTAGACATTTGACATAATCGATCATGTCAAGAAAACCAAAATTCAAATGTCTAAATTTAAATTCATGTAATCCAACCCTGAGCAGTTGGATAAGTTGGTTGAGTGTGTGAAGAATAAATTCATTCCTGTAGGACAAGATGTTAAGAAGGTAACTCATGATCCCCCAAGGAACATGTCCATCCCAAAAAATCTTGTCATTACTCCTCCTACTACCCCTAGGAAAATAGAGTCTTTCTATGTTTCCCTGTTGATAAATGGTCACAAACTGAGCAACTACACCATTGATTTTAGAGCTTCAGACAATATCATGCCTACCAAAGTGGTAGAATCTCTTGGTCTCACACTGACCAAGACATTTGGGAGATGATTATCCATGGAGAACAAATAAGTGCCACTACTGGGACATAAAGAACACCCAATTTACATTTGCGGCATTCTTGGATAAGAGAATTAAGATGATAGTCCTAGTGGCTGACGTCCCAACCTCCTATGGCATTCTTCTTGGGCAAAAGTTTTGCAAGGATGTTGGTGGCGAGTAAAGCATGGACCTGTCTGAGGTGAGGATTCCGGTCAAAGGCGTCATGTAGAGACTACTTCTTGAGAAGGAGGCAAAATATATTGTCACCCAAACATCAACACCTAAAGCCCAAATTCTATTTGAGTCTTCAGGCAAGGGTAATTATTTTTTGTCTACTAAAGACGTTCCTATTACAGTAGATGAAACTCTTATAGGTGGCAATCCAAAAATTGATTCAAATAAGACATCAGAAGAATTGGTTGGGCACAATATAGATGAAAAAGGATCTTCCCTCTTTAATGAAGAAAAATTTGATAGAACCTAGTTTCTGATGATGTTTGGATCCTAGAATTTGATGGCAATAATTCTTATACTGGTGTTGGAGTCGGTATTGTGTTGATATCTCCTCAAGGAGATATTTTTCCTTCTTATATAAGTTGTAGTTCAACAACACCAATAACACTGCCAAGTATGAATCTCTGTTACTCAGGTTGAAGGTTGCTCAAGACAAAGGGGTCAAGCTCCTTCATGCCAAAGGAGATGCTCAACTGATGGTTTGTTAGGTGAGGAACCTATGTCAAACCAAGAACAAAATATTGTGCCATTATCATAATTTGGTATGGGACTGTATTGAAAGTTTTGATGCTTTCAATATATCTACAATGTCCAGAGAGATTCATAATCATGAAAATTCATTAGCTGTCCCTAAAACCTTCATGGTTTCTCACTCCAATTTCAAAGATAATAGGTACACTATCAAACTGGTCTTTCAACCAAGTGTGCTTGATAAAGCTAACCATTGGTAGGTGCTTGATGTTGACAAGCAAATCATGTGCTTCACTGGACTAGAAGAGCAACAAGATATGGTAGTGGACCATACTGCTATGCACCAAAGTCAAGAAAAGAAAATCTTTTCCAAGAGAGCAAGGATTTATGGTTGTTAGATTGGAGACCACATCTTGCCATGGGGCAAGAAGAGAGAACCAAAAGGAGTGCACAAAAAATGTGATTCTTGGTGGAGAGTTCCATTCACCCATCACCAATTCTGGGGAGAAAATGGTTTCTTGCTAGTTTATCAAGACAGAATGGCATTTTCATTGCCTCACAATGGGTAACATCTAAAACACTTCAATTCTTGAAGTATCGGATAAGATCAACTTGTACATATGTATAATTTTTGTATAGTCTTTAGTTATGTTTGGTGCTTTTCATTTTTATTTCTTTTTGGCACCTTTCTTTTTGGGTAGCATGACTATATAGCCCAATGGCATACTTAAAGGCACTAGATATTTTGGATTCCACTCCCTTCGATTATTTTTACAATTGATGGAAATTCCCCAACTGGAGCTAGTTGTTGTTTCCAAAATCCATCATTTGTTTTTGGCACAACATATCAACTATTTTGGTCCTACAGGCCAAAATTCTCTCTTCCCTCCTTAAAAAATTGTTCTAAGTGCTCAAGTTCTTCAATTATTAAAGCATTTTAAGCTAAGGAACTCACAGGTTTAATAAGTTCAAAAACTTCAATAGGCAGGGTCTCATAAAAGAACAACTTCCAAACAACTAGGCAATTTCAAGGTCAGTTCAACATTGAGGTTCAACCAAAAAGTCCATCGACAGGATTCAAAAAAATAGAATGAACTGTTGAACCATTGAACCCTACTTCAACAAGGTTCAAATGTTTAATGAGTTCAAAGGTTCAACTCCATCGACAAACTTCAAAAAGAGTTAAGCACTTCAGCAAGTTCAAAGTTCAACTGCTTTGGAAAGTTCAACGGCTTCAAAGGACTTAAAGAAAAGTAGTCTTTGAAGAAGAAATATTAAACCGTTGAACCTTGAACCAAAAGAGTTCAAAGGTTCAACAAGTTTAATAAAGTTTGAGAGACTTAAAAGAATTAAGGATTTGAAAAGCTAAGAAAGAAAGATTGAACCGTTGAACCTCGAACCTCAGAAGGTTTAAAGTTCAAAGGTTCAATGAGTTCAACAGAAGAGAAAGGATCCAAAAACTTTGAAGGACTAAAGGATTTTTAGAAAGAGAATGAATCATTGAAATTTTAACCAAAATGGTTCAAAGTTCAAAGGTTCAAAGGTTAAAGGAATTTCAAAGTTTGAAAGGAAGCTTCGAGCAAAGGAAGTGGAAGATTCATGGTTCAACCGATTGAACCAAGGAGCCGATTGAACCAAGGAGCTGATAGGACCACCCAAACCATTGAACCATTGAATCGATGCACTCCAAAGGTTCAAAGGTTTAAGGATCAACATGGTTTAAGTGACCAACGACCAGTGACGTCCCTGCGGACATCAAATTTAGAAGTCATGAAATAACTGTTGATTTTCAAATGTTGCATAGAACTTGAAAACAAACAAAGTGACCAGCTGAAGAGGAAGATGAAAGATCCTATTGAAGGTAAGAAGATAGCTTGAGAGCTCAAATTTTAATAGGAAAGAGGGAACAAGTGGGAATGACCAAAAATATTTGTGCAAGAGTTATTTTTAGTTAGTGGAACAGTCCAACAAGTAGACCCCTGCGTGCGCAAACATTCAAAGGCGTGGCCTATTTTTATCCCTTTGAATAAAAGTGAGTGGACAACCACGTACATATTGGGAAAAATAGACTAGATGACTCATGCTTGGGAGAAGACATTCGAGATGATTATGTACACCAAAGTCAAGACCGATGCCCTATTCTCGCATGGTCCCTTGACAAAACTGAAAATGCATTCAAGGCATTAAATGCACAGCATGGGCTATTCCATGAAACAAAGCACCGAGTCTTTCTTGGCTTCTATATATTGTAATCTCTCATCTTATGTAAAGGATATCTCTCTGTTATAGAAGCAAAACTCTGCCCAAATTGAAAGGCATTTTTTGAGACTTTGAGCTCAGATTGTTAATCATATTTCGTTATCTAAATGAGAAAGCAAGTGACCTTTCAGACGTTGTGCTAGAATAGCTTGTGTTGTTGAGGAAATTATTCGTATGTTTATTTCTTGAATGCGTTCTTATCCATTTAATTAAATAAGCAGGACTAGTGGAAGTAACCAGGAAGGTGTCCTGAAGCCAACTTTGGAGAGACTTTGTGATGCCACAATTGTCTTTAGTATGTTTATTTTTCTATTTCTATTTGAAGGGTCTTAGGATGACTTTGTGCCCCCATTGTCTTTCATATTTCACTATTTGGCAGTTGAGGTGGAGACTTTGTGCTACACCTCATTCTACTGGTTATTGTGCACTATTCCAGTTACTTTTACTACCAAGAAAGAATCTGGCTATTGACTGAGTATTAATTTTGAAAGAAGAGAAGTACCTCTAGTAATCACCCAAGATTTCTCCTTTGATATGTGAACATCATCTCTAAAAAAAGAGAGATAGATGGTGTTATCCTACCCCTGAGTGTTATTTTTTACTTGAGAACCTCCCCTTGATGAGAGGAGAGATTTATACCCTTTTGATGTGGCCGACCTGCACATTTGGTCGATAAATCTCCCTATGCTATGTTTGAAACAACCTATTTTGCCCATCAGTTAGCTGGTGACAAAATATTCACCCAATAATAGACATACACAAACACATGATATATCCTTATTTTGGGTGTTGGGATTTCCCTCTACTCATGTCATGTAGACATTGGGGGTATTCACTTCCTTGATCATGATAGACATATGTATGATTCGATGATCACTCTACACTATCATGTTTGAGATTATATATGTACTTACACATTTAATTATCCATGATTATATCTTAAAAAGGGTACTTGATATGATATACATTGGACATTTTTTCCTAACACATTGGATCCATGGGTTACTATGACATGTTGGTTACTTATGCTTTACTTTATGCACTTCTTTGATTGTCTTTCCTTACTATTGTATGCCTTATTTGAGCATTTGAATATGCTCATTTGCTTATAGACCCTGTGCCTATGTATGATTTCATTGATATTTACATATATCATTGTTTGTTGTATGGACATATGAATATGTCATCCTTACTTTTATGGACATTTGACTAAGTCATGTCCCTTCTATTGTGAAAAATTTGAACATCCCCCTTGTTTGTGGTCTCTTTGAACCATTACCTTTTGACTTGATTTTGAGTGATCCTGTGTGTATGCTTATTTTCTTGTTGAGATTTTACTGTTACTATCTAGAGGTTGTCATGATCCTTATCATGCATATTATTGTTTCATGTGATCACATTGGTTCTATGCACTTTAATGTTATATCTACCTAGAAACGCTCCTTTTATATGTTACATGGTTACTTTCACAGATTATATAGTTGTCTTATCCCTTTGAGGTAAGGTAACTATCAGATCTTATATTTTTCTCACCTCAAAGGGAGGAATATTAGTGGGGGCATGTCACAGAGGCATGTTTTCCACACATGACACAATTTTTAGATTTAGTGGGGGCATGCTTTGGAATCATGTTCTCTAAACTCACTCAATATTTGGTACTTATATTATTTATTAAATTCAGTGGTGTCATGTCATATGGGCATGGATTTCACACATTCACAATTTTTAGATTCAGTGGGAACATGTCATATGGGAATGGTTTCCACATATTCACATTTTTCAGATTGAGTTAGGGCATGCTTTGGAAGAATCTTATCCACACAAATTCAATATTCAACATCTATAGATTATAGTGGAGGCATGTTTTGGAAACATGTTATCCAAATTGGTACTTATATTAGTTTTCATATTTTCCATATATAGTGGAGTATGCTTTAGAAGCATGTTCTCCACTTTTACACAATTTTCCAAATTGGCTAAAGGGCATAGTTATATGATTCAAATTCATAGTTGTGATAGAATTATATACATTGGTACTATTATTATACATAGTTTCAACATGAGACATATCTAAAGTGTATATGCTATATAATTTATGCTTAATATTACAAAATCCAAATCAATTTTAGATTCCAAAACTCTTTTATGAACTATTACCATATCATGAACTTTTTTATACGAATACTCTACAGACTTTTACGGACTTTATTAAGCCAATCTACAATAGTAGTTGGTTCATATTTTGGTATGGTTAAGGTGATAAAATTTCTCAATATTTCCAAGTTTTTAGGTTGGACATGATTGTCTCATCTAGCCTTACCAGGTTATAGGTATCATTGGGTTGCACATTTGAGCTAATCTCAACTACTAGGTGGAAACTCACTTTTGCTCCAAGGTTGGGGGAAAAATACTCTCTCTCTCTCTCTCTCTCTCTCTCTCTCTCTCTCTCTCTCTCTCTCTCTCTCTCTCTCTCTCTCTCTCTCTCTCTCTCTCTCTCTCTCTCCTTAGATCATTGTAATTTCAATATTTATCTATATTTTTCTTAATCTTAGTTTTAGAACCTTACAATGATACTCAACTTGTCAATAGGCAAGGTGGTTACATCACCACATAGATATACTCCTAAACTTTGCTCTTTTAATTTAAATATATTTAAAATAATTTCAATCTAAAATTATATGCACTAATTATATACTATAACATGCTCTTGGTTTCAGGTTAGTCACCAGTAAAACACTCAAGTTGGGCACACACAAAGACAAGGTGTGTTTTACACATCCAGGTACAGATTCTTTTCTTTTAAACTAGTTATTTCATTACTAGATTAAAGGGGGGGAAATGTAAATGATATTTATTGATTATGTATAAAATTAGACTTGCACACTTGACAAACTCAAACCTTGGCTATTCCTCTCAGTTTTAGACCTTTACTACTTCTATAAGTCTCATATTTTCTCTATTATATGCCATTTGACCAATATCTCTTAGTTTGAACAATCTTATGTTGATGACCTAGGCCTTATATCTTGCCCATAATGCTTAAAATATACTTATATTCCATATTTGTAAGTTCTAAACATGTACCTTCTTTCTTGTTTCTTGTACACTAATATCTAGGACAAACACTAACATTGATGTTAGTGTCCTGACTTGATGTAAGTGTCAAGTTACCTAAAGTAATCTATTTTGCAATGAAATGTATCCTAATGGTCAACCTAAGTGTTTTTATGTAATTTATTACTTCAAATGGATTGATATAAATACAAGATCAACCCTCATTCATTCCTCACCTAGAAAAAAATCAAATCAACCAAGACAACTTATCAAAAGCACTCTATCAAGCATTTAATTTAACAAAGCTTCTCTATTTCCATACCAATCATAGGTACAACACATCTACAAATCTAAATTACTAAATGATTATCCTAAGAGCTAGATCTACCAAGTTACAAGCTAGGTCATTATTGTACTTGCTTTTCACATATTACATGATTCACATATAAGCCAACACATAGGGGAGAAGTATATGAGTTTGAGACCCTCTTCTGGAGTATTAGCTATGTAGATAGTGCCCTCTAACAATAGGATCTTTGGGGTCATCTTGACACTGTGTGCCTATTAACCCATTTTCCCCAAGTTCACAATGAAGATGAAGAACTAGATTTTTGAAAATTAATGAAGAACGATAGTCCATGACCTAGATTTGAATGCACTAAAGCGAATACAAAGTCAAACCTAGAAGCATCTAGGTGGTCACATCATTTTATAACATATATTTCATACAAGACACTTACGACAAACCTAGATGATAGTGTAAATGTAACCATCTTAGGTTGATGTTAGTGTCTAGAGCCCCAAAAGTGTCAAATCCATAATTTGACAAATATTTCAAAATCATCTTCTAGATTGTTTTTTTCCTATTCTAGATCCAACACTGTGTTGGCATCAAAACCAGTGAAGTATATCACTTTTTTGTCATTTCCATGCATAGATTAGTTATACTTTCTATATTTATCCTATTCTTAGCATAATAAATTTAGTGTATGCTTATACCTGAGATTAACACTCAATTGACCTGTTATAGATCTGATTATCATCCTTGTGCATTTTCATTTCTATATTTTTAACCCTAATATACTACCAAGATAGGATAGCCCCAAAATCCAACTTAGGTTTAAAAAATTCCATAATAAATAATTTGACTCAACATAAAAAAATATTTAATGTTGAGTGTGGACCGATGATACTATCCCTTTTGACATGTTTGGAACACATATGCACCTTTGATTACATTACATTCTTGACCACTATGCATTCTATTGGTTGAATATTTTGTCGATCAACATACTGATAAACAAAATAGGTTTGATCAGCCAAAGTAGGAAGATTAGTCATCCAAATGTGTAGGTTTACCACATCAGAAGGAGACTGATCTCTCCTCTCATCAAGGGGAGGTTCCCTATAGGTATGCTATATATATATATATATATATATATATATATATATATATATATATATATATATATATATATATATATATATATATATATATATATATATATATATATATAAACAAAAAATAATACTCAAGGGTAGGACAAACCATCCATCTCTCTTTCTTCAGAGATGATGCGTGCAAATCAAAGGAAAAATTCAAGGGAAATGACAGACATCACTCCTCTTCTTTCAAAAGTACTATTCATCAAACCATAAGAATACTCCTGGTAGTAAATGCAAAATGTAGCAAAGGACGTAGTAACCAGTAAATAGAGATGCAACAAAAAGTCTCCACCTAAATTGCTCAAGAGTAAGATAGAAGGACAATGAGGGCACAAAGTCGTCCCAAGGTCCTTTACATAGAAATGAAAAGAAAACACATTGAAAGGCAATTATGGGGGCACAAAGTCTCTCCACAATTGACTCTTCAGGACGCCTTCCTGACTACTGTCACTAATTTTGCTTATTGAATTAAAGGAACAAAGAATATATCAAGGAAAAAGACATAAGAACAGTTTCCTCAATAACAAAGATATTATAGCACAAAGTTTGAAAAATCACTTACTTTCTTATTACAATAACAAAATATGATCAACAAACTGAGCTCAAAGTCTCAGAAGTGCCTTTCAATTTGGGCAGAGTTTCATTCTAATTATCAAAAAAGAGATCCATTTACAATAAAAGAGAGTCCCTTATATAGCCACTTCAAGAAGGAATTGGGAATAGTAACGCATCATGTTGCATTGAAAACTATTAGGAAGAGAGTCTAGAAATTAGGGGCATCTATGTTAGGTTATGGAGCTAAAAGCTTTACTGATGCAAACATGGAGGAGGTTGCTGAGTTGCAAAGCAACCGACATCGGTCAGGCTAACCGACGTCAGTCATATCCAGTGTGCAGAGTGGCCGACATTGATCATGGATCGACCGACTTCGGTCACCTCCAGACAGATAGGGACCGACATCGATCACCTATGTAGTTCCAAAACTGTCAGTTACACGAATAGTTAGTTTAACGAACTGGTTGTTTGCATGTAAAAAAGACTAATTTTAGTCTTGAGTTTGCATTTCTAATTATTGTAATTGGAAGTCTAATTATTGTTTGCATGGGATCTATTTAAGAGACCCATGGGGATGTATTGTAAAGTGTGGAATCATAAGGGTTCTATGAAATCAGAAGGGTTATATCCAAGGGAGAATCATAAGGACTTGGTGAGGCAAGGACAAGGGTTCTTTCGGGTGTGTAAGATCTAGGTCGGTAGGTGTGCAAGGCCAGGTTGATCTGCGGTATAACAAGATCAGGTGGGAGATCTACATGGTAAGTAAGGTTAGTTGATCTGCAGGTGTGTGTGTGTGAGATCTAGGTTTGTAGGTGTACAAAACCAAGTTGATCTACAGGTGTGCAAGATCAAGGAGATCAGCAACATAACAGGTAGCGAGATCAAGTGAGATCTACTTGGAGTACGTGGTGTACTTGGACTTGGAGTATGGGTGTGTACTCGGTGGTACTAGCATTATTGTTACTGTCTGGTTAAAACACGAACTTGGTTATTGAGTTGATTGTGTTTGTAATTGAGAGAGAGAAATCTTGAGGGAAGATTATTGGTACACCCAAGAGGTGTGGAAAGAGTGTGATCTCTTTATTGTATTTCCTTTTGGAAGAGTATTAATACAATTGGGTATTGTCTCTCATATTCTGTGCTATTTTTGATTTCTAGTTACTTATTAATCTAGTTAAATTCTGTGTTTAGTTGATTATACAAAGGTAATCAAGTGTGCTCTTAATCCTGACAAATTGATGTCAGAGCTTTGTGAGCCCAGGTCCTGATAATTGGTATCAGAGTAGGTTGAAGGTTCTCAGAGTGAGGTTTAACTAATAAGCGGTGGAGCAAGTTAGTGTTTGTTTGATTACAGGTCACTCACAGGGGTTTTTGTTTGAGTGGAAGTAAAGCAATGGCAGAAGAAAGTAAGCTAAGAATGGAGAAATTCAAAAGCAAGAATGGTCAATTACAGAATTATGGAAAGAAAGAGCAGGTAAAGAAAGATTGTTGGTTGGTAGAAGATCAACATGAAGGAAATAAAGAAGCAGATGTTGCAGGTATTGTTGCACAGGATGCTCTTCTATGTTCCTTGGATAAAGTAGAATCTTGGGTTTTAGATTCTGTTGCCTCTTTCCATGCAACCCCAAATAGAGTATTTTTCCATGATTATGTCCGTGGAGACTTTGGAAATATTTATTTAGGGGTTGGTGAGCCTTGTCAAATTATTGGCAAAGGGGAAGTGCGATTGAAATTGCAGATGGCCAACACATGGGTGTTGAAAGATGTCATGCAAGTCCCAGTCCTGAAGAGGAGTCTAATTTCTATAGGAAAGTTGGGTGATGAGGGATGCACAGTAACTCTCACAGCGGATGCACTTGAATTAGCATGTGGTAAGAAAGTAGGTACTCTTTATCTACCTACTTATATTACTAATTCTCTTTTTGTTGCAAAGATGTGGCTCTGTAGGCTTGGTCACATGAATAAGAAGGGGATACATGTTCTTAAGAGGAAGTCAGATGTCTTTGACAAACTTAAGAACTGGAAAGCCTTAGTTTTCATGGAAGAGATGCTGGACAGAGATCAGTCACAAGGGTTGAATAACTCTGAGCAGGGCAATTTGGACAGGTTTATGATCCAAAGTGAGCTTATGGGTAAAAGTCATCACTCACAGGAAAACACAGTTATTGAGATCAGTCAGGGGGAACTGACGTCAAATAAGTAGGTACCAACATCAGTCATGTGCAGACCAGAGTCGATGGTGTCAGGCAAGTGGACACCGACGTTGATCAGGTAACCAACATCAACGATCAGGTAGACACTGACATCGATCAGGGAATTGACATCGGCAATCAAGTCAGTCGCATGGAACCAACGTCGGTCAGGTGCAGACTGGAAGGTGACCGAGATCGGTCACTGTCAAAATAGATTTTGGGCAAACAACAAGCTGTTAAGGAGTCTCAAACGCCCATGTGGAGGACTAAAAGATTAAGTAAGCCTCAAATTCGTTATTCGCCTTCTTTATACTACTTGAACTTGTTGCTCACTGATGGTAAAAAACCAGGAAGTTTTGAAGAGGCAATGCAGGTAGAATCTAGGAAACAGTGGGAGCATGGCATGAATTCTTTGGAAGAGAACCAAATGGGATATTTGGTAGATTTTCCAGCCAAAAAAAAAGCACTGAAAGATGAATGGATTCCCAGGTTAAATAAAGGAGAGAATGGACATGTGAGACAGAAGGCCAGGTTATATGGTCTTGAGCAAGCTCCAGGACAATGGTATAGGTTTGACGGGTGTATGACAAAGCATGGCTTTAGTCAATGTCAATGTAATCACTATGTTTACTTTACCAGGTTGGATAATGATTGCAACATTATCTTGTTACTGTATGTAGTGGGGTCACACATGTAGGGTTTTGCTGAGCTAAAGGTAAAGTTAGTTCAGAGGTGTGCCATGAAGGATTTAGGAGGAGTGAAATTCTTTGGCATGAGTATTCCTAGAGACAGGGAAGGTCACAAGTTGATTTTGTCTCAGGATGATTATGTGAATAAGGTAGTGGAGAGGTTCATTATGCAGGATGCAGAACCGGTTAGCACACCTATGGATGGACAGTTCACATAACAGTGTCCCAATTCACATGATGAGGTTGAGTACATGTGTACTAGACTTGAGTTTTCCCAAGTAGTGGGTGTTGTTAGCAAGTTTGTAGTCAATCCAAAAAAGGAGCACTGGAAAGTAGTTCAGTGGATTCTCAGGTATCTGAGAGGGACCAGCAGCAGGAATTCATGATATGCAGGGTCAGGGACTTCTCTACATGGGTATGTAGATTTGGATATGGTAGGTTACTTGGATGACAGGAGAAGCACCATAATTTGTGTGGTGGTTGGTCTTCAAGACTGAACTTGAAGAGGGATACAAGCTAGGAAAAAAAATTAGATGATGTATAGGTATAGGTACAGGTGCAACTGTTTATCTCCAAGTGGGAGATTGTTAGGTTGTGGAGATAAAAGCTTCACTGATGCAAACATGGAGGAGGCTGCTGAGTTGTAGAGCAACTAATGTCGGTCAGGCCAACTGACGTCAGTCATATCTAGTGTGCAAAGCAGCCGACATCGGTCACCTCTAGACATACAGGGACCGACGTTAGTCGCCTGTGCAGTTCTTGAACTATCGGTTACACGAACAATTAGTTTAACGAACCAATTGTTTGCATGTAAAAAAGACTAATTTTAGTCTTGAGTCTGCATTTTTAATTATTGTAATTAGAAGTCTAATTATTGTTTGCATGGGATATATTTAAGAGACCCATGGGGCTGTATTGTAAAGTGTGGAATCATAAGGGTTCTGTAGAATCAGAAGGGTTCTATCCAAGGGAGAATCATAAGGACTTTGTCAGGCAAGGACAAGGGTTCTTTTGGGTGTGTAAGATCTAGGTCGGTAGGTGTGCAAGGCCAGGTTGATCTATGGTATAGGAAGATCAGGTGGGAGATCTACATGGTAAGTAAGGTCAGTTGATCTGCAGGTGTGTGTGTGTGAGATCTAGGTTTGTAGGTATGCAAAACCAGGTTGATCTACAGGTGTGCAAGATTAGGGAGATCAACAACACAATAGGTAGCAAGATCAGGTGAGATCTACTTGGAGTACGTGGTGTACTC
Organism: Torreya grandis; assembly: GCA_037957365.1. Lineage (NCBI taxonomy): Eukaryota > Viridiplantae > Streptophyta > Pinopsida > Cupressales > Taxaceae > Torreya > Torreya grandis. Next base: position 1,637,213 of record JARHVA010000098.1, read on the forward strand.
AGACTTGGAGTATGGGTGTGTACTCGGTGGTACTGGTAGTATTGTTACTGATTGTTTGAAACACTAACTCAGTTATTGAGTTGATTATGTTTGTAATTGAGAGAGAGAACTCTTGAGGGAAGATTAATGGTATGCCCAAGAGGTGTGGGAAGAGTGTGATCTCTTTATTGTATTTCCTTTTGGAAGAGTATTAATACAATTGGGTATTGTCTCTCATATTCTGTGCTATTTTTGATTTCTAGTTACTTATTACTTCTAGTTAAATTCCATGTTTAGTTGCTTATACAAAGGTAATCAAGTGTGCTCTTAATCCTGACAAATTGATGTCAGAGCTTTGTGAGCCCTGGTCCTGACAATCTACCCATTTGTTTTTCTTAATGTAGAGAAACAAGTCATGCTTATTGAAAGTTTGTTACTTTCAATGTCCACCTGGCGATCTGATCCTTCCTTCATCATTCCTCCTTTTCCAGTTAATTGAATCGGGTCCTGGATTCAATTTTCTATTCTATTCTTTAATCACTTTCTATTGGCCTTGGCCTTAAAGCCTATGAAAGCATTCAGGTCTATAGATTCAAAGGATCAATGGCTATTTCATGAGCTTTAAAATTGACGTTCGCGCACCCATCAATACGTTTTCAATAGATAGTTCATTGTTTTAAATTTGACGTCTTCGAGTGCGTCACCCCTTGGTCCTTCTTCAGCTTTTCTATTTGGTACTTTCTTGAAAAGAACTTGCTGTTTCAGGATTTAAGAAATGATCTGCTTTAGGTCAGGAAGAGTACCCTACAAGGGTATCTGCCCTTTAAGCGGTCTTCGAATGGCCTTCGGGCTTCTTTCTTCTAGCAAGTAGCTGAGTTCTTCCTTTGGATTTCTTGTTTCATGTCTTCCCAAAGGGAAGATGACCTTTCAGCTTCAGGGAAGTGTCCTTCAATTTGGTAGCCAAGAATCCCCCGCAAGGGCACCTACCCTTCGGGGTCCTTCGACGGCCTTTTCCTTAAAAGTCTTTCACAGGCTTTCCTTGGGCTTTCTCTGAGGACAAATTCCCATGGAAAAAAAAGTTTGCAGACATTTCCCATAGACAAAAAGTTTGTGGAAATTTACCACAGACAAAAAGTTCATGGAATTGTTTCGTCCATTTGCCTTAGTTATTTCTTCAAACTTTCTACCCATAGCTTCTCCAAATTCTTTCAGACTTTTTATCCAAAGGAATTATGCCTTAGACTTTTTTGGTTGACTTAAACAAAAATTTGAAAGAATTTACCTTTTGAGGCTTCTTTGAAAATGAACCTTCTGAAGGATACTTTTGTCGTCCAAGTGCCCTTTGCAAGGGCACTTTGTCCTTCAGGAGGTTCTTTTAACTTTTGCATTTGAATTGCTCCTTTGAACCGTTTGAGTGAACTGCTTGGTTGAACCAAGCTGTTGAACCGTTTGATTGAACCAAATGTTGAACTGCTCCATTGAACCAAGTCGATGAACCGCTCTGTTGAACCACTTCATTGAACCAAGGCAATGAACTGCTTGGTTGAACCAAACGTTGAACCAAGCTTTGAACTAACTGTTGAACCAAGTTTTGGTTTAATGGTTCAAACGAAGCCTTGAACCAACTGACGAACCATTTGATTGAACCAAAGTGTAAACAAAGTGGATGAACTAAGCGTTGAACTGCTTGGTTGAACCAAGCCATTGAACCATTCCTTTGATTGAACCCGCCGTTGAACCAAAAGCATTAAACTTTTTGAACTTTGAACTCGTTGAACTTTTAAACCAAAGTGGTTCAATGGTTCAACGGTTCAATCTTTCTTTGCTTAGATGCTTGCTGATGAATATTTTTGATTGAACCAAGGCACTTAAAAGAGCCCATAGAAATCAACCTATGAAGCCCATTGAACTTGGCCTGCAGAGTCCGTAGATTTCTCTTCTTACTGAGTCCATAGATTTAAGCCTACAGAGTCCATAGATTCTAGCCTACAGAGTCTATAGATTTAAGCTTGTAGAGTCCATAGATTTTTGAGAAGCTTGAAAAAATGAGGAATTTGAATGCCTAGGACAAATTTTGAAAAGGGAAGAGATAATTTTGGTCTATAGGACCAAAATAATTCAAATGTTGTCCCAAAAATGAGTGATTTTTTTTGGGAGACAACAGCTGGCTCTAGTTGGGGAACTTATATCGATTGCAAAAAGAATTGAAGGGAGTAGAATCTAGAATCTCCAGTGTCTTCATGTGTACCATTGGACTATGGAGTCATGCTACCCAAAAATGGAAGGCATCAAAAAAAAAAAAAATAGAATTAAAAATTGTACAAATATACATATATACAAATGCAATGATCTGATACTTCAAGAGTTGAAGTGTTTCAGATGCTGCCCATTGTGGGGTAGAGAAAAGAGTGTGCCATCTTAATATTTCAGTAGAAAGTTGTTTTCACCAATGTGCTGTTGAATTATAAATCAGCCTCTCCAAAGGGAGTCAAACTTTCCATACATCCCCTTTGGTTCTCTCCTTTTGTGCCACAGCAGGACTTGATCCCCAATCTAAAAATCACAATTTTTAGCCTTTTAGTCAAAGAGTTTCTTTACCAGACTTTGATGAGTAGAAATTCTATCCACCACCGTGGTTCTCTGTTCCTCCAGCTTAGTCAAGCACATGATTCTTTTATCAAGAGAGCTTTCATATGTCTGATATTCAATTGCCTTTGTCAATTTCAAGGCTGGCAATTCTAAGGTGATTGGTATCTCAGCATTGATACCATAAAGAAGTTGAAAAAGAGACATACCAATTTCCCTCTTTGGTGTGATTTTGTCTGCCCATAGAGCATCAACCAATGCTTTATGCCATGTTCTTTGATTGTCATCTGCTAGCTTCTTGATGATAGTTACCAGGTTCTTATTGTTGGATTCAGCTTGTCCATTTCTTTGTGGAAAATAATCAGAAGAGTGAGAGAGTGTAATTCCATAATGGAAACAAAATTGTGTAATCTCATGGGAGGTAAATAAGCTGCATTATCAGTAATAATTTTGATTGGAACTCCAAACCTGGAAATGATATTCTCTTTGAGGAAGTTGCATACAACCTCTGAAGTAGCAAGCTTAATTGGGATTGATTCTACCCACTTGGTGAAATAGTCAGTTATTGTAAGGACATAATCATGTCCAACACTTGAAAATGGGTTTATTATCCCAATAAAATCAAGTCCCCATTACTGGAAAGGTTCTTCTATGATCACTGGCTTGAGAGGCATAGCAGCTAACTTGGGTCTTCCAACAAATTGCTAACAAAGTTGACATTTCCTCACCCACTTATGTGCATCTTGGAAAAGAGTTGGCCAGTAATACCTGGTTCACAGAATCTTGTGAGTAGTCACAGGAGCAAAAAAATGTCCTCTATAGGCCAGATTGTGGAAATATTTTTGTTGACGCAGGAAATTACACCCTTTGGCAAGAAGTCGAGCTCCTGCCTTTTCCTCACAACATGGAAACTCCCCTCTCACCTATGGGACTGGCGAAGCTGGAGGGGAGAGTCTCTAGATAAGGGCTAGCTCCCTTTGATGTATCATGTTTGTTCCAAAAAGTGCAAATACAGACATATATATATATATATATATATATATATATTGGGGGGGATGAAAAGGGAAAGGAGAGTGCAAGAAAAGAAACCTACTCTAAAAAGGTGATACACCAAAATAAGTCAACCTTCTCACATCCACTCTCAAAATCAAGCAAATACATTCATACACTTCACACTTGGCAGAAGAATCAGTCTGCAAAACTTGATAGGGAGGTTTAAATGAAAATGCAAAAAATGGAGGTTTCACCAAGGTGCTGTAAAATGCACACTGTAAGTAATCTCCTCTGTTCTGCACTTCTCAAATACTACTCTTCTCTTATCGACTACAAAATGGCACCTTGTAGATAACTGGTGTGTTGGTGTTGAACCTATGAGAGCATCAAAAAATAATGACTAAACACAAATTAACACTCAGAACATACACATAATATCTATCCAAGAAGAGGTAAAACTGTGTTTATAGATTCAGGATGAAATTTTAGCAGGGCTACGCCTTGTTAAAAATGTGAAAAGATCCTTTTACAAATGACAATTTCACAATATATATGAGAAGCAAGGAGGCCCATTTGGTGTTCCTTGTTTACAAGTGGCCTATCGCATCCCTTCATTGGGAAGAACAAGTTGCTCAAAGCATTAATGAAATGTGCCCTTTGTTTGTTCAAAATTTGCTTTTCTCTTTTAGGTGACTTACATGGTTTGTCTACTCATTAATGTGAAATAGAGAAATCGGTTGCACTGCTAGCTGCTTGCATCCTTTAGTGATCAATTGTAACCACTATTTCACCTGATGAAGTCACTTCTCAAATTGGCATTTACACTTATCACTTGGACTAACTACCTGTTCATTCCATGCTTGTCTCCTTGTCTTTTCTGGCTCCTTTGGCCCTTGGGGTGAATTCTTAGCAGATCGCTGCATTTTGGGCTTTCTTTTCCATGGTTAGCACTCTCTTGTTTGAAAATGAATAGCTATTTCACTTTGTTAACTTTGACATTCTTCGGGACGTCATCGTCTTTGTCACAACACTATCGGGTCCATATGGCTTCCTCTGCGGCTTATCTTCCTTGGCCTTCCACGGGCATCCTTTCCTTTGTCTCTATCACCTTCCCGTTGAACCAAAAATGGTTCAACGGTTCAATTAGTTCAACCATTACACGTCGATGGACTAATGAACCAAGATGATGAACTCATCCCTTTGAACCAAGTCTGTTGAACCAAGAATGGTTCAACGGTTCAATGGTTCAACCATTGAGCACTGATGAACCTCTTTTGCTGATTGAAACACCATGTTGAACCAAGATATTGAACCATCCACTTTGAACCAAGAATGGTTCAACGGTTCAATAGTTCAACACTTGTTGAATCGAGATGTTGAACTTGAAGAACCTTTTGAACCAAAGGTCGCTGAACCACTTGAACCAGGGCATGAACCAAAGTTATTGAACTTGTGCAACCTAAAAATGATTGGCATCAAATAGCAAGGGAAGAAGGTGACTGAAAATTTTGCCTGTGGGCAAAATTGGTCAACAGGAAGAAGGTGACCAAAATTTTTGCCTATGGGCAAAATTGGTCAACAAATTGGTGACTCCTAGGGGAAGCATGCCTGCTATGCTTAAAGATTAGTTGCCTTGCAGTCCATTGGGCACAGATTCAGATGGTAACTTTGAAAATTGGCGATAGCTCTGATAAATCTTAGAACCAGTCATGCAGCTCCACTTCTAAGGAAATGAAAGCACACACAAGACTAAAAGAACTACTTGTGTAACAGCACTTAGGGAAAATAGGAAAGAAAGTGAGGGAAAATATATATAGCTGAAAAGAGACTCAGTGATAATGCTTTAGATGTATCCCATTAGCTGGGATACATAGTTCTTTGCCATCCAACTTGGAGAGTTGGAATGCATTATGCTGCTTGCACTGAGTAATTATGTAAGGACCACTCCATAAGGTGTCAAATTTTGCATGCTTTCCAATCTTGGCTCGATTTTCATCCCATTTCAAGATAACATCTCCTTCAAAGAAATCTTTTGCCAAAGATTTCTTATCGAAGTGTCTTTTTAATTGATGTTGGCGACTGGTCATAGAAGCCATAGCCCAGTCCCTTACCTCTAAGAGCTCCATTAGCTCACAAAGGCTAACCTCCATGCTGGTTCCTTCCTCTAACTATAGCTAGTGAGTGAGATCCAATGCTGGCAATTCAAGTGAGATGGGAAGCCTAGCTTCCCTTCCATATATGAGCATATATGGAGAGTTTTTGATTACTCTCTTTGGAGTAATTCGATCGGCCCATAGAGCTATCTTCAGCTTGGTATGCCAAGTCCTCTGATTTTTTTCAATGGTCCTCTTTATGATCTTGATTAAATTTTTGTTGGTGGACTCAGCCAGCCCATTCCCCTGTGGATAATAATTTGATGAAGTGTTGAGATATATACTATACCTTAGCACCTATTCTCTTATTTTGGTTCCCACAAAAGCCAAGGTGTTATCTGAGATTATGATGGCTGGGACCCCAAATCTGGTCACCAGGTCCTCATAAAACTCAAGGACTGCACTTTCATTTGCTTCCTTTAGAGCAACAGCCTCCACCCACCTTGTGAAATAGTCTGTAGCAGTCAGGACCCATTTGTGTCTAGCACTGGAGGGAGGATTGATCATCTCTATGAAATACAGGCCCCACTGCATGAATGGTTGCTCCACCTGAATAGGCTATAGAGGCATGGTAGCCAAACGTTGTTTCCCATCAAAAAGTGCACACTTCTGGCACTTTCTTATCTAGGCATCGGTGTCCTTGAAAAGAGTAGGCCAGAAATAGCCAACTCTCATTATCCTTGCTGTAGTAGCTCTAGGAGCAAAATGACTACCTGCTGGCCCATCATGGAACTCAAACAGTACCTTATCAGCCTAGTTTAGGTCAATGCACCTTCGAAAGACCCCGAAGAGATCCTTCCTAAACAATACTTCAATAACCAAGACATAAGGGAGAGACTAGAGCCTAAAATATCTTCTTCCGGTCTTATCAAGACCCCGTGGGCACTCACCAGTGAGAAGGAAATGCCTTAGTTCCAACGTCCAATCCTTTATGACAACTGGTTCCTCTACAATGGCTACATCGTGAATTAACAAGCTGTCTTCCCTTTTTTGCTTGAAGTCTGCGGCAAGTTATTCGTACAAGCCTCTTCCCCTCAATAGCTTGGTGATCTTGATGTCTACGTCATACTCCATCACCTTGGTAATCCACCCTACCCTCTTCTCATTCAGGTCTCGATTGGTCAAGAAATCCTTGATGCCAAGATGTGGGACCATGAGGTGAATCCTGCTGTTAGACAACATATGCCTGAATTTCTTCAGGCTCCGCACTACTGCTAGGACTTGCTTCTCTACATACATATATCTGACTTTGAAATCCTCTAACCCTTGGCTAAAAAATGCAAGTGGCTACTCGAGGTCATCACTATTTGCTTGAGTAAGCATGGTGGAGATCACCTCTTCATTACTGAAAGTGTAGAGGTTGAAGTCTTTGTTGAAGTCGGGGTTGATCAAAGTGGGAGCCCGAGTTATGTCCTGCTTGATGGCTTCAAATTTATTTTTCCTTTGAGTTGTCCACTTGAATTCCTCACCCTTCCTCAGCATAGAGGTGAGTGGCTTGACTATCTCAACAAAATTCAGAATGAACCTCTGAATGAAGTTTATCCTGCTAAAGAAACTCTGTAGGCCTTTCTTGTGCTTTGGTAGGGACATATCCAAGATAGAATGAACTCTCTTGGGGTCAATGGATAAGCCCTCTTTAGACACAATGTGGCCAAGGAGTTTTCCCTCATGAACAATAAACACACATTTTTTTGGATTAAGAGAGATGTTGAACTCCCTGCACCTCTCAAAAATATTCCTGAGGTGCTCTATGTGTTGGCTCACTTCCTTGGAGAATACCGTCACATCATCGAGGTAGACCAACATGTTGTTGTTTATCAAGCCTCCAAAAGCCATGTCCATGGCTTGATGAAAAGTAGCACCAGCATTAGATAGCCCAAATGGCATCTTCTTGTAGGCAAACATTCCCCATTTAGTGGTGAAGGTCGTTTTATGCTGGTCACAGCCTTCCACTAGAATCTGATTATACCCTGAATAACCATCTAGGAGGGAGAAACACTCGCTACTAATTACCTTCTAAAGGATCTGCTCCATGCTAAGAAGGAGATAATGATATTTCAAAGAGACTTTATTAAGGTCTCTAAAGTTGACACACATCCTAATCTCCCCATTCTTCTTTCTAATAGGAATAAGGTTGGCCAGCCCGGAGGAATGTTTGATTGGAAATATAATTCTAGACTCAATCAATTTGGCTAGTTCCCTCTACATGAGGGGCTCAATTATTAGATTGATAGGTCTTTGCTTTTGTGTGATTGGCCTGGTGCCTTCTTCTAACTCGATGGTGTGCTGGGCGAGTCTTGGGTCAAAGCCCTTCAAGTCACTGTAATCCCATGCTAAAATATCTGCAAACTTCTGACACAGTAAAATGAAAGCTTGCCTTTTTTGAATCGTGCAGACTTTTCCAAGTGCAAGCAGCTTGTCCTTGAAGATCTCAACCCTTTCGTAATTCTCCTCTTTATTTGTGATGCATGCCTTGTCATTTATCAATTAGTCATCTCTGTTGAAGATGCTCTCAAGTGTGACCAAACCTTTAGGGAGCTTATTATTCTTCAACTAAACAATCTGATTGCCGTATTGCTGCTGTAACTTTGCCTAATTTTATATTGTGAACTCAGCTTCCTCATATAGGAAGAAAGCTATTTACTGGTCACTTTCAAAAACTTGCCAATTTGCAATGTTGTTTGAGACAGAGGGTTGAACCACCACTTTCAAGTGGCACAAACTACAGTCTCGACTTATTTCCTTGGAAACATTGAATTGAGTGCTAATTGCTGGCAGCCTGTCTACTTGTTTATTTTGCTCTCTAGGAATGGAGGCAATATTGAAAGTGAGGAAATCTTCCACCAAGTCCCAGACCCTATGCTTGTAAGACTTCAGCAAAGAATTCTTGGTCAGATTCATGCCTCTCACCTGATTTACAATTAGCTCATTGTCTCCTAAAACTTGCAACTCCTTAATCCCTCTTTTTCTTGCCCATTCAAGGCCATGGATAAGGGACTCATATTATGTAACATTACTTGTGCAAGAGAATTGGAAATGAAAAGCTAAAAAATACCTATCCTCTAAAGGGGAGACCAACATCGCCCCACCACCAGCTCCCAGCTTACTTTTGGAACCATCAAAATATAGCTGCCATAGACCAAGGTCCTCTTGGATTGCCTTCATTAAATTTGGCATGAAGGCACCTTCTTCATGCATGCAGTATACTCTAAGGTCTGTCTCTTCAATGAACTTGTAAGGATCATGTTCTAAGTTATCATTTTCCCACTCATCCAAGAGTAGGTCTGTGACTCCTTCAAGAGCAGAGGATAGAGATTGGTCTATCTAGGACTCTTCTGGGTTGATGATGGTGTAACTGACATTTTTTTGCCTTGGGTGAATATGGTTCTAGATGGTCCTTGTAGAGTGGCTCAAACTCAATGTTTACCTTGGTCACATACTTGGTTCTAAAAACCAGATATGACCAATTCACTGCTAGATAACCACCTATCTTTGATGTGAAGTCTCTGAACAAGCAAATTGCAAAATAAGGGGGAACATCTGCTACCACTATATCATGGGGAATTGAGAAGGTTGGGAAAGCATACAATTTCAAGCCTAAACCCTTCACAATCCCAACTATTTTTGCAGGTGTCCCATCTAGTTACAAGACTCCTTTGTTCATCTCTTCATATTTCAATCCCATCTTGTCAGCTATACACTTGGGCATCACTGAGGTACTAGCCCCACTATCAATTATGCAGTTGTGTACCAAGAAATCCCCAATGACCAAGGATACATAGAAAAGGGAGTTTTATCTTCCTTCTTTACTTGACCTAAAGTGGAAGGCTGTTCATTCGTCATTAAGACATTATCAGTGCTTGCTGGGACAACTTGATGATCTAGCTCATGCAATTTCTTCTTCAATACGTCCTTTTGTCCTGGAAGAGACAATGAATCCCATAAAGAGATGTTCATATGCACCTTCTTCATTTAGTCCACTATATTTATTTGAGGATTGCCTCCCTTCAATTTTTCTTTAGGGTTGATTTCAAGCTGAACTTCAGGCTGAGGGGTTGAAGGTATAAATAACTGCCTGAAGTTTGGGGTCTTTGAATTAGAGTGCGATGGAGGAGGTGTTGCTACCGCCTGAGTGGTAGCCTGGGCTTCTCCCATTTCCCTTCTCTTAAATCTCATGTTGGATGCAACATAGTCAGCCTGATTATCTACAGTGCCCACATAATTCACTAAATAAAATTCCCCTTTCATATGATTCATGAGAGTGGAATCAAGTTGGGCCTGATTGCTACTCGTTTTGGGTTGCATTGAAGGCTTGAAGACCTGAGATTGAGTGGATATTTGGTTGTCTACATTCTAGAAATAATTCATCATCTCATTTGTGTAGATAGCCTATTCTTGACCATACCCCATGGTTGAACAGCTTGGCTGCTCCTGTACTAGAATGTTCTGAACCATTACCATGACTTTAGATGATGAAAGGGGGCCTGAGTTGTAATTTTGAAAAGGCCTGGTCTGAGTGAGCTGATCTTGTCCTTGATTATAGCCTTGAAAAGGGGGTCTAGGGGCTTGACCATAGTATTGATATCCCTGGTTTGGTCTATTGCTTTGATCTTGTTGCCTTTTAAGAGCTACAAGTTCATTTGACATGCTTTGCAACAGACTTTTAACCTCATGAAGTTCATTGGTCAGAACAACATTTGGTTTCTCTATGGTAGGTAGAGGAGCCAATGTGGGAACAACAGTCTGAATTGGAGGCAACATTTCTAGGAAAAGTAGCATGTGAGGCCTAGGGGCTATTTTCCCAGCCTGAACTAAGCAATTTTCAGCTACTATGGCTATGTCATAAGCATCAGGTAGTATATGCCCTCCCATAGATTGGATCATCACAACAATATCACTGTTTAATGCCTTTAAATAGTACAAGAAGGCATAGCTAAGAGTCAGTCTTACCAGGATGGGAATTCTATCCCAAGTCTTTTGAAACCACGTGTTAAAATCCTGCGTATACTCGTGTGGAGCTCTCTTTATGGTCATCAGCTGCTCAGCAAGAGAGAGGTCATCGCTCCTTTCCCCAAAATGGTCTGTCATCTGAGTGCCCAATTCGTTCCAAGAATGTATTGAATTCACAGGCAAGGTCCCGTACCAGTCAAGAGCTTTGCCTTTAAGAGACAATGCTAGCAATCTGATGGTGATATTTTCCTCTGTTACATTATGAATATTGTAAAGGTTGGCAATATTCCTAATATGCTCAACGACTATAATGGGCCCCTCTCCATTGAAAGAAGGCACATTTTTTAGGGCTATTCCTAGAATTAGATCATAACGTGGGAGATTCAAGGGGCTCTCAACACGAAAAGCCACAAAAGGTAATGCCAGGGTTGGGATTGGCTGTAACTGGGGTTCTGCTATGAATGCATCCCTTTCAACAGGTCTAAGAGGATTGTTTGTTGGATAAGGATTGGTCCTCTCAAATCGTAGTCTTTTAGCAGAGTTCAAAGGCAACTCAATGAAATCTAAAGGAACCCCTTTTGAAGTAGACCTTGTGGTGACTTTAGGCATAAAAAGTTAAGAAACTGGTCTTAATTTGAAAAATGAAGCTCTTACCAGTGGAGTTGCCAGATGCTGGAAAGCTTATATGCTGTGATAGGACCAACATCAATCCTGAAACCTTACTGAGTTGTCAAACTATGTCCCACCGGGCGTGCCAAAACTGTTGACATAGGAAATTTCACCTTTTGGCAGGAAGTCGAGCTCTTGCCTTCTCCTTGCAACATGGAAACTCCCCTCTCACTTGTGGGACTGGCGAAGCTAGAGGGGAGAGTCTCTAGATAAGGTCTAGCCCCCTTTGATGCATCATGTTTGTTCTAGCAAGTGCAAATACAAACATATATATATATATATATATATATATATATATATATATATATATATATATAATGGGGGGGATGAAAAGGGAAAGGAGAGTGTAGGAAAACAAACCTACTCTAAAGAGGTGATACACCAAAATAAGTCAACCTTCTCACATCCACTCTCAAAATCAGACAAATACATTCATACGCTTCACACTTGGCAGAAGAACCAGTCTACAAAACTTGACAAGGAGGTTTAAATGAAAATGCAAAAAATGGAGGTTTCACCAAGGTGCTGTAAAATGCACACTGTAAGTAATCTCCTTTGTTCTGCACTTCTCAAATACTACTCTTCTCCTGTCAGCTGTAAAATGGTGCCTTGTAGATAACTGGTGTGTTGGTGTTAAACCTGTGAGAGAATCAAAAGACAATGACTAAACACAAATTAACACTCAAAACATACACATAATATCTATCCAAGAAGAGGTAAAATTACATTTATAGATTCAGGTGGAAATTTTAGCAGGGCTGTGCCTTGTTAAAAATGTGAAAAGATCCTTTTACAAATGACAAGTTCACAATATATATGAGAAGAAAGGATGCCCATTTGGCACTCCTTATTTACAAGTGGCCTATCACGTCCCTTCATTGGGAAGAACAAGTTGCTCAAAGCATTAATGAACTGTGCCCTTTGTCTGTTCGAAATTTGCTTTTCTCTTTTAGGTGACTTACACGGTTTGTCTACTCATTAATGTGAAATAGAGAAACTGGTTGCACTACTAGCTGCTTGTGTCATTTAGTGATCAATTTCAACCACTATTTCACTTGTTGAAGTCACTTCTCAAATTGGCATTTACACTTATCACTTGGACTAACTGCCTGTTCGTTCCATGCTTGTCTAGTTATCTTTTCTGGCTCCTTTGGCCCTTAGGGAAAATTCTTAGTGGATTGCTGCATTATGGGCTTTCTTTTCCATGGTTAGCACTCTATAGTTTAAAAATGAATGTCTATTTCACTTTGTTAACTTTGACGTTCTTCGGGACGTCACCGTCTTCATCACAACACTATTGGGTCCATATGGCTTCCTCTGCTACTTATCTTCCTTGGCCTTCTGCGGGAGTCCTTTCTTTTTTCTCTATCGCCTTCCCATTAAACCAAACCTGTTTAACCAAAAATGGTTCAACAGTTCAATTGGTTCAACCATTGCGCGCCGATGGACTAATGAACCAAGCTGATGAACTCATCCCTTTGAACCAAGTCTATTGAACCAAGAATGGTTCAACAGTTCAATGGTTCAACCATTGAGCACTGATGAACCTCCTTTGATGATTGAATCACCATGTTGAACCAAAAGTTTGAACCATCCGCTTTGAACCAAGAATGGTTCAACAGTTCAATGGTTCAACACTTGTTGAATCGAGATGTTGAACTTGAAGAAGAACCTTTTGAACCAAAGGTCACTGAACCACTTGAACCAAGGCATGAACCAAACTCATTAAATTTGTGCAACCTAAAAATGACTATCATCGAATAGCAAGGGAAGAAGGTGACCAAAAATTTTGCCTGTGGGCAAAAGTGGTCAATAGGAAAAATGTGACCAATAATTTTGCCTATGGGCAAAATTGGTCAACAATTTCAAAAGTTGTCTTTGTTGCTCTTTGTCTACACAACGAAGGAATACTCCATCTATGCTTCTCTTGTACAAGTCATTGTCTCAAAGGACAAAATTGGTAGCTTTCAACTTGATAGTCCTCCTTTCTTTGTAAGACAAATGAGCAGGACATTCACCATAAGTAAGGAAATGAGTGATACTTGAATACCATTCATTGGTAGTGGAAACAAAAAAGACTGTTGGAGTATCTTTCACTTTAGTTTCTTCACGCTGTGTGTCTTCTGGCTTATTGTCAGCAATTAATTAGCATAGGCCTTTACCCTTGACCAGCTTTGTCAGCTTGATGTCTAGATCAAACTCTTGGATCTTTGCAATCCAATTACCTCTTTTTGTGCCAAACTCCTGCTGAGTTAATATAGACTTGACTATAGTGTCAGGAACTAAGGCAATAGTATGTGAATTCAGAATATAGAAGCAAAAATATTTGACTACTTTCACTAATGCATAAGCATGCCTCTCTACATTTGAATACTTCATCTCATGGGTTTTGAGAGGGCAAGTCATGAAAGAGATAAGATATTCCATACCTTCCTTATCCTGTTGAATAAGAATTATTGAAAGGGTATGTTCAGACGCATAGCTGTATATGATGAAATCTTTGTTGTAATCTAGATAAACCAATGTAGGGACGTGAGCAATGGCAGTTTTGATATCCTGAAATGTTGACTTGCCTTCTTTAGTCTAGTTGAAGATGGTCTTCCCTTTTATTATGTTCACAATGTGTCTAGTCTTCTCAGCAAATTTGAGGATGAACCTCTGTAAAAAATTCACCTTTTCGAAGAAAGAATGAACAACATTTTTGCTTGTAGGCAAATTAAGCTCCTAAATAGACTTGACTCTGTCTGAGTCAATCTTTATGCCTTCTTTTGACACAATGTGTCCAAGGAGTTTCCCCTCTGTTACTCCAAAAATAGACTTCTTGGGATTCAAGGAAATACCATTCTAGCGGCAAGGCTCCAACACTTGTATTAAGTGGTGTACATGATCAGATAGACACTTTGAAAAGATAGTCAAGTCATCAAGATATACCACTATGAATGTACCCCAAGGTGTGGTGAATGCAGTTTTGTGTTAGTCTGCTTTACCAACTTCAACTTGATTATATCCTGAGAAGCCATCTAGCATTGATAACATCTTTGAACCTGTCACTGTTTGAAGCACTTGATCCATGATTGGCAAAGGATAATTATCTTTCAAATATGCTTGATTCAGATTCTTGAAATCTACACAAATATGAATTTTGCCATTCTTCTTCTTTACAGACACTATGTTGGCAATCCATGTAGAATGATGGATTGGAAATATGATTCTAGCATTTAACATTTTTTGTATCTCAAACAAAATAGTACCTGATATTTTTGGATTGTACTGCCTAGATTTTTTCTTGTATGGCATTGAGTCAGCCTTGAGAGGAATGTCATGGTGGATTTCATCTGGTCTAAGAGACTTTAAGTCTTCATAAGAATATGATAAGACATCCATGTATTGATGGAGTAAAGAGGTGAACTTGAATCTCTCTTCAGGGGTGCAACACTTATCAATGTTAACCATCTTGGGATTTTCTTCAGTGGTCAGATTCACTTGATCGAATCCTTGAGAGAAACTTGAGTCTGTTTGTTGTTGTTTGATGAATCTATCATGCTTGACAAATAGCTTCTCAAGAGAAAGTAGGCCTTTGGAAATTTTATTTCCTTTTAGCTGTAAGAACTCTTCATTTATGTCTAACTGGATTCAAAGGCTGATTCATACTTCTGAGGTTCACTACCTTCAAAATGTAGTTGTTCAAAATTGTCTTTTCATTCTAGGAAAGCAATGATTTGATTATCATCATTGAATACATGCCAATAATCATCATTGTTAGGAACACTTGGTCTATAGACCAGCTCAATAGTATACCTATCTTCTTTGAAATCTGAATGAGGAACTAAGAGAGTTCCTAAAACAACAAGTGCATCAGCTCTGTCATTAGACTATCTGGGTATGGCAAAAATGTTGAAAGCATCAAAGCTTTCAATTTGGTCCCAAACCAAGTTACGATAATGGTGTAATATTTCATTCTTGGTTTGATAAATATTTCTTATTTGACAAACCACTAATTTAGCATCCCCTTTGGCATGAAGAAACTTGATGCCTTTTTCTTGAACAACCTTCACTCCAAGCAATAGAGATTTATGTTCAACTGTATTGTTAGTGTTGCTAAATTGTAGTTTGTAAGATGAAGGAAACATATCTCTTTGAGGAGATATCAACACAATCCCAACTCTTAAACTAGTAGAGGAACAACTACCATCAAATTCCGAAGTCTATATCTCATCTGATACTAATTTTTATTTAGACTTTCCTTCATCAGAGATGGAGGATCTTTCTTCATCTGTATTACAGCCTAATAGTTCTTCTGTTGTTCTAGTTGAACTGATTTCTGAGTTGACACTTTCAAGAATTTTATCAGGTGTTTCATATACTTCATCTGTAGATAGAAAATAGTTACCCATACCTATGGATTTAAAAAGTATTTGAGCTTCAGGGGCTGATGTCTAGGTGACCACATATTTTGCTTCTTTTTCAGGGAGCAACCTCTTCATTACGCCTTGGACAGGGATCCTTGCCTCAAATAGATCCATGCTTAGTTCTCTTCCCACGTCTTTAAAAAAATTTCATCCAAGTAAAATGCTATAGGATGTTGGGATGTCAGCCACCAAGACAATCATCTTGATTCTCTTGTCTAGAAAGGCTACAAATGCAAATTGGGCATCTTTGATTTGCCCCAGCAATGGTACTTGCTTGTTCTCCATGGAGAAACATCTCCCAAATGTCTTGGTCAGTGTGAGACCCAGAGACTCATCTACTTTAATAGCCATGACATTATTAGATGCGCTTGAGTCTATAATATAGTTACTCAGCTTGTGGCCATTAATTAACAGGGAAACATAGAAAGGTTCTATTTTTCCAGGAGTAGCTGGGGCAATAATGACAATATTATTTGGAATAGGCATGTTCTTTGGAGAATCAAGAGTTACCTTTTTATATTTTTGTCCTACAGAGACATTTTGGTTCTTAACATATTGAAACAACTTATTCAATTGATCAGGATTGGATTGCAAGTACTCAAACTCAGACATTTGTATTTTTGTCTTTTTGACATGATTGATTATGTCAAATGGCTGAATTGAGCTAGGTATAGAGAAAAGTACTTCAACCTTATAAATTTTAGGAGGGATGGGAGGTGGGCTGGTTTGCAAATTTGAAGTAGAAGGGGAAGGCAAAATTGATGTACTTGTCTTTTGGGTGATCACTGGATCCTTTGACTAGAAAGGTAGAGTGGTTCCACGCTTAACAATCATGACTACTGGCTAAGGTTGCTCTTCTATCTTCTATTTATTAGTTTGCTAGACTGATTGGTTTTTGGACTTGGAAAACACTGCATATGATCCATCAAAAGCTTCTCCTTTGCTTCTTGGTTCATCCTAGTAGTTTAAGAAATCAATGTGGGAGTCACTAGCTAATTCTTCTTGATTATCTTCAAGGAGATCAACATCATTTTCTTGATTCAATTCAGGCTAAAAAGAGAACTCTGATTCTACTTCAAGATATCCCATTACTGAATTAGTTGGAGAAGCTTCCAGGGAAAGTTTCCTTTATGGGGTAGGGAGCTGATTCTGTTGCCCTTGATTCTTGGTAGCATTGCCCTGATATGATTGATTTGAGAATGTCCTTCTATATGGAGCAGAAGACATTCCTTAAGCCATTTGATTTTTGAGAGCAAGCAACTAGTTTGCCAATTTTTGCACCATTAGATCTATGGTGCTTGTAGATGAATATTCAAAATATGATGAAGCTCTATTTCTATTTGGATCTCTTCTTATCTTTCCTGCTAAGATGATATCATCTTCTACCTCAGTGGCCAAACGTTGAGCTACAACAAGATCTATTTGACCATCACGTCTCAAGAGAAAACTTAATTTAGGTAGATGAGAATTAATGAAGAAATATTTGAGATTCTCAGCTGTAGGTCGAGTAATTATAAGAATTCTATTTCTCAATTTGTCAAATTTGGCTATGAAGTCTCTCATAGGCTCATAAGGCTCTTTCTTCATCTGTGTAAGTTGAGCCAGAAGTGCATGTGCATCTTCTACAAGTTTGAATCTAGATTCAAACTTATCTTTGAGAGTATTCCAATCAATCACTGACCGAGCCTGTAGATGATAAAACCAATCTATAGCAGCACCTTGTAGTGTCTCCATAAAAAGCCTAACTGCTACATCTTCAAATTCTACTCTAATTACTCCATAAGCTATGCTGAAGGCTGCAATGTGTTCATCAGGATGAACTTTCCCATCACCATAGAATTTGGGGAAATTCTTTCTTGAACTATGTGGAAGCTCATGTAAAGGTGGAGTAAGATTGAGAGGACCAAAAGCATTACCCCAAGGGCCTTGAACTACCATTGTAGGATTATGAAAAGGAGGGATAATAAATCTCAGAGGGGTAATTATTGGCAAAGCTTTATCAACAACAGAAGTAGATACTTCATTTGGCAATGGAGATCTGACTTTTGTAGGAGGAAAGCTCTTGGTTCATTGGAGATGAGATGGTGAATGAAACAAATCAAAATCACTTTGTTGTACCAACTCAAATACAGGGTCAACGATACCTTTAGCCCTTTGGCTTCGTGTATACCTTGAATCTGCCAGATTGTGAACAAAAATGGAAAAAAATTGACCTTGCTTTAGTTAAAGCTTGAGGCTTTAAATTGTGCATTTTTCCTAGTTAGTGTGGAGGTGAATGGATTGATTATAAATGGAAAATGGATATTATATCCCCAGTGGAGTCACCAAAAACTGTTGGTTGAATATTTTGTTGATTAGCGTACTGATAAACAAAATAGGTCTGATCAGTCAAAGTAGAAACATTAGTCATCAAAATGTGTAGGTTTACCACATCAGAAGGAGACTAATCTCTCCTCTCATCAAGGGGAGGTTCCCTATAGGTATGCTATATATATATATATATATATATATATATATATATATATATATATATATATATATATATATATATATATATATATATATATAAACATAAAATAATACTCAAGGGTAGGAAAAACCATCCATCTCTCTTTCTTCAGAGATGATGCATGCAAATCAAAGGAAAAACTCAAGGGAAATGACAGACAACACTCCTCTTCTTTCAAAAGTACTGTTCAACAAACCACAAGAATACTCCTGGTAGTAAATGCAAAATCTAGCAAAAGACGTAGTAACCAGTAAAGAGAGATGCAACACAAAGTCTCCACCTGAATTGCTCAAGAGTAAGATACAAAGGATAATGAGGGCACAAAGTCATCCCAAGGTCCTTTACATAGAAATGAAAAGAAAACACATTAAAAGGAAATTATGGGGGCACAAAGTCTCTCCATAATTGACTCTTCAGGACACCTTCCTGAATACTATCACTAATTTTGCTTGTTGAATTAAAAGAACAAAGAATATATCAAGGAAAAAGACATAAGAACAATTTCCTCAACAACAAAGATATTACAGCACAAAGTCTAAAAAATCACTTGCTTTCTTATTCCAATAACAAAATATGATCAAGAAACTGAGCTCAAATTCTGAGAAGTGCCTTTCAATTTGGGCAGAGTTTCGTTCTGATTGTAAAAAAAGAGATCCATTTACAATAAAAGAGAGTCCCTTATATAGCCACTTCAAGAAGGACTTGGGAATAGTAATGCATCATGTTGCATTGAAAATTGTTAGGAAGACAGGCTAGAAATTAGGGGCATCTACCCATTTGTTTTTCTCAATGCAGAGAAACAAGTCATGCTTATTAAAAGTTTGCAACTTTCAATGTCCACCTGGCGATCTAATCCTTCCTTCATCGTTCCTCCTTTTTTGGTTAATTGAATCAGGTCCTAGATTCAATTTGTTGTTCTATTCTTTAATCACTTTCTATTGGCCTTGGCCTTAAAGCCTGTGAATGCATTCAGGTCTGTAGATTCAAAGGATTAATGGCTATTTTATGAGCTTTAAAATTGACATTCGCGTACCCATCAAAACATTTTCAATGGCTAGTTCACTGTCTTAAATTTGACGTCTTCGGGCACGTCACCCCTTGGTCCTTCTTCAATTTTTTTTTGGCACTTTATCAAAAATAACCTGCCCTTTCAGGCTTTAAGAAATGATCTGCTTTGGGTCGAAAAGAGGCCCCCACAAGGGTATCTACCCTTCGGGTGGTCTTTGAATGGCCTTTGGGCTTCTTTCTTCTGGCGGGTAACTGAGTTATTCCTTCAGATTTCTTGTTTCATGTCTTCCCGAAGGGAAGATGACCTTTCAGCTTCAGGGAAATGTCCTTCAATTTGGCAGCTGAGAGTCCCCCGCAAGGGCACCTGCCCTTCGGGGTCCTTCAGTGGCTTTTTCCTTAAAAGTCTTTTGCGGGCTTTCCTCAGGTTTTCTCCACAGACAAAAAGTCTGTGAACATTTAGTCCACAGAAATTTATCGTGGACAAAAAGTCTATAGAATTGTTCCATCTGTTTGCCTTGGTTATTTCTTTAGGCTTTCTTCCTGTAGCTTCTCCTAATTCTTTCAGACTTTTTGTCCAAAAGTCTGAAGGAATTATGGCTTAGACTTTTTCGGCTGACTTAAATAGAAATTTGAAAGAATTTACCTTTTGAGGCTTCTTTGAAAATGAACCTTCTAAAGGGTAATTTTGTCATCCAATTTCCCTCTGTAAGGGCACTTTGTCCTTCGAGAGGTTCTTTGAACTTTTGCATTTGAACTGCTCCTTTGAACCGTCTGAGGGAACCGCTTGGTTGAACCAAGCTATTGAACCATTTGATTGAACCAAATGTTGAACCACTCCATTGAACCAAGTCGATTAACCGATTCATTGAACCACTTCATTGAACCAAGGCAATGAACCGCTTGGTTGAACCAAATGTTGAAACAATCTGATGAACCAAGCTTTGAACCAACTGTTGAACCAAGTTTTGGTTCAACAGTTCAAATGAAGCCTTGAACCAATTGACGAAACATTTGATTAAAACAAAGGATGAACCAAAGTGTTGAAACAAAGAAAATGAACTAAGCATTGAACCACTTGGTTGAACCAAACCATTGAACCATTCCTTTGATTGAACCCGCCATTGAACCAAAATCGTTGAACCTTTTGAACTTTGAACTCGTTGAACCTTTGAACCAAAGTGGTTCAATGGTTCAATAGTTCAAGATTTTTTTTCTTAGATGCTTGTCGATGAAGATTTTTGATTGAACCAAGGCACTTGAAAGAGTTCGTAGAAATCAACCTATGAAGCCCGTTGAACTTGGCCTGCATAGTCCATAGATTTCTCTTCCTACTGAGTCTGTAGATTTAAGCCTGCAGAGTCTATAGATTGTAGCCCGCAGAGTCCATAGATTTAAGCCTACAGAGTCTGTAGATTTTTGAGAAGCTTGAAAAAATGAGGAATTTGAATGCCCAGGACAAATTTTGAAAAGGGAAGAGACAATTTTGGTCTGTAGGACCAAAATAGTTCAAATGTTGTCCCAAAAATGAGTGATATTTTTTGGGGGACAACACATTCAAATGTTTATATGAACATGAAAAAGTTTCATTCTACACACTTATGTTTATGGATCCATTTTGAGAGTTGCATTAGAATTTTAAACTTCCTTGTGACATGTATCACCTTTTAAATACTATATAACAAGCCTGACAAGGCCCTAAGCCTATCCATTGGGAAAAAGAGTTAACATTTTCAACCTTGTGATATTTTGGTTTCCTCACAAGGTTTCCCTTCATGATTGCCTCTATGTGAACCCTCGATGAACCAATTGAACTCAATTCATGAAACATACATTACTTGTTTACACATGAAACCAAGCTCCACTGTTACCATTGTTGACCTAGACAGTGATTGAATAATAGGGTTGTTTGGAGTGATTCACTAATGAGAAAATGGACACCCATATTTTATATTGTTGTGATTTATACATTATGAGTGACTTAATTGAAATTTACCTTTGATTACCTATAAAAGTGCAATTGGGGGTGTTATCCTAATATTTAAAAAAATATGCGATAGTAATGGCTTTGATTGTGGAACCACATTTTATGGTGAATTTCAAGAGAACTCTAGAATTATTTACTTTTTAAAATACTCTTTATTTTCATCTTATGAATCATCATGAATAATGTGTTAGAAACATATTATGGCTTGATCCAACCAACTGGGAACCAATTTTCCTATCCTAATCATATGAGAAATGGACATGTGTTCCAGGGTAGATCATACCACCTTTAAGAAATATACTTGTTAGTGAGGGAAAATACCTTAAGAAAGTTTCCCACTAATTGGACATCAAATCTAGGGATATTCATAGAGGTGCATTCCAAGAAGAGCTTTATGTTTGAAAAAACTTCCCTGTTGAAAAAATATTCCATGGATAGATCATGTCATTGAATCTTATTATACGAGAAACTCCATATGTGAACTGAGGACAAACATTGAAGAATCCATGACCACTAACTGAGAAGCCCTGAACTTTTAAAAACACATCTTTTTCATGATTAAAATCATGCTGAATAGTTTTATTACTCACCTCTATCATCATATTTAGAGTAAACATCATTTCATCTCCCCCACTTCTCAGTGTGTGTTTCAAAGCATTCTTTATTTTTTTGCATTCATCTAGAAAAACAAGGAAATATTATTAAATATCCATGACATCTTAAATAAATTTGTGAACTAAATTTGAGAAGCCTATAACATTTTCTTCCTATCACATGCTTCAACTAAATGCATTTTAGAATAATGATCATTGCTTGTCTTCATTCATGTACTTGTTTCTTTGACAAGG
Source organism: Torreya grandis (assembly GCA_037957365.1). Taxonomy (NCBI): domain Eukaryota; kingdom Viridiplantae; phylum Streptophyta; class Pinopsida; order Cupressales; family Taxaceae; genus Torreya; species Torreya grandis. The sequence continues at coordinate 1,659,301 of JARHVA010000098.1, forward strand.
GAGAGATTGTCCATTTCAATAAATGTATGAGAATATTTAGAGATAATTGCATTGATTGTTTATCCTTCTTCAATAACAGGAAAGACATCATTCTTACAATATGTGTTTTTATCTGCTACTTCAATTTCTTTAGCTTCTTCCTCCAATATTTCGGATGTATCTAAGCGAAATTGATCATATTCATCTGAGCTAAAGCAATAAACTTATTTTGAAACTAGATCCAAAAGTATTCATTATCAGAACATTTTTGTAGCAGGGATATCAGTAATATTGAATGTTTCTTCCCTAAATTTCTAATTTATTTTCTTGTGATTGGTCATCCTCTATTTCATGAAAATATGACATTTAGAATCATTATTTTGACAGGGCACCAGAAAAGTATTATTATCCTCTTCATGAAGAGAAGTATCATATTCCTCATCAATTTATTCATAGTACATATGATGATTACCATTAATTTATTCTCTTTACAGTTCAACCACTTATTCCTCACACGAATCTTGTTGACTCAATACTGCGAAATTGCAAAAAATTGTGGAGTGATTAGAATTTTTACTTATTTTTTCTAGAATTTTTATTGTGTCCAACTTTAAGTTCTTTTGTGGACTTATTGTTTTGAATGATAAGGAATTTTCAACTGATCATTTTTATCTCTTCATTCAAATATTTGGAATAGCTTTCGTAGCATCCTTATTCAACATTTTACACATCATCATGTCATCTTCGGCCACAATTTCTTCTTGTTATGTGGCTTCAAAATCACATACCTTATTACAAGATGAATGAATCTCTAGATGTAGAGAAATAGTGAAGAGGTAGAGTTGCTTGTTGGGGCTCGGTTGGCCAACACGAGATATCAGTATTAGCAGTTTATTGAAATGCACCATGAAGTCTCTCATCTCATCTTTTCTTTCTTATAAATTTGGAAAAACTATAATAACTATAAGTTTATAGTTGGATTAAGCCTAACAAGGAACTTATTATTTTGGTTATTCTAATCTGTGATGCATCCATATTTTTATTGTGTCTAGTTAGTAGCAAGTCTAATGAGGGTCTCAACAAAAATTCTCATGGATACATCCTCTTCAACAACTCCCATAATTTTGAATACGATAATGAAAACACAAATGTGATCATATGTATATTGAGAATATTCTCTATAAAACTTTGGAAAGTTATTGTATGCATATAAATTTATTTACTTTCATTGGCTTGATAATTTCATACTACCATCATTAATTTTATCTAATGATCACTAATCCTATCTAATTTTGTCTAAGTCATCCTTACTAATCCTTCTGGTCATTGACCCCCTCTTTACTCCTCATGTTCATACACCAACCTTATATCATCCCAAAAATCAATCAATTCTTCTAAACACGTATTATTTGGCAACTAACCCTAACTTATCCATTATATGGGAATTTAAAATTCCCATAACTAACCTACCTACCTACTCCTAATATTTTCTACAATATTACACCCTATTCATCACCTAACCATTCTTATAAACTAATATAACCTCTCTCTAATCATCATTAATCCCCCTAATGGATTCTAGAATTCTCAAATTCTTGAATCCTCCACTATCCTATCCCTCCTCTCTAGAATCCTCCAATTCTAAAGGTTTCTTGGGAATTTTTAATTCCTTTTAATTCCCTCCATCTTCTCTATTTAAAGCCATGCTTCCCTCCATTCTAAACCATGAGAGAATCCAAGGAATTTAAGGAAATCCATGTTAATCCAATCCATTAATATTTTCATCATGCTATCAACTAATTTATGCAATCCAAGCCTTGAATCAAGTCAATATCATGCTGAAATTTTGAGTCTGCAAATGCAATCCATAATTAATTAGTTTTTTTCTTATTTTGATCTTGATCTATAATATTCAGTGTTACGATTGAAAAGCTTATTTCAAATTTTTATTTGTGTTTACATTTTTTATCCTAATGGCTATAGATTTTAATGGTAGATTGGTATTTTGTTGTTAATTATTAAATTGCTAAAAGTATTCTATTGAGTTTTGGGCAAAAAACTAACATTGTAATTTTCTTACAAATAGACATGATTAAAACCGATTTGACTAATAAGAGATTTATTTTTGAGGAAGTTTTTGAATTAACAAGTATAAACAACTAGGTGGCGATTTATAAATAATTTAATGGAAAAATTAGCCTATTATCATTTTGCATTAGTCATTTTTATTTGCATCATTTTGTTTGAACAGTTTGAGTTGGCCATTTAGGCAAACACTTAGTTGTTCACATCGTCATATTATTAGGATTTGAACTATGAAGTTATGCCTTTCTAGTTAGAATGTACAGTCTAAGACTTTCACCTTTTGTATATAGCATAACCACGTCTGATTCAACCAATATAATTAGTGTATCTTTTAATATCAACATCCCTTTTATCACTTGTCACGTATACTTTCATGTATATAATTAATCTAAAAAAATAAGAAAAGCCAATTGTTAATAATTAGTGTACTATTATCTTTTAAAAGTTTGACTGATAATCATAGTCTTGTACATATATAACTAATTCAAACCATTAACTACACACACACACACACACACACACAAAAGAAAAAAAAAAAAAAAATTGATAGTAGCTTTATAATTTAAATGAGTCAAATTTGTTCAAAAGGTCTAGTTGTTTTGTAATTTTATAAGTTTATAAGCTTTATCATTTTGATAAAAGTAATTATAATTTGTCATAATAGTTTGTACATTAATAAGTAGGGGCAATTTTCATTCTAACCTATAGGTTACACTTATCAAAGACTAAATCACACTATTGATGTCATTTTATTTGTAGGATCACTTGTCAAAGCATGTAAATCCAAAACTACTGACCCTTTGTCTACCTTCAAACTCTTATTTTTGAGTGTGTTCATTTTTGATGAAATTATGTGAATTTTGAGCCATTCTAATGATCTCATAAGCCTCAAATTACATTTGGAATTGGAAAAGGGAGCACACCTATGGATTTGACCCTAGAGCCCACAAGGGGCATTACCCATTGATCCTACTGGGGACTACCACCCCCATACCTGTGCATCCTAGCCTCTCATTCAATAGTTATAGTGTGCAAACTCATGACTTTTATATAGAGTTTTTAATCAAGGTTATTGGTTTAAAATAAATTTTTGTTTGGATTTTTATAGGGATGAATTTAATGTTAATTGTATCTTGATTAATACTATTAATATCTTGTCTTCCAGGTCACATCTTATCTTTGTTTAACCATTTATCTTATAGGTCACAATTTGACACATTTTTATCTTTGTCTAACATCTTATCCTGCAGGTTTCCCCTCAAGATTGCCAAATTGAAACTACTAATCACTTGCTTTGAAGGATGTCTATTAAATATTTTGGCATTTTGAAAAACCAATTTGTATATATCTTTATATATCATACTTTATTAATTATTTAATAAAAAATGTATCTGCTTGTCTATACCCAAGGGATATAGTGGTGTATGCTATCCTCCCTGCTTCTTAATGGTGAGTCTTAGAGGACCAAAAACCACTAACAAAGCCTCCTCTTTTTCTTTTGTAGGGGGAAACATGATGTGGAAGTGACACACACACACATTTATCATAGTCTTATGGGGATTATGACCATGGATTTCACCATCGTGCATAAGTCCATCCTCTGCATACCTAACTGAGGTTAAAAATTAGGGTATTTTTTATTAGGCCAAGGATCTAACCCCATACAATTATTTCATGAAGGGAAATAATTAACTCTCTAACCCAAGCATTAAACAACACCCTACATGGGCTTGGGCCCCACAATGCCTTCATGTGTATTGGGGATGTCCTTAGAGAGCTAGTCAAACCTAGCTTAGGACCTTAGACCATAATAGGTAACTTGTTTTTGGAGTCGGTATCAACTCCCATAGTGACCATTATGTGAAAATGGGGTTGAGATGGTTTTGGGAGATTTTATAACAATTCACCAACCTACAATCTCACTTGTGAAGCTGTTAGATGGTGCAGTCATTGAGTTACACTCTTGTGTTAGTTTAATAGTCATAATCTTGTGGTTTTATTGATTTATTTGAGTGTTTTGGAAGACCAATGTTGTTTAAAAACCTTATATCCTACACACTTAAACACATACATCTAGTTGGCCTTTAGGTTATACAATTGTCCAATTCATACTCATCATGCCCTTATCAACATTTCATCACCATAGACTTGTCTTGATCTCAAATCATCATTGATCCCTCCATATATCCCCATCTACCCTTCATCACATAATCCTATATCCATTCCATTGTAAGCACTTGGTCTAATTCTTGAGCTAGTCCTTGGTCATATCATCCATCCTAGTCTATTATCATTTTGACTATCACTCATCACTCTATCAAATTTTGTACTCAATCAATACTCTGTTAACAACCTATCATTTTGTTAGTTTTAATCTAGCATCCAGTCATTTATAATCTAGTCATCTTACCTATTTATAACTAGCACTAATCTAATCATTGTCTTGCTAGTTTAAATCCAGACACTAGTCAAATCCCTATTCTTTTGCTAGCTTGAAACTAGGCATTGTTGATAGATTATTAGCACCTATCATACTATCAATTTAAAATCTGATCCCAGTCTAATATCATAATCCATTTAGTCTATCTCATCCTCACCCATCACCTGATATACTAACTTAATCATTTAGGCTTACTTTGTCTACGGACCATTGTTTTAACCAAGCCCTAATCTACTTTCACATCATCCCCTTTTTGTCCATCATATGCTCGAATAGATTTGGATCCATTTCTAGTAGAGAAATACCTACTTACCAATAAAGATGAGATCCTTTTATAGGTCTTATAAATGGGTGCCCACCTACCTGCAAACCTCAATCCCATAAAGCCTAAAGTGATGTCCCCTATCTTTCCCCATCATCAATATCCATATACACCTAGCATGCGTGCTATCCCACCATGGTCAACCCCATTGTCCATTCATCATAGAAATAGTCATAACATACCCCAATATATAAGTGATGAGGTCACCCTATTTCATAAGTATATCTTTGCCAACAAGGATGAGTACCCTTTATGACTATTGGAGATGGGTTCCCACATTCTTAATGATTTTGAACCCATACATGTAAGGTCACCTACCAAACAAGTGCCTCATCAACCCTTATCCAAATTTAATTCTTGTGACAACTAATCCCATTCCGATCTCCCATCCATTAGTCCTAGTCCTAGTCATGACCTTCCTAGTCAATCTATTAATAAAGAGATTGCCTTATTTAATAAATATATTATTGCCAACGAGGATGTATTCCTCTTATGGCTCTTATAAATAGGTCACCAACTTCCCATAAGCTTTAAACCCATTCAACTAATATTACGTCTAGTTCACACCTATCCATAGTTGAATTCTTCATTTACCAATCGTAGTCCACATAAATCCCCTATCCTACTAGCAAAAGGGAACCTAGCTTGTCAACCTCATCTAATTCACATTCATATACTAAACAATTTCACACACTACCTTCCCCTAATATCATGACATCACCATTATATTCTTCCACTCCTAAATCCAACATTTCCATATCCAACACTATAGACAAGAATATACTCCTTTCCCAATATCCATGAAAGCCCTATTTTGGAAACTAGAGGCCACAAGCATGATTGTCCACCCATAAATAAAACCTCTAGATGTGTCCAAACATAATCCCTCATGGTATCAAGTGGAACAATTTTGTCCATACCATAAATTCCATGGACATTCCATTTATATATGTTTCCCTTTTAGAGATTATGTCAAAAAATTGATTGATAATGGTGATGTTGAAATTAAGGGTGAATCCAATATGTCCACACCTAAGAGTGAACAATAGGGGGTATGCCAAGAGGCACATCTTAACCATGATCAAGCTTATTCCATCCTCAACCAATGTCATGACCCCAATCCTCACCATGCCACAACAATCCCTGATCGAACCATCCCTATATCATATTCACATCAAATCCCCTATTTTAACAAATCCATTAAGCTTAAAACATCCATTCATAAACACAAATTAAAGAAGGTAGTTGCATACCATGATGCTATCCAATAGGCCCTCTCTATGGTTACTATAAAAAAATAATCTATTAGTGACATTACTTCACTAACACCCCTATCAGAGTTAACATTAGAATGGTTATATACATCAAGATCATGTCCAACACTAGCATATGAGTCAAAATCCACATCAGAATCATCATCCCTTATAGATAAAAAAAAAATCATACCAATACCTATCTCTTTAAGGATGTCTCTAATTTAAAGGTTGACCAGTTAGAAGTCATCATTCTTGATTTATCTTAGGATGATGAAATCATAACACAATTCTTGGATGCTTTATCAGTCAAAGATCATCAAGATAGATATGACTCGACTTTAGATGTTAATTCTACAAAGGTTCATAGTGATCCTTTTGATAATATTATGGACACTTTCTTTGACATTGAGGTTGGGTCTCCTAGTAACTTTTATGAGGACTATGTTTTTGATCATCCTCTTAATTCACCCCTTTCACCACATATCCCTAATCATCCACCTCATGTTAATAATCCCTCCATCCCAGTCCTTGAATGGGATAAATAAGAACACACATCATTGGATTCCCCTCAACATGCAATCTCATGTGCTGAATATAAAATGATCCAAGCAAATAATCAATTAATCATACCAAATAATCAAATCAATTATGATCCAAAGGTAATCAATCAAATTCAATTAGAGTGTCATAATCGGCCAAGTCAAAAAGCATCATCCCTTAGTAAAAACATCCTTCAAGTATGAGGGGATCATCCAAGTCAAAATAATCATCCTCCAAGTCTAAATTCAAATACCTCTAATGAAGCCTAGTTATAGGCACTAGGGGAAATAAAAATCCAATCAAGTTAGCAAACCAAGAAGTCATTGTGGCACCAATTACCACACAAGTAAAACAAGTCAAAAGTAATGTGGCTAATCATCCTTCTAATATTTGGATCAAAGAGCAAAGAAGTCAAACAGTCTTGAATTCCTTAACCTTACTTGGCATATGACACCAGTAAAAAATGTCCCTTCCACCATATCTAATGGTGTGTGTAACTATTGAAACCCACTTCCACTTTCCTTCTAGTCACTTTATCTGTTACATCCCGATTCCTTGCCAGACAAACTTGCTAGATTATCTATGGATATCTGCAGTTAACAAATTTAGATTTGGTTATATTTCTGACTAAGCTTGAGATTTATGCTATTATGAGATAGTATAATATTGTTTATTCAGATAATGATACATGATTGCTTATTATGAGTTGGATTAATCTATGCATTTACATTTTAAAGCATATTAATATATTATTTTAGTTATATATTATTATTTTATTATTATCATGTGATATGATCTAATTACCTGTGTGTTATGAGGTACCAAAGAGAGAGCATCATTGGAGAGGATGATGTATATGGAGTCATCACAGGTTGAAAGAGAGCTAGTGAAACCCTGCACACACCACAAAAAATAGTCATGGAAGAAAATGCATTTTAAAATGATTATTTTTAGTGTTTGTTTAAATTGTTGTTTTCTATGATTGTTTGAGTAGGTAAAAATTATAGAAATAAATTTCTTTGTGTGTGCGTAACCTAATGTGTCATTAATACACAGAGGTAAATTTAATAAATATAAAATTTAATATGGGTTATTATTTATGATTTTATCATTAAATTGTTGAAGTGTAATTAAATGTTAAATTAAGTTTATTATTAAATTGGGATTTCATATTAAAATATTTAAAATAAAAAAAAGAATTTTTTTAAAAAATGGAAAAAACATTGAAATTAGAAAAAAAGTGAGAAATAAATTAAAAATATAGAAAAATAGAAAAAATAATTAGATGTCTTAAAATTAGTAAAAATAAAAAGAAAGCCAAAAATAAAAAATTTGGAAAAGAAATTAGCATCTATTTTCTATTTAAGAGAGAATGAAGGAGAATTTGGACAATCTGTGCATTGGAGAAGAAATAAGAAAGAGCGTAGCGCTGAGAAGTATAAAAGATCAATAGGAAAATTTTATTAGTAAGTGATGTCTTTAAATTCATATTTTGTTGATCTTAGTTATGGGAGGAATAGTATTATTAAACTATGGATAATAATATTAAACCCAAATAATAGAAGGCATTATTAAATTGGATTGGCTGATAATTGAACCGAGTTTATATTGATTAGATAAGTGCTATATTATTGAAAATGCCTACTATTTTAGTAGAATGCCCTATTTATCATATAACCAATAATATATACATATATTATAATTATTGAGATAGTCAGCCATACTATTCCAATTATGAGCCAGCTCAAGGTTTAAATGTTGTATAGACAGTTTGAACCATAGATAATGTTACTTTAGTTTATGCTTTGAATAAACTATGGATAAACTAAGGGTAAGAAAATTAATTATAAAACCACTCCAAAAATCAATTGGGTATTCAATATTTGTCAATTTATTCTCATTGCTTTAATTGGTACTAAATGATTATGGTAGAGAGTGATTTGATATGATTTATGAAATTCGATTGATTTTGTGCACCAAATAGATAAGTGTTACATTCAGGGTATAAGAAAATCTGTGTGACTTTTGTATACATCAAGCCTCCTTATATTCCTATGATCACATTCACATTCTTTATTATTCCTATAACAACACTTTTAGATTTTATTTTGTTATTATTTGGGTTTGTTGGTAAGAGCCTCCTAATCTCATCATTTCTCACATCCCTATTATATCAGACCATCCGCTAGTGATTACTATTGTTTCTCAATAGCAGAAGGCTTAGAATATATAATCAACCATTAATCCAATCCATACAATCCCTACTTTCTTCAACTGATGGCACTATGGTCATTTATTCTCCACCACCTAGCGTCATACGATTCTAATTAATCCAAAAATAATAAATTTTTATACAAGGCATCAATTAGTTATTTTACTTCAACTAGTTTAGTATTATTAAAACCCTGCTCTTTATATTAAAGCAACAATAGGAGAATTCATAGTATGGCAAAAAAAGATTATGAAATATAGATAATATCTCTTTTATATTATCTTTAGCTGGAAAGTAAATATGTTTTGAAAGGAGCGATTTGACATCTAGGCATGGAGCTAATTATTTTTCTGATAATAAATATCTAATATAACAATTTATTTAATACAGTTTATTTTTTTAGCAAACATCGACTTACCAATTAGAAAATCAATAGAAGTCAAGAATAGAAATCAAATCCTCAAAATTACACTGACTTATCATTTGCTAAGATTTTAAAAGAAACATTGAATGTATAGCATTAGAATTAGATAGCCCTGTTGAAGTGCTTTGTTTTCAATTCCTAGGTGGTTGACAGACTTAAGTTGTCATGCATTCCAATTAAGACTTTGTGTAGTCATTGTACATTACAAAGGTGGAATTTACTATCTGAGTAGTTTTTTGAAGTCACCACATGGTGTATATCATGAAAGGGCATGTCGTAATTATGTGAAATCACTATATTCCACTTGTATCTTATATGGTGTATATCTTATATTCCATTTATTTGCCTTAATTTTGTGAAGTCACTATATAATTATTGCAGCAATGTTGTACAATTAAATTATTTGCCTGCATGCTATCTGTTACTAATCATTATCTTTAAATAAAGGTGATGATGTAGTTAAATTAGGGAAAAAAATAATTTATGAAATATATATAACATGCATAATATACTATGCATCGCCATACTCATGAGAGGTTCCTGAGGTGAGTTTTATATAGCATAGGAATTATTTTTATAGAATAGCTAAGTAAACATTGAATATGAAAAGTATTTAAAGGTTAAAATATACTCATAGGAATATATATATATATATATATATATATATATATATATATATATATATATATATATATATATAATCCCAATGGTTGAGATTTATGGTTCATACGGGTTTATGACCGAAAAACTCTTAAATTAAATAAATCTGGACTAATTCAAGAACTTAGTCAAACCTTTTAATGGTAAATGATAGAATGATTCTCATTAAATATGAATAACCCTTAACGAGGAACAAAAAGGGTATAAAATTAAAATAAGCTTTCATTAAGTTTGGTTATGTGTGCATAATATAAAGTTCTATAGGGCTTGAATAGTAATGTTAGTAATGATTATTTACATAATTAGAACCATGGGGTGGTAAATTTCTTTAGTTAATATTATCGGGAGAAATATTAATGGAAAATTGTAAGGATTGATTAAAGATAGTGAACGATTGCTTGTAAACCCCTAAATATAAATGGGTTGTGAAACTAGAATTGCTTGTGTTTTGGGAAAATGAAGTTTTGATTTTTCTAGCTGTTATATGTAAAGTGTGTTCCATGTATTTATAACTACTTCAATAATTGATTTCTAGTCTTAGTAGTTATGATTAAAACACTAAACCATGGTTTATAAACTACATAGCATTAAAATACCTACATGTGGTGCACATTAGGATGTACAAGTGCTAGTATATAAGGATTATACCTATAGTTCATTAGATGATTTGAATAAGTCATTAAATTACATAGGAATCAATAACTATAACTTTTGGAATAGTCTCTTAGAAGAAAATGAGTTTTTAGAAGGGAAAAGTCATAGTAAGTTTATGAATTATATGACTCACTACTAATAATATGAATGACTGTCAGTCATATGTATTCAATATGAAATACTTGTGTGCATTACATACTATGAGTGTGTTAAATTTTTATCTATACTTAGTGCATATTGGTGCATCATGATGCATATTTATATGTTGTGATACTTTGGTATGCTTGTATGCAGTTAAATCTAGGATATACCTAGGTGCTATAATTATTTATGGTTTACTTGTTATTATCTGTATGGATCAGTTGAGTCTTGAAATTCATAAGTTTGGATTATATATTGTTATGTAGTTGGGAACCTATGATAGTATGGGATATCATAGGGTCTTATAATATAGAAATATGTTGTACTTGGGTGGTACATACTATAAATATTGTGCCTAAACTCATATCTATATCTGACTATTTTACTGTATACATGCTGGTTATTACTATGGATAGTGTGTGTTGTTCAATTGGTAAGACTTGTGTATGCATGCATGCAAACTTTGAGAGTTTAAAAAATGTTATGTTGGTATGTTATTGTGTTCTGTGGGAATGATGGTGTGTTTTTTTATATATAGTTACTTATATAGCACTTGTGTTTTAGTTAAGACTACTTTATATGATTGATTATGGAAAAACTAGTAGTTAAGTCGTAGAACACTTGACTATGGTAATATGTGTTATCATAGGGTGTAGATAATTGGAAACCAATTATATTATTTGAATTGTATAGTTAAATTATATTTTTACTCGAGTGATATATTTTTAATAATTATTTCTAGTATGGGATAGAATATAATGAAAGATTTATACATATGTTTAATGGATTAAATGTATGTTATTATTACTCCTATGTTTATCATGTCGTGTGATACATTTTATAGTAGGATGTATAGTTACTAAATCTTGTGGTTGAATTTATTTGACCAATCTACATTGATAATGAGTAAGGAGTAAGATAGACTTCATTGATTTATTGACATTGCAATGTTAGATAAAGGCAGTTTGATCAAGTGGTGTGCGTGAAAATGATAGATCTATAGATCACTTTTATAATACTATTTTTAAAACATTGGGTCAAAGTATGTTTAGTGAGACATTATTATTTCATTAGTGTGATTCACATGTTTGTGTGATATCTTACAATAGAACGAATTTATATGATACACTGCATGTTTAGTATAGAATCATACAATATATGGGTACTTGTTAGTCTCTCTAAATTCTCATGCCATCACTATCTACCCATATATGAAGGGAGGGCCATTCCTTGATGGAATTAGTGTGGGGGATAATTGGTCTATGGTTGGTGTGGAAAAATACTCAAATGATGCTCTCCCTTCCCATAGTAGTATTACTTTTTGAGACGATATTGAGATTACCACATATACTATAATTTTGGGAAATGTGCTCTTAGGTAGCCAAGTATCTTAATTGTACATTGTGTTATATTGTACTTGTATTATAAAATTGTCATGAAGAGTTGTAATTATACAATGATGCACATTGAAAATGGTGATTGTGTATTTATATAAGTCGAGTTTAAAATTTTAGAATTACTTTCTATATTGAGTTCTCTTTCTTTCATGATATTAGAGATCCGTATTTTATGTTGTAATATGAGTTGATGTCATGTTTGCACATGAATACTATTATAATCTCTATTAGACTATTGATATGTAGTCTACTCTTGTATATTTATTTATTTAAATTTTTTTTACGTATTTTTGGTTAAATCCTCCATCATACTATCAAAGGGAAGCCTAGCTAGCCAACCTCATCTAATTCATGTTCATATCCTAAAAAATATCACACACCACCATACCCCAATATCAAGACATCACCATCACATTCTTCCACTCCTAAATCCAACATTTCCACATCCAACACTATAGACAAGAAGATACTCCTCTTCCAATATCCATGGAAGCCCTATTTTGGAAACTAGAGGCCACATGCATGATTGTCTACCCATAAATAAAACCTCTAGATTTTTCCAAACATAATCCCTCATGGTATCAAGCGGATCAATTTTTTCCATAAAATTCCATAAACATTCCATTTATAGATATTACCCTTTTAGAGATTATGTCTAAAATGTAATTGATAATGGAAACATTGAAATCGATGGTGAATCTAATATGTGCACACTTAAGAGTGAACAAGAGGGGCTATATGAGAAGATGCACTTCTTAACCATGATCAAGCTTCCTCCATCCTCAATCAAATTCATGACCCTAATCCTCACCATGCCGCAACCATCCCTAATCGAACCATCCCTATATCATATTCACATCAAATTCCCCATTTTCACAAATTCAATAGGCCTAAAGCATCCATTCAAAAATCCAAGGTGAAGAAGATACTTGCATACATTGATGTTATCCAATAGGCCTTCTCTATAAATAATATCAAAAAATAATCTATTGGCAACATTACCTCACCAATAGCCCTATCACAGATAGCATTAAAATGGTTATATGCATCAAGATCATGTCCAACACCAGCATATGAGTCAAAATCCACATCAAAATCATCATCCATTATAGATAACAAAAATCATGCCTACACATTTCTCTTTGAGGATGTCTCTAATTTGAATGTCAACCAATTAGAAGGCATGACTCTTGATTTGTCCTACGATGATGAAATCATACACAATTCTTGGATGCTTTATTCATCAAAGACTATCAAACTAGATATAACTCAAATTTAGATGCTAATTATATAAAGGATCTTAGTGATCCTTTTAAGATTATTGAGGATACCTCATTTGACATTGACGTTGGGTTTCCTAGTAATTTTTATGAGGAGCATGATTCCCATCATCCTCTTAATCCACCCCTTTCACCACACATCCGTAATCATCCACCTCATGTTAATAATCCCTCCATCCCAATACTTGAATGGGACAAATAGGAACACACACCATTGGATTCCCCTTAACATGAAATCTCGTGTGCCAAATATACAAGGATCCAACCAATAATAAATTCATTAAGCCAAATAATCAAGTCAATTATGATCCAAAAGTAATCAATCAAATTCAATAAGAGTGTCATAATCGACCAAGTCAAAAAGCATCATCCCCTAGTAAAAATATCCTTCAGGTGTTAAAGGATCATCCAAGTCAAAATAATCATCTTCTAATTCTAAATTCAAATACCTTTGGTAAATCCCAGTTACAAGCACCGAGGGGAAATAAAAATCTAATCAAGTCAAAAAACCAACAAGTCATCATGGCACCAATTACCACACAAGTCAAAAGTAGTGTGGTTGATCATCCTTCTAATATTTGGATCAAAGAGAAAATAAGTAAAGCAATCTTGGATTCCTTAACCTTGATTGACATATGACACTAGACAAAAATATCCCTTCCACCATATCTAATTGTGTGTGTAACTATTTAACCCCATTTTTGCTTTCCTTCCAGTCACATTGTCCATCATAGCCATATCACTCATTCACATCCTCAACCCCAACATCAAAATCAAGACATAATCCCATCCATACCATACCTCAAATCCCTGGTCAACATTGTCTATCATAAGAGCTCTGAAGACACCTGGTTAAAATGTTTGAAGTAATCTAAATCAAGAATCAAGGATAGTCACTATGACATCAATACATCTAGCATCAATGGCATGTTACAACATGATTTTATAAAACATGTGTTGGCTAAAGATAATGAAAATGTCTACATCCTACATATTGTACCCATATCCAATTAATTGAGATGCCAAAGTAAAAAAGAAAACATTTGTCCAATGGTGAAAACTAGTTTTTAGTGCCTTAGGCAAGTACCATGATGAAAATCAATTTCTAGCATCATGGTAAAATAGTCTATTATTTGTATTATACCTCAAAACCTGGGGGAAAAATCCATACCTTATTAATCCCATCCATGTTATCCTTCTCTATCTTATCCCTCAATCCATTGCTTCTACCCATCATCTGCCATCATATTTTGCATCCTATTATGTCCATCCTTTCTAATAGCCTTGACCTTTGTAAGGGAGTGGAAGATGTCTTGGGAAATGTTCTAGGATCATCTTGGCATATCCCCTAATGGACATGTTGTCATCAAATTATGTACCCTAGGACATTCTATGAAGCTCCCTCAATTTGATGCAACATTGAATCATCTCTCAAGTTTGTGGGAACTTGTAGGAGAGATGAATCTCTAGGATTGAAAGGGCTTACTCCTTGAATTCTTCTCTAAGTGTCTATCACCTAACCTAAAGCTTGTTTATGAAAAGATTTAAGAGTTTTCATAAAATTAAAACTATACTAGAGAGGTGATTCAACAAGATATATCCCATAGACTATCATACTTTTACTAAGCAACAATGCTTTCCAAGACCAATTCCATGCGTTGAAGGATCCTAACATAGTATTTCAATGTGGAGGTAGCATACTTAAGATAATCAATAAGATACTTGACCTAGGGGTAGGTTTCACACCATAGAGACAATTGCATACTTGTAAGAGAGCTTAGTACATTCAACACACTTCACGTGACCTGTTAACATCATAAGTCTTGCTCAAACATGAAGGGTAAATGGAGTAAGGATGATACTAACACTTAGCACCACTATACATCACTCACACACTTAGACAAAAAGTTCAAAAACTTAGAATTAGACTTGTATTCAATGTTCAAAGATAAAGTGTAATATCATATTAGCAAGGATTCACCATACCAATTGTGTATATCTCTACAATAACCCAAATGGCTTCATTTATAGAACTTACAAGAAGAGAGAGAGGAGAGAAGTTGAAGAGGCACAAGGACAAGTGTCCAAAGGTGAAAATTAGTTAAAATTCACATGGATGAGATAGAAAAGGAGTTATGAAACTGATTTACACATCATTGTATTCCCAAAGAAGCCTCTTCTCCAAATGTGGCATAACAATCTTCTTGATCATTATTTCTTGTGCAATTGCCTTCAGGATGGACTTCCTTCTAAGAAAGTTAAGACAAGTGTCTTGTTTTTTTTGATGAGAGGGAGTTACAAAAATTATTCCACCTAAATTTGGAGTTTTCTTCATCATGAAATTATCTTACATAAACTCTATCATCACATATCATCAAGATCACTCTCCAATAGGCATTCTTGACACTTAACACAATAATATTTTCATCCTTCCTAATTGATCCATACCATGGGTCTTGTGACACATTTTTGGATACATCATATGCTTGGCTTCATCAGAAACATCATAAAAATCCACCAAACTTGAGTTTTCACCTTGTCCACTATGTCATTCTAGATGTCAATTTAGACATGCTGAATAAAAAGAGCTAGTAGGGGCATTTTAAAGTATTTCCAAGGTCTTAAAATTGCATGGAGGGTTACCTCAAGTCTCAATATACCTCCCAAAGTTCTTTACATCTCATGGTTATCTTCAGGACCTGCAAAACATAATAAAATGTAGATAAAACCTACTTTTTGATTCACCTATATGGATTCCATACAATCTAATTACATGGATTTGACCCTCGTGTATTTGGAAACAACTTATATTTTATTCTCAACGTCAAATTCATTCATTTGTATTTACTTTGAGCCTCATTTCTCCAATCAAGTCCTTATGGATGGTTTGCAAGGGTTTTGAAGTGATTTTCATTCTTGGCATTTGTTCATAGCCATGGCACATTAGAGTTCTGATAAAATGACACTTATGGATCCTTATGGACCTCATTAAACTGATTTTAATGTATCAAGGTCCCATTCAAACCTTGGTGGAAGTTCTAAGCATTTGAATTTGACATTCAAGCTCATTTCTTGCTTCTTAGTGGGGTCTGAATGCTTCCTGAGCCATAAATGGATTATTAAATATTTTATTTGAAAAATAAGGGTTGGAACATCTCTATATATATTGTACAAACTTTCTCCAACCTTTATAATTTATTTTCAAAATCTTGAAATGGAAATTGACCCCTATTTGGTTTTAGGCCTAGACCTTGCCAATAGGTCTGCCTATATTTTTGAGCTCTTCTTGACCCTCCAATGGTTACCTTTAAAATTTTATGTCTTTAACACACCCAAAATACCTATTTAAACATTAATTTATCACTTGGAAATCATATATTAGGTTGAAAATGCACATGCCCTCCAATTTGGCTTCTAGCCCTAAGGTTTTCCTTCACACTTGATTGTACCCCTTGTTGTGTAGGGTGCCTTTTTTGCTCTCAAGTATTATATCAAGATTTATTAGGTTCCTCCATGTTTTCCAAATCTTATATAACCTTAAATTGGCAATTTTTTATTTGAGATCATCAATTCATCACTTTTTCCCAAAATAGTCATTCTTGTGCAAGAAGGAATTGCCCCTACTCTAAGACAAAAAAGAAAGTATTAGGCCTATTTGATTTAGAAAATTAAGTATTTTTTAAGATCCATATGGTCCTAATGACCAATTTTACCAAATTTTTTGGTCCAATTCCATGTTTTTGGGGTCTAATCATCCCAATTTCTTCAAAAAAGGGGTAAAAAACTTTATTTTGCATGTTCCTGACCAAATCTCCTTATGAATTCACCTTATTCACTCATTTTATGAATAAAAGTTATTCATGAATGTTCCTCACCATTATTAAATTCTTTTTTATCCTAATTATACATTCAAAACCTATCTCCTAGGTAGAATCCCCAAACTCACCTCTTGAAACAAGGCTTTTCCAACCCTACTTGTATGGACTGAGTCCATTTTGCTATGAGAAAAGGGACATGGGTGGAGTCAGGATGTCTTGTATATATTATTTCATTTATTTAATCATAATTAATCCACTTTATACTATTTTAAACTCTCCTTTGCTATACAAGGCACCAAACTCTCACATGTTCCTCTCTTGCTTATGACCTTGTCTAACTGTACCAGTGAATAGGGTACTCTTTATTTGTTGCCTACCTTGGAGATTTTGACCAAGGTTTAGAAACATTATATAGTCCCTTTTGACTCACTCTAATATTTAAATGTTATCCATTCTTCTAAACCTATCATCTTGGCCTGTTAGGCCTTCCAATTGTTCATTATCCTCTTAGACTGAGACAGTCCCAAGACCCTGCCTATAGGTGAGTTTAGGGTGAGAGTAGCATGATGTTGATCTTGATGCTTGATGATGATTTTAAGTTAGTTATTTATTCACAAACTATCAAATTTATTCAACTTTAATTAATGCTATACCTATTTCACCAACTTTGACCTTTCTTCTTGTGGGTGACTCTCATAGTCTTGTGTACGGACAAAGAAGTATGCATTAGGATTTCAAGACATTGGATTTCTCATTTTCTCATGATCTCTTAACTTGAAACATAAATTGAACCATTATCATCATTCAAATTAATATCATAATCCAATATCATCAAAATGGGATGTAAAGTAACATTTTTATCAATATCTTGTAGTTAACACTGCCTCATTTTAGTGGTTTTTAGCCATCTTTAGACCTTACAAAATCCAAACTCCACTCATATTTTGCTTCTCAAAATTGGCCCAATTTTTGTGTGTGGATAGGGATATAAATTTGTCTAATTTTAAGGCTTTAATCACATAGAAATTGAATTTTGTGAGGTCTTAAAAAAACCTTCAAGGCCTCTGTTTGACATTTTTAGGGCAAAAGGACCTGAGTATAGTCCAAGGTTCCAGTTGATGCTTTGACACTTACCTTACCACACTAGGATGATAAATAGGCCTATCTAGGCCTTCCTATAACAAGTAATCTAAAATTGGGTTGACCAATCTATTGGAACACCTCCAGAAGGTTTATTTATGCCCTTAGATGTAGATGGTCATCTCTTTCCATACAGGTAGAGTTGAGAACATTCTCTAAACATGTACGTTTATATCACCTACATGATTCCATCAAATTTTCAATGCACATTAATAGTCCCAAGAGATTAAGAACCATGTCAAACCTTTAAAGTCACACTTGTGACATCAAAATGCTCCTGTAGGTGGAGTTTTATGACTGAGACATACAAAGAAATCCTAAAATGGAAAGGAACATGCAAGGAATGCTTTAAAAACACCTCAAAGGCAACTTTAAAAACTTGAATGATCATCATACACCAAGATTATTTCTAAAAAAATTCAAAACATCATCTCCAATGTGAAGGAAATATTTTCAAAGCAATGAGATGACCGTGAATGTAAACTAGCCATTTTGCAAGCCTAAAAGAGGCTTTCTCACAAAATTAAACTCTCAAAAACAAGAAGAAGCATGGAAACATCTTTAAAATCATGTGGAGACACCTAAAACACCTAAATTGATTAATTCAAAATAATAAATTCTGAGACAAGCTCAAACAGTGACCCCCTCATGGTTGCACATGCATAAAAAGTTGTGTAGGATCAAACTAATGGTTCATAAAGGAGAATACACAAAATATTAAGTTATTTTTATGAAAATTAAGTGAACTTAAATTAATATCCACCCCAAAAATCACTCCTCCCAATTCCACCTATACGGCCCATGCCAAGTACATGAAGTTGCTCTTTCTTTACTTACCAAGTGAAAATAGAGGAAAACAAGTTGCAGATGAAATTTTTTGCATTATTATTGAATAACAAGAATTGAAATGGATTATGAGAGGTGAAGATTTACTCTTCCCACATTTTTAACTGATGGTGGACTTGAGAATTCTATATAAGTGCTTAAGAAACCCCTATGTTTGAGGTAAAACTACCATCCACTGAACATAACTACTTCTTGCCTAGAAAATAACTATTATTGACATGATCCACATTGAAAATCACTTGGGTGTCAAGTTTTCTTGCATAAAAATTTGTACAAGTCATTAAATGGGCTAAAAAAGACCAAAAGGCCCCTTTTTCCACATGAGACATAACCTATAGCCAATTTATGACTTGTAAACATATTAAGGACCAAATTAGGATATTTTCAACATAACTTGACCCTTTGACCACCTTTGACCAGGGTTAACCAACCTTTAACTCAAGTTGACTAGCCTAGTGCATAGGGGGTGGACTTTGTTGGTTGAATATTTTGTTGATCAGCGTACTGATAAACAAAATAGGTCTGATTAGCCAAAGTAGGAAGATTAGTCATCTAAATGTGTAGGTTTACCACATCAGAAGAGGACTGATCTCTCCTCTCATCAAGGGGAGGCTCCTTGTAGGTATGCTATATATATATATATTAATAGAAAATAATACTCAAGGGTAGGACAAACCATCCATCTCTCTTTCTTCAGAGATGATGTGTGCAAATCAAAGGAAAAACTCAAGGGAAATGACAGACAACACTCCTCTTCTTTTAAAACTACTATTCAACAAACCACAAGAATACTCTTGGTAGTAAATGCAAAATGTTACTAGGACGTAGTAACCAGCAAATTGACATACAACACAAAATCTCCACCTGAATTGCTCAAGAGTAAGATACGAAAGACAATGAGGGCACAAAGTCATCCCAAGATCCTTTACACAGAAATGAAAAGAAAACACACTAAAAGACAATTATGGGGGCACAAATTCTCTCCACAGTTGACTCTTCAGGACACCTTCCTGACTACTATCACTAATTCTGCTTGTTGAATTAAAAGAACAAAGAATATATCAAGGAAAAAGACATAAGAACAATTTTCTCAACAACAAAGATATTACAGCACAAAGTCTGAAAAATCACTTGCTTTCTTATTCTAATAAAAAAATATGATCAACAAAATGAGCTCAAAGTCTCAAAAGTGATTTTTAATTTAGGCAGAGTTTCATTTTGATTGTCAAAAAAGAGATCCTTTTACAATAAAAGAGAGTCCCTTATATAGCCACTTCAAGAAGGACTCAGAAATAGTAACACATCATGTTGCATTGAAAACTATTAGGAAGACAGGCTAGAAATTAGGGGCATCTACCCATTTGTGTTTCTCAATGTAGAGAAATAATTCACGCTATTGAAAGTTTGCAACTTTCAATGTCCACATGGCGATCTGATCCTTCCTTCATCGTTCCTCCTTTTCTGGTTAATTGAATCGGGTCCTGGATTCAATTTGATGTTTTGTCCTTTAGTCACTTTCTGCTAGCCTTGGCCTTAAAGCCTATGAATGCATTCAGGTCTATAGATTACAAGTATCAATGGCTATTTTATGAGCTTTAAAATTGGCGTTCACATGCCCGTCACTACGTTTTCAATGGCTAGTTCGTTGTCTTGAATTTGACGTCTTCGAGCGTGTCACCCCTTGGTCCTTCGACTTTTCTGTTTGGCATCTTCCCAAAGGGAAGATGACCCTTTGGCTTCAGGGAGTGTCTTTTAAGTTGGCAATCGAGAGTCCCTCGCAAGGGCACCTACCCTTCGAGGTCCTTCGGTGGCCTTTTCCTTAGCGGACTGTTTCTCAGGTTTTCTTGCAGACAATTCTCACAGGTATTTTCCCTGAGATTTCTCTGTGGTCAAATTCCCACAGACAAAAAGTCTACAAAAATTTCCTGCAGACAAAAAGTCTACGAAAATTGTTCCGTTTGCCTTGGTCATTGCTTCTTTGAAAATTTCTTTGGGCTTTTTGCCTGCAGCCTATTTCTTGAATTCTTTCAGACTTTTTATCCGAAGGAATTCCTTCGAACAAAAAGTCTGAAGGAATTACTTCTTTCCTTAGTCTTTTTTGAATTCCTTAAATAAAAATCTGAAAGAATTACCTTTGCAACCTTCTTTGAAAATGAACCTTCCAAAGGGTACTTTTGTCAAACAAGTGCCCTCTGCAAGGACACTTGTCCTTCGAGAGGTTCTTTAAACTTTTGCATTTGAATCACTTGGTTGAACCAAGCTGTTGAACCATTTGATTGAATCATTCCATTGAACCAAGTCGATGAACCACTCCATTGAACCACTTCATTGAACCAAGTCAATGAATCACTTGGTTGAACCAAACATTGAACCAAGGCAATGAACCACTTGGTTGAACCAAACATTGAACCAAGTTTTGATTCAAGCTTTAAACCAAAATGGTTCAAGCTGATGGTTCAATTGAATGAACCAAGCCTTTGAACCAAGCAGATGAACTGAGCATTTAACCACTTGATTGAACTTGCCTTTGAACCATTTGTTTGAATCAACTGTTGAACCATGTTTTGATTCAACGGTTCAAACGAAGCCTTGAACTGACTGACGAACCATTTGATTGAACCAAAGGATGAACCAAAGCATTGAAACAAAGTAGATGAACCACCTGAGTGAAACAAAGCATTAAACCGCTTGGTTGAACCAAACGTTAAACCATTCGTTTGAACCCACCTTTGAACCAAATGCATTGAACCTACTGATAATGTTTGTCGATGGAGATTTTTGTTTGAACCAAGGCACTGAACCAATCTTGAAAATGACCAAGTGTTAGAAATTGATCTTTTGATTGAACCTACCTACAGAAGCCTTTAAACCTATATAAATGAACCTACCTACAGAGTCTATAGAAACCAAGTCTGTAGTTTTCTCTAACCTTGAAAGAGTCCATAGAAATCAACCCATGAAGCCCATTGAACTTGGCCTATAGAGTCCGTAGATTCAAGCCTGCAGAGTCCGTAGATTCTAGCCTGTAAAGTCTGTAGATTCTTTAGAAGCTTGAAAAATGAGGAATTTGAATGCCCAAGATGAATTTTGAAAAGGGAAGAGACAATTTTGGTCTGTAGGACCAAAATAGTTTAAATATTATCCCAAAAATGAGTGACATTTTTAGGGACAACAGCTGGCTCCAGTTGGGGAACTTCTATCAATTGCAAAAAGAATTGAAGGAAGTAGAATCTAGAATATCTAGTGTCTTCATGTGTACTATTGGGCTACGGAGTCATGCTACCCAGAAATGAAAGGCATCAAAAAAGAAAATAAAAAAATAAAACAAAATTAAAAACTATACAAATATATAGATGCAATGATTTGATACTTCAAGAGTTGAAGTGTTTCAGATGTTGCCCATTATGGGGCAAAGAAAAGAGTGTGCCATCTTGATATTTCAATAGAAAGTTGTTTTCACCAATGTACTGATGAATTATAAATGGGCCTTTCCATAGGGAGTCAAACTTTCCATGCATTCTCTTTGGTTCTCTCCTTTTGTCCCACAGCAGGACTTGATCCCCAATCTGGAAATCACAATTTTTGGCCTTCTGGTCAAAGAGTTTCTTTACCAGACTTTGATGAGCAGCAATTTTGTCTACCACCATGGTTCTTTGTTCCTCTAGCTTAGTCAGGCACATGATTATTTTATCAAGAGAGCTTTCATATGTCTGATCTTCAATTGCCTTTGTCAATTTCAAGGCTGGCAATTCTAAGGTGATTGGTATCTCATCATTGATACCATTAAGAAGTTGAAAGGGAGACATACAAATTTCTCTCTTTGGTGTGATTATGTTTGCCCATAGAGCATCAACCAATGCTTTATGCCATGTTCTGTGATTGTCATCTACTAGCTTCTTGATGATAATTACTAAGTTCTTATTGTTGGATTCAGCTTCTCCATTCCCTTGTGGAAAATAATTAGAAGAGTAAGAGAGTATAATTCCATAATTGAAATAGAATTGTGTAATCTCCTGAGAGGTGAAATAATTTGCATTATCAGTAACAATTTTGATTGGAACTCCAAACCTAGAAATGATATTCTCTTTGAAGAAGTTGCATACAACTTCTGAAGTAGCATGCTTAGTTGGGATTGCTTCTACCCACTTGGTGAAATAGTCAGCTGTTGTAAGGACATAATCATGTCCAACACTTGAAGATGGGTTTATTTTCCCAATAAATCAAGTCCCCATTACTGGAAAGGTTCTTCTATGATCATTGGCTTGAGAGGCATAGCAGCTAACTTGGGTCTTCCAACAAATTGCTGATAAAGTTCAGATTTTCTCACCCACTTATGTGCATCTTGGAAAAGAGTTGGCCAATAATACCTGGCTCACAGAATCTTGTGAGCAGTCATAGGAGCAAAAAAAGGTCCTCCATAGGCCAGATTGTGGAAATATTTTAAAATTTGTCTTTGTTGCTCTTTGTCTACACAGCGAAGGAATACTCCATCTATGCTTCTCTTGTACAAGCCGTTGTCCCAAAGGACAAAATTGGCAGCTTTCAACTTGATAGTCCTTTTTTTATAAGACAAATGAGCATGACATTCACCATAAGTAAGGAAATGAGCAATACCTGAATACCACTCATTGGTAGTGGAAATAAAAAGGATTGTTGGAGTATCTTCCACTTTAGTTTCTTCACGTTGTGTGTCTTCTGACTTATTATCAACAATTAATTGGCATAGGCCTTTACCCCTGACTAGCTTTGTCGGCTTGATGTCTAGATCAAACACTTGGATCTTTGCAATTCAATTACCTCTTTTCGTGCCAAACTCTTGCTGAGTTAATATAGACTTGACTGTAGTGCCAGAAACTAAGGCAATAATATGTGAATTTAGAATATAAAAGTAGAAATGTTTGACTACTTTCACTAATGCATAAGCATGCCTCTCTACATTTGAATACTTCATCTCCTAGGTTTTGAGAGGGCAACTCATGAAAGAGATAGGATATTCCATACCTTCCTTATCTTGTTGAACAAAAATTGCTGAAAGAGTATGTTCAGATGCATAGTTGTATATGATGAAATCTTTGTTGTAATCTAGACAAATCAATGTAGGGGCGTGAGCAATAGCGGTCTTGATATCCTGAAATGTTGACTTGCCTTCTTTAGTCTAGTTGAAGATGGTCTTCCCTTTCATCAAGTTCACAATGTGTCTAGTCTTCTCAACAAATTTGGGGATGAACCTCTGTAAAAAATTCACCTTTCCAAAGAAAGAATGAACAACATTTTTACTTGTAGGCAAATTAAGCTCCTGAATAGACTTGACTCTGTTTGAGTCAATCTTTATGCCTTATTTTGACACAATGTGTCTTAAGATTTTCCCCTCTGTTACTCTAAAAATAAACTTCTTTGGATTCAAAGAAATACCATTCTGGTGATAGCACTCCAGCACTTGTTGTAAGTGATGTACATGATCAGATCAACACTTTGAAAAGATAGTCAAGTCATCAAGATATACCACTATGAATTTACTAATCTCATATTTGAAATCCAGATCCATTTCTCTCTAAAAAGTAACACCAACATTTATCAAGCCAAAAGGCATTCTTCTATATGCAAATCTACCCCAAGGTGTGGTGAATGCAGTCTTGTGTTGGTCTGCTTTACCAACTTCAACTTGATTATATCCTGAGAAGCCATCCAACATTGATAACATCTCTGAACCTATCACTATTTGAAGCACTTGATCCATGATTGGCAAAGGATAATTATCTTTTAAAGATGCTTGATTCAGATTCCTAAAATCTACACAAATACAAATTTCACCATTCTTCTTCCTTACAGGCACTATGTTGGCAATCCATGTAGAATGATGGATTGGAAAGATGATTTTAGCATTTAACATTTTTTGTATCTCAGACAGAATAGTACCTAATATTTTTGGATTGTATTGCCTGGATTTTTGCTTGTATGGCATTGAGTTATCCTTGAGAGGAATGTCATGGCAAATTTCATCTAGTCTGAGAGACTTTAAGTCTTCATAAGAATATGCTAAGACATCCATGTATTGACAGAGTAAAGAGGTGAACTTGAATCTTTCTTTAGGGGTGCAACACTTACCAATGTTAACCATCTTGAGATTTTCTTCAGTGGTCAGATTCACTTGATTGAATCCCTGAGAGAAACTTCAGTTTGTTTGCTGTTGTTTGATGAATCTATCATGCTTGTCAAACAACTTCTCAAGAGAAACCAAGCCTTTGGGAATTTTGTTTCCTTTTAGCTATAGGAATTCTTCATTAATATCTGAACTGGATTCAAAGGCTGATTCATACTTCTGAGGTTCACTGCCTTCAAAATGTAATTGTTCAAAATTGTCTTTTCATTCTAAGAAGGCAATGATTTGATGGTCATCATTGAATACTTGCCAATGATCAGCATTGTCAAGAACACTTGGTCTATAGACCAGCTTAATAGTATACCTATCTTTTTTAAAATCTGTATGAGAAACTAAGAGAGTTCTTGAAACAACAAGTGCATCAGCTCTGTCATTAGACTCTCTAGGTATAACAGAAATGTTGAAAGCATCAAAGCTTTCAATTTGGTCCCAAACCAGGTTACAGTAATGGAATAATTTTTCATTCTTGGTTTGGTAAATATTTCTCACTTGACAAACCACTAATTTAGTATCCCCTTTGGCATGAAGAAACTTGATGCCTTTTTCTTGAGTAGCCTTCATTCCAAGCAGTAAAGATTCATATTAAGCTGTATTGTTAGTGTTGCTAAATTGTAGTTTGTAAGATGAAGGAAACATATCTCTTTGAGGAGATATCAACACAATCCCAACTCTTAAACTAGTAGAGGAACAACTACCATCAAATTCCAAAGTCTATATCTCATCTGATACTAATTTTTCTTTAGACTTTCCTTCATCAGAGATGGAGGATCCTTCTTCATCTGTATTGCAACCTACTAGTTCTTCTGCTATTATAGTTGAACTAATTTCTAAATTGGCACTTTTAATAATTATATCAGGTGTTTCATGCACTTCATCTATAGATATAAAGTAGTTACCCATACCTGCGGATTCAAAAAGGATTTGAGCTTCAGGGGCTGATGTCTGGGTGACCACATATTTTACTTCCTTTTCAAGGAGCAACCTCTTCATTACGCCTTGAACAGGGATCCTTGCCTCAGATAGATCCATGCTTAGTTCTCCTCCTATGTCCTTGCATAAATTTCATCTGGGAAAAATGCCATAGAATGCTGGGACATCAACCACCAAGATAGTCATCTTGATTCTCTTGTCTGAAAAGGCTACAAATCTAAATTGGGCATCTTTGATTTGCCCCAGCAATGGTACTTGCTTGTTCTCCATGGAGAAACATCTCCCAAATTTCTTGGTCAGTGTGAGACCAAGAGACTCAGCTACTTTAGCAAGCATGACATTGTTAGATGCACCTGAGTCTATAATATAGTTACTCAGCTTGTGGTGATTAATTAACAACGAAATATAGAAAGGTTCTATTTTTCTAAGAATAGCTGGGGGAGTAATGACTAGATTATTTGGAATAGGCATGTTCTTTGGAGAATTAAGAATTACCTTTTTAGCTTTTTGTCCTACAGAGATGGTTTGGTTCTTAACATATTAGACCAACTTATTCAATTGATCAAGATTTGACTGTAAATATTCAAATTCAGACATTTGTATTTTTGTCTTTTTGACATGATCGATTATGTCAAATGGCTGAATTGAGTTAGGTATAGAGAAAGGTACTTAAAAATTTTGAGTTTTAGGAGGGATGGGAGGTGGGCTAGTTTATGAATTTGAAGTAGAAGGGGAAGTTGCAATTGATGTATTTATCTTTTGAGTGATCACCAGATCCTTTGACTGAAAAGGTAGAATGGTTCCATGCTTAGAAATAATGACTGTTGGTTGAGGTTACTCTTCTGTCTTCTCTTTATCAGCTTACTAGACTGATTAGTTTTTGGACCTGGTAAACACTGCATATGATCCATAAAAAGCTTCTCCTTTATTTTTGGGTTCATCCTGGTAGTTTAGGAAACCAATGTTGGAGTCGCTAGCTGATTCTTCTTGATTATCTTCAAGGAGATCAGTGTCATTTTCTTGATTCAATTCAGGCTAGAAAGAGAACTCAGATTCTGCTTCAAGATATCCCATTGCTAAATTGGTTGGAGGAGCTTCCAGGGCAAGTTTCCCTTGTGAGGGAGGGAAGTGATTTTGTTGCCCTTGATTCATGGCAGCATTACCCTAATATGACTGATTTGGGAATGTCCTTTTTTATGAAGGAGCAGAAGACATCCCTTGAGCCATTTGCTTTTTGAGAGCAAGCAACTTGTTTGCCAATTTTTGCACCATTAGATCTATGGTACTTGTAGATGAATATTCAAAAGATGATGAAACTCTATTTCTATTTGGATCTCTTCTTATTTTCCTTGATAAGATGAGATCAACTTCTACCTCAGTGGCTAAACGTTGTGCTGCAGCAAGATCTATTTAACCAGCACGTCTCAAGAGAAAACTTACTTTAGGTAACTGAGAATTAATGAAGAAACATTTGAGATTCTCAGCTGTAGGTTGAGCAATTACAGGAATTCTATTTCTCAATTTTTCAAATTTGGCTATAAAGTCTCTAATAGGCTCATAAGGCTCTTTCTTCATTTGTGTAAGTTGAACCAGAAGTGCATGTGCATCTTCTGCAGATTTGAATCTGGATTCAAACTTATCTTTGAGAGTATTCCAATCAGTCACTGATCAAGCCTGTAGATGATAAAACCAATATGTAGTAGTACCTTTTAGTGTCTCTACAAAAATTTTGATTGCTACATCTTCAAATTCTACTCTGATTACTTCATAAGCTATGCTAAAGGCTGCAATGTGTTCATCAGGATGAACTTTCCCATCACCATAGAATTTGGGGAAATTCTTCCTTGAACTGCATGGAAGCTCATGTAGAGGTGGACTAAGATTGAGAGGACTAAAAGCATTACCCCAGGGGCCTTGAACTGCCATTGTAGGATTATGAAAAGGAGGGATAAAAAATCTTAGAGGGGTAATTATTGGCAAAGATTTATTAACAATAGAAGTAGATACTTCGTCTGGCAATGGAGATTTGAATTTAGTGGGAGGAAAGCTCTTGGTTCATTGGAGATGAGATGGTGAAGGAAACAAATCAAATCACTTTGTTGTACCAACTCGAATACAGGGTCAATGATACCTTTAGCCCTTTGGCTTCGTGTATACCTTAAATCTGCCAGATTGTGAAACAAAAATGGAAAAGAATTGACCTTGCTTCAGTTAAAGCTTGAGGCTTTAAACTGCGCATTCTTTCTTGGTTAGTATGGAGGTGAATGGATAGATTATAAATGGATAATGGGTATATCCCCAGTGGAGTCACAAAAAACTATTGGTTGAATATTTTGTCGATCAGTGTACTGATAAACAAAATAGGTCTGATCAACCAAAGTAGGAAGATTAGTCATCCAAATGTGTAGGTTTACCACATCAGAAGGGAACTGATCTCTCCTCTCATCAAGGGGAGGTTCCCTATATATATATATATATATATATATATATATAGAAAATAATACTCAAGGGTAGGACAAACCATCCATCTCTCTTTCTTCAGAGATGATGTGTGCAAATCAAAGGAAAAACTCAAAGGAAATGACAGACCATTCCATTGAACCATTTGATTGAACCATTCCATTAAACCAAGTTGATGAACCACTCTGTTTAACCACTTCATTGAACCAAGTCAATGAACCACTTGGTTGAACCAAACATTGAACCAAGGCAATGAACCACTTGGTTGAACCAAACATTGAACCAAGTTTTGATTCAAGCTTTGAACCAAAATGGTTCAATCCAATGGTTTAATTGAATGAACCAAGCTTTTAAACCAAGCAGATGAACTAAGCATTGAACCACTTGATTGAACCTGCCTTTGAACCAACCGTTGAACCAAGTTTTGATTCAACAGTTTAAACGAAGCCTTGAACCGACTGACGAACCATTTGATTGAACCAAAGGATAAACCAAAGCGTTGAAACAAAGTGGATAAACCACCCGAGTGAAATAAAGCATTGAACCGCTTGGTTGAACCAAATGTTGAACCATTCATTTGAACCTGCCTTTGAACATAATGCATTGAACCTACTGCTGATGTTTGTTGATGGAGATTTTTGTTTAAACTAAGGCACTGAACCAATCGCAAAAATGACCAAGTGTTAAAAATTGATCTTTTGATTAAACCTGCCTATAGAAGCCTTTGAACCTATAGAAATGAACTTGCCTGCAAAGTCCATAGAAACCAAGTCTGTAGTTTTCTCTAACCTTGAAAGAGTCTATAGAAATAAACCTATGAAGCCCATTGAACTTGGCCTACAGAGTCCGTAGATTCAAGCCTGCAGAGTCTGTAGATTCTAGCCTGTAGAGTTCATAGATTCTTGAGAAGCTTGAAAAATGAGGAATTTGAATGCCCAAGATGAATTTTGAAAAGGGAAGAGACAATTTTGGTCTGTAGGACCAAAATAGTTCAAATGTTGTCCCAAAAATGAGTGATATTTTTGGGGGACAACAGACTTCAACAAGGACATGTGAGAGGATGAGTAAGATAATAGACTAACATAACACCCTATAAGACACATGAAAATGTTATTAAAATTTACAAATATTAGGGGTTGACCCAAATATTACTTCATGTCAAATTTGGTCAACATTTTTGGTGATTCCTAGGGGTGCACTAGCTATGCCTAAGACCAATTGCCTAATCTTTCCATTGGGCCATGGGATCTCTCTAATAATTATTAAACACTCAAGTGAATTTGAACAGCACACAAAACTAAATTAAAACACACACCATGAGACAAACTCAATGAAAACACACATGTGCTCAACTAGAGCACTTAGGGAACACAACCAAAGGAAAATACACACCTATGCTACTATTTACAACAACTACCTTACAAGGACTAATAACAGAACTTTAGATGTATCCCGTTCATAGGGATAGGAAACTCTTCTCCATTCATCTTGGATAGTTGAAAATAATTAATTTGCTTGCACTTGTTGATGATGTAAGGTCCACCCCATAAGGAATCAAATTTTGTATGCCTACCTTGTTTTGCTTTGTCTTCATCCCATTTTAGAACCAAGTCACCTTCTTTGAACACTCTTTCACTTGCTCTCTTGTCAAAAGACTTCTTCATGAGTACTTGATGGTGTTCCTTATTCTTATGTGCATTTCCCCTTCTTGTAGCTGCATTATTTCTATCAATCTGGTTTACATTGGAGTGTTTTCAAGTAGTTTCAATTGATGTGCAAGCTCTAAAGCAGGTAGTTCTTGAGATATGGACAATCTAGCTTCTTTTCCATAAACAAGTACAAAAGGAGAATTACCAATGGACCTCTTGGGAGTGATCTTTTCAGCCCATAAGGATATCTTAAACTTGGTGTGCCATACCCTTTGATTGTTTTCCAATGTTCTCTTGATAATCTTGATGAGATTCTTATTGGTATGATTAGCCAATCCATTACCTTGAGGGTAATATTTAGATGAGGTGCTCAATTAAACACCATTCCTATTTTACCAATCAAAAGTTTTAGCACTCATAAAATTAAGTACATTATCAAAAATAATGGTATAGGGAACTCCAAACCTTGTTATGATGCTCTCATAGAATTCCAAGATAGCATTTTCACTTGCCTCTTTCAATGTGACAAATTCTACCCATCTTTTGAAATAGTCAGTTATAGTCAATATCCATTTATGTCTAGCACTTGATGGAGGATTAATCATACTAATGAAATCAAGGCCCCATTACATGAAAGGATGGTCTACTTGGATAGGCTTCAATAGAAGGGCTGTAAGATTTTGTTTGCCTACAAAGAAGGCACATTGAGGACACATCTTAGCTCAATTGTAGAAATACTTAAAAAGGCTAGGCCAATAATAGCTAGACCTCATTATCTTTGTTGTTTTTGTTTTAGGGGAGAAATGACCTCCATCTACATCATCATGAAAATTTTCTAGCAACATACCAAACTGATCATTGTTAACACACCTCAAAGACATCATTCACATCTTTCCAAAAGATAATACCATCTACAAGACAATAAGGAATGGTTTGAAATCTAAAATACCTTCTTTGAGAAATTTTTAAGACATTGGGACACTTATCATTATGGATAAAGTCAATGATATCTTGTGTCTAACCTTGATTGGTATGTGACTAACTGGTTGAGGATGAGATTGATTGACCAAGACTTCTTCCCTTAGCCCTTGGAGATCTGAAGTTAGATGCTCACACATCCCCTTTCCTCTTATCATGTTTGTTACCTTGATATCAACATCATATTCTATTACCTTTATGATCCACCCAAGTCTTTTCTCATTGAGGTCTTTACTTAGGAGGAACTCTTTAGTGCTAGGATGAGATACCATGACATGTATCCTATTATTTGAAACCATGTGCCTAAATATTTTCAAACCTTTTATCATAGCTAGAGCTTGCTTCTCAACAAATGTGTACTTGACCTCATAACCATCCAATCCTTGACTAAAAAATGCAATGGGATGTTCAATTTCCTCATCATTATTTTGCATAAGCATAGCTGAGATTGTGTCAAAGTTAGCAAAAGTATAGAGTATGAAATCCTTGGTAAATTTTCAGTTCAAGAGAGTGGGAGATTGGGCAATTGCTTGTTTGATTGCCTCAAAATTATTCTTAGCTTCTTTTGTCTAATAAAAAGATTGGTTTTTCTTGAGCATGGCTGTGATAGGCTTCACTAGAATAGTAAATCTGAGAATAAATCTTCTTACAAAGTTGACTTTTCCTAAGAAATTTTGAAAACCTCTCTTGTGTAGAGGCAAAGACAAGCATAAGATAGCCTCAATCCTTTCAGGTTCAATAGACAAACCTTATTTTGAAATAATATGACCCAATCACTTACCTTCATGGACAACAAAGATGCCTTTTTTTGGATTAAGAGATACTCCATACTCTCTACACTTCTCAAACACTTGCCTTAAATGTTTCATATGATCATTAGCATCTTTTGAAAAAATGGTTATATCATCAAGGTACACAAGCAATATATCATTGATCAAACCCTTAAAATCCATGTCTATTACCCTTTGTAAAGTAGTTCCATCATTAGACAAACCAAAAGGCATCTTATATAGGTAAAGGTTCCCCATTTTATAGTAAAGGCTATCTTAAACTGATCATTTTCATTCACCAATATTTGCTTGTAACCTGAATAACCATCAAGAAGTGAAAAACATTGAGAACTTGAAACAAATTGCAGGATCTATTCCATGGAAGGTAATGGATAATTATCATTGAGAGACACCTTATTAAGGTCTCTAAAATCCACACAAAGTCTGATCTCTCCACTCTTATTTTAGATACATACAATATTACTACCCAAGTTGAGTTCTTGATAGGAAAGATAATCCTAGATTCAATCAATTTGGTAAGCTCTTTCTTCATGATTTCCTCTACCTTAGGATTGATAGGCCTTTGTTTTTGCCTAACTAATTTAGATCCAATTTCTAACTCAATGGTGTGATGAGCTAGACTAGGGTCAAACCCCTTCAAATCCTTATATTCCCAAGCAAATATATCATGTAACTCTTTATATAATTCAACAAAAGTTTGCCTTTCAGATGGAGAACATACCTTACCAATTCTCAAGAGTTTGTATTTGAAGATCATGAATTTTTCATGTTTTTATTCCCTTGTATACATGTTGATGCAGAAGATTGTACCCTTGGCAGGAGGCCGAGCTCCTGCCTTCTTCACGCAACAATGGAAACTCCCCTCTCACCTGTGGGACCGGCAAAGCTGGAGGGGAGAGTCTCTAGATGAGGGCTAGCTCCCTTTGATGTATCATTTAGGCCCTAGTTTCTCCTATTACTAATAAATAAAATGAAAAAAGGGGGGATGAAAAGAGAGAGAGAGATGCTGAAAACAAAGCCTAAGCCTAAAAAAAAAAGAAAATGTGATACACCAAAAAAATGTGATCCACTCAGGCCTGAACATACACTTTTCACCAAAAGAAGCACCTATACACTTCATCTGTCGTGAGAGAACCTTATGCATCAGTGGGTCAGGGGTCCATGGAGATACAAGGAGGGAATAACTACTAGAGGCATTCTGGGACACACTGCAACAGCCTATCCACTTCACCTACACTCCTCGAAGGACACTTCTGACAGACCTATAAAAGGAAAACTCAAAAATGCACTAGACGTGCTGAAATCATTTTGCAGAAGCATTAAGAAAATGACTTAATATAGAATCAAGGCATAGACACATACTAAAGATGCAAAACTCAGAATGGAGGCAAAAATGCTATGTTTCGATTCAAGTTAAATTCTAATAGCTCTGCCTTACAAGCCCGAGAGATTTTTGGGCAGAGTTTTGCCTTAAGGCTGAGAGCAGATCCCTTCTCAAAAGAGAAGTTTACATTATATAGAAAGAGGAAGAGAATTTGGTGCCTCTTGGGAAAGATTTTGGTGCTCATTTGCAAGTGGCCCATGTACACTGAACATATCGAGAAGAGGAAGATCACTATTACTGATGTCATTCTTCAGAAAAGGCCTACTGGAACCATGTTACACAATCACCCAAATTTGAATTTGGCATTCGAGCATTAATGAAACAACATGACCACCCCTCTTTCTTGCCAATAGACTATAGTTTGTCCCTCATCAATGCCAACTACAAAAAAATAGGTCGCGCCACTCATCTGCAATAACTCACCTTCCCTTTGCCACTTGGACGTTGTCTTTTCTATGTTTGTCTTCTTCCTACTCTTTTAGCCCTCGAGGGTGATATTTTGGTGGGTCACTGCTTTCCTTGGGCTTT
Source organism: Torreya grandis (assembly GCA_037957365.1). Taxonomy (NCBI): domain Eukaryota; kingdom Viridiplantae; phylum Streptophyta; class Pinopsida; order Cupressales; family Taxaceae; genus Torreya; species Torreya grandis. The sequence continues at coordinate 1,693,375 of JARHVA010000098.1, forward strand.
TTCCATGCTTGATGCTCAAACAGTTCAAAAACAAATGAATATTTCATAGCGTTAAAATTGACATTCACACTGCCGTCACCCAACGACTAGTTCACTTGCTTAAAATTGATGGCTTTCAGGACATCACCATCCTTGGCAAAATTCATTAGGTCCTTTTTTGTGGCTTTTTTGCTTCACAGGCTTTTGGACCCTCAGCTGCCCTCTGGTTGTAGGGCACACCTTTGAACCAGCCATTGAACCAACCCGTTGAACCAAAATTGGTTCAATGGTTCAATCGGTTCAACCACAAGGCGTTAAACTGAGCGATGAACTCTTGCATTGAACCAAAGGATATTGAGCCACTGAACTGAACCAAAGTCTTGAACCTAAGCCTTTGAACTTAGCATTGAACTTTTCTGAAGTGTTGAACCAAAGCCTTGAACCAGCGCATTGAACCAATCGATGAACTTTGCTGATGAACCTTGTGTTGAACTTGAACTAATTGAACCAAGAATTGAACTGAGGCATTGAACCAGTTCAATGGTTTAAAGATGCTAACTTTTCTTTTGATTTTATTTAGACTAGAGCCTGGACAAGCCTTGTAAAACCTAGAACTCTCTGAACTGATCCTTCATGTGCCAAAGACTATCCTACAGAATCTATAGAAAACAAAAATTGTAGAGTCTATAGATTTAGACCTGCAGAGTCCATAGAAATTCTACAGAGTCTGTAAAAATCACCAGCTTCATGCAAAATCAAAAAATGAAAATGGCCTAGCAAGCAGGGGACCAATTTTTGGCCTGTTGGGCAAAAAATGGTCAATAGATTGGTGACTCTCAGTGGAAGTATGCCTGCTATGCTTAAAGACTAGTTACCTTGCAGTCCATTGGGTATGGAGTCAGATGCAGCTTGAACAAAGTTAACAATAGCCCCAAAAAATCCAAGAATCAAACACGGAGCCTTTTACCCCACATGCAAAGGGAAACACACAAGGCTAAAAACACTACCTGTGCAACTGCACTTAGGGAAAGCAGGAAAAGAAATTGAAAGCAAACTATTATATGCATCTAACCAGGAAAATTTGCCTCCCTCCTAGATCAAAGGGAAAATTTCTTAAGTCCCCTTCCTAGCAAGAAGACTTATGGTGCCAAGCAAGTAGCTGAATGAAAAGGAAATTTGGTGACCTGCTCCTCTTGCCTGTCACCTGAGTTGGCTGGTATCCGAGTGAATTAGATTCGAACATGCCTCTAAAATACATGTATTCTTCTTGTCCTTGGAGGCTTGTTCAATGCTAGTCCTTCATATTGGTGCTCTTCACCAAGAAATCAGTGGCTACTGGCTTATCACCGTTAGCCCTTTGACATGTACATTCCCTTTACAATGCATCATGGTCTGACTTGTTTCCTTCTTCCTCGTTGAAGATCCTGTCAGACTCGTCCTCTACTTCCTTTTGGCCTTTTTGAAGAAGGGGGACTATGGTGATGTCTGAAATGGACTCATAAAATGATTGCTCATCCCATAGAACATCACCTCTTTGTTTGAAGCTTTCTTCTTCAAGGCTTTCCTCTAGGAAGACATACCTCTCCTTTTCCTCCTCAAAGATTAGGATCTCTAGATGTTCAAAGGTATCCTCCTAATCCTCCTCCAACTCTAGCTCCTCAGCATAGTCATACTCCTCATCGAAGCAACAAGGAAGTTCATCGAACAAGGGGGGAGAGAGCTCACCATGCTTTTATTCCTCTTCGTATTGCTAGAACATTTGCATATATGCATGCCCTAAGTCTTCTCCATTGCTGATGAGGTCTTCACAAGGAGCCTCCATGATGATTTTGCCTTCGTTGTCGCTCATGATAGCCTCTTGAAGAACTATAGATTGGATCTTTTGCTCCTCACCTACCTCTTGCAAAATAGGTTCCTCCTTGAGAAAGGATGGAGTGGACAAAACATGTGGAAGAGGAGGTAGTCTTTGAGCTAAAATCAAATGATTTTCCTCTTTCCACTTGGTCAACACTTCATCTATATCAGTTGTGGCCTGATAGCTCTCTTAGAAGTGTGTAGATGGGGTGTGTTTAGACATGGAATGTGCCATTGGGTCTGAACCATCCATCACACACTGGCTGAGGAATCTCTCTTTAAATTCCAACGCTGCAATTCTCCTAGCTAGATCTTCTTGGAAGAGCCTTTCTTGGAGATTATAGGAATCATGGGTAGGATTAGCTTTATCTTTTGTAAGGTTTTGAGCAAAACCTTTCTTCTCCTCTTTCTTGCCCCATGATTCCACTATTTCACCCCAGGTCAGGAGTGTACCATCAGGGTGAAAGATCTCAGAATTGGAATTTGCCCTTTTGGTTAAAGGGAAACTAGGGGGTTGCTTGGGGAGATGCCACAAAAAGGCTGAGCTTGATCATGGTAATATGAAGGACTACAAGGCCCATGATTTTGTGCAAAGGGATTATACATATAAAAGTGATTTCTTAATGGTACTAGAGCTACTTAACTAGCTGATTCAACTAAGATTCACCATTGGTGTTTGATGCAAAGCTTCCAAAGGCTAGTCAGTTGAATAACACACCAAAAATTCTTTAACTCTTTGGACACAACTTGTCCTAGTTGATCCCATTGGGCATGCCAAAAAATTGTTGATGCAAAAGATTGCACCCTTGGTAGGAGGTCGAGCTCCTGCCTTCTTCACACAACAATGGAAACTCCCCTCTCACTTGTGGGACCGGCGAAGCTAGAGGGGAGAGTCTCTAGATGAGGGCTAGCTCCCTCTGATGTGTCATTTAGGCCTTGGTTTCTCTTACTACTAACAAATAAAATGAAAAAAGGGGGGGGGGATGAAAAGAGAGAGAGAGAGAGAGAGAGAGAGAGAGAGAGAGAGAGAGAGAGAGAGAGAGAGAGAGAGAGAGAGAGAGAGAGAGAGAGAGAGAGATGCTGAAAATAAAGCCTAAGCCTAAAAAAAAGAAAAGGTGATACACCAGAAAAATGTGATCCACTCAAGCCCAAACATACACTTTTCACCAAAAGAAGCACCTATACACTTCATCCGTCATGAGAGAACCTTATACATTAGTGGGTCAGGGGTCCGTGGAGATACAAGGAGGGAATAACTACTAGAGGCATTCTGGGACACACTGCAGTAGCCTATTAGTTCACCTACACTCCTTTAAGGACACTTTTGACAGACCTATAAAAGGAAAACTCAAAAATGCACTAGACGTGCTGAAATCATTCTGTAGAAGCATTAATAAAATGACTTAATATAGAATCAAGGCATAAACACATACTAAAGATGCAAAACTCAGAATGGAGGTAAAAATGCTATGTTTTGATTCAAGGTAAATTTCTGGCAGCTCTGCCTTATAAGCCTGAGAGATTTTTGGTCAGAGTTTTGCCTTAAGGCTGAGAGCGAATCCCTTCTCAAAAGAGAAGTTTAAAATATATAGAAAGAGGAAGAGGATTTAGCACCTCTTGAGAAAGATTTTGGTGCTTATTTGCAAGTGGCCCATGTGCGCTGAACACATTGAGAAGAGGAAGATCACTGTTACTGATGTCATTCTTCAAAAAAGGCCTGTTGGAACCATGCTACACAATCACTCAAATTTGACTTTGGCATTCAAGCATTAATGAAACAATATGGCCACCCCTCTTTCCCACAAATAGACTATGGTTTGTCCCCTCATCAATGCCAACTACAAAAAAATAGGTCACACCGCTCATCTGCAATAACTCACCTTCCCTTTGCCACTTAGACGCTTTGTCTTTTTTGTGTTTGTCTTCTTCTTGCTCTTTCAGCCCTCAGGGGTGATCTTCTGGCAGGTCGATGTATTCCTTGGGCTTTTTCCATGCTTGACACTCAAATAATTCAAAAACAAATGAATATTTTACAGTGTTAAAATTGACGTTCACGCAGTCATCACCCAACGGCTAGTTCGCTTTCTTAAAATTGATGGCTTTCAGGACATCACCGTCCTCAACAAAAAATCATCAGGTCCTTTTCTACGGCTTTTCTGCTTCACAATATTTTGGACCCTCAGCTACCCTCCGACTGTAGGGCACACCTTTGAACCAGTCGTTGAACCAACCTATTGAACCAAAATTGGTTCAACGGTTCAATCGATTCAACGGTTCAACCACAAGGCGTTGAACTGAGCGATGAACTCTTGCATTGAACCAAAGGCCGTTGAACCGCTAAACTAAACCAAAGCATTAAACCTAAGCCTTTGAACTTAGCATTGAACTTTGTCGAAGTGTTGAACTGAAGCCTTGAACCGGCGCATTGAACCAACTGATGAACTTTGCTGATGAACCTTGTGTTGAACTTGAACCGATTGAACCAAGCATTGAACTAAGGCATTGAACCAGTTCAATGGTTCAAAGACACTAAATTTTCTTGTGATTTTTTTTAGACTAGAGCCTGAAGAAGCCTTGTAAAACTTGGAACTCTCTGAACTGATCCTTCCTGCACCAAAGACTATCCTATAGAATCTGTAGAAAACAAAACCTGCAAAGTCCATAGATTTAGACCTACAAAGTCTATAGAAATTTTGTAGAGTCTGTAGAAATTGCTAGATTCATGCAAAATCAAAAAATTAAAATGGCCTAGCACAGCAGGGGCAAATGGGGACTAATTTTTGGCCTATTTGGCAAAAAATGGTCAACACATGCTTACTCTTTCCTTCCTCTTTTCATCATCCTCATTGAAAACACTCTCTAGGGTGACCGGCCCTTTAGGTATATTGTTTGTCCTCAGCTAAATGACTTGCTCTCCATACTGATTGTGAAACCTTTTTTGATTATTTGAAGAGAATTCTAATTCATTTTTTAATAAATGTGCAATGTGTTTATAATTTTTAAACACTTTCTATGACACCTCATTATCTAAAATAGAAGGTCTCACAATGACCTTGATATGAGATTGATTCTTCTCTTTCCTTATATCAACAACTATATCAAAATGTGCTCCTGTGATAGCCAACCTATCAACATGGTTATTTGAATCTCTTGGTATATGTTGTATGTTGAAAGCATCAAAGCTTTCAAGTAGATCCCATACCCTATACTTGTAGGAATTAAGCAAAGGATTCTTGGTTGTAGCTTGGTTTCTCACTTGGTGTATGACCAATTCACTATCCCCATAGACCTTCAAATTCATGATTCCCTTTCTCTTTGCCCATTGGAGGCCATGAACCAAGCCTTTATATTATACCACATTTCAAGTACAAATAAAATGGAATCTATATGAAGATTAATATTTATTCTTTGAGGGATAAACCAACATGACACCAGCTCTTGCCCCTACCTTGCTTCTAGAGCCATCAAAAAACATTTCCCACATCTCTTCAAGTTCATGATCTTCATTAGTGAGTGAGGGTAGAATCCCAAATCAGTTTCTTCTATGGATTAATAGGGATCATGTTCATATGTTTTAGTACCATACTCATCAAGGAAAAGATAATAAATACCTTCAAGGGGGGAGGATGCTTCACCACCAATGGCAGCTTCTGCTTGCTCACTAATTGTACAATTCTGATTTGAATTTGTCTCCACATATGGTTCAATGTGGAACCTTGCCAAGGGCTATGTTATTATAGTTACTTTAGCTCCATATCTTACTTAAAAGGCTAGAAAAGACCAATTGGCTATAAGGTACCCTCCAATTTAAACTATGAAGTCTCTTGATAAGCAAATAACAAAGTGAGTTGGAAGGTCAACCACCACAATATCTTATAAAATGGGGAAACTTGGACAATCATGAAAGAAAACTTTCAAACCTTTAATCAACCCCACCATCTTGGCTAGAGTTCCATCAAGCTATAATACACCCTTACTATGAGCCTCATACTTCAGTCCCAACTTGTCAACAACCACCTTAGGCATAACCGTAGTACTAGATCCACTATCTACAATACAATTGTGAACCAATTTGTCTCCCACAACGAGTGTGAGATAGAAAGGAGGAGGCTTTTCAGATTTGGTGGATGGCTCTAAGACATGACTTGGTGTGTTGGTAAGGGCCACACCATGATACTTTGGAGCTTGAGGGGCTACATTGATATTGACAAGTTATTCTTGTAGGAGTTCCTTTTGACTAGGCATTTACAAGACTTCCCAAAGAGATATGTTAGTGTTGGTATTCTTCAAAGAGTCAATAATGTTTAGAGAGGAATTATTCACCTTTTCTTGCATTCTTAAAGGTAATGAGGGACCTCAACTTTTTGTATTGGAGGTTTGGTAGCCTTGCTCACATTATGACTTTGAGGAGTAGTGTGACTGGTAGGATCTATTACATTGGTACTTGTACTTTATGGCCTTAGAGAGGTACTAATTGGAGTCACTTGTCTTGTTGGATTATCTTCTAAATCCCTCTTTTTCACCCTTATGTTGGTTTCAACTTATGTATTTCAATTCAACACATAATTGTCTTCTACTTGGAAATTCATAAAACTAGTACTTTAGTTGCTACCTTCTCCTTGAACATCCCTTTGGACAAGAGTTTCTTATTCTGATGTAACATAAGGAGTAGCTCCTTCTTGAGCTGACAACTCTTGATTATCTTCTCCACCATTCTATATAAACTGACCTTAAAATCACCCCTAATGGTTCAAATGTTCCTCTTCTTGAACTAGATTGGCATGGACTAGAACAATAACCCTTGTGGAGGGAGTAGAAGTAGGATTATAGTCATTGGGTGGAATATTGAAACCTTGTTGACCTTCGCCTCTTCCTTGGTTATTGTATTAGGGTGGAGGTCTATAGCCTAGTTGAGGATAGTATTGAGGACTGGGTAGAGCACTTACATACATTTGTGCTTGTTTGAGCTAGGATTACAAAGACTAAATCATCTCATCCTTATTTATGGCATTATCCACCTTATTTGGAGTGGTTCTCAGTTTCACATTGGTATTGGAGATTTTTTCTATGCTTTCAACTAAATTATGAGACAACAAAGGCATGGAAAATCTTGGAGGTAATTTCCCAGCTTATATCAAACTATTCTTAGCTTCAATGGTTATCTCATATTCCTCAGGTAAAGTAAATCCCCCAATTAATTGCAACATTAATACTAAATTAGTGCCAATAGCCTTGAGATAGGTGGGGAATACAAATCTTGGAGGAGGCCTTATAATAGGTGGTCGCCTATGCCATGTCCAGTGAAACCTTTCATTGAAATCTTCCATGGAATAATGAAGACCTCTCTTTATCACATTCAACTGGTGAATTAGTGAATTATGGTCCTAAGATAAATATAATTAATTTGGGAAATTTATTTCATCCAGTTAATAACTAAAGAGGAGTCACCAAAAATTTGAACGTAATTTACCCTCTTATATCTAACACATGTGAGAAATAACCTCTATGCCATGAACTAAGCATACTTATTTAAACCAACCCCAAATCCAACTTAAATATTATATGAGGGGAATTCAATGGGAATATATGCCTATAATACTACTAACTTCTCAGGGACCTTGTCTAGCTCCATCAAAAAGGCCCTAGGATTTTGAATTGTCAATTGAAAGTTCCTCCAAAACACAAGGAACACTATTTTTGATAGGTCTTCTAATAAACGAGATAATAGACCAGATGTGTGAAAGAACTTGAAAAGTAGGAATGAACTTATCTTCAAATATTTGTGACTTATTAACAAGCCAAATTCCCTATATGATGAGGTAGGGCAATGCCTTAAGTTCTTTCATTTCATTTTTTATATATCACTGCCTTAAACACTCTTCCATAGTCTCTTGTTTCCAAACATTTATAATACCTATGATATGTTCTAACTCCTTCAAAATTTGTTGTGCATAAGGACATTTAATCAACAAGTGAGAAATGTTTTCATCCTCCATTTTCCATAACATACAAATCCCAAGACCCTGTTTATTACACCTCTAAAGGACTTCCCAAGTCAAAGCCTTATTCATAAGTGTTAACTGGAGGAAGATTATAGATTTTTTGGGTGTCTTGAGCTTCCATATTTGAATCCACCACCAAGATGGCTCTTGGGTCCTAGCTTAAAATATTATTTTATACCCAAGATGTGCTATACACTCCCTTTTAGTCTTATTCTTTTCCCATGAAAATAGAATCTACTTCATCCTTTAGCCTCATACGGCTCATTTTAAAACTATCAATATAATTAGTCCATAGAGTTGCATTTTCACCTTATAATCCATTACATTAAGTAGGTCTACTCCCTTATTTCCAAATGTCACTAGTATGAGGGTCACCCATATGATTGAGAGTAAATATGTCTCTTGCTTGCAAAAATTCAAACAATTTTAATTATAGTTTTATCCTCTCTCTACATCCCAAGATAGATTTGATGTCAACTTTAATTCAGTCACTCATAGCTATTTTCAAATCCAAATGCTTTCTAATCATTGAAAAATCCATAACTAATGTCTTCTATTATATTGAAATATTTTTTATGATTTTTCTCATACTTCTAATCTAGTCTAAAATAGACCGAATCCTGAAATATTTCTTCTCAATTATATTCCTCCATAGACCTTTAGTACTAAAAATGCAACAAAGACTTTTTTCTTCTAATGAGATGCCAAATAAATGAATTTTATTCAAACCCCACCCTCCCTCTTCCTTTGGTTTAGTAATTATCTTCACTTGACCAAGGGTATTCTCTTATTTTATTTCTTTCTAGACCAAAGAAATTTAACACAAGTTTTCTTGATCTTTTCAAGAACACCATTAGGAAGATAAGCCATAGAGTGCCAAAACACTATAATAGCCTCTAAGACTGACTTTACCAAGGTCAACCTCCCTTCTATAGAACCATATATTACACCAATTATTTATCCTTACTTCCATATTTTAAAGCATCCAATCCCAATCCTTTTTCCCATATCCATTTACATTTAAGAGAAATCCTTCGTAATTAAAACCATCTTGGAAGTTTCAAAGCTTGAAAATTAAAAACGTTGTTATCATATTTATAGATTCTTGGTCTAGACCATGAAAGCTAATAATATATTTCTAAACATTTAGTTTCATTCTAGTGGTTGTAGCATAAGTATCCAAAATTCCCTATAATTTCCTAGCTTCCTTATCATTTCCACTTGAGAAAAACAAGAGATTGTCAACAAATAATAAATGTGTTAATGAGACAATCCCACTAATTCTGACACCTAAGATAAACCCTCTTCTTTTTGCATCCATAATAACTCTATTGAGTCCTTCAACAACTAATATGTAAAGTAAAGGGGATAAAGGACATCCCTACCTTAGGCCCATATATGGCCTAAAGAATCTGGAAGTAGAGCCATTAATAAGGATAGTGAAAGAAGTAGAATTAATATATCCAATAATCCATGTGACTATAGAAATACTAATACCCACATACAAAAGCATCAAACTTAGATATAACTAGCTAAATCTATTTTAAGCTTTAGGGAAATCCACTTTCAACACCATAACAAGTAGATTTTTTAATTTAGTTGTATGAAACCCTTATTGAGTTTAATTATTACCTCAAAAATCTACCTTTAAGCGAAAACCCAAATTTTTCTTGAGAGATAACTTTAGGAAAAAAATTCTTATCTCTTACTATAAGGGTTTTGGTATTGATTTTATAGACACGGTTGCATAAGGATATAGGCCTAAACTCATCAAAAAATTTAGGCTTATATTTATTTGGGATCAAATATATAAAATTAGAGTTAAAGGATCTTAATTCCTTAGCAAAAACCCTAACTTCTTCAATAACTCTAAGTAGATCCTCTCCACTAAATCAGATAACCCAATAAAGAAATCTACAAGCCAACCATTTGACCCATACTTTTTTCCTTATTGAAAGAAGTTAAAATAGATTTTAACTCTTCCTTTGTAGTATCCTCTATAATCATTTAATCATCTTCTTCTGAAATATAACTAGGGAAAATGAGGTTAGTTAATAACTTTATGTTATATTTACCTTGTCTGGTTCTTTATAGATAGAATGAAAGGAAGAGAACCCTAAATCAGCTAGCTCAGATATCTTTTTAATTGAATTTGCATTAGTGTCTTTCATTTCCCATATATTATTAACCATTTTAATATGGTTATAAAAAATATGAAAAAAATTGGTGTTCTCATCCCCTACTATATCCATACAATCCTACTTTCCATCCTTCACTCAACCTCTCTCTAATCTAGTATCCTTATCTTCCCTAATCCCAAATATCATAGTTTTTATTTCAATAATTCACTAAAATACCCTTCCTAATTCTTCTCATGCATTTCACCTCTCTCTCTCTCTCAACTTTTTTGAATTCCTTATCCTTTTAATTTTTTTGTTTAAAACCCATGAAACCACTATTATTTTAACATTTTTTAGAGAAGTTGCAAATTGACAACTTGTTGTCTCCCTGTATTCCACATCATAATGAACCCATTATTTCTTAACCATCTCTTGAAGTTCCTCCTCCTCCAGCCATTTATGATTAAACTTGAAGGGACTGGCTAGCTTATTACCCTTTTTTCAATCTTGATAACTAAAGGAAGGTAATCTAAACTCCCCCAAGTTTCCACCTAGGATTTGATCCTCTCGAAGTCATTTAACATACTCTTTGAAATATAAAACCTATCTAATCTCTTATAAACCCTATATTCTCTAGTATTATTATTCCTTCAAGTTGGCGTAATCTTTATGGGCTCTACATCAACCAACCCTCCTCATCTATTTTGTGACTAAATAACTTAGCCATTCTATCCATCTTTGTTGACTACACCCACGCATCTACTTTAATAAATGTAAATTTTATATCACCACCAAGAATAATCCTCTACTCATTGAAGCACCCCTAAGAGAGGAAACCTTCCTATAAAACTTGATTGTCTTCATATAGACCAAACAATTAATAACAAATATCTTATGTCTAAATTCTTTGAATAAAAACTATATCCATATACTTGAATTGAGAATAGTATAATGACATAAATGAATTATTTTCTTCCATCCAATAAGGATTCCCATTGAGTTTCCAATGGAATCTAAAGAAAAAAAATCCCAATCTCTAAAAATATTACTCAAACTCTCAATAATCATTTTACCCACACCCATTGTTTCCTAAACTAGAAAAACATCAGGTTTATAACCTCCACCAACCTTGTCAAAGAAAATATTTTAGAGGGATTGTTGAAACATCTTATCTTTAAAGATAAATTATCATTTAGAAATTATGGGAGGGTTTTGTCTTTCTCTAAGGACCCTTTTAATGAAATTATGTTTACCCTATCGAATATCTTTCAGATATTTTCTTGGGCATGATATAATAGATATTTTATACCAACTCTAGATGGAGATAGCTCCTTTATACGATTGAGACCCAATCCTCTTTTTATCCCTTTTTCCCATAACTCTTTTACTCCCTTTCTTGATATCAAAGAATATATTTACCCCTATTTCTACCAACTGTGGATGGATCTAGTTCCTTTATAGGATTGATACCTAATCCTCCTTATATCCCTTTTCCCATAACTCTTTTGCTCCTTTTCTTGATCTCAACGAATATATATTTTTACCCCTAGCTTCATATTTTACCCCTAGGATCAAAAAAATATCTAGAGAAGCTTTAAAATTTGGGAAGTGGGCTTAAACTTTCTTTCCCAACATTATAATTGTGGGAAACTTGGACTATGTTTGTATCCCTAAGCCTTTCAGATCCCCTGAATCCCTACATAGATTTTTTTGTAGTCTCTACCAAGGATGGCCAAACTTATTTATTAACTATATCTAAAGTAACCTTGGTCTATTCTAATGCATTTTCATAAATATGTTTAAAATACTTATAAAAAATATAAGTTTTTATAACTTCCATTTCGACTAGCTTCATTGGGTCTTGGGCTCCTTCCATAATAGGCTAATCTCCCTTATTAGAAGTATTATTTGAAACCTTGTCTTTCTCTAAAATATTATCCAGCACATCAGGTGCTCAATCCTTCTCAAATTTGTTCCCTATTTATATCGAGTAATGGATTGAAACCTCTTTCTAAGGAAAAGGTTCCTTGGATCCTTCTTGACTTTTTGGAATCTCTAGAACAACCTTTGAGTTAGGATGTTTTTTCCTCTAGACTTTCCTTTTGAAACAATGAGAACAATCTTCAGCTATTTGACCATAAATATGATAGTGGGCATATATAAATAGAATTTTATTTTAGTATAGGATTTGTGAATGTATAACATCTCCCACCACAATGTCCATGTGTTCCAAAAGACTTTCACTTAAATCCTTATCGACCAAAATACTAGCCACCATTTCATAAGCATTTAACATGAAGGCTAAATCAATGTCAAGTGTTTTCCCTAGATGATCACTAATTTATTTGAACACTTTCTAAAACCATGTCTCCAATGGTAACCCAAAAACTTTGACCTAGATAGAATCACCCTTAGCAACCTCATTATGAGGGTCAAAACACATAGACTAGATTTTAACACCATATGATAGGACCGAAACTCCCCAAAGCTCTGACACAACTTGTCAGATTTAAGAGCACACATGATTACCAATGTATAAGCAACTAAACATGCGGAATAACCAGAAGAACAAATAACTATCAATGAGAAAGCACACAGAATATGAGAGGCAACACACAATTGTATTCAACTCATTACAAAGGAATTTACAACAAAGAGGTGGCACTCTTTCTTCCACTTTGTGGGCTTACAGTAAACTTCCCTCCAGAGTAATCTTCTCTCATAGGTCATAACACACAGCTAACACAAGTTGTTGTTCACCTCATTGCACATCTGTACAATCGAGTACACAACCGTACTCCAAGTAGATCTCTCCATGATCTTGCTGATGTATTGCTGTCACCTTGGATCTAGCTACCCCGCTGATCTCCTTTCTGACCCTCGCATCCACACATCCCTGCATATCAAACCTGATCTTACTTATCCATACATGGGGAATCCTACTTGATTCCACCATGGGAAGAACTCTCCAAGCTTCACATAGCTCTTCTCCAAATTCTCCACTTAACAATACAGCCCATGAGTCTATTATATAGATCTCATGCATACACTGATTAGACTTACGGCTCAAGACTTCGAACAAGCCTTTAACATGCAAACTCTGCATTCACTTAACTAACTGTTCATCAACAGTAGTTTAGACCGCTACAGGTGATCGACGTCGGTCCCTGCCCTCCTGGAGGTGACCGATGCCGGCCGATCTCCTGCCGATGCCGGTTTCCCTTCTGTGTCCCCTGACCGACGTCAGTGTGGCCTGCCGACACCGGTGACTGCAAATGCCAAAAACCCTCCTATTTGCCTTAAGGTGTAGCTTTTAGCTCCACACCCTAACAATCTCCCACTTGGAGATAAACAGCTGCACTGTACCTATACCTGTACTTCATCTAATCTATTTCCTAGTTTGTATCCCTCTTCAAGATCAATCCTGAAGACAACCCACCACACATCCCATGGTGTATCACCTATGCCTGATTTCTTCATTCTCATCGTACCATCTTCTGCCTTGCTATACTCCTACTCAAACAGCAACCCCTGTGAGTAACCTATAATCAACAAACACTTAATAGATCTGTGACATCTGTTAGTCAAACTCACTCTGAGAACGTCCAACCTCGCTCTGATACCAATTGATAGGATCGAAACTCCCCAAAGCTCTGACACAACTTGTCAGATTTAAGAGCACACATGATTACCAATGTATAAGAAACTAAACATGCGAAATAACCAGAAGAACAAATAACTATCAATGAGAAAGCACACAGAATATGAGAGGCAACACACAATTGTATTCAACTCATTATAAAGGAATTTACAACAAAGAGGTGGCACTCTTTCTTCCACTTCGTGGGCTTACATTAAACTTCCCTCCAAAGTAATCTTCTCTCATAGGTCACAACACACAGCTAACACAAGCTGTTGTTCACCTCATTGCACATCTGTATAATCAAGTACACAACCGTACTCCAAGTAGATCTCTCCATGATCCTGCTGATGTATTATTGTCACCTTGGATCTAGCTACCCCACTGATCTCCTTTCTGACCCTCGCATCCACACATCCCTGCATATCAAACCTGATCTTACTTATCCATACATGGGGAATCCTACTTGATTCCACCATGGGAAGAACTCTCCAAGCTTCACATAGCTCTTCTCTAAATTCTCCACTTAACAATACAGCCCATGAGTCTATTATATAGATCTCATGCATACACTGATTAGACTTGCGGCTCAAGACTTCGAACAAGCCTTTAACATGCAAACTCCGCATTCACTTAACTAACTGTTCATCAACAGCAGTTCAGACCGCTACAGGTGACCGACGTCGGTCCCTGCTCTCCTAGAGGTGACCGACGCAGGCCGATCTCCTACCGATGCCAGTTTCCCTTCTGCGTCCCCTGATCGACGTCGGTGCGGCCTGCCGACACCGGCGACTGCAAATGCCAGAAACCCTCCTGTTTGCCTTAAGATGTAGGTTTTAGCTCCACACCCTAACACCATAAAAGAAGTAGTCAAATACCATCTACCCTCTAATAGTTTATTCAAATCCTCATTTGTCTAAATATATATATAAAAAAAAGAGCCTTTGGTAAGTAGATTAAATACAAGCTTGTACATTAGGACTGGAACCCAAGCCCTCTAAATCCAATCATCAAAGGAATAATCAAAAATAAATTGACCAAATAATTTTCCAAGAAGTATTTACTAGAATACTCTAGATCTTGTTCCACTTGTAAGTTATCCTCAAGCACCATTATTACCCTATATCCTCTCTACTTAATCACCTTCTTATCCTTCTTAATATTTTAGAGCGTAGAAGTATCATGTCCCAACCTTTCCACCTTAACCCCAATTAGAGTTTCAAAACCTAGTCCTTGATTAATAAACCCTGAACCCCACAATCTTGTCTAAATAACTAGAGTGAAAATTGAATAAATTGAGGATGAAGATAGGTTTTTATTTCTAGAACCATCCAAGGTTTCCTTCTCTTAACCTTCCTCATTTGAATTCTAACCTACAGCTCCAACTATAATAATTGAAAAAAGGTATCCATTTTCAAATTCCTTAGCTAGCCCCCCATGTGTTCTCATTGATAATCACCCTCAAGGTGGGCACATATCCCTACCAATGCTTTTAGGAAATCTTCCATATTATGCATAGAATAACAGGTCTTCCACACTATGGTCTTTTTATATATTTGTGTCTAAATTTCCCTCAATAGAGAAGACCCACTCATGGGAAAGTTCCTTGTCCCTATTGAAAGTGTTGGATACTATGGTATTCAGATACAAAAAATTTGAATGCCTTCATATGATATTTATAATAGTCCAGTAACTTTCCCTTGGGATCCATAAAAAACACCCTCTCTCCAACACCAATCAATCCCTTATCACTTTGACATAAATTTTACATAATGAGGCATACATATAAATAATGGAGGCATGAGATCCCTATCCATTTATAATAACAAAAAAATAAATAATCACTCCAAGATTCTACAGCCTATGGCCATTGTTTTAATCAACCATAGACCCACCCACTCAAAAGGAACAACAATCAACATCAGTTTTTCTTCTTGTGTCGATTAGTCATGCCCTTGTCTTTCTCTCTACCTAGGGTTTAAAATAATAAAATGTAGTTGGTCATAAGAATATTTATTTTAAAATAATATAGTCCCTCATATCTATGGTTTCAAAAGGAGAGACTTATCATAAATGCCCACAACAATATGATTTCATACCAACAATGAAAGTGCCAACACAATTTTTGGATCTCATTAAAAATTTATGTGTCCATCTACTATTAGCCACAAAAATAACAAAATTACCTTACAATATTTAAATTCAAACATGAGTGGCATAATACCTACAATCCTTATGTAGTAAAAAATAGATGCATGTCCACTAAATATAATAGAGGAGCTATTTAACTACATCAAAAATATCTGTAAAGAGTTGAACCAAAACAAGTGTTGTCTTGTTCTAGTAGTGTGGATATATACAACCCATGCTAAGACATTTCTTAGGACCCTTTGCTTACCCATTTCAGAGGAATACCCTATTTTTAAAACAACTCCCACAAGTGCATAGATAATTTCCAAAGTGTCATGTTTAACCATATAATACACATTCCTCAGCCTATGACACCTACAACCCAATGTTGTATCATAGGAGCTTGTCTTAATGTATGAAAAAAATATTAGTTTAATTTAAAATCATCCTCACATTCAATATATGGTGAAGATTAAATTAATATGTGATGTGCAAAATTGAACCTATCTAGATGATGTGGTAAAAAAGGATTTAATTAACAATAAATAAGTCACACAAAGAGTTTATGGGGCATAAAAAATCCACAAGCAAAGTGTACCTATAAATATAATTGTAGATACCACAAATTCCCCACCCCATGGTCTAGTAGCATACTTGGCCAAATTTTTGAAACCCTTGGTAGGAAACACTTCTTCCTTCATCATACATTGAACTGAATTTTTAGACTTTGTAAAGACAAAAAGATAGAAGATGATGAGTTGTTGATTAGTCTTGATGTGGTGTCTCTTTTCACCAAAGTCCTGATCAATGACGAAATAGAGGTGATCAGAGCTTGCATAGATGATGAGACAATAAGGTTAGTTATTTTTTATTAGAGGTCCACATTATTCAGATTTAAAGGTGTCATTTTCAAGAAAATAGAAGGGATGTGTTTACCCTATTTTTAGATTAGTGTTAACCACAAGAAGATAAAATTATAGAATTAATTCAAATTGTAATATATGACATTTAAGCATAAATATGGATGTAACTGCTTAAGATTGATATGATAATGTAATTTAATATTTATGTAAATTAATAAGGATATCAAGATATTTTAATGTATTATTTGATTGGATGACTATGAATGTGTTCTAACATTGGTAATAGACTGGAAGCATGCTCATGATTCATCCGGATATAGAACTATATATTTATGCATAAAAGGACACTAACATTAAGCTTATGCTAGATTTTTCAAACATAGGTAACTTGAGGTTGGCATTACTATCCTAAAATATTTTGCTTTTATGTGATCATATAGTGTAGTTAATTTGCCTCATATGTCTCTATATGTGTGATATTTGACCCTTGATTGTATGTGCAACTCAATAAATCAACTTCCTTCTCCTTGAAACCCTATGTATACTTGTGAAGGATGAAGACCTATAAAGAGTGAGGAAGTATAATTGGGTTGAGCTAACCCCAATCACCCCTAATGATGATTGACCATTGCATACATATATAATAATTTGAATAGGGGAGGTCAAGCCACACATAGTTCTTCCCCTTAGTATGATTGTGTAATTATTATTTTTCACTATATGGATGCAATTAGTAATTTGGATTTGATCTTAAGAATGTTGGTACTTTACCTAGTTTGGTATGCTTCAAACTTGATTAATGACTTATTTGAATTTTAGGAAGAATAGGGAAGATTTGCTTAATTTGTAGTAGTGCATTTGATAGATAATTAAGAATTATAGATGGTGATAAACTTGACCTTAACTTATATCTATATGCACTCAATTGGGTAATATTTCATTCCACTAACACGTTAAGTGAATTGCCCAATGTAATGAAATGATTTGATTTTAAAAATTAGTCTTTGTTAAGTGAAGGGCAATGTGTATGCTAAAATCTAGAGCTATGAAAGAAAAAATAAATGAAAATAAGTTGGTTCCTACTCTAAATCAAAACATAAACTTCAGATTGAGCAAATAAAAGAGAAATAATTTACCTTCACCTACCAAGCGATGAATATCCTTTGTTGAGAGGATTTTTTCATGAAATATATAGATTATGGTTTCTCAAGGATTTGTGTAAGAATTTATGCAACATACACCTATGAATAGTGATGGCTAAGATGATAAAAAGATTCAAGAGATTTGAGATTTTTCAAAAGATTATCCAAAGATATTAATAGATAAGAGTTGTGAAAATGAAGGATGAAGGGAGTTCATATAGATTTTTGGAAGGAGGAATGGATGGTTGGGATTAATCTAGGTTTTTTTGGATAATTTGATTTTTGATGGATGAGATTTGATTTTCATTTATTGAAGAAGTTGAGGGAATTGATTGATTAATGAATTGGTTGAGGGAGTTGAGAGAATTGGTTGGTTGGTTTAATAAGTTGTTTGAATGGTTTAATGAGTTGGTTGAGGGATTTGAGGAAGTTCAATAATTTATTTATTTATTTATTTTTATTAATTTTGTGTGTATGAAATTATTTAGGATTTAATTAACTAATTAATAGTGATTAAATTAGTTAATTATTTATGGGGTGATGTGAAATATCCCTTTTCATGATATTTAGGAAAGTCACCCTTTTTACCATAATTCCAACTAGCTAAAATCCAAATAATTTAATCACCAATGCACAACATAGGATATTGCTATAATAACCCTTTCATTAAACCAATTTCACTATAAATTTCTAATTTTCTAATTCCAATAATTGAACTACAAATGATATTACTAGAGATAATATCCATAAACAATAGCTCCTATATAAATTTATTCAAATGCTGATATATATATATATATATAGCTATAGCAAGACTTACATAGAATGAAACACCACATACAAGTCTTCAATACATGATTACATACATTGTAACCACAAACTAATCTCTCCAACTATATTGGAGATCCTGCAGCAACACACTTGCACACTACAACTCTGAATCTTCTTGAACCACAGTTATAATTCCCAAATGCAATTACCTCACTTAGACAAGAGTATTTTCATCCTTAAATCCTATAAAGAAACTAAGAGGGTTTTTGTCGTCATAATCTCTGAATAGCTAAGGGTTTCTATCCTTGGTTAGAAAATATTGAACACAATTTCAAATTTAACAAATGGGGGGGGAGGGTTCAAAATATAATCCAAGAATACATTTACAAGGAAGAGAGCTCTTACTTATATATTTTAAAAAGAGGAAAGAATGAGAGAGAATTATGAGGTGAGAGGGAATATGGTGCCACATTTTTATGTGGGCATAATAATTGCATGTGAAGATTTGTCTTATTGTGCAAGTTAGTCAAAAAGGAGAGCATCAAGGGAGACAAGATTAGTCACCCCATGTGACTCCAAATTTAGAACCCCAACTTCTCACATGTGATCAATAATGTGATGTTTGTCCTCATATGCAAGTGGTCAAATGTGGTTCACATAATTATCCCCTCTTGTCTTGGTCTCCCACTTTTCATGTGACCCCAAAAATGGTACTTCACTCCACATGTGAGCCAAATCTATAATAGTAAATTCTTGTCCTCTTCCCTATGTGAACCTAAGACTCCCAAATAAGATTTAATCATATTTTTGACTTCCTTTCATGCCAAAACAAGATTCCACCTAAGGGTGGCACCCCAATTATTCACCCTTGTCTTCATCACCCAAAAGGAAGACATGTGACTCACCAAAGAAAAAATAACCTATCTATTAGTGGATGTTACACCCCACTCTTTTTTAATCAGCTTTTGTCCATGCAAGATTCCCTATGGGTCATGCCACATCACTCTAATTCCATTTCATCGCTATGCCACATCACCATGAATAAAACTTGTGAATAGTAATTTATGAATAGTTTTATCACTCCTGAACCAAGGCAGTGTATGACCTCTTGAAGATCCCATAAGCACAATGCCACTAACTGATTTCCATTCTAGAAATGCTAGCACTCTTCAAGAAAGTTGGAGCTTCTAAAAATGTTGGAAGGCTATAAAAAAGGAACATTACATGATGTTAGTAAGATTAGATAGGATTATTTGATTAATGTGGTAATGTTAGATGGGGGTTATGTTGTAATTATGGTGATGTTAGTGTGGGTGAATTGATGATGGATTAGATGATGAAAAAATTAAGGTGGTAAAATTAGGGTGTCTAAATTTGCCCCTCTTTGAAATGGAAATACAACTAGATGAAATAACAATTTTTTAAAGAATATAAAAAAGGGCATAAGAGGATGCCCCTAATGGCATGATGGTTAGGGATATGCCCCTTTGAGAGGGCATGCATGGATGAGAGACATAGATGGGCTCTCAAAATGAGAATAAGGATTGAAATAGATGAATTAGGGATAAAATAGAAGGTTTGTATCATGATAAAGCTGAAATGATTGATAATTTTGATTTTATGTAAGAAATGATACATGTGAGGGTGTTGGATTGGTAATGAAATATCGTGATAAAATTGTAATGATTGATAGATTTGATTTTCCCAAAGCAATGATGTATGTGAGGGGATTAATCTGGGAATGATATATCCTAATAAAGTTATAATAATTGATAGCTTTGATTTTCCCTAAATAAAAATGTATGAAAGTGTGTTAGATTGGGAATGATATATCTTGATAAGGTTGCAATGATTGATTGCTGGAAGAAGGGATGAATAAATAGGGGTTTTGTCTCATGTGATGACTATTTATAATGATGTTTATGGATGTTATTTGTTATTATAGATGTATGTTTTTATATGATGTGATGGATGGATTTACACTCTTGTTGTAGTTTTTATGATGCACACTTGTTTAGTGAGAATGAATGTTAATTATGGATAATTAGTTAGTGTAGACACATAAATTTCATTTAGTGTTGAAATGTACTTTTAGAACTAATTATTCTTCCCAAAATTTAAATTAGAATTAACATCATTTCCCTCCGAATTCAAATAATTGAATAATTCAAAGTCAATCAATTATGCACACCTTTTATCCAAATTTATTTAATAAATATGGATTTTCCACCTCACCTAGACATCTTCCACCTTTATCTCCCTCACATGTTGACTCATCCAACCAATCCTTTAACTTCCTCAACTGCCTTATGAGTCACCCCTTAACATTTCAACTAGTTTGACCCTTTTCTTCATGACTCACTCAACCAAATCCCCTTTTCTCTCAGCCTGTGGAATTGGTCATCATCTTCAAAGATGAGGATTGATTCTTCACCATCAATTATTTAGATAATTTGAAATATTTAAATAATTCTCCACTATTTGATTGATCTCCTAAAATCATATAAATAGATGTGTAATCCATCACTTTCATTCATCCTAACTTATGCTAATGAAGTGTTATTTAATTCCCAAGTGAATCAAAGCCATCCAAAGAACATATGCATACCAAAATACTACCCATGTTCCCTTGTATTGGAGAAGAGTGGGTAACTATAATTTAAAGAACAAAGCAAATTCAAATCACAATGAAGGAAGATCATGGTACTAAGGTATAAGTCTGTTTTATCATTTATTTCATTTGTATCTCTATCTTAGGTTAAGTTAGTTTAGATTAGATTTCAGTTTGTTAGTTGATTTCTTAGCTTAATTTGCATCTAGATTTCCTTCATGCATTTTAGCATGCTCAATGGGACCTTCCTTCAATTTTTGCATATCATAATCATCATAGGTGCATTTATAATTATTTTTCAATTAATATTTTTAGTTTTTCTAGTGTACATATGTTTGATCTTGGTCTTGTCATTTTTGTTTGTAGTTGCAGATCTTTTTCTAGTATTTTTAGCTTTGTTGTACGTATTCTTTACGTAACAGTGAAATTGGAGGCCTTGATAGTGAAATTGTAGCATATAATTAAAAAATCATTATTTACACTATTTTATCATCTTTCCAATAATTTTATCACTTCCAACATCTTTCTGTTTCAATTCTAGTTTTTGCTATCTTTTCTATTTTTTGTAATTTTATGTTTCTAAAAAATTGTAAAATTGGAAAGATTAGTAACGAAATCATAAGGTGTAATAATGATATCATTATTTCTTTATTTTTTTGTAGGTCTTATAACATTTTGGTTACTTCTAGCATTTTCTATTTTAATTTTGGTCCCTATTATCTCATATGTTTTCTATAAGTTTATGTTTCTAGACAATTAAAAATTTAGAGAAATTTATAACTAAATCGTTTAGGTTAATTGTGAAATATTAAAACATAACAATGAAATTGAAACCTAATTGTGAATTTATTTAAACCTACTTTTTTCTAATATTTAGCCATTAGCAAAATTGATGGATATTTTTATGAAATTGCCTAGCCTAACTTTGAAATTATTCATTCCTCTATTTTTTCCTTTTTTGTATTAACAATGAAATCATGGAATTAAATTATGAAATTGTTGTACCCATCAACAGAATTGTGCCACATATCAGTGAAATTGGTAAACATATCAATGAAATAATTTGGTAGTTGTGAAATTTCTTTATCATAATTTTTATTTTCTATTTAGTTATGTTTCTGATCAGCTAACAATTTCACAATTTTCTCTAACTACTTATCTACAAAATCATTCTAGAGACTTGTTTTTTGGGTGTTTTTATTATTTTTTCCTAAATTTTTGTAGGTTTCCTTGATTTTAAACCAAACTCAAACCTTCTAATAGTTTTTTTGCAAGTTTAAAGTCAAATAAAAAATTGGAAAAAGCTAAACAAAATAAAAATATATTTTTTATTACTAACAGTTCAATTTTCTTGTTTTCTTAGTAATTAGCTAACACTTGGTATCTTAGAGTTAATCATTTTCCCTTTTCATTATTTTATGTGTGTGTTTCTTGATTTTATAGTGTATGCTCTTCTCTCGATGTCACATTAGTGATGATACTTGAGAATCAAAAATAACACTCATAAGTTTTATTTTTCAAAACAATACTTGTGTGTATGTTCTTCTCTCAGCATCACATTGGTGATGATACTTTAGAATTAGAAGCAAGTGTTTCTCTTTCTATTTTTATTTTCTTAGTGTATTTATTGATTATGGATTTCAACACCACATGGTAATCCAAACCTAGTGTACTTTTAGGGTATATAAATTGAATTAGAGATATCATTTTTGGATAAGTGATTATGTGTTTTAAGCAAGTTGTGAGGTGAGGGGATTCCACACTCCAATTCCCATACCCTAGACTGTATAACTCAAAGTATTATTTTGTTGATGTCAATATATTGAGACACCTACGAATATGTTAGACACATTGGGATTTAACTCAATAGTGTGTGTTTACTTAGTTTACTTTTTCCATGGAATTGGGCCTCATTGTACCAAAAGGTATATCGAGGAATCCCCTAGATGAACTTGTAAAAACCTTAATCCTAGGTAAGCCTTTTTTCCATTCTATTTTGGTGCAATAGTTAATGGTTAGAGATGAGAAGTTACATTCCATTAGAGATGAGAAGTTAAATTCCACACACATTTAAAACCAAACTTAGTAAGCCATGGGAAAAACATGATCCTCCATATCTAGTGCCTTGAAATATTAGGCTGCAACTAAGAGTATGGATAAGTAAGTGACAATGGAAGGCCCAAAAGTTTTTCAACACCTAAATCCTAGATTTTCACCTTTTTTATTATTGCATGAGTGTTTATCATAATTTTTTTTGTTTGTGTCCTTATGCTTTACCACATGCTAAAAATCCTTGAGAGTAAACAAAAATATCTTTTGAGTCTATTATCCATGAATCTTTAAAATCAAACTTTTCAAAAGCAAAACTCAAAAGTATTTAGTCATCAATCAATTTTTTGGTCATTTTGGTATTTTAGTATTTTAGTGTCAAGTCCTTTACCTAGTAATATTTCCCACAACAAGGCACATGGCTCTTGTTAACAATCCTACAGTAAGGGTGGAGCCTTTTGGCAATTATCCTTTCTAATTTGGTAGTCAAGACCATCAAACTCATCATGTAGAAATAAATGAAATCAATGATCATGAGGAATAAGAAGAGGGAACATACCAAGATGAGGGTATCCCCAAAGCCATTTTACCCTTACTTCATTTAGCCAATATATTGTAATCAACAAAGATGAGGTTTTGCTCCAAGATTTGAGTTTAAGAGCCAAAGTTCCACCCAACTTCATTGTTCAAAACTTGTAATATTTGATTATAAAGAGTCTCTGTACCCTATTCATGAACAATATATTTAACAAATATCTTTAAAGGGTGGTAATTCCCTAGTAGTTTCCTTCAATCCTAATCCCTAAATCTCCCAAGATAAGGGAAAATATATCCTTTATGAGGATTCCTCTAAAGTAAATCATGGATTTTATCTAGAAACCCATGTTCAACACATTAGCCAAGAGATTGTAAATATCCAATCTCCAACAAATAATATTTTGGTTAATACCAATTTTAGTGTGAATACCAATTCACTCTCATTCATCCATCCATTTATTCCAAACTTGAATTTTAATTCAAATGTGTCCAATGTCAATCCACCCAATCTAAACTTGAATGTGCATTCAAGTTCACCTATCACAAATCCTTTTAATCTTAACTTGACTATACATTCAAGTTTACCCATCATAAATCCTTTAAATCCTAATTTTCATATGCATTCAATTTTACCTATCTATAGTCAATCTAATCTAAGCTCAAATATTCATTTAAACTCAATAATCAATCCAAATCCAAGTCTTCATGACTCACTAATCAAAAACATCATCAATCCAAATCATAATCTGAGCTTGAATATCCATTCTAGCTCAACAATCAATCAATCCATAACAAATCCAAAATTGGGTATTCATTCAAGTGTACCCACCAATCTAAATCCAAATAATAGTTTAGGGAGTGTCTAAAACTACTTTTCCAATTCTCTTGTAGGTTTCATTCTATCTAGTTCAAATCAAATACCACCTAATAAAAATACGTTTAAAACCAATATAAACCCCAACCAACAATTTAACACTAACACCTAATTTAATCCAATGATTAGTTCGCATCCATTCATAAACCAAAACTTACACCAAACTAACCCAAATTACCTAATCTAACCAACCCTAATATTTTTAACTAGTCCAACCTTAACCTTAATATAAACCCAACAAATCTTAACCCAAATATAACAAAATTTAACACCAATCTTACCTTCAACACCAACCCCCCAAATCAGTCATATCCAAATTTTAACTACACTATCAATCCCAATCCAATAAACACAAACCCAAACCCAAAATTTAACATGAACACTAACCCAACCAATCCAAACAACTTTGCATATCCATAACATACTAACTTTTTTAACCCACCACCTAACCAAAACTTTAACAACACACCCCCTAAATAATTTTCACAAAATTACACTAACCCAAACCCATTCATAAACCAAACTTCCAACCTATTTACCTCTTCAAACCAAATGAACCAATTATCACCATACGTTATTCAAGAATTTAAAAACATGAAAGATAGAGTTCAATGTTTGCAAGATGACACTTTTTCATGACAAAATCAATATAAATTTTAAGAAATTTGTTCTTACCTATATGATTTAAGTACAATGACAACACCTTTTCCTAAGCAATTTTAACTTCTCAAAATTGACAAATATAAAAGTAAGGGAGATCTTAAGGAACACCTTAAATATTTTTATCATGCATGTGCATATGTTGTGAAGGATTTTAACCCAAGAATTATCATCAATGACATAGCATGAAAGTGAGAGAAAAACAAGAATCTACAAAACTAAGTTACCTCTGAAGATCAAACCATAGTGACAAGAGTTTTAAAGTGGGAAACCAAACATATTAGAGAAAAACCTACGTGATATTATTATAAGGCTTGCAATAAAAATCTCCACAAGTATAATATTTTATCCAGAGCACAAGAGAATAATAGAAACAACTATAAGATTCTTAGTGGGGAAAAGAAGAGAGGAAGAGATATTTTATAGAGCTAGCGGAGAAAAATGGGAGTTACAATGAACTCCATTATTACCTTGAAACTCCCCTAACTGTGTTCCACTTGTGTTCTAGTACCTTACAAAGAGAAGGGAGGTATGTGCCATGTGGAAAAAGGAGTTAATCATGCAAGTAACTCCCAAATCTTAAGGAAGCACAAAGAGGTAACACCTCATGGAATCCAGATTTATGTGAATTAGTAATTCACATAAATAAAAAAAATTCACACATGAAAAAAAAACTTAGGATAAAATAAATTATCCTAAATAAAGGGTAATTCTAACATGTTTCTTATAGTAATGAGTACATGTTATGATTATTTCCACTAAGTCTCAAGGGTCAAGCCCTTGAATGGTTTTCACATCTTCCCAAAGGATCTATCTTCACTTTTAAGGTCTTGTTGACGCAGAAGATTGCACCCTCGGCAGGAGGCTGAGCTCCTGCCTTCTTCACACAACTATGGAAACTCCCCTCTCACCTGTGGGACCGGCAAAGCTAGAGGAGAGAGTCTCTAGGTAAGGGCTAGGTCTCTTTGATGCATCATATTCATTCCAGCAAATGCTAACATGCACATATATATAGATATATAATGGGGGGGATGAAAAGGGAGAAAGATTGCAGGAAAACAAATCTACTCTAAGGAGGTGATGCACCAAAATAAATCCGACCTTCTCACCCTCACACTAAAAATCAGACAAACACATACATACACTTCAAACTGGTAGAAGGACTAGACTGCAAGAGCTTAACATGGAGGCTTTAATGAAAATACAGAAAATAGAGATTCACCAAAGGTGCTGTGAAAGGCACAATGTAAGGTAATTTCTTCTGTCTCTGCACTTCCAAATAGAACTCTCCTTACCAGCTACAGAAATAGCACCTTATAGACACCAGATACATTGGTGTTGAACCTATGAAATCATCAAGAACAATGACTAACACAAACTAACACTCAGACATACATAGATATCTAACCAAAATAGAGGTAAAAAATGCGTTTATTGATTCAGGTGAAATTTTGCCAAGGCTACACCTTACAAATGTGGAAGATAATTCTCAAATGATAAGTCTCCAATATATAGAAGAAGAAAGGAGGCAATTTGGCACCCCTTTTACAAGTGGCACACGTGCCTTCAAACATTGGGAAGAGCAGGCTACTTAAAACATAAATGTTGTGCCGGCCCTGACTTTGACTTTAGGGATTTCTTGACATGGCCGCGATGTTTCTTTATTGACTGAGATTGCTCCTTAAAGGCACCTACACAGCTTGTCTACTCATAAATATGAAATGAAGAAAAAGGGGCACACAGCTAGCTGTTTGCACCTCCCAATGGTCAATTTGCAGCCACTATATCACTTGCTGGAGTAATTTCTTAAATTGACGCTCCCCTTCACCACTTGGACAACCTATTTGCTCCATGCTTGGCACTTTGTCTTTTCCCTGTCTTGTCTCTTTCTGGCTCTTTCAGCCCTCAAGCTATCTTCTGGCGGGTCGCTGCATTTATGGGCCTTTTCCATGGTTGGCATCCTTTTAGTTTGAAAGCAAACAGCTATTTCATTGTATGAAATTTGGCATTCTCGTGGCTGTCACCACTTTGAAAACCAATGGCTAATTTTCTTCCTTATATTTGACAGCTTTTGGGATGTCGTTGTGCTTGGAAAATTCCTTTAGGCTTTTCCCTTTCTGCTTTTATGTGGGTCTTTGCTTTGTTTTAGACCTTTTCTCACGGACAAAAAGTCTACGAGAATTGGTGATTTGACTTTCCCCGGGTCTTTGTTTTGGCCCTTTGTTGAACCAACCTATTGAACTAAAATTGGTTCAACGATTCAATGGTTGAATGCTGCGTGCCGAGCCGATTGAACTGAACATTGAACCACTCGCTTTGAACCAAGTGTTGAATCGGTGGCCTTGAACCAAACTTGTTAAACCAAGCCATTGAACCAAAATTGGTTTAATGGTTTAATAGTTCAAACGATTATTGAATCAAGGTGTCTAAACTGAGCAATGAACTCTTTGTTGAACTAAAAGCTGCTGAACCGTTTGAACTTTGTCGAAGTGCTGAAACTAGGCCTTTGAACCAAAACATTGAACCGGTTTAGTAGTTCAATGTTGTATGCTGATGAACTTGATGATTGAACCAGAGCTTGAAATTGAAGTGATGGTTCAATAGTTCAATGCCGCCAACCTTCTTGGTGAATCTTCTTTAGACAAATGTCCCAAAAGCCTTGTTTACCCTAGAACTTCTATGAACTGATCGTCCTTGCGCTAAAAGACTAACTTGTCGAGTCCGTCGATTTTACTAGACCTACACAAAATCAAAAGAAATGGCCTAGAACAGCAAGAGGCAGAAGGGGACCAAAAATTTTGCTTGTTAGGAAAAAATTGGTCAACAAATTAGTGACTCCCAGGGGAAGCATGCCTGCTATGCTTAGAGACCAATTGCCTTGTAGTCCATTGGGCATGGAGTCAGATGGTAACTTAAAAAACTAGCAATAGCTCTGATAAATCTAGAACCAGTCACGCATATTTACTTCCAAGGAAAGAAAAACACACACCAAGCTAAGAAAACTACTAACATGTGCAAAAAGCACTTAGGGAAAGCAAGAAAAACAAGGGAAATATATACATGATAAAAAAGGGGGTCAGTGGCAATGCTTAAGATATATCCCATTAATTGGGATATGTAATTCTTCACCATCCAACCTAAAGAGTTAGAATGCATTACGCTGCTTGCACTGAGTGATTATGTATGGGCCACTCCATAGGGCATCAAATTTTGCATGCTTTCTAGGCTTAGCTCGATCTTCATCCCATTTCAAGACAATGTCTCCTTCAAAGAAATCCTTTGATGAAGATTTCTTGTCAAAGTGTCTCTTTGTTTGTTGTTGGTGACTGGTCATAGAAGCCATAGCCCGGTCCCTTGTCTCTTGGAGCTCCATCAGCTCGCATAGCCTGACCTTCATGCTACTTCCTTCTTTTAATTGCAGCTGGCGAGTGAGGTCTAATGCTAGCAATTCAAGTGAGATGGGAAGCCTAGCTTCCCTTCCATATACGAGCATATATGGAGAATTTTTTATTGCTCTTTTTGGAGTGATTCGATCGGCCCATAGAGCTATTTTCAGCTTGGCATGCCAAGTCCTCTAATTTTCTTCCATGGTCCTCTTGATGATCCTGATCAAGTTTTTGTTGGTGGACTCACCCAGCCCATTCCCCTATGGGTAATAATTGGATGAAGTGATGAGATATATACCATACCTCAGTGCCCATTCACTTGTTTTGGTTCCCAAAAAAGCCAAGGTGTTATCTGAGATTATGGTGAATGGGACCTCGAATCTTGTCACTAGGTCCTCATAAAACTCTAGGACTGCACTTTCATTTGCTTCTTTTAGAGAAACAGCCTCCACCCACCTAGTGAAATAGTCTATGGCAGTCAAGACCCACTTGTGTCCAGCACTGGAGGGAGGATTAATCATCCCTATGAAGTCCAAGCCCCACTGCATGAATGGTTGTTCTACCTGAATAGGCTATAGAGGCATGGCAGCCAACCATTATTTTCCATCAAAAAGGGTACACTTCTAGCACTTTCTTAACCAGGCATGGGTATCCCTAAAAAAATTAGGCCAAAAATAACTAGCTCTCATTATCCTTGTTGTAGTAGCTCTAGGAGTGAAATGGCCGCCTGCTGGCCCATTGTGGAACTCAGACAACACCTTGTCAACCTAGTTTGGGTCAATGCATCTTAGAAGGACCCCTGAGAGATCCTTCCTAAACAATAATCCATCTATCAGAACATAAGGGAGAGACTGGAGCTTGAAAAACCTTCTTTTGGTCCCATCAAGACCCTGTGGGCACTCGCCAGTGAGAAGAAAATGCCTCAGGTTAGATGTCCAATCCTTTATGACAGCTGGCTCTTTTGTTGTGGCTACATCGTGAATTAGTAAGCTGCCTTCCCCTTTGTTTTTGAAGTCCACAGCAAGGTGTTCACACATACCTCTTCCCCTCACTAGTTTGGTGATCTTGATGTCTACATCATACTCCATCACCTTGGTGATCCACCCCAATCTCTTTTCATTTAGGTCTCAATTGGTCAAGAAATCCTTGACTCCAGGATGTGGAACCATGAGGTGAATCCTGCTATTAGCCAACATATGCCTAAATTTCTTTAGGCTCCACACTACTGCTAGGACTTGCTTCTCTACATATGTGTATCTGACTTTGAAATCCTCTAGCCCTTGGCTAAAAAAAGCAAGTGGTTGCTTTAGGTCATCACCATTTTCTTGGGTAAGCATGGCAAAGATCACCTCTTCATTTCTAAAAGTGTAGAGGTTGAAGTCTTTATTGAAGTTGAGGCTAATCAAAGTAGGAGTCTAGGTTATGGCCTGCTTGATGGATTTAAAGCTATCCTTCCTTTGTGTTGTCCACTTGAACTCCTCACCTTTCCTTAGCATAGAGGTCAGTGACTTGACTATCTCTATGAAATTCGAAATGAATCTCTGAATAAAATTTATCCTGCCAAAGAAGCTCTGTAGGCCTTTCTTATGCTTAGGTAGGGACATTTTCAGGATAGAACAAACTCTCTCGGGGTCAATATATAAGCCTTCTTTGGACATGATGTGGAGAAGGAGTTTCCCCTCATGAACAACAAACATGCATTTCCTCAGGTTAAGAGAGATGCCGAACTCCCTACACCTCTCAAAAATTTGCTTTCTGCTCCATGCTTGGGAGGGGGTAATGGTCTTTTAAAGAGAATTTATTAAGGTCTTTGAAATCGACACATAGCTTGATCTCCCCATTCTTCTTTCGAATAGGAACAATATTAGCCAGCCAAGAGAAATGTTTGATTGGAAATATAATCTCAGACTCAATCAATTTGGCTAGTTCCCTCTGCATGAGAGGCTCAATTGTCAGGTTGACAGGTCTCTGATTTTGTGTGACTAGCCTGACACCTTCTAATTCGATGGTGTGATGGGTGAGTCTTGGGTTGAAACCCTTTAAATCACTGTAATTCCATGTAAAAACATTAGCAAACTCTTGAGACAACAAAATGAAAGTCTGCCTTTCTTGAACCGTGCAGACTTTTCCAAGTGCAAGTAGCTTGTCCTTGAAGATCTCAACCCTTTCATAACTCTCCTTTTTAGTCATGATACATTCCTTGTCACTTCTTAATTGGTCATCTCCATTAAAGATGTTCTCAAGAGTGACCAAACCTTTAGGGAGCTTATTGTTCTTCAATTGAACAATCTGGTTGCCATATTGCTGCTACAGCTTTGCCTGGTTTTGTGTTGTGAACTTAGCTTCTTCCTACAAGAAGAAAGCTATTTGCTGGTCATTTTTGAAAACTTTCCAATTGGTAATCTTGTTGAGGACAGAGGGCTAGACTACCACCTTCAAGTAGCGTGAACCACAATCTCAACTTATCTCCCTAGAAACATTGAATTCAGCACCAATTGTTGCTAGCCTATCCGCTTGTTTGTTTTGTTCCTTGGGAATGGAGCTGATTTTGAAAGCAAGGAAATCTTCCATCAAGTCCCAGACCCTATGCTTATATGACTTCAGCAAGGAATTTTTGGTCATGTTCTGACCTTTCACCTGATTTACAATCAGCTCACTGTCTCCCAAAACTTGCAACTCCTTGATCCCTCTTTTTCTTGCCCATTCCACGCCATGTATAAGGGACTCATATTCTATAACATTGCTTGTGCAAGAAAATTGGAAATAGAAAGATGAAAAGTATCTCTCCTTCAAAGGGGAGACTAACATCACTCCACCACCAACTCCCAACCTACTTCTAGAACCATCAAAGTACAACTGCCATAGACCTAAGTCCTCTTGGCTCGCCTTCATTATATTTGGTATGAAGGTATCCTCTTCATGCATGCAGTAGACTCCAAGGCCTACCTCCTCTATGAACTTGTAAGGATCATGCTCAAAGTTATCATTTCCACACTCATCCAAGAGTAGGTCTGCAACTCCTTCAAGAGCAGAGGATGGAGATTGGTATATCTGGGACTCTTCTGGGTCGATAATGGTGTAACTAACATTTGCTGCCTTGGGCGAATATGGTTCTAGATGGTCCTTGTAGAGTGGCTTAGATTCGATCTTTACCTTGGTCCCATACTTGGTTCTAAAAACTAGATAGGACCAATTCACTACTAGATATCCACCTATCTTTGATGTGAAGTCCTTGGATAAGCAAATTGTGAAATAAGGAGGAACATCTGCTACTACTATATCATGGGGAATTGAGAAGGTTGGGCAAGCATTTAATGTCAAGCTTAAACCCTTCATTATCCCAACTATTTTTTAGGTGTCCCATCCAGCTGCAGGACTCCCTTATTCATCTCTTCATATTTTAGTCCCATCTTGTCAGCTATGCACTTGGGCATCACTGAGGTACTAGCCCCACTGTCAATGATGCAGTTGTGCACCAAGAAATCTCTTATGACCAAGGACACATAGAAAGGGGGAATTTTCTCTTCCTTCTTTACCTGGCCAGAGGTGGAAGGTTATCCATTCATCTTTAAGATGTTATCAGCCCTTGCTGGGACAGCTTATCGATCTAGCTCATACAATTCTCTTTGTAGTATGTTCTTTGCCCTGATAGAGACAATGAATCCCATAAGGAGATGTTCATATGTAGCTTCTTCATCTAGTCCACTATATTGACTTGAGGACTGCCTCCCTTCAGGATTTCTTTGGGGCTAATTCCAACCTGAGGTGCAGGCTGAGGAGCTGAGGGTGTAAATGGTGGTCTGAAATTTGGGGCCTTTTGGTTTGAGTGTGATGGAGATGGTGCAGTTGTCGATTGGGTAGTAGCCTGGGCTTCTCCCATTGCTCTCCTCTTGAACCTTGTGTTGGCTGCAACACAGTCAGCCTGATTGTCTGTAGCACCCACATAATTTATTACACAAAACTCACCTTCCAGGTGGTTCATGAGAGTAGAGTCAGGCTGACTCTGACTATTGCTTGTGTTGGGTTACATTAGAGCCTCAAAGACCTGGGGTTGAGCGGCTGCCTGATTGTGTACATTTTGGCAATAACTCATCATCTCATTTTTATAAATAGCCTACTCCTGACCATATCCCATGGTCAAACAACTTGGTTGTTCCTGTACCAAGTTGTTCTAAATGGGCACCATGACCTTAGATGATGAAAGGGTGCCTGGGTTGTAGTTTTGAAACGACCTGGTCTAAGTAAGTTGACCCTGTCCTTGATTATAGTTTTGGAAAGAGGGTCTAGGTGCTTGACCATAATGCTGGTATCCCTAATTTGGTCTGTTGCTTTGAGCTTGTTGCCTTTTAAGAGCTACAAGTTTGTTTGACATACTCTACAACAAACTCTTAACTTCATGAAGCTCACTAGATGGAGTAGCAGCTAGTTTCTCCATGCTAGGAAAAGGAGCTAATGTGGGAGCAATGGCTTGGAATGGAAAAGGCATTTTTGGGAAAAGTGGCATGTGGGGTCTAGAGGCAATTTTCCCAGCCTGTATTAAGCAATTTTTAGCTGCTATGGCTATGTCATAGGCAGCAGGTAGCACATGCCCTCCCATGGATTGTATCATCACTGCAATATCACTATTCAATGTCTTCAAAAAATATAGGAAAGCATAGCTAGCAGTCGGTCTTACCAGGATGGGGATTCTATCCCAAGTCTTCAAAAATCACGTGTTGAAATCCTGCATATACTCGTGTGGGGCTCTCTTTATGGTCGTTAGTTGCTCAGCAAGTGAGAGGTCATCGCTCTTTTTGCCAAAATAGTCTGTCAACTGAGTACCCAATTTATTCTAGGATTGGATCAAATTTACAGGCAATGTCCCGTACTAGTCAAGAGCTTTGCCCTTAAAAGACAATGTCAGCAATCTGATTATGATTTTTTCTTCTGTGACATTGTGAATATTGCAGAGGTTAGCAATATTTCTAATGTGCTCGATGACTATTATGGGCCCCTCTCCATCGAAAGAAGGCAAATTTTTTAGGGCTACTCTTAGGATTGGGTCATAAAGTGGGAAATTCAAGGGGCTTTGACCATGAAAAGCTGCAAAGGGCAATGCCATAGCTAGGATGGGATGTATCTATGGTTTTGATGCGTATGCATCCCTTGCAATAGGTCTAATAGGGTGGTTTGTTGAATAAGGATGGGTATTCTCAAACCTCAATCTTTTTTTTGAGTTCAAAGGCAACTCAATGAAATCAAAAGGAACACCCTTAAAAGCAGACTGTGTGGTGACTTTAGGCATAGAAAGTTAAAAAAAACTAGTCTTTGATTGGAAAATTGAAGCTCTTACCAGTGGAGTCACCAGATGCTAGAAATATTTGATTTTCTATAATAGGACTAGCATCAATCCTGAAACTTTACTGAGTTGTAAAAATATGTCTCACCAGGCATGCCAAAACTGTTGATGCAGAAGATTGCACCCTTGGTAGGAGGCCGAGATCCTGCCTTCTTCACGTAACTATGGAAACTCCCCTCTCACCTGTGGGACTAGCAAAGCTGGAGGAGAGAGTCTCTAGGTAAGGGCTAGCTCCCTTTGATGCATCATATTCATTCCAACAAATGCTAACACACGCATATATATAGATATATAATGGGGGGATGAAAAGGGAGAAATATTGCAGGAAAATAAATCTACTCTAAGGAGGTGATGCACCAAAATAAATCCAACCTTCTCACCCTCACACTAAAAATTATACAAACACATACATATGCTTCAAACTGGTAGAAGGACCAGACTGTAAGAGCTTAACAGGGAGGCTTTAATGAAAATACAGAAAACAAGGATTCAACAAAGGTGTTATGAAAGGCACACTATAAGGTAATTTCTTCTGTCTCTGCACTTCCAAATAGAACTCTCCTTACCAGCTATAGAAATGGCACCTTATAGACACTAGATACATTGGTGTTGAACCTGTGAAAGCATCAAGAACAATGATTAACACAAACTAACACTCAGACATACACAGAGATATCTAACCAAAATAGAGGTAAAAAATGCGTTTATTAATTCAGGTGAAATCTTGCTAGGGCTACGCCTTACAAATGTGGAAGATAATTCTCAAATGACAAGTCTTCAATATATAGAAGAAGAAAGGAGGCCTTTTGGCACCCCTTTTACAAGTGGCACATGTACCTTCGAACATTGGGAAGAGCATGCTACTTAAAACATAAATGTTGTGCTAACCCTGACTTTGACTTCAAGCATTTCTTGACATGGCCACGTTATTTCTTTATTGACCGAGACTGCTCCTTGAAGGCACCTACACAGCTTGTCTACTCATAAATATGAAATGAAGAAAAAGGGGCGCACAACTAGCTATTTGTGCCTCCCAATGGTCAATTTGCAACCACTGTATCACCTGCTAGATTAATTTCTTGAATCGACGCTCCCCTTCGCCACTTGGACAACCTATTTACTCCATGCTTGGCACTTTGTCTTTTCCCTATCTTGTCTCTTTCTAGCTCTTTTTGCCCTTGGGCTATCTTCTAGCGGGTCACTGCATTTCTGGGCCTTTTCCATGGTTGGCATCCTTTTAGTTTGAAAGCAAACGGCTATTTCATTGTATGAAATTTGGCGTTCCCGTAGCCATCACCGCTTTGAAAACCAACGGCTAATTCGCTTCCTTATATTTGATGGATTTTGGGATGTCGTTGTCCTTGGAAAATTCCTTCTAGCTTTTCCCTTGCTACTTTTCTGTAGGTCTTTGCTTTGTTTCATACCTTTTCCTGCTGACAAAAAGTCTGCGGGAATTGGTGCTTTGACTTTCCCTGGGTCTTTGTTTTGGCCCTTTGTTAAACCAACCTATTGAACCAAAAATGGTTCAACTATTTAATGGTTCAATGCTGTGCACCGAGCTGATTGAACCAAACATTGAACCACTCACTTTGAACCAAGTGTTGAATCGGTGGCCTTGAACCAAACTCGTTGAACCAAGCCATTGAATCGAAATTGGTTCAATGGTTCGATGGTTCAAACGATTGTTGAATCGAGGTGTCTGAATTGAGCGATGAACTCTTTGTTGAACTAAAAGATGCTGAACCATTTAAACTTTGCCAAAGCGCTAAAACTAGGCCTTTGAAATAAAACGTTGAACTGGTTCAGCGATTTAATGTTGTACGCTGATGAACTTGACGATTGAACTAGAGCTTCAAATTGAAGTGATGGTTCAATAGTTCAGTGCCGCCAACCTTCTTAGTGAATCTTCTTCAGACAAATGTCCTAAAATCCTTGTTTACCCCAGCACTTCTCTGAACTGATCCTCCTTGCACTAAAAGACTAACCTGCTAAGTCCGTAGATTTTACTGGACCTACACAAAATCAAAAGAAATGGCCTAGAATAGCAAGAGGTAGAAGGGGACCAAAAATTTTGCCTGTTGGGCAAAAATTGGTCAACAAGTCCTATTTTAGAAATTTGTTTGTCACCTTTTATACAATATCAAAATGACTTGACCATAATAGACCTTCACAACACTAAACAACGTAATGGAAAAACCTTTCTTTACAAATATGGCAAGCATTATCACGCCATTTTTTGTGGTCCTTCCCTAAATTTGAAATTGTAGATATATTTATGAGCAATCTTAACTCTAATTTGGGCCACCATTTGAAACTCCTTTGCCCAAGTTCCTTTGATGAAATTATATAAAAACGGGTTCAAATTGAAAAACATTAATCAATAAAGGTGTTATTAATATATTTAAACCCAAGAACAATTTTTCAAAAACACCTAAAAAACCCAAGTTATTTTCTAAGAAAAATAACATCATTGGTGATGGTGTGATGAACATTAAATAAATCCAAAACCAACCTAGACAATAAAATTCTCCACACAACTTACAAATAACCAATTTCACATGAAACCTATTAACAACATTACCATTCTTGGTCATTAACCATGACAAGAAAACCATATATAGAAGTTCACTAAATTGGGTGACACTTATGAATCTATTTATTTGAAAGTTGTCCCAAGCTAACATGATAATTTGGCCAAACATCAAACCATTTGAAGAAAACATTCCTAAACCCAATTGGTATAAATAAAATGAATACTAAGAGTACCATAGGATAAATGGACATTCTACCAATAGGTGTATGCACCTCAAAAACTATGCCTAGGACCTCATTGATCAAGGGGACATAGCCATAAAAAACCAACCATCTACTCATCTAACAACTAAAAAATTGAGATATATAAAGATCCATTCACCAAAAATGAGCAAGTAAATGGTAAACAAAAATAAGAAGCACCTAAGTAAGTAATGTAAACCAAGCCAATTTGATGTAGGGCCTATCCTTACACATATCTCTGATTTATGAATTTAATTACTTCATTTGTCTCTGATCTCCTTCATTCATGTAGGTACCTTGCTTGTCATTTCGAATTCCTTGATCCATCTTGCTTACTCTAGGCTCATTAGCCTCTTCTCATGTATAATACTCTTCTTGTTCTTAAAGACCTATTCCCACTCCATCACTCTATTATTTCTTTCCATTAAAACCACCATCCTCCACTTGTACTAATTTCATAACCTTACTCATCATTCTAGATTCAAACTCAAGCATCTCTATATGGATTCATAGCCTAAAATCTTAAGAAATGATCTCAATGCTTCTTTTCTCCTCATTATGGCCCATATGTCCATCCATCTCATCATTTTTACCTCCTTTCAATCATTCAAACAAACACCACCACTTCCAAGAAGTAACTCTCCTCCCTTCCATGCTCTCTTTAAGGTCTATTTCTTGTAGCCCTATTTTGACACAAAGCTCCTAGGTTTGACCAATATACTCTACTTCTAGACAAACTAAATACATACTTAGATTCCTTTTATCCCCATTGTGATTCACACCAAATTTCATGACTCAAATCTGATTGGCAGTACACTTTCTATTGCACGCTTCTTCCCAATCAGGTCCCTCCTAGGCCTATTCAAACACAGACTTGAATACCATACGAGACTGTACTGTAACAACCTAAAACCACCAAAATATTGAATAATATGTTAAATAAGGTCAGATCACAATTTTTTATGATTTTTTAAGGGTGGCAACAAAAGTTATTGAAGATTCCATATGCAAACCTTGGTCTAGCCTTGCCACATACCTTGGTAGGCCAAGGGTGAAAAAAATGGAAAATAAAGAGTTTTATACAAATTAAAAATATAATAACACCTATGATAGGTATTCTCCAATATTCTTAACCCTCTCCAATAGTATTTTCACCTAGATCAATTCTCAAAAGGCTTTAATCAATAATCATGCAAAATTCTGAGTGCACTTTGGAGGACTTTACGCTAGTTTTAATTATCTTTTGAACCTATAATGGTTTTATGGTCTTAAAAATAAGTTATCCTCACCAATAATACACTCTATATAAATATGATGAATCAAAACAATCCAATAACTAATTAACAATCATCCAACCTACCTCTCTTTCTTGATCTTGTATATTGTGTATAAGTAGAGTTCTTGAATGGACTGTGTAATACTAAAAGGAAATTTTGGTAGACTATTGAGTATCCAAATGGAATTATAACCTTAAAAATGATTACAAACAATATCCAGAGACTCATTACCCTCTCATCACCTCAACACACCTTAAAATAAACACCCTATTATCTTTATACTTGACTGGGCAAAATAGAATTGTTCTCAATGGAGTAGGTTGGAGCTTCTCACCTTGTTATTTGAGTTATGATTATGGAAACAACATATAAACATTAATATATAAAAAACACATCCATTCTAGTCATAAAATTTAAACAATAATTCTTCAAACAAAACTTTATTCCATTCTCACAAGTATATATACAGTCTTATGTACAAAATTATTCTTCTTGTAGGCAGAGCTCCTTCATATCATGATCTTTTCTTGGGATTATCTAACTCTCTCCTTCATACCTCTCCTAATCCTATCATTATACCACACTAATATTACTCATTTTTTCAATTTACAAGCATTCATACCTTATATCTTGTCAAACATGCATGTTAACTTCCTTCTTTCTTACCAACTCTATGTATGGAGGGAAGTTACACATACATCATTCTTGATTTACATTATTATTTTCATGAATTTTACTTTAAGACACCTTTGAGACAATTATAATATCATTTAAAAACATTTACCAACCTTACAAGACCCAAACATCACTCTAGTCCAAGTTTTACAATTCAAATTTTCAAAATAATCATTTTGGTGGGAAACTCCAAAATGGATGGAAACACATACTTAAAACACTAATAATGAATCAAAAACACTCTAGAGGACCTTATAAGACCTCTCCTACCCACTCAAGACCAAAAATATTCATTATTAAATACTTTAATACATTTACATTCTTTATTTTTTCAATGCTCTACGTCATACTCCCCAAGTGGGGAAAATTTTGACCTCCTACTCACATGCTCTTCATCTACCTTATTCCTTGATTTAAAATTATTTATCATATATTACTATAATCTTATATTATTGTTACTTTTATTTTATTTTTCTTCTCTCCTCAGTTGGTGATTTGAGCAATATTTCAAGCGACAATCCAGGTGACTGATCTACCCCAATTGGTGGCATAACTTTCAGGAGCCATAACTTTTGCACCATAGCTCCGTTTGACTCCCCGTTTGAACCATTATAAATATAAGAATGAGGGAAACACTTTTATTTGACACCGAGCTTTTATTGGTGGGTTTTGACCCCATAAAACCAAATGGAAGTGCCCCAAATTTTAATTTTAGTAGTGTAGTCTAAAAATAGTAATTCCTCAAATTTTGTATTGTTGTAAATCATGGAAGTCGAACTACTTAATCTCCATCAATATTGGTGACCTTACACATCCTCCTCCTACCTTAAAATTTTTTATAAATGAAGATGTAACCCAAAATGGAAATTAGACATCTCTTCTTAGAGATAGGCATATGTTTGGTTCTACAAATTTGATCAATAAAACATCTCTTCTCAAAGATAACATTATTACAATTGTGTTCTTCTTATTTTCTTGAATTATCTTTCAACCAAATCTTTTGAGTTTTGGATTAGTGGTATCAGAGCATTTTGTCTTGAGAGTGTATGATCTTGAGGATGAGGTTAGGCTACAAGAAGCTTGGGTGAAAAACAATAGAGCTTCCAAACTATCCACCTATTCACTCCAAATGACCTCATATGGTGGAAAACACTGAGACATCTGATCCTTTCAAGGAAATTGTGAATTAATCCCTCTAATAGTATCAAGCACATATGCTATAAAAATTCACCAAAATTCTCCAACAAATCTCAATGGTAAATTATGGCTCCTTATTTGCACCCCCACATCCTTTTAGTGACCCAACACCCTTCAAGGTTCAGATGAATTTTGATATCCCTACATTTTAATGCAAAATCAACTCTGATGTAGTATAAAATTGGTTGGATCAATTGTCTTCCTATTTTTTTGTAAATAAATTCATCGATAAAGAGAAGATCACTTTTGCTCTTTTGAAAGCATCATTGCTTGTCAAAAATTGGTGGGAAGTGTACAAGAAGAGATTCAGTATGAATGATATTATCCTTGAGGTAGAACCTACCTGGGATAATTTCATAGAAGCTGTAAAGGAAGAATACTACCCCATTGGAGCATATGATGATCCGTATATAGAGTGGCAACAACTTTGCCAAGGCAAGGAATAGTTTGTTCACTATTACACTAACATTTTTCATTCTCTATCTGTGAGATTGAGCATCCAAGAAAGTGAGAAACACAAGGTTCTCAAATAT
The DNA here is from genome assembly GCA_037957365.1 of Torreya grandis. Classification (NCBI taxonomy): domain Eukaryota; kingdom Viridiplantae; phylum Streptophyta; class Pinopsida; order Cupressales; family Taxaceae; genus Torreya; species Torreya grandis. The sequence continues at coordinate 1,733,788 of JARHVA010000098.1, forward strand.
CATGGTGGACTAAAATGGTATATACGGGGGGAGATGGAACTCTTTAATCTAGAAACCCTTGGTAAAGTGTACAAGTTCACACTAAAGGTTGAGTAGAAGCATGGAAGACTGAATACAAAGAGTCAACCGACAAAATGAAAAAGTGACAAAGAAGGTCAAACATGAGGCCAAAATTGAAAGCAAAAGGAAGGGAAGACTAAGAAATGGTGTGATTACCACAAATCTGGAATGCACTCCAAAGAAGAATGTTGAGCCATCAAGTCCTTGCTTTCTGAGTCACAATCCTCATAATCTACTACTCTGCCTCATACACACCCTACAATTGAAGAGGATGAAGAAGAGATTATATATGTTGAGCCTAATGCCATCATTGCTTCATCATAGACCCTTGAAGAGAGGCCAAATAACAAGGAAAGGTGGTTTCACTCTAAGTTATGGGTGAAAGGTAAGCATCTGCATTTCATTCTTGATAGTGAGAGTCAAAAGAATTTAATCTCTGCTAATGTTTTGAAAGCCTAAATTTGTCTATGAATCCTCACTCAAAGCCACACAATATTGGATGGTTGAGTCTAGGGAGAAACCTTCATGTTACCCACCAATATTTTCTCTCATATGTAATAAAACCTTTCCAAGATGAGGTCTTATGTGATGTGGTCAATCTAGATGTTTGTGATGTACTCTTTGATTAGTCATTCATGTATGATTGACATGGCATCTATGAATCAAGAACTTAAAGGATCACCCTCGCTCTTATAACACGATGCTATAGGGTACCAAAGGTACCACCTTCTACATCTGTCTCCCTGATTAGTGCCAAGAAATGTGTTCTCATGGTGGTTAAGCCACAGGAATCCAAAAGGGCTGATGTTGCAGCCTTGATTACATAAACAACACAATAATAAAATAAAATAGATACCAAGCTAAATAATTTCATGACCTTCCATCCATATACTGATGGTTAGATAGAAATGATGAACAATCGAGCCCTGCATAGCTCCATAAAACATAGTCCATTCTAAGTATGCATCAAGAATAGCTCCATACAACTACCACACTTGATGATAAATATTGATGAAATGGGGACCATTGCTTCTCAAGGAGGGAGGAATGATCTGAGTAATATTTCAAGTGACAATTCCACCCTAATTGGTTGCAGAACTTTCAAGAGCCATAACTTTTGCACCATAGCTCTGTTTGACTCCCCATTTGAACCATTAGAAAGCTAAGAATCAAGGGAACACTGTGAGATGGTAAAAACTCTAATTGGTGTGTTTTTACCTCTAAAAACCAAATAGAATTACCCCAAATTTCAATTTTAGTAGTGCAATCTAAAAATAGTAAGTTTTTAAAAATAGTAATTTCTTAAATTTTATATTGTTGTAAATCATAGAAGTTGAACCACTTAATCTCCCTTGAGATTGGTGACCTTCTACATCCTCCTTCTACCTTTAAAATGTGTATAAATGAAGATGTAACCTAAAATAGAAATCAAACATCTCTTCTCAGAGATAGGCATATGTTTGGGTCTACAAATTTGATAAATAAAACATCTCTTCTCAGAGATAGCATTATTACAATTGTATTTTATTTTCTTGAATTATCTTTCAACCAAAGCTTCTAAGTTTTGGATCAATGGTATTAGAGTGGTTTGTCTTGAGAGTGTATGATCTTGAGGATGAGGTTAGGCTACAAGAATCTTGGGTGGAAAACAACAAAGCTTCCAAACTATCCACCTATTCACTCCAAATGACCTCAAATAGTGGTGGACAACATCAAGACATCTGATCCTTTTAAGAAAATGGTGAATGAAGCCCTCTAGTAGTAGTAAGTGTAGATGCTACAATAATTTGCCAAAATTCTCCAATAAATCTTGATAAGAAATTATGGCTCCTCATTTGCACCCCCACATCCTTTTAGTGCCCCAACACCCTTCAAGGTTCAAGTGAATTTTGATATCCCTACATTTGAAGGCAAAATCAATGTTGATGCAGTAGAAAATTGGTTGGATCAATTATCTTCCTATTTTTTTGTAAATAAATTAATCGATAAATATAAGATCACTTTTTCTCTATTGAAAGCATCGTTGCTTGTCAAAAATTGGTGGGAAGTGTATAAAAAGAGATTCAGTATAGATGATATTGGCCTTGTGGCAAAACCTACCTAGGACAATTTCATAGAAGCTGTAAAGGAAGAATACTACCCCATTGGAGCATATGATAATCTGTATATAGAGTGGAAACAAATTCATCAAGGTAATAAATAATCTATTCAAGATTACACTGACATTTTTCATTCTTTATCTACAAGATTGGGCATCTAGGAAAGTGAGAAACATAAGGTTCTTAAATATCATGGTAGATTACAATGGTATATATGGGGGGAGATGGAACTCTTCAATCTAGAAACCTTCAGTGAGGTGTACAAGTTCACAGTGAAGATTGAGTAGAAGCATGGAAGAATGAATATAAAGAGTCAGCCTAAAAAATAGAAAAGTGATAAAGAAAGTCAAACATGAGGCCAAAATAGGAATTAAAAGGAAGGAAAGACTAGGAAATGGTGTGATTATGACAAATCTGGAATGCACTCCAAAGAAAAATGTTGAGCCATCAAGTCCCTACTTTTTGAGTGACAATCCTCAACATCTACTACTCTACCTCATACACACCCTATAGTTGAAGAGGATAAAGAAGAGATTGTAGATGTTGAGCTCAATGCCATTATTGTTTCATCATAGACCCATGAGGAGAGGATAGATGACAAGGAAAGGTTGTTTCACTCCAAGTTATGGGTGAAAGGTAAGCTTCTACATTTCATTCTTGATAGTGGGAGTCAAAAGAATTTAATCTCTACTAATGTTGTGAAAAGTCTAAATTTGTCCATGAATCCTCACCCAAAGCCATACAGTATTGGATGGTTGAGTCTAGGGAGAAACCTATGTGTCACCCACCAATGTCTTCTCTCATATGCAATAAAACCTTTCCAAGATGAGGTCTTATTTGATATGGTCAATCTAGATGTTTGTGATGTACTCTTTAGTTAGCCATTCATGTATGATTGATATGGAATCTATGAAATAAGAACTCAAAGGATCACCCTCACTCTTGGAACATGGTGTTATAGGGTACCAGAGGTACCACCTTATACATCTATCTCCCTAATTAGTGCCAAGAAATTCATTCTCATGGTGATCAAGCCATAGGAATCCAGAAGGGTTGATGTTGTAGCCCTGTATACATAAACAACACAATAATAGAATAAAATAGATACCAAGCTGAATAAGTTCATGGCCTTCCATCCATAGACTAATGGTCAAAAATAAATGATGAATAATTAGGCCCTATATAGCTCCACAAAGCATAATTCATTCCAAGTATACATCGAGAATTAAATCAAAATACAACTGCCACACTTGATGACAAATCTTGATGCAATGAGAACCATTACTTCTGAAGGAGGGAGGAATGATCTAAACAATATTTTAAGTGATAATTTAGGTGATGGTTTTGTTGGGTAAATATTTTTTCACCAACTAACTGATGGGAAAAATAGGTGTTTCCACCATAGCATAGGGAGATTTATCAACCAAATGTGTAGATCAACCACATCAAAAGGGGACAAATCTCTCCTCTCATCAAGGGGAGGTTCCCTATAAATATGAGGTGCTATATATATATATATATATATTAATATACTATAAATAATCTAAAAAGAACACTCAGGGGTAGGTTAACACCATCCATCTCACTTTTTTCAGAGATGATGTTCACAGATAAAGGAGAAATCCTGGTGAAATGACATAAGGCACTTCTCTTCTTTCAGAAGTGGTCTATAGCAAACAACAAGAATTCTTTTTGGTAATGACAAGTAAATGTAACAGGGCACAATAACCAACAAAATGAGGTGTAGCACAAAGTCTCCACCTCAACTTCTAAAAATTGAAATACGAAGGACAATGGGGGCACAAAGTCATCCCAAGATCCTTTAAATAGAAATATAAAATAAACACACTAAAGACAATTATGGCAGCACAAAGTCTCTCCACAGTCAGCTTCAAGACACCTTCCTAGTTACTTCCACTAATTCTACTTATTTAATTAAATAGACAATAATGCATTCAAGAAATAGACAAAAGAACAATTTCCTCAACAACACAAGCTATTCCAACATAAAGTTTGAAAGGTCACTTGCTTTCTCATTCAAATAACAAAATATGATTAACAATCTAAGCTCAAAGTCTCAAGAAATGTCTTTCAATTTGGGCAGAGTTTTAATTCTATAAGAGAGAGATCTTAAAAAAATAAGAGAAATTACAATATATAGCAGCGAAGAAAGACTTGGTGCTTTGTTTCATGGAATAGCCCATGCTATGCATTTAATGCCTTGAATGCATTTTTAGTTCTGTCAAGGGGCCATGCTGAAACATGGCATCGGCCTTGACTTTGGTGTATAGAATCATCTTCAATGTCTTCTCCCAAGCATGGGTTGTCTAGTCTATTTTTCCAGATATGTACGTGGCTATCCACTCACTTTTATTCAAAGGGAGAAAAATAGGTCGCGCCTTTGAATGTTTGCGTACTTAGATGTATACTTGGTGGACTATTTCACCAACTAAAAATAACTCCTATGTATATATTTTTGGTCTTTCCCTCTTTCCTTGTTGTATTTTGTCCTTTTCTTCATGATCTGAGCTCTTGGGCTATCAATCTTCTTCAGTTGGTCGCTAAGTTTGTTCTCAGTTCTGTACCACATTTGAAAATAAATGGGCATTTTGTTACCTTGAATTTGATGTCTGCGAGGATGTCATTGGTCACTTGAACCATGTTGAACCTTAAACATGTGAACCATGAGAGTTCAATGGTTCAATGGTTCGGGTGGTCTAGGTAGTCCCTTGGTTCAATCGGCTCCTTGGTTCAATTGGTTGAACCATCTCTTCAAACTTATCTTTGGAATCTTCTACTTCCTTCCTTCACTCAAAGCTTCCTTATGAACTTTTAACTTTGTAAACTAGTTGAACTCTTTGAACCATTTTAACCTATGAACCATTTCAGTTCAAAGTTCAATGGTTCAATAGTTCATCCTCTTTCTTTTAATCCTTTTATTCTTCTAAGTCTCTTGAACTTTATTGAACCTTAAAACCTTTGAACCTTGAACCATTTCGGTTCAAAGTTCAATGGTTCATTCTCTTTCTTTGAATATTTTGTTCCTTCAAACTTTCTAGATCCTTTTCTTTTCTATTGAACTCATTGAACCTTTAAACTTTGAACTCTTTTGGTTCAAGGTTCAACGGTTCAACGGTTCAATCTTTCTTCTTTAAAGTCTTCTTTTCTTTAAGTCTTTTGATCTTATTGAACTCGTTGAACCATTTTGGTTCAAGGTTCAATGGTTCAACCGTTCAATCTTTACCCTTCAAAGCCTTCTTTTCTTTAAGTCCACCAAAATTATTGAACTTTGAACTTGCTGAAGTCTTTGAACTCGTTGAACTCTTCGAAGCAGTTGAACTTCTTTGAACTCATTGAGCACTTAACTCTTTTTGAAGTTTGCCGATATCATTGAACCTTTGAACCTTTAGAGGTGGGGTTCAATGGTTCAATGGTTAAATCTTTTGTTTGAATCCTGCCGATGGACCTTTTGGTTGAACTTCGGCATTGAACCAACCTTGAAAATGCCTAAGTGTCTAGAAGTTGTTCTTTTATGAGAGCTCGCCTGTTGAAGTTGTTGAACCCGTTGAACCTGCGAGTCCCTTGACTGAAAATGCTTGAATAATTAAATAACTTGAGCACTCAGAACATTTTTGAAAAAGGGAAAGGGAGAATTTTGGCCTGAAAGACCAAAATAGTTGATATGTTGCTCACAAAAACCAGTGATGGATTTTGGGAACAACAAGTTCTACCCCAATTGGTGGCAAAACTTCTGGGAGCCATAACTTATATACCATAGCTCTGTTTGACTCCCCGTTTGAACCGTTGGAAAGATAAGAATGTGGGGAACACCATGAGAAGGTACAAGATCAATTCAATGGGCTTTGAATTTATAAACTAGATGGAAGTTCCCCAAATTTCAATTTTAGTAGTGCAACCTAAAATTAGTAAGTTTTTAAAAATAATAATTCCTCAAATTTTGTATTATTATAAATCATGGAAGTTAAACCACTTTATCTCCCTTAATATTGGTGACCTTCCACATCCTCCTCCTACCTTAAAATTTTTTATAAATGAATATGTAACCTGAAATAGAAATCAGACATCTCTTCTCAGAGATAGCATTATTACAATTATGTTGTTCTTATTTTCTTGAATTATCTTTCAATCAAAGCTTCTGGGTTTTGGATCATTTGGTGCCTTCTATTGGTCTTGCTTCTCAATCATGATTTATCCTTAATTCTCATGCTCTAATGGTTTTTCATGCATCATTTCTTCTTCTATCTTTGTCATATTCTTGATCATATCTTCTCTTGATACCTCTTCATGGCATTCCACTATCCCATGGTGAGTCTCAACATAACCTTCTTGCCCATCATACATTGACAAGTAATTGACCAATTCATCTTCTACATAACATCACACTTCTTATAAAATTATTCTCTTGATATAATCATGTTTAATAATAACCAATTCATCTATAACATTACCTATTGAATAATTTAACCTCTTACCTTACTCTAGCTTCATTTTCTTGCTTTCTAGCTTACTTGCTTGTGGCTTTCCTTCCATGAGATTTTTTTCTACACCCCTTGGTCAAATTCTTAGACTGGTTCTTGGGATAAGACTACCCTCTCTTTTTTCTCTCCATGCTATATCATTCTCATTCCTTCCTTCAATCTCCTTAAGACTTATATTGTCCTCCTCTAATTGTACATGCTCCATCAACCTTCCCTCTTGGCTACTATTTTCTCTTTCTTTCTCAATCATGAGCTCTTGTACTTCCTTATTTCTTTCCTCCATGTGATCATGGAGTGATTCCTTCTTTATCATCTTCAAACCTACACTACCTTGTTTAGTATCCATAAAACCACACTCATGAGACTTGATAGTCTCTTCAAGGACCTCATTGTCCCTTTCCACTCTCTCTTGCTCTTTCATGCTTCTTCCAAGCTTCTCTAAGATGATCTCTCATCTTCTTAATTTATTTAACTTTTTTTTCATCACCAACTACCCATACTTATTCTTTAACCAACTCACATACTTCTATATCTTGCTTACCTTGGCTTGCCACTTTGTTTGCATTACTTTGTTCATCTTTTTGGCTGCAATTTAAGAATTTATTTTGATTGGATGCCCTTGTATAACCTATAAGTTCATCTTCAACACCTCATATATCATTTCCTTAAATAAAAATATTTACAACTCAAACTTAGTTGCTAGGATGACTTCTTCATCTCCTATGAGGTGTAAGCAATCTGGTTCTTGCATAATTTTTTGCCATAACATTTCTTTTTCCTTTGTATACTCTATCAATTATTGTTTTCTAGCTTCACCTTTTTTTACACATTGTATAATGACTTGATTTTGGGTTTCATCCTTCATGAGAGTTAAATTATACTTCTTTTTTGTTATATATCTAGTTTTCCAAGCACTTAATGTTGTGTTTCAACTTTAAATTTACCTTTCATAAGCCTATCAATCAATTCCATTGTTTCCTTTTATAAAACATATTCATTAGTAATCATATAAACATATTCATCATTAAAAATGGCATTGAAAACTAAACCTTGAGACCATTTAGCCTCTTCAACTTCTCCTTGATTCAATTCTCTCTCTTTGATACCTTCCATGAGCCATTCTTATTTTTCAAGATCCTCTTATCCAAGCACTTCTCCTTCTTTAGGATATCAAATTATTATACCTCTATATGTTACTGCCCAATCAGATCCTTATTCATTATAATCATGTTACTCATGCTTTCTCTTCTTTATGCTTTCAAATGTTCACAACATGGACTTCATTGTCATTCACTCTTGTACCTACATACACACATGATAATAAATCCTTAGATTCAAAAAATTGAGGCTTACTTGCCTTCATTTTATCCTTCTTAGGTTACTTTATCTTTGTGACCATTTCCTTATTCATAATGTGTTTCTCACCTTCCTCATGTTCATATCTCATGAGCTTCTTCATCTCCTTCTTGAGCTCCCTACATAGCAAGTTCTTGTTCTTCTCATTATCCCTCATGACAAACTTCATTCTTCACTCCATGAGTAGCCTTATAGGCCACTTTACCCTCTTATTATTCATAACCTAATCATATCATTATCTCTCTTCTTCTTGCATGAGCTCCACTAATAACTTGATCCTCTCCAACCTTTTGGCTATCTCATTCATCTCCTCTTCAATATTTAACTCCTTTCTCTTTGGGTCTTCATTCCTATTTCTCTCATAGTGGTAGTTTAACTCAACCAAGCCTTTCTTCTCCTTTGCCTTCTCTACCTTCATCTTCACTTGTCCAAGTCTTTTTCACATTGGAACCCTCTTGTCCAAGTTTTTTTCACATTAGAATTATGACTCTCACTTGGAGCAACTCTTCACTCTCTTGATATTTTGATAGATCTCTTATTAGAGCTACTCTACCACAACTCTCTAACTTTATCTTTTATTTTACTCCTATAACTTATCTTCATGCAATATCTATAGCATTTTTTTACAAACTCAAATATAAATCTTTACCATTCAAAAACATAAACTATACCAAGAGCTTACCTACTCTGATACCACTTAGTGCAGGGCCCATCTATACACATACCTCATTCATTATTCTGGATCCGATCTTTGACATTAATCACTTCATTTATATTTTATCCCATTCATTCATGCAAGTACCTTGTTTGTCATTCCTAATTTCTTGATCTATCTTGCTTACTCTAGTCTCATTACATCTTATCATGTATAATAATCTTCTTCTTCTTGAATACCTATCTCCATTCCATCACTCTTTGTATTATTTCTTTCCATTACAACCACCATCCTCTAATTTAACTAATTTCATAACCTTACTCATCATTATGGATTCAAACTCACTCATCTCTATATGGATTCATAGCCTAAAATCCTAAAAACTGATCTCAATGTTTTTTATCTCCTCATTATGTCCCATATGGCCATCCATATAGTCATTTTTACCTCCCTTTAATCATTCAACCAAACACCACCACCTCCAAGTAGTAACTCTCCTCCCTTCCACACTTGCTTTTTTTAAGGTCTATTTCTTGTAGCCCTATTTTCACATAAATATCCTAGGTTTGACCAATATACTCTAATTCCAAATAAATGAAATAAATATTTATATACCCTTTATCCCCATTTTTCTTCACACCAAATTTCATGACTCAACTCTCATTGATAATATACTTTCTATTCTACCCTTCTTCCTAATTAGGTCTCTCCTAGGCCTATTCAACCACACAAACTTATATACCGTATTAGACCATATTTTACCAACCTAAAACCACCAAAATATTTAAGAGTGGGTTAAATAATATTATATCACAAATTTTTGTGATTTTTGAAGGGTGGTAATATAAATTATTAAATATTCTATATGCAAACCCTAGTCTAGCCTTACCATAGGCCTATATAGGCTAAGGGTGAACAAAAAGGAAAATAAAGAGTTTTAGAAAACTTGAAAATATAATAACATGTGGGATAGGTCTACCCCAATATTCTTAATCCTTTACATATTCTTTTGGTCTAGATCAGTTCTCAAAAGGCTTCAATCAACAATCATGTAAAATTCTGAGTGCACTTAGCAGGACTGTGTGCTAGTTTTAATTATATTTTGAACCTCTAATGGGTTTATGGGATGAAAAATAAGTTATCCTCACCAATAATATAATCTCTATAAATATCATGAATCAAAACAATCCAATAACCAATTAACAATCATCCAACCTACCTCTATTTCTTGATCTTATTGACTGTGTATGGGTAGAGTTCTTGAATAGACTGTATAATACTAAAATGCAAGTTTGGTATAATATTGAGTCTCAAATTGGAATTATATCCTTCCAAAGAATTAAAATAATATACAAAGTCTCATTATCCTCTCATCACCTCAACACTCCTCAAAATAAACACCATGTTGTCTTTATACTTGACTGGGCAAAATAGAATTATTCTTAATGGAGTAGGTTGTAGATTCTCACCTTGCTATCTGAGTTATGATTATGGAAAAAGCATATAAACATGAATATAAAAAAAATCCATTATATTCATCATAATTAAATAGTGATTCTTTAAACAAAACTTTATTCCATTCTCACAAGCATATATACAGTCATATGTACAGAATTATTCTTTTTACAGGCAGAGTTCCTTCACATTGTGATATTTTATTTGGATCATCTACCCCTCTAATTCATACCTCTCCTCATCATATCATTATACCACACTAATAATACTCTTTTTTTAATCTACAAGCATTCCCACCTTATATCTCACCAAACATGCATGCTAACTTCCTTCTTTCTTGCCAACTCCATATATGTAGGGTGGTTACACATATACCATTCTTTATTTACATTGTTATTTTATGTCTTATAAGTTAATACACATTTGAGACACTTATAGGATAATTTGGGATAATTTAAAAACATTTACCAACCTTAAAATACCTAAGCATCACTCTAATCCAAGTTTTACAATCCAAAATTTCAAAAATAAGCATTTTGGTAGGAAATTCCAAAATAGATGGAAACACACACTTAAAAGACTCCTAATGAATCAAAAATACTCTAGAAGACCCTATAATATGTATCTTACCCATGAAAGACCAAAATAGTCATTATGAAACACTTTAATACATTTACATTATTAATTTCTTGTGATGCTCTGCATCATAATTACCCTTTTGACTCCATACATAACTATGTCGATTATACACATAATTATGTTAATGTAATTACTTTACAATCCCAAGATTGAGATGTTACCATAATGCATGCAAAATTTACCATTCTTAGTACATTGTTTTCCAATGTTGAATGTAAGTATAACATTATTAATCATATTGAGAAGAGACCCACAAACATTTTCATCTTAGAACTTCTCAAGACTTCACCTGTATATAAGGACATCTTGTATAAAATCCTCTAAGAGTCTAGTGTCCCATATTACATCAACCCCTCAAGCTTTCAAGAGTTAGTTGGCAATTTTCCAACTAAGAATCATGTTACATTTGACCATTTTGATGTCTCCTCTTTAGGATATGTTCATAATCTTCCATTGTATATAAAATTTATCATCTCTAGACACAAGGTAAAGAGGGTGATTATAGATAATGGCTAGGCATTAAATTTATGTACATTAAGATTAATTAAGCACTTAGGATATTCAAAAATAATATTATAAACCAACATCATCACCATAAAGGTATTTGATAATAATGAGTGTCAATCTATGGGTATTGTTTACGCAGAAAATTGCACCCTTGGTAGGAGGCCGAGCTCCTGCCTTCTTCACGCAACAATGGAAACTCCCCTCTCGCCTGTGGGACCAGTGAAGCTGGAGGGGAGAGTCTCTAGATAAGGGCTAGCTCCCTCTAATGTATCATTTAGGCCCTGGTTTCTCCTACTACTAACCAATAAAATGAAAAAGGGGGGGATGAAAAGGGAGAAGGAGATGCTGAAAACAAAGCCTAAGCCTAAAAAAGAAAAGAGGTGATACACTATAAAATTTGACCCACTCAGGCCTGAACATACACTTTTCACCAAAAGAAGTGCCTATACACTTCATCCATCATGAGAGAACCTTCTGCATCAGTGGGTCAGGGGTTCGTGGAGATACAAGGAGGGAATAACTACTAGAGGCATTCTGAGACACACTGCAACAGCCTATCCACTTCACCTATACTCCTTTAGGGACACTTTTGACAGACCTGTAAAAGGAAAACTCAAAAATGCACTAGACATGCTGAAATCATTCTGCAGAAGCATTAAGAAAATGACTTAATATAGAATCAAGGCATAGACACATACTAAAGATGCAAAACTCAGAATGGAGGTAAAAATGCTATGTTTCGATTCAAGGTAAATTCCTGGCAGAGCTCTGCCTTACAAGCCTGAGATATTTTTGGGCAGAGTTTTGCCTTAAGGCTGAGAGTGGATTGCTTCTCAAAAGAGAAGTTTACAATTTATAGAAAGAGGAAGAGAACTTGGCACTTCTTGGGAAGGATTTTGGTGCTCATTTTCTGTCAGTGGCCCATGTGCCTTACGAGCATTAAGAAGAGCAAGCCACTCAAAACATCAATGAGTTACGCCCTTTGTCTACTTGTAAGGCTGCTTCTTCAAAGTGATTACACGGTTTGTCTACTCATTAATGTGAAATGAAGAAAATCAGTTGCACTGCTAGCTGTTTGCACCTCCTAATGGTCAATTTGTATGCACTATATCATCTACCAAAATAACTTCTTAAATCAGCATTTATGTTAGGTTGTGGAGATAAAAGCTTCACTGATGCAAACAGGGGAGGAGGTTGTTGAGTGTCACAGACACCGACGTCGGTCAGGCCAACCGACGTTAGTAAGGTGCAGACAGAAGAGCAACTGACGTCGGTCAGAAGTTGGCCGGCATCGGTCACCTCCAGGCAGACAGGGACCGATGTCAGTCGCCTGTGCAGTTCAGAACTGCCAGTTTTATAGACAGTTAGTTAATGAATCGAGTGTTTGCATGTTGAGAGCCAATTTTAGACTAAAATCTATGAATCTAATTATTGTAATTAGGTGTCTAATTATTGTTTGCATGAGATCTATATAATAGACTCATGGGCTGTATTTTAAGGTGTTGTAGTTTGAGTTGAGCAAAGTTAGCTCCTTCTATGTGTGAAGTGAGCAAGGGTGTTCCTCTTAGTTCCACAGCAGTGCCAAGTGTGGGTGCTGGTTTTGGAGAATCAAAAGGGTTCTTCAGGTGTGTAGGATCTTGGTCAACAAGGGTGCATGGCTACGTTAGGAGATATGCATGGTAAGTAAGATCATTGATCTACAGGTGTATGTGTGTGCATGATCTAGGTTTGCAGGTGTGCAGAACCAAATTGATTTGTAGGTGTGCAAGATCAGGGAGGACAACAACACAATAGGGAGCAAGATCAGGTAGGATCTACTTGGAGTACAGTGTGTACTCAGAAAGAGAGCAAAGAGGAAGGCAAGGTAGATCCTTCCATAAGTAAGGTCTGTTGAGTTGCAGGGTATTGCAAGTTCAGGGGAGATCTACTTGAATTACAATTGTGTACTTTGAGTGTGTGGAGCACTAGAGTACTGGCAGTAGTGGATATTGACTGGTTGGAGGTGAACACCAACTCTGTGTTTGAGTTGTGTGTTGGGACCGTAAGAGAGAGAGCTTTGAGAGAAGATTTACTGTTTATGCCCTAGAGGTGTGGGAGCCCTAGAGGTGTGTAAGGAAGAACTGTGGCAATCTTCTTTGTTGTATTTCCTTTTGGAAGAGTATTAATATAATTGTGTATTGTATCTCATATTTTGTGTTGTTTTTGATTTCTAGTTACTTGTGATTCTGGTTAATTTTGCATATTAAGTTGCTTGTATTTGGTAATCAATTGTGTGTTTCCATATTTCCCAACAAGTGGTATCAGAGCTAAGGTTGCAGGGAGCAAGTTTTGTGTTTGGTTACAGGTCACTCTTAGGGGTTTCTGATTGAGTGGGAGTATAGCAACGGTAGAAGAAAGTAAGCTAAGAATGGAGGAATTGAAAAGCACGAATGATCGATTACGATCCTATGGAAAGAAAGAGCAAGAAAAAGAATATTGTTGGTTGGTAGAAGATCGGCATGAAGGAATTGAAGAAGCAGATGTTGCAGGGGTTGTTGCACAGGATGCTCTGGGAGGTTTCTTGGATAAAGTTGAATCTTGTTTTATAGATTATGTTACCTCTTTCCATGCAGTCCAAAATAGAGTATTTTTCCATGTTAAGGTCTTTGGAGACTTAGGAAAGATTTATTTATGGGCTGGTGTGCCTTGCTAAAGAATTGGCAAAGGGGAAGTGAAGCTAAAATTGTAGGCGGCCAACACATGGGTGTTGAAGGAGGTCATGCAGGTCCCAGTGTTGAAGATATGGCTAATTTATTTAGAAAAGTTGGGTGATGAGAGATGCACAAGAACTCTCACAGCGGATGCACTTGAATTAGTTGGTGGTAAGAAAGTAGGTACTCTTTATCTACTTGCTTATATTACTGATTCTTCTTTTGTTGTGGAGACATGGATTTGTAGGCTTGGTCACATGAGAAAGAAGGAGATGCATGTTCTTAATAGGAAGTCAAATGTCTTTGACAGACTTAAGAACTAGAAAGCCTTGGTGTTTATGGAGGAGATGGCAGATAGAGATCAGCGGATGGGATTGAGTAACTCTGAGCAGGGCAGTTTGGACAGGGTTTTGATCCATGGAGAGCTCACGGGTAAAAATTCATCACTCATAGGAAAACATAGGTACTGGCGTTGGTCAAGGAGAATTGACGTCAAATAGACAGGCATCGATGTCAGTCATGTGTAGACCAGAGCCGGTGATGTCAAGTAGGGTAAGACCGACGTCGGTCAGGAGGATCGATGTTGACGATAGTAAGACTGACGTCGGTCAGGAGGACCGACGTCGGTGGGGTCGGTAGTCAAGATAGGCACATGGAACCGACATCGGTCAGATGTAGACTGTGTGGTGATCAAGGTCAGTCATTGTAACAGATTTTGGGTAGACAGCACGCTGTCAAGGAGTCTCAAATGCCCATATGGAGGATTGAAGGGGTAAGTAAGCCTCAAATTCATTGTTCCTCTTCTTTATACTCATTGCTGACTGCAGATCAAGAAGGATCTAGGAAATAGTGGGAGCATGGAAGGAATATGATGTAGAACCAAATGGAAGATTTGGTAGGGTTTCCAGCCAGAAGAAAGCACTGAGAGACGAATGGATACCTTAGTTAAAGAATAGAGAGAATGGACACGTGAGACAGAAGGCCAGGTCATATGGTCTTGAGGAAGCTGCAGGACAGTGGTACAGGTTTGACAGGTGGATGACAAAGCATGGCTTTAGTCAATGTCAGGGTAACTACTGTGGTTTGTCTTACCAGGTGGATGATGGTCACAACATTATCTGGTTACTGTATGTGGATGGTTTGCTAGCATATTTGTACATACAGGGTTTTGTTGAGCTAAGGGTAAGGTTAGTTCAGTGGCATGTCATGAGGAATTTGGAGCAGTGAAATTCTTTGGCATGGGAGACATGGAAGATCACAGGTTGATTTTGTCTCCAGTGGGAGCTGATGTGAATCAGGTGTTGGCAAGATTTAGGATGCAGAACCAGAGCACACTAAGGGCTGGACAATTCAGTGTCCAAAATCACATGAGGTCTGGTATAGACCTGAGTTTGCCCAAGCAGTGGGTGTTGTTAGAGAGTTAGGAGCCAATTTGGGGAAGAGGGTTCTCAGGTATTTGAGAGGGACCAGCAACAGGGATTCATGCTATGCAGAGTTAGGACTTCACTACATGGGTTTGTAGGTTCGAATGTGGTAGGTTACTCGGATGACAGGAGTTGTACCATAGGTTGTGTGGTGGGTGGTCTTCAGGATTGATCTTGAAGAGGGATACAAGCCAGGAAACAAATTAGATGGGGTACAGGTATAGTGCAGCTATTTATCTCCAAGTGGGAGATTGTTAGGTTGTAGAGCTAAAAGCTTCACTGATGCAAATAGGGAAGGAGGTTGCTAAGAGTTTTTTGAGTGTCACAGTCGCTGGCGTTGGTTAGGCTAACTAACATCGGCCAGTGGTGGATAAGAATGCAATCGATGTCAGCAGGAGTCAGCCGACGTCGGTCACCTCTAGGCAGACAAGAACCAATGTCGATCACCTGTGTGGTTCTAGAACTATCAGTTGCATGAACAATTTGTTAACAAACTGAGTGTTTTCATGTTAAGAGCCAATTTTAGACTTGAAGCTACGGATCTAATTATTGTAATTAGGTGTCTAATTATTGTTTGCATGAGATCTATATAATAAACTCATGGGCTATATTGTAAGGTGTTCTAGTTTGAGTTGAGCAAAGTTAGCTCCTTCTGTGTGTGAAGTGAGCAAGGGTGTTCCTCCTAGTTCCACAACAGTGCCAAGTGTGGGTGCTGGTTTTGGAGAATCAGAAGGGTTCTTTAGGTGTGTAGGATCTTGGTCAACAGGGGTGCATGGATACGTTAGGAGATCTACATGGTAAGTAAGATCATTGATTTACAGGTGTATGTGTGTGCATGATTTAGGTTTACAGGTGTGCAGAACTAGATTGATTTGTAGGTGTGCAAGATCAGGGAGGACAGCAACACAACAGGGAGCAAGATCAGGTAGGATCTACTTGGAGTACAGTGTGTACTCAGAAAGAGAGCAAAGAGGAAGGCAAGGTAGATCCTTCCATAAGTAAGGTCTATTGAGTTGCAGGGTGTTGCAAGTTCAAGGGAGATCTACTTGAATTATGATTGTGTACTTGGAGTGTGTGGAGCACTGGAGCACTGGCAGTAGTGGATACTGACTGGTTGGAGGTGAACACCAACTCTGTGTTTGAGTTGTGTGTTGGGACCGTAAGAGAGAGAGCTTTGAGGGAAAATTTACTGTTTATGCCCTAAAGGTGTGGGATCCCTAGAGGTGTGTAAGGAAGAAGAACTATGGCAATCTTCTTTGTTGTATTTCCTTCTAAAAGAGTATTAATACAATTGTGTATTGTCTCTCATATTCTGTGTTGTTTCTGATTTCTAGTTACTTGTGATTCTGGTTAATTCTGCATATTAAGTTGCTTATATTTGGTAATCAATTGTGTGCTTTCGTATTTCCCAACAATTTCCCTTTGCCACTTAGACTGTTTGCCTACTCCTACACTTGGCACTTTTATCTTTTCCCTACCTTGTCTCTTCTGGCTCTTTCAACCCTCATGGTGATCTCTTGGCGGGTAGCTGCGTTCCTTGGGCTCTTTCCATGATTTGGCAATTGGGCATTAAAAAAACAAACAACTACTTCACTGTGTTAAATTTGACGTTCACACGGCCATCACCGTCCTTGGAAAAAGTCTGTTGGGTCTTTCCTATGACCTTTTTTTAGCTTTAGGCTTTTTCTCGCAGACAAAAAGTTCGTAGGAATTGGCTTCTCTTTGTCTTCTCTGTTGGGCTCTTTTAAAGCTCTCTCTACCCTCTGCAAGGGCTTTTGAACTTGAACTATCCTCTGCAATGGATTTTGAACCTTCAGCGTACCCTCCAAATATAAGGCACACCCTTGAACCAACTCATTGAACCAAAATTGGTTCAATGGTTCAACCACTGCACGTCGATGTCATTGAACTAAGCTTTTTGAACTTGCCTTTGAACCGTTCGATTGAACCACTCATTGAGCTTTAACCACCGAACCAAGGCCAAATCATTGAACTAAGTGGTTGAACTGAGCCAAGGTGTTGAACCAAGGCATGAACCAAAGCTGATGAACTCTACGCTGAGATTGGAGCATTGAACCAAGGCCTAAAAATGAAGTGATGAACTGTCGATTGAACCAGGCGTTGAACCAAATGATTGGATTGGTTCATTGGTTCAACCATGCTAACTTTGCTTGTGATTTTCTTCAGACCAGAGCTTGAAGAAGCCTTGTAAAACCCAGCACTCTCTCTAGAACTGATTCTCCATGCACCAAAGACTAACCTGTTGAGTCCGTAGAAATCACTGAAACCTGCAGAGTCTATAGAAATCACCATATTCATGCAAAAATGAAAATGGCCTAGCATAGTAGGGGTAGAAGGTGACCGATTTTTGGCCTATTGGGCAAAAAATGGTCAATAGATTGGCGACTCCTAGGGGAAGCATGTCTGTTATGCTTAAAGACTAGTTGCCTTGTGGTCCATTCCATTGGGCACGGAGTCAGATGCAACTTTGAAGAAAGTTCAGCAATAGCTCCAAAAGATCCAAGAATCAAACATGAAACTTTTTACCCCACATGCAAAGGGAAACACACAAGGCTAAAAACACTACCTATGTAACTACACTTAGGGAAAGCAGGAAAAGAAACTGAAAGCAAACTATTATATACAGCTAACCAGGAATATTTGCTTCCCTCCTGGATCGAAGGGAAAATTTATTAAGTCCCCTTCCTGGCAAGGAAACTTATGGTGCCAGCCAAATGGCTAGATAAAAAGGAAGCTGGTGGCCTGCTCCTCTTGCCTGCCACCTGAGTTGGCTTATTTCTGAGTGTATTAGATTGAAACATGCCTCCAATGTATACGTACTCTATTTGTTCTTAGAAGCTTGCCTCCTGTTGGTTCTTCAGGCTGGTGTATCTCATCAAGAAATCAATTGTTGCCGGTTCATCACCGTAAGCCCCTTGATATGCATTATTGACTGGCTTGTTCTCTTCTACCTCATGCTCGGGTTCCATGGTATGACCATCTTCCTTGATGATTTCAAAGAAGATATCTTCATATTCACTAACCTCTTGAAGGGGTAAATTTGAAAAACTACAACCTCTTTGTATGCTTGTTTGAACCCCAATGTTGCCTTCTCCACTCTTATCTAGCTCATAGCCTCCTTGAAGGACAGTGCAGCCTGCCTCAATGACTTTAAATGAATCATTCAAAACATGAATAAGAGATTGTCCATGCTCCTCCATGTCACCTAAGGTGATCTCCTCTTCATCTGTACTCATGAAGTCTCCCTGGTCAGTCATAAACTGAGCATAATCTATATCAGGGAAGGCCTGATAGCTTTCTTGGTGTATGGATGGAGTGTATTCAAACATGAAATCTGCTATTTGGTTTGAAACATCCGTCATACATTCACTGAGGAGACCTACTCTGGACTCCAACTCTATAATTTTCCTATCCATATCTTCTTGGAAAAGCCTTTCCCAAAAGTCACAATCATCATCGATAGCAGGAGCAGCCCCATCTTCTTCAAGGTTTTGAGCAAAACCTTTCTCTTCCTCTTCCTTTCTACCCCAAGATTCCACTATTTGCTTCCAACTCATGGTCTTGGGATTGGAATCTTGCTCCTATGAACAGGGAGCAGCTTTATCCTCTTTAAGGTCCTGAGCTGGTTCATGATGTTCCTTCTTCCAGCTCGAAATTTAGAGATCATGTTGAAAGACTTGAGGAGGTTGGGGAAGATTTGGGAGGGTCTGCTCATGTACAAGAAGAGCTATCTGAAAAGAGGCATGCTAAAAAGCTAGGCACATGGGATTGAGGGTAGGATCAATTGATGCATTAGATGAGTCAGAATTAGCAAGTGCCATCTGATAGAAAAGATTTGGCACATAAGAGGGAGTTTTCTCTAGAATAGGAGAGGGTAGACCTAGGGCCAAAAATTCTTGGTTTTCATCCCTCCACTTTACCAACACTTCATCAATATTGAAATTAGCTTGTGGATTGGTGAAAGGGGTACTTTTTGGTGTCGACTCCTCTGCAGGGTCTAAAAGCTCCATCTCTCTTTCTCCAATTAGTCTCATCTTCTTTTCTAATTCCTCAATCCGCCTGGCTAGATCATCCTCATTTTGTACCTCTTGGAGTTCATGGGAGTCATCATAGAGATGGGGAGTGCATGAAGATTGCCATGAAATGTAAGGAGCTTCCTGAGGAAGAGTGGGAGGGACTTCAAAAGGACTAACCTCATTTTATACCTCACACTCTTGGACAATGTCTTTCTCCTCCTTGCTATTCCATGACTCAACCACTTTATTCCAGCTCAAGCAATTCGGACTAGGAATCTCCTTTGGGGGTGATGCGGCCACAATGTGAGAGGGTAGAAAAGATTTAGATTCCACTTCCCTTGCTGCCAAAATGGACTGCTGCATCTAAAGGTTTTCCAATTTGATCTGTCTATCAAGATTAGCCTTAAACACAAGATTTGCCATTTTAGAACTCTCCTCAACATAATTGGGGACATGACTTTGACAAGCTTGACTTGGATTATAAGCAGGGGTTGTGCATGATTGATATGATACTTGGGGCAGTGAGTATGCAGGTTGATAGACTTGGTAAGGCTGCCTCTCATGAATACTCAGCTTCTCTTCCAAAGATGCAATCAAACCACTCACATCTAGCATCTCACTTGTAAGCTTGTGCCAATTGGCTCTTTCAATGGGAGTCCATTCCTTCTTAACCTAATTCAGTGCATTTCTCACTTGATGGATGACATGATCAGGAATTTCTTGGCCACATCCCCTTTTGGTGTCAAGATCTATTACATATTTTTCATATCTTAGCAGTGCTCGCTTGAAGGCAAAAACAGGTTGATTGGCAAAGAGACTGGGTTGAGTGGGAGAATTGACATAATGAGAAGACTAGGCATAAGGCTGATATAGCTCATGATAGGGCTGGGACTGGTCATATGGAACCTAATAAGGATCGACATAAGGCTAGTAAGGATCATAGCCATGCTGGCTAAGGAAAACAGGGTCCATGGCTCTAAATAATGGGGGTACACATACCATAATATTGTTTCTGTTAGGAGGCCCCTTATCCAACAGAAGCACAATTGATTACTTATATGAGCAATTAAACATGAAAATATACTAGAATGATTAAGAAACTAGAAACATGAGACATCAAAGAATTTGAGAGACAATACACACTCTTGTATTAGATAATACTAGAAGAAAATACAAATAAGGAAGATGCCACTTCTTCCTCCACCTCAAAGGCTTGCCACACCTCAAAACCTTCTTCCCTCTCTCTCTTGCTCAACACAAAACCAACTCTATAACCTGAGTTACAATCCCTCCTTGAATGCTTCAGCTGATCTCTTTGACCTTACACCTGTAGATCTCCTTGACCTTGCTTGCTTCAATGCTCTTACTTGATCAATTTGATAATTACAATACATGCCTCATGGGTCTTTAAATAGAATCCCATGGTTACAAAAATAGAAATCTAACTACTAAAATTAGACACACAGCTCGCGACTTAAAATATCCTCTTAGCATGCAAACACTCGGTTCAACTAACTAACTGTTCATGCAACGAATAGTTCTGGACCGCACAGGTGACCGACGTCGATCCCTGCTTGTCCAGTGCTGCCGACGTCGGCCGACTCCCTGCCATCGCCGGTCTCCTTCTCCACTGCATCTGACTGACGTCAGTCATACTGCCGACGCCGGTGGCTCTGGTTCTTCAGCATCCTCTTCATGTGTGTGCAAACAGTTGAAGCTTTTAGCTCCACACCTTAATAATCTCCCACTTGGAGATAAACAGCTGCAACTTGTACCTGTACCTGTACACCATCTATTTTGTTCCTTAGGCCCTGTATCCCTCTTCAAAGTCACTCTTGAAGACCAACCACCCCGCAAACCTGTGATGCTATACATGTCACCTATGCCACAATAATTTTGCTGCTCCCAAATTCTTCATGACATACTTCTGAA
This sequence comes from Torreya grandis, assembly GCA_037957365.1. NCBI lineage: Eukaryota > Viridiplantae > Streptophyta > Pinopsida > Cupressales > Taxaceae > Torreya > Torreya grandis. The sequence goes on from JARHVA010000098.1 coordinate 1,755,141, forward strand.
CCAACTCTACCCTTAGCTCAGAAAACTCCCTGTATATGCAACCCTGCAAAAAGTAACACAATACAGTAACAGGATAATGTAGCTAATATTATCCAACCTGGTAAAGATAAAAAAAATAATGGTCAAACCTCCATTGCCCTGCAGCTAACTCAAGACCATATACCATAGCCTTCTATCTCAGATGTCCATCCACTCTCTTCTCTAAAACGGGAATCCATCCCTCTATCTAGCTGACAACTCCACCAACAAATACCTGTTTGGCTCTACTCCAAGGACTCACACTCCTCATCCATGTCAAGCTCCCACTGTTTCTAGATTCTACCTGCATTGCTTCCTCCATCTTCCTAGTTCATGACTATCAGTAAGCAATATAAAGAAGGTGAACAACGAATATGAGGTTCACATACCTTTTTTGACCTCTGTATGGGTGTTTGAGACTCCTTGACAACTAATTGTCCACCCATCATCCATTTCAGTGACCGATCTCGGCCATCTCCCAGTCTGCTCCCGACCGATGTCGGTTCCCTGCACTGACCCTGACTACCGACGTCGTTACCCCTAGCCGACGCCGGTGTCCCCCCTGTCGACGTCGGTCCTGATGACCGACGTCGAACTTCTCCTGCCCGACCTACCGACCCTGCTGGTCTGCACAAGACCGATGTCAGTGTCTGACTGACCGACGTCGGTTCCAAGTAACCGACCTCGGTGCCTGTGTGTTCCCGTGAGTGATGAATTCTTCATCCGCGAGCTCTTCTTGGATCAAATCTCTATCCATGCTACCCTGCTCAGATTTATTCAGTGCCTGTAACTATTCTCTGGCCTTCATCTCCTCCAAAAACACCAAGACATCCCTGTTCTTGTCAAAAGCCTCAAATTTCCTTTTCCTGCAATGAATTCTATCTATGCCTTCTGAATTTGAACACATACCTTTTGAGTCAAGAACTTCCATTCCCTTCTTATTCATGTGACCCTGCCTATTAGACCACATCTTTGAATCTGTACCAGAAGTAGAATCAGTAATACAAGTAGATAGATAAAGAGTACCTACTTTCTTACCTCTTGCCAAAACAAGTGCTCCCTTGGTAACCTTCCAAGAATCCACTGTGAGGGTTATTGTGCATCCCTCATCACCCAACCTTCCTACAGAAATCAAACTCTACTTCAGAATTGGAACATACATGACCTCCTTCAACACCCATGTGTTGTCAATCTGCAATCTCAACTGCACTTTCCCTTTGCCAACTATCTGACAAGGTGTACCATCCCCTAAATAGAGCACTCCAAAGTCTCCCTGTTCATACTCATGAAACAAATCTCTATTTGGGGATGCATGAAAAGATGAACCAGAATCTAAAATCCATGATCCTACCTGACTATCCAAAGAAAGTATGAGAGCATCTTGTACCACAATATTTGCATCCTTTGCTTCTTCAATACCTGCATGTTGATTCTCTTTATCTCGTAACCAACACTCCTTTGTATGTCCTTTCTTTCCACAAAACCAACAGGTAATACCTTTAGACTCGGATCTCCTTCCCGACCTTGATTTCCCTTGCTCAATCTTCTCATTTTGCCTTCCTCTGCTTTCCGCACTTAGAGTGTTCCCTGATGATTCACCTGTGTTTCTCCTGTGTATTTCCTCATTCAAGATCACACTCACAACATCATCAACTTTTAAGATTTTAGAAGCAGATGCAGAATTACTTACTGCCATAACCATACCGTCCCAACTTTCAGGCAAAGAACATAAAATCAAGAGAGCCTTTACCTCATCATCAAAAATAATATTGACTGAAGCTAATTGGTTTACCAAACCATGGAAATCACTGAGATGAGTATGTACCGAACCACCTTCCTGTATTTGCAAAGTAAATAGCTGCTTCATAAGGTATACCTTATTAGAAGCCGAGGGCTTTTTGTATAAATTTGCCAAGGACTTTATCAACTCTTCCGTTGTCTTGCACTGTGATAAGTTGGAAATCACAGACGATGCAAGGCTCAACCTTATGGAACCGAGAGCCTTTCGATCAAGAACGTTCCATTCTTCATCCTTCATATCTGTGGGCTTGCATGCAACCCCACCCAACGGTAAGTACAAATCCTTCTGATACAGATAGTCCTCAATCTACATCCTTCAGTGTTGATAATTCTTGCCGTTAAACTTCTCCATTCGTAGCTTACTTTCTTCTGCCATTGCTGAACTCCCACTCAATCAAAAAACCTTGTGAATGACCTGTAATCAAAAACAATACCTGCTTCCTGCAAACCATAGCTCTGATACCAACTGTTAGGAGGCCCCTTATCCAACGGAAGCACAATTGATTACTTATATGAGCAATTAAACACGGAAATATACCAGAATGATTAAGAAACTAGAAACATGAGACAGCAAAGAATTTGAGAGACAATACACACTCTTGTATTAGATAATACTAGAAGAAAATACAAATAAGGAAGATGCCACTTCTTCCTCCACCTCAAAGGCTTGCCACACCTCAAGACCTTCTTCCCTCTCTCTCTTTCTCAACACATAACCAACTCTATAACCTGAGTTACAATCCCTCCTTGAATGCTTCAGCTGATCTCCTTGACCTTACACCTGTAGATCTCCTTGACCTTGCTTGCTTCAATGCTCTTACTTGATCAATTTGATAATTAAAATACATGCCTCATGGGTCTTTAAATAGAATCCCATGGTTACAAAAATAGAAATCTAACTACTAAAATTAGACACACAGCTCGCGACTTAAAATATCCTCTTAGCATGCAAACACTCGATTCAACTAACTAACTATTCGTGCAACAAACAGTTCTAGACCGCACAGGCAACCGACGCCGGTCCCTGCTTGTCTGGTGCTGCCGACGTTGGTCGACTCCCTGCCATCGCCGGTCTCCTTCTCCACTGCATTTGACCGACGTCGGTCATACTGCCGACGCCGGTGGCTCTGGTTCTTCAGCATCCTCTTCATGTGTGTGCAAACAGTTGAAGCTTTTAGCTCCACACCTTAACAGTTTCTTGATGGTATGGTACCAGAACTACTTAACCAATTGATTTAACTCAGAGTCACCATTGGTGTTTGATTTAAAAGCCTCCAAAGGCTGGTTGGTCGAAGAACACACCAAAAGTTCTTCAACTCTATGGACACAACTTGTCCTAGTTGGTCCCGTTGGGCATGCCAAAAATTGTTTACGCAGAAGATTGCACCCTTGGCAGGAGGTCGAGCTCCTGCCTTCTTCATGCAACAATGGAAACTCCCCTCTCGCTTGTGGGATCAGTGAAACTGGAGGGGAGAGTCTCTAGATAAGGGCTAGCTCCCTCTGATGTATCATTTAGGCCCTAGTTTTTCCTACTGCTAACCAATAAAATGAAAAAGGGGGGGATGAAAAGGGAGAAGGAGATGCTAAAAACAAAGCCTAAGCCTAAAAAAGAAAAGAGGTGATACACTAGAAAATGTAACCCACTAAGGCCCGAACATACACTTTTCACCAAAAGAAGTGCCTATACACTTCATTCGTCATGAGAGAACCTTCTGCATTAGTGGGTCAGGGGTCTGTGGAGATACAAGGAGGGAATAACTACTAGAGGCATTCTAAGACACACTGCAGCAGCCTATCCACTTCACCTATACTCCTCTAGGGACACTTCTGATAGACCTATAAAAAGAAAACTCAAAAATGCACTAGACGTGTTGAAATCATTCTGTAGAAGCATTAAGAAAATGACTTAATACAGAATCAAGGCATAAACACATACTAAAGATGCAAAACTCAGAATGGAGGTGAAAATGCTATGTTTCAATTCAAGGTAAATTCCTGGCAGAGCTCTACCTTATAAGCCTGAGAGACTTTTGGGTAGAGTTTTGCCTTAAGGCTGAGAGTGGATTACTTCTCAAAAGAGAAGTTTACAATTTATAAAAAGAGGAAGAGAAATTGGCGCTTCTTGGGAAGGATTTTGGCACTCATTTTCTGTTAGTGGCCCATGTGCCTTACGAGCATTGGGAAGAGCAAGCCGCTCAAAACATCAATGAGCTACACCCTTTATCTGCTTGTAAGGCCATTTCTTCAAAGTGATTACATAGTTTGTCTACTCATAAATGCAAAATGAATAAAATCAGTTGCATTGCTAGCTATTTACACCTCCTAATGGTCAATTCACAAGCACTATATCATCTGCCAAAATAACTTCTTAAATCAGTGTTTCCCTTCACCACTTGGACTATCTGCCTACTCCTACACTTGGCACTTTTGTCTTTTCCCTACCTTATTTCTTCTGGCTCTTTCAGCCCGCATGGCGATCTCTTGGCGGGTAGCTGCGTTCCTTGGGCTCTTTCCATGATTTGGCACTTGGGCATTAAAAAAACAAATGGCTACTTCACTACGTTAAATTTGATGTTCACGCAGCCATCCCTGTCCTCGACAAAAGTCCATTGGGTCTTTCCTACAACCTTTTCTGAGCTTTGGGCTTTTTCCCGCAAACAAAAAGTCTACAAGAATTGGCTGTTCTTTGTCTTCTCTATCGAGCTCTTTTAAAGCTCTCTCTGCCCTTTGTAAGGGCTTTTGAACTTGAACTGCCCTCCACAAGGGATTTTAAACCTTTAACCTACCCTCCAAATATAGGGCACACCCTTGAACCAACCTATTGAACCAAAATTGGTTCAACAGTGCAATTGGTTCAATGGTTCAACCACTGTGCGCCGATGCCACTGAACTAAGCTTTTTGAACTTGCCTTTGAACCATTCAGTTGAACCACTCATTGAAATTTAACCATTGAACCAAGGCTGAAGCATTGAACTAAGTGGTTGAACTGAGCCAAGGCATAAACCAAAGTTGATGAACTCTACACTGAGCTTGGAGCATTGAACCAAGGCCTGAAAATGAAGTGATGAACTGTCAATTGAACCAGGTGTTGAACCAAATGATTGGATTGGTTCATTGGTTCAACCATGCCAACTTTTCTTGTGATTTTATTCAGACCAGAGCCTGAAAAAGCCTTGTAAAACCCAGCACTCTCTCTAGAACTAATTCTTCATGCACCAAAGACTAACCTGCTGAGTCCATAGAAATCGCCAAATTCATGCAAAATCAAAAAATGAAAATGGCCTAGCATAGCAGGGGCAGAAGGTGACTGATTTTTGGCCTGTTGGGCAAAAAATGGTCAACAGGTACCATTTATCTTCCTTTGATGGTGGGTTATGTTAAAAAATAAACACTAGTCCATGTGTTTGATCTTGATTTACCTTATAACCTACTTCATGGATGTCCATGGATACATTCAATGAATGTTGTACCATCCAATCTACACCAATGTTTTAAATTCTCCCATGATGGCATGTAAGTAACAATTCAAGGTGATCCTCAACCCTTCCAATAGTACAAGCTATTAGAAGGTCGATATCAAAAATCCAAATATCTCCTAGTTACTATTGATAAATTCACTCCCTTTAAAGAATCACATGTATACATCTAAATCTACTTTCCCTAATTATTCCACTAATCCCACTAAATAATCCCATAGCCATATTTCTAACTAATTAATTAAATCATATTCCCACATCATATATCTCCTACATCCTACTAACCTTTCTACACCCCCATGACAAATTAATCCCCTCATTATCCTACTAACATCTCATCTAACCACTAATCTCAGCTCATTAATTAGCCACTAGCCCCACTTGCTAATTGAAAATTCAAATATATTCCAACTAACCCCCTAGCCAACCTATCCCTAGTCTTTTCTACACCCCTATATCCTTAAGCCTCCCTAAACCCCTGACTAATCCCTATTATCACCTAATCTAAACTAGAAGCCTCTAGATCTAGAGCCTTCCCTATATTTATAGAATTTTCTAAACTAGAGAGTTCTAATTGAATAAAAAATTTATTTAAATCCTCCTCCATCAACTTATAAATAATCATTTTTGGAGCATGGTTAGACTAATTAGAAAGCTCATAAGCCATCTTTGCATGTATATACCGGCTCTTTCAAGCCCTCATACTCTCTTGTATCCATTCTAGCATCTAAAAATCCATTATATCCATCTTGAATCCATTATCAAGAAATCCAATAAATGAATCAAAAGGCATTAGAGAATCAATTTGAAGATCTCAGAGGGAAGCCATTAGGAGTAAGGTGATGGTAAGAATTCATTTATAATTACTGATTGTTCCTATATTTATCTCCCTTTGATATTTTTGTAGTTTTTGGTTAAGGTTACTATTGTTAGCATTTTCAATCCATAGCTTAAATTTACAAGCACACATTGGTGACCAAAGTGGGAGCCCTCCTTTAAACTAATCCTTGTGCATGTTGGATGTGTTAAATCAGCTTGCGAGATAGGTTAGAAGAAGATTAGGATCTAAAATTTTCAAATTTTTACATCCCAGATGAAGTGTAATATTACACTAATAATTTTAGCTTTGCACATGTGGCATTGAAGATTCCAAGTGTGATATTGCCAAACTGTATGAACTACTTATTGACTGTTGGATTTTCTAGCAGTTTTTGACCCTTTACAAGAATTCCTCTCACCAGAGGTGATTTTGATTTTCAACTATGGTTTTCACTATATAAGTGTGGTTTTGACATAATACTATATTAAAGTCAAACATTAGCTATATTGACATCTTTCTAGTTTCCATAACTTTATACTAACCCAGTTATCTTGTGGGGGTAAAGAAAAGTTTTGTTACTCTTAACATTCATAGGTTTTTCACACTAGTCAAAATTGTTTGTCCTTAGTCATGATATTAATTGGTAGTTATCATTTTTCCTTTACAATAGGTGGTTTTTATTTAAGCATAGAATCATTGACTTAAAACTATGGTTTTTACTTTGTAATAGTTTTGTTGTCTCTGTTTGATTGTTGTCTGCTTACAGGGAAGGGGAGATTATGCCCAGGGAACATCAAATATTCCTAAAATCCTTTTTTTAACTATCTAGTGCAATACCATTTATTTATAGAGGTGATTTTGAATCTAAATTATGATTTTGTAGATTGCAGAGCCAATTTTCTAGATAGTTAGATAAATAGTTGCTATCATTTTATTTTTATGATCTTTAGTCATATATACCTAACTTTCTGTAGATAGATAAGCTTTTCATTTTTCATAAGTAATCTCAATTCACTTATGTATATTTTGTATATATTTAAAATATTTAAACTATGTAAAATTACCTCTCGATAAAGGCATTTTTAATTTCCATAAGCGATTTTGAACCATGATAGGTAATTTTGAATATAGTGGGAAACTAAGACCTTTTATTCATTTTAAGTAACTTACCCCTTCTCAATAGTTTTTGCTTAACTATTTAGATTTGTAAATTATCTAAATATTTTTAAATAACATTTACCTTAAACATCTAACATCAATTTAAATATATCTATTTTACTTCACCTGAAAGCAAAACCACCTCTCGAGAAGGGTGTTGTTGATTCTTAGAGTCAGTTTTGAATATCCATAGTCGGTTTTGATTTAGGGAATTTAACAATACACATACCTACTATAAGCTTTTTTTAATCATTTTGTAAATATTTTATTCTAAATTAGTTTTAGCATTCTATAAATATTGTAGCATTCTATAATTATTTTATTTTGAGTCTACTATTAAATTTATTGTCTTTCCTATAGACTGCAAAACTACATATCGATAGTTATAGTATTGGTTTGCAAAAGTGATTTTACACTAGCCATAAGCAATTTTGCCTAATTGCACAGTCACAACTAATTGACTATCTGTAAAACTGCATTTCTCATAATAAGGGTATTGATTATTAGTTATGGTATTGTAGTCTTTGGAATTAGATTTTAAATTATGACTATGTAAGTGCAATTTTATAGGTTCCAAAAGTGGTTTTGATTGCATAGAAACTATTAACAGGTTTTCATGTAGGACACCTTCGCAAAAGACCTTAAATTAGTTTACTAACGTGTTTTTTTATAGGATCATGACTTAGACAAGAATTTAAATTTTAAATTTTGTGTATATATATATCTTTTTGATTATTTGTGTATTCATTTCACATAGTTAATTATTTAGTTAAGCAAACCTTTTACTTGCGTATTTTTTAACCCAATTTTACTTTTATAGGGTGCAATGTGACATGAAATTCATCTACACACACTTGCCTAGTCATTAGGGGTTGGTGATGTGAATTTAATCATTATGCATTTGACCACACTTTGTGTTCCAGTAGAGTATAAATATAAGGGATAGTTTTCATTGCTAATTTAATATTAAAATTGCATAAATTAAACTAATATATATATATATATATATATATATATATATATATATATATATATATATATATATATATATATATATATATACACACACACACACACACACTCTTCGTTCTTTCTATATCATAGGAAATATTACACCCATATATATAGGATAAGTTTCCTATATTTAAGGAGAACTAATCTCCATAAATATCTCCACACACAACTCCTAAAACAAATCCATGTTATTTTAGGTGAGTTATTGTCTTCTCACAAAACTAATATTGTTTATGAGTTATTTACTCAATAACTCATAGCAATATTTACTCACCCACTCATAATTACATTTACTATAATGTAATTAACTATTACAACTCATATTATATTATCTCAGAGAATATAATCACTCAGATGATATTCTATGTTTACACTATAATATGAATATTCCTAACATTCATCCCCTTAGTGTGAACATGGGGCAAGGGCACCTGAAAACATGAGTATGACAAAGTTCCATAGTTGCTACTAAATTTTGTTGTCTAGATCTTGGTGCACATGATCACCTCTCTGGTTCACCAACTGATCATGATCACCTCTTCGTATGAAATCTATTCACCAACTGATTATCTTCCAATAAAGTATGGTATTCAAAGGACCATATGATAGTCAGAGGATCATATGTAGAAGCTTCCCCCTATAAATAAAGTCTTACAATTATGCTTCTTCCACACCATATAAACATCTCAAGAATGATTGTTAGAATGTCATGAATACATATTGACACATTATTGAAAATGAACCACACCACACATGCTAAAAAAAATGCCACCAAATCAATTTGTGACCCCGTCATTGGTGACTAACGAGAGGCACTAAAATGCCTCCTTCCTCCAATTCCTCCTTCCTCTAAAAAATGAACTATTTACCATAAGAATTCTTCATCACTAGGAAAAGAAAGTTCTTCATCATTATATTATTCATCCTAATCAATTTCTTCTTTAGCCAAAAGAGTTTTTTGATCTATTTTGTCATCAAGTAGATCTTTTTCACTCTTTTTACAATTCAAAGCTACATGTCCTTATTCATTACAGTAATAGCATTTCATTTTAACTTTCAAAGGGAAAGGTTTTAGTTTGAACTTTCCTTTCTTAGATGAAGTACTTGTTTTATTCTATACATACATTACTTCTTCATATTCTTCATAATTACTCTAATCAAGTAATGTGGAGATTACTTCTTCTAAGCTAATTATAACCATACTTAAATTAAACACAATATTTGAATAGCTTGTAGGCATATTATTTAGGAGTATTATTTTACATCATCATCCTTTATAAACTCTTTAATTCTAGCTAATTAATCAGTATTTTTGAGTTATCTTTCATTATCAACCTATACAAACATTGCTTTAGTGTAGTCTTTGTTTTTAGATTTAGAACCAAATAATTTATTAAGAGACTTCCAAATTTCTTTAGCAGATTTTATGAAATCCATATGATGTAGATAAGCTTTCGATGAGCCTAGACCAATGGTACAGTAAGATCTTTAATCCTTTGTATTCCATTTAGCTAGATAATTCATAGTCATTGGTGGAGTTTTAGTATCTTTAAGTACATCCCATAAGTCCTTTTCTATTAAATATAACTGAATCTATAGTTGCCATGTATAGAAATTTCACCCTTCATACTTTTCAATCAGATTTAATTTTTCTATTATTATGTACAATACTAATAAAAAATATAGAATTAAGTCAATTACTTTAAAACCTTACATAATATACCTTTGAACATCCAAGCAAGCCAATACTCTGTATTAAAAATTCAGCATTATTAAAAATTGGAGACAACATTCAATAGAAAAATTAATGTGCTGAATTTGATAGCTGCATAGTGAATCCCATGTTTCTCCAAAACTATGAGCTGGGTTCTTCTAAAAATTTTGTTGTAGTTTTTTGACCAACATGTCGTTCAACCTATAAAATTGTAAAGAAACCCAAATCCAAAAACTAAAAATAAAATATATTATTTAATAAATATTTGATCAACTATAGTTATAGGCATAATAAGCAGTCAAAAAAATAATGAAACTTCCCTCATTAAACCTACTTTGGTACCAAATGATAATTTAATATTAGAATTGCATATATTAAACTCTAAAAATATACTCTTCATTCATTCTATATCATAGGAGATATTACATCCATATATATAGGATATGTTTCTTATATTTAAGGAGAACTAATCTTCATAAATATATCCACACACAACTCCAAAAACAACTCCATGTTATTTTATGTGAGTTTTGTCTTCTCACAAAACTAATATTATTTATGAGTTGTTTACTCAATAACTCATAACAATATTTACTGACCCACTCATAATTATAGTTACTAAAATGTAATTAACTATTACAACTCATATTATATTATCTTAGATAATATAATCACTCACATGATATTATATGTTTACACTATAATATGAATATTCTTAACAGTTATGAGGCTAAGCAGTTGACCCCATACAGGTATTTTATGAAGGAAAAGAGTTAAATCTCTAAATCAAGTAGTAGACAACATCCTACATGGATTTGGGCCCCACATACCTTGCATATATCAAGGATGCCCCTAGATGCTTTTGTTTAAACTTAGCTTAAGACCTATTAGTTGTAACAAGTAACTTGATTTTAGAGTTGGGATCAGCTCTTAAGTGACCATCAAGTGCAGACAGGGTTGAGGGAGTTTGGTATATTCCATAATGGGTCACCAGCCTATAACCTCACCCATGAATCTATTAGATGGTGTAGTCATTGGATTACATACCCTTTTTATTGACTAATATTAGGAATTATGATTTGGCATGATTATGTGCATGTTATGTTAAAACCCATATTATTTATGAGATGAGTCAATATTATCATTATTTTACCCAAAATACCTAGACAATCTTTAGGACACACTCTATTTTAGGACAAAAACTAAGCCATTTCACCTTCACTCCATTCACCATAACCTTGACTATTAGATTTAATCTTGAAGCTAAACTATAGTGGTCACCCATCACTTTTAAATTCTATTCATCACTTCATCCATTCTACCTTGATTAAACATTATCAAAGTCTATAACTTTGTTGTCTTATCTAGTACCCTATCATCCTATCATCTTGCCTTTCATACCTAACACCCATCCAATCATCATATTTCTAGTGTAAAAAGGCATTTTATCATCTCATCCCTTAGTTCCCTTGCTAGATTGAACCCTTATAAAGTTTTTTCCATGGTAATATTTGATCAACTTAGTTTTTAATCCCTAAATCTAAATTTTATCACATCCATTACACACTATCTTGGCCACTCTAGTCTAAAACTCAAGACAAGTTTAGTAATCATAGCCATATTACTTTTTGTCTAAAAAAATACTTAATCACCTTCACATCACCTTACATTATCTACCATGTTGATCAAGACCCATGTTTAAGTCCTTAGGTTGGGACAAATATCAAACTGGGAGTATGATGTCTTTAGAACTCTAGGTGAGTAAAGTAGGGATAATGAAGAAGCTCAAAGTGATATGCACACTCCCAGAGGATATGAATGAATCATAATGAATTTTTTAATAGTGATGAGGTTAGAGCATAATTCAACCAATATATATATGAAAAATGTGATCAAATTCTCACCCAAGTTATCAGGATGGGAGGTAAACTACCCATACATTTAATCCCAATATATTACAACACTTCATTCATCCATCATCTAGAGCCAACACTCCACTTTGCCATAATAACACTAACCAAGAATAGGGGAAACCTAAAATTGTAGACCATGAACAAGTGTTGGAAGAAGAAGAAGAACCCCCTTAGAACAACCGTATTGAACATGAAAGGAGGAAATCTACCTTAGAGGATCACCTAGATCAATTAACCCAACAAATTAATTCCCTTACATCCCAATTCCATGTTGAAAACCAAAGACCCACATCACCTAAACAAACCACTAGAAACACTAATACTAATCCACTAAGGCCAAAAACAAGGCAACCACACACCTCTAATCCCTTAATGGATTCTTCATTTTCCCAAGAGTGGAAGATGATGAAAGAAACTCTTTAGTAGATTGACCCTCGCACATAGATAATGAGATATATATATGAATACTTTTTCACATCTCCCTTAGACATGAACATTTTACAAATACCCTTTCTGACACACTTTATTGTCCCAAAATTTGATAAATGTAAGGGGAGAGGGGACCCACATGACCATGTTCAAGAATTCTATGTAGCATGCCATGAGATTATGTATAATGATGTTTATCTACTATGACTCTTCCCCAAAAGTCTCATAAGACTCGCTCTTGAATGTTTCATGCATTTACCAAAAGGATCCATTACCATATTTGAAGAACTAATAGAAAATTTTGTGAGATAATTCTCTTTTAAATTAGAACATGATATTTCCATAATTGATCTTTACAATACTAAACATAAGAATGGGGAGAGTCTAGAATCATTCTTAAAACATTGGATAAGCCTTGCCAACCGCTTCTAATGTGTGGTCCCCAAAAATAATTGGCCAAAATTTTCATTGATAATCTAAATATTGAATTAAAATATCATTTGAAACTATAGTGTATCAAATCCTTTGACAAAAGTATCAATGGTATCTAAATAGCGAAAGCACTCATTTAAAGGGGAACAATTAAATTATATACCTGAAATGAATAAAGTCAAAGTAGAAAGCTCCCCCTCTTTCCAAAAAGCAAAATATCTCATGTATTATTATACCAAGAGGAAAACCAAAGCCTCAAACAAGGAAAAGGAATCTTACCAGTCTTGGTATACATGTGGAAATTGTCTTGAAACAATTAATTGTTGCCAATATGATCACTCTATCAGAGATTTAACCATCAAATGATAATAAGCCACACTTTGACTAGTACTGTGAAGATGAGTTTTGTAGATACCATCAAGTCAAAGGGCATGATACAAAAAAATGTATGCAATTAATACATTACATCCAAGGTCTAATATAAAAAGGGGAAATATAAGTTTCAAGAGAGATAGAAGAAACCATTTAGGGATCAAGGTCAAGATTTAATGGATATATATCAGGACCCTTTACCCAAGCATGATCAAACATAGAAGAAACCATTTAGGGATCAAGGTCAAGCTTCCACCTTCAATAAAATTAATTATCACTCCATTCCATACCAATACATTAACACTATCAAAAGCAGAGGCCCCCAAGAGCCCACACATCTACCATCCCCCATCCTTAAAATTAATAAGGCCACTAATGATTATGTGATTACTACTAGACATGAAAAAATCATAGTTCTTGGAGCACCTCCAAAGGATCCACCTTCCTCCTTATCTCAGAAAGTCACCATACCTAGAAAGGTCTCAAATTATTCAGATAAACCATATGATATCATCTAGCTAATCAAGAAGACCCCAACCCAAATCTCTCTTATATATTTTATCAAAACCTCATTTGTACATCAAGAAATACTAAATCAAGTCTTGAATCAATTAAAATTTCCTAGGGATATTGACATAATTCAATTTCAAGCCTTGGTGGGTCATTTATCCCCTTCACAACAAACCACTTTTAGTTCCCAAGACATGCCACCCATAACCCCCTATCACAATTATCCAGTATTCATTGAAATCTCCATCTCCAATCATAAAATGCGATGGATACATATAGATGGAGAATCAACCCTAAATTTGTGTAACACTGACTTTCTTAAAAATTTAGGTATTCAGAATCTTCGTTGGGGCCACTCTAATAATGATTAAGGCATATGATGAAAGGCCATCTTTTGGAACTATATATATTCCTATAATTATGGGGCTCTTAGTTCACCAAACCTTAATCCATGTAGTGAACATAGATCTCCCCTATAATATGCTTTTGGGATGCCCTTGGATCCATAGAATGAGAGAAATACCCTCCACCCTTCACCAATGTCTCAAGTTCCCACATTCAAGAATGGAGGTTACCATCCTAGGGGAAATCAAGAATTTTCATAGCTATCAAATGAAATAATCCAATCCTACTTGTAATTTCCCTAGTACACAAAGTTCTTCTTATAATCCTATAGCTATGAACTATGTCCACCCTGATAATCTATCACTTGCTTCATCTGAGTCATCAGATGTCACTCATCTAAAAATCATTTCCAAGGGTTGTGGGGAATATGAATATAAAACTCTTTGTGTTGGAAACCTGCCACTATGCCCATGTAACTATGGGTCCCCGACTATGAGGCAAGATAAACCTATCATCTATCAGTTTGGGTCAATGACCTTCACAAGCATAAAGATGTTATCAAATGAATATTTTGATGAACTTGATTATTCTTATCTCATTCCTAAAGATGAAGCCCTAGATTTTCATAAGAAAAAATACCCCCAAGTTTAGAAAATGCTTCAAAACATGAATTATAAGGGCAGATGACTAGGTCAAGAATAATAAGGCAGGTTAGAACCTATTGGGGTTGAAGAGCATCCAAAATGTCTTGGCCTATGGTATAAACCACTATTAATTGACCTAAACACTATCACCTTGGATACTTATTCAATTATTTAAGTGTCTACTTTTGATGAAGAAGTCAAGATAGGTTCCACATATAGCCTCTATGAAGATCTAGTTGCCATAACCTCTTCTCTTACACTGTCATTTGCACCATTAACATCTCCCTCCACTACCCCACACTAATTTATTGGGATTAGAATAATAATCCATCCTTTTACTATTCTAAAATCATGAGTCTATTATTGAATATCTAAGAGCATGATATTTTATGTCGTCAAAAGATTAGAAGAGAGGATTCACTATCAATATACATGAGTTAGCCTATTTTAGAAAATAACAAGAGTATTTAAATCAAATAAAAGAGGAAGAATACGATGAAGATGGTCCCTCTCCAAATATAGAAGAAATCCAACTTAAACCTGACAAACAAGAGTCTTACCAAGAGACAAATATAGAGCTTCTAGATGAGTTTGATTTAGGAGATGAGCTATCATCACCCCTAGCATATCTTCAAGATCAATCACCTTCCCTAATTATGGAGGTCATATAAATCAATATTAGAACATATGAAAATCCTAGCATTATTAAACTGTGGGCAATTCTCACATTTGAAGAACAACAAATTTTCATTGAGATTCTTAAGGAGTTTATATATGTATTTGCATGGAGTTATTCTAACATGTCTAGGTTAGATCATACCTTGGTGGTACATCACTTAGTGGTCTATCCAAATGCCAAACCAATAAAATATAATCTCCATAAAATGCACCCCAAGGTAATATTATTGGTTAAGGAAGAGCTACAAAAATTCTTAGAAGTTAGATTCATTCATCCCATTGACTAATCTGAGTGGATATCTAATATTGTCCCAATTACCAAACCAAAAAGAGGGATATAGATTTGTACAAAATTATGAGATATAAAGAAGGCATGTCTTAAAGATGAATTTCCTTGACCCAATATCGACATGATCATGGACTCTACCCTAGGATATGAGATGTTTTCCCTCATGGATGGATTTTTGGTTATAATCAAATCAAAATCAATTTCAAATACTAGCATAAAACTACATTCATCAATCCATGGGGAGCTTTTCACTATCAAGTAATGCCCTTTGGCGTGGAAAAAACTTGAGAAACCTACCAAATGGCCATGACAATCATATTCCACAACATGATGCATAATATTATGGAAGATTATGTGGATGACATCCTAGGAAAGTCCAAGCTCCAAGAATAACATCCAATGGTCCTCATATAAATTTTTGAGAGGCTCAAGGAATATAAAGTCAAATTGAATGCTAAAAAATGTGTATTTAGAGTCACTTTAGGCAAACTCTTGAGATTCATATTCTCTCAACAAGGCATTGAGATAGACCCTACTAAGGTAAAATTTATTGTTGAAATGCCTCTCCCTAATAACTTGAAGCAACTAAGGAGCCTTTAAAGGAAATTATAGTCCATTCATCGATTTATATCATAGTTGGTAGACAAGTGCCATCCCTTCACTCATATCTTAAAGAAAAGAGCTCAAATTGATATAAACTTGGAATGTCAAAAGGCCTTTGATAATATGAATCAATATCTATTGAAGCCTCAAGTCCTATCACCACATATATTAGGAAGATAGTTGCTCTTATGTATCTTTGCTACACCATGTGTTATAGGGGCTCTCTTAGTTCAACATAATGATGAATGAAAATAAAGAGATATTTATTATCTAAGCATAAAACTAATTTTTTATGAGCTTAATTACACCCCTATAGATAAATCTTTCTTGTTGTGGTCTTCACCTCACAAACACTTAGGCATTATATGTTACATAACCAATTGACCTGCTCAAGTACATGTTATCTAAGTCAACTCTAACTAGAAGAGTGGCCAAATGGATCATGTTATTAAGTGAATTTGATATCAATTATGTAAATCAAAAATCCATCAAGGGGAAAGCTATCACAAATCAACTAGCAGTAACACCCCTAGCAGACACAAAACCATTAATCACGGCATTCCTCAATGAATCTATATTAACAACTGAGGAGTTATCCAATTGGAAATTATATTTTGATGGATCATTTACCATACATGGGTCAAGAGAGGGAATACTTTTGGTAACCCCAAAAATTGACCTAATCCCTGAAGCCTTTCAAATATTTTTCCCATGCACCAATAACATTATTGAATATGAGGCATTAATTATCGGGTTACAACTTGCCCTCCAATGGAATATTTAACACCTTAAAGTCTTTTGGGATTCCCATTAATTATCAAATATGTGAATTAAGAGTTTCAAACCAAGGATGAGAAGTTACTTCCTTATATACAAATGGTTTATCAGTTAAAACAAAAAAATTAGTCTCTAACTTTTGAACAAGTGCCTAGAGGAAGTAACAAATATGCTGACACAATGGTTTCTATAGGATCTTTGATAGATATTATGAGGATGTAATCGAAGGAAATTTTTTATTCAAATAATTATTATTGCCTACCCATCAAGTAATTTCACATTATCAATTTTTTGCAATCCCTAATCCCTATCAACCCTTGTATCAATACATCTACACCTACCTCCATGAAAATACCCTACCACCAAATCTCAACTACTACCAACACAAAGCCTTCATCCAATGCATATCTCATTACACCATTTTTTATAGTACACTCTATTGATAAGGTTATTATGAGACCTTGTTAAGATTATTGACATCACATGAGGTTATTCTCATATTCAAGGAGGTCTATGATGGTATTTATGAAGGCCATGTTAGTGGGATGGCCCTAGCCAAGAAGTTACTCTAGACTAGATATTATTTGCCACCCATGGATCATGATGCTTGTTAGTATGTATGCAAGTGTTTAGCCTACCAAAATCATGGTAACCTCATACATTTCCCCGCTTAAGAGTTGTAACCCATAATGAACCCATGGCCATTTTTAGGATGGGGACTAGATTTTATCGACAAGATTAATCCTACTTCATTAGATGAATGACATCACATGAGGTTATTCTCATATTCAAGGAGGTTTATGATGGTATTTATGAAGGCCATGTTGGTGGCATGACCCTGGCCAAGAAGTTACTCTAGACTAGATATTATTGACCACCAATGGATCATGATGCTTGTCAGTGTGTATGCAAGTGTGTAGCCTACCAAAATCATGGTAACCTCATACATTCCCCTGCTTAAGATTTGTAACCCATAATGATCCCATGGCCATTTTTATGATGGGGACTAGATTTCATCAACAAGATTAATCCTACTTCATCAAATGAGCACAAGTCCATAATAAAAACCATAGAGTATTTCACTAAATTGGTAGAAGTAATCTCACTTATATACACCACAGGTCTACATATATTTTAAGTTTATTCTCAATAAAATTATTTGTTGCTTTAGCACCCCAACTAAAATCATATCAAACAATGACAAATCATATAAAAATTAGGAAGTGGAAGACTTGTGCAATAGAAACCATATTGGACAACATTTCTCTACACCTTACTATCCACAGGGTAATGGATAAGTATAAGTGACAAATAAAATTCTTATCAATATACTCAAAAATATTGTCAATGACACTGGAATAAATTAACATTTATAACTTTATCCATCACTTTGGTCTTATAGAACCAATGTTCAAATGCCAACTGGGGCTACTCTATACTCTTTGGTATATGGAGTAGAAGGAAGCTTGTCTGTCAAATTTGAGCTCTCTTCATTACAAATATCTTTGTGGGGCATGATAATAGATAATGAGTAAAGACAAGATGGCCATAAGAGCTAGATTTATTAGATGAGAAGTGTTAAAATTCTCTTGAGCACATAAGGGCATATCCAAATAAACTTAAGGGCCATTATCACAAAAAGATCCAGTTTAGAGAATTCAAAGTTGGTGACCTAGTCCTAAAATAAAATCATAAAAATACCAATGTTGAGCATGAAAAGAAAGGGAAATTTGAATCAAATTAGCTTGGGCCTTATGTTATTATTTCCAAATTTGGGTTAGGAGCATACAAATTGGCCACTCTATATGGTGATGAGATTGATGACACCATGAACATTATGCACTTTAAAAGATTTTATACGTAGAGGGCCTACAAATCCTCTATCTATAGGATTTCATACTTGGAGGCATGTCCATCCATCATCACTTCAATTCTATCATTTTTTCCCCTCTTCCATCTTCCCATCTTGTTCACTCACTTCCATATGACCCTAATCCTAAAAATAGGTATAAAGATATGTGCTTTTTCAAAACTAGAAGATATGAGTTTACACAAATGGGGTAGATTATTACTGAAAGTGCAAAGGGGATACCTATTGAAGAGATATATAAAACATCTAATCTACTTTCCTAATCAGTAGTTCTATTTTGACATTCTAATCCAAATCCCAATCCACTCCTTCCAGATGACTCTTCTATCTATCAAACTCAATCGTACCAAACTTTGCCCATCCCCATTCATTCCCTAAGTATATATCCATGAAGACCCACTAATCGCATTACTAAAGAAGGGTCATAAAATATTTCTCCTCTAGGACATATAATACATTTTGTACATAACTAAACCCTGAAAGTTCACTATAGATCTTAGGATTCTCATTATATTTGATTTGATCATTGTCTCGATTATCGCAAAGATTATTGGGCGTTATTTAAATTCTTAGGTGTTTTGTTAATAACTCACTTGGCTAACAAACATTATGAATAACTATTTATCTATATTCTTAAAATTATTCTTCTTGTAAATGCATTATCCTCCTCTCATACTTTATACATATTAATCCAGTCTTGATTAGGTCATCTTTATCTTGCCATTTTAGGGTTTTAGACCATCTTGTAAATAGTCATCATCATTATTCCTTTTATTTTACATCATTTAGTTGTATTTTTAGGTTATGTTTGTAAATATAAATCATTTAAATCACTTTTAAACTCTTTATTGAGTCATCTTGTTAATATTCAATGTGTATATTTAATTTTTTAATCCACATATAAATATTTTCATTAAGTTGTCTTGTTAGTATTATTGTGTCAAGTAAATATTTTATTGTAATATTTCTTGTTAAGTTGTCATAATTCTTTTTTGTTGTATTTTTAAATGTTAGTTTTTGTAAATATTTAGTCTAGGAATGAGGATGGCTTTTAATGACTACCAATTTGAAAATTTGGGAACATCATTAATAGAGTTCCCTCTTCAAGTCCCTACGTACTTTGGAGTCTATGTGACCTCGACTATTCCAATGTTGTAGGTACACCTATAATCCAAATGCAATAGTAAAATTGGATTTCCTACATTTTTAGTGGCTTTAAGCCCCCACAATCCATCCCCCCTAAACATTTAGCTATCTTATTTAACCACCCTATCCTACAAACTAAACAACCCACCTGCTTAGTATAGGAGGATTTTACCCATTACTTATTTGTGAGACATATAATTAAAATCAAAGGAATACATATCTAGATATTAGCACATGTCACAAGCCACAATAATTTCCATCACATTATACCATGAAAAATAAAAATAACACATCACAAACCATGTCATCCACATCATATACTTAAAACTAAAAACCATCCATATATAACAACTTCCATAAAATCCATAATCCTACATCAAATCCTAACATCCATCTCTAATCATCTCATAATCAATAATAATCAACTATCTAATCTAATCCATACATCATCATCACATAAGAAAAATCCATAATCATACATCCATATCTAATCATCTCATGTAACCAAACATCTCCAATATCTAATCTAATCAACACATCATCGATCACATGATCAAAATATAATCACAATATCCATAAAGTCCAGTCAAAATATATACAATGTGCGACCAATGGGCATCCATGTGCTGAATATAACAATATACATGTCCAAAATATACATAGTATCTCATAAAAACTAGATCATGGCTATCCTAGAGCTCTCCTTGGAGGCTAGTGTATTGAATGTGATGAAGTGCTAGCCCTGTAAGATGGTGCACACTGATCTGTTGGCACCACACCCTCATATAAATCCATGTAATATTATGTCTCATGAATCAAAAAGGATATCTTCCTGGTAATATCCCCTAGACCCTACCTCTATAATAACTCACCAACCTCCTCCATGGCCCTCTCATCCACTTGTAGTTTTACCTCCCTCTAGCTCAATCTAGTCTAAATCTAGCCAATCTTTGCCTATAAAGCCACTATCTACACATCATGCACCTAGATTTACCTCTATAAAGATGCCATCTGACCATCCCTATCCTGACTCTAGCCTAGATAACCCTATAAGGATGTTATTTGGGAATCGCTCATCCCTTTGTCACATTAACCCTTTAAGTTGAGCCAATATAGGCTCCATCTACCTATCTCTCTCCATGTTTTAGTGTTTTAAGTTTATAACCTATGATTGGTATCTATCTTGCTTTATCATGATTTTATCCACCTTTATAGATCTATCCCTCACCTCCTATCTTAGACTATCTAGTTTTACCTAATCTTTTGCACTTATAGTTACCTTAAGGGCCTCGTAACATCTAAACTTGCCCCTTTCACCACCTAGTCTCCTCCACCTACAACCTAGTATCCCCCTCCAACTCCTTGATCCCCTTTTCAATAATCATCAACACCTAATCAATTGTATCTTATCCATCCTGACCATACTTCTATTCTTGGGGATGTGGTCTCTATTATTGTCATCTCCTCAAGGGAGCCTATGCCTGCACTAGCCTCCATAATACACCTCTCCTCGTTGCTCACTGAGGTGGTCTCAATAATCTCTAGGGTTATCTCTAATGCCACCACCTTGTATAAGCCATTGTACCCCCTATATCTACCATAGATATTTGGTAATACCATACAACTATAACCACACTAACATAGTCAACCCTTTCAATTTCCCTATCTACTATCTACCACTATTGGGGTCTCTCTCTATTGCTCCTTATAAATAAGTGTTCATCTCCTAGGACTACCTACTAGAATCCTAACTATCTTTAAACCCTATCTAGCATATATCTCTCAATAATATAGTCTCATTGCTTGATCAAGTATCACTCTATCAACAAGTATCTCATAACATCAATGTCCTCTACCCACCCCCACTGAACTTGCCTATAAGGCTTCCACATGATCTAGTCATCCCTCAAGCTATCCAAATCATGTTTATAAAACCACATATCTTCAGAATGTGATCTATATACCCATAAAATTATATACCAACCAAAAACTAATGGTTTATTAGGCTCCTTACCTCGACAAGTACCCAGTGACCTCTCGATATCCACATGCTCCTAGCTCCAAATCTAAAGAAGTAATGATGGCCCAAAGCTAGCCACTCCCTTCTATGCCACCATGTGTAACTCCTTATATAAATGACATAATAATATCAAAACCCATACAAAAACCTAATAGTTCTAAACCATATCAACAACTATGTCCCCCATCCCTAAATGAAACCACTAATTGTTCTTGTCTAGTAATAGTATGCTAGTGACAAGAGACATAAATGCTAGGTCAACCTATCAATCAACTCATCTCAAAATGCCTTATATATATATATATATATATATATATATATATATATATATATATATATATATATATATATATATTTGTCAATCTCACACCCTAACCTATAGATGCTTGCATAATTTCTATATAGTAGCACTCAATGTCCACAATTTCCAGTAGATCATGTCCCCCCTCATCAATAACCAAAAGATGTGTAATATATCTTCTTGATGACAATCATCTCACATATAAAAAAATGAAATGTGCTAGTCTTAAAGTGCCATCACTTTAATAATGATGTGATGAGATCTATATCTATCTAGATAAATGACATCATTACAATGTAATATAAATTGGCCATCTCTAGTATTCCATAATCTATTGGAGACAACCTATACATCTCATGTAGAACTAATGGGTGCCCTAATCTAGAAACTAACATGTCTAAATCCTCCTATACCATATTAAACATATTATCCATCGATCACTAATAACCATCCTATCTATGTAATCACACCTATCAATCCTACATATCCATCCATTTATCCCATCAATCCTACATATCCTACCTATCCTTCCAATCCTATCTGACTTATCCATCTTATCTATCCAACTGCTCTAACAAAAAAATCCTATATAACTTATTAATCCCCTCTAACCTCTTTATCCAAATCATCCTTACCCATCCACCTACCCTACTTATCTACCTACCCATCTCCTTTCCATCCCCTTACATAACTAACTCCTAAAACTAACTTCCCTCAAAATTGCATGTAACCATAAACCCTAACCCATGATTTTATCAAAATTACATCTTAACTCTTGTGGTTTTGAAAAATTATATGTGATCACCTATAATCTTTCAAAATTTCATATCTACCCATGTAGTATTATGATACCATAGATCACTCGCTATGGTATTATAAAATCATAGTTTACCACATGCATTTTTGCAAAACCATAGTACGCGAGTGCATTCTTACCTCTTGTGGTACCAAAATTGTAACTTAGGGAAATGCCCATAGTTGTATTTTTATGCCATTATTTTGTAACCCTAATAAATGCATGTAATAAATTTATTAATGATAAAAATGACAAATCTTGGTTAGAGCAATCACTAGTATTCCTACATTTGTTGGTCTTTGAAAATATCAGACCCTCTCACCGTAATGGGAAGCTCAGGGAATGTGATCCATCATCCTTGGTACTAAAGCTCAAATAATAAAAGATCAAGATTGAAAATGACCCCTTTTACCACCATCTTTCCTATTTTACTCCATAATAACCCTGTTTTTAAACCCCTTTTTACCCTGTTTAGTCCATACTAACCCTCCCTAGCCACCTAAACACCTGACCCTAAATCTTCAATCCATTTATCTCTCCTTAAATCATGATTAATCATATTTCTACTAACTATCCTCCCTCTCAAAAATCATTTTAATTAATTTTAAGGGCATGGTTTTTTTGTACCCTACTCCTCATTTAACACCTCAAATCAAAACTATATCATCTTAAGGTCTCTTTAGACTATGTAGGTAGTACTTGGCCATATTTTGGTGTCCAAGGATAGCTCAGCCACTACTAATGACCAATATATATCTTGTCCCCTTTGATTCACTCAAATCTATTAAATCATGTTAAACTATGATCATTATATCAAATCCATTTATCATCATCAATCACCTATCGTATATCTATTATCAACTTATATATATATCCCTTACATGTATCCTTGCTTGGGAAATGTCGATAGCTTGCAACCTTATTTATATATCCATTTATTGAACCTATTTCATTATCTTGGGAATATCCATTTTATCATATGAATCTTCCCACCTCTCTCCTCGACATTGGTTTCTTCCAATGATTCATCCTAAGAGGCTAATTCTTGTTGCTTAGGTGTGTTCCCCCTTGGGACTCATATTAAACCTACAATTGTATCCCCTTGCATTTATTCTTGGAGCATATTATTGTAGTTCAACTAGCACTCGAGGCATCCCAACCCCTCATTATCTTGATTTTATACCCACCCTAGGGATCTCTTTTTGAGTGACCATCCAGTTTGTTCTTCCTCGCATGTCCCCTCAAAGGGGCATCATACAACCTTATTTTATTAACTCATCCACAAAATTGTTTTTCTTTGAAATACCATTACTCCTCACTGTTCCAATCACAATGTCCTTTTAAAGAGGGGAAAAATATATAAACCTAAATCTTCTCACACTAATTATTCCACTAATCATGTTAATTAATCTCATAGCCATAGTCCTAACTAATTAATTAAATATTATTCCCCCATGTTATATCTCCTACATCCTACTAACCTTTCCACACCCCCATGACAAATTAATCCCCTCATTATCCCACCAAAATATTCTCTAACCACTAATCTCACCTCATTAATTAGCCACTAGCCCCAATTTCCAATTAAAAATTTAAATATATTCTAACTACCCCACTATCCAACCTATCCCTAGCCTTTCCTAAACCCATATATCCTTAAACCTCCCTAAACCCCTAACTAATCCATATTATTTCCCAATTTAATCTAGAAGCTTTTAGATCTAGAGCCTTCCCTAACTTTCTAGAATTCTCTAAACTACATAGTTCTAAATGAATAAAAATTTCATTTAAGTCCTCCTCCATCAACCTATAAATAGTCATGATTGGAGAATGGTTAGACTAATTATAAATCACATAAGCCTATTTTTGTCTAATTTTCACTTTTTATTAAGTGTGAAAAGAAGAAACACATTAAGAAGGGTGTGGAAGAATACATGTTGAATGTGCATGTGTTGAATCTAAGTGATTATGGAGAGCTTCTCTTTAGCTCAGTAGGATGACTTATAAATAATAAAACACTAAAATAAACTTTTTTTTAGACAAGTAGATGGGTGGATTGCCTAGCATGAGCTAGATCCTAGAAGCAAAAACTTTCTAGGAAGCTGTTAATCCACCTTCTTTAAAACACTTAAGTGGAAATGATAAAAGAAATATATTTGTCTTCAATGACTATAAAACTAAAATAAAATACAATAAATGATAGTAAATTAACTGATAAAATTAGATGCTTCTCTAATTTAACCAAAATGAGGCAGCTATTTTGATCATACTAATGCTAAAAATTGGTTAAGGCAAGGTTATGGTTTTGGGTTTGGTAATTTGATAAGGGTCAAAAGAATGCTTTTGTTAGGGTTGATTGAGATAATAAAATGAGAGGTATGGATGGTTGAAAAAGATAAAACATTAAGTAACTAGGGTATCAAAATGATGAGGGATCAAAGAGGGTGAAGGTGGCAAAGGTGGGAAAAAGGCAAAGGAGGTAATTGAAATTACAATGGAAAAGGTGGTAAAGGAGTTCAATAGATTAAGATGGAAAGTAGATTAAGGGTTAAAGGTCAAGGTAATAAAAGGAAAGACTTAATTAAATAACTGAAATAAAAATAATAATAAATAAGGTTACCTTGAGGCTTGTTGATGTGGTTGATGTTGTTGATGATGTGATGAAGGAATCCCATGGTAATTTTGACAAAGCTTTATTATTTTGAATTATTTTCCTCTAAGATGTGGATGACCTCCAAAATTATGACCTCCTTTAAGGACCTACAACAAGATGTTAATAACCAAATACTAACTTCCAACTTAACCTTGGGTGAAGGAGAGGGGGGGTATTTATAGTATTTGTTGTCAAGGACCATGCCAAAAGAGGGAATAGTAGAAGTATGGCACCATTTCCCTTGTGGTGCATAAATGAGTCAAAAATATGAAGGTGGTGGGATTCCCACTTTGATCATAGGTCTCCCAATTGGGTTGGTGTGTCTCCCACCATGCACATGAGTCAAATTTTTAATGGGAATCATGCACATGGGTCTAAATAAGGCCAAAAGACTTTTGACCACCCTTTCTTATCTTCATCCAAGCACTTAAAAAGATGCCCCACAAAATGTGGTGCCATTTTCCATATGGTTGCATGACTGAGTCAAAATATGAGGGTGGTGGGATTCCCACCTTGATCATGGGTCTCCCATTTGGGTTGGTGTGTCTCTCACCTTGTACATGAGTCTAATTTTGAATGGGAATCATGCACATGGGCCTAAATGAGGCTAAATGACCTTTCACCACACTTTATTATCTTTATACAAGAACTTAAATAGATGCCCCATAAAATGTGGCACCATTTTCCATGTGGGTGCATGAATGAGTCAAAAGATGAGGTTGGTGGCATTCCCATCTTGATCATGGGTCTCCCATTCAGGTTAAAAAGTCAAAAATGGGTAGATATAGTACCGTTTATATTTTCCAAAGCACTAAAGAGGTGGTTATCCCATTTTAAAGGATAATTTCATGTGTGCAGACAAAATATATGTTGAATGATGGCCCCTTAAGGGGAAATTCAACATATTTCAAGGGTGGACCTTGAGGTCATTAAGCACCTTTGGAAAGGGTCCCAAGTGGGGTATGATGTCTCACATCAAGCCACCTCACTTCTAAGCCATGTCAGTTGCCATATCACCTACCAAATCATCTTCCATGTCGCTTGCCATGTTGTTTGCCATGTCACTTACCATGTCACATGCCATGTCATCATGAATAGTGATAGTGGGTCCCATAGTGAATAATCATAGTGAATATTACCTTTGAATAATATTTTAAAATAGTACTATGTGAATAGGAGAATATTGATTTAGTTAGGTTAAGAGGGTCTTTAGGGGGTCCTAAGCCATTTAGTCATTGAAAACTATAAGTGTGCAATTTTTAGTGTCTATATTTTGCCCATTTTTGGTATGCAACTTTGAATTAACAAGTTATATAAAAAAAATGAATTGCTTGGTTGAAGTTCAGGCTACCCTAAGTATGGGAGGAAGTGTTACCCGCCTAAAATTAAAATTTGATGAAGAAAGGCCAAATTGGGTGTAGGTTTGATAAGCAGTTGGTGGGAGGCACTAGGCAGTGCCACAAGGTAGTTGGGCATGTGAAATGCCAATGGGTTCATGAAATGTGACTAAGCATGATAGTTGATAAAAAGAAGGTCAGATTCTAGATGGACATACAATAGGGTAATCGGTCCATAATGTTAGTCATAATGGATCAAATTAAGCTTATCAAGTCATCTAGATAAGGTCAGTGTTGTTCAGAGGTATTCAGGGTAGGAAGTGCTCTTATAGAATAATACAAATGGTTTGGTTACACACGAGGTGGGGCATAAACATTACCAACACAACAAGCAGAGTTAGTGTAATCAAAAGGACCAACGCAAGATCATTGTAAAACATGTAAAGAGGTTGGGTCAAAAATGGCTAATGTCAAGCTGGATGTGGGCAAGTAGGTTGGTTGGTTCAAATGGAGTGGTCAAGCGAATTCCATATGCACTAGGTAAGTGGATGCTACCTACATAGTTCGATGGACATAATGTCCAAAATAAACTTTAGGCCTAATGTAGTTCTTCTAAGGTGGAGAGTGTTGGTTAACTTGGTTGTCCCAATTTGATGTATCATGTAATTAGGTCTGATTGAAGGATGTTGAAGAAAGGGAAGCTCCAAAGGGTGGAAAATATGGCTATCAAATAGTTTTTTGATTGGTTTGGTAGAAATAGTGGATGAGATTACCTAGGATACAATTAGATGATTGCTTCAACTATGCAAAATGAATTTGTAGCCATGGATAAGTAGGTTCAAGCATGAAATTTTGGCTACCATTTAAAAAAATAAGAGACATGCTTTATCAGGCTTTAGAAAATCTGACACTACTTGAATTACCACAATGACTCGATGAGTTCCTTCATCACCATCTAAATAAGCTGACATTGTGCACACTCCACAATAATGTCATTAATAGGCTATGGAAGGGTATTATTCAATGATTTAGAGAAGTAAAGTGGGTAAATGAGAAGTGGCAAAGATTTTAACCCTTGGCCCTTGAGCCAATGAGGCTCCAAAATAAGTAAGCATTGAGTTTTGATGGAATTCAGAGAGACTCTGAGGGGTTTTGTAACATGGAGCGAGATGAATAATAATAATAATATTAATTAAATGAGGGAGAAAGTTGAAATAGAAAGAAAAATAAATGGTATAAATGGAAAATTGAGAGACAAATAGAAGAATAATGTATGAAGACAAATATATTGGGGAGTTGAAAAGGAAGGTGGGATAAATAGGTCTAAACGAGACCAAGGAGGAAAATAGTTTGGTGTAAGAGGTGACTCCTATAAAAGGTTATTAGGTGGAATGTGATTAAAGAGTAGGGCTATTACAGTGCATAGGAAGATGTAGGCCAGGTAGGAAGAATCAAGGGAAATTAATGGTTGGGAGGTAGGTCATGTGAGAGGGTATAGCTAGCATCCACACATGGGTGCCCAAAATTTTCTATTTAAAGGTGGTTTTAGTTTTGAATCTGACATCCTTGTAGGTTAGACTAAAAGGGGTTCAAAATAGGCAAGACCAGAGGAGATGGGGAAGGAATCTACATCCTAATAGTAGGTGGTGCTCATACTCACTTTTGGGTCATATGAGCTTGCGACCATGGTCGATTGTGTTATAGAGTCATAGGATCGGTATATATCTTGTAGTAAACCAAAAGTGAATGGAAGACATTCATGGCCATAGCATGCTATATGTTGTGATCACATAAGCTCAAAATGGGTAGAGTATTTAAAAGGGGAAAAGGTGATAGGTAGGGTGAAGGGAGTATTTGGAGAGGGATAAAAAAAGGATCCAATCTCAACATGCAAATTAATTAAAGGAAGAAAGGAATGCACTTGAAGTAATGAACCTAACCAAATTTAATGCATTAAAGCAAGGGCATGGAGGATATGAGGAAGTACATAAGAAGATGTATGTAGAAGCCGTACAACTGGTGACCATATTCTAAAGAGGTGGAGGTTGAATAGGAGAAAATAAATGGGATCCAACAAGGGATGAGTTAAAGGTGGACCAGGAGATGGATGTAAAGATAGGTGAAGAAAATAATGAGGTCATATGTAAAGATGAAGGTGGAGAAAGATGGAAGAAGCTAGGAATGGGCATATAGGAGGTAAAAAGAAGGTTAGGAAAAACAAGGAATGTCCTCAAGATGAGAAAAATGAAATGAAATGAAGAAAATGGAGAGGATGCTGGAAAAAAATGAAAGGGAATGAGATGAAGATAAAGAATGAAGATCAGGGATGATAAAAAGAAAAAGGAAGAATTGAATCATAGATATAAAGCACGGATACTCACACAGATGCAAAATACAAGTGAGTATGAAGATGGAAAGAAGAAAAGGGGAATGTGAAAGGCAAAAGGCAACAACTGATAAGAAGATATGGGGCAATTATGGAAGGCTTCTCAAAGGATAAATACCTAGGTAGAAACTAGTTGTGTAGGAATAAAAGAAGACAAAAAGGATGAAATAATACAAGAAGAATGGACAACCCAAAGGTGGGAAGAATGGTGAAATGATAGAGAATGGTGGTACATGTAAATAAAAATTATAGCAACAAAAGAAACAAAAAGCTTGCAAGATGCACAATATGATGTGGAATTGGTGAGGAAATGAGAGTGATGAAGAGGGTGTGATAAATTGCTAAGAACAAGGAAAAATGATGAGGATGGTAAAAGAAGATAAAGGAGATAGGGGGCAAGGTTGGTAAAAAGTTGAGAGAGGGGAAGCGAGTCGTGAAGCATGTGTAAGCAAAGGTGTTAGGGAGGCCAATGATGGAGAGAATGAGGAAGGTTGTCAATCCTTATGTTAAAAAGAGATTGACAAGCTGGAAAAGTGGTTAAAAGAGATTGACAAGCTAAAGGGAGAGAGGTGGTGAGGAGATAGGTACAGGGGTAGAGGAAAAGATATTAGGTGAGAAGTGTAAACAAAGAAAAGGATGTGGTCGATCTGACCTTAGTAAATGATCATTGTCTACATAGTCCAAAAAGACCTTAGACCAATGTAGTTCTCCCAGTAATGGGGGAAAAGTGAAGAGGAATTATTAGATGATGTTAGAGTATAAGGATGCTAGGGAGAATCCAAAGCTTCCCTGACATAGGATGCCCTAGGAAAGAGGGCATTGTTAGTAATAGAAGATAATGAGAAAGAAAAGGGGAGGGTAATTAATTGTTAGTGGTCGAACTACCCTTAAAAGTGAAGTAATCACTACATAGTCACCAACATAGATCAACTAGGGTTGGAAAATGGTGCTCAATTTGACTACCTCATTTTGATGGACCACAGGGGTTGGTTTGGGCTGATGGAGAAAGTTTTTTAAAATAGAGGTTTTGGGTTTTGGTGAAGGTGATAGTAAAGGTGCATGGTGTAGATTGGTGACTAGTTACCATAATGATCCCATATTTAGTAGGATGATATACATGGATGGGCAAGGTAGGATAAATTAGAAGAGAACACAATGTTAAGCACAACAAATGACCTTCAATGAAGCTAATCCAAAAAAGAAGTGGCTTTATAAGGAGGTTACACAATCTAAAATTATGTGAGGGTATAAGTATAGTGTTGGCATTTATCATTATGAGTTGAGTTTTAGGAGGTGGGTGTTTATTAGGATCTACATAATCATTTTGGTGAAATGTCATCATTGATATGAATTGAGTTTTAACGGTAGTAATGAAGTGATGACCTGTAAAGAATTTCTTTGACAATTAAGTAAATTCTATGAGTTAGAAAATTGGAAGTGTGGTGAGTGATAGAGGATGGATCATGCCTGACCTAATAGCTCCATGGGTAGGCTAGACAAAAGGCATACATGTCTACATCCTCTATCCTAGTTCCTTGGAATCGATGACTTGGGGTTCCACTTAGAAGAGGCACTAGTAGTAGGGAGCTATGTGGTCTAGGATATTGGTTATACATATGGATTAGATGGGAGAGATTCTACAATGATAAGCATTTGGTAGTTACCACCTCCAGCAATAGTGGCAGTTTCAAAGGTGTGATCATTACAATGGCTCATGGTTGGAAGCCAATTTGCTTCAACCAGGCTAAAGGTGACAATGACATAAAAGACCACCAAGTCCATAAGGATCGCAAGATGACAAAGCAAGGAAAGACATCAGATGTAGATTGGATGATAAGGGCAAAAAAAAGATATCATAATGGTACATAATGGCTTTATCGATATGACCAATCATATTGAGTGTGATGTGTCTATATGAAAAGGTAAGTAGACATGATTGTTTTAAGTGGGAGGACTATTCAATGGAATCAATGATATCATATGACCTTCCCCATCGGTGGAATGGAGAATCATGTCGATGATGAAAAATGGTCAGGTAATCTATTTAAATAATTGTGATAAGGATGAATGTCTATCATTGAGTTATTTAGTTTTGCATGTTATAGAGAATGCAAAGAACTACACAAGGTTGAATATAGATAACAATGGGAATAATGGTAGAGATAACCAGCAACCCTCATAACCCAAAATAATCAATATGGTGAATGTGTAGATCTACTAGATACCTGCAACATGTAATGGTGATAATGGAAGTACTATTAGATCAACAAGAGGAAAGGCACCCACAGTTCGATCTTGAGCCTAAATTGTTACCTCTGTAATAGAAAAGAAGGTGATAATTTCACTATACAAGATTCAGGGTTGGAGAACATGACCATCAGCCTATATATGGAGGGAACCCTCACTGTCTAAGGTGATGTGCACTGAGGCAACAACTAGTGGTACCTATGTGAGTAGAATAACCAGAGCAGAGGGATGTAATGATTACGATAGATGAGCAAGGTGAAAGACCTAGAGTGTAATATGATTCTCACCCTATGGGGATGAATGTGGAAGAGGAGAATAGAGCACACCATTTATAAACTATTGAGATAGGGAATTTTATGGATGTTAGTTCAGGGAACAATCAAGTATAAGGATGGTTGAACACAAATCCAAAGTCAATAGAAAATCATCCTAGTATTTAGGTAGGAAAATAATGTATGTAGGGGCCTTAGGTGAAGTGTGGATAGTATAATAACTTTGTATGTGTCTTGTGACTCTTCACACCCTAAATAAAATATTTCATAGTTTGTTGTAAACATGTATAAAATGTGTTAGATGTCACTAGTCAAATGTTATCATGCTTAAGGTTGTCTAGATACATATGAATGTTATGGTTATGGTTTTTGTAATCTTGCTTAATTTAAAAAGAATGATTATTATTATTGTATCATTGGATGGTAAAAAACATTATGAAAACATCTACCAAGTGCATTAAGATAAAAATAGGGCACGATCCTTTGTTTTTGGCAAGAATTAAAAACAAAATCAAAATAGGATCAACTTAATGAATATAATCCCTTCAAATGCTACATATGATTGGTCGTGAGTTGATAAAAAAAGGTTTCTTGATCACAGGGTGTTAAGTAAGCTCTAAATCCCTTGATTTATAGATAGTCTAAAAGGAAGATGGGTGATAGGTGGTGTGAAGTGTAATGGGTGATATGTATGATAACTTCATGTGAATTATTTTTCCCCTTCTATAGGTGGCTAAGAATAGTAATAGACAAGTCCATGTCGTATGCTAGATGTAGACTGATCAATATGGGAAGTCTACATGTGAAAGCTAATTGCAATTTCTAACTTATTATGCTGCTTGGAGCTGATTACGGATTTAAATTTTGTTGTGATAGTGGGTATTTTACTTTATAGTTATATATGGGAAGCTAATCGATGTGGGAATCTTCCAAGAAATAGATCTACTTTTGACAAAGTTAACTTAGCCATCCTTCAAGGGAGTGGTCTAAGCTTATTGGATTTGTTTAATACTCTTGATAATTATCCTTCAAGGGAGCAGTCTACCTTATATTTGGTAATTTTTATTTTGTTTTTGGGTAGTTTTCCTTTGAGGTAATAATTTTTAATGCTTAAGATATTAACCCAAGTAGTATTTTGGTATCCAAATTGTTTTTAGATGCAATGTTTTTAGACATGGATAAGTCTAATTAGGTTCAGAGGTTTACCTTTATGAAGACAAAATTTTAACATAAGAAGGTTAATGATATGCAAAGATGTGGTTTTTGAGAGACAATAACCATGAGATTACATCTTGTTAGAGATAAAAAGTATCCATGGGACCCATGCTATGGGTAGAGCTTTGGTACCCACATTTACGATTAGCCTATGACTGTGACAGTTAATCACATGGTTCTATGTTGTAATCAATTGTCCTCAAAAAGATAGAGAAAGATGGGTAAAGGTTAAAATATTTTAATCAAGGGATGAGCTTAAGTTAGACAAAATGAGTAAGATTGATCTTCTTTAACAAAAAAATGGATGAAAATATGATGCGTTGAGAAGCTCAAGTTCTGGTTTGCCTTCGAAAGAGGACAAATGATAAGCTCTTGATATATACTTATAGGTAATGATGTAGGGTCCAAGCCAATTGAAAGAAAACTTGCCTCATTTACTTTTCTCCATGTTGGTCATGTGTTGGTTTTCATTTAGGATAGGTCTTTGATATTGAAGTATCATTGTTTGAGATGCTTTTTATAATCACATTTGATACACTCTTGATAGCTATGGAGGTGAGTAAGGGCTGCTAAATGATGCTCATCAAGTAGCTCAAGTTGAGCTAAATGGTGTTGATGATAATCTTCTTCAAAAATAAGATCTTACAAAGATATGCAAAGAGAGGGAATTTGGACTTCAAGAGGCAAGACTGCTTCTACTTTGAAGAATAGAGAGAAGGGAGTATCACCCATAGAGGTTTTAATGCTAGTATGATAGGCCCATAAGGCAAATGGGATGTGCAAGTGCCAATCCTGACCTAAAGTACTAATAACTTTGGTTAGTATTTTGTTAAGGATTTAATTAGAGCCTTCTGCCGATCTCTTTGCTTGTGGTTGGTAAGGTGAGGAAAAGCTCAAATTGATGCCAAATGCATCACATAAACCTTGGACCTACTTATTTTTAAAGGATTTGCCATTATCGATGATGATCTTATGAGGAATGCCAAAGTAGCAAATGATATGATGTTTGATAAAGTTAAAAATCTTCTCCACTTTAGTAGAGATAAGAGGAATAGCTTCCACCCACTTGGTGAAGTATTTTATGGCTGTGATGATGGAACTATGCCAATGTGAAGAATGGGGGTTGATTTTCCTAATGAGATTGAGCCCCCATTGTGAGAAAGGCCAAAATTTCTTAGATACTTAGAGGCCATTAGCTAGTGAGTGATGCAAATTAGCATGATGTTGACATTTAACACACTTTTTTGCATAATCACAATAGTCTTGATTGACGGTGGGCCAATAGTAACCGAGGTGAAGGATATGTTTAGTGACCACTAGACTGCTAAAGTGTCCCCCATAGATCCCATCATGTGTTTCCCTGATGGCATGGGAAGCTTTATGGCTATGTAGGCAATAAAGAAGGAGACCAATAAAACCACATATGTAAAGGATTCCCCCTAGTATGGTGTAATAAGATGTACTATAAACAAAGTTTCTATGGGTGTTCCTAGAGAGTTTGGGAGGAATGATGCCTAGGTTGATGTAGTTGAAAGTTTGGTCATGTTGGATGGGGATTCTTCCACATTAAAAATGGTGGGGAGGTCAGATTAGATATAATAGGGTGTGGTAAACTGATGAATGGTGACAAATATTTTAGAATTGGAAGGCTAAGAAGGGATTTGGGAAGCAAGGCATGCCATTATATCTACAAATTTATTGGTAGATCGAGGAATGGATTAGACCAAGTAATGTTTGAATTGTGTTAAGAGTTTATCAACTACAAGTTTATATTTATACAAGACATCATTCTTGCATTGATATGATCCATTGACCTGGTTGACCACAAGATGGGAATTACTAAAGACATGGATTGTCTTAATTATCAAGGTTAGAGTAGTTCAAAGACCTATCACTAGGGCTTCATACTCAGCCATATTATTGGTGCATTTAAAGTCAAGTTTGAAGGAGAGAGAAAGGGGTTCACCATCGAGAGGAATGAGAATAAATTTGGTACCCCCTCCTTGTTGGCACTTTGAGCATGGTCATTTGGTAGGTTATGCCATCCTCTTGAAAAAGAGTCGTGATAGACTCATCTAGAAAGGCAAGAGGAAGTGGTTAGTTGTTTGGTAAAGGAGCTTTGGCCAAGTGGTTAGTAATGACCTATCCTTTGATCAAATTTTACTAGAGGAAGTCAAGGTTGAATTCAACTAGGAGCATAATCCACTTAGCCATACGTTGATTTTGGTATAGTTTAGAGTGCATGTACTTGAGTAGGTCAATATTAGTTATGACATAGGTTTTATGGTTAAGAAGGTAGTGGTAGAGTTTGGTGGCCATGAAGGTCAATTCTAAGTAGAGTTTCTTAGTATGTGTATATCAAGTTTTGTATTCTAAAAGCCTGTGGCTAATGTAGTATATGGCTTGCTCTTTGTGTTGTTCATCTCAGTGAGCAAACATTGCCACAAGGGAATGACTGGTGGTAGAGATATATAGGTAAAAGGGGTGGTCATCCTTAGGAGGGGTGAGGACAGGTGGTGACAAAAGGTATTGTTTGAGTGAATCAAAGGTCTTTTGACAATAGTTATTCCATTTGAAAGAGACATCCTTCTTCAGAAGGTGATGGAAAGGTTAGCACCGTGCTGAAAGTTGGGAAACGAAATGGTGAATAGATTGAAGTTTTCCTTGCAAGCTATGAAGTTACTTAAGGTTGGTTGGAGGAGGCATGTCAAAAATTTATCTTACTTTATTAGGTCTACTTTGATTCCATGAAGAGAGATGATAAATCCAAGAAGCATTCTTGAAAGGACCCTAAAAATGCATTTCTTAGGATTAACACGAACATGATAACAGATGAGGCATTCAAATATGATCATAAGAACAATCAAGTGATCTTTTCAAAGTTTGGATTTCTTGATAAGGTCATCCACATAGTCTTCTATAATCTTATGGATGATATCATGGAGTATATAAGTCATGGCACATTGGTAGGTTGCACCAACGTTCTTTAACCCAAAAGGCATGACTCTATAGTAAAAAGTTCCCTAAGGGGTGGTAAAGGCAATTTTGTTATGAACTTTAGGAGCAATCAAGATCTGATTATAACTTGAAAAACCCATCCATGAGAGATAACATCTCTTGTTTGGTTGTAAGATCAACAAGCTAGTCAATGTTAGGTAGAGGAAAGTCATCCTTGGGGAAGTCAAGGTTAAGGTCATGAAAGTCCACACAAATGCATAGACCCATAGTGACTTTGGTGATAGGTAAGATATCAGAGACCTATTGGGGATAGTCAATTGGTTGAATGAAGTTTATAGATAGGAGATGTTAAAGCTCTTCTTTGATGAGAAGGGTTATGTGAGGATGCATGCATCAAAGTTTCTATTCCACAAACTTGACATCATGATGAGTGACTATGTTATGGGTAGCAATGGAGGGGTCAATCTAAGGGATATCATTATAAGACTAAGCAAATGCTATGATACAGTCTTAGAGGAAAGAGGATAAGTCCCAAAGTTTTATAGCATT
The DNA here is from genome assembly GCA_037957365.1 of Torreya grandis. Lineage (NCBI taxonomy): Eukaryota > Viridiplantae > Streptophyta > Pinopsida > Cupressales > Taxaceae > Torreya > Torreya grandis. The sequence goes on from JARHVA010000098.1 coordinate 1,791,884, forward strand.
CAGTGATTGGCCTAATTTGACAATGTGGGGGTTGTCTAGAGTGCCTGAGTTGATATTTGTGGTAGATTCATTCAACATGGTCAAGGACTCAAGAGGAAGGGATTTGTGGAAAGAAGAATCAACACACCAAGGTAAGTAAGAATGAAATCATCATCTTGATGTTGGATGGTGTTGATGGTAGGAGAATCATTCCTTACCATTTCAAGGTGTATGAGTGGAATTACTTTGGTTTGTCCAACCTTTTGGTAGATGAGAGGGCCCAAAATTATGGCATTGACTAAAAAAAATTTAGGGGAGATGATGTCAGGATCTTCAGGCAGGAAAAGTGGATGGGTTGGTGAGGATGGGATATCTTCCTCCATAGTGGCAATGGGTTTGGGTGAATTGATGGGTTCTTCAAATGGTTCATACCCAAGGCTAAATGACTCATGAGGTTGCAAAGTTTTGATATGTGGTAACTCATGAGGCCCTTGTTCCTAGTGACTAAGGCCAAATCCTTTCCAACTGCATCTATGAAGATACAACTTAGTGAACTCTGGTTTACTAAGATAAAAAAAGTTGCAGGTAAATGGTTGGATGGATGAAGTAGTGGTAGGGGCTAGAAGTTGTTGATCAAGTCCCCCTTAAATAAATATTATTTGATGGTTAGGGAGCCCAAAGGGGATGATGGTTCCAATGTTAGGGTCATAGGAAGGGTCATGTCTAAGATTCCCATATTCTTAGGGAGTAGAGAAGGCATCCAAGGTTAAGAGTCTATATTACCCAAGGTAAAGACGTTGGAATGTGGTTTTCATGGGGTTCTCTACAAGAATTTGGGAAGAAGAGATGGACAATATAGTAGAAGCTTCTTCAACATTTGGTGTGGAAGTATCACAGGTTTTAGTTGGTGGGGTTGTGTCATTAGCAGATGGTTGCGAGTTGTATGAAGGAGGAAGAAGGATGTTTCATATTACAAGATGTAAAGGACTAGGGTTAGCCTGGATAGTCACAACTTGCCCTTCATTCTCAAATTTAACACATCGATGTAAGGTGGAAGGGACACAATTCATGGCATGAATCCAAAGGTGCTCGAGCAAAACATTGTATTATAATTCTACTTCTACAACATAAAAAAAGTTTAGGAATGGTATGGGGCCCTGCATAGATATGGAGGATAATTGTGCCCAAGGTAGTAGCCATGGTATCATTGAAAGAATGAAGGATCGTTGTGCTTGCAGACATGTTGTTCGTGGGTAAGTAAAACTCATCATAGGCGTGAGAGGAGATAATATTGATATTGGCTCCTCCATCAATCATCACCTTTTTGATGTAGGTTTGATTAATGTATGTCGTAATGAAGAGGGGGGGATTGGGATCCTTTGGATGAATAGAAGGTATTTCTAAATTTTTGAAGGTGATAAGGTTAGAAGTGTAAAGGCCACCAATAAAGGTGGCTAGAGGTTGAGGGTCATTGGGTTGGACCTCAATGAATTGCAAGGATTTTATGAGTGTTTGGCGGTGATGGGGAGAGGTAGGGATTAACTCATACAAGCTAATTTTTCCTAGAGTTTGGTGAAGCTACTTGAGGATAGCTTTCTAGATGGATATTGCATATGGATTAGGATATGGAGGGTTAGACGGGGAGGCACCTAAGATAAACACCTTGGGTTTGTTTGACAATGGAGATGGTTGGGTATTGTTGGCTTGGGAGTTTGGGGAGGGATAATTCCAAGGAATGGATGCCTTATGTTGTCTCCCAAAAATAACAGTCATTTTTGGAATAACATTTAAATTATTTTGATTCTACAAACCAAAATAATATCTTCCATTTTAAAAATTTGTCTTAGATATTCAGATTTCTCATTTTCAGAGCTTCTCAAAAAATCTACAGACTCTGCAGGCTTGAATCTATGGACTCTACAGGCTTGAATCTATGGACTGTGTAGGAAAAGGAAAATATACAGACTCTTGTAGGTAGTTTTCAGTCAAAAGAATTGATTTTCAACATTTGTTCATTTTCTAGGAAAGGTTTAAAGTTCAGTCACTGCAACAGGTTCAACGGGTTCAAAGGTTCAATAGTCAGTTCAACCAAAGGAACAGTTCAACGTCCAAGTTCAACCAAGCAGTTTAATGCTTTATTTCACTTAGATGGTTCATTTCCTTTGTTTCAACATCTTTTGGTTCAATCATTTGATTTTTCAGTTCGTTCAAGGCTTTAAGGTTCAATGGTTCAACAGCAAGTTCATCGCTTTTTTTTGTTCAAAGGCGCTTGGCACGCTTCATTTAACCTTTGAATTGGTTCAATTAAACAGTTCAACAGCAAGTTCATCACTTTTTGGTTCAAAGGCGCTTGGCACGCTTCATTGAACCTTTGAACCAAATAGTTCAATGTCCAAGTTCAACGAGCTTCATGACTTCTGCAAGAATTTTCATCAGCAAGCAATCAACAGCAGGCTCAATATTTGGTTCATCCTTTGGTTCAACTTCAAATAGTTCAAAGGTGGGTTCAATCAAGCGGTTCAATGCTTTCATCGACTTTGCTTCAAAGGCATGGCGCGCTTCATTGAACCTTTGAACCGGTTCAACAAAGGTTCATCGACTAGGTTCAAAGGGATGGTTCAATGCAAAAGAGAACTTTTCTGAAGGACAAGTGCCCTTGCAGAGGACACTTCATTGAACACAACACCCTTTGACTTGTTCAAAGACTTATTCAAAAAGACTTGGCAGAAATTTCACCTGGACTTTTTGCTTGGGGAATTTCACCCAGACTTTTTGTCCGTGGGAATTTTCCCTGAGAAAAATGTCCACGGGAATGTTCAAAGTGAATGGCCTGAGGAAAAGCCCGGGGGAGATGTGCGAAGGGCCGACAAATGAAGTTGAAGGATCATTTAAGCCCGAGGGAAATTTGTGAAGGGCTGACAAACGAAGCCGAAGGATCATTTCTCAGGGCCTGAAAGGGCAAAGTCTAATCTGGAAAAGTGCCAAGCGAAAAACCAAAAGAAGACCAAGGGTTGACGTTCCCGAACACGTCAAATTCAACACAATCAACTAGCCATTGGAAACACAATGACGGGCATGAAAAAGTCAATTTTAGAGATAGTAAAATAGCCATTGATCCTTTGATCCACAGACCAGAATACATTCACAATTTTCAAGGTCAAGACCAGCAGAAAGCGGGGAAGAAACAGAACAACAAATTAAATCCAGGACCTGATTCAATTATCCAGACAAGGAGGAATGATGAAGATAAGATCAGATTTCCAGGTGGAACATTGAAAGTTAAAAACTTTCAATAAGCGTGACTTATTTCCTTGCATTGATAAAATCAAATGGGGAAAGGGCCCCTAAGTTCCAACGTGTCTCCTTAATAGATTTCAATGCAAATTGATGTATTGATTGTTCCCAAGTCCTTCTTGAAGAGGCTATATAAGGGATTTTCTTCTATTGTAATAGGATCTTCTTTTTGGATAATCAGAATGAAACTCTGCCGAAATTGGGAGGCATCATTGAGACTTTGTGCTCAGTCTATTTATCATATTTTGTTAATGAAAACAAGGGACTTTTTCAAACTTTGTGCTGTGATATCTTGTTTATTTCATTGATTTAATAAGCAATATTAGTTGATTTGTCAAGAAGGTGTCCTGGAGAATCAACTGTGGAGAGACTTTGCGCCCCCATAGCTGCCTTCAGTTTGTTTGTATTTTCATTGCTGTGTAAAGAACTTTGGAAAGACTTTGAGCTTTCATTGTTCTTCGTGTATCACTCTTGAGTATTTCATGTGCAGACTTTACGTTGTGTCTTGATTTGTTGGTTACCATACTTTAGTCATATTCTGCTTTTATTTTCAGGAGTATTCTTATGGCTGGTTGAACAGTTCTTCTGAAAGAAGAGGAGTGTTGTTTGTCATTCTCTTGAGTTCTTCCTTTGTTTTGTATACATCATCTCTGAAGAAAGAGAGATGGATGTCTAGTCCTACCCTTGAGTACTATTTTTTATTCATATATATATACACATCATATCCACAGGGAACCTCCCCTTGATGAGAGGAGAGAGAAGTCTCCTTTTGATGTGATAAATTTACACATTAGGATGACTAATCTTTTTGCTTTGGTTGATAAGACCCATTTTGTTTACCAGTATGCTGATAGACAAAATAATCAACCAACATTTTTTGGCGACTCCACTGGGGACTTACCCATTACCATTTATAGTCTATCCATTCCATTCACCTCCACACCCACAGGGGAAGAATTCACAGTTTAAAGCCTCAAGATTTAACTGAAGCAAAGTCAATTCTTTTCAAATTTTGTTTTACAAATTTGGTAGATTCAAGATATACATGAAGTCAAAGGGCTAAAGGTGTCATTGATCCTGTGTTTGAGCAAGTACAACAAAGTGATTTTGATCTATTTTCTTCACCAGTTCATCCACAATGAACCAAGAGCTTCTCTCTTACTAAACCTAGATCTCCATTACCAGGTGAAATATTAACTTCTACTGTTAATAAATCTTTGCCTATAATTACCCCATTGAGATTTGTTATCCCTCCTTTTTAACACCATATAATGGCAGTTCAAGGTCCCTGGAGTAATGCTTTTGGCACTCTCAATCTTATTCCTCCTCTACATGAACTTCCACGCAGTTCTAGGAAGAATTTCCTAAAATTCCATAGTGATGGGAAAGTTCATCCTGATGAACATATTGCAGCATTCAGTATAGCTTGTGGAGTAATTGGGGTAGAGTTTGAAAATGTAGCAGTCAGGCTTTTTGTTGAAACACTAGAAGGTCCTGCTGCAGATTGGTTTTACCATTTATAGGCTTGATCTATGACTGATTGGAATACTTTGAAAGATAAGTTTGAAGCTAGATTCAAACCTGCAGAAGATGCACATACACTTCTGGCTCAACTTACACAAAATAAAAAAGAGCCACATGAGCCTATGAGAGACTTCATAGCTAAATTTGACAAGTTGAGAAACATAATTTCTATGATTTCCAGACCTACAGCTGAGAATCTTAAATACTTTTTCATTAATTCTCATCTACCTGAAGTCAGTTTCCTCTTGAGACGTGCTGGCCAAATAGATCTAGAGGCAGCTCAACTTTTGGCCACTAAAGTAGAAGATGATCTCATCTTAGCAGAGAAAATAAGAAGAGATCCCAATAGAAATAGAGCTTCATCATCATCTGAATTTGCATCTACAAGCACCACAGATCCAATGGTGTAGAAATTAGTGAATGAGCTCCTTGCCCTCAAAAAGCAAATAGCTCAAGGAATGTCTTCTACTTCTACATACAGAAGAACATTCTTAAATCAGTCATATCAGGGCAATGTTGCCAGGAACCAAGGACAACAAAATCATCTTCCTCCTCCATAAGGAAAACTTGCCTTGGAAGCTCCTCCAACTAATTTAGCAATGGGATATCTTGAGACAAAATCAAATTTTTCTTATCAGCCTAAATTATATCAAGAAAATGATGCTGATATCATTGAAGACAGTCAAGAAGAATCAGCTGGCGAATCCCACATTGGTTTCCTAAATTATCAAGATGAACCTGGAAGCAAAGGAGAAGTTTTAGATGGATCATATGCAGTGTTTACTAGATCTAAGAATCAATCAATCCAGCAGGCTGATAAAAGAAAGACAGAAGAGTAATCACAGCCAGCAGTCATAAGTGCCAAGCGTGGATCAGTTCTACCCTTTCAACCAAAAGATCCAGTAATCACTCAAAAGGTAAATACATCTGCTGCACCTTCCCCTTCTACTTCTAATTCACAAACCAGTATACCTCCCATCCCTTTTAAAACTCAGAAACCTGAAGTACCTATCTCTGTCCCTAGTTCAATTTAGACATTTCACATAATTGATCATGTCAAAAAGACAAAAATACAAATGCTTGAATTTGAGTACTTGCAGTCAAATTCGGATCAACTAAATAAGTTGATCTAATATGTTAAAAATCAGACTGTCCCTACAGTGCAAAAGGCCAAAAAAGTGACTTTTCATTTCCCAATAAATACGCCTAGTCCAAATAATCTGATTATTACTCCTCCAGCTGCTTCCAGAAAAATAGAACCCTTCTATGTTTCCCTGTTAATCAATGGCCACAAGCTGAGTAATTGTATAATAGATTCAGGTGCATCTGACAATGTCATGCCTACCAAAGTCACTGAGTCTCTTGGTCTCACATTGACCAAAATGTTTGGCAAATGTTTTTCCATGGAGAATAAACAAGTGCCATTATTGGGGCAGATCAAAGATGCTCAATTTGCATGTGCAGCCTTTTCGAACAAGAGGATTAAAATGACTGTATTAGTGGCTGAAGTCCCAGCGTCTTATGGTATTTTACTTGGACGGAATTTTTTTAAGGACATGGGAGGAGAGCTAAACATGGATCTATCTGAGGCAAGGATCCCTGTACAAGACGTGATGAAGAGATTACTTCTTGAAAAGGAAGCAAAGTATGTAGTCACCAAGATGTTAGCTCTTGAAGCTCAAATCTTTTTTGAATCTGCAGGTATGGGTAATTACTTTTTATATACAGATCATGAAGAAAGACCCTCCATCTCTGATGAGAAAAAGTCTGAAGTAAAGCCAGTGTCTGATGAGATTTGGACTCTATAATTTGATGGTAGTTGTTCCTCTTCTGGTTCTGGAGTCGAAATTGTTTTGATATCTCCTCAAGGAGATATGTTCCCTTCATCATATAAGTTACAGTTCAGCAACAAAAATAATATAGTTGAATATCAATCATTGTTGCTAGGCATGAAGGCTGCTCAAGAAAGAGGCATCAAGTATTTTCATGCTAAAGGGGACACTGAATTAGTGGTATGCCAAGTGAGAAATTCATATCAGACTAAGAATGAAAGGCTACACCATTACCGTAATATTGTTTGGGATCAAATTGATAGCTTTGATGCTTTCAACATTTCTTCCTTTCTAAGAGAATTTAATGATAAAACTGATGCATTTTCTATTTTAGGAACTCTTTTAGTTCTACATTCTGATTTTAAAGAAGCCAAATATACTATTGAGCTGATCTATAGGCTGAGTGTTCTTGATAATGTTGATCATTGGCAAATTTTCTATTGGGGATCAACCAACAAACTTGATTACTATGTGTAAGCAATTAAATGCGGAATTAAACTAGAAAAATAAGTAACTAGAATCAGAAATAGCAAAGAATAAGAGATACAAGAACCCCCCCTAAAAACTTGTATTAAACTCTTCCAGAAGAAAATACAATGAAGAAAATCACACTTTTTTTTCACACCTCTCAGATGTACGAATCTCTTTCCTTCAAGAGTTCTCTCTCTCAATTACAATCAACTCCAACACTTGGATTCATACACATATACAATATGTGTTCTACTTCTACCTTACAATAAGCTATGAATATCTATCCCTCTTATATAGAATTAGGGATCATGAGCTATGCAATATCAACCATCATATATACCTCTTAATTTAATGCAGACTCAACACCAACAGTTCAAATAATCATGCAAACAATCTGTTCATCCACAAAAATAGACTTTTTGGATGCATAGGTAACCAACGTCGGTCCCTATCTGTCTGCACATGACCGATGTCAGTCGATCCATAACCGATGCTGGCAGCTCCCAGTCGACCCCTGACTGACGTCAGTCACTCCTGACCGATGTCGATGATTGTGTAACTCGAACAACCTACAATTTACTCATTTGGTGAAGCTTTTAGCTCCACACCTCAACAATCTCCCACTTGGAGATAAACAGCTACACCAGTACCTGTACAACAACATCTTCTAGCTTCTCCATCTTCAAACTCAATCATGAAGACCAACAAAAGTTGAATGAAGATTCAACTTCTCCTTTGTTACCGGCTTGGTTAACATATCAGTAGGGTTCTTATCTGTATGGATCTTTTCCAGCTTCAACTCACCATCCTCCAATACCTGTCTAATGAAGTGGTACCTAAGCTGTATATGTTTGGTTCTTGAATGAAAGGCTAAATTCTTAGCCAAATGAATTGCACTTTGACTATCACTATATAATCTGCAACTCTCTTGCTCCTTTCCAAACTCTTCCATGAACCGTGTCATCCATATCATCTCTTTGCTAGCCTCTATGACTGTAATATATTTTGCCTCTGTAGTAGACAAGGCAACAACCTTCTACAACTTTGAAATCTAGCTAACCGTCGTTCCACCAACAGTGAACACATATCCTGTGGTGATTCTTCTGCCATCTAAGTCACCTGCCATATCCGAATCTACATAACCATGTAGAGAAGTGTTTGACCCTCCATAGCACAAATGCCTACTGCTGTCCCCTCTTAGATATCTGAGAATCCACTAAACTACTTTTTAGTGCTCCTTCCCTAGATTGGCCATATACTTACTGATAACTCCCATTGCTTGGGAAATATCTGGTCTAGTACATACCATTGCATACATTAAGCTCCCAACTACAGAAGCATATAGAACTTTCCTCATGTACTCTACCTCATCATGTGAATTAGGACTCTGTTCTTTACTCAACTTTAAGTGTCCAGCCATAGGTGTGCTTACCGATTTTTCATCCTACATATTGAACCATTTCAACACCTTGTTCACATAATTCTCTTGAGACAAAATCAACCTGTGATTTTTCCTGTCTCTCTTAATACTCATTCCAAGGATTTTCTTTGCTACTCCCAAATCCTTCATGGCAAACGTGTGAGCTAATTTCACCTTAAGCTCAGAGATATCATGCATGTGTGAACCTGCAACAAGAATATCATCTACATATAGCAATAGGATAATATATCTACCATTATCCAATCTCTTAAAATAAACACAATGGTCAGATTGACATCTACTGTAGCCATGCTCAGTCATAAACCTGTCAAACCTCAAATACCACTGTCTAGGAGCTTGCTTGAGACCATACAAGTTTTTTTTCAATCTGCACACAAATTTTTTCTTACCTTTGACCTTATATCCTTCCGTCTGATCCATATATATTTCTTCATCCAAATCTCCATGAAGAAATGTTGTCTTAACATCAAGCTGCTCAAGATGCAAATCTTTAATAGCAACTAAAGATAATACAGTATGAATAGAAGTCATTTTAACTACAAGAGAAAAAATTTCACCAAAGTCAATACCTGGTTTTTGTGCAAATCCTTTCACTACCAACCTAGCCTTATATCTCATCTGTCCATTCTCTCCTTCTTTCAATCTGTAGATCCATCTATTTTTTAGTGTTCTCTTTCCCGCTGGCAACTCAACCAAATCCCATGTTTGGTTCTCCTTCAAGGAATCCATTTCCTCATTCATGCCTAGCTCCCACTAATTTTGAGATTCTACCTATATTGCTTCATCAAAACTCTCTGGTTCTCCACCATCTGTGAGCAATAAGTAAAATAATGAAGGGGAATATCAAATTGGAGGTTTACTTACCCTTTCTGACCTCCTGATGGGCATCTGAGACTCATTCACAACACACTGTCTGTCTAAATTCTCTGACAGTGACCGACTTCAGTCACCTCCAGGCCTGTAACTAACCGACGTCAGTTTCACATGACCGACGTTGATTATTTCTTAATCGACGTCGGTCACTATCTGACCGACGTCAGTTCCTGTATTGCCGACATCGGTTCCTTCCTGACTGATGTCAGTCTCTATGTTTTCCCATCTGTGATTATTCTTTTTTGCGAGCTCATTTTGGATCGTCACCTCATCCAAATCATCATGGCCCTGCTCAAAATTCTTCAACTTCTTGAGCTGATCACTATACATCACTTTTTCATTGAAAACAACATCACGACTCCTAATTATTTTGTTAGTTCCTAGATTCCAAAACCACAATCTGAAATCTCCAGAGCCATAACCAATAAAAGTGCACCTCATAGACTTAGCATCCATCTTCTTTCTATTTTCTTTATCAACGTGCACAAAAGCTTCAAAACCAAAAACTCTAAGAAATGAAAGATCTACCTTTTTACCTGTCCAAGCCTCTTCTAGAATTCCACCATCCAGAGCTGTAGATGGTCCTCTGTTAATCAGGTAAACTGTAGTATCCACACCTTCTGCCCAAAACTATAAGGGCAAACTAGCATGCAACTTCATACACCGTGCACGCTCCATTATTATTCTGTTCATCTTTTTAGCAACTCCATTTTGCTGAGGTGTCCTTGGAACCATCCTTTGCTTGCGTATTTCATTCATATAACAATACCAGTTGAACTTATAGCTGTAGAACTCACCACTATTGTCAGATCTAAGGCACTTCAATCTCCTACTTTTTTCATTCTCAACCAAAGCTTTTCAAATCTTAAAAGTGTCAAAAATATCATATTTCTTCCTTATACAATAAACCCATACCTTTCTTGTAGCATCATCAATGAAAGAAATAAAATAATGTGATCCTCCAATAGAAGCAACCTGAGCTGGTCCCCACACGTCTATGTGAACAAGCTCCAACTTGTGCTTCTTTTTTGTTGACCCAGTCTTGAGAAAACTCACTCTCTTTTATTTTCCAAAAATACAGTGCTCACATAAATCTAGATCTATGCTTTTCAAATCTGAAAGCTTACCTTTTGACTTAAAAATAGACATTTCCTTCTCACTCATGTGGCCAAGCCTCTGGTGCCACAACTTTACATCTACATCTGAAGTAGATAATACAAAAAGAGAATTATCAGTAATACAATTACATAAATAGAGAGTACCTACTCTCTTACCTCTAGCTAATACAAATACACCCTTGGTAACCTTCCAAAATTCAGATGTGAGAGTTACTATGCAACCCTCATCCCCAAACTTTCTTACAAAAATTAGATTCCTCTTCAGGATGGGAACATGCATGACATTGTTGGGGATCAACCAACAAAGTTGATTACTATATGAAAGCAATTAAATACGAAATTAAACCAGAATGATAAGTAACTAGAATCATAAATAGCAAAGAACAAGAGATACAAGAAACCACCCTGAAAACTTATATTAAACTCTTTACAAAAGGAATGCAATTGAAAAAACTTCTTTTCTTCCACACCTCTCTCAGATGTATAGATCTCTTTCCAAATCTCTTTCCCTCAAGAGTTCTCTCTCTCAATTATGATCAATTCCAACAACTTGGATTGATACACATATACAATTCTCGTACTGTTACTCTACACTTCTACCATAAACTATGAAGATCTATCCCTATTATATAACTTTAGGGATTCATGAGCATACAATTACAACCATTAGATGCACCTCCTAATCAAGGGCTCAAAACAGTCTTACTTAAGATAGAGATGCAGACTTAAGACTAACACTTAATCTTATCATGCAAACATGATGTTCTGTCCACAGAAATAGCATTCTAGATGCACAAGTGATCAACATCAGTCCCTACCTATCTGCACCTAACCGACGTCGGTTGATCCATGACCGACACCAGCATCTCTTAGTCGACTCCTGACCAACGTCGATCATTTCTGACCAACGCTGGTGACTATGTAATTCTTGCAACCTGCAATTTGCTCATTTGGTGAAGCTTTTATCTCCACACCTTAACAATCTCCCACTTGGAGATAAACAGCTATACCAGTACCTGTACAACATCTTCTAGCTCCTCTATCTTCAAACTCAATCATGAAGACCTACAAAAGTTGAATGAAGATTCAACTTCTCCTTTGTTACCGACTTGGTTAACATATCAGCAGGGTTCTTATCTATATGGATCTTCTCCAACTTCAACTCACCATCCTCCAATACCTGTCTAATGAAGTGGTACCTTAGCTGTATATGTTTGGTTCTTGAATGAAAGGCTAAATTCTTAGCTAATTGAATTGCACTTTGACTATCACTGTATAATCTGCAACTCTCTTGCTCCTTTCATAGCTCTTTTATGAATCGTGTCATCCATATCATCTCTTTGCTAGCCTCTGTGACTGTAATATATTCTGCTTCTGTAGTTGGCAAGGCAACAACCTTCTATAACTTTTATATCTAGCTAATCGTCGTTCCACCAACAGTAAAAACATATCTTGTGGTGCTCTTTCTGCCATCCAAATCACCTATTATATCTGAATCTACATGACCATGTAGATAAGTGTTTGACCCACCATAGCACAAATGCCTACTGTTGGTCCCTCTCAGATATCTGAGGATCCACTGAACTGCTTTTCAGTGTTCCTTCCCTGGATTGGCCATATACTTACTAACAACTCGCACTGCTTGGGCAATATCAGGCCTAGTACAAACCATTGCATATATTAAGCTCCCTACTACGGAAGCATATGGAACTCTACTCATGTACTCTACCTCATCATGTGAATTAGGACACTGTTCTTTACTCAATTTAAAATGTCCAACCAAAGGTGTGCTTACCGATTTTGCATCCTGCATATTGAACTGTTTCAACACCTTGTTCACATAATCCTCTTGAGACAAAATCAACCTGTGATTTTTCCTGTCTCTCTTAATACTCATGCCAAGGATTTTCTTTGTTGCTCCCAAATCCTTCATGGCAAATGTGTGAGCTAATTTCACCTTAAGCTCAGAGATATCTTGCATGTGTGATCATGCAACCAGCATATCATCTACATACAACAACAAAATAATATATCTACCATTATCTAATCTCTTAAAATACACACAATGGTCAGATTGAGATCTACTGTAGCCATGCTCAGTCATAAACATGTCAAATCTCAGATACCATTGTCTAGGAGCTTGCTTGAGGCCATACAAGTTTTTCTTCAATCTGCACACTAACTTCTCCTTACCTTTGACCTCAAATCCTTCCAACTGATCCATATATATTTCTTCATCCAAATCTATATGAAGAAACGTTGTCTTAACATCAAGCTGCTCAAGATGCAAATCTTCAATAGCAACTAAAGACAGTACAGTCCGTATAGAAGTCATTTTAACAACAAAAAAAAATCTCACCAAAATCAATACCTAGTTTATGTGTAAATCTGTTCACTACCAACCTGGCCTTATATCTCATCTGTCCATTCTCACCTTCTTTCAATCTGTAGATCCATCTGTTCTTCAGTGTCTTCTTTCCCACTAGCAACTTAACCAAATCCCATGTTTGGTTCTCTTTCAAGGAATCAATCTCCTTATTCATGCCTAGCTCCCACTGATTCTTGGATTCCACCTATATTGCTTCATCAAAACTCTTTGGTTCTCCACCATCAATAAGCAATAAATAAAATAATGAAGGGGAATATCGAATTAGAGGTTTACTTACCCTTTTTGACCTCCTAATGGGCGTCTAAGACTCATTCACAACACGTTGTCTGCCCAAATTCTCTGACAGTGACTGACCTCGGTCACTTCCAAGCCTGTTACTGACCGACGTCGGTTCTCTCTGGCCGACGTCAGTTCTTATCTTACCGATGTCGATCACTGTATGACCGACATCAGTTCCTGTATTGCCGACGTCAGTTCCTACCTGACCGATGTCAATCTCTGTGTTTTCCTGTCTGTAATTATTCTTTTTTGTGAGCTCATTTTGGACCGTCACCTTGTCCAATTCTCTATTGCTCTGCCCAGATTGATTCAGCTTCTTGAGCTGATCATTATACATCAATTTTTTATTGAAAACAATATCACAGCTCTTAATTATCTTATTAGTTCCTAGATTCCAAAACTGGAATCCAAAATCATCAAAGCCATAACCAATAAATGTGCACCTCATAGACTTAGCATCCAGCTTCTTTCTATTTTCCTTTTCAATGTGCACAAAGGCTTCACAACCAAAAAATTTGAGAAATGAGAGATCTACTTTTTTACCTGTCCATGCCTCTTCTGAAATTCCACCATTTAGAGTTGTAGACTGTCCTCTATTAATCAGGTAAACTGTAGTATCCACAGCTTCTGCCCAAAACTCTAAGGGCAAACCAACATGCAAACTCATACGCCTTACATGCTCCATTATTGTTCTGTTCATCCTTTCAGCAACTCCATTTTGCTGAGGTGTCTTTGGAACCGTCTTTTGCCTGCATATTCCATGCATATAACAATACCAATTAAACTTGTGGCTGCAGAACTCACCACCATTGTTAGATCTCAGGCACTTCAATCTCTTGTCTGTTTCATTCTCAACCATAGCTTTTCAAATCTTAAAAGTGTCAAAAACATCAAATTTTTTCTTTATACAATAGACCCATACCTTTTTTGTAGCATCATCTATGAAAAAAACATAGTACTATGATCCTTTAATAGAAGCAACCTGAGCCAGTCCCCACACATCTATGTGAACAAGCTCTAACTTGTACTTCTTCTTTGTTGACTCAGTTTTGAGAAAACTCACTCTCTTCTGTTTTCTAAAAATACAGTGCTCACAAAAATCTAGATCTATGCTTTTCAAATCTGAAAGCTTATCTTTTGACTTAAGAATAGACATTTCCTTCTCACTCATGTGGCCAAGCCTCTAGTGCCACAACTTTACATCTACATCTGAAGTAGATGATACAGAATGAGAATTATCAGTAATACAATTACATAAATAGAGAGTACCTACTCTCTTACCTCTAGCCAATACAAGTGCACCCTTGGTAACCTTCTAAGATTCAGCTGTGAGAGTTACTGTACAACCCTCATTCTCTAACTTTTTTGCAGAAATCAAATTCCTCTTCAAGCTGGGAACATGCATGACGTCTCTCAACACCTATGTGTTGCCATTCTGCATTTTCAGCTGCACTTTTTCTTTGCCAATAATTTTACAAGGCTCATCATCCCCTAAATAAACTATTCCAAAATCTCCATGGACATAGTCACTAAAATATTTTCTATTAGGGGTAGCATGAAAAGAGGCACCAGAATCTAAAACCCAAGATTCTATATTATTATGCAAAGAGAATATAAGAGCATCTTATGCAATACCTACAACTTTTACTTCTTTTTTACCTTCATGTTAATTGTCCTTTTTAGGTTTTGACCAGCAATCTTTGCTTATGTGCCCTATTTTTCCACAATTCCAATAGGCTATCCTCCTGCCATTTCTAGATTTGGATCTACCTCTCATCTTTGACTTAGACCTTGATCTCCCTTTCTTGCTCTTCTCTTTTTGCCTTCTCCTGCTCTCAAAACTTAAAGTGTTCTCTGATGTTTCCTTTGTGCTTTTTCTGTGAATTTTTTCATTCAAAATTACACTAACAACATTATCTACTTTTAAAATATTTGAAGTAGATGCAGTATTACTAACTGCCATTACCAAGTTATGCCAGCTTTCAGGCAAAGAATATAATATTAAAAGAGCCTTAATTTCATCATCAAACACTATTTTGACTAAATTTAATTGATTTACAATTCCATAGAAATCATTAATATGATTAGATACATATCCACCTTCCTGCATTTGCAAATTAAATAACTGCTTCATAAGATATACCTTATTTGAAGCTGAGATTTTTTCATATAAATTTGCTAAAATAGTCATTAACTCTACCATTGACTTTGCCTGTGATAAATTAGATATCACAGTAGATTCCAGACTCAATCTTATAGATCCAAGAGCCTTTCTATCAAGAACTTCTCATTCTTCATCTTCCATGTCTGTGGGCTTTCTTGAAACTTCACCTAACGGTAAGTATAGATCTTTTTGATACAGATAATTCTCTATCTGCATTCTCCATAATTGGTAATTCTTGCCATTAAATTTCTCCATTCTTAGTTTACTTTCTTCTGCCATTACTTCTCTCACTCAAACAGAAATCCCTGTGAGTAACTTGTAATCAATACACACTAACCAGATCTGAAACACTTGTTAGTCAACTTGAGCTCTGATACCACTTGTTGGGGATGAACCAACAAAATTGATTACTATATGAAATCAATTAAATACGAAATTAAACCAGAATGATAAGTAACTAGAATCAGAAATAGCAAAGAACAAGAGATACAAGAAACCACCCTGAAAACTTGTATTAAACTCTTTACAGAAGAAATACAATTGAAGAAACTTTTTTTCTTCCACACCTCTCTCAGATGTATAGATATTTTTCTAGATCTATTTTCCTCAAGAGTTCTCTCTCTCAATTACAATCAATTCCAACAACCTGAATTGATACACATATATAATTTTTGTACTGTTACTCTACACTTCTACCATAAGCTATAAAGATCTATCCCTATTATATAACTTTAAGGATTCATGAGCATACAATTACAACCATTAGATGCACCTCCTAATCAAGGGCTCAAAATAGTCTTACTTAAGATAGAGATGCGGACTTAAGACTAACACTTAATCTTATCATGTAAACATTTTGTTCTGTCCACAGAAATAGCATTCTGGATGCACAGGTGACTGACATTGGTCCCTACCTATTTGCACCTAATCGACGTCAGCCGATCTATGATCAACGCTGGCATCTCTTAGTCGACTCCTAACTTACGTCAGTCGCTTCTGATCGATGTCGATGACTGTGTAATTCCTACAACCTGCAACTTGCTCATTTGGTGAAGTTTTTAGCTTCACACCTTAACAGACATCTCTCAACACCCACGTGTTGCCATTCTACATTTTCAGCTGCACTTTTCTTTTACCAATAATTTTACAAGGCTCATCATCCCCTAAATAAACTATTTCAAAATCTTCCTGGACATAGTCACTGAAATATTCTCTATTTGGGGTTGCATGGAAAGAGGCACCAGAATCTAAAACCCAAGATTATATATTATTATGCAAAGAGAATATAAAAGCATCTTGTGTAACAATACCTGCAACTTTTTCTTCTTCTTTACCTTCATGATGATTGTCTTCTTTATGTTTTGACCAGTAATCTTTGCTTACATGCCCTATCTTTCCACAATTCCAACAGGTTATCTTCCTGCCATTTCTGGATTTAGATCTACCTCTCATCTTTGACTTAGACCTTGATCTCTTATGCTTGCTCTTTTCTTTTTTCCTTCTCCTACTTTCAAAACTTAAAGCGTTCTCTGATGTTTTCTCTATGTTTTTTCTGTGAATTTCTTCATTCAAGATTACACTAACAACATCATCTACTTTTAAAATATTTGAAGCAAATACAGTATTACTAACTGTCATTACCAAGCTATCCCAGTTTTCAGGTAAAGAGCATAAGATTAATAGAGCTTTAATTTTATCATCAAACACTATTTTGACTGAATTTAATTGATTTATAATTCTATAGAAATCATTTAGATGATTAGATACAGATCCACATTCTTGCATTTGCAAATTAAATAACTACTTCATAAGATATACCTTATTTGAAGCTGAAGGTTTTTCATATAAATTTGCTAAAGTAGTCATTAACTCTACCATTGACTTTGTCTGTGATAAATTAGATATCACAGTAGATGCCAGACTCAATCTTATAGATCCAAGAGCCTTTCTATCAAGAACTTTACATTCTTCATCTTTCATGTCTGTGGGCTTCTTTGCAGCCCCACTTAACGGTAAGTATAGATCTTTCTGATACAGATAATCTTCTATTTGCATTCTCTATAATTGGTAATTCTTGCCATTAAACTTTTCCATTCTTAGTTTACTTTCTTCTGCCATTACTTCTCTCACTCAAACAGAAACTCCTGTGAGTGACCTGTAATCAAAAAACACTAACCAGATCTAAAACACTTGTTAGTCAACCTGAGCTCTGATACCACTTGTTGGAGATCAACCAACAAACTTGATTACTATGTGTAAGCAACTAAATCCAGAATTAAACCAGAATAATAAGTAACTAAAATCAAAAATAGCAAAGAATAAGAGATACAAGAAACCACCCTGAAAACTTGTATTAAACTCTTCCAGAAGGAAATACAATAAAAAAATCACACTTTCTTCTCACACCTCTTAGATGTATGGATCTCTTTCCCTCAAGAGTTCTCTCTCTCAATTACAATCAAATCCAACACTTGGATTGATACACATATACAATGTGTTCTACTTCTACCTTACAATAAGCTATGAAGATATATCCCTCTTATATATAATTAGGGATCATGATCTAAAAGCTTCACCAAATGAGTAAATTGCAGGTTGCTAGAGTTACACAGTCACCGACGTCGGTCAAGAGTGATTGACGTCAGTCAGGGGTCGATTGGGAGCTGCCAGCGTCAGTTATAGATCAGTCAACGTCGATCATGTGCAGACAGACAGGGACTGACGTCAGTTATCTGTGCATCCAAAAATTCTATTTTCGTGGATGAACGGATTATTTGCATGATTAGTTGAACTGTTGGTGTTGAGTCTGCATTTCTATTTTTGACAGGATTGTTTTAAGCCTTAGATTAAGAGGTATATCTAATGGTTGTGAATGCATAGCTCATGATCCCTAATGTTATATAATAGGGATAGATCTTCATAGCTTATTGAGAGAAGAACAGTACAAAAATTGTATATGTGAATCAATTCAAATGTTGGAGTTGATTGTAATTGTGAGAGAGAACTCTTGAGGGAAAGAGAGCTGTACATCTGAGAGGTGTGAGAAGAAAGTGTGATTTTCTTCATTGTATTTACTTTTGGAAGAGTTTAATACAAGTTTTCAGGGTGGTTTCTTGTATCTCTTATTCTTTGCTATTTCTGATTCTAGTTACTTATCATTCTGGTTTAATTTCGTGTTTAGTTGCTTTCACATAGTAATCAAGTTTGTTGGTTGATCCCCAACATTTTCAATGATGATAATCAGATCATTGCTTTTTTGGAAAGAAAAGACAATTTTGAACAGTTGTATTTAGAAGGTAGCGAATCTCAAAAGTCTAAATTAATTTCTAAATCTAGTTCAGATGTAAATGAAGAGTTTATACAGCTGAAAGAAAATAAAATTCCTAAAGGCTTGGTTTCTCTCAAAAAGTTGTTTGACAAGCATGATAGATTCATCAAGCAATAGTAGACAGATTCAAATTTCTCTCAGGGATTTGACCAAGTGAATCTGACCAATGAGAAAAATTCAAAAATGGTCAACATTGGTAAGTGATGTACACCTGAAGAAAAATTTAAATTTACTTCTTTGTTTTTTCAATACATTGATGTCTTAGCATATTCATACGAAGATCTGAAGTCTCTCAGTCTTGATGAAATCCGTCATCATATTCCTCTCAAGGCTAATTCAATGCCTTACAAGCAGAAATTAAGATAATACAATCCAAAAAATTTAGGTACAATTATGTTTGAGATTCAAAAAATGTTAAATGCTGGAATTATTTTTCCAATCCATCATTCTACATGGATTGCAAATATAGTTCCTGTAAGGAAGAAAAATGGCAAAATCCGCATGTGTAGATTTCCAGAATCTGAATCAGTCTTCTTTGAAAGACAATTATCCTTTGCTAATCATGGACCAAGTGCTCCAAACAGTAATAAAATCAGAAATGTTATCAATGTTGGATGGATTCTCAAGCTATAACCAAGTTGAAGTTGTTGAACCTGATCAATACAAGACTATATTCACCATGCCTTGGGGTAATTTTGCATACAAAAGAATGCCTTTTGTATTAATAAATGCTAGAGCTACCTTTCAGAGAGATATGGATATGCCTTTTAAAGATAAAATTGGCAAATTCATAGTTATATATCTTGATGATTTAACTGTCTTCTCAAAGTGCTGATCTGATCATGTGCGCCATTTGCAGCAAGTGTTGGAACACTGCCGAGAAAATGGTATTTCTTTGAATCCTAAAAAGTCTATTTTTGGAGTGACGGAAAGAAAACTCCTTGGACACATTGTGTCCAAAGAAGGAATAAAGATTGATTCAAACAGAGTTAAGTCTATCCAAGAGCTGAATTTCACTGCAAGCAAGAAAGTTGTTCACTCTTTTTTCAGAAAAGTGAATTTTTTACGGAGATTTATCCCTGAATTTGCTGAGAAGACAAGACACATTGTAAATATGATGAAAAGAAAGAATACCTTCAGCTAGACCAAAGAAGGCAAAGCAGCATTTCAAGATATCAAAGTCGTTATTGCTCATGCCCCCACCTTGGTCTGCCTAGATTACCACAGAAATTTCACTATATACAGTTATGCATCTGAGCATACTCTTTCAGCTATTCTTGTCCAACAAGACAAAGAAGGTATGGAATCTCCCATCTCTTTCATGAGTTTCCCTCTGAAAAATCATGAATTGAAGTATTTGAATATAGAGAAGCATGCCTATGCCTTGGTAAAATCAATCAAACACTTTCGCTTTTATATTCTGAATTCACATATTACTACCTTAGTTCCTGACAGTACAATCAAAGCTATATTAACTCAACAGGAGTTTGGCACAAAGAGACGTAATTGGATTACAAAGATCCAAGAATTTGATCTGGATATCAAGCCAACAAAGCTGGTCAGAGGTAAAGGTCTTTGTCAATTAATCACTGATAATAAGCCAGAAGATACACAACTTGAAGAAGCTAAAGTAGACAATATGCCAACAGTCTTTTTTGTTTCTACTACCAATGAATGGTATTTAGATATTGCCTATTTTCTGACTTATGGAGAATGTCTTGCTCATTTGTCTTACAAAGAGAGGAGAACCATCAGATTGAAAGCTGTCAAATTTATCTTTTGGGACAATGGCCTGTACAAAAGAAACATAGATGGAGTTTTTCTTGGTTGTGTAGATAAAGAACAGCAGACCCAGCTCTTGAAATCTTTCCATAATCTAGCTTGTGGAGGACATTTTTTTGCTCCTGTGACTGCTCACAAAATTCTGAGAGCCAGATATTATTGGTCGACTCTTTTTCAAGATGCACATAAATGGGTAAGGAAATGTGAACTTTGCTAGCAATTTGTTAGAAGACCCAAGTTGGCTACTCTGCCTCTTAAGCCAGTAATCATAGAAGAACCTTTCTAGCAGTGGGGACTAGATTTTATTGGGACAATAAATCCATCATCAAGTGCTGGACATGATTATGTCCTTTCAGCGATTGATTATTTCACTAAGTGGATAGAAGTAATCCCGACAAAGCATGCTACTTCAGAAGTTGTATGCAATTTCTTGAAAAAAAATATCATTTTCAGATTTGGAGTCCCACTCAAAATTGTTACTGATAATGCAACTTGTTTCACCTCTCAAGAAATTATGCAATTCTATTTTTATTATGAAATTACGCTTTCTCATTCTTCTGATTATTTTCTGCAAGGGAACGGACAAGCTGAGTCCAGTAATAAAAATTTAGTAACTATTATCAAGAAACTTGTAGATGATAATCAAAGAACATGGCACAAATCATTGATAGATACTTTGTGGGCTGACAGGATAACACCAAAAAGGGCAATTGGTATGTCTCCTTTTCAACTTCTCTATGGTATTAATGTTGAGATACCAATCACTTTAGAGTTACCAGCCTTGAAATTGGCGAAGGCTATTGAAGATCAGACATATGAGAGTTCTCTTGACAAAAGAATCATGTACCTGACTTAGCTAGAAGAACAAAGAACCATGGTGGTGGACGTAATTTTTGTTTATCAAAATTTGATAAAAAAGCTTTTTGATTAGAAAGCTAGAAATCATGATTTTTAGATTGGGGATAAAGTCTTGCTGTGGGACAAAAGAAGAGAGCCAAAAGGGATGCATGAAAAGTTTGACTCCCTTTGGAGAGGCCAATTCACAATTCATCAGCACATGGGTGAAAATAAATTTTTGTTGAAATACCAAGATGGCACGTTCTTTTCTCTGCCCCATAATGGGCAGCATTTGAAACACTTCAATTCTTGAAGTATCATATCATTACCTTTGTATATATGTATATTTGTACAGTTTTAATTTCTATTTTGTTTTGTTTATTTTTGTTCTTGTTGTCTTTCATTTCTGGAAAGCATGACTCCAAAGCCCAATGGTACACTTGAAGACACTGGAGTTTTTGGATTCTACTCCTAATTCATTTTGCAATTGACAGAAGTTCCCCAACTGGAGCCAGCTGTTGTCTCCCAAAAATAACATTCATTTTTGGAACAACATTTGAATTATTTTGATTCTACAAACCAAAATAATATCTTCTATTTTCAAAATTTGTCTTAGATATTCAGATTTCTCATTTTCAGAGCTTCTCAGAAAATCTATGGACTCTGCAGGCCTGAATCTACGGACTCTGCAGGCTTGAATCTACGGACTGTGTAGGAAAAGAAAAATATGCATACTCTTGCAGGCGGTTTTCAATCAAAAGAATTGATTTTCAACATTTGTTCATTTTTCAAGAAATGTTCAAAGTTCAGTCGCTACAACAGGTTCAATGGGTTCAAAGGTTCAATAGTCGGTTCAACCAAAGGAACAGTTCAACGTCCAAGTTCAACCAAGAAGTTCAATGCTTTATTTCACTCAGATGGTTCATTTCCTTTGTTTCAACATCTTTTGGTTCAATCATTTGATTTGTTAGTTGGTTCAAGGCTTTCTGGTTCAATGGTTCAACAACAAGTTCATCACTTTTTTTTGTTCAAAGGTGCTTGGTGCACTTCATTGAACCTCTGAATTGGTTCAATCAAATGGTTCAATAGCAAGTTCATTGCTTTTTGGTTCAAAGGCGCTTGGCGCGCTTCATTGAACCTTTGAACTAAATAGTTCAATGTACAAGTTCAACGAGCTTCATGACTTCTATAGGAATTTTCATCAGCAAGCAATCAGCAGTAGATTCAACATTTGGTTCATCCTTTGGTTCAACTTCAAACAGTTCAAAGGCGGGTTCAATCAAGCGGTTCAACGCTTTCATTGGCTTTGCTTCAAAGGCTTGGCGCGCTTCATTGAACCTTTGAACCAGTTCAACAAAGGTTCATCGACTATTTCAAAGGGACGGTTCAATACAAAAGAGAACTTTTCTGAAGGACAAGTACCGTTGCGGAGGACACTTCATCGACCACAGCACCCTTTAACTTGTTCAAAAAGACTTGGCAAAAATTTCACACAGACTTTTTGCCTAGGGAATTTCACCTGGGCTTTTTGTCCGTGGGAATTTTCCCTGGGGAAAATGTCTGTGGGAATGTTCAAAGCGAATGGCCCAAGAAAAAGCCTGGGAGAGATGTGCGAAGGGCCGATAAATGAAGTCGAAGGATCATTTAAGCCTGGGGAAATTTGTGAAGGGCCGACAAATGAAGCCGAAGGATCATTTCTCAGGGCCCAAAAGGGAAAAGTCTAATCTGGAAAAGTGCCAAGCGAAAAACCAAAAGAAGACCAAGGGATGACACGCCTGAACACGTCAAATTTAACATAGTCAACTAGCCGTTGGAAACACAGTGACGGGCATGAAAATGTCAATTTTAGAGATAGTAAAATAGTCGTTGATCCTTTGATCCACAGACCAGAATACATTCACAATTTTGAAGGCCAAGACCAGAATAAAGTGGGGAAGAAACAGAACAACAAATTAAATCCATAACCCAATTCAATTAGCTAGACAAGGAGGAATGATGAAGATAAGATCAGATTGCCAGGTGGAACATTGAAAGTTACAATCTTTCAATAAGCACGACTTATTTCCTTGCATTGATAAAATCAAATGGGGAAAGGGCCCCTAAGTTACAGCGTGTCTCCTTAACAAATTTCAATTGAAATTGATGTATTGATTGTTCCCAAGTCCTTCTTGAAGAGGCTATATAAGGGATTTTCTTCTATTGTAATAGGATCTTCTTTTTGGATAATTAGAACGAAACTCTGCCAAAATTGGGAGGCATCATTGAGACTTTGTGCTCAGTCTGTTTATCATATTTTTTTAATGAAAACAAGGGACTTTTTCAGACTTTGTACTGTGATATCTTGTTTGTTTCATTGATTTAATAAGCAGGATTAGTTGATTTGTCAAGAAGGTGTCCTGGAGAATCAACTGTGGAGAGACTTTGCGCCCCCATAGCTGCCTTCAGTTTTTTTATATTTTCATTGCTGTGTAAAGAACTTTGGAAAGACTTTGAGCTTTCATTGTTCTTCGTGTATCACTCTTGACTATTTCATGTGCAGACTTTGCGTTGTGTCTTGATTTATTGGTTACAATACTTTAGTCATATTCTGCTTTTATTTCCAAGAGTATTCTTGTGGCTGGTTGAACAGTTCTTTTGAAAGAAGAGGAGTGTTGTCTGTCATTCTCTTGAGTTCTTCCTTTGTTTTGTATACATCATCTCTGAAGAAAGAGAGGTGGATGTCTGGTCCTACCCTTGAGTACTATTTTTTATTCATATATATATACACAGCATATCCACAGGGAACCTCCTCTTGATGAGAGGAGAGAGAAGTCTCCTTCTGATGTGATAAATTTACACATTAGGATGACTAATCTTCTTGCTTTGGCTGATAAGACCTATTTTGTTTACCAGTACACTGATAGACAAAATAATCAACCAATACCTTAGCCTTCCCTTTATCTTTTTGTTGTGATCTTGTGACCACATTGATTATATGGATAATAGGAGAGGTTGAGGTACTGGAGTTGTCTGACTCACCTTTATTCTTAGGTGGAGGTGGAGGAGTGGGTAGGTGTTGGGTAGGTATGGTTTTTATTTGGGTTGGTAGGGGTGGCATAGGAGGTTCATCTTTTAAAAAATCATCCTCATCTTAAAGCTAATAGATCAGAGCTTGGAGAGATTTATAGTTCTTGGTGTCATGGCTAAGTGTCCTATGATATATGCAAATGAAATTTGCATTGAACCATGACGGTTTATGATGTGAAGGGTCGAAAGGTTTTATGGGTGGTAAGGCTAAGGAAGAGTTTTGCAACAGCCTTTGTATAATGGTTGAATAGGACTCAACTAAAGTTGGTAAAGATTTAGCAACTTTTTCTTTGGGTATGCAAGTTTAAGGGAGATAAAATTCAGGGTTTTGGGCTTGTTGGTATTTTTACCTCTTTAGTTGTTTTGGTTGCCAATTTTGAAGGGGGGTTTGGTAACTTGGGTTTTATGTTCAATGGTTAAGCCCTTAGGTCGAGGAGAAGGAATAATTTATTTACCTTTGTCTTGGTTTTTGACAGAAGGTTTTGAAATCAGAGGTTAGGTGGATGAAGTTATCTTCCCTTGTGAGCTAGCTTCTAAAGAAGGAGTGGATGGTTCTATGATAGGGGAGGTAGGTGTGGTATCCACCAATGGAGGTGTAGGTATGGCAGCTCCCTTTGTTTGGGTATCCAAAAGAATAGAAGGTAGTTTCTCCCATTCCATTAGGGGGATGGAGAAAGAGGTAGTTGAGGGAATGTTTTCTTCAACAATGGGTTCACTAGTAACCACATTAATAGTATGTGCCTCATGGGATGGTTTTGGTTTATTTTCATGATAAGGGGTAGAAGGAGCATGATTAGGAAAAGGCTTGTGGAATATGTCAAGGGCTTGGTTTGGTGGTGCATTGAGATTATCCAACGTAAGTTCCCCCTTTTCAATGAGGGATTGGATAAGGTATTTAAAGGTGTTTCACCTATTGATGTCATGTCTTATGACTCAGTAAAAGGCGTAATGGTCATTCTCATTATACCAACCCAGTATGGGGTGAGAAGCATCAAACTGTTAAAGTAGTTTAATAGGTGAAAGTTAGATGATATTGGCTTTTATAAACTTTTCCAAAATAGAAGGATAGGGCTCCCCAAGTGGAGTTAATTGCTTATAATTATTCTAAGTTTGGTTCTTTTGGTTTCAGTTTGAATAATTAGAGGAGTCAGAGATCTGGTTCCTTGAGTTTTATTGGTTGGTAGATGGTGGTGGTGTGGCTTTGAGGATAATGGTGTTGGCAGTTGTTTTGTTTTTAGTGATGGGATTGGTTTGGTTCTTTGGTTTAGAAGAAAGGGGATTATTGGGTTTGTAAGTTGAGTTCTTTCTTTTCAACTTTAACCTTCCTTCATTAATGGCTCTATTCTCTAGTTTATGAGCCATGGTAAAATCTTTATCAAAGGTCCAAAATCTTTGGACACACAATGTAGATGAAATATGTTTTACACATGCTCGGGTGAAGAGCTTTATAAGCTCAAGTTGAGGCAATGAAAAGGAAATTTGGATGATTAAGATCCTCTAATGAACCAAGAAATCGGTAATATTCATCTTTGAATTGTTGAATAGAGTAGAGGTTAGTAATAGAAACTTTCTTGGATATATTGATTGAAAAGTGATCTAAAAAGTTTTGGGCTAATTAGGTGAAAAAGAAGATCGAATTTTTGTGTATGGAACTATACTAATCCAATGATAGTCCAAATAATGACATAGGAAAGGTATAGAGGAGAAGAGCATCATTATGGGAAATCAAGTAGCATGAATGCCTAAACACTCTAAAATGTTGTTGAGGGTCTTCTTTAGTGTTAAACTTGATAAATTTTGGAATTTCCTGTTGACGCAGTGGATTGCACTCGGGGCAAGGAGGCTGAGCTCCTGCCTTCCACACGCAATAATGGAAACTCCCCTCTCACCTGTGGGACCGGTGAAGCTAGAGGGGAGAGTCTCTAGGTAAGGGCTAGCTCCCTTTGATGCATCTAATTTGTTTTAGTAAGTGCTAACACACATATATATATAGATATATAATGGGGGGGATGAAAAGGGAGAAAGATTACAGGAAAAGAAACTACTCTAAGGAGGTGATGCACCAAAATAAATTGACCTTCTCACATTCACACTTAATATCAGATAAACACATACATACACTTCAAACTTGGCAGAAGAACCAGGCTGCAAGAAACTTGGTAGGGAGGCTTTAATGGAAAATACAAAAAATAGAGATTCACCAAAGGTGCTGTGAAACGCACACTATATAGTGATTTCTTCTATTTTTGCACTTCCAAATACAGCTCTCTTTGTCAATTACAGAAATGGTACCTTATAGACAACATATATGTTGGTGTTGAACCTGTGAAAGCATCAAGAAACAATGACTAAACACAAACTAACACTCAAGACATACACAGAGATATCTAACCAAGATAGAGGTAAAAAATGCATTTATTAATTCAGGTGAAATTTTGCCAAGGCTACGCCTTACAAATGTGGAAGATGATTTCTCAAATGACAAGTCCTCAATATATAAGAGAAGAAAGGAGGCCTTTTGGCACCCTTTTTACAAGTGACCCATGTGCTTTACGAGCATTGGGAAGAGCAGGCTGCTTAAACATAAATGCTATGTCGGCCCTGGCTTTAATTTCAGGCATTTTTTTGACATGGCCGTGTTGTTTCCTCATTAACTGAGACTGCTCCTTGAAGGTACCTACACAGTTTATCTGCTCATAAATATGAAATGAAGAAAAAAAATTGCATGGTTGGCCATTCGTGTCTTCTAATGGTCAATTCGCAAGCACTGTGTCATCTGCTGGAGTAATTTCTTGAATCAACGCCTCCCTTTGCCACTTAGACTATCTGTTTGATCCTACACTTGGCACTTTGTCTTTTCCCTATCTTGTCTCTTATGGCTCCTTCGGCCCTTAGGGCTATCTCTGAGTGGGTCACTGCATTGCTTGGGCTCCTTTCATGGTTGGCAAATGGGCATTTTTAAAAAACAATGGCCCTTTTGCTGGCTTAAACTTGACATTTGTGCACCCATCATTACTTGAAAACCAACGACTAGTTTGCCTTCTTAAGGTTGACAGCTTCTGGGACGTCACTGTTCTTGGCAATTTCCTTCGGGATTTTCCTTTTTTGCTCTTTCCACGGGTCTTTCCTTTGTGTTGTCCACCTTTTTCCCATGGACAAAAGTCCACAGGAGTTGGTGCTTTGACTTTCCCCGAGTCTTTGTTTCGGCCCTTTTCCCTGCCCTCTGCAAGGGCACTTCCCCTTTATCTTTGGGGTGCCTCGTTGAACCAACCCATTGAACTGAAATTGGTTCAATGGTTCAATGGTTCAACACTGCACACTAAGCTGATTAAACTAGAATGTTGAACCACTCGCCTTGAACCAAGTTTTAAATTGGTGGCCTTGAACCAAACTCGTTGAACTAAGCCATTGAACCAAAATTGGTTCAACGATTCAATGGTTCAAATGATTGTTGAATCGAGGTGTTTTGAACTAAGTGATGAATGCTTCATTGAACTAAAGGCTGCTAAACCATTTGAACTTTACTGAAGCACTAAAACTAGGCCTTTAAACTGAAGCCTTTGAACCAAAACATTGAATTGGTTCAGCAATTCAACGTTGTGCATCGATGAACCTGTAGATTGAACCAAGGCTCAAAAATCAAAGCGATGAACTTGACGATTGAACCAGAGCTTGAAATTGAAGTGATGGTTTAATGGTTCAGTGCCGCCAAACTTCCTTGTGAATCTTCTTCAGACAAATGTCCCAAAAGCCTTGTAAACCCCAGTACTCTCTAAACTAATTTCTCATCTGTCAAGGATTTCACCTACTGATTCCGTAGAAAACCAAGCTCTGTAGAGTCCGTAAAAACTCCTAGACTTGTGCGAAATAAAAATAAAAATGAATTGGCCTTAAATAGCAGGGGAAGAAGGGGACCAATTTTTTGCCCTATTGGGCAAAAAGTGGTCAACAAATTAGTGACTCCTAAGGGAAGCATGCATGTTATGCTTAGAAGCTAGTTGCCTTAAAAATCCATTGGGCACAGGGTCAGATTGTAACTTAAAGATTAGTAATAGCTCTGATAAATCTAGAACCAATCATGCAGATTCACCTCAAAAGGAAAAGAAAAAAAACACGCAAGGCTAAGAAAACTATTTGTGCAAACAGCACTTAGGGAAAATAGGGAAAGAAAACAAGGGAAAATATATACAAATGAAAGGAGATTCAGTGGCAGTGCTTCAGATGTATCCTATTAACTAGGATATGCAGTTCTTTGTCATCTAATCTAGAGAGTTGGAATGCATTATGGTGCTTGCACTGAGTGATTATGTATGAGCCACTCCATAGGGTGTCAAACTTTGCATGTTTTCCAGGCTTAGCTCGATCTTCATCCCATTTCAAGACAATATCTCCTTCAGAGAAACCTTTTGATGAAGATTTCTTATCGAAGTGTCTCTTTATTTGTTGTTGATGGCTAGTCATGGAAGCTATAGCCAGGTCCCTTGCCTCTTGGAGTTCCATCAGCTCGCATAATCTAACCTCCATGCTGGTTCCTTCTTCTAATTGCAGCTGGCGAGTGAGGTCTAATTCTGGCAATTCAAGTGAGATGGGAAGCCTAGCTTCCCTTCCATATATGAGCATATATGGAGAATTTCTAATTACTCTCTTTATAGTGATTCGATCGGCCCACAAAGTTGTTTTCATCTTGGCATGCCAAGTCCTCTAATTTTCTTCCATGGTCCTCTTGATGATCCTGATCAAGTTTTTGTTGGTGCACTCAGCCAGCCCATCCCTTGTGGGTAATAATTGGATGAAGTGCTGAGATATATACCATACCTCAGCACCCATTCACTTGTTTTGGTTCCCAAAAAATCCAATGCATTATCTGAGATTATGGTTGTTGGAACCCTAAACCTCGTCACCAGGTCCTCATAAAACTCCAGGACTGCACTTTCATTTACCTCCTTCAGAGCAACAGCCTCGACCCACCTTGTGGAATAGTCTATGGCAGTTAGGACCCACTTATGTCCAGCATTGGAGGGAGGATTATCATCCCTATGAAGTCTAGGCCCCACTGCATGAATGGTTGCTCCACCTGAATAGGCTATAGAGGCATGGCAACCAACCATTACTTCCCCTCAAAAAGTGTGCACTTCTGGCACTTTCTTACCCAGCCATGGGTGTCCCTAAAAAGAGTAGGCCAGAAATAGCTAGCTCTCATTATCCTTGCTGCAGTAGCCCTAAGAACAAAATGACTACCCGCTGGCCCATCATGGAACTCAGACAGCGCCTTGTTAGCCTGATTTGAGTCTATGCATCTTAGAAGGACCCTGGAGAGATCCTTCCTAAACAATACTCCATCAACCAGAACATAAGGGAGAGACTAGAGCTTGAAGTATCTTCTTTTGGTCTTATCAAGACTCTGTAAGCACTCACCAGTGAGAAGGAAATGCCTCAGGTCTAATGTCCAGTCCTTTATGATAGTTGGTTCCTCCGTTGTAGCTGCATCATGAATAAATAAGTTGTCTTACCCTTTCTGCTTGAAGTCCACAATAAGGTGTTTGCACAGGCCTCTTCCCCTCATCAGTTTGGTGATCATGATGTCTATGTCATACTCCATTACCCTGGTGATCCACCTCACTCTTTTCTCATTTAGGTCTTGATTGGTCAGGAAATCCTTGATGCCAGGATGTGGAACCATGAGGTGAATCCTGCTGTTGGATAGCATATGCCTAAATTTATTCAGGCTTCGCACTATTGCTAAGACTTACTTCTCTACATACATGTATCTGAATTCAAAATCCTCTAACCTCTGGCTAAAAATTGCAAGTGGTTGCTCAAGGTCATCACTATTTGCTTGAGTAAGCACGACAGAGATTACCTCTTCTTGCCGAAAGTGTAGAGGTTGAAGTCTTTATTGAAGTTGGGGATGATCAAAGTAGGAGCCTAGGTTATGGCATGTTTGATGGCTTCAAAGTTGTCCTTCCTTTGTGTTGTCCACTTGAACTCCTCACCCTTCCTCAGCATAGAGGTCAGTGGCTTGACTATCTCTGTGAAATTCAGAATGAATCTTCGAATGAAATTTATCCTACCAAAGAACCTCTACAGGCCTTTCTTATGACTAGGTAGGGACATCTCCAAGATAGAATGAACTCTCTTAGAGTCAATAGATAAGCCCTCTTTGGACACGATGTGGCCAAGGAGTTTCCCCTCATGAACAACAAACACGCATTTCTTTGGGTTAAGAGAGATGTCAAACTCCCTACACCTTTCAAAAATCTACCTGAGGTGTTTCATGTGTTGGCTAACTTCCTTGGAAAATACCGTCACATCATCAAGGTATAGCAACACATTGTTGTTTATCAAGCCTCCAAAAGCCATGTCCATGGCTCGTTGAAAGGCAGCACCAACATTAGCCAGCCCGAATGGCATCTTCTTGTAGGCAAACATTTCCCATTTAGTAGTGAAGGTTGTTTTGTGCTGGTCACAGGTTTGCACCAAAATTTGATTATACCCTGAATATCCATCCAGGAGGAAAAAATGCTCACTACCTGTTACCTTCTGAAGGATCTGCTCCATGCTCGGGAGGGGATAATGGTCTTTTAAAGAGACTTTATTAAGGTCTCTAAAATTGACACATAGCCTGATCTCCCCATTCTTCTTTCTAACAAGAACAAGATTGGCCAGCCAAGAGGAATGTTTGATTGGAAATATAATCCCAGACTCAATCAATTTGGCCAGTTCCTTCTGCATGAGAGGCTCAATTGTCAGGTTGACAAGTCTTTGCTTCTACGTGACTGGCTTGGCACGTTATTCTAAATCGATGGTGTGCTGGGCAAGTCTTGGTTCAAAACCCTTCAAATCACTGTAATCCCATGCAAAAACATCAATAAACTCCTGACACAACAAAATGAATGCCTATCTTTCTTGAACCGTGTAGACTTTTCCAAGCGCAAGCAGCTTGTCCTTGAAGATCTCAACCCTTTCGTAATTCTCCTCCTTAGTTGTGATGCATGCCTTATTATTTCTCAATTGGTCATCTCCATTGAAGATGCTCTCAAGAGTGACCAAACCTTTAAGAAGCTTATTGTTCTTTAATTGAACAATCTGGTCACCATATTGTTTTTGCAGCTTTGCCTAGTTTTTAGTTGCAAACTTAGCTTCTTCTTGAAAGAAGAAAGCTATTTGTTGGTCATTTTTGATAATCTGCTAGTTTGTAATGTTGTTGGGGATAGAGGGCCAGAATACCACCTTCAAGTAGCATGAACCATAGTCCCAGCTTATCTCCCTAGAAACATCGAACTGAGCACCAATTGCTGCTAGCCTATTTGCTTGTTTGTTCTATTCTCTGGGAATGGAGGCGATATTGAAAGCGAGGAAATCTTCCACCAAGTCCCAGACCCTATGCTTGTAGGACTTAAGCAAGGAATTTTTGGTCAAATTTTGGCCTTTCACCTAATTTACAATTAGCTCACTCTCTCCCAAAACTTGCAACTCCTTGATCCCTCTTTTTCTTTCCCATTCTAGACCATGGATAAGGGACTCGTATTCTGCAACATTGCTTGTGCAAGAAAATTGGAAACAAAAAGCTGAAAAGTATCTCTTCTTTGAAGGGGAGACTAACATCACTCCACCACTAGCTCCCATCCTACTTTTGGAACCATCAAAGTAAAACTGCCATAGACCCAGGTCTCCTTGGCTTGCCTTCATTACATTTGGTATGAAGGTACCCTCTTTGTGCATGCAGTAGACTCCAAGCCCTACCTCCTCTATGGCCTTGTAAGAGTCATGCTCAAAATTATCAATTCCCCACTCATCCAAGAGTAGGTCTGTAATTCCTTTAAGAGCAGAGGATGGATATTGGTCTGTCTGGGACTCTTTTAGGTCGATAATAGTGTAGCTGACGTTCACTGCTTTGAGCGAATATGGTTCTAGATGGTCCTTATACAGTGGCTCAGATTCAATCTTTACCTTGGTCCCATACTTGGTTCTAAAGACCAAATAGGACTAATTCACTGCTAGATAGCCACCTATCTTTGATGTGAAGTCCCTGGATAAGCAAATTGCAAAATAAGGAGGAACTTCTGCCACTACTATATCATGGGGAATTGAGAAGGTTGGGCAAGCATGTAATGTCAAGCTTAAACCCTTCATTATCCCAACTATTTTTGTAGGTGTCCCATCCAGTTGCAGGACTCCCTTATTCATCTCCTCATATTTCAGTCCTATCTTGTCAGCTATGCACTTAAGCATCACCGAGGTACTAGTCCCACTGTCAATGATGCAGTTGTGCACCAAGAAATCTCCTATAATCAAGGACACATAGAAAGGTGGAATTTTATCTTCTTTCTTGACCTGGCCTAAGGTGAAAGGTTGCCCATTCATCATCAAGACATTATCGGTCCTTGCTGGGATAACTTGTCAGTCCAGCTCATGTAATTCCCTTTGTATTATGTCCTTCTATCCTGGTAGAGACAATGAATCCCATAAAGAGATGTTCATATGCAGCTTCTTCATCTGGTCCACTATATTGACTTGAGGACTGCCTCCCTTCAAGCTTTCTTTGGGGCTAATTCCAACTTGAGGTGTAGGCTGAGGGGCTGAAGGTACAAACAACAGTCTGAAGTTCAGGGCTTTTTGATTTGAGTGTGATGGAGAAGGTACAACTGTTGATTGGGTAGTTGCCTAGGCTTCTCCCATTACTCTCCTCTTGAATCTTGTGTTGGATACAACACAGTCAGCCTGATTGTCTGTAGCACCCACATAATTGATTACACAAAACTCACCCTCCAAGTGGTTCATAAGAGTAGAGTCAGGCTAACTCTAGTTGTTGCTTGTGCTGGGTTGCATTAGAGCTTTGAAGACCTGGGGGTGAGTGGCTAATTGATTTTCTACATTTTGGTAATAACCCATCATCTCATTTGCATAAACAGCTTGCTCCTGACCATATCCCATGGTTGAACAACTTGGCTGCTCCTACACTAGGTCGTTCTAAATGGGCACCATGACCTTAGATGATGAAGGGGGGCCTGGGTTGTAGCCTTGAAACGGTCTGGTCTAAGTAAGTTGACCCTGTCCTTGATTGTAGTTTTGGAAAGGGGGTTTAGGGGCTTGACCATAATGCTGGTATCCCTGATTCGATGTGTTACTTTGAGCTTGTTGTCTTTTAAGGGCTACAAGTTCATTTCACATACTCTGCAACAGAGTCTTAACTCCATGAATCTCATTGGATGGAGTAGAAACTGGTTTCTCTATGCTAGGTAGAGGAGCTAATGTGGGAGCAACGGCTTGAATTGGAGGTGGCATTTTTGGGAAAAGTGGCATTTGGGGTCTAGGGGTTATTTTCCTAGCCTGTATTAAGCAATTTTCAGCTGCTATGGCTATGTCATAGGGAGCAGGCAGCACATGCCCTCCCATGGATTGTATCATCACTGCAATATCACTATTTAATGCCTTCAATTAATACAAAAAATCATAACTAGGAGTCGGTCTTACCAGAATGGGGATTCTATCCCAAGTCTTCTAAAACCACGTGTTGAAATCCTGCATATATTCATGTGGGGCTCTCTTTATGGTCATCAGCTGCTAAGCAAGTGAGAGGTCATCGCTCTTTTCCCCAAAATAGTCTGTCAACTAAATACCCAATTCATTCCAGGAATGGATTGAATTTACAGGCAAAGCCCCGTACCATTCAAGAGCTTTGCCCTTGAGAGACAATGCCAGCAATCTGATTGCGACATTTTCCTTTGTGACATTATGAATATTACAGAGGTTAGAAATGTTCCTAATGTGCTCGATGACTGTAATGGGCCCCTCTCCATCAAAAGAAGGCACATTTTTTAGGGCTGCTCCTGGGATTGGGTAATAAAGTGGGAGATTCAAGGGGCTTCCACCATGAAAAGCTATGAAGGGTAATGCCATAGCTGGGATGGGATGTAACTACAGCTCTACTACGTATGC
The DNA here is from genome assembly GCA_037957365.1 of Torreya grandis. Classification (NCBI taxonomy): domain Eukaryota; kingdom Viridiplantae; phylum Streptophyta; class Pinopsida; order Cupressales; family Taxaceae; genus Torreya; species Torreya grandis. The sequence goes on from JARHVA010000098.1 coordinate 1,826,200, forward strand.
ATCCCTTACAACAGGTTTGGGAGGGTGGTTTGTTGAATAAGGATGGGTCTTCTCAAACCTCAGTCTTTTTATTGAGTTCAAAGGCAACTCAACGAAATCAAAAGGAACATCCTTAGAAGTAGACCATGTGGTGACTTTAGGCATAGGAAGTCAAAACTAGTCTTTGATTGGAAAACTGAAGTTCTGTCAGTGGAGTCACTAGATGCTAGAAATATTTGATTTATTGTAACAGGACCAACATCAATCTTGAAACCTTACTGAGTTATAAAACTAGGTCCCACCGGGCGTGCCAAAAACTATTGATGCAGTGGATTACACCCGGGGCAAGGAGGCTGAGCTCCTGCCTTCCACATGCAACAATGAAAACTCCCCTCTCACCTATGGGACTAAAGAATCTAGAGGGGAGAGCCTCTAGGTAAGGGCTAGATCCCTTTGATGCATCTAATTTATTTCACACACACACACACACACACACACACACACACACACACACACACACACACACACACACACACACACACACAAACACACACACACATATAGATATATAGATGTATAATGGGGGAGGATGAAAAGGGAGAAATATTGCAAGAAAACAAATTGCTCTAAGGAGGTGATGCACCAAAATAAATCAAACTTCTCACATTCACACTTAAAATCAGACAAACACATACATACACTTTAAACTTGGCAGAAGAACCAGGCTGCAAGAAACTTGGTAGGGAGGCTTTAATGGAAAATACAAAAAATAGAGATTCACCAAAGGTGTTGTGAAATGCACACTATATAGTGATTTCTTTTGTTTTTGCACTTCCAAATACAGCTCTCCTTGTTAGTTACAGAAATGGCACCTTATAGACAATAGATATGTTGGTGTTGAACCTGTGAAAGCATCAAGAAACAATGACTAAACATAAACTAACACTCAAGACATACACAGAGATATCTAACCAAGATAGAGGTAAAAAATGTGTTTATTGATTCAGGTGAAATTTTGCCAGGGCTACGCCTTACAAATGTGGAAGATGATTTCTCAAATGACAAGTCCTCAATATATAGGAGAAGAAAGGAGGCCTTTTGGCGCCCTTTTTACAAGTGACCCATGTGCCTTACGAGCATTGGGAAGAGTAGGCTGCTTAAACATAAATGTTGTGTCAGCCCTGGCTTTGACTTTAGGCATTTTTTTGACATGGCCGCATTGTTTCCTCATTAACTGAGACTACTCCTTGAAGGCACCTACGCAGTTCATCTGCTCATAAATATGAAATGAAGAAAAAGGGTCACACGGTTGGTTGTTCGCACCTTTTAATGGTCAATTTTTAGGCACTGTGTCATCTGCTGGAGTAATTTCTTGAATCAATGCCTCCCTTCACCACTTAGACTATCTGTCTACTCCTACACTTGGCACTTTGTCTTTTCCCTATCTTGTCTCTTCTGGCTCCTTCGGCCCTCGGGGCTATCTCTAGGTGGGTCGCTGCATTGCTTGGGCTCCTTTCATGGTTAGCACTTGGGCATTTTTAAAAAATAATGGCCCTTTTGCTGGCTTAAACTTGATGTTTGCACACCCGTCATTGCTTGAAAACCATCAGCTAGTTCACCTTCTTAAGGTTGATAGCTTCCAGGATGTCATCGTTCTTGGCAATTTCCTTTGGGCTTTTCCTTTTTTGCTCTTTTTGTGGGTCTTTCCTTTGTGTTGTCCACCTTTTTCCCACAGACAAAAGGCTATGGGAGATGGTGCTTTGACTTTCCCTAGGTCTTTGTTTCGGCCCTTTTTCCTGCCCTCTGCAAGGGCACTTCCCCTTTATTTTTGGGGTGCCTCATTGAACCAACCCATTGAACCAAAATTGGTTCAATAGTTCAATGTTTCAATGTTGTGCATCGAGCCAATTGAACCAGAATGTTGAACCACTCGCTTTGAACCAAGTGTTGAACTGGTGGCCTTGAACCAGACTCGTTGAACCAAGCCATTGAACCGAAATTAGTTCAATGATTCAATGGTTCAAATTATTGTTGAATCAAGGTGTTTTGAACTGAGCGATGAACTCTTCATTAAACTAAAGGTTGTTGAACCATTTGAACTTTACTAAAGCACTGAAACTAGGCCTTTCAACTAATGCCTTTGAACCAAAATGTTGAACTGGTTTAGCGGTTCAACGCTGTGCACTGATGAACCTATCGATTGAACCAAGGCTCAGAAATTTAAGCGATAAACTTGACGATTGAACTAGAGCTTGAAATTGAAGTGATGGTTCAATGGTTCAATGCCACCAACCTTCCTTGTGAATCTTCTTCAAACAAATGTCCCAAAAGCCTTGTAAACCCTAGCACTCTTTGAACTAATTTCTCATCTACCAAGGATTTCACCTACTGAGTCCATAGAAAACCAAGCTCTGTAGAGTCCGTAGAAACTCCTGGACATGTGAAAAATTAAAAAAAATGAATTAGCCTTAAATAATAGGGGAAGAAGGGGATCGATTTTTTGCCCTATTGGGCAAAAAGTGGTCAACAGCTCCCATTGGGTTGGATCAGGTCTAATGGGGACCAAAAGGTGAATAATCTCATTGCAAGTTTGATCATAGGATAAGATATTATGGGATTTGGAGATGGATGACTCAAGGGTAGTCATCTTGTCCATGATCAAATTCATGAAGTTCGCTTGAGGTTGTTGGGATGCGTAGTTATATGGTATAATTTATTGAGGTTGGGTAATGTGTGAATAGCTAGTAGATGGTTGAGATGACTCCACATATTGGTATGTGGGCTCTAAAGGTTGGGTAAAAGATATATATTGGTATGTAGATGTTAATGGTTGGGTAGAGGTGAGTTGGATAGCAGGCATATACCCTTATGGGTTATGAAGATAGCTAAAGGTTTCAAGTTGGGTTAGAGTGGTGGTTGGGTTAGTGGTTGATGGAAGGGTGGTGACTCTTATGCTAATTGGTGGAAACATGGAGGGTATGGATACCACAAAGCTTAGAATTGGAGTAGTGTTTGTTGAATTTGAGGTAACTTGAGGACGATGGGTAGTGCTAGAGGTAGGCACTCCTATTATGGGGAGTGATTAGTAAGAGGTATAAGGGCAGTGGTAGTTTAGGTTGGTGGGTTAGTTTTGAAGGAGTTGTTGGTTGATGATAACATTTGGGAAACTAAAGGTTGGGTAGTTTCCATGGTAGTGTATGTATTCCCCATGAGGTGGAGAGGCATGCCATAAGGTAGATTTATGGACGGGGTCGAAATCAGGATTTGGTAAGACTTGGTTCTTAGGTAGTGTTGTAAGGCTGCATGATTATTACTTAGAAAAGTAGAAAAATCTGCATTTCCTAGGACTAATTGAGTAGGACTTCCCATAGAGAAAGGGGATCCTATGGGTTCAGAAATATTTTCCATGGATGAAGAGGTGAAATTTGGTGATGGTTGATTTGGTGGTGGATTTTGTTCCTCGAGGTCTTTTTGCTATTGGCGAGTGAGAACCATACGAGAAAATAAAAAAAGGATGATACATTATCACACCACAAACAAAGATAAATTTAAAAAAAAACTCAAGGCAAATAATGAATTCACTAAGAGTGCATTAAATCCTAGGATTCTTTTTAATCTCTTTTGGCTTATGCCTTAAAAAAATTTTAAGAAGAAATTGGTTTGAATAGGTCCTCAACAAGGTAGTCTATGTTTGGTTTTAGGTTATGTTTAGGTACTCAATAGAAGTTTGTATTGGTTCAAGTACATGGATTGTTACTTGGGGCTTGCTCCCCTCACGTTATAATTTTATACCTATTGCGGGTGCTTCACCAATATGTACCAATTTCTAGAGTTTATGCTCAGCCAAAAACTGAGTTCGTTATCCCCTCGATGATTAAATCTAAGTAAGATAACTGGGAAAGGGTAAGGTGATATGCTAGGTGATGAAATCCTAGTCAAGCCTTGTCTCAAGCATGTTTTGATGTTTTATTTTGCAAGTGGTTTGGTTTGTGTAACATTTGTGAACTATGATTAATTTATAATGCTTTTAATTAAACTAGGTGAGCTAAAATCAAACAAGTAGTCAATGGATGCACTCAATTTTAATCAAAAAAATATTTTTTTATTTCTTCGAATGAAGATAAGAACAAATAAAATTCACCTAAATGCAACATGAAAATGCAATCCTAATCCTAGGATGAATGCTCTTTTCTTTCTTTTTAGAAATGCAATAAAATTTTATTTTTTTCTAAAAATGCAACTAAAACTCTCTTTTTTCCCCTTTTTTTGGTAAAGAAAGAAGCTTAATTTCTTAAGAATTAAACTAAATAAATTTCATTAATTCAATTCTAAATGTCCTAAAATATCTAAGATCTCAATAAAATTCAAGGGTCCCACTAGGTGTGCCAAAATGTTTCTTTCTAATTTTTGATTTTTCTTAAGTGTGAAAAGAAGAAACTAGTTAAAAAGGGTGTAGAAGAATGCATGTTGAATGTGCACACATTGAATCTAAGAGATTATGGAGAGATACTCTTTAGCTCAAGAGGATGACTTAAAAATAATAAAACACTAAAAAAAACTTGTTTGTTAGATAAGTAGATGGGTGGATTGCCTAGTGTGAGCTAGATCCTAGAAGCGAAAGCTTTCTAGGAGGCTATCAATCTACCTTCTTTAAAACACTTAAGTGGAAATGATAAGAGAAATATATTTGCCTTAAATGACTATAAAACTGAAATAAAATATATATAATTATAGATAATTAATTTAAAAAATTAGATAATTTGCTAAGTTAACCAAAATGAGGCAACTAGTTTAATTATACTAATGCTGAAAATTGGTTAAGGCAAGGTTATGGTTTTGGGTTTGGTAGTTTGATAAGGGTCAAAATAATAGTTTGTTTGGGGTTGATTGAGATAATAAAATGAGAGGGATGGATGGTTGAAAAATATAAAACAATAAGTAACTATGGTAGTAAAAGGATGAGGGAGCAAAGAGGGTGAAGATGGCAAAGGTGCAAAGAGGGCAAAGGAGGTAAATGGAATTACAATGGCAAAGGTGGTAAATGAGTTCAATAGATTAAGATGGAAAGTGGATTAAGGGTTAAAGGTCAAGGTAATAAAATTAATTACTTAAGTAAATAACTGAAATATATATATATATATATACAAATAAGGTTACCTTGAGGCTTGTTGATGTGGTTGATGTTGTTGATGATGTGATGAAGGAATCCCATGGCGATTTTGGTAGAGCTTTGTTGCTTTGAATTATTTTCATCTAAGATGTGGATGACCTCCAAAATTATTATTTTCTTCAAATACCTGAAACAATATGTTAATAACCAAAGACTAACTTCCAACTTAACCTTGGGTGAAGGAGAGGTGGGTATTTATAGCATTTGTTGTCAAGAACCATGCCAAAAGAGGGAATAGTAGAAGTATGGAACCATTTCCCATGTGGTGCATGAATGAGTAAAAAAGATGATGGTGGTGGTATTTCCACCTTGATCATGGGTCTACCATTTGGGTTAGTGTGTATCCCACCTTACACGTGAGTCAAATAATGAATGGGAATCATGCACATGGGTCTAAATGAGGTCAAAAGACTTTTCGCCACCCTTTCTTGTCTTCATCCAAGCACTTAAAGAAATTACACACAAAATGTGGTGCCATTTTCCATGTGGGTGCATGAATGAGTCAAAATATGAGGGTGGTGGGATTCCCACCTTGATCATGGGTCTCCCATTTAGGTTGGTGTGTCTCCAACATTGTACATGAGTCCAATTTTGAATGGGAATCATGCGCATGGGCCTAAATGAAGCTAAAATACTTTTCACCACCATTTTTTGTCTTCATCCAAGCACTTAAAGAGATGCCCCACAAAATTTGGCACCATTTTCCATGTGGGTGCATAAATGATTCAAAATATGAGGGTGGTGGGATTCCCACCTTGATCATAGGTCTCCCATTTGGGTTAAAAAGCCAAAAATGGGTAGATATAGTGCCCTTTATCTTTTCCAAAGCACTAAAGAGGTGGGTATCCCATTTTGAAGGCTACTTTCATGTGTGAAGGAAAAATATATGTTGAATGATGGCCCCTTAAGGGGCAATTCACCATATTTCAAGGGGGTACCCTTGTGATGCATAAATGACATCATTAAGCACCTTGGGAAAGGGTCCTAGGTGGGGTATGATGTCCCACATCAAGCCACCTCACTTCTAAGCCATGCCACTTACCATATCACCTCCCAAATCACCTTCCATGTCACTTACCATGTCACATGCCATGTCACTTACCATGTCATCAGGACTAGTAATAGTGGGTCCCATAGTGAATAGTATTATGTGAATAGGAAAATAGTGATTTGGTTAGTCTAAGAGGGGTTGGTTAAGGGTTAATAAGGTTTAAGGGGTCTTTAGGGGGTCCTGAGGTATTTAGTCATCAAAAACTGTAAGTGTGTAGTTTTTTAGTGTCTATAAAGCCATCGTTGCATGCATATACCAGCTCTCTCAAGCCCTCATACTCTCTTACATCAATTCTAGAATTTAAAAAGCCATTATATCCATATTTAGTCCATTATCAAGAAATCCACCAAGTGAATCAAAAAACATTGGAGAATCAGTTGAAGATCTTGGAGGGAAGCCATTAGAAGCAAGGTGATGGTAAGAATTCATTTGTAATTACTAATTATTCCTATATTTCTCTCCCTTTAATGTTTTTGTAGTTTTGGGTTAAGGTTTCTATTTTTATTATTTTTAAGTTATAGCTAAAATTTACAAGCACACATCACTTATGCTTGAAAACAATGTCCATCTTAATATGTTATTTCAAACAACTCCCCTTGGTGGTTGGATAAACACACCAACTACTTTCACTTCCATGAAAACACCATCCACTAGTTAAGCCTCAAATCAACCATCCATTATTCAAGCCTCCAATCAACCATCTACTTCCAAAGTAACTTCATTCCCTTCATCCCATTTTAAAATCATTGATAATGTTATGAATGAATACATAATCCAATATTTTAATTATACAAGCACAATCCATATGACCCCACATAGTTATGTCAGGCCTCACCATCGAAGAGATATTCAAGAGGTTAGAAGATTCACCAAAACAAAAATTGTATTCGATGGTCTTGTTCCTGACAAACACATCGAAGATTCGAATACTTCATAGCTTTACTCTGATGAACTAGCTACTTGTTTCACTAGTAATAAATACCATGTCAAAAAATCCATTATGTGTAAAATAGTAAATTACAAATGTAAGGGCCTTGGTCTTCATGAACAAGGGTCAATTTAACTAATAACATTAAAAGTTAATGAAGCCACTAATGGCACAGGGTTTAATCCACTAAATATGAATACCACACTTTTCTAAAGTGAATCTTCAAAGGTAGATTTTTCTTACAATGAAATAGATTCCATTTTTAGACACTTCAAAGACCTTTCTGTCACTAATATTTTCCATGAAAATATTGTTTTGACACTTTACCTCGCATATCCATCCTTAATCAAATGGGACCAACATGCAACACCTGTGTTTGATCATTTTCAAAATGATGAGGTAATTTCGTAATTCTTGAGTACATGGGACCACATTCTAATAGGGGATAATTATAAGGGATTCTCCATTCAGTTAGATAATTCTACATATTTTAGGGAACAATAATTACAACACCAAATCAATATAGCATCAACATCAAATCAAGAAGACCTAGAAGAGGAGTTCAACATTCCTCCACCACCCCAAAACTATTAAGAAGGGTCAACTCTTCTAGTTGAGGATAATATTCTGTCAACATTGGAATAGAGGAAGATCCCAAAATAGTCAAGCTTGTTATTTCCCTCACTCAAGAATAAAGAGAAATACTCACTCTTTTGCTTTGAGAATTTTCTAATGTATTCACATGGTCTTATGCATATGTGTTGGGGATTGATCCATCACTAGTAGTACATCATCTTATTGTACATCCAGATGCAAAACCCATCAAAGAAAAACTTTTAAAAAAACATCTCAAGATAACACTATTAGTGAAGGAAGAGTTGAAGATGCCATTAGAGGTTGGTTTCATTTACCCTATCGACTATTAGGATTGGATATCTAACATTTTACCTATGTCAAATAAACCAGAAGGAACTAGGGTTTATACATACTTCCAGGATATCAATAAAGCATGTCTAAAGGAAGATTTAAAATTACCCAATATCGACATGATTGTGGACTTTATTACAGGTCACAAGATGTTATCTTTAATGGATGATTTTTGGGTTACAACTAAATTAAAATAGCTCTTGAAGACCAACATAAAACAACATTTATAACACCATGGGGGACCTTTTACTATCAAATGATTCCCTTTGGTCTAAATAATGTTGGATCCACATACCAAAGAGTAATGATTATCATTTTTCACGATATGATTCACAACATTATGGAGGACTATATTGATGACATACATGCAAAATCAAAATCTCAAGAAGAGCATCCCAAAGTGCTTCATCACATCTTTGAAAGAATGAGAGAATATAAGATAATATTAAATCTAAATAAATGTGTGTTTGGGGTGAAATCAAGAAAATTATTGGACTTTGTTGTTTCAAGTTGTGGTATAGAAGTTGATCCTTCTAAATTTTCAGCTATCACGGATATGCCACCAACTAAAAATCTCAAATAACTTTGAAGTCTATAAGGAAAAATCCAAACAATCATGTGATTCATATCCAAGATTGCAGATATTTATCATCAATTTACATTTCTATTGAAGAAAGACTCTTTTCACTTAGAATGAGAATTGTGCAATAACATTTGAACACCTTAAGTAATATATTTCCAATCCACCAATTTTAATGCCACATGTTGCTGATAGGGCTTTCCTTTTATACATATCAGCCACTCATTATGTGTTGGGGGCATTATTAGCACAACATGATGATAATGGGTTAGATAGTACAATATATTTTCTCAGTATGACCTTGGTATCTTACGAGTTTAATCATTCTCAAATGGAAATGGCATGTCTTGTAGTTATTTTTACCTCCTAAAAACTATATCATTACATGCTCAATAATAAAACCAAAATTATTGTAAAAATTGACCCTCTCAAGTATCTTTTATCCAAAACAACTTTAACAGGTAGGATGGTTAAGTGGGTTATGCTTCTAAGTGAGTTTGATATTGAGTATGTTAATCAAAAGGTAATCAAGGGACAAGTCTTAGTAGATGCACTAGCAGAGGCACCTCTTAAAGATAAAGCACCTCTTATTATAGACTTCCCAGATGAAGCAATAATGTCTATTGATGAAACTCTAGTTTGGAAACTATTTTTTTATGGTTCCTTCACAAACCATGGTTCAAGGGTAGGTATTCTACTAGTCACACCAGATGGGGATTGTATTCTAAGAGCATTTAGAATCGAGTTTCCTTATATGAACAACATCTCTAATTATGAAGATCTCATAGTTGATCTCAAATTTATTATACAATGGGGTATCCCACATATTATTGTCTTTGGTGATTCCAAACTTATCATAAACTAAGTAACTGATGAATTTCAAGCTCATGATGACAAGTTAATCCTATATAAACATATGGTAGATAGTTTAAAGTTGACTTTTGCATTTATCCGATTTGAACAAGTACCACAAATCAATAACATGGCAACACACACCATGACAACCATTGGTTCTTTACTTGATCTTAACACACAAAAAAATCCTTGTAGAGTACCTGATGATAATAGCATATGACACGCTTGATTCTAAAATGGTTTATGAGTGGTCGGTCCCACTTCTCCTTGGTATTATGATATTTATGCATATCTCCATGATAATACACTTCCACACAACTTATCCCACAACCAATGTAAATCATTTACCCAATGCACGTCTCACTACACAATCCTTAGCAAAACTTTGTATCAAAGAGTCTATGATGGAACACTTTTACATAGTTTAAATTCTAAAGAATCTACCTTGGCCATTATAGATGTTCATGAGGGAATATATGGTGCACATTTTAGTGGCATAGTCCTAGCTAAAAAGATTTTGTATGTACGTTATTATTGGCCTATAATGGAATTAGATTCATGTGCTTATGTTAAAAAATGCATACCTTGCCAAAAGCATGGTGACCTCATACATATCCCTTCACAAGATTTGCAACCTTATTACCACACCTTGGCCAATCTCCATATGGGGATTAGACCTCATTGGAAAAATTAATCTTAATTCATCTGATGGTCACAAACACATTATTACCATCATCAAATATTTTACCTAGTGGTTTGAAGCAATGCCTCTTACATATGTCATTAGAAAATAGATTTGTAAGTTCATTTTATACCACATTATTTGTCACTTTGGTATCCCTTTCATTATTATCTATGATAATGAAACATCATTCAATAATAAAGAATTCAAGGCCCTTTGTAAAACCTACCACATAAATCATAAATGTTCCACTCCATATTACCTGCAAGGAAATGACCAAGCTAAGGTGATAAATAAAAACATTCTCGGAATCCTTAAATGAGTTATCAATGAAGTCGGTTATGACTGGCACACATAATTTTATCCCACACTCTAGGCATACTGCACTAGCATCCATGCACCCATAATGATAACCCCATATTCACTTATCTATGGCAATGAGTCTATTCCACCTATAGAAGTTGAGATTCCATCTTGCACATATCCCTATAATAAATCATTGATGAAAAATCTTATCACACTTCATGCCTTAGTGAGCTCGATCTTCTAGATGAGAAATAATTTAATACCTTAACCCATTTGCAAGTATACCAAAATCACCTTCACCATAGCTCTAATAAATAGATAAAAGCCAAGGAGTTTAAAATTAGAGATCTTGCTCTAAAGGAAAACCAATAGACTATTAATGCCCAAGAGGGAGAAGAAAGGAAAATTTGAACCCAATTGGTTGGGACCATATATCATTATTACTAAATATGGATCAGGAGCTTACAAGTTGGCCACAAAAGATGGAGAGGAGCTTGATGAACCTATGAACATCATGTACCTTAAGAGACTTTATGCCTGAATTATTATAAATTTTGTTGTTTATATGTTATTTTTCAAATATATATATATATATTTCAAAAGTTTAAAAAAAATCAAAAGTCAAAAAAATATAAAAAAATGATAAAAAGAGAAAAATAGTTTGTCCACAAGTGAAAACCAATTTACTAGCTCTTTGGGCAAGTACTATGGTGAAAACTAAGTTTTTAGTGCCATGGGTAGTCCATTCTTTATATTTACCCTAGTTACTTGGGGCATCCCATTGAAGTTATAACTTTTCTAACCCCACATTGTCACTTATCTCATCATCCATTTCATAACAACTTAGCTTAGGGTATGATACTCGTGTTTGATATAACTAAATCCTTACTCATGCAAGAGTTACATCTTATGTATAACTAATTATTTCACATTCTAATTATGATATAAATAAATCCTTGCTCATACTAGAGTTACATCTTATGTATAACCAGTTATTTCACATTCTAATTATACACAAACACTTAACTTATCCACATTTACCATCCTAGCTAACTTCTAAACCATGCATCGTCATTCACTCACTCACATTTTTTTGGGAGATAAAATCAGGCATATATTCATCACACACATAACACTTCATCACTCAACCCATTTTATCATCACTTCTTGTATTACAAGAACTACATCTAGTCTAATATCCCCACATAGACTTTGTCCAAGGTAGATTATGTAGGCAACACTTAGAGACACGGGGTCTCTAGGGTTAGCTTGTCCATCATTATCCCCATCATACCATTCCCCCAAGCTTGGTTTCATTATTTATCATAGCCTTATCCATGTAATTATCTTCAAACTTCCTCATCACTCACTTGATGTTATCATGCATGGATCTTGGCTACCAAACATTTCAACCCTAGTCTATGATGTGGGTCAAGTCATTTGTCTTTCTTAGGTGTTAGTTGTTATACATTTTGTTTTAGTCATTATTTTTTTAAATATTTTAATATGATATTATTTTAATCTTTCTAGTTAGTGAGTTTCATATTGTTGTGATTGTGCTTCTTATCTTGTACTTTAGCATTTGTCTTAATCATCTTGTCAATTACTTATTTTATTTTATCTTTGACTTATTTGTTTATGTGAGCTTTTTAAATTTGTGTTTGTCTTGTTATCAATTGTTTATTTTTATTTATCTTTATAAAATTCATTTTGTATATTAAATTATAGTGTTATTATGATTTCATATATCATGATGCACTCCGTACTGCACAACTTTCAACTTGGTCTTGTTTTTAATTGTTTGTGTGTCAAAATTATTTTATGTATTACATTACAGTGTGGTTATGATTTTTCCATATCATGACGCACTTTGTTTTGCATAAATTAATATTTTTAAAGTCCTTATACATACTAATGAGTCTGGTTCAGATCTTCATTATCAGTGAAACAAAAAAATGAAGTTGAACACAAAGAATAATTTTAAAACATGATTTATTCTCACACCATAAATATTTTTGTATTTATTATATGAAGCATTACAATGCTATATAGGAAATATGTTTCCTATATTTGGGATGGTGATATCCCTATAATTTCTCACATAAACAATCTCCCAACTAACCAACTGACTATATATGAATATATTATTACTACAATATATTTGAATAACTAACAAACTATATAAAAGCATTTTATATGTTATTGTTGTTATTCACAACAATAACAGACAACACAAAAACTTATTAATGCAATATTGTGTAACTAATAATATTTATGTTATTACAAATTAATAATGTGAACATACCTTAACATTCACCCCTTTGTGAACATTATTAACCCCTAGTCTACACCCCCTTAATGTGAACATGGGGAAAACATTTATCCCATATTTTCACCTATACTCATGATTCGATGATTTTCATATGAAAATCACAAACCTTACCAATGGTTTTACATATGGCTTACCACCAACTAAAATAGGATGGTTTTCAATTGGATAACCAACAACCATAAATAAATGGTTTTACAAGTGGCTTACCACAAACCACATGACAATGTGTAGTATAGTTACTAGGTCTCTTCACTATCACATTTTCAAAGAATTTACGGAAGAATTTTCAGTTCACTTATTACAAATGTGAATAGGTATACATCATATGTTCTTATTCACACAAAATTGAAATCAACACACAATTAAAAAGAAAATATGCCACTAAAGCAAAAAGTGGCCCCATCACTAGTGGCTAACGAGAGACATAGAAAGCCTCCTACCTTCATTTCTTTTGACCTCCAGTTATTGAAACTGCTTACTCAACTAACAAGATCTTAAAGCTCATGTTGTTTTTTATGACAAGACTCCCACACACACATAACTGATGCTTTTGATTTATGACATTAGGTTCACCCAAAAATGCATCCTTTACATAGGATGGGATTAACTTTAATAATTTTTACATAAAAATGACTCTTGATAATAAATGACTTAAATTTTTATTTTTAACCAAAATACTAATGACTCAATGTACTTACTAGTAACATTTGACTCTTGATGACAATATAGTACACTTAAAACAAATTTTATTGAACCAAAACTTAAATACTTATTAACTAAACTCAAAATAAGAAGATTCCTCTTTATTAGACACTAGGTCATATCTTATGAAAAAATAAAAAATAATTATGACTATAAAAAAGGACTTGATTAAAAAACTATTTTGACTATATAAAAAAACATTTAAAACCTAAATGACATGTAATATGACTTTATATAAACAAAAAAATAATAACCATTTATACATAACTAAAACAAAAATTTAATGAGAAAAACCAAAACCTAAAATCGTGAGCCAATTTACTTGCAAGATTGAGAAAGAACTAGTCTACTGCATTGGAGGAAGAATCTAATCTTCAAAAGAAAGAAATGATAACAAAAATTTCATCTAAATTTATCATTGAGAGGCAAGTTTAACAGTGGATCAATGAACAAAAAAAATTTATACTCGCATTGGGATGAGTTGACCAAACCGTTTGGAGATCTCTTCAGCAAACTAGGTCTTCGATGAGCCAAGTTATGTTCAATATGCATCATTTTAAAAAGCTAGGCATCGATGATGGAGGAAAATGAATAGTATAACAGAGTATTTATTCATGTTCCTCTATAGATTAGAGTTCACCTTCAAATCATCTGGTTCAGGTCTTGGATTTAGATGAAGCACAAATTACAAGATAATTTGTGGATGATGTTTCTATCGATCTCAATATCTAATTCACTACAGGACTGCACACAAACACAATTGATGCATAGACTAGTTGATCCAAATCAATTAGCTTTAAAACTCCTTGAATCAATAATATCAATCTATATTTATGTGAGGTGAGTTTGAAGGCTCCAAAGCTGAGTGTAGAACTGATTTTTGTACTTTATCACAAAAAATTTGGTAGACTATTAAATCTACCTTTGCACCTTATTCATCCCTCTATGATGACAATAGCTTAACCTATAATGTTTGTAATCATTGGAGTAAAGCAATGTGAAGAAGAAATATCAGGCCCTTCTCAACACTCACCCCTCCAATAGTGTTTTTGTTGCTACCTTCTCTTGCATGGATCCCACAATCTATGCACGATTTGATGAAGAATACTCAAATATCTAAATATACACAAACATAAACTTCTAGGAAACAATTCCCTCTAAACAACTACCAAAAAATAGTTTATCAAATTTGTATTCCAATCTCCCATAACTTAGGCAACTCAAGTTGTATTATTGCCCTTACGTGAAAATCATGTTTCCATTGAAACACCCCTACTCTGATACTAGATAATGAGTCTGGTTCAGATCTTCATTATAAAGTAAACATAAAAATGAAGTTGAACACAAAGAATAATTTAAAAACATAATATATTCTCACACCATAAATATTTTTGTATCTATTATACGAAGTATTACAATGTTATATAGGAAATATGTTTCCTATATTCGGGATGGTGAGATCCCTACAATTTCTTACACAAACAATCTCCCAACTAATTAACTGACTATATATGAATATATTGTTATTATAATATATTTGAATAACTAACAAACTATATAAAATCATTATGAATGTTATTATTATTATTCATAATAATAACAGACCACACAAAAACCTATTAATGTAATATGTTGTAACTAATAATATTTACGTTATTACAAATTAATAATGTGAATATACCTTAACACATACAAACATAAATTTTCATCATGATTATTTTATATCACTAGTGATTATTGTCTTACGCTAAATTAAAATTTAGGTTGCTCAAAACTTACTTCATGTTTGAAATCCAATGGAAGGTAAAACTAAAATATGAGGCAATTATCTAACCATCCATATATTTATCCATTTCATTTTTTCTATCATAATAAACATTGAAAAGGATTAATGTGTGCTATTATAAATCAAAATGTAGGAAAATAATTACCATCCATACCATATCTATCATCTAAATAATAATAATAATAGTCCATAAATGCCCATCCAATAACCATAACACAAGTCTCAAATCCAAAATGAATCATGTATATATATATATATATATATATATATATAACTTGAATTTGTCTATACAATGATAATATAAAAAATACATATACATCGATACATCATAATCACATCCATATCAAGTCATTCCCTAAACTTTGGATGGGGCATCTATATAAGGGATTAGATCATAACACCATGGTGTAATCCTCATAGGTCCCATAACTCATTGTGATTCTTGCCTAATAGATCTATCTGATTTCACAAGTTGTATTGACCTCCCTGATAAATAACTCCTAGTCGATTACTATCTATATGAAGGTACTCATTGTGCTCGTGAAATGGTCTCCTCATATAAACTCATATAACAAGTAACCTACTCCATCATTCACATGAACTTATCTAAGGTTTCCATCTATCCTAGTCTTACCAATATTACCCTAGCCTCTGTTAACACAACCTGTGTTGTGTATCTCTATCTGATACCTTTGTATTAATTCTATGTCATCTAGTGTTTGTGTTTATGTACCTTATGTCAATAACCTAACTAATATAGTAAATCCTTCACCCTCTAATCTCTCCACCTTATCCTAGAGTTTGTCTACCTCACCTTGGAATCATCTGATCTCTATGGCTCTCAAGCCTAGCTGAGCATATCTATTTTATACATCCCCCTATAGTCTAGTAGCCTATCCATGTAACCCAATAATGTCTACATCCCAAGCCCTAATATCCTCATGTAGCTTGTCTATCAACCTCTAATACTCTATAGATTTAGAAGGCCCAACCTTGATCCCCCTTCTCTAACTCCATCCTCTATCTGAGTCTTTATCACAAGCCTCATCTCTGTATCATTGTCAATAATAACTAATGGAGTCTCTCCTCCTCTCATAAGATCCTTTGTAGTAGCTCTCATCTTTATGTCCTCATCCATATCAAACTATGTCTCCTCTCTCACCTTAACATCCTCTAACCATGTTTTATCTATCCTTAGTCCTCTCTGACCATCCCCTCATCCACATTTCCTTCATCTCTAACCCATAATTCCTCTCCTAATCCTTGCCCCAAGAATTGTAGCTTATGGGTGTCTACCAAAGCTAGCAACCAATCTCTATCACCATGTACGAGGTGGAGCATATGGCACTATAATCCTCATTGGTCATTATTTGGCCCACCATTCTACATATCCTTCCACTATACCTACATCAATAACATCTCTATTTTCATCCCAAGTCACTATATACACATGCATCTAACAATGCTCTATAATCCTAGGATCAATAACATGTCTCCACTATCTTCTCTCCCTAACCAATTGTGCAAACACGTGTGGCCCTATTAGAATGTGTTACCTCAAGCCAAATTATCACAAAACTCTATCTAGTTCATATCTCTCAATAATATAATCATGTACACCCATAATATAGCACCACATCATCATATAATCCATGTATAGTACGTCTTATCCCACTAGAAGTCTATCTCCCTGTATGGCCTCCATGTAATCTAGTCCTCTACAATATCATCTAGTACGCTCCTTTAAAACTCCAAGTCTCCTAAATATGGTCTTCGTGTCCCTATGATCACATGCCATCCATATGCAATCAACTTTTCCTTTGTTCTGGTGTTTATATGGCCAATGTGTCGCTTCACATCAGTGTGATCCCAACACCATACATGTAGTAGAGTCACAGAACCTATCTCCTTCCCATATGAATAAACTATATGATGCAAATCTCTATATAAATAAACTAATACACAAGGCCCCCATGTAAACCACTCTCCCATATCCATCATGTCACCAATAACATCTAATAAACCAATAGGACATAATATGTCACTCTTGTCAGGTAGCATGATGCCATTAAAAACCATGAGCACAACCATCAATGAATTTGTCTCTAGGGCCATGGATGTATCTATACCCATGCAACCTCTCATAACTAGAATTAACTCCTCACCAAAGATCCTATACAATGTTTTCACCTATAGTCCCTATCCCCAGTACACCTATGTCCTAGCCTTCACCCTTTAATATTTCTACCTCAACCTAAAGTCAGTTTACGTCACCCTTCAATCATTTGATCGTCATGGATCTAAAGCCTAGATAAGCATCTCTACTATCTAGATCCCCATATAGTTTAGTAACCTATCTATGTAACCTTATAATCTCTACATCCCAATCCTTGATCTCCTCATGTAGCCTGTCTACCAATCTCTAATCCTTTATATATTTGGAAGGCCCTAATCCCCACGCTCCAACTCCACCCTCTACATGAGTCTCTATTATAGGTCTCATCTTTGTATCATTATCAATAATAATTAATGAAGTCTCTCCTCTTCACACAAGCTCCTCTGTAGTAGATCTCATCTTTGTGTCCTCACCTTCATCAACCTCTATCTCCTCTCTCACCTCAACATCCTCTAACCATTTCTCATCTATAATAAGTCCTCTTTGACCATTCTCTCATCCTTTTTTCCCTCCTTTCTAACCTATAACAACTCTCCTAATTCTCACCCTAAGACTAGTACCTTATGGCTATCTACCCAAGCTAACAACCAATCTTTGTCACCATGTATAAGGTAGAGCATATGACACTATAAGCCTCTTTGGCCACTATCTAGCCTACCACTCTGCATATCCCTCCACTATACCTACATCAATAACATATCTCCTATCAACCCAAGTCACTATTTACATATGCATCTAGATATGCTCTACAATCCTAGGATCAATGGCATGCCCACACTATGCTCTCTCCCTAACTAATTGTGTAAACACATGTGACACTGCTAGAATGTGTTACCTCAAGCCAAACTATCAGAAAACTTTGTTTAGTCTGTATATCTCAATAATTTAATCATGTACACCCATAATATAGCACTGTATCATCATATAATCTATATATAGTGCATCTTATTCTATTGGAAGTCTATCTCCCTGTATGTCCTCTATGTAATCTAGTCCTCCCTAATCTCATCTTAATGTTCTCTTGTAAAACTCCAAGTCTCTTAAATGTGGTCTTTGTGTCCCTGTGATCACATGTCACCCATATGTAATCATCTCCTTCTTTGATTTAGCACTCATATGACTAATTGGCCACTCCACATCAATGTGCTCCCAACACCATATATGTAGTAGAGTCACATAACATATCTCCTTCCAGTATGAATAAACTATGTGATGAAAATCTATGTACAAATAAACCAATACACAAGGCCCCCACATAAACTACTCCCCTATATCCATCATGTTACCAATAACATCTAATAAACCAATAGGATACAATATATCACTCTTGTCAGCTAGCATGATGCCACTAACAATAGCCATGAGTATAACCATCAATGAATCTATCCCTAGGGCCATGCATGTATCTATATCCATACCACCTCTCATAACTAGAATCATCTCCTCACTAAAGATCTTATACAGTGTCATCAACTCTGGTCTCTATTCCTAGTAACCCGTGTCCCGTATCAAGATCTTCAAGATTTATCATACATTTTCTAATGTCATAGTCATCTCACCTATCATTAGGTGAAATGTTCTCTCTTGCTATGTCATCTTTCAGCCATTGTAGTTAACATCTCCCTGTCAGCTTGGATCTTTGGCATTTGGGAAATGTAAGATAATCTCATTGCTTCCAATACCTCGAACTCATACTCGATGAAACTCATAATCTATGACGGTGCTCTAGCCCTTGACTCCCATATCACTAACCTGGTAATACCTCTTACAAAAACAAAACATGCATATTAACACATTGTTAATTCCTACAACTCAGTTAAATCTATCTAAATCATTATCACAACATTCATTAATCTCATTTTTATTTACTCATCTACCCAAAATGCATGTTTATTTCTTAGCTAACTGAACTCATTCTTAACTCTAGCAATTTCATTACTTTTTAAAAAAAATTCACTACCCTTCCATTAATTTTTCAAATGGACTCAAATATTTTATAGTTAGAAGCTCCAATTTCATAATTTGGATGAATTTATTGTCTTAATTGATGATTTTGCTATCCCAATCGACTAATTTTCTACTACTATCTTCAATTTTTTAAATTCTCAATTTCACTACTTTGTTTAAAAACTTCGATCCTTTTGATGATTTCACTACTATGTAGAATGAATTTTCAACTTAACCACCCTATTTCTCCCCTAAAATTTTTGTTACCAAATTTTACAATTTTGTCACATATTTCAATGATTTCACAACTTTTGATGCCAAAATCGCTAATAGGGCAATTGCAAAATAATTTACTTCAACTTTAAATTATAATAAATTATTATAAATTGAAAAAAAAAATTGTACTTACAAGAGGTTCGCTCCTCTCGGTCTTTGATGTCTCCTTATATGCTTGCTATGGTGTAGGTGAACATGAACATAGTTCATTTTTCTCCATGAACCCAGAGCAAAATTCTTCAATCACAATCTCTTAACAAATCACTCTAAAAATCAAATTTCACAAATGAATTTCTAATTCATCCTTATATTTATATTCTATCCCCCCCTCCATTCAAGAATTTTCCCTCCAAACCTCTCATGTTTAGATTTTACAACCTATTTTCTCCAAATTTCAAGCTTAAATGAATCAAGAGTTATAAATCTTTATTGATTGCTATATTTTTAATTTTCTAACATGCACCATACCATCATTGGGATATATCATTCCCTCATCCACTCGCGAGACCCCTGCGTCTGAGCATAATCCAAGCGTGTAGTTTGTAAATGGGAAATATTTTTTCAATCTATTCTCTTGAAATTATTCATTAGAAGCAAATCATTTACAAAACTTTTAATCAAGCAAGTATAGTATTGGTTTTTAGTACTTCAATTTATTTACAGCCTACACTTTTAACCACTTCATCATTTTCTTCTTTTCATTTTGAGCATTCATATGCTTTCCCACATGAACACTTGAGGGGGCATCATTCCAATCATTTTTCATTCATTTGGGGTAACTTTTTATTCTCAATCATCAACATTTTACTTCTACTATTCTTCAAAATGGTATTGATTCACAACACCTTTTAAAATAGGGGGAAATGTAGACACCTAAATTTCATTTAGTGTTGAAATGCACCTTTGATGCTAATTCTTCTTCCCTGAATTTAAATTTGAACTAACACCATTTCTCTCTAAATTCAAATAATTGAATAAGTTAAAGTTAATCAATTATACACACCTTTATCCAAATTTATTTAATAAATCCAATTTTTACACCTCACTCAGACATCCTCCACCTTTATCTCCCTCATATGTTGACTCATCCAACTAATCCCTTAACCTCCTCAACCACCTTATGAGTCACCCCTTAACTTTTCAACCAATCTGACCCTTTCTTCATGATTCACTCAACCAACTCCCTTATCTCTCAGCCTATGGAATTGGTCATCATCCTCATGGATGAGGACTAATTCTCCACCATTAATTATTGGATAATTTGAAATATTAAAATAATCCTCCGTCATTTGATCAATCTCCCAAAACCCTATAAATAGATGTGCAAGCCATCACTTTCATTCATCCTGACTTATGCTAATGAAGTGCTATCGAATTCACAAGTGAATCAAAGCCATCCGAAGAGCATTTGCATACCAAAACTCTGTCCATTTTATTTTGCATTGGATAAGAGTGAGCAACCATAATTTAAAAATCAAATCAAATTCAAATCATAATGGAGGAAGTCATGGTACTAAGGTTTAAGTTTGTGTTATTATTTCTTTCATTTGTAGCTTTATCCTAGGTTAAGTTAGTTTAGATTAGATTTTAGTTTGATAGTTGATTTCTTAGTTTAATTTTCATATAGATTTCCTTCACACATTTAGAATGAACTTTTAAAAATGAATGTTACTTGATAAGGAATGTTGTTAATGTTAGGAACTTAGATTACAATTGATTACCTTTCTATAAGCAACTAAACACAGAATTAAACCAAAAGTAATAAGTAACTAGAATTCAAAAATAGCAAAGAATAGGAGATACGAGAAACAATACAATCTTGTATTAAACTCTTCCAGAAGGAAATACAATGAAGAAATCTCACTCTTCCCACACCTCTTGGGTGTACAGTAATTCTCCCTCAAGAGTTCTCTCTCTCAATCAATTACAACCACAATCAACTCAATACCAAGTTGTTGTTCCCTCCAGTGACAATCAACCCAATGGTTGTTGTTGCCTACCTTCATGTGACAATCAACCCAATTGTTGTTTTTACAACTTGATTACAATACAACCCCATGGGTCTCTTAAATAGATCCCAATGCAAACAATAATTAGAAACACGGACTCAAGACTAAAATTAGTCTTCACATGCAAACTAACTATTCATCTAAAATTAGAATAGTTCTGGAAACACATAAATGACCGATGTCGGTCTGATCTGGCCGATGCCGACTGACCCCCTAGCCGATGTTGATTTCTATAGCTGAATATAACTGATGTCGGTCGACACTTAACCGATGCCAATTGGATCTGATTGATGTCAGTTATTGTGTCACCCAACAACCTCCACATTTGCACATTCAGTGAAGCTTTTAGCTCCACAACTTAACAATCTCCCACTTGGAGATAAACAGCTACACCTGTACATGTACATCAACATCCTCTAACTTGTTTCTGGCTTGTATCTCCATCTTCAAGTTCAATCTTAAAGACCAACAAAATTTGAATGAAGATTCAACTTCTCCTTTATTACCGGCTTTGTTAACATATCTGCAGGGTTCATTTCCTTGCTAGCCTCTGAGACTACAATGTATTCTGCCTCTGTAGTACACAGGGCAACAACCTTCTGCAACTGTGAAATCCAGCTAACTGTCATTCCACCAACAGTGAACACATATCCTGTGGTGCTTCTCCTGCCATCCAGTGTTTGACCCTACATAGCATAAATGCCTACTACTGGTCCCTCTCAAATCTCTGAGAATCCATTGAACTTCTTTCCAATGCTTCTTTCCTGGATTGGCCATAAACTTGCTAACAACTCCCACTACTTGGGCAATATCAGGTCTAGTACATACCATGTACTCAACCTCATCATGTGATTTAGGACACTGTTCTTTGCTCAACTTGAAGTGTCCAGCCATAGGTGTGCTTACCAGTTTTGCATCCTGCAAATTAAACCTCTCCATCACCTTATTCACATAATCCTCTTGAGACAAAATCAACTTGTGATTTTCCCTGTCTCTAGAAATACTCATGCCAAGGATTTTCTTTGCTGCTCCTAAATTCTTTATAGCAAATGTCTAAGCTAATTTTACCTTTAGCTCAGTAATTCCCTGCATGTGTGAACCTGCAACAAGCATATCACCTACATACAGTAACAGGATAATGTAGCTACCATTATCCAACCTGGTAAAATAAACACAATGGTCAGATTGACATTTACTAAAGCCATGCTTTGTCATAAACTTGTTAAACCTCAAATACCACTGTCTTGGAGCTTGCTCAAGACCATATACATTAGCCTTTTGTTTCATTTGTCTATTCTCTCCTTCCTTTAACCTATAAATTCATTTGTTTTTTAGTGCTTTCTTTTCGACTGACAACTCAACCAAATCCCATGTTTGGTTCTCATCTAAGGAATCAATTTCCTCATTCATGTCATGCTCCCACTGTTTCCTGGATTCTACCTGCATTGCCTCTTCAAAACTTCCTAGTTTTCCACCATCGGTGAGCAACAAGTAGTATAAAGAAGGGGAATAACAAATTGGAGGTTTACTTACCCTTTCAGACCTCCTTATGGGCATTTGAGACTCCTTGATAGCTTGCTGTCTGCCCAAATTTTCATCTGACAGTGACCGATCCCAGTCATCTTTGGTCAATGTTGGTCTGAACTTGACCGATGTCGGTTCCTCCTGACTGACGTCGGTCTCTTCTTGACTGACGTTGATTTTCACCTGACCGACGTCGGTTCTTACCTGACCAACATCGATTCCTGTGTTTTTCTGTGAGTGATGATTTTTACCCGCGAGCTCATTTTGGATCATAACCTCATCCAAATTGCCCTGCTCAAAATTATTCAACCTCTTGATCTGATCACTAACCATCACCTTCTCATTGAAAACCAAGGCTTTTCATGTCTTAAATGTGTCAAAAATATCAGATTTCCTTTTTATGCAATAAACCCATACCTTTCTTGTAGCATCATCAATGAAAAAACATTATACTGTGATCCTCCAATAGAAGCTCCCTAAGCTGGTCCCCACACGTCTGTGTGAACAAGCCCCAACCTGTGCTTCTTCTTTGTTGACCCAGTTGTGAGAAACCTCACTTTTTTCTGTTTCCCAAAAATACAATGCTCACAAAAATCTAGATCTATCAAATCTGAAAGCTTACCTTTTGACTTAATAACATCCATTCCCTTCTCACTCATGTGACCAAGCCTACAATGCCACATATTTACATCTACATCTGAAGTAGATAAAACAGAAGGACAATCAGTAATACAAGTAGATAGATAAAGTGTACCTACTTTCTTACTTATAGCTAATACAAGTGCACCCTTAGAAACTTTTCAAGATTCCACTGTGAA
The DNA here is from genome assembly GCA_037957365.1 of Torreya grandis. Lineage (NCBI taxonomy): Eukaryota > Viridiplantae > Streptophyta > Pinopsida > Cupressales > Taxaceae > Torreya > Torreya grandis. The sequence goes on from JARHVA010000098.1 coordinate 1,850,248, forward strand.
AGTTACTGTGCAACCCTCATCACCCAACATCCCTACAGAAATTAAATTCCTCTTCAGGATGGGTACATGCATGACATCCTTCAACACCCATGTGTTGCCAGTCTGCAATTTTAGCTACACTTTTCCTTTTCCAACAATTTGACAAGGCTCACCATCCCCTAAATAAGCTTTTCCAAAGTCTCCATGGACATAATCATTGAAAAATTATCTATTTGGGGTTGCATGGAAAGAAGCACTAGAATCTAAAACCCATGATTCTACCTGACTATCCAAAGAAAATAGAAGAGCATCATGTGCAACAATACCTGCATAATTTGCTTCTTTATTACCTTCATACTGATCTTCTTTCAACCAACAATCTTTCTTTACATGTCCTTTCTTTCCATAATTCCAGCAGGTTATACTGCCATTTCTGGATTTGAATCTACTACCTATCTTTGACCTTGATTTCCCTTACTTGCCCTTCTCTCTTTGCCATCCCTTGCTTTCAACACTTAAAGCATTACCCGATGTTTCCCCTGTGTTTTTCCTACAAATTTCTTCATTCAAGATTACACTAACAATCTCATCAACTTTCAAGATATTTGAAGTAGATGTAGTATTACTAACTGCCATTACCAAGCTATTCCAGCTTTCAGGTAAAGAGCATAAGATTAAGAGAGCCTTAATTTCATCATAAAAAACTATTTTGATTGAAGTTAACTAATTTACAATTTCATGAAAATCATTAAGATGACTATATACAGATCCACCTTCCAGCACTTGCAAATTAAATAATTGCTTCATAAGATATACCTTATTTGAAGCTGAGGGTTTTTCATATAAATTTGCCAAAGTATCCATTAACTCTACTGTTGTCTTTTCCAGTGATAAGTTGGCAAACACAGAAGATGCCAGGCTTAGCCTTATAGCTCCAAGAGCCTTTCTATCAAGAACATTCCATTCTTCATCTTTCATATCTGTGGGCTTACTTAAAACCCCACCCAATGATAAGTACAGATCTTTCTGATATAGATAATCTTCTATTTGCATCTTCCATAATTGATAATTCTTGCCATTGAATTTCTCTATTCTCAGCTTACTTTCTTCTGCCATTGCTTTACTCCCACTCAAACAGAAACCCCTGTGAGTGAACTCTGTAATCAACAAACACTTAACACACTCTGATACCAAGGTGTTAGTGAACCAAGCTCTGATACCACTTGTTAGGAACTTAGAGTACAATTGATTACCTTTCTATAAGCAACTAAACACAGAATTAAACTAGAAGTAATAAGTAACTAGAATTCAGAAATAACAAAGAATAGGAGATACGAGAAACAATATAATCTTGTATTAAACTCTTCCAGAAGGAAATACAATGAAAAAATCTCACTCTTCGCACACCTCTTGGGTGTACAGTAATTCTCCCTCAAGAGTTCTCTCTCTCAATCAATTACAACCACAATCAACTCAATACCAAGTTGTTGTTCCCTCCAGTGACAATCAACCCAATGGTTGTTGTTGCCTACCTTCATGTGACAATCAACCCAATTGTTGTTGCCTCCAACTTGATTACAATACAACCCCATGGGTCTCTTAAATAGATCCCAATGCAAACAATAATTAGAAACACAGACTCAAGACTAAAATTAGTCTTCACATGCAAACTAACTATTTGTCTAAACTTAGAACAGTTCTGAAAACACACAGATGACCGATGTCGGTCTGATCTAGCCGATGCCGGCTGACCCCCTAATCGATGTCAATTTTTGTAGCTAGATATAACCAATGTCGATCGACACCTAACTGATGCCGATTGGATCTGACTGATGTCAGTTACTGTGTCACCCAGCAACCTCCACATTTACACATTTAGTGAAGCTTTTAGCTCCATAACTTAACAGTTAATCTTGCACTGAATTCTAAATGTTTGAGAAACCTAATATTTACTATAGTATATGATAGGATGCACCATGATATGGGAAAACATGATGACATTATTGTAATATGTTGTAGGACTAACACAATTGAAACAAACAAGAAAACACATAAATGATAATAAGCAAACACACACACACACACACACACACACACACAAATAGGTTTTGTTTTGTCCCTTATCAAGTTAAAAACCCAATGTTTGGTGATTGATGATAGTGATAGCTTTGTTTTTCTCCAACCAATGATGTATGCAATGAAATTGGATTTGGAATGATATATCACAATAAATTTTCAATGATTTATTTAAAATTGAACAAGGATTTTAACATGACTAAGGATAAGACAAAATGATTTTTTGGGTTTTTTGAATTTTGAATTTTGTTTTGGTTTTTTATTGAATTTTTCACTAACGATGAGGTTACAAACTAGGGAAAAAATAGTTCTAGCATTATGGATGGTAACGGTAGTGAATGGAATTATTAAGGGATCTAGGATGGGATCTCAAAGGACTATGTCACATAAGAACCATGTGCCCAATAAGTTATGTGCAATTTTTACTTTGTGTTGTAATGTGCTCTGAAGAATATTTGATTATACTAAGTTATTTCCAAAACATGTCTCAAGAATTTTTCCATGTCCTTATCAAGGTCAAAAGTGAGAATAAGGATGAGCATGATGGTACAACTATAGGGATGGTTTGGGATGTAAGAGGTTGGATGGAGTGGGCCTGCCCCCAAGCATAGGACACTTGTAGACATTGGATTTACACATGACCCCAGAGACTAGTTTTCATCGTGGTGTTTTCCCAAAGAGCCATAAAAAGGTTTTCACCTTTGTATGATATTTTTATTTTTTTATTTTTCAAAATTTTGATTTTTTATTTTATTTTTGACAACATCATATCCTTCAACTAGAGAAGCATTTGAGATGGATGGTGTTTCATGTGTTCATCAAGCTCCTGTCTATCTAATGTGTCCAACTTGTATGCTTTACATATTTATTATGGATTTACTTGATCATTGAGTTGGTTTCTTTTAAATTTAGACATCCCAACAAAGTACCATCATATCCCTACAATAGAGGGTGTCACCAAGGAGGGTGAAGCAGGATGCGTGTTGGATAAAGGGTTTTATTTGATTATGTGAAAGATTTGGAGGGATGATTTTTTATTAGAGGTAAGTGTAAATGGCATGACACCAAGGGGAATTGTGACCAACAATCTCACACACCATTTCAGATTTTGAATGTTCCATGAGTGTTTCATATGACACAATTATGCATGCTTCAAGAAGGAGATCAAAGACATCTTAAAATATTATTAGAAGGACAACCAAATTTTCCTATTTTTTGGGACTAAGAGTATTTACAAGTTTAATGATATTCGGATTTGCCTATGTTCTAATGTTGACATCAATGGTCTCAATAATTAATTTAGAGCCATCTTGTAATTGTGTTGATGTAGGAAGAAGGTTGAGTTCCTTGTTTATTGGCACCTCATAAAGGTTTTCACCGATAGACTTGTCTTTATTTTCTTTATTTTTATTTTTTTGATTTGATAGCATGTCAAAGAGGTTTCACAAGGGGGATTAATTTTTTTTTTTTTTTAGATTTATTATGACTATAAAACTCTTCCTGCTTCAAAAAATATGTTGATGTGTCCAAGTTGATTTTATAGTCTTTTTTATGATCTCCTAGTGGAATGTCATCTCAAAGTCCTAGTAATTTTGTGATAGCTTCATAGTTTTAGAATAATTCAATTGGTATGTGATTTTGTTGGTCCTAATTAATAAGTTAAAGGTATTTTAGGTTAAGGTTAATGGAGAGGACAACAATGTCATTAAAAATATTGGTGGTGGCAAGATGTTAGTAGAGACTATGAGAGGAGCATGTTTTAATGTTGGAAGAAGCTTCCTTAGAGATCATGGAAATGTCACTAACATCTTCATACTAATCACCAGGGGTTTTGTAACCAGTGTTACAAGATTCTTGATCAATGCACATTTGTATGGGTTCTTGGATTCCCTGTTCATGAAAGTCTAATCATTTTCATTTATAATTCATGATCTCACACATTTTGTTTTCTATAGGACATTATTTATTTTGGAAGCAAGAGGCTAATTCATCATCATATAACCAGGAGTCATTGGAGTTTTCAATCTTCTCATCTACAAGAAATCTTAACTTGATAAAAGTGATTATGCCCAACTGATAAGATGTCTATTTCTTCTTCTTATTCATGTTAGGCCTACCACTAATTTTAGGAAAAATGGGGAGCTTAACTACATGAAAAGCATATTGGATTTCATATTCTCTAAAACCTTTGTCAAGGATTTTGAAACGAGATTTAGAAGGTGGGTTTTTGGATGTGGATGGGAGGTCATTTGTATGTATGTAAGAAGAGGACTTTTTTTATTCTAGTGTTGTGTATTTGTTCATTATAGAATATTTTTTAGTAATAAGGAATTAATTGGTTTTACAATATCATCTCTCTAACATTATATAATATTAGAAGGTTGAGGGTCACCAAGGATAATCACTTCTATGCCTAAATGTGGAAATTTGATGTACTGATGGAAGGTGGATGTGACATCTTGCATGACATGAATCTATGGTCAATTGAGAAGTATGTTGTGAGGGAGGTCAAGATCAATGACATAGAATAATTTTTATTTTATGACAAGACCAACCATGATGGGAATATATATTATTCATGTTGATTCCCTTTCAAAATTATCATATGCCTCAATGGTGATAATACTCAAATATAATGCTCCTATAGAGTAACCAAGATGTTTGATCCAAGTCAAAGTGTATATGTTCAAGATTGACCCATTTTATACAAGTACCCTTTTCATTTTTAGTGAGGTATGTTTTGATGTACAAAAGGAGGTTATAGTATGGGACAATATGAGGTATGTCATGTTGGTCAAAAATGAGTTTTTGACTCCAAGATAAGTGTCTAATGAGTGCTTGGAATTGGGATGGATCAATGTCTTTGAGGACTTTTGACTCATGAAGAATTTTGTACAAGATGTGAATAATAGATTTTTTGAAAAGGTCCAAAATGTATATCTAGGAAAGGGTTTTATCAAATTATTTGATAAGGTTGTGCTTTCCTTCAAGGGTAGGTAGAGGAGGCCTTTGGATAGTGATTTTATTTCACCTAGTTATGATAGCATAATCTAGTGTTTTAACTTTGATTATTACAACACGATTATCTTTGTGTTTGATATGACCAATAACTACATCATAAAAATGGGAGGAATTTTTATGGTTGATTTTATTGGTTTGGGAATTTTAACCTTTATTTTTTTCTGGAGGTTTTTTATTATGTTTTGGAAATGGATCTTTGCATATCCCAATTATTGATTTTTGGAAGTAGATGTTCCTCCCTCTAGTTTGATATCTCCATTATCGATCATATCTTGGAGGTAGTTCTTAAATTTCATTCATCTATTGGTTGAATACCCTTTGATTTTACAAAACTCACAATATTCATGCTCTTTGTATAAAATGGGTTTCAATTTACTTTCATCAACTTTTTTTGTGGGAAAATAACCATATTTGTTATAATCATTTGTGAAAATTTGTTTCTAATGATTCCCATAGATGCATGTGATGTCTTCTTTTGATTTCCTATTTGGGATAGCCCCTATGAATGGTAATGTTAGAAGTTATTTGGACAGCTTAGATATATTTTGATTCAGTAATTTTGTCGCCAACATTATTTTTATTCTTAGAAGAAAACTTGGGTTTTTCTGATTGTGTTTGATTTTGGTGATCCCCATTAAAAAAATTTACTAGTCCTTTAGCTACAAGAAAATTTTCAAATTTCACTTCTTTTTTTATGTTTTCATCAAAGGTAGTAGCATAATGGACTTGCAGATGAAAATCCATTTTTTGATTGAGATTGGCAACAAAAATATTGACCAACTACTTTTTAGAGATTGACCTAGGGAAATGGCTAAGCTTCTCCATATTTGTAGGAATAAAGATAAGCTTTCTCCATTCCTTTGTTTAGCATTGCATAAATCCATCATTGTGAGATCATTTTCCACATTGTAGGATAATTTTTTACAGCTCTTTCAAATAGATCTACAAATATGGTGATGGACTCCTTAGGAGATTCAATAACCATTCTAAATACTAGCCTCCTATGCTTCAAGGGAATAGTTTGATCAAATAATGTCACTAGATGCAACTTATAGGCATGACATGAAATTTTTTTGACATGCTCTCTAGGATTTCCATTTACCTTGAATTTTATAACTTAGATGGTTCAAAGTATGTGGGAAAAGGAATTCATAACTCTTTTCTATCAAAAAGATAGGGGCACAACTCCTCAAATTTGTACTTTATGTTTTGATTATGGATTTCATATTTTAGTCCTTAGAGATCATCCTTTATAGATTTTTATTATTGGGTAAATAGCATACCCTTCAGTGGCAATTATGGGTGTAGGATAAAACTAGGTTTGGGCAACTCATGGGCCTGACTAGTATTTGACTGTTGATTACTAAATTATTGATGGTGTCATAAAGGTTTCAATATTGAAGGACTAACATAAGAAGCTAAGTTTTCCAATGGTTTGCTTAATTGTTGAAGTTGGTAGAACATAAATTGGTTTTGGTCATGATGGAATTGGAATTGGTTTCCCTTTATAAAGTGGACATGAAAAATGTTAGGATCAAGGTTTTTATTGGTTGACTCTAGGTTTGATATAGGTAGTTTGCTCTTGGTTTCAAAGGGTTTGATATTTTATACTTATTATGTGACTTAATTTTTCAATAGAACAATCTAAGGGTAACTCCTATTGACATGAGTTGCATAAGAATGCCATATTGTTTTTCAAATAATAATTACTCTTCTTGGGCTCTATCATGTTTTGATTCAAATAAATCATTGTTGGCATTGTTATACTCACTTTGGTTTTCAAGGCTATCATTATCATTGATGTGAACTTTCTCTTGATTTAAATGTTCATCAAAATGAAATGGATTATGATTAAAAGGGTTTTTCGTATTAAGGTTTTGATTCAGACTGGATTAATATCTAGTTTTTGGTGCCATTAATTTTGTTTAGATTTGTTTCTAAATTGGTTTGGTTTTTAAACTTGTTTTTCACAAGGTAAAAAATGATAATACACACAATAATATCCTATTTTAATTAAGTGGGAGTATAATTGAATAGTGGCCCACAAATATACCTTAAATACATGTTGTGGGTAATCTTGGGGAATGTTTTTTCCTGACACCACTATGTAGTTAGATGGATATTAAACTAAGTTTGGACAAGATTTCTAGGGGAGTCCTTGATATACCTTGTGGTATGTAAGGCCCAAATACATGATGTAACAGTGTTGTTTAATACCTAGGTACTGGTGGTGAACCATTTCACTTCATGAAAACCAGGTGAAACTAAATTTTTCTTAGCTATTGACTGCATCAACTCCAAATAATATTTATATTCCACCAAAATACAAACTTTGGCTAACACTTGGTGATGAATCCCGGTCACTAATCCCTTAATAAATATAAAAATAGAAGGTATAAACCATTTCTAGTTTCCAATATCACATTTCAACGTGTAAAAAGAGCATATACGGGTTTACCTAGGTAGACATAAATGACTAAACCATTTATAATTTCTAAGATTGCCTTGTAGCATGAGGAAAGAGCATACGTGAGTTTAAGCCCCACACACAATAGAAATAGACAAACAAATTTGATTATTTGATTTATGATTTAATGTTTTATGCTTTGTTTGATTTCAAGTCTTCTTTTAATGAAGGTGCATAACAAAATTTAATAGTTTTGGTGTTTAGGTCTTTGTCACACATTTCTTGCAAGTTAGAACACTGAAAACAAAAATGCTAAAAAATAGATCAAAAACAATGATAATCAAAATATAAATGTTAGTAACAAACACATAAAAGTTAATGATAAAAAAAAAATCAGAACAAAAACACCAAAAAATAGTGAAAAATGCCATTACTAGTGTAGAAACACTAATAGTAGTGCATAAACATTAATACTAGTGCATAAATGCCACTTCCCATGCATAAATGCCACTAATTGTGCAAAATTAAACTAATAATACAAATACCACTATTTGTAGAAACATCATTCTTCAATTAAAAAACATCATTATTTAGTTTTAAAACATCATTATTTAGTGCAAAAATACCATTTTTTAGAATTAAAATGCCACTACCTGTCTTGGACCTACATAGAACATAGAAACACCAAAGAGTGAGATAGAAACACCAAACTTTGACACATAAATGCTAAAACCTATCTAGGACCTACACAAAACACAAAAACACCAATATTCAGAGCAAAAAAGTTATTCCCAAAAGTAGTAATGCCAAAACATAGAGCATAAACATTAGTACCCAAAAAATGAAAAAGAAGGCTTGAAAATAGTAAAAACATTCCAAATTTCAAACTAAAATGATTCCATTATGATCCAAGAATATGCAGAAACCTACTAGACAATAAAAACCAGTTAGAAAGTCTCTTTCAAAACAAACACAAATTGAAATAGATTGAAAGGGGAAAGGTCCCACCATGCATGCCAAAAATGTGTATGCTAAAACTTAGAGCCATGAAATAAACAATCAATGACACTAAGCGATTTCTTACTCTAAATCAAAACATAAACCTTAAATTGAGCAAATAAAAGAGAAAAATGATTACCTTCACTTACCAAGCAATGAATCTCTTTTTTTGAGTAGAAATGCTCATGCAATATATGGATTGTGGTTACTTAAGGATTTGTGCAAGAATTTCTGCAATATACACCTATGAAGAGTGATGGCTAAGATGATAAAGAGATTCAAAACATTTGAGAGTTGTTAAAATATTGTCTAAATATATTAATAGATAGGAGTTGTGAAAATGAAGGATGAGGGAGCTATTATAGATTTTTAGAAGGAGGAATGGATGGTTGGGATTAATCTGGATTTATTTGGATAATCTAATTTTAGATGGATGATATTTGATTTTTATTTAATGAGTAAGTTAAGGGAGTTGATTGATTAATGAATTGGTTGAGGGATTTGATGGAAATAGTTAGTTGGTTTAATGAGTTGATTGAATGGTTTAACAAGTTGCTTGAGGGAGTTAAGGAAGTTGGTTAATTGATTTTTTATTTATTTATATTAATTTTGTGTTCATGAAATTACTTGGGAGTAAATTAAATTATTAGTAATGATTAATTTAGCCAATTATTTGTGGGGTGATGTTAGTGGGATTAGATAGTATTATTTGATTAATGTGGTAATGTTAGATGTGGGTCATGTTGTAATTATGGTGATGTTAGTGCATGATAATTAACGATGGATTAGATGATAAAAAATTTAAGGTGGTATAATTAGGGTCTTTATAGGAGGTAACAATAAATTTAAGACAATAATGTTGACATTATTATCTTAGTGTGACATTACTATCTATGAGATTGGAATGCCAATATGGTGATCTAGAAATGTCATGATATTTAAATAATGTAACACATGCTATAATGTTCTTATAGGTGACTGATAAAACTTAGAATGGATTAGGCTCATAACTACCATGCATGTGTGCAAGAATGAAAAATAAGAGTTGTTCGGAGATGTGCACGTTACATAAGTTTAGGTCAAGATTGACATTGCACAATGTCAAATACTAGATTTTAGTGTTTATAAATGCCCCACTTTTATTCTAGTATTATTATAATGAAATGAAAACACTAGATTAAAATATAAATATATACTTGATTGTGTAAAACACACCTTATCTTTAAGAGAAGTCTCCAAATGTGCAAGCTGATTCAAACAAAACATGCAATGAAAACGTAGTAGTCAATGTTCATGGAATGAAACTTGAAATCTGAACTATGCTTGAAACTTGAAATTTAAAAAAACAAGGAAGTTGTACACTTTTATGTGAGTAAAACATGATGCCCTATAACTTATTAGAGATGATGCTTCCTTATTGAAGCATTAAGGAATTGTGCTTCCTTGTTGAAGTATATGGAGACCATGAAAAAGTTGAGGGTGATCAATCCCCTCTTTAAAATTTGATTAAGGAAAGGGCCAAGTATTGGAAGAAAAATTCCCCTAACCCACATGTCATTAATCCAACACTAATATTGTAAATCCAATATGATAATGTGAGAACCACACAATGGGTTTTCTATGGGTAATTCCATGGTTGTTGAGCATCATTGAACTTCAACGTATATTACCTCATAAATAATGAATCAACTACTACATATAAACTTATAGATTCAAATTTTCTCCACACTTGAAAATACTTGATAAATAACTACAAAGGTGCCAATGAATAATGAGCATGAACTAGCATCATGCCCCACTAAAAAGGTGCCAATTGTAAACTATCATAATGTGCATGAACTAACATCATGCTAAACTATAATTTCAAATAGTGTATCTAAATTTGTATTAATATGATATATGTCACTCTTGGGGTGTAAAATGGAGTACATATGCCCCCAAAATATCTCTAAAAACTACAAATAATTATCCTAATCTAATACATGTATCACATATAAATTTTGAATTGTGTATATTATACTTAAATCTACTCATGGACTTTAATCTCTATGACAAAGCCCATTTATATTCCCTCCTTTTGAGGTGAGGGATGAATCTTATAAGTCACTCATCTTAAAATAGAAGTGAACTATATCATATCATGTATGAAGATAATATCATCTAAAAGCATGTCAATATGTGGAGAGTATGTCATCATAATAATGTATATAACATCAAGGCATGCATGTAACACATGGAATGCAAAGGCATATAAGTGGTGTGTCAATATATATGTATCTATAAATCACACAATAGTAATTTTCATTGAATAAGACTACATAATAAGGAAGTGCATGATATAATTATTGGCATAATATACAAAGGGGAGTTGCATGATATGGATCATGGCACCTAAAAACATAACAATCACCCAAGCTTGGAAATCTCAACACACAATGTCACACATAAGGCCAAGGGGCCAAAAATAAGGGACATAAAGATATCACTAACTATCAAGGCTAAGGAACCACAAAAAAGAGGCATGTATGCCACAATAAACAAGGATATGGATCCACAAGAAAGGGGAATGAATGACACAATAAATAAGGCTAAAAATACACAAGTAAGGGGCATGAAAACCTCAAAAAACAAGGATTAATATAAACAAACAAGTCCAAGGGGCCACACATGATAGACAATAATAATTAGCCTATCATGAAAAAATAATAACATCGATGAAGCATATAACAGGTGAATATTGGTATACACTATCCATATATATAAGTATCATAACACAGTAAATAACATATCCATGTAGCATTGTGTAAGAAATAAGTATCTATCAAGGAATGTGTAATAAATCAATGTAGCTCAACATGGTAAAGAGGTCATAAAAAGACATAACATGTGATAATGTAACTCGTGGAAGTAGATGCCCTCAACATTGGCATGGCCCTTGGGTATAGGAAAGGTCTAGCATCTGCATGTCCATATATTATCTGTGTCTTATATTACCTCATGAAATTCATGTGTGTATGAAAATGAATATGCCATCTACCATAAATGTGATAAATAACATATGCAAATAATACAATCTAGCAACTCATGTTCTGTTAAGATCCCAATTTTTTATTTTTTGAATATTTGAATGCTTTTGAAGTTTCTTGATTTTTTTTTGTATTCTTGAATTTATTTGAATATGTTCAAAGGTGTTAGCCAGTTATCCCATCAATGGGATAGTCATGGGAGGTAATTATATCATATGGTGTAAGAATTATCTTTTGAAAATGATAAGTAATAGGTGTAAGTGTATCAAAATATGAAAAGGAATCAGGGGTTGTAATGTGACCATCATCATCACTACTCATCGAATCTTGTATATGATGAGTAACTTCATAAAACCTATGAATATTTGGAATCCATTGTGTAATATTATTATTTTCATTGTGAAACACACTAAATTATTTGTGGGGCTAACTTGGTATGTGTTATAGTAAATAAAGGCCTCTAGGAAACCTGAATAACTCTATGATGTGATAACTGTTATGAAATTAATTGCCTAGGGGAATCAACTACTCTCCTTTGTAATAAATGTATAAATATATCCTAGATGGGTTCAATAACTTCATATGAATAATGATCTTGAATATTATTAACAACTGCCTTTGTATATTGATCTTGAATATGAGTAATAACTAATTGTGGCAATGGTGGGGGTGGAGGAGATACCACTAGATGAAGAGGCTACTCATATCAAATGTATCCAACTATAATTACCTTACTAAATTGTATATACTTGACACATTGGTGCACTCTACACGGTACTAAGAGTTTTTGAATCCACAGGTGTCCCAACAACATGTCAAAAACCCCACTATTAATCTTAATTAAGAATAAAGTAGGCAATATGACAGGGCCTACTTGAAGAGGCAGCACAATACATCTAAGGGTGTCCTATGTATGTAAATTTAACCCTTTCACCATTATTATAGTATCTAATATATCCTTTTGTGTGAATATAAGAGAGTTGAGAAGTGTCACAATGCAAGCATTTTTGCTTGAATAATATCAACACAATATTATGTGTAGGTGCTCATTGATGTTAGCTTGTATGAATAATTCATAAAAAATTGATTCATCATCGATAATCTCATTATCATTAAATGTAATCATAGGATGTTGTGGTAATATGCTTGTAATTTAGACAATAACCTTGTCTATTGGATGACTATATGTCTCAAGAAGAGGATACACATGGTATGTATAGTTTACTTCAAAAGTATCCTTAGTTTTTACTTCCTCATGCTTTGGAAATGGTTCATTAAATACTTTTAAATTATATTTCCTATTTGATTGTGATTCAGACTCCTCGGTGGGTGTGATTAATTCAATAGTGTTGTTATCAATAAGTTTTTGTATCTTATGCCTTAACTTGAAGCACCTATTTGTAGAATGTATAGCACATTGGTGATAATCACAATAAACATTTTAATCATGTCCACTAGGTAAATTTTTTCTTGTGTCAACCACTAGTGATAGAGGGAGACATAAAGGTTGCACTCAAGTAACTTTTGTAGCAATTTCTAAGGAAGTTGAGGTAAGTGTGTAAAAACCTCTTTTATGGAGAAAATAAGAGAAGCCTATTTGTAGGTTGTGATACTACATTAACTGTAAGATTGGAGTCATTCTTGTTATCATTCGATTTCCATTATAATTTGGGTTGCTTTTAAAATAATCATTTGAAGAGTTAGTAGTGGTGGTGTAATTAAGCTTATTGAATGCAAAGAGCTTGACTTCATGATCTCTAATTATACAACATAAATTGTCAAAATATTTGAATTTATTAAATAGGATGGACTTGTGAAGTGGTACAAATAAGCTTTACTTGAAGATATCTTGTAATTCATTGTCTACCATATGATTATTCATAATAGCTATCATGGTATTGTAACAAATTACATATTCACTAATTGGCTCATTAAACCCTTGCTTGAGTTTGGAGAGTTACGCATAAGAGATCTTCTCATCAATGTTGATAGAGAATGTGCTAAAAATTGATCAACTATAGGAAGTAAGGCACTAATTCATTAAGGTGGAAGGTCATATAACCATCTTAAATAATAGTATTTAAAACTCCTTAGAAACAACTTGGTTAATAAACGATTGTTGGTTGCATAATCTAAGCATGTTACATGGAAGGATTGAAGGTGTTGTTCAAAATCAAATTTTCCATCATATAATGGGAGCTTGGGAGCTATAAACCCTTAAGGTGTTGGATACTGTCTTAGGATCTAATGGATTATGGAGCAAAGTATGAGAATTTGGTGAATGAGTAGCTACAGATGCACCTCATTCTAATCGTAACACCTTATCTTGCAAAGTTAAAATAGTCTGCTCAAAGAAACATGTAGTAGGCGAGGTAGATGATGTAATATGTGTAGTTATCAAAGGATGGGAATAGGTCTCATGCATGTAAATATATTGGATGCCTTGTGTTCCCCCACACCTTGGGTGAACATCTCATGTGTAACTAGATCTATAGAAAAATTATCAATAGTAGCAATCTAATTAATATCATAAAAAGGGTCATATTGTTCCCTATATATAGTAGTTTTGGATATTTTTTCTGTTTGTCTCAGGCCACATACAACATTGCATCATGCATTTATGGATTTTGGTCAAGAAATTGATTCAATTATTTCTCATTCTTGTCATCAAATGTATCTTTATGAGCATGGTTTTGGCTAACATGCCTTTGAGTATTTGTGGTCTCGACCATCATAATAATTCCATCGAGGGGTTGTGTAGTAAGGGAGGCTAAGGATAGTTATTTATTCATTATATTCTTATTAGTGTATAAATATGAGATTACATATTTAATCCAAATATCACATATCAAAGTAGCACAATATGAAAATAATATAATTATAGCTTGAGCCAACTAATAAAAATAATGTTAATTTATTAAAGTCATATTTAACTTTAATGTGCAGAAAAATAAAAAATCATATATGAAAATAAAAACCTATGGTATAAATATGGAAACCTTATCTAAAGAATAACGAAAGCCTAAGGAAAATCTAGGATTTGATAATGTTCAAGTAATATACGAGTTCACCAATATGTTTACGTTATTTGTATATTAGTTTGAATCACAACAAGATAAACTTGTAGAATTAATTTAGATTGTAATACATGATATTTAAACATAAATATAAAAGTCACTGATTGAGATTGATATGATAATGCAATTTATTATTTATGAAAAGTACTATGGAAATCAAAGTACTTAGCTTTATTGTTTAACTAGTTGATTGTAACTATGTTTTGATATTATGAATGGACTAGAAGCAAGCTCCAATTTATCTAGATTTGGAACTATATCTCTGTGCATGAAAGATCACTAAAATTAGGCTTGGGGAAGATTCATCATACTTAAGTGACCTTAGGTTGATGTTATTATCCTATAATATTCTGCTTCTCTATGATTATATAATGTAGTGTGTTTGCTTGATATGTCTCTGTATGTGAAATATTTGACCCTTGACTATATGTGCAACTCAAGAAATCAACTTCTTTCTCCTTGAAACCCTAGGTCCACTTATGAAGGATGAAAATATGTATAAATTGAGGATGAGTAATTAGACTGAGTTGACCCCAATTACCCCCACTAATGATTGAATGTTACCTTTGTATCCAATACTCTAAAGAGGGAACTCAAGCCACATGTAGTTCTTACCCTTAGTGTTATTGTGAAATTGTGTTCTTTTTCTATATGGATACAACTAAAAATTTGGCTTTGATCTTGACAATGTTGGCACTTGACCTGGTTTTTTAGTATGCTTTAGATTTGGTTGATGGTTGCTCCTAGTGACTCGTTTGTAATTTTGGAAGAATAGGGCAAATTTTCTCAATGGATAGTAATGTATTTGATAGGTACTTGAGAATGCTAGATGGTAAATAATCTTGATCTTGATTTATATTTATATGCACTCAATTAGGTAATTTCTTATGCCATCGACATGATAGGTGAATGGGCCGACCTAAGGTTCAAATGATTTGATTTTGAAAAATAGTTATTGCTAGGTGAAGGGTGGTAATTTCAACCCTAGGAAAATAATGTTTATGTTACTATCTCGAAGACTAGAATGCCAATATGGTGATATGGAAATGTCTAAAGATGATATTTAACTAGTTTAGCATAAATTGGAAGGTTCTTATAGGTGACTAATAGAAATATATAATGGATCAAGCTCATAACTAGCATGTAGGTGTGTGATAATGGTGAATAATAACTGTTTAGAGACATGCAAGTCATGTAGGATAAGTTAAGGTCAAGATTGACATTGCCAAATGTCAAATACTAGATTTTAGTGTCTACATTATGTCTATGGGGTATCTTCTATCTCTAATGGTTGTTAACCTTTACATGGGGTAATTTAAAAAGAAGGTGCTCAACTCCTTCCCAGTAAAACCCAAATGGTGGAAGAGGTATGTGGATGACACAGATTTATGATGATAACATGGTAGAGAAAATATTGATGAGTTCCATTCCCACCCCAAAATTTTGGTTGTTAGTATCCAATTCAATAAGTAAGTTGAAGTAAAAGGTAGTTTACCCTTCTTGGATGTCCACCTTTTCTGTAAATCAATTTATTCTTTAGCACAAGTAGTGTATATAAAGGGTACCCAAACACACTTATATTTACATGTTGTGTTGCATCGTCAACCATTACCCTTCTTGGATGTCCACCTTTTTTGCAAATCAATTTGTTCTTTAACACAAATAGTGTACTAAAAGGGTACCCATACAGACTTATATTTGCACATTGCATCACATCATCACCCATCACAAAATGCTATAGTTATAAAAACTTTAGCCACTAGGGCTTTTAGGATTTATGATGAAGAGCACTTAGAGAAATAAATTAGGCATTTAACTTTTTTTTAAAGAAGAATGGTTACATGGGCAAACAGATTGTAAGAGCTTTCATATAGGTAAGAGATAGATAAAAAGGTAAAAGAAGGAGGAGATTTCAACAAGGGGCCTAGTCATCTTTTTACCATGTATTTAAGGGATATCAATTAATATTTATCATATATTAGAGCACCAAAACATTAAAACCACCTTTATTATGATAAACAAGTTAAGGAAATATTTAAAGTTGACAAAAGACTCCTTGGAACTGAGTTTAAAGAGTTTAGTTTATAGAGTTGAGTGTTCGTGTGGACTCCCTTACATTGGATAAATAGGTAGATTTATCCAAACAAGGATCAATGAACACATTGCAAACCTTTGTTTAGAGAAGAAGGAGAACTCGACATTCACAGAACACTCTAGCAAAACTAAAATACACTTCTTAGCATCAAGGATGCCGAGATGATTATTGTGGAAAATCATTATCATAAGTGCCACTTGAGATAACCCATTGAGATTGGAAAGTGCATGCACAATTTAAATAATGACAATGGCTTAGGCTCGAGCCATTTGTGGAGGCCAACTATTAATAGGTTGAAAAAGATTAAATACTTTTGGAGATATAAATTTAATGTTTTAAAGGTAGTTGATGTAATAAATGTTGAAATGACTATTTTTACATTTAGTTTTCTCTAAAGTGGGTCCCATTTGGTATCATTATACCACACTAGAGTAATCTATATAAGGAGCTCTAGTTTATTGTTCTTACATATATTTTATTTGTGATGATGGATCATAAGGTATGATCCAAAACATCAATCATAAAAAAAATTACAAAGCATTTCCAAAAGATTGTTTTCTAATAAGATAATTGATTTTTGTGGGATTTTTACATGTGTAGAGATTATTCAATAAAAAATTTAATTATTTTTTTAATCCATTTCTATTAGGTGATAAATTAATTTTTTTCGACATTCAAATCTAACTTCATTAATAATTTATTCAAATTTCTAAATAAAAATTAGTATCTTAATAGATGGGATAATAATACATACATTATTACTAACGCATCTTGAAATAACTTATATTACACTAAAATCCTCATTCATTCATAAACAAACCAAGAGTCGTGAAGTGGCTTTACTACCTGCGTCTAGCCAAGAAAGTGTCTAGTTGTGAAATGGCTTTGATTATAATAGCCTCGTAAAAAGAGGTTAATGCCCAAATGCCACAACATAAATTGTCACATCATTATGCTTGTAAGATCGATATTGTATAAAAAGGATATTACGTAGAAATGTTTAAGTAATTATAATATTTGACAACATTTAGACCCCCCTGCTTTTATTTATTTATTTTTATTTTATAAATAGTGAGTTTATGGGACCCATGCCCAATAAAAAAATAAAAAATTATATTCATACATAAACCCATTATAGACACAACTCTATTCATTCACTTAGTACATTGGTTATAAATAAAAAACACCAATCATTATAACTATAATAAAAAAATGATACATACATATTTAGCACATCATAAAATTTGAGCCTTGATTTGATTATTTTAAAAACAAGAACATACACAAAAAAATACTAACCAAAATATTTTCATTTCCTTACCATATCATAGGTCAAATTACAAAAAAAACTTAAAATGTATTAGTATAGGGCAAAAAAAAAAAAGGAAAAACATTATCATATATATATATATATATAAGGTGCATTCACAAATTTAGTCAATTGGTATGATTTCGATAAAGTTGAAAGCAAAGACAGGCTTAAAACAATCACCAACCAACAAAGGACACTTGCCACAAGCTGAACCAACAACTACCACATTGGAACCAAGAACCACTGAGGCAAATGGAGTGTCTAACTGCTCTCCAATTTTAACGTCATTGAATTCTATCCAAACTATGTTTACTTGTCTAGTTGTATAATGATTGATAATCCCATCAACACCATTCACCAATCCATCTTGTATATCATAGTTTCCACCAATCAATTCCAACAATATGTTTGGTTTCAAAATAATTGTATCAAGCAAGTAATTATTTTCATTATTTATAATGATATCGTAAGATAATTTTTTTTTAATCAACAACATTCAATTTATAAGTCTATTTATTGACAAGTGCAAACATTTTTATGTTATGTTTTTTAACATCATCATTCTTGTGAAACAAGAATGGAAATTTTGGTTCATAAGGAGGAGATCTATAACATAGATTATTAAAGTATTTTATATCCAACATTGGCTCCTGACAAGTTCTGATCTAGTTTAGGATGGAAATAAATTAAATATCACTTTGACAAGTTGTATTTTACATTGTCAAGCCAAAAAGTATATGGAGTTGTTTCTCCATTCAATATCGGCTCTTGGAAAACCCATCTATCTCGAATAGGCTCTATTTGGTAAAAATCACCAATAGATATAACATCAATCTTTGCAAACACCTTTATCATTGTATTCATTATTCGTCAAAATATTTTGTCAATATTGTAAAGCATTCAAATTCCCAATAAAGATATTTCATCAATAAATAACACACATAATTGTTGATAGTGTTTGATTAGTGTGTCCAAAGTGTTTGAATCCAATGATAGAATTCGCGTAGATGTATATGAAAGTTTAAAAATAGAATGTATAGTCAAGTCATTTGAAATGTATGTCACTTTGTTAATGTATGCAATAACCATGTCTTTGATTTTAAATGGATCAATTTCAAGTTCTTTGTTATAGATACGTGTCAAAGTTTCATATATAACTTTCATGGTAAATATTTTTCTTGTGCTTGCTCCCATATTAAAAATAAATAGATTGGCTTGTCTGACTCTAGCATTTTTTCTAACTGCAATGTCCTTCACAATGGCTTATTACTCTCTATTCAGGTGCATCTACAAGTCCACCTATTTTTCTCTACTCATCAAAAAAGGATGTTTGGCTGTCTGAAACATTTTCAAAGGCTTAGCATCGAATGGTTGATGATCTTTCATGCAATGTAAATCAAAGGCAATGCCATATGCATGAAAATTATTCTCAATTTGATAGCTCTTAACGTCCTCAACAATAGCAAATAGAAAATTAGAAGTAGTTTCTATATTATCTATAATAATGTCAATGCCATCCCATTTTGTTAATGGCTTTGTGATAAACCTACTTTCATTGTTACTTATTTTTTATGAGCAAGGAATGCATCAGTCCATGTGTTGAATTTTGTCTTCAATGTGTTTTCATTGTCATGATAAGGTATAAACAACATATTTTTTCTTCAATAGTTTTCAAGATCCACATGGATATTGTATCTGATATGTCATATAATGCATGATTTTTTACATTTCTTATTATTTACGTATTTACCCAGGTAATACATAATAAATTCAGCTAAGTATATATGTTCTAATTGCACTGGCCTTGCAATATATTTATATATGGTAAAAACACATATTACATCTTCTAAAGTGTATGTTTCTTGCACCAACAGATTTAGACTTTTCAAAATGTAAGTTCTTTTTACCTCTAGTGATGTGTTTATGAAAACTATTTTCCTCATACTATGATGTAAAGGCAATGATAATACAATATGAATAGCCTATCGACTAGACATCTATTGATGTTGCAAGAGTGTATTCCCTAATTTTTTTATAGCTTGAATTTATTGTCACTATTATGAAGAGTTTAGACATGCATTTTATGAAAAGAGTTTGTCAGCGTACAATCAAATTTTGTTTTTTAAGAGCAATAATATGTTACAACGACATATGCATCAAGAATGAATTGTGCATTTGTGTTAGCATACCATAATGCCAGAATATTTTTTTTAAATGCATTAACCCAAGCATCAAATGGATGTCTTTTTATCATTATAACCGGTCACAAAATACAACATCACAATGAGAGTATGTATTCTATTTTGGACAAGTTTGTCTCTTGCAAAAACATATGAAATGTTGTGTCTTTATTATATTTCTCTGATCAAGCTGAGAAAAAATTCTTGTGGCATTTTATTTGTATAGCTCATTGGTTTCATCTAATGGCTCTAATATTCTTATTTTTTGCATTAGAGGCAATGGAAAATTAAATTTGCAACATGAATTTCTATGTTTTTTGCATGTGTTTGTATGAATAAGTGTTTGCATTTTACTCAAATTGTTATTAAACAATGTTGAACCATAAGATATATATCTATCCATAAAATCCTCAATTTTAGTATTACAACAATCTCCATATATAGGTGCATCATGTACCTAGGGCATCAAATGCAAATGCTCATTTCTTCTATTTTAAAACTCCGTTACAAAAAATAAACCCAAAACCTTTCTAAATAATTCTTCATCTTACATCTTTTTAAATGCATTAGATCTATGGTTAAAGTAACAACTACAAAGAACATGATTTTTTCTTATCATTGTATCAATATTGTCTTCTTCAATTGTTTCTTTATGTTTATTTTTGACATTAGAGCAACTTTTTGTAATGCATGGCACAAAGGCTCCCAATAATGTTCAACACTTATTATAATTACAAAAAACATTGGTGGTCCCAATTGCCTAATCATCACAAAAATATTCCGGACTTGAATTTTTAAAATAGTCAGGTGATGTTTGAATGCTTTTGAAAGCTGTATAAGTTATGGGCGATTTTATAATTTTTTTATGCTGCCTTTTTTTCGAACATCTTTGGCACATATTTTTTTTGTCTTTCAATTCACCTTTGTGTATGCATATCCAGACATAAAATGACACCTGTGTATAATGATTTGATAGATTTGAAAAATATGTTAGTTATGTGTGTCGCAATGTCATTTTTCTTATGCAAAAGCTTCCACTTTGTTATTTTTGGGTACGACACTCTGTCTGCCATACCCTAAGGGTAACTAAAACCATAGAACAAAGTTGGGAAACTCATCTCTTCTAAGAACTTGTCTTTGAATATACCTAAATATTTGAGTCCTTCTGATGGGGTAATCTCAATGATCTATTCCTAGATATCATGTATTGACTACGCGTCAACAAAAGCATTTACCAAGGATTCATTGATAGGGTTTGATTCATTTTAACAAGCATTAGATGTCTTGTTCTCAATAGGCACAATCTCGTCGATGTTTTTTTCTCTTACTTCCTCAAAATTACTTTTCCAACCCTTATCAATAGTAATATTTTCTTGCTTATACAATAGCACTCCAAAAAGTTAATACAATACTTTCATCACGCATGAAGGCCTAACATTTCCTATTAATTATGTATTTTTGTATTTTATTTTACATTTTATCTTTATTGCAATTATTTATGTGTCATTCATTTCTCTAGATAATTTTTTTGCACCTAATCAAAGTCCATCGGGACATTTATAATCATTCCTATTTGGTCGTATTGAGAATGTTTATAGCCAAGCTCTCGTACCTATGCAAATGGCATTCATAAAGTAAACATTTTTTCTTCTAAAAGTGTTAATCTCTTCACAACAACATTTTTCATTTCTCCTAACATTGAAAGGAACAAAAAATGTTGGCACTTTTCCATTTTCAAGAGATCTCTTGCATTGATTGCATATTTTCTTGCCCAAAGCAAGTTTTTTTAATGTTGAATATGCAAAATCACAATCAAATGCTTTGACAATGTCAATATCAACTAGAAGGATATCTTTTTTGAAATGTAATTATTCAAAAACTGCATAAGAATGAATCAGTTTGTCTTTGATCAATTTTAAATATTTGTTTATCACCCTGATACTTCATCGATCACACTGTGCGAATTTTAACTATTGATTTTTGTGATAGCATATCATTTCTTTCAATGACTGTAACGATTTTCCATCTCCATTCGAGCTTTTTTTTCTAGTATTTAAATTATATATTTTTGTTACATTATTTTTGGTTTTTTTCTCACGCACTGCTTATTTCAAATAATGCAGAGAAGCATGATGCCTATTTATAGCTTTAGATGTCTCTCTAATAGAAGGTTCACCTATATATTATTTGGAAATATGAAAAAACCATGTTCTTGTTTCTAAACCTTTGAATCTATCGTTATTCAACAATACTATTGAAATATTTATTGGCAATGCCTATGTAATTTGATCTATGTGAATTGTTTGCAACAGTTCGTAATGAATATGAAATGTTTATGTATAAAAAAAACCAATGTTATACATTTTCTCTGGAATAGAACAATTGTAAAATATTTTTGTAATATTTTTAGTTTGTACTAACCATAATCGAATATTGCTTTGTAGAATGTTTGAAAGCCACGAACAACAAAAGTCATTACTTTCAAGTTCGCTTTCTTGATATGGCATTCTAATATTTGAAACATACATTTTCCATTCAAAAAACATTCTAGGCTCTTGTTTTTGTAGTTCATGATAGCAAAGCCCTAAAGAAGTCATTACAAAACTATTGAGCACTATAATAGCATTCAAAAAAGATTGTGCCATATATCAACAAAGTGCATGACCATCAAATTCATGTTCAATTAATAAACTAATAACATCAAATAAAATTTTGCCATAACTGGAGCCTAAACTATTTGCTCTATGCATGCCATGTGCTTCTAGGCCATGAAAAATAACATCATAGCATAATGAATGATTTTTACAAATATTTGATAACTTTGTATTAGAAATCATCCTCTAAGTGCATATTTTTTTGTAAAATAATAGTTCAAAATGTCCACATGCAGGGTTTATGTCATGGAATAAAATCAAATACAATGGAATAGAGCTTTCTTTGTTGAAATGTAGACAAGTTTTTTTCTCATTGTAGACCAAACATAAACATGAATGTTTAATCATTTGCATAACCACTAAATACAAAATATGTCACCCCATAGACCAATCTCACCCTGATCTATAAGCTTGTTTGTAAAAACTTTCATTTGATGAAAGTGTGTGCTTCTATCATATATTTGATGCAAATCATATAATAGCTCTAGATGTAATTGGTTTGCATATAAGTGTCTTGCCTCTGCATCCCCATTGTTCAAATAATCCATAAAATAGTCAGTGATGCCGATTCATAACATTCTTGATGTGTAATAAAAATGTAACAATACTTGAAATGCATCAAAAAGGTAATCACTGATAATAAAATTGAATGATGCAACCCTAAAAAGATTTACATGTTTTAAAGCATCATCAATATTTGCAAACGCTTGTGTGTTTTTTATGTTGATATGTGTCCACATCAATGCTTCCTTTTAGACAACAAAATTTAATTGTATTTATTTTTCTTTTCATGACCATTCATAATTTTTTTTAAATTTTATTTCAAACTTTTATTTCCCCTTTTTTTACTTTCAACCCTCTCTTCCCTTCCCCCACCTTTTTTTGTTTTATATTTGTATTGTTTTTTTTTGGGGCAAACAATGAAGAACATGATAAACTATCAAAAAATGAAATACCAACTCCAAAACAACACCAAATTTCTAGCACTCATTGTTTTAGGAAAAAAGAAACCACCTAATAATCATTTCAAAACTAAAAAAAAGGCCAACAACCATCATATTTACATAGTTACAAGATACATACTTGGTTTTTTCTAGAACCTAGTAAAAGCCTTAGATATCTACCAGGAGAAGGAAATCTGCAAGTTTTTAAAAAGTTACATTATTAATGTCCATTTAAATTTTAAAAAAACAATAAAAACATTTAATGTTTGTCTTATATGGAAATAATAATAATTAAAAAAAGAGGCAATAAAATATGGTCACATTAATCACAACTCACAAACTCCCTATTATTCACAATCTCCTAGACCTCTTAGAGATGTCAGAGCTCGGGAGAGCTTGGTTGAATGAACAAGTGTCACATCATTAACTTTGAGCATAGTGAGTCCCCTTAGGCCTACCAAAAATGTTAAAGGTAGGAAAAGTCCATCTGAATAAAGATATGACACCTCACCATTTGTTAATACAGATGATGCCCCAGACCTGGCAAAGATGTTAGAACTTGGGAAAGCCTGGTCAAATAAAGACATCACCCATTGCCAGACCTAGTAGAGATGTCAGAGTCGAGAAGACCCTAGTTGATTCAAGATACACCACATTACTACAATCCAGTGTGGCCAATCCCCCAGATCCAATAGAAATGTCAGTGCCTGGGAGAGCCACCCTAAACAAAAATGCGATGCATTGTCATTTGTGAGCACAACAAGTCCCTAGACTTGCCAGATATGCCACAGCTTGGGAAAACTTGGCCAAAATATGTAGATCAACTACTTGTTACCAAGGGGAAAAAATAGAAGTAAAATAAAATTTATTTTTCTCATTCTTTCTCTCTTTCCTCTTTTTTTCCCCCTTTTTCCCCCTAATTGAAACCCAATCATCTATTTACAAAGCATTGAACAAAGAACGTAAACAACATGAACTCTTATTTTTTTTCTTCTACCTTTTTTCAGAAAACTAATATAACTAGTACCTTTTCTCTCTCTCTCTCTCTCTCTCTTAGCCCAGATTATTGCTTATTAATAGTGGTTCCCCTTTTTTTTGGTCATACAAAGCCACATAAAAAAACAATAAATAGAAGAACAATGCCTTATTAAATATCAACCACCCCAGTCTCCCTTTTTTGGATTAACACCCCTATAATGGCTTTTCAATTTAATAAATACTCTTAATTTTTCTAGTTAATACAAACTTGTTTGATTAAAACTTTAATAGACTGCACGTATGAGAAATTATTTTGATCAATACTATTACATGCCACAAATTATTATTGTGGATTATTTATCTAATGTCCCTATTTTTTTCCTCCTACACAAGTACTAAATATGTATATTTATCCCAAGGACCCATCATAGAGATCAACTGTCGATAAATCCTAATCCAATGAAGAGACATCAAGTCACTAGTTGTCAGTGTTACTATTTGCCTGCACATGTAAAAAATGTTAGGGTTCGATAAAGCCTAATCAAATGAAAAGGTAGTAGGTGGGCAGTTCTTAATATCACCACCCCCCAAACCTCCTAAAAAACTTAGGGCCTAGGAGAGCCTAGCCAAATGAAGAGGTACCAAATCGACAACTGTCACTACAATGAGTCCCATAAACTTGTCACAAATTTCATAGCCCTGAAGAGCCAAATCAAATAAAGAGATGCCATATTTCTAGTCATGAGTGCAACCAATCACCCAGACCTAGAAGAGATATCACAACCAGAAAAAGCCTAATCAAATGGAAATATGCCATGCCACCAATTGTCAATATGACTAGTTCTCCTAACTTGGTAGAGATGTTAGGCCCCAATAAGCCTATATCAAATGAAGATATAACATATTACCACTTGCCAACTTGGTGAGTCCCCCACATCTGCCAAATATGTCAGGGCCTAGGAAAACACCACCCAATGAAAAGGAACCACATTACTAATACGTGACTGAATTGATCACCACCCAAGAGATCGACCAGTTCAGAACAAACTACACATAAAAATTGAAAGCTTACAAGAACATGAATTGTGTCCATAGACAACACATTACCTGATCTAAGAGAATAATATAGACCACTGAGTTTCATCCGCATGTCAGACATGTCAGCAGTCCTATAGATCCAAAACAAACTAGCACAAGGTCCAAGAAAGAGATTAGAACCAGACACCACTCTAAACAAAATAATAGAGGAATAACTATAGTCAGAGAAATAGAGCATAGGAAAATAGTCTCTAGTATAAGAAAACAAAATTCCTTAAGCTCATGAAAAACATAAATTGTAAACAATTCCAAATATTGCTTACCAGAATAACAAAAAACCCAACTTGAAACTATTTAAAAGTTGTTCAATCAACCTGATAACCCATCAAGAAGCCCTAGCAAAGATGATTCCCATACCACCTCCAAAATGGTAGCAATACATTGAACTACACACAAAGAAACCACTGATAAGGTTGACAAACAAAAAAAGTCACAAAACACACCATAGACAAACAGTTATAATGCCTTAGCAAAAAAATGCCATTTTTACCTCTGAGCAAATACAAAGAGATTCAACAAGAATAAAACATAGTCGGGAAAAAACCAAAACACTCAAAATCAAATGCTTTCAAACACAAGTACAAATTTAAGACACTAAAAAAAACAACATAGGCTCACAAATATTTTTGTATAACTTGAAGCAAAAAAAATGCCATCTTCCGTTGTTAGCAAACACAGAGAGATTCGACAAGAACAAAACAAAATAAAAAAATCAAAACACTCAAAATCAAAAGATTTCAAATGTAGGTACAAACTCAAGACACTAAATCAATCAACACAGGCTCAAAAATGTTCTTGTATAATTTGAAACCTAAGAATCTTAATCCCATAATCTAGAATTAACCAATATTCAAACTCTTTGTTTCTATTTATTGCTTCAAAATAAAGTGGAAACAAGCAAATGCCAAACCCAAAACATCCGCATCACATACCTTCTCAACCCAAATCCTGACACACAGAAAATCATATAAACCTTTCAAGCCAAGCCAAAAAAATGGTAGACCAAATCAATCCAGATTATTGCACATCAACAATGGTTCCTTCTATTTTTTTAAGTCATATAAAGCCATAGCAAAAACAAAAATAATAAATATAAGAACAATGCCTTATTAAATATCAACCCCCACTTTGTGTTTTAATTAACCTCTGCGGTGGCTCTTTTAATAAATAGTCTTAATTTTCCCAGTTAATACAAACATGTTTGATTGAAACTTTATTGATGACTACATGTACGAGTAATTATTTTGATCAATTTTGGTACATGTCACAAATTATTATTGTAAATTATTTCTCCGATGTCCCTATGTTTTTTCCCCCTATGCAGGTACTAAAAATATATTTTTTCAATAAAAAAAATTGCATTTTCCTAGATTAATGTTCACATTGAAATGCAATAAATAGTCTTAATTATCCTAGCCAATACAAACTTTTTTTTTTATTAATATCTTACAAGTAACTGCACGTGCAAGTAATTGTTTCAATTGATTTTCATATAAAAAATGTTTCAAACCCAATGTTAAAATTAAAAAATTGTTCAACTTTCATTGCCTGTAACTAGTTAAACCCATTTGCCTCAACATCACCATGATGCCATGCAAATACTAATAATCATATTAGGTTCAACCGATTGTAATAAATAACTGTCATAGATCTGACAAAAATAAAAATTTTGACCGAATGAACACACAACACATTACCAATTCTTAGGGTGGCCACTATCTTGGACTTGACAGAGATTTCAAGGCCCTAGAGAACACAACCAAATCTAGAAGTGCCACATTGCCAACCATCAATCCAGCCAATCTTTAGGGCTTATCATAGAGATCAGATCCCTAAAAAGCCTGATCAAATAAACAAACACCAAGTTGCTAGCTATTAGTGTGACCTTTCTCCTGGACTTGTCAAAGATGTCAGGGCCCAAGAAAGCTTAGTTGAATGAAGAGGTGTGAGGTTGATAATTGTCAATGTTGCCACCCCCAGACCTCCTAGAGATATCAGGGCCCCTGATAACCAAGCCAAACTAAAAGGTGCCAAGTTGGCAACTATCAATACGATGTGTCCCCCAAACTTTTCATAGATGTCATAGTTGTGGAGAGCCCAATTGAATAAAAAGACACCATATTACCAATTATCAATGCGACCAGTCTCTTGGGCCTAAAAGAGATAACACAGTTGAGGAAAACCCAATCCAATGAAAATACACCATGTCACCATTTATTAATATGATTAGTTCCCCTAACCTAGCCAATATGTCAAAGCCAATGAGAACTCGATCGAATAAAGACATGCCATGTAGGTAATTATAAATATGACCAATCCGCCCACTCAGTAGAAATGTCACAATTAAAAAAAAACCAGTCAATGAACAAGTACCACGTTTGTAGCTCTTAATGTGGCCAGTCATCCAGACCTATTAGAGATGTTAACCCCTAGTAAACCTGCATCAAATAAAGATATGACACATTTTTATTTGCCATATTGTCAGGTTTCTCACACCTCCCAGATATGTCATGGCCTGGGAGAACTCAACCCAACGAAAAGGCACCATGTTGACTAATATGCGAGGAAACTAATTACCAACCAAGATCTTGGCCAGCTCAGAACAAACAACACATAAAATTTGAAAGCCTATAAAAACATGCCTCGTGCCCATAGACAATACATCATGTACCCTAAGAGAATGAATAGACTATCGAGCCTCATCTATGTGTCAAAGATGTCAGAGCTGGGGAAAGCCTAGCCAAATAAAAAGATGTCACTTCCCAAGTTGTCAGTGCAACCAGTCTCCCATACCTGGTTGACTTAGAATAAACCATAGATAAAATTTTAAAATTTATAAGAACATGCCTCGTGTCCACAAACAACACATCACCCACTATAAGAGAATAATATAGATTATCGAGCCTCATTTGCATGTCAAAGATGTCAGAATCGAGGAGAGCCTAGTCAAATAAAAATATGCCACTTCATCAGTTGTCAGTGCAACTAATCTTTTGTGTTAGGTTGTGGAGCTAAAAGCTTCACCAGGATGCAAATAGGAGAAGTTATGGAGGTTGCAGAAGAGTTGCGGAGTGTCACAGACACCGGCGTCGGTCAGGACAACCGACGACGGCTGGAAGGAGACAGAAGGCAACCGACGTCGGTCATGGATCGTCGGCGTCGGCACCCCCAGGCAGATAGGGACCGACATCGGTCGCCTGTGTGGTTCGAGCTGCGAGTATATTACGGGCAGTTGGTTGACGAACCATGTGTTTGCATGTTTAGAGCTAATTTTAGACTGAGAGCTGCGGATTTAATTATTGTACTATTGTCTAATTATTGTTTGGATGAGATCTATATATGGACTCATGATTGTATTGTAAAAGTGTGCTAGAAAGCCATAGAGCTTTTAGAGAGAGCTAGTGTAGCTCCTCCTAGTTCCAAAGGGGTGCTGAGTGTGTATGATCAGGGAGAGTTGCAAGGTCTGCAAGGTCAAGGAGCTGATCCACCAGGGTACTGGTTGAAGAATCATAAGGACTTGGTGAGGCAAGGACAAGGGTTCTTCAGGGGTGTAGAGATATCTACATGGTGAGTAAGGTCTAGTGATTTGCAGGTAGTAGCAGAGAGCAGGAGATCTACTTGGAGTGTGATTGTGTACTTGGTGAACTGGCAACGTGTTACTGACTGGTTGGAGAGGTGAACATCAATTCTATATTTGAGTTGATTGTTGGGACCGAGAGAGAGAGGGAAGAAGGTCTTGAGGTGTGGCGAACCTTTGAGGTGGAGGAAGAAGTGGCATCTTCCTTATTTTATATTCTTCTATGTATATAATACAATTGTGTATTGTCTCTCAATTCCTGTGTTGTTTCATATTTCTAGTTACTTATTGATTCTGGTATAATTATGTGTTTAGTTGCTAATACAAGAAGTAATCACATGTGTTCTAATTGGTAGAGCAAGATCCTGACTCAGTAGGGATCAAAGCATGTTTATTATTCGTGGTTCCCCTGACACGTGGTATCAGAGCTTTTGGTTGGGTTACTAACAGGTGGTTTTAGATCTGGTAGTGTTTGTTGATTACAGGTTACTCACAGGGGTTTCTGATTGAGTGGGAGTATAGCAATGGCAGAAGGAAGTAAGCTACAAATGGAGAAACTGAATAGCACGAATGGTCTGATTGATGGAAAGAAAGAGCAGGTAAATAAAGATTGTTGGTTGGTTACAGATCAGCATGAAGGAACTGAAGATGCAGATGTTGCAGGTGTTGTTGCACAGGATGCTTTGGGAGGTTTCTTGGATAAAGTTGAATCTTGGATAACAGATTATGTTGCCTCTTTCCATGCATCCCCAAGGAGAGGAGCTGGTGAGCCTTGCCAAAGAATTGGCAAAGGGGAAGTGAAGCTGAAATTGCAGATGGATGACACACAGTGGTTGAAGGAAGTCATGCAGGTATCGGTCTTGGAGATGAGTCTAATTTCTTCAAGAAATTTGGGTGATGAGAGATGCACTGTAACTCTCACAGCGGATACACTTGAATTAGATGGTGGTAAGAAAGTAGGTATCCTTTATCTATCTACTTATATTACTGATTCACCTTCTGTTACAGAGATGTGGCTTTGTAGGCTTGGTTACATATGTAGGAGGGGAATGCATGTTCTGAAGTGGAAGACAGATGTTTTTAACAAGCTAAAGAACTGGAAAGCCTTGGTGTTCATGGAAGAGATGACGGACAGAGATCAGGTGAGAGAACTGAATTATTCTGAGCAGAGCAGGGTTGATTTGATTAGGATTTTGATCCATGGAAAGCTTGCGGGTAAAAAGTTATCACTCACAGACGAACACAGGTACCAGCGTCAGTCATAACCGACATCGGCAACAGGAAGACTGACGTCGGTCATGAAGAAACTGATGTCGGTAGAAAGGATACCAGCGTCGGCCAGGGAGACGACGTCGGCAGTCAGGGTCAGTGCAGGGAACCGACATCGGTCGGGAGCAGACTGGGAGATGGCCGAGATCGGTCACTGGAATGGATATTGGGTGGACAGCAAGCTGTCAACAAGTCTCAAACGCTCATGTGGAGGTTAGAAAGGGTAAGTGAACCTCATATTCATTGTTCACTTTCTTTATATTGCTTACTGATGGTCAAGAACCAGGAAGATGTGAAGAGGCAATGCAGGTAGAGTCCAGATACAGTGGGAGCTTGGCATGGATGAGGAGTGTGAGTCCTTGGAGAAGAACCAAACAGGTATTGTTGGTAGAGTTGTCAGCTGGAAGAAAGCACTGAGAGAGTTGGATTCCCGTTTTAAAGAAGAGAGTGGATGGATACAAGAGACGGAAGGCCAAGGCATAAGGTCTTGAAGAAGCTGCAGGACAGTGGTACAAGTTTTGACAGATGGATGACTAAGCATGGCTTCAGTCAATGTCAGTGTAACTATTGTGATTTTGTTCTTACCAGGTGGATGATGAGTCGTGACATTATCTAGTTACTGTATATGGATGGTTTGCTAGCAGGTTTTGTACATACAGGGTTTTGCTGAGCTAAAGGTAAGGTTAGTTCAGAGGTGTGTCATGAAGAATTTGGAGCAGCAAAATTCTTTGGCATAAGAGACATGGAGATTTTATCTCCAGTGGGAGCTGATGTGAAGACGGTGTTGGCAAGGTTCATTACGCAGGATGCAGAATCAGAAAGCACACCAATGGCTGGACAGTTCAAGCTTAGCTTGAAACAGGGTTTGAAATCACATGAGGTCTATTGTAGACCTGAGTTTTCCCAATCAGTGGGGGTTGTCAGAAAGTATGGAGCCAATTCAGGGAAGGAGTACTGGAGGGCAGTTCAGTGGGACTAGCAGCAGGGATTCTTGTTATGCAGGGTCAAGTTCTTCACTACATGGATATGTAGGTTCGGATGTGGCAGGTTACTTGAATGACAGGCATAGCATCACAGGTTGTGTGGTGGTTGGTCTTCAGGATTGATCTTGAAGAGGGATACAAGCTAGGAAACAAATTAGACGGGCTACAGATACAGGTACAGGTGCAACTGTTTATCTCCAAGTGGGAGATTGTTAGGTTGTGGAGCTAAAAGCTTCACCAGGATGCAAACAAGAGAAGTAATGGAGGTTGCAGAAGAGTTGCGGAGTGTCACAGACACCGGCGTCGGTCAGGACAACCGATGACGGTAGGAAGGAGACAGAAGGCAACCGACATCGGTCATGGATCGGCCGGCGTTGGCACCCCCCGGCAGACAGGGACCGACGTCGGTCACCTATGTGGTTCTAGCTACGAGTATATTACGGGCAGTTGGTTGACGAACCATGTGTTTGCATGTTTAGAGCTAATTTTAGACTGAGAGCTGTGGATTTAATTATTGTACTATTGTTTAATTATTGTTTGGATAAGATCTATATATGGACTCATGATTGTATTGTAAAAGTGTGCTAGAAAGCCATAGAGCTTTTAGAGAGAGCTAGTGTAGCTCCTCCTAGTTCCAAAGGGGTGCTGAGTGTGTATGATCAGGGAGAGTGGCAAAGTCTGCAAGGTCAAGGAGCTGATCCACCAGGGTACTGGTTGAAGAATCATAAGGACTTGGTGAGGCAAGGACAAGGGTTCTTCAGGGGTGTAGAGATATCTACATGGTGAGTAAGGTCTAGTGATTTGCAGGTAGTAGCAGAGAGTAGGATATCTACTTGGAGTGTGGTTGTGTACTTGGTGAACTAGCAGCGTGTTACTGACTGGTTGGAGAGGTGAACATCAATTCTATATTTGAGTTGATTGTTGGGACCGAGAGAGAGAGGGAAGAAGGTCTTGAGGTGTGGCGAACCTTTGAGGTGGAAGAAGAAGTGGCATCTTTCTTATTGTATATTCTTCTATGTATATAATACAATTGTGTATTGTCTCTCAATTCCTATGTTGTTTCATATTTCTAGTTACTTATTGATTCTGGTATAATTCCGTGTTTAGTTGCTAATACAAGAAGTAATCACGTGTTCTAATTGGTAGAGCAAGATCCTGACTCAGTAGGGATCAGAGCATGTTTATTGTTCGTGGTTCCCCTGACATTTTGGACCTACCAAAGATGCCATAGGTAGGAAAAACATGATCAAACAAAGAAACATCACATTGTCAGTTGTCAATATGACGAGGAGCTTGTAAAAAACTATCCACATGAAGAGACACCACGTTGTCAGTTGTCAATGTGACTAGTCACCAAACATCTCAGAGATGTCAGGTCCTGAGAGACCTAGGCCAATTGAAGAAGTGACACATTCCCATTTATTAGCATGCAAGCCCCTTAGACCTATCAGATATGTTAGAACCTGGGAGAACCCAACCAAATCAAAATATGTCATATTAACATTTGTGTAGATGAACTCCTTACTGCACAACCCTCACCCAACTTAGAATGAAATACTGATGAAATTATCATCAAAGACCTCAGCCAACTCAGAATAAACCACACATAAAATTCAAAAGCCTATAAGAACATGCCTCATGTTTGTAGACAACACATCACCCATTCTAAGACAATGATATAGATTATTGATCCTCATATGCATGTTAGAGATGTCAAAGCTAGAAAGAGCCTAGCCGAATAAAAAGATGCCACTTTCCCAATTGTCAGTGTAACCAGTCTCCTAGATCTAATCAGCTTATAACAAACCACACATAAAATTTGAAAGCTTATAAGAACATGCCACATGTCTGTAGACAACACATCACCTATTTTAAGAGAACAATATAGACTACTAAGCCTTATTCACATGTCATAGATGTTAGATATGGGGAGATCCAGCCAAATAAAAAGAAGCCACTTTGCCAATTGTCAATGCAACCAGTCTCCCAGTCTTGCCAAAGATGTTAGAGTTAGGGAAAGCATGACCAAACAAAAAGGTGTCACATCGCCAACTGTAAGTATGAGTAAGAGCCTAAAAAACCTAGCTAAATGAACAGACACCACATCGTCAGTTATCAATGTGACTAGTCCCCCATACCTCTTAGAGATGTCAGTCCCTAGGAGAGCTGGGCCAAATGAAGAGGTGACATATTGCCACTTATCATCATGTTAAGCCCTTAGACCTACCAGATATGTCAGAGCCCAAGAGAACCTAGCCAAATGACAAGATGCCACATCGACTAATGTGAAGATGAACTCCTTACCACCACAGCCCTCACCCAGCTCAGAATGAAATATTGATGAAATTTGAAGGTCCATAACAACATGCCCCATGTCCCTAAACAACACATCACCCAGTCGAAGAGAATGATATACATTGTTGAGCCACATTCGCATGCCACTAAGACCCATGCCTTTATTTCATCTCGCTTTTTGGGGACAAAAACATATCACATGCTAAAAAAAAGACTATAGTCCATGTTTAATTTTTTAGATTGCTTCAATTTTATTGGATGATTAAATTAATTTTTCTTTTATTAATCTAAAATAGAATAATTTTTCCAAGACATTAGTCACATCAGCCTATATCAACCAATAGAAATATAATAAACTATTTTATTTTATATTTATTAAAATGCCAATATTTCAAACCTAATGTTAAAATCAAAAAGTTCTCAAGTTTCATTGGTTGCACATTGCCTATGCAAATTATTATCATAAACTAATTATAATAGATACCACTCCCCCCCCCCCCCCCTCCAAAAAAAAAAAAAAGGCAGATCAGATTAGTTTATATTATTACACATAAGTAATGGCTCCTTTTATTTTTTTGGTCATATAAAGCCGCAGCCAAAACAAAAACAATAAATAGAAGAATAATGCCTTGTTAAATATCAACCCCCTTCGTGTTTGAATTAACACATCTACGATGGCTCTTCAAATTAATAAATAGTCTTAATTTTCTTAGTCAATACAAATGTGCCTGATTAAAACTTTATCAGTGACTACATGTATGAGTAATTATTTCGATCAATTTTGTTACATGTCATAATTATTGTTGTAAATTATTTTTTCAATGTCCCTATGTTTTTCCCCTTACACAGGCATTACAAATATATTTTTTTAATACAAAAATTCCATATTTTTCCAATTAATATTCACACCAAAATGCAATAGATAGTCTTAATTATTCTGGCCAATATACAATTTTTTTTTATTAATATCTTACAAGTAATTACAGGTGCGAGTAATTTTTTCAATTAATGCTCACATCAAAAAATATTTCAACCCGATGTCAAAATAAAAAAATTGCTTAACTTTCATTCCCTGTAACTAGTTAAACCCATTTGCCTCAACATCATCATGATGTCATGCAACTACTAACAATCATATTAGATTTAACTAATCATAATAGATAACTGTCACAGATCCAATGAATAGAAAAAACTCGATCGAATGAACATGCAACACATTGTCAATTCTCAACATGGCCACTATCCTGAACTTGGCAAAGATTTCAAGGCCCAGGAGAACACAACTGAATCCAAAAGTACCATGTTGTCAACCATCAATCTATCCAATCTTTTAGACCTATCATAGAGATTAGATCCCCAAAAACCCTGGTTGAATAAATAAACACCAAGTTGCTAGTTGTTAGTGTGATCGTTCACCCAAACCTATCAAAGATGTTAGGGCTCGAGAAAGTCCAACTGAATAAAGAGGCGCTAGGTCAGTAATTATTAATGTCACCACCCCTTGGACCTCCTAGAGATCTCAAGACTTGGGAGAACCAAGCCAAACCAAGAGGCACCAAGTGGGCATTTGTTAGTACAATGAGTCCCCCAAGCCTATCATAGACATCGTAGCTATGGAGAGCCCTACTGAATAAAGACATGCCATGTTGCTAGTTGTTAGTATGACCAGTTCCCCAAGCTTGAAAGAGATAACACAATCGAGGAAACGATGCCATGTGGCCATTTGTTAGTATGACCAATTCCCTTGACCTAACAAAGATGTCAGAGCTAGCAAGAACCTGATTGAATGAAGACACGCCACATCAGTAGTTATCAATGTCACCAATCCCCCCACCCAACATAAAGTTACAGTCAGGAGAAAACTGACCGAATGAACAAGTACCATGTCTGTAGTTCTCAATGTGGCCAATCATCCATACTTGTCCGAGATGTCAAACCCTTGCAAATCTGCATCAAATAAAGATATGACACATTATCATTTGCCAAATTGCCAAGTTCCCTACACTTGCCACATATGTCACATCCCATAAAAACTCAACCCAATGAAAAGGCACCACATTGACTAATATGTGAGGGAATTGATTATTACCAAAGATCTCGACTGGCTCAGATCAAACAACACATAAAATTTGAAAGCTTATAAGAACATGCCCCGTGTCTGTAGACAACACATCATGTACTCTAAGAGAATGATATAGACCATCGAGCCTCTTTCACGTGTCAAAGATGTCAAAGCTAGGGAGAGCTTAGCTGAATAAAAAGATGCCACTTCCCAAGTTGTCAAGTGCAACCAGTCTCCCAGACTTGGCTAGCTCAATACAAACTATATATTAAATTTGAAAACCTATAAGAACATGCCTTGTGTCCACAGACAACACATTGCCCACTCTAAGAGAATGATATAGACTATCGAGCCTTATCTGCATGTCAAAAATGGGGAGAGCCTAGTCAAATAAAAAGATGCCACTTTACCAATTGTCAGTGCAACCAGTGTCTCGAACCTACCAAACATGTCAGAAAAACATGACTAAATAAAGAGACATCACATCACTAGTTACCAGTATGATCAGGAGTTTACAAAAAAAGCTAGCCAAATGAAGAGATACCACATTACCAATTGTCAGTGTGACCAGTCCCCTGGACATCTCAGAGATGTCAGGCATTAGGAGAGCTGGGCCAATTGAAGAGGTGACACATTACCACTTATTAGCATGCAAGCCCCTCAGATCTGTTAGATATGTCAGAGCCTAGAAGAACCCAATGAAATCAAAATATGCCATATTGACTAATGTGCAGATAAACTCCTTGTCATACAACCTTTGCCTAGCTCAGAATGAAATATCAATGAGATTACAACCAAAGACCTCGACCGACTCAAAACAAACTACACATAAAATTTGAAAGTTGATAAGAACATGCTCTGTGTTCGTAAACAACACATCACCCCCTCTAAGACAATGATATAGACTATTGAGCCTCATCCGCATGTTAGAGATGTCAGAGCCAAGGAGAGCCTAGTCGAAGAAAAATATGTCACTTCCTCGGTTGTTAATGCAACTAGTCTCCCAAACCTGATCGACTCAGAATAAACCACACATAAAATTTGAAAGCCTATAAGAACATGCCATGTATTTGTAGACAACACATCACCCACTCTAAGAGAATAATATGGACTATCGGGCCTCATCTGTATTTCATAGATGTCAGAGCTAGGAAGAGCCTAACTGAATAAAAAGACACCACTTTGTCAATTGTCAATGCAACTAGTTTCTCGGTCCTACCAAAGATGTCAGAGCCAGGGAAAACATGACCAAACAAAGAGGCATCACATCGCCAACCGTCATTATGACCAGTTCCCTACAAAAACCCATTTAAATGGCACGAAACCATGTCACTAGTTGTTAGTGTGACCAGTCCCCTGAACCTTTTAGAGATGTTAGGCCTTCGAAGCATTGGGCCCAATGAAGAGGTGACACATTACCACTTATCAGCATGCTAGGCCCTCATACCTGTCAGATATGTCAGAGGTTGGAAGAACCCAACTAAATGAAAAGATGCTTCATCGACTACTGTGCAGATGGATTCCTTACTGCCACATCACTCACCTAGCTCAAATTGAACTATCAATGAAATTCAAAGGTCCATAACAACATGTGCCATGTCCCTAAACAACACATCACCTAGTCGAAGAGAACGATATACATTGCCGAGCCACATTCACATGCCACTGAGACCCACGTCTTTATTTCATCTCACTTTTTAAAGATAAAAACATATCACATGCTCAAAAAAATAGACTATAATTCTTATTTCATTTTTTAAATTGCTTCGATTTTATTGGATGATTAAAATCTTTTTTATTTTATTAATCTAAAATACAATAATTTTATCAAAAAATTAATCACGTTACATTATATCAACTAATAAAAATACAATAAACTATTTTATTTTATATCTATTAAAATACCAATAATTTAAACATAATATTAAAATCAAAAAGTACTCACATTTTATTGACCCTACATTACTCCATACAAATTATTAACATAATCTGATTACAATAATATACCCTACACAAATACTAACAAACACGCCAACACATGCTTCCAAGATATTGCTACCCCGTTACCCGTCTAGAAAACAAAGCTTATATTTCTCCCTAAAACAAAGAAAACAAAAATACCTGATAAGGAAATATAATGGTAAAGTATATTCGAGCTGTCCATTTCATTAATTTAATGTCGTGGATTAGCCTTTAGGTATTGCACAGGCTTTAGCCTTATTATATGCTGTAAAGGCCTCCCAGAAAAATCTTTCATCTCATTTGCTGAAGCAAGCAAGCAGGCAGGCAGTCCAGCGACTTGCAAAGGTAACCCTTTCCATTCATCTTCCTCTTGTTGTTCTCAGTTGGATTTATACCGTTCTGTTTCATCTTTAACACCCATTTTTTTCTCTTCTTTTTCTTTTCAAAGGAGTTGGGTTTCTAGTGTTCTGTTTTATCTTAATACCCATTTCTTTATTTTTCTTTTGAAAAAGAAAACCCCAAGAGATTTTGCATCGAAACTTGTTGTTTCTGTTGAGAAGAGGGCCATTTTGCACCGTTTATGGTACATTTTGACTTCGAAACATGTTAGCAATTTTTAAATGTCAGAAAAACGATGCCCATCGGTTTTATTTTTCAAAAAAAAAAATCAGGGTTCCATACAGGGATGTATTGAAAATTTGTTTTTTTTTTAAATTTATAAGAGCACGGTTCAAAGGTTGAAGGATCATGGTAAAGTGATGCATTTGGAAGTGAATGATCCAGGTTCAAATTCCCACACCTCAATAAAGTAGGTCACTGACTCATGGCCAAGAGAATCACCAATTCGGTGAATGAGACCCTTCTCATAAGAATATGCCATGGAGGTTATGGAATATGGAATATTGAAATATAAATAGACTAGGTTTTGGATTATTGAAAATGGCTAGGTTACACAGAAACAAAAGTAAACGAAGGAAACATGAAACCGCCCAAACAAAACGCCACAAAAACGTCCATGCAATAAATTATTAAAAAAAATATAATACTTTTTTTTAATCCATAAAAAAGATAAAACACTTAAAAAATAATGATATTCAAGAAAATTAAAAACATTCAACATACTCAAAATTTGAAATGTTCATGTCATGTTTCATAGGTTCAAAATTTAAATGCAGATCTCAAATTAGTTCACAATTTAGGAATTTTCAGAAATGCCGGAAATGCCCAGGAAATGGCCCTGGCATTTCTGGCAGTTGTCCGGACATTTCCAGCAGTTTTGCAGGTGTTTCAGGCACTTCCAAGACGTTTCCAGTGCGATTCTGACCTGCGATTTGGTTCGGAAGCATTTCTGAGAGAAACAGAAGGTGCAGGAGGCGTTTCTTACAATGTAGGAAATTGGGATACATTTGTCTGCCTGTGACACAGGTTCAACCTAACACCATAGCAAGGCTACTCACAATCTTACCGGCACATCGCAATAAGGCACCCCACAGTCTCATTGCTAAACCCTAAGTAAAGATGAAAGCACAATTTATTTTGAAAAAGAGTCTGCAAAATTGCCCTAGAGAATACACTTTAATGATAGCTCTTTGTAGTTGTTTTGCTTTAGTTCTCCTGGCTGAGGTTTAGCTGTAAGTAATTGGCCCATGTTCAATTCTGGCAGACTTGGCCCAAATGTGGATATTAATCATAAAAATGACCTTTTGAGAATAAAAAGATGTTTTCCAATTTAAAATGACTCACTTTTTTATTGTAAATAATTGACAGTTAAATGCAAAATGGCCATAGCTAGCTCTAGAATTGTTGAACTGATTTGGTAAAATAAAGAGGATTGATCACAGTGATTTTGAGATATATTAGCCTAAAATGAAAACTTTTGAAAATAATCTCAAAATCCTGATCATGATTATATCTGTGAATTTAGTTTTTTTAGAGCTTTGATGTTTTCACAGTCCATAAGAACGAGTTCAGCTGATTTCTGGGTGTAACTGTGTGCAAGATTTTAAACCGATGCATTTCGAATCACCACCTGTGATTCATCATCAGGAAAAAGTTAGTTTTTTTTGTAACGAAGAAGCATTCATTTGCTAACAAGTTTTTAACCATTTATGTAACTGTATTGGCGATGAATTAACAATCTTTTGTAATAATATAAATATGAGCTATTATTAATAAATTGCTGCTTTTCTCTGCCGTGTTTATCAATACATGGAGTTATCATCTCGACATGATTATGGTTTATTCACTTGTGGCTCATCCTCCATGTTAGCTAGATTCTTATATCTTTGTATTTTTAATCACTCTTAGCTTTTTTTATTTCGGAGCTTCTCATGCTATTTCTACTGGTACTTTCGAGTCCCATTGGCCTATTTTGGTCATCTGTGGACATTAATATAATTTATTTTTCTTTTTTCACTTATTCCTCCCTTGTGATTTTAATATACCTTCTACTTTTTCTTAAGGAACTTGTTAAAGCCGGACACACATGGCCTTTAAGCCTGCCGAGATTTGAACCTGGGTCATTCGCATGGCGACATTCTGTCCCAATTACTAGACCACAGCTCAAAAGATCTGATTTTCAAATATTAATAATTTAATAAGTTTGGTATTTGTTAATAAAAATGATTAACAGTATTTTGTATGACATAAACTATAATCCTTCTTCCTCAGCTCCCCTCTCCCACAAAAAGAAATATGAAAATCATAACTCTCAAGCCAAACTTAATCCTCGAAGAATATTATAGTCAGTGTATTTATCAGCAGAATCCTCGAAGAATACATTTTAAATTTGTATATTTAATGTAATTTAGATATTAATGTCCACTAGTGTCCATGAATGACAAATGAGATTGTAAAAATGTACGTCATCTGAGCA
This sequence comes from Torreya grandis, assembly GCA_037957365.1. Lineage (NCBI taxonomy): Eukaryota > Viridiplantae > Streptophyta > Pinopsida > Cupressales > Taxaceae > Torreya > Torreya grandis. The sequence continues at coordinate 1,891,117 of JARHVA010000098.1, forward strand.
TGCAACAGGAGTGCCAAGTGCATCTCCAACTGCATCGGGCAAAATCACAAAGCAGCAGTCCCTAAGAGGGCAAAAAGAAAGATTAAGGCTGGATAAAAAATCACGAGAAAGGTGGATGAGAATTTGAAACAGCATTGACCTGAAACTCCCCTATCATTTAATGACATTGGAGCTGAAAGCACTTTTCTTTAGGTATGTTAATGCTTAATATCCTATGTTTGCTTTTGATACAGTAACTAAGCTTACAGATGGTACAGAAATAACTACACCCAAATATTTGAAAACGATTCAACCTCTATCAATTGCGTGTTATATATCAAATTAATTCAAGATTTTTTTTCTTGGACATACTGAATGTCATACTGTTTGTCTTTCGAAGATGGCCTTGCATCTCTAATCAACCAAGCACATCAAGTTGTTTCTGAAGACCTGCTATTGAGTGAGAGACAAAACAATTTCATCTGCAAATGATAAGAAGTCAATGAAAATCCTAAGGCATTTGTTACACGTATACTTCCAAAATGTTGCCTGGTTGTTGACTGAAGTGCCTCTTTTGTATTTAGAATTTAATTTTTGAAATGCGAAGATAAATGATAGGCCACAAGAAGAAACCATCAAATATTTTTGTAGGGAGATCTTTACTATTGTTGACATGCTCAAACTGCATGTGAGCAACTCTGGTGTGAAAACTGAAAAGTTTTAAAAACGTCACCAATCCATGGGTTTATTGTAGTTAACACTGAAGCAATGTTAGGGCCGGTAGTTGAATTGGCTATTACACCAGGAGTCAGTAATTGAAGGTCAAGGCAACAAAATATGCTGATTGAATCATTAAGGTTTCTTGTGGCGCTTCACTCGAAGACTGGACAAGCTCTAGGTCTGTCATCTGGAAGGAACAAGATCTGTCTTAATGAAAGTGGAAAACTGTTTACAGATTTCTTATTATTAATAATCATGAGATTTAGATACCTCATCTACTGGCAAATATGGTCTAATTCCTAATGTGCTTTTGCAAAACAATTACCCTCATCCACTAGTATCAAATGTGCAAGCCTTAGTAAATTATTTAATATATTTAAATTGAATCTCTAGGAAAAGAAAAATGAATGTATAAATAAAATATAATTTAGTAAGAAAATTAAACCTTATTAACACATAAATTTAACTTATTAATAAATTTAAATTTTTCTAACATTTGTATATGCCTCAGCAGCCCTATATAGTTTGAATATGCCTTAACATCTTTCTAGTCCTGGACTTTTTGTGAGGCTGGAATTTGGAAAAGTGGTACCGATATCTTGGCTTACACTTCTAAGAGGAAAAATGTGCCAATATATGGACAAATTCAATGTGTAAAGGTTTATGGAATAGGCTTTCAGAGATTCCTCTTGAAGAGGCATCTTTGCATGTAGAGTTTCCTGGACAATGGTGATTGCTTATGTTCCAACTGTGAAGTATTTTGGACTTTTTCCTTGTTTTCTAAAGAATTTGTAAAAGTTTTGACGATCTCAAACCTTTTTCCCATGAACATATTTTCCTTCACACTGATGGGCTTGGCTGACAATACACTTAATGAATTCACATTCAGATGAATAGGGAGAGACTCATGAAGATGGCTGGTGCAGTTCGCACTGGTGGAAAGGGTACTGTACGAAGGTGATTATTTTGTTCTTAATGGTTTCTCTGAAAAGTATTTCAAATGACAATGAGTTTGTAGATGACACCATGAGATGCCCTTGGGAAGGAAATGTCAGTTTTCTATAAGTTGTAGGGACTTCAATCGTTGCAAGGGTCATTTTTGTAGTTTTCATTTAAGCTATATCTTATTTTCTGAAAAGTATCTCTTTTGTAAAACCATATATTTTATTTGAATGATTTCTTGGACCTACAGAAAAAAGAAGACTGTTCACAAGACTACCACAACAGATGACAAGAGACTCCAAAGTACCTTGAAGAGGATAGGCGTGAATAACATTCCTGCTATTGAGGAAGTTAATATTTTTAAGGATGACTATGTTATTCATTTTGTTAACCCAAAGGGTATGTTTTTGAAACAATTATAAGATGCATTAACCAATTCAAGTACACTTGCTTATTTCTGTGTGCTGATATTTGTCTGGCATAATTGTGCCTCTGGTTTTAACTTTTTGGTGCCAATGGTTCTTGACTGGAAAATCTTTTTGTCTTTTTTTGATGATGAGTTATGTATTTTATAAGAAAATTAACTAATTACTGGTCTTTTTGTATGCTTGTTAACAGTTCAGGCTTCAATTGCTGCCAACACATGGGTGGTTAGTGGGTCACCTCAAACAAAAAGTAATCTATCTGAAAACCATATCATTTCAATTGTTATTAATGGTTGTACCATGCTATAGTTCCATATATTTCTCACGTGTTTCTTCGAAGCACTACAGAGGACTAAAACATCCATCATATTCATTAGTTTTATTGAATATTTCAAGTAATAAATTAATGTGTACTGTTTTGATCATAATGGTCGCAGAACTACAAGATCTTTTTCCTAGCATCATCAACCAGCTTGGTATGTTAAGAGTCAAGACACAGTTTGTAATGCTTGAATTTTTAAATGTTTTTACTTTTTTCTTTAAAAGAAGTCACCGGGACTATGTCACCCTTGATTGATTAAATCTTCACTGGTGTTATAAATATAGGACCTGACAGTTTTGCCAATCTGAAGAAGCTTGCTGAGCAATTTCAAAAACGGGAAGCAAATCCTGCTGATGGAGGAGATGATGATGATGATGTACCGGACCTTGTTGAAGGTGAGACGTTTGAGGAGGCAGCTAAGACTGACTCTGCTCCATAGATGAATGGAGCCTAGGAAGTGGAAGAAGCTTTTAACAGTCTTCTCTGATTTGAATCATTTTTATTTTATTATTGTATTTTCATGTTGAGCCCAAGTAACGGACATGTTATGCATTTTTAGTAAGAAACAGTCAAGTTCATTTATAGGTTTGCTCATAAATTATGTTGATACTCTGGAATCTGCTTTGGTCATATGAAGCTTTAGGATTCTTTGCATATAATGATTTAAACTTTAGAGATATGACACAGCATAATGATCTATCCAGATTTTGAACAGCATAAACATTTCTTTGTAGAGAAATTGTAGCTTGAAAGAAATTATGAAACATCTGTTTTTAGCGAAATTGGAGTTTGAAAGAAATTACGATGTTGTGTTTGTGAAATAATATTATTTAATGTTTGAAGGGGAATTTATATATGGAAATACCTAAAAATCCAGACATGGATGCCAGGGTGCAACAACTGGTCATTTACATTTTGTTTCTCACAAAATCTAAGCTGGATGGAATTTTTTGTCCTGCTGTAATCGGGCCTGCAACTTCACAGGAATGTAAGTTTTGGGTTGTCCTGTTTTTTCCTGTGGAGGAAGATGATAGTTTTTGGGCCAGTTCAAGGCAAGTTCTGGGCCATTGATGTTGATTTAGGTGCTATTTTTTTGTCTAGTTTGTAATTTCATCGATCATTTGAAAGCTAATACTGCTTCAAGATTTGTTTCTGTAGACATTTCAGTTATTTCTTGATTGATTTTTTCTGTATTTTGTACTTTGCTTCTACAAAGCAATCTTTAATCCAAAAATCCACCCTTTGACATGCTGTAAATTGCTTGTCACTTCAGCTGGAGCTGTAATGCTAAGCAAACCAACAGGTTTAACTCTTTTTCTTGGCCCAAAATGGCCCCATTGTTGCTACAAGCATCCAAACTGATGTTATTAAGATGTCTCAAATATACCCCAAGAACTTATTTCCCAATTTCTTTAAAATCACTCCTTTTATAAAGACTTAGAATGTGATTTTCCGGGTGAGAACTAGTTCGTTTATTTTTCCCATAGAAGATGAGTTTACATGTCAACTCAGGCAATAAATGTTTGCATTGGTTCCTTGGTATAAGACAATTTATACTTGCTTGAATAGGGTGTTTTTTCAGCTATTCTTGTAATTGTGCCAAACATGGAAGAGCTCATGAGTATTGAACAGCAAAAAGGGCACGGATAATCTGCATGAAACAGTCCATGTTTTTATTTTGTTGCTGAGAAGTGGGAACTCAGGAGTGCCAAATTTTCAACCTGCTTTATAGCTGACTCTTCTGAGAGCCTACTAAAAGGAGTTTGACCTGGCTGAGAACACTGTCGGCCATTACTGATAGATTCTTGATAATGAAAGCTGACCCTTTTCCTGATATTAAAAGTTACTATTTTAAGATTACTATATATATTGAATATCAATAATTAATCTCTTCTTTGGGCATCATCACGCTTCCAAAGTTGTGTCCTGAAGCTGGACATGAAGTATTGATATATATTAATTCAAACGTTGTGGACCCAAGAACTCTCTGACATAATGTTTAAATGCTATAGAAACCTGAAACATCCAAGATATCAACCTGTTAAGCATCTCCAGTAGGGTCCCCCTTGCAGAGGAATTAGCATGCAGGGGCCTGTGCCTGAAATTTGGACTGCTAAGTCTCAAAAAAGCTACTGAACATTTTTGTTCTTTTTGATGATTCCAAATGGCTTGAATTATTGATTTACCTAGTGCCATGGAGCTTTTAATCAATGGCTGCTATATTTTATGTCCAAGCAATTAACCAGCAAGGCTGCTAAAAACACGTTCATTTTCATTGGATCTCTCTATGTTTACAATGTATGAGTCCTGTGATGTGATGGCGCATTTGGGCTGGTTCAAGTATCACTTTGCTTTATAAAATGACAAAATCTGCCGGATAAAAATACAACGTTATATCCTTTGGTTAAAATTCAAGTTCATATTTTTAGACAGATGGGATTTGTCTTTGAATTCCTCCAGTTGCAAATGTAGAGGAAAGCGAAGGGGAGCTTAGTTGAGGTCAAGCTCTTCTTCAACCTCATTTTTATTTGTTGCTTTTACGAATGACACTTGCATGATAATCAGGACGTAGTGTTAGGAAGACTGTAATGATGTGGTGCGTAAGCTTCATACAAAGGATGTGCCTCTACTCCCCATTTTATTATTTCAAACATAGCTTCCATCATTCTTAGAATTTCATCTGCAATCTGTGATGTTTTGGTTATGTTTAGACACTGCTAATACTATTTGTGGCGAGGATAAAAGTTGGTTTGGCATCTTCTTGTGTTCAAATCCTCTGGCGCTGACCCTGGTATTCTTGTGATATCTTTTCATCTTTGTTTGGTTTAGTGCATTGGATGTGGCTAAAAAATTCAAACTATAAATGATAACAGAACAATTTTTTTTGTGGGACAGTTTAGGGCTGGGCCCACCTTGTTTACACGCTCTTAATGTGCAGGTCAAATTTACAACATTGCATCTTTACCTTGTTTAATAGGTTTATTGTGGACAGAATTCAATTAGGCTAATGATATACTAGATAAACTATTCATGTAAACCCAAATTAGGGTGCAAAAAACGCATATCACTGCATATCTACCTTCATCATTGTTTTTTTTATAGATGCACTTACTTGAAAACACTTCAAAAATTGTTACAAAACTAATAGCTCCATTTCAAGAGTGAATTGCTCAAATTGTAAATGCCTTGACAAAGCACTCAGGGTTGGTGTTTTGGTGTGGATTTATATTTACAAATTTCCTCTTAAACATATGACATAGAATCAATATTAATTTATTTGTTATTTCAGAAATTGTTGTTACAACCCTGATTCTCCAATTCGAGAGAGAATTGCTCAAATTACAAGTGCCTTGCCAAAGCACTCCGGTTTGGTGTGGGTTTACATTTATGGCAAGGAAAGTAAGAACGAATAACCAATAAGGCAAAGGTAATAATTCTAACATACTATATCCTTCAAAACCTTAAATATATTCAATTTCATTCACATGCTTGTTGAGCTACTAGAACAGAACAACAAATAAAATCTAATCTAAGGGGTGAACAAGGAAAGATGGATGAACTAAGTGATCATTTAAGATGGATGAAATAAGAAATTCAAAAATAAATAACAATAACTATAAAAGAAATGACCAGTAATTTTACTTTTCATTCTCTCTTTGCAATCGTTTGAAATCTCCCAATTATGACCCCAGCTGTTGTATCCAGCAAGAACAATGGTGGAGAACAGATATATGTGGAGATATAGTACACCAAATATCAAGGAATACAATATGTTAGATTAGAATAGAAAAATGTTTTAAAGTTTCTATGTTGGATTGGTTGATGCGACTAAATGTGTGTTTACGTCCATCCCGGATTAAAGAATGTGATGGAAGGCCAAAGGAAAAATAGTGAAGAATGGGTACATAGCACTCAAAATACTACAGAATAGATATATGTCGAAGAATAAGAATAAGTTTTAAATAGAAGTTTCTATGTTGGGATTGGCAAAGGTGCGTAACTCCATCCCTTGTTAAAGAATGTGGCTGAATGTTTGTATCCTATGTAAAAAAACATTTGGTTAGTGTCTTAGCCCTTGGCTTTACCAGCTTAAAGCAAAAAATACGTTTAAATCTTAAAGAGTCGAATTAAATATATCCATGCAATATAAATTATTTCAATAGAGCCAAGGAGTATGATATATAGTAGTGTTTGTCACACTTTCTCTCGATCAAATATATCCATGCAATATAAATTATTTCAATAGAGCCAAGCACTATGATATGATGAGTTTTCAGTGACCTGTAAAATTCGCTTGTATATTATAGTAGTATCATGACTTGGTGCTACTTTGCCTTATTCTTTTTGTTTAGCTAACCAGTTTAGGTGGGTAAGTAGAGTCTTAATAAACATATTCTATATTGTGATATGGTCATTATACTCCAGTTTCTTTTTTTTTTATTGGAGATCAAACCAGCCCTTGATTCAGGGTCGCACGAATAATCGGTCTCCTTCGGATATATTGAGTATAAGGATATAATGAAATCATCTTCATAAGTTTTTACACAATATGAATGCTATCCAGAACGATAACATTCCTTACATGACGGAGAGATTATTACTTGCGTAATAACTGCAACATTGCTGGTAGGGAAGAGAGGATGTTGACACAGCTTCTAAACTACCTTTTTCAACATTTTGCATTCTTTTCACAACACACTTAAAAAAATATAAGAGAGTTCATTAACATAAGAACAAAAACATAAAACCACAGAACCTCCTTTATCAGATTAACATAAAAGAAGGCTTCCTCAATAGCTTGTAGCACATCTTTAGAAACCCACTTTACAAAAATGAATGTCAAAATCAACATTCTATCTTCATCAACTCTTTGCAAGAGACTTCCCCATTAGTTTTAGATGTGTATTCCATGTTAGTATCATCATTGTACCTTTTCACTTATCATTTTTATCTTCACTTGTTTCTTCTGCTTCTTCATCATCTTTGAAGTGATCAAAGAAGGCATTCAAGAACCAAGGACACCCGTCATTCCACTGTCCTCTGTTAGCTCTGGCTCTCCATTCCTGGTCCACAATCATTTCCTCTGAAAGACCCCACTCCTCAAGCTCCTTTCTGCTATGATGAACAGCAAGGCTGTATTCTCCACCCTTTCCCAACTGCATTACCCTTATTTCGCAATTCTGAGGATTATTGAGAAGCTCAAATTGCTCCACGGTCCACTTGAACCATCTCATCAGAAACACTCTTGATGTCAATCCATGGGAAACTATGACCAAATTCAAATCAGAGCTCCCACTCCGATTTATCCTGTTCATATCAATGTCTCTCCACAATGATTCAAGAAAACCTGCAAAGACATCAAATTCATTTTCTTCAATGTATATAATTTATAATGCTAAATATTCACTTCCGAGATTCTATACAAAAGTTACTGATGTTGAAGAATTTTTCTTAAAACTATCTATGGACTGGTGAGGCTTAAGGCTTAAAATCTATAATGGTTCAAACATACTGGACATTACAGTGCAACACATGCAATGAAAAGTTCAATTAAAGGGATCAGGCCAGGTTGAGTCTCAGGGGAATTTGGCAAAATAGATACCTTTTACACTTTGGCATTGAAGAAATCTAAGCATCCGATACCAATGGGATTTGTAAAGACTACATCAAAAAAATGTAAAAGTAAATAAATTTTAAATTTTAATGGTCAGGTTGTGTGAAAAATATAGGACACATTTGATCATCACTCAGTTTCTAACAGGTTATTTAGACTTAAAAGTATGACCCAAGTTTAACTTAAGAATGGAATTCAAGCTTACCCTACACCAAAACATTTTGCAATTGTGGCTTATCTTTTTATCTTGATGTGGATTATAAAGTATGATCTGAAATATTGATATCAAAATATTCTACACCATTTATTCTGTAAGGTTGTTTTTATCATTACTCTTTTCTTTAAGAATTTTTTTAGAAAAAAAAAAATTAACTCAAAATTTAATGCAAGACATATTTTGAATGAAAAGAAAACTTTATTAATTTAAATATGTACTGAAAGTTGCTACAAAAATTCAATAAACTCAAATTTAGCATAAGCTCTGTGTCTAATCGAGATGAAAAATTAATGAACTCAAATTTCTAGTAAGGGAGAGATAAGCAACTAAATTTAGTGCAAGCCTTGCATTCAATAAAATGAACAATTTTTTCAACATAAAATTAAAAATTCTATTAATTCAAATTAGAACACTAGTTGCATTTGGATGGAGAAGAAAAAATGAGTTAAAATGCGTTTGATTTTTTTTTACTATAAATCTATAAAATGAAAAATTTGATTAACTCCTAAAAACCATAGATCACTTGGGAGTCCACGAAGGTTCCATGCCATCTGGCACTAAGCCGAAGGAGTCTGTTACTTCACTCAGATCTATTACTTCACTCAGATCTAGCACAGGCTTTACAACTAACCTACAATAATTGAAGGGTAAAGCTCGAAGGAAAATTGGGAAAATTGCTTCGTAGAAATTTGAAGTTTCAGGGTCGAATTTGTGGTTCATCATAAGAAGTCTGAAGAATGATTGATTGTGGTTCGAAATGTCAATCAAATTTTTCTAGCCTGACATGTCTATTTCAAAATTTCCAGCAAGCAACAATCAATCATTCCTCTTCATGATGGACCACACTTATACTGAAATGTGGATTCAATTCAAATTTTTCATTTCACAAATTTCCTCCATAATAGATTATGGAAGCTTACAATCGCTACTTAAGCCACAAGTTTTCTATTTTTAATATTTTTTATTTTATGTTTTTGAGTGTTTGTTACTATTGATTCAATGTACAACTTAAGACTCTCACTGACAAATCTTATAAGCTTGCTTAAAATAAAAATAAAAAATGGGAGCAGCTAACTGTGTTGCAAAAACGCACTCTTGAAAATATCTAGATTTTTGACAGTCCATCTAAATTCTGTTAAAATCATTCCATACATTCTATATGGAAATTTCCAGATTTTTGACAGTTCATCCAAATCTTTTCATACATTGCATATGGAATATTTGAATGGATTGTCAAATTTTTTATTTTTTTCAGAAAATTAGCTGCTTCCATAAAAAAAATCACAGTGAAAGCCTAAAACATTTGAACTTGCTTACTTGTAACACGATCGAACACATCTGCTGCAGATTCCCCCTCAGGAAACCGATAAAAAAATCTCCCAAATCTCTCCCTTGTCTTCTTAATAATTTTCATCCTCTCCTCCTCCTGAAAATTTCCAAAATCCTGCTCCCGGATTCGAACCTCTTCCCTCACTCCAATAATCCTCTTCTTCTCAAATCTCCTACCAATTCCCCGAAGAGTAGAAAGAGTCCTGTTATATGGCGACACATAAAAATAAACCCTCCAGTCTTCCGATCCTCCCATGTTTATAATCTCTCTCACTTTTCTTCCACATTGTTCTGCCTGCTCCATTCCCTGTGCAGTGAGGCCGATCTGGTGATCTGGAATACGCGTATACATGGAATCATCCAAATTCCCTTCGCTTTCCCCGTGCCTCACCAAAATTATCCTGTGCGGCAGCCTCCGCACAAAATCTTCTTCGGCCATTTCTCTACTGGAATATGCTAATCAATCTCGACCAAAGGGAGAGCACTTCGACCGTCAATCCCAGCCAAATACCTGCTTACAACTGCCTACAAATTTCTTTGAACAGAACTGAAACAGCGTCAAATTTTTTATGTCTTAGCAATCAAGAAATGGATAATATTTATACGTTACTTTTTCCTGTTAGTTTGAACAACTGTGGGCAAAGGTACCGACATGCTTTTAAATGCGTGTTTTGCTTGTCAGAAACACGTTACTGTGGGAGCCAGCCGCAGCCCCAGCCCCGGTTTGAGTTTAGTTTGACTATGGATAATTGGGGAAGCGACCTCGGTAATCAGCATTTTGACTATGGATTTGGAAAGTGTGATCCTCAGGTATTCTGGTTGCCACTAAAACAGCCTGTATCCTCACTAGTCTTTTTTAATTGTATGGCACGTAAATGCTGACTAACATTAGTACTTCCTCTCCACAAAGTCACAGGGCGCGATCCATTTTTCTAGAGAATATAGTTAGGTTTGTTGTGTGTTCTACAATACATGTGGAAACGACTATTTTTTCTAAGGAATCTTGATATCTTTGTTGTGTGTTTACACACACTTCTAATGGTGTATATATGTATATATTTTTAAGAATGTTTGTTGTGTATTTACATTTAAAGTGGGTTGAAGATGACAATTCGTTCTGTTAGATATAAATTTTAGGTGTTTTTTGTTGTAATAGAGAGATAAATGAAGGAAAAGAAAGGCGATTACGAAAGGGATATAATGTTCAAATCATTTAATTTTTTGAAGAATCGATCAGAAGTCGAAGTCAATCTTCTCTTTTGTCTAGAAAGAAGATCCTCAATCGTTCATTGAGCTTTGTCACTTATCATAGTTTTTGCTTATGCTCTCAACAACTCGGCTTCAAATCTGCAACCCTTTTTTCTTGAAGTGGCTCCCACATTCGCTGATTTATTAGAAAATAAGGATCTAGGAGGGGAGAGTAGATCCTCAACCTTCTCTGGGGTGGAATTGGAAGAGGAGGGTAAATTTTTTTCCATGATTACATCACAAGAAAACATGGTCTAGATCCCCATCTTATTGTACGTGTTTAATTATTAATAAAAAGATATGACTAAATATAAATTTTATTTGAGTGAAAGTTTCAAATAATTTAATATTAAAAATAATTAATTTTTTATAACTAATATAAATTTTATTTGGGTGAAAGTTTCAAATAATTTAATATTGAAAATAATTAATTTTTAAAAAGTAATTGAAAAAAAAATAGTTTAAAATAATGAAAGAATCTAAATACAAGTCAAAATAGTTTAGGTTGGTTAATATAAAATTTTAATTTATTTAAAAAAATTAATACAAAAATAATTATTAAAAGTGACTAAGGAGAAAACAATAGTTTTAAGTTCATAAAAAGATTACAAACACAATGTTGAAGACTTTTAATATTTTTTAGATTAAATTATTCTATATGACCCAATAAAATGTGTAACTAATTTAAATTGTTGTTTTAATTTTTTAATATAAAATATATATTTTTTAGTTATTTTTATTAACACTAATTATTTATTGAGATAATTTCTAATTCATGAAAAAATGTATCTTCTCAATTTAAATACCATCCTAATTCATGTAATCATCTCAACTAATTTTTAAACTTTTCACAAATAAAAAATAACAATTTAAAAATATAACAAGATAACAATTAATTGAAAAATTAAATTAAATTATGAGAAAATTTAATTTTCAACATCCACATTTATTTAAAAAAATTTAAATTGTCAAAACTTATTTATTTGTATAGAGAATTAATTCAATGGAATTTAGGTTTAAAATAAAATCATCATACATATTTTGATTGTCTTTATAGTATTAAATTAGTAGTTTGCTAATGTAAAAAAAAATAAGGATAATAAAAAGAGGTCTTATAAAGCGTGATATTGAAATTAAGGGATTTTAGCTTATCATACATTAACGTGATTATTCACAACACACTATAAATATATTGAGGGATTTTTAATGTAAACAAATTTTTATCAAACTTAATATGTAATGTAACATTCATGCATGGATATTAGATATATGAAGAAGTAAGATATCTAACCATATTAGACATGTTAAAAGAATCCATCACATGAAAATAATGAATATGATAAGTTACATCTGATTGTAATATTCTTTTATTAAGGATGTGTTTTTATAAGGTCTTATTTTTGATTGATCATTTATTATGTTTTTTATCTAATGAAATATATTGCATGCATTTAATAAAAAACATGACAAACTAATTATTACATATATAAATATAATAGACATTATAATAGACATCATAGTTACAAGCATGGAAATCATAAAAATAATGAATATAAATAAATTAATAACTTGTGATGGAGTAAAGACATGCCTCACATTATCATCATATCTGCATGCAAACATGGTATTTCCCCACCCACTATGTAATCTCCGTAATGAACCTATACTCTTTTGAAAACTTTGCATTTGTTTTGCCAATCTTATTTGTGTAGTATATAAAAAAGAAATGAATACGTGCCTTCTTCTAGTACATGTGTGCCATGAATGTGAAACATGTAGTCTCATATAATTACAATGTAGACAATATTTCAATCAAAATAGAATAAATAAATAAATGATAAACAAAACAATTAATGGCATCACATTTTATAATTAATAATAAGCTCAAACGATTAATGAACAAGGTTAACCAATAACTTAGGAGAATCAAATCTAAATATTGAGTGCTATGGTACCCAGAGACCAAGCCATGATAAATCATCATTTGAGCCATCATCTTAATTAGTATTAATATAAATCATTATTTGAAGCATCATCTTCATTATTTTTAGTTTGTATGGTTGTATCACTTGAATATACCCTTGATTGTATAATAACCATAGGTTGTATTTTATGTCTTATTTTCACTTTCTTTAGAATAAATTTGTATACAAGTGAACTCTATGATATATTAATTTAGGTATCAACCTTGGTTCCTCACATGTTAGGACTTGTTGTTGTTGTTGTTATTACTCCTTTACAAACTCTACGTCTCTATAAATTGTAATAACTTGCCCTTCATATCCAAAATTTAGTCAATGATGCATAGTGGATGGGATTGCTTTTAATTGATGTACATCTAAGGTTTCCTAAATAACACATTGTATGATCCACGACTATATACAACATGAAATAAGCTTTGAAACATTTTTGACCAATTTGAATAGACAAGATAATAACTGAGGGTTTATTTTCCTACACTATCATAGCCTTGTATAATTGTTAGAGTGTATGCCAAGTATTCTTTGCAAAGACATAGATCATACATAAATTTATTGGTGCATAAATTCATTCTCAAGCCATTTTCCACCATTATTCTTTCCATCTCATTACGAATTGTAAATGGTCTTATAAATAAAGGACCATTGTATGATCTATCCATTTTATATTATTTTAGATTTGACTGATCTATTAAGACAAAAGTATAGAATATTTAGATTGCATAAGATATAACAATGCACATGAAAATATGGGTGTAACTAACAAATTATTACTGATTTATTATAATTTACTATTTATACACTAAAGGAATTGAGTACTTAGCTTGTTTAGGTTCTATTATGATCTATGATAGGGTATAGTTGTCAACAAAGGTCAGAAAATGGATTGTGATTGGTCAAAATTGGAAGTAGAGTCCCTATACTTGTTGGGACAATTATGGTGCTTTCTAGACACCGGTGGTAGGGTAGGACCATCTGAGTTGGACTGATAATGTGTTACATCCTGATTTCACCCTAAGTATTATAACCTTTGAATCCGTGAATTATTATGGTTATTATTTATTTTTATTGATTTTATTTGAGCTTTATGACATACATTGGTTATGGGACAATGATATGCTGATTAATTTATATGATGTGACATCTATAATTTCTTATTTTTTTACACTGTATTCCCTATTAGAAACATTTCATGTAGAAATATAATTGTCTGTTTACTGTGGATTAACAATAGTGATTGTGTATTGTACCAACAATGGCTAGATATTTGTAATTACTTTTTATGATTATATTATGATGTGTTTTCTTATATTGATAGTGACATCTAACAATCACTGATCACTATCAATATAATAAAATGCATCATAGTACAATCATATAAAGTAATTACAAATATCCATCCACTGCTGGTAAAATACACAATCATTGCTATTAATCCATAGTAAATAGATACTTATATTTCTACATAAAATGTTTTCAATAGGGAATACAATATAATACAATGTACAAAAATAATAAAGTATAATTGTCACATGATGTAAACTGATCAACATATCACTAGACAATTATGGTGCTTTCTAGACACTAGTGGTAGGGTAGGACCATCTGAGTTGGGTTGATAATGTGTTACATCCTGATTTCACCCTAATTATTATAACCTTTGAATCCGTGAATTATTATGGTTATTATTTGATTTTTATTGCTTTGATTTGAGCTTTATGACATACATTGGTTATGGGACAGTGATATGTTGATTATTTTACATGATGTGACAACTTTACTTTCTTTTTTTTTACATTGTATTCCCTATTAGAAACATTTTATGTAGAAATGTAATTGTCTGTTTACTGTGGATTAACAATAGTGATTGTGTATTGTACCAAAAATCACTGGATATTTGTAATTACTTTCTGTGATTGTATTATGATCTATTTTCTTATATTGATAGTGACATCTAACAATCATTGATCACTATCAATATAAGACAATGCATCATAATACAATCATAGAAAGTAATTACAAATATCCATCCACTGTTGGTAAAATACACAATCATTGCTGTTAATCCATAGTAAATAGACAATTACATTTCTACATGAAATGTTTTCAATAGGGAATATAATATGATACACTGTACAAAAATAATAAAGTATAATTGTCACATCATGTAAACTAATCAACATATCACTGTCTCATAACCAATATATGTGATAAAGCTCACATCAAAGCAATAAAAATCAAATAATAACCATAATAATCCATGGATTCAAAGATTATAATACTTAGGGTGAAATCATGATGTAACATAATGTTAAGAAGAACTGCATTGATACGTGATAATTTAGATAGTTGTGCTTGCATCTAAAAATATCCCATGTATATTTAGATATATTCGATCCCAAACATATAAATTTATTTTCCTTCTCCTTGCTTCAAAACCTTATTTTTAATTTTGATACTAGGTTTACTTGTAAAAAGGGGTTAGTGGGATGGGTTGAACTAACACCAATTACTCCTCGCTAAGTGGCTGAACACTACTTATGTTCTCAAAATGGGCTCAAATGACATTTAGTTCTCCCACCTACCTGAGTATGTGGAATCAATGTAATAATAACATGTGATGCAATAATGCATATAGATTTCAACACTTGATAACATGTGATTTTGACCTTGCATTGGTAGTCAGACTTGGCATAGATCTTGCTCCTTTGAGGGGTTTTAGACATGGAAACTTTAGGGTAAGTCTTCTCAATGTGCATATGTATTCCTGAGTGTAGTAGTGGTTTTTCAAGTGAGTGTAGTAGATAGATTCTAGATAAGAATAAACTTATGCTTTATTTGTATAAATCACTGATTCTTTGGTTAATTTCCTTCCGCATTGAGATACAAAACTTATGGACCACCCATAAAAAGATTTTAAATTGGAAAATAACCATTACAGGGCTCACAAATGGGTCTAACCTAAGCAGATAAATCTGATATAGCTGGGGCATTTAAGGAGGATCGATAGTGTCCAAAAACTAACAAAGAGTGATATGAGATCAGGAATTAGTCTAAATGAGATAATAACCTATCCAGGGAGAGACTACAAAAATCCTATGTAGCAATAATGATAATTTGGGATGGTTGGGCCCATACATGAGTGAATGGCTAAGAGAGAGTGTAAGCAAGAGTCAATTATGTGCATGAAAGTCAAGTATACCAAGGAGTGGTCAATTCTGACATTTTCAAGTGTCTAATACCAAATATGAGTATTTACATATGCCCCCCATTTTCATCTAGTAATAGAATTACTTGAGTAAAATGATAGAAGGTATATGCAATCAGAGATGCATCAGATCTACAAATCAATCCTAGCTCAGAGAAGATAGATCTTACTTACACTTTAAATTGGGGATACATTAGATAATCAAGATCATGACCGATATGGATCCGATAGACCTAATGAGGGGATTTCTTACCATAATAATATCACTAGGAAGGGTTCTAAAGCCTCCAATCAAGCAAAACTATGCAATAACCCTAACTAGATCCTATGTTTTCATATTCACTAAACTAATAACAAGTAAAGCAAAAAGTCTAATCTAGTGCTCACCAAAGCTTATGGCACAAAGTGGGGGTAATAAACACTAAAAGTAAACATACATAAAAGACATATAGTCACATCAATGTATACGTAATCCTAATGCATGGAAGATAAGTGCAAATGCATATCTATCTACTCTTACAAAGGAGGAACAAAGTTAGGAATACTTACCTTTGAAGATGAAGCAGCTGAGCCTTAATCTCTCCCTTGGCCAAGGTGATTAGAAACAGGTTGTTTTGGTATGTAAGGATGACAAGGATAAATCAACTCTAGGCTACACAAACTATCAATGTATCAAAAATACTACTCCACAAGACAAAATTCGTATCTTCAAAGAAAATATGAAACCCTAAGCTTCCTCCTCAAGTAGAATGGTGGATAAGTAGGTGCACAATATATCTTACTTCTTCTTCTCTTCATGATAAATGATGGAAATGAATGTGTTTATATAGGTGGATCTAACCCTAAACCCTTTCAAAAAATTTGGCCAACAAGGTGGACCCGATCGACCTAATATTGAAAATTAAAAAAATAACTAGATAATGAACTTTGTTAGCCATGGCTAACTTAGTTCTTAATAAGCTTTTTAAATAACAATACTAAGTCGAACTAGCCAACATAGTCATGTAAACTGCCAAAAAGGGGTTTATGTTAGGGAAAGGGCTAATGAAGGTGGAAAATGACTAGAGAAGGGTGTAAAATAAGAGGTAAATCTTAGGGGAATGGTTTTTAGGAGACAAGTGTGTAGATATCAAGTAATAAAAGGGACAATAATCCTGTAAAGCACTAATGGTTTGCCCACCCCTTACTCGGTGCACTCCTTACGGCATGCACTCAAAGAGATTGAGACTCGATGGGTTCCTACAAGATAAAAAGTGTTAGTAAGTGGTAAATTTTGAAAATATTATGTGTATATATATGCCCCACTCGAATCTCATTGCATGTCATGTGAGTGTAATAGGACATTGTGCTTTGAAAAAGAACATAGAAACACACAAAATTGAGATAACTAAAAATGACATATGGAAAGTAATGATAAAATGAAATGAGATTAACTAAATATACCATATACATAACTTAACTTACCTTTTTGATAAATGATTTCATGCAAAAATCCTAGTCTTGATCGTGGAGGGTGCAATATCTGTATTTGAGAAACCCTAGGGATACAAGACTAACAATAGAAGCACTATGTGCATGCATAGGATGGTTAAAGTAGCAATGAATTAATTAATAAAATTAACAAATTAGAATTGTTAAGGCAACGTTAGAACCAAAATATTGATGGAAAATGAATGAAAAATGATGGAAAATGAAAAACAAATGATTGCAGAACACACTAAATCACATTGGAAAGCATGTAAAACATAAATGGCAAAAAGGAGTGTAGAACATACTAAATCACGTTGGGAATTATGTATAACATGAATGATAAATGAAATATCAATGCAAGAAAATTGTAACAAAGATATGTAAGTGACAAGTAACCCCATGTAGGATAGGCATAGCAAATCAAACAGAAAGAAAACATGAATGACTAAAAATGAAATGTAAGTCAAGATGTAAGACTAACATGAAGAAGTCATACACAAATAAAAACATGTAAGAATCCAAAATGTCATATGCAAGATAAGGGAAGTCCACAAAAATCAAACAAGAATATGATAAATAGATGAGAATTAAAAGCTCTAAAGGATGAAAACTCAAACTTAGTGCTTGTTTTAAGATGCAATGTAAGAAAACGCAACCATCTGATGACATGAATTAGTATGATAATGAGATGGTGTGGTAAGAAAATGGTATAAGGGTGTTTTTGAGGAACGCTTGGTCGTATCCAAGGTCTTACAATGCAACTCACAAACTATAAACCAAGAGGCATAATAATGTAGATGTGATCAGCTAAAATCAATATCCAACAAGGGAATATTAAGAAAATATGATGTAAATAAAGAATGTGAGGCACCACATAGGTGATGTGAACATCCTTATCAAGAATGAGACACACTAGACAAGTGATAAAGTCTAAGAACTATCAACACCAAGGACCAAGGATATTTTTACTAATGAACACAAAGCTTTGGCTAACAAGTGAAGTACATAGATCAACCCTTGAAGGCTATATGCATGAAAATAAAAATGGACCTACCTTCCCACAATGTGTTTCCCATTCCTTAGGATCCCTTATAGAGCCTTTGGTATACTACAAATATTGAGTACTTACGTGAGAAAGTAGGTGGCACTAGATAGTATATGATATAATGAGACCTCCTACCCCAATCTACTGGCCTACCAGACTCAACGGACCTCGGTTCTATCATGAGGCCAACTTTGGAGTTTGAGATTTGAATAAGATAGGATATGTGTCAAATATAGATCACTTATTTTAGTATGATGTGAATTTTAAGATTATTTTTAACTTTTAATCATTGTTTTTTGTTTGTAATTTATGATTTAGATTTTAACTTTTTTTGGATTTTTCTATTCCTCCTCCTCCATACCGATTTAGAGAACCAAACATGAGTGAAATAGGTGATAAACACAAGAGATATTACACTTGTTCACTAGATAAAAGGACCTAAAGACCAAGGTATCTAAAGACTCCTAGACTTGCCCACAAGTAAGTGTGCAATCTCAAAATTGATCGATGTGAGCCTCAAATGAAAGGAAGTAAGGAAAATATGGGGATCATGAGAGATACATATATGTAATAAGTGATACAATGATGAATATGCTCGTAGATGATCACAAGGAGGTAAAATAGTGTTATAAAATAGATGGGGCTATGCTATGATAGTCATATCACTAGATAATCCATGCTAACCTACAATGGATCTAGCACAAGAACCAATCAAAGTAGTAGTCATCCCAAAAAGTGGTTTAAATATGTTTTAATGTGGTAATTTGTAAGGAGATCCTAGTCCTATCCATGGTCTTACACTACAACTCACAAGGTGAACACCAATGAGGTGAATGCTAAATAATGGGGAAAAATAATCATAAAGTTGCTAAAGTAAAGAATGGCATAAAAAGACAAAAATGAAAGAGATAAATAAGAACCAAAATGAAAACAAATGCCAAATGTAATGTGTAATAAAACCAAAGAACCCAAAGGCGAGAATGATGCTAGTAAAGTGTGACTAAAAGAGGTAAAGTGCACAAAAACTAAAAAACATGAGACAAAAAATAACAAGTAAAATCTATGCTAACATCTGTATCAAAGATGAGCATGTGAAATAAAAGTCTATAAGTCTCGGAAGGTTTCTTGAAGTTGAATTTGTTTTTTTATTATGAATTGTATAAAAATATTGGGCATCATAAGATGCCCCAATGGGTAGGTGGATGTAGGGATGGGCATTGCAAGATGCCCCAACATGTGAGTTAGAGTGAGGTAACATTGAACCATTAAAATGATTTGCATTGGGTTGGTAGGTGCATTTAGAGATAGATAAATGTGTTGGTTTATTATATTTTAAGGATGTTGAATGTGACATAGGATGTGTAGAAGAGTTATGAAGAGGTAAAGGAGGACCATGTATGATATACTTTGGAGTAAGCACTTTAACTAGGTACTCCTTTGGTTCATGTGACCTAAGAGGTTGAGGTTCAATGGATGCAACAATATGTTTAAATTTGTTTAGGTTAGCTATCCTTTCCTTATTGGTGTAGGAAGAAGGATCAATTGTGGTTTGAAAAACATTAGTGGATGAGGTGTATGGGATAATTTTTATTATTCATTAGGTAATTGATGTTGATGTGATTGAGATTCTTTCGATTGAATTTGATAAGCCTGAAGATAGTCTTGATAACATTGTTTTATGAGAGTATCAAGATTAAAATGTGGACCAAGCAAGGAAGCAAGAAGAACTTGGTGAAGATCATGACAAGAATCATTAGAATGACCTATAGTAGCATGCCACCAACAAAACTTATCAAGATTGTACCATTTTAGAGGAGGTTTGGAAGGATCAAAGCTCATGGGTTTAGAGGGTGGGAATTTATAATTAAGCTATTCTAGACTCAAAGGAGGGTGGGTTGGGTTAAAATTGATTAAATTGGATGCTCCATTTTGAGGTTGGGGAGGCTTGGATGAATCAATGTTATGAGAAAATGATTGGAAATATTCTTTATTAGTTGTTTGAGGTGTTTCAAATTGAGTGATAATAAAGTTTTGCCTTTTTGCTTGGTCTAAGGCTTCTTATAAAGTTTTAGGGGAAAATATTCAAACTTTGTATCGAAGGAAAAAATTAAAAGCAGTAACAAATAGTTTTAAAAGAGTATCATAATTTATGTTATGGTCCACTTTGTGAGCTAGAGACTTCCATCATTTGATGAAAGTGTGAGCATATTCATTAGGAAGTTACTTGGCATTGATGAAATGGCTAAAGTAATTTTCAGGAAGGTCATCATGTTGGAATTCCTTCACTAGAGCATTGACTAAATCCTCTAGTTGTGAGATGGAACGTCTAGGAAGTTGGTTGTACCATTCAAGTGCATCACCAACAAAGGTTTTGACTAAGACTTTGGTGGTAGAAAAGGTGTTAGTTTGGACCCAATCTTTATAGAGATTAACAAAAGACTTAAGAAAGATAGTAGGGTCCTTAGTCCCATCATATGTGATAATTGAAGAAATATTTCCAATATCTATGGATGCAATGAATGGGGTTAAAGATTCATTTTGAAGATGTTGAAGCATTTTGTTATTCATTAGAGGTTGAGGGATGATATTCCCAATGAAATCTCTAAGAGGAGGAGGGATAAAATTTTGATTTGGTTGAGACATAATGACTTGAGATGGTTGACTAGTTATGTGTAATAAATGTTGTTGTATGTGCATCATTTGGGAATGATTAGTTATTTGCATGATGTTCATTTGTTGAACTATTTGAGAAAGAATTTGAGTTGTGTATATTTGTGCATTAGTATTTGAAGGTGGGGTATTAGTGCTGATGGGAGGAAGATTATTAGTGTTGGTGGGAGGAAGGGTATTTGGGTGGAGGATTACCAACATTGGTATTGGGAGAAGGACTAGGATGAAGGACCTCAACTCCATTATATTATGTAGTGATGTGTTTTGAATTAGAAAAAAATGAAAAAAGAAAGTGAATAGTTTCATTTGAAGTAATAAAATAAGTGATGTTCTGATCTAAATCTTTAATTATGTAATGTTCTTGACTAAGCGAAGGTTGAAAAGATGACATCATTATGAAATAAGACTAGATAACCACACATAAAATAGTATCGAGCAAGGTGAATAGAGTCAACCAAGTTGATGTTGATGTAGTATTGATGGATGGAAGGTAGATACAGATATAGAGTCAACCAGGTTAACTTAGTATTGTAACCTAATTGGCAAAAGGGCACATAGTTGACCAGGTTGAATTAGTATTGTAACTTGATTGGCAAATGGGATACAGAGTCGTTAGGTCAACTTAGTATTATAGGTAGGGAAAAAGATAGTTTATAAGAGACTGTGTCAAATAGAATGATAGTGTGCTAAAAACAAGAAAATATTTTACAATATAATTAAAACAAGAAATGGAAGAACACACAAACAATAGGATCAATGGGAATGATCTAATTGGCACACAACACAAAACCTTACACTAACATTGGCTAATGCAATTTTTTGCAATACAACATACAATGATAAGAGATCAAGCAATCAACTAAAGAGTAAATGCTAACTAGATGGTCACCCTGAGTGTTGTTAGATTATTATGAAATGTTATTTTAAGTGTGATGGTGAATTTGGCTAAAAATAAGGAACTAGAAAGCAATCTATGGATGATTTTAGGATGTTTAGACTGAAAGAGATGTATGTTGGCAATGTTACTGGCTTGGTATTGGGGCCTACCCCCTCACTTAAAAATTCCACAATGATAAGGGTGTTAGGTGCTTTGCAAATATATACCATTAACCATGTGTTTATACTTGGCCAAAAAACCAAGTCAGCTTCCCCCTTGGTGATGAAATCCAAGTAGGTAGGCCTTGGGAAGACAAATGTTAAATGCATTTTGAGTATTATGTGCAAAAAAAAAATAGTGTAACTAATCAACAATTTGAAAAAATACCTAATTAGACTATGTGAGTTACTCTAAGTATGGAAATAACTGAAAATGAAGTGTGAATTAAGTACTAGTAAATAGTTTTTAATTCCCAAATTAAGAATTTTACAGAGTCAATTTAGATGACATTGTATGCAAACATTACAGAATAGATTTGAAAAGGTCACTACTATTATGTAAAATTAAGAGTCCTTAAGAACTAAGTCGACCAGGTTGACCTAGTCTTTTAGACAGAAGACAAGCTACAAAACTAAGTCAACTTAGTTTACTGTAGGATTGCAATTTTGAATACTATAAACTTGCAAAAAACATATCTATAATGAAGTATTGAATTGAAAGAGATAAAAAGAGAGGAACCTTCATGGGTTAGAAGATGATTAGGATTGAATTTTTTTTTTTGAAATGCCTTGAATGTTGCTTTCAAGTTTTACAAACTAAGTCGACTGGGTCAACCTAGTTCTGTGAAAATCTATTTACTAAAGCCTATTAAGATGACTTAGTTTGTTATCTAGATCTTGAATGGAATACTAAGTTGACCTACATGACTTAGTTTGTTATCTAGATGTTGACTAGAAGACCAATGTCGATCTGGTTGACTTATTTTGTTATCTAGATGTTGATTGGAAGACTAAGTTGACCTACATGACTTAGTTTGTTATTTGGATGTTTATTGGAAGACTAAGTCAACTTGGTTGACATAGTTCATTATCTAAGACTGAAGAAGAATATTGTGTCAACCAGTCTGATCCAGTAACCTATATCTGATGAAGACCTATGTAGAAAGAATAGAGTCATTTTGATATGACTGTGTGTTAAACATGTGCACAAATATTAGAACTATACTGACTTGATCAACCTAGTATCACAAATATAAAAAAATAATAAAAATGATAAGCATGAAAGAAAACCTGTAAGGGTTAGATTCACGTCAAGCTCACCAGAATGTATGCAATTAGAAATGCATTAGATCTACAAATCAATCCTAGCTTGGAGAAGATAGATCCTACTTACACTTCCAATTGGGGATACATTAGATAATCAGGGTCATGACCAATATGGATCCTCTATACCTAATGAGGGGATCTCTTATCACAATAATATCACTAGGGAGGGTTTCATATCCTCCAATCAAGTAAAACTATGAAATAACCCTAACTAGATCCTATGTTTTCATATTCACTAAATTAATAATAGGTAAAGCAAAAAATCTAATCTAGTGCTCACCAAATATTGTGACACAAAGTGGGGGTAATAAACACTAAAAGTAAACATGTATAGAAGATATATACTCACATCAATGTATGCATAATCATAATGCATGGAATAGAAGTGCAAATGCATATCTATCTACTTTTATAAAGGATGAACAAAGTTAGGAATACTTACCTTCAAAGATAAACACGTTAAGCCTCAATATCTCCCTTGGCCAAGGTGCTTCATAAGAGGTTGTTGTGGTATATAAGGATGAAAAGGATAAAAAAACTCTAGGCTATACAACCTATCAATACATCTAAAAGACTTATCCACAAGGCAAAATCCATATCTCCAAAGAAAGTATGAAACTCTAAGCTTGCTCCTCAAGTAGAATGGTGGATAAGTAGATGCACAATATATATTTATTATTCTTCTCTTCATGATAAATGATATAAATGAATGTGTTTATATAGGTGGATCTAACCCTAAATGCTTCTAAAAGTTTCAAATGACAAGGTCGAACTGGTCGACTTAGTATTGAAATTAACAAAAACATAACTAGATAATGAACTATGTTGACCAATTCCTCCCTCTCTAAAGTCCCATTTGAAGAGGAGATAAAAAACATGGTCTTTCAGATGGAAGGCTTCAAAGCCTTGGGACCTAATGGTTTGCCCCCATTTTTTTTCCAAAAATTTTGGGATATAATTTACACTGAGGTTGATGCAGCTGTTAGGGAATTCTTCCAATCCAAAACCATCCTTAGAGAAATGAATAACACTTTTTTAGAGCCGATTCCAAAAAATCAAGGTGCAAACAATTTACAAGATTCTACCCTATCAGTGTTTACAATACCTCATACAAAATTTGATCAATCATCTTGGTAAGGAAAATGCAATATATTTTAGATAAAGTCATCGAGAAATAACATGGTGCTTTTGTGGTATGCAGATAAATAATAGACATAATCATCCTGGTTCATGAAGTCATTCATTCCATCTCCAAATCCTCGAGGCATGGAATGTTCCTTAAGCTGGGCATGACTAAAGATTACGATCAGGTCTCCTGGAATTTCCTAATGATGATTCTAGAAAATTTGGGTTTCAATCAAGACATAAGGAAAATCATATGGAATTGCATAGCCACCCCCAAATTTTTTGTTATTATAAACAAGGTTCTAATCCCACTTTTAGAGGGCTAAGGTAGGGAGACCCCCTCTCTCCATACCACTTCATCATTGTAGCTAAAACACTAAGGAGTCTATTGAAATCCCGCATACATGGATAGATTAAAGGAATTTTAGTGGCACTCAACACCAAGCCTGTCACACATGAGCAATTTTTAAATGATACCATCATCTTAGGGGAAGCCTCTATGGAGGAAGCCAAGAACCTGAAATCCATCTTAAAAAACTATGAAGTTATTTCAAATTAGTGTATTAATTTTTTTAAAAATTCTCTATTTTTCATTAACACTCCACTCATTTAGCAGAAAAAAATTGCTAAAATTTTGGAATGCCAGGTAAGCAAACTACCAGCAAGCCATTTGGGCATTCCACTCTTCAAAGGCAAAATGGAGTTTGAGCTTTTGAATCCCCTCAATCGAATCCAAAGGAAGCTTGTAGGGTGGAAGGGACACCTCCTAACACAAGTGGATAAATTCCAACTACTCAAAGCCTCGATCTAGAGTATCCTTGTGTACCAAATATCCACATTTAGGATACCCTCCAAGGTTGCAACCAAAATTAAATAAATTCAAAATAATTTATTATGGAGGGACATGAGGATAGATTCAGGTTCAATATCATCTCTTGGGAAAAATCATGTATTCCTAAGGCAAATGGAGGGCTAGGTCTTAGAAGCATTAAGTCTATGAACATGGCCCTGTTGGCAAAAATGGGATGGATACTCATGAAGGAAGATAGAGAATGGGCAAGAATTATCCAGGCCAAATACTTGGAAGGGCCAAAAGTAGATGGATTTATATGGGAAGAGGGTCCTTTGGATGGATCCACCTTCTGAAAATCCATCACCTACTACAAGGATATTCTCATAAAAGGCATAAAATAGAAAATTGGAAATGGAGAGAAAATTAACTTCTGGGAAGATGCCTGGTTGTCCACTACCCCTCTCTCCTCATAATAGACTTGGGCCAATTGATATATGGGCTTAAAGCAAAGATGGGGTTCAAGAGTTAAATGCTATTGGGTGGTGAATGAAGGCTCAAAAAGTTGGAAAATTCTATCCACTAAAGAACACATAATTGAAGAAGTGCAGACAATCCAGACTCTTAACTATTCTATTAGGTAGATTCACATTATTTCATTTCTTAAAGAAGATCACTTTATATGGGTTACTAAAGATACTGGTATGTACTCGGTGTTCTTAGGACATGCCACTAATCTTACTCTAAAAATCAAATGGAACATCTAGAAGGACCTTTGGATAAAACATCTAACCCCCAAATTTAATATTTTCTTTTGGTTGGTGGCCTAAGATAAGATCATGATAGTGGATAACCTAGTAAAAAGAGGACTGATAGTCCCTAAAAGATGCCCATTATGCAAAAAATTAGACTCAATCTACCATCTGTTCCTAAATTTCCATTTCAGTTCAACATTATTTAACTAGATGCTGAATAAATTTAACCTTTCTTGGTTAAAACCAGACAATGTGTTTGAACTCGTCAAGCAATGGAAACCACCCTGGAATATCCCATCCCTATAATTCCTGACATACTTGATTCTTCCACATTGGTTTTGGAGTGTGTAGAAAGCCCATAATGATAGCCTTTTGTTAAATAAAAAGCACCAGCCTAAAGGGGTCTTTCTTTGACTTTGTTAGGCTATCATTGAAAACTAGAAAGCATTTCCACCCATAGACAAAAACCCAGACTTGCTTTAGCACATTTTATCTTCAACAACTAGGATGTGGTTCAAAATTTAAGATCCCCCTCCAAAGATCTAATTCTCAAACACGCAAAATTGAAGGTTACACGTAAAGGTTGGACTAAACTGAACTTTGACAAAGCTTCTAAGGGAAACTTGAGACCTGCAGATGGGGGAGGAGACATAAGGGATTCAAAGGGAAGGTTGATTACTACCTACATAGGACCTTTAGGAAACATAAACAAATCATCTTTTTAAAGCCAAGGTGACATCTATTGATAATGACATCTAACAATCACTGATCACTATCAATATAAGAAAATGCATCATAATAGAATCATAGAAAGTAATTAAAAATATCCATCCATTACTGGTATAATACACAATCATTGATGTTAATCCACAATAAACAAACAATTACATTTCTACATGAAATATTTCTAATAAGGAATACAATATAATACAATGTACAAAAATAATAAAGTACAACTATCACATCATGTAAACTAATCAACATATCACTATCCCATAACCAATATATGTCATAAAACTCAAATCAAAGTTATAAAAACTAAATAATAACCTTAATAATCCATAGATTCAAAGATCATAATACTTAGGATGAAATCAGGATGTAACATAATGTCAAGAAAACTGCATTGATATATGATAATTTAGATAGTTACGCTTTCATCTAACAATATCCCATGTATATTCAGATTTATTTGATCCCACACATATAACTTTGTTTTCTTTCTCCTTGCTTCAAAACCTTATCTTTAATTTTGATACTAGGTTTGCTTGTAAAAAGGGGTTAGTGGATGTAGTCATATAAAATCTCAAAATTGGTAGTTTGAGTGTGGCTTGTGACACCCAATCCATAGGTCCTTGTATGCTCTCGTGACCCTTCTAGACAACTTTTTGCTCATTGATAGTCATCTATAGCCTTCTAGATAGTCATTAAAACTCAACCAAACTCTATTTCCCAAGCCAATTCTATCCCCCCAAGTCTCAAGCTTGTAGGACAAGTTTGCCATACTTGGACTATAGCGTCGGACCCTAGGGTGTCCCATTTTTAGTGCTCTTGTCCAATCACAATTTGAACCCAAACGGTCATTTCCTCCTGATTCTTATTCTTTGTCATGTCATCCTAGCATGAATACATCTAACCCATAACCAACAATTCCCTATAAAAGCCCATTCAAAGTTCATTTATAAGGAGAGGTGATAAATCTTACAAAGAAAGCAAGAATACAAGCAAACTACTAAGGCAAACTTCCTTATTCTCTGCATACAGTCACCCAACACAACTACAAACATATTCAAACTCTCATACCAATCCCTAGCCACCTCAATCACTCTTAATTTGGTATTATTACATCTACATCACACTATTGTAAAAATCACATCAAGTGGGAGAACTACATGTGGCTTGATCCCTCTTCAGAGTATTGGTATGTATGCAACATGCCCATACAAGGGATGTGGATCACACATTCAGTGCATCTTACACACACTAACCCCCCATCTTTATCAAGTTTTATTCAAGCATAATTAAGGTCTAGGGTTTGAAGATAAAATTAGCTCTAAAAGGAGCTCCATCGATATTCAACACTTAAGATTTCACAAGCAGACTCATACAGGGACAACGAACAAAACCTAGAAAACTCAGATCTCTATGACTAGTTTGGACAACAATGATAAGAGTAGACTATAGCATCAGACCTCAAAGTGTCCTATTTTTAGTGTTCCTATTCTTTCATCAAATGAAAGCTAAATTCTAATTTGTGACACTATCCCAGTCTTGCACAGCTAATTTCAACCTCTGTCTCAGTCGTCTCAACCCAGTTTTAAGC
Source organism: Torreya grandis (assembly GCA_037957365.1). Classification (NCBI taxonomy): domain Eukaryota; kingdom Viridiplantae; phylum Streptophyta; class Pinopsida; order Cupressales; family Taxaceae; genus Torreya; species Torreya grandis. Next base: position 1,919,480 of record JARHVA010000098.1, read on the forward strand.
TAAGTTATATTTCTTTTGATTTATTATTATTTTTAGAAAGGTTTAAAAAATAATTAATTATACAAATTAGTACTGTAATTATTGCAATATTATTTACTGATTTATTATTCTAGACCCTTAACTAAAATAGGAATAAAACTCCATTATCCCAAAAAAGTTAAAATCATTTGGTGAACCTGACTTACTTCATTTTCATATAAAATCCCTAGAAACCCTAGGGAAAATTCTTTGTTAAATTTTCCAATTTTTTTTTAATTCTTTACCTACATATTTAACTCATACATTTCCATTTTATTTTTAAAATTTACCTTAGTAATTTTAAAAATAATTTCCTTCAAACTGTAATGAAATTACTTCAAGAATTAAGTATAACAACAGAATTATATCCAAATATGACTGAAATATATCCAAATATGATAATAGATAAGCCACTTCGAGGGGGCAACCTCCACAAGCTTCAATAAGAGCATAATTCACAATATGATGATAAATGATTACCCACTACCTCCTATATATAGTCTATCTAGGCCATGGTTACTCCATAAGCCGACCTACTAATCAAAAGAAAGCATAGATAAATGTAATATAATGTCAAAGAGGAATAAATAAGCCATAAGTCAGCTAATACTATCCTCATACATGTGATAGGTTAGGGGCATAGCATGCCCTTCCCCTTCAAACCAACATTGTCCTCAACGTTGAACAACTATGGATGTTGTTGCAGAAAATCTTCACCTTCCCAAGTTGCATCTTCACTACTTTGGTTTTTCCACTTGATCAAATATTCCCTAATCTATCTAGTTCTCAACCTCTTAGTACGTGTTTGGAGGATCTTCTCTCGTTCCAAAATGACTCGTCCTTCTTCATCTAGTTCTGGGAGCTCTATCTGGACGGAAAGTTTCTGTCCAATGACCTTCAAACAAGAAACATGAAATACTGGGTGTATGTGAGATGAATGAGGTAACTCAAGCTTATAAGCCACACTTCCAATTTTTTGTAGAACCTAATAAGTGCCATAATACTTAGGAGCAAGTTTGTTGTCCTTTTTTTGTTGCTTCAAAGACATCTGCTTGTAAGGCTGTAAACGAACAAATACCCAATCACCCACCTCAAAATTTTGCTCACTACGGTGTTGATCTACTTGTTGCTTCATCTTATTTTGTGCCAAGGCTAAATTCTCTCTCAAACTAGCCAAAACCTCTTGTTGATGTTGAATGTGCTCTTCCACATCTCGAACCTTGGTGTGCACCTTTAATGAAGAAGAGATGGAAGGTGGATGGCAACCATATAGTGATAGAAATGGAGACATTTTAGAAGAGGTATGGAAAGATGTGTTATACCACCATTCTTCAAGTGGTAGCCATTTAACCCAATGTTCTTGTTTATCTGATACAAAACAACGGAGATACCCCTCTAAACATTTGTTAACCACTTCAGTTTGTCCATCAGATTGGGGGTGGTAAGATGAGCTATGAGCTAGCTGAGTACCCAAACAAGAAAATAGTTCAGTCTATAAATTACTAGTGAAAATAGGATCACGATCACTTACAATTATTTTTGGGGTTCCATGTAATTTGAGAACTGCTTCCATAAAAATAGCCGCTACTGTACTTGCTGAAAATGGGTGTGAGAGAGCACAAAAATGGACATATTTTGTAAGCCTATCCACAATGACCAAAATAACATTCTTACCTTCAGAACAAGGCAAACCAGTGATGAAATCCATGGAAACCTCCTCCCACCTTTGACTAGGAATTGCTAACAGTTGTAACAAACCTAGGGTCTTAACTATTTCACCTTTATTCTGTTGGCATATCAAGCATTCTTCCACAAACTTTTGTACATCTCCCTTGAGTCCTTCCCAAAATAATTCTTTCTTAATTCTATGACAAGTTTTCAAGAACCCTGAGTGTCCCCCAATTGGAGATGCATGCAACTCTTGCTGGGGATTCTGAATCAGAACCTGTGTATCCTTATCTTGCTCCCATTCTAACCTAGCTTCATCCACCCAATCTACTTGCAATATGGACATTGCACAAAGTAATGCTTCTGTGGATGCATCCCATCTAGATAGTGCATCTGCTACTACATTATCTTTACCCTTATTTTAGATGATTTCAAAATCATAACCCAACATTTTGGTTACCCATTTTTGTTGTTCCTCAGATGATAATCTTTGCTCCAAAAAGTATTTGAGACTATCATGATCTGTTTTCACCTTAAAGTGTCTACCCATCAGATAAGGCCTCCATTGTTTAACTGCATGAAGAATAGCCATCATTTCTTTCTCATAGACAGGGTTTTGTAGATTCTTACCTTTTAATTGATGACTTTCAAATGCAATGGGTCTTCCTTCCTACATTAGTACTGCCCCCAATCCAGATCCAGAAGCATCACATTCAATAGTGAATGTTTGTGAGAAGTCTGGAGTATCCAAAATTGGAGTGGTTCACATAGTTACTTTTAGTTTCTCAAATGCTTTGGTGGCATCATCATTGCAATGGAAAGCATCCTTCTTTATCAATGCAGTGAGTGGGGCTGCTATGCTACCATAACCTTTCACAAATCTTCTATAGTAACCTGTTAGTCCAAGGAACCCTCGAAGTGTTGGGAAATAAACCGGAAGCACACAATTTGATTACCAAACCAAGCAACTTAATATGCAGAAATTAACCAGATTCACCAAGTAACTAGAATTCAGAATAACACATGATATGAGAGACAATACACAAATTGTATTAACACTTTATACAGAAAAGAATACAATAAAGAAGATGCCACTTCTTCTCCACCACCTTACAGAGGTTTCCCACACCTCAAGTGAACATAAGTGCTCCCTCAAGTAATTCTTCTCCCCAAAGCTGTCCCTCTCAGGTCCCAACACCCAACTCAAATACAGAGTTGGTGTTCACCTCCCATGCTCCACGCACAACACAAGTGCTCCACGCACTCCACAAGCACTCCACGTGCTCCACAAGTACTCAAGGTACTTCAAGTAGATCTCCCATGAATCTGCAACAACCTGCAATTCAACAGACCATACTTATGGAAGGAACTCCCTTGCCTTCCTGTCGCTCTATCCGAGTACACACCTGTACTCCAAGTAGATCCTCCCTGATACTGCTCCCTGTTGTGTTGCTGTCTATATGACCTTGCACACCTACAAATCAAACAACGGTTCTGCTCCCCTGTGAACCTCGACCTTGCACACACATACACCTGCAGATCAACGATCTTACTTACCATGTAGATCTCCTATATAGGCCATGCAACTGTGACCAAGATCCTACACTCCTGAAGAACCCAGCTGGCTCTCCAATCCAGCACCAACACACCTGGTACTGAGGCACTAGGAGGAATGCACCATTGCTCTACCTCACACACAGAAGGAGCTTATAATTATGCTCTCTTACTCCCTGATACACTATTCCAATACAACCATGAGTCTATTAGATAGATCTCAACCAAACAATAATTAGACATCTAATTACAATAATTAGATCCGCAGCTATGAGTCTAAAATTAGCACTCATCATGCAAACACTTGGTTCGTTAGCTAACTGCCCGTAATTAGCTCGCAGTCGAACCACACAGGCGATCGACGTCGGTCCCTGTCTGCCTGGAGGTGACCGACGTCGGCCGATATATGACCGATTTCGGTTTCTTCTCTATGCTTTCCCGCCGACGTCGGTTGATCAGACCGACCCCAACTTCTCTGCAACTCAGCAACCTTCAGCAACCTCCTCTCCTGTTTGCATCAGTGAAGCTTTTAGCTCCACAATCCTAACAATCTCCCACTTGGAGATAAACAGCTGCACTATCCCTGTACCTGTACTCCATCTAATCTATTTTCTGGTTTGTATCCCTCTTCAAGCTCCCACTTGAAGACAACCCACCACACATCCCGTGGTGTACCACCTGTCATCCGAGTACCCTGTCACATCCGAACCTACAACACCTGTAGTGAAGTCCTGACCCTGCATAGCAACACCTGCTGCCGGTCCCTCTCAAAAAACTGAGAACCCACTTCCCTGAATTGGCTCCTAACTCTCTGACAGCTCCCACTGCATGGGAATACTCAGGTCTATACCAGACCTCATGTGATTTCGGACACTGTACCTGTCCAGCCCTTAGTGTGCTCCGGTTCTGCATCCCGAACCTCGCCAACACCTGATTCACATCAGCTCCCACCCGAGACAAAATCAACCTGTGATCTCCATGCCTCCCATGTCAAAGAATTCCACTGCTCCAAACTCCTCATGACATGCCACTGAACTAATCTTACCCTTAGCTCAGCAAAACCCTGTATGTACAAACCTGCTAGCTAGCAAATATACCATCCACATACAGCAACAGAATGATGTTGCAATCACCATCCCCCTTGTAAGTCAAATCACAGTAGTTACCCTGACATTGACTGAAGCCATGCTCCGTCCTCCACCTGTCAAAACCTGTACCACTGTCCTACAGCTCCACAAGACCATATACCTGGTCTTCCGTCTCACGTATCCGTTCTCTCTATTCTTCTACTAAGGTATCCATTCGTCTCTGTGCTTTCATACCTGTTGGCAACCCTACCAAAACACACCTATTTGGTTCTCCTCCAAGGAATCACATCCTCATCCATGCCAAGCTCACACCTGTTTCCTGGATCCTTCTTGCTATAAAATCAGCAACAAGTATGAAGAAGAGGAACATGAATTTGAGGGCCTACTTATGCCTTCAGTCCTCCGTATGGGTGTTTGAGACTCCTTGACAACATGCTGTCCACCCAAAATTTGTTACAGTGACCGACCTCGATCACTCCACAGTCTGCATCCGACCGACGTCGGTTCCATGCGTCTGTACCTGACTACCAACCTGCCAGCGCTGGTGTCCCTACTGCCGACGTCGATCCTCTGACCGACATCGGTCTTACATACTGCCGACGTCGGTCTCCTGACCGACGTCGGTCTTACCCTGCCCGACATCGCCGGCTTCAGTCTGCACATGACCGACATCGGCACCTGTCTGTTCGACGCCGATTCCTCCTGACCGACATCGGTACCTGTGTTCGCCTGTGAGTGATGACTTTTTACCCGCGAGCTTCTTTGAATCAAAACCCATGTCCAAACTGCCCTGCTCAGAAGTATCCAGCCACATCCACTGGGTTCTGTCCGCCATCTCCTCCATAAACACCAAGGCTTTCCAGTTCTTAAGCCTGTCAAATATATCTGTCTTCCGCTTAAGAACATGCATCTCCTTCCTGCTCATGTGACCAAGCCTATGAAGCCATGTCTCCGCAACAAAAGAAGAATCAGTAATATAAACAAGTAGATAAAGGATACCTGTTTTCTTACCACCAGCTAATTCAAGTGCATCCGCTGTGAGAGTTCTTGTGCATCTCTCATCACCCAATCTTTCTGAAGAAATTAGCCATATCTCCAAACCTGGGACCTGCATGACCTTCATCAACACCTGTGTGTTGGCCGCCTGCAATTTCAGCTTCACTTCCCCTTTGCCAATTATTTGGCAAGGCTCACCAGCTCCTCTACCTGGAACTACATGGAAAGAGGCAACTAAATCTTTTATCCAAGATTCAACTTTATCCAAGAAACCTCCAAGAACATCCTGTGCAATAACACCTGCAACATCTGCTTCTTCAGTTTCTTCATGCTGATCTGCTACCAACCAACAATAATCTTTTACCTGCTCTTTCTTTCCATAGGACCGTGAGTGACCATCTGTGCTTTTCAACTCCTCCATTCTTAGCTTACTTTGATCTGCTGTTGCTCTACTCCCACTCGATCAGAAACCCCTGAGAGTGCCCTGTAACCAAACACAAAACCTGCTTCCTCCAACCTTAGCTCTGATACCACTTGTTGGGAAATAAACCGGAAGCACATAATTTGATTACCAAACCAAGCAACTTAATATGCGGAAATTAACCAGATTCACCAAGTAACTAGAATTCAGAATAACACATGATATGAGAGACAATACACAAATTGTATTAACACTTTATACAGAAAAGAATACAATAAAGAAGATGCCACTTCTTCTCCACCACCTTACAGAGGTTTCCCACACCTCAAGTGAATAGTAATTCTTCTCCCCAAAGCTCTCCCTCTCAGGTCCCAACACCCAACTCAAATACAGAGTTGGTGTTCACCTCCCGTGCTCCACGCACAACACAAGTGCTCCACGCACTCCACAAGCACTCCACAAGTACTCAAGGTACTTCAAGTAGATCTCCCATGAATCTGCAACAACCTGCAATTCAACAGACCATACTTATGGAAGGAACTCCCTTGCCTTCCTATCACTCTATCCGAGTACACACCTATACTCCAAGTAGATCCTCCCTGATACTGCTCCCTGTTGTGTTGCTGTCTATATGACCTTGCACACCTGCAAATCAAACAACAGTTCTGCTCACCTGTGAACCTCGACCTTGCACACACATACACCTACAGATCAACGATCTTACTTACCATGTAGATCTCCTATATAGGCCATGCAATTGTGACCAAGATCCTACACTCCTGAAGAACCCAGCTGGCTCTCCAATCCAGCACCAACACACCTGGTACTGAGGCACTAAGAGGAACGCACCATTGCTCTACCTCACACACAGAAGGAGCTTATAATTATGCTCTCTTACTCCCTGATACACTATTCCAATACAACCATGAGTCTATTATATAGATCTCAACCAAACAATAATTAGACATCTAATTACAATAATTAGATCCGCAGCTATGAGTCTAAAATTAGCACTCATCATGCAAACACTTGGTTCGTTAGCTAACTGCCCGTAATTAGCTCGCAGTCGAACCACACAGGCGACCGACGTCGGTCCCTGTCTGCCTGGAGGTGACCGACGTCGGCCGATATATGACCGACGTCGGTTTCTTCTCTATGCTCTCCCGCCGACGTCGGCTGATCAGACCGACCCCAACTTCTCTGCAACTCAGCAACCTTCAGCAACCTCCTCTCCTGTTTGCATCAGTGAAGCTTTTAGCTCCACAATCCTAACACGAAGGTTTTTGAGAGTTTTTGGCATGGGCCATTCCATTATCAATTTGATCTTCTGGGGATCAAATTTTACCCCTTCATGGGAAACAATGTGACCAAGGTACTCTACCCCCTATACTCCAAAAGGACATTTAGATGGCTTTGCATAAAGTTGGTGCTTCTCCAAAACTATCAACACCTGTTTCACATGTTGCAGATGTGCTTCCCATGTCTGACTATAAATCAATATGTCATCAAAGAAAACTAGCACAAACTTCCCTAAAAAAGGCCTAAAAATAGTGTTCATCAAGCTCTAAAAAGTAGATGGTGCATTTGTAAGACCAAAGGGCATTACCAAAAACTCATAATGGCCCTCATGTATTCTAAAATCAATTTTATGAACATCTTCATCCTTGATTCTAATTTGATGGTACCCTGAGCAAAGATCCAATTTTGTGAAATAATTAGCACCATGCAACTCATCAAGTAAATCATCAATTACTGGAATAGGAAACTTATCTTTGATGGTGTACTTGTTGAGTTCCCTATAAACTGGGCACATCCTCCATGTGTCATCCTTCTTCTGCACCATGACCACTAGTGATGAATATGCACTTTGGCTATGCTTGATGATCCCTGCCTCCAGCATCTCATGGAATATCTTTTCAATTTCACTCTTTTGTGCATATGGATATCTATATGGTCTGATATTTGGTGGTTAACTACCTGGAATTAGTTGAATGGCATGATCATGTTCTCTTTTTGGTGGTAGTCCTTTTGGCATGGCCACAAAAATAGATGAGTGGTCTTCAAGAATTATTTGTAGATTAGGATGTGTAGATACCTGTGTGGGTTGAACTTCTATGGAGCATAATCATGCAATAATTCCCTCTGCCCCCTTTTTTAGCATCTTGGTCATTTGATGTGAACTAACCAATTGTAGAGATTTTGCATGTAATCCATGTAGTTCAATTTTCTTACCTTTAGAATGAAAGCACATGAATAGTTCTTGGAAGTTCATCTCAATGGTACCTAAGGTTGTGAGGCATTGGACTCTCGAAACAATGTCTGTGTTACCCATGGGAATAACAAACACAGGAGAGTCGAGATTGTACCCACCCATAGTAAGCTTAATACTATGGCATTTGCCTGAATAATTAATTATGCCACCATCTGCAATCATGACCTAAAATTCTAGTGCTGGGTAGATGAAGTAGTTTAATCAAGTGGCCAACTTATGGTTTATAAAGTTATGTGTGCTCCCTAAATCAATCAACACTGTCACCTTCTATTTCTTGAGGAAACCCACCACCTTAAGAGTTTGTGGAGTGCTAATACCTGCAAGTGCATGACAAGAGATTGTAGGTTGGGAATCTTCAGGTACCTCCTCTATATCTTCCTCATCATCATTGGAGGCATCATCTACTTCTTCATCTTCATTTGGTCCCTCAATGTAGAATAACTTCTTCTCAACACATCTATGTCCTTTACTCCACTTGCTATCACAACCAAAACATAATCCTTTTGCATGCTTCTCTTCAAGTTGCTAAGGGGTCAATCTAGTAGGTGTAGGAAATGTTGGTGACGATATGCTACAATCTTTGAAGTGAGTGAATGGCTGCTTCTTGTTGGTTATGAATTTTTCCTCAACTCTACATGCTAGGATAATAAATTCAAAAATATTAAGTGGATTAAACATGCGTACCTCATGTTGAATGTGGTCCTTGAGTCCACCCAAAATAAGTCATTCAAGTTTGCTTCAGAAATTGTCTCCACACGTAAGGATAGGTTCTAAAAATGATGAATATAATCCTTGACGGAGCTAGTTTGTTGCAATTTTTCCAGTTGGCTGAAGTAATTCTCTGTCACACTATTGCCATAGTGTAATTGTAGCTCCTCTGTAAAAACTGACCAGGTGACATTGAGAGTCATCTTTTTCTTTTGAGCACACAACCATCGATACCAAATGAATTGATCAGGTTCAAGATACAAGGATGTCAGGGTAACCTTTTCTCCACTTGGAATTTGATGTAGGTCAAAAAAAATCTCCATTTGGTTGAGCCAATTAAGTGGATCTTTTCCATCAAATTTGAGCATATCCACCTTTGGTAATAGGTTCCTCTGTGGCCATGGAGTTGGATTTGAAGTAGACTGGTTAGGAGAACCACCCTGGTGGGTTTGTGAAATAGAGTTATATTGATGATTTTAATGATTGATGTTCAAAGCCATCATGATATCTCCCAAACTATCTTGTATGGATTGCATATTAGATTGTATGTCTTGCACCTCACTCTGAATGCCTTGCACACTATAGTCAAGCTAGCTCACTTTGTGATCTATGTCAAAAAACCATGGTAAAAAGGGTCTATTACATCCCCCTTATGACTCCATCTCATCCTTGTTAGGAGTTTTATTTGGAGTTTCAACACCCTTTCCTTGTCCCTGAGTTTGTGGACCTGCCATAAAAGGGTTTTACGATGTCGACCCTTATTGACACTTTTGACCCAACTTTGACCAAGTGATTTTGGAATTATTTTGGCCTCAAATAAAAATATACAAGGAACAAACCATAGCCAAATTTTTCTAATATTTCTAAAAATGTAAACAACTTAGAATTTTTTTTTGAATTGCGCACTATAGAGCAATTTTATGAAAAACCATAAAATAGAGATAACTTTTGTAAAACAGATTCAAATGAGCTGAAATTTTAATGGAAGCTTAATTTGATTATTTATAACCTCCAGTAAAAAATTTTAGAGAAATTCGCAACCATTTTATATATATCACAAAATTTAAAAATTTAGTGTTTCACCCACAAAATTGCCCAAATCGCAGCTCTGATACCACTTGTAATGAAATTACTTCAAGAATTAAGTATAACAACATAATTATATCCAAATATGACTGAAATATATCCAAATATGATAATAGATAAGCCACTTCGAGGGGGAAACCTCCACAAGCTTCAATAAGAGCAGAATTCACAATATGATGATAAATGATTACCCACTACCTCCTATATATAGTCTACCTAGGCCATGGTTACTCCATAGGCCAACCTGCTAATAAAAAAAAAGCATAGATAAATGTAATATAATGTCAAAGAGGAATAAGTAAGCCATACGTCGGCTAATACTATCCTCATACATGTGATAGGTTAGGGGCGTAGCACAAACCCTAGTTGCCTATACTAGGTCCCAGTATTTTTATGAATTTTTCCTGCATATTTAAATTAGAATTTCCCATTTAATTTTTAAAAAAATTACCATAGTAATTTTGAAAATTATTTTCTTTCAAACCCTAGTTGAATTTATTAGATCCCTTTGCTTTTTGAGGTATCACCTGATATGTTTGTGAACTTCATATCCTTTTTATGCATGTTCCAGTTTGTTATTTTTAAGACTTTACATTTCCTTTATTCATTACTTCCCCTTCACCACATTTTTCTTATTATAACTTATTGCAAAAAATTCGATGCATTTTCAATTTACTTTCTTACTTTAATAATGGCCCAATATACCAGTTTTGATGAAACTGATAAGAGGGAACTTCAAGAAGTTTTAACTAAACGTCATGATATGCAAGATGATATGTTTAAAATACTACAAGAAGAACAAAAAACAAACAAACAATGGTCAATCCTCTCAAACCATATAATAACTAGTTACAAATGACATTACGGGGGCAACTATGTCTTAACAACCCCTTATAACATCCCAACCTTCTTATAAGGCACCACTAGTTACAACTAATACACCTTTGTCTCCTGACGTGGCTGCCCTTGAGCAAGAAATAAAATATCTTCAATCCAAGGTGCTACATCTTGAACAAGGTGCCTCTAGACCAACACAGGATTTGGATTCCTTTGCTCTTCTTCATACACCATTAGCACATCATATTGCTTCTACACCCTTGCCACCAGGTTTTGTTCAACCTAAGCTCACTTTATATGATGGTAAAGGTGATCTAGAGACACACTTGAGATATTTTCATGCAACATGCTTGGACTATATTCCAAATGACTGGTTACTATCCAATCTATTTCTATGGAGTCTAAAGGATTATGCCTTATAATGGTTCTATAGTCTACTGAATCAGTCAGTCAACGCATTCATTCCTTTGGATAACATGTTTCTATCTCACTTCAACATTAACATAGGTGATAAGGTTTCTTATTCCCAAGTTGTGAAATAGAAACAAAAGTCAAATGAGCATCTCACAAATTATGTTTTTTGATATAAGACTATCTTGGCTAAAATGACTAGCCCCATGGTCGATCAAAAATTATAGGATCTCTTCAAACAGAGTCTTCTACCAGCTTTACATGAGTCAATAATGTTCAAAAGTTTCTCTTCCTTCACTGAGTTATGTCATACATTAAAAGAAAGGGAAGTCAAACTAATTTCAATGGGCAAAACAAGAGTAAAAACAAAGTCTCATATAAAGTAAATATCAATGATAGCAAAAGTCAAAATCAATCTACAGTTAATGCAGCTTTAAATCTCCCTCAATAAGTGGTTTTATCTACACCTCCTTGATGAACCTTTACCAATCTACCAGTATCTCCAGCCAGAGTCTTATAGTAGCTATTGGAATGTAATATCATATCTCTCCCTCCTATTCAAAAAGTTGATCCAATAAATCCTCTTTTACGTGGATATGATCAGAATGCATTTTGTGATTTTCATAGGGCACCAAGGCACACAAAAAATAGATGCATCAGTTTGAAACACAAGATACAAGACTTAATAGATGAAAACCTTATTGAGATTGGCACTCTAGTTGAGCCTCCTCAAGCAAAGCAAACACATGATAAGGCTTTAAAATTTTTCTTATATCCCTTCCCAAAAAATTATAAATAAGAGACAAGGGACTGATCCAAAACTCAGAAGTTTTGGTTGATAAATATTTCAAGAACACAGAAATAACATATTAACAATGAATTCTCTAAGAAGAGATGTTTAATTACTCAAGATTGCAATACAACTATATGCTTATCTCTGGGAAGAGATGTCTGATTTCCATTTCAGGTTGCATCTTCATTTATACACATTTTCAAAGTAGGGGGAGGATGTGGAAGGTCACCAATCTCGAGGGAGATCAAGTGGTTCAACTTCCATGATTTTAACAATACAAAATTTGAGGAATTACTATTTTTAGAAACTTACTATTTTTAGACTACACTACTAAAATTGAAATTTAGGGCACTTCCATTGGGGTTTTAGGGCTTAAAATCCATCAATTGGATCTCCATTCCATCTCACCATGTTCTCCTTTTTCTTATCTTTCGAACGGTTCAAACGATGAGTCAATTGGAGCTACGGTGCAAAAGTTATGGCTCCCAAAAGTTTCATCATCAATTGGGGTAGAACTGTCACCCAAATTGTCACCTAAATTGTTACCCAGATCATTCCTCCCTCTTTGAGAAGCAATGGTACCCATTGCATCAATGTTCCTCATCAGTTTTGGTAGTTGTGTCTTGATTTGATTCTTTGTGAGCCACTCACCTTGGTGGCTAAGCTAGCCCCTTTTAACCACCCGATAAAGTGAAATAGAGCATCATCTTGTTGTCTTCATACATGTGTCCATAATTTGATCCTCATCCACTAGAGCAAAACTCTGTGGATCAATCTCATCAATGTTTAGTTGTTCTATTATGATTGAAGTGTCCAACAGAGGTGGATGATATGGTTTGAGGAGCTCTATGTTGAATATTGGATGCAAACCAAGGTAGGCTGGTAGGTTCAGCTCAAAAGCATTTTCTCCAACTTTTTTGGTGATGGTGTAGGGACCATATCGTAGAGGCCAAATTTTTTTGTATGGGCCTACAAGTTGTTCCTTCTGAAGCCGCAACCAAACCTTGTCACCCACAACAAAATGGTGTGCAATCCTATGTTTGTCATGGCATTGCTTATACTTTTGATTCATTTTCTCCAAGATGTCATGAACTTATTATTGGATGTGTTGTATTTGTTCAATGAACTTTATTTCTTTTACTGCCTCAGATCTTCTATGAGGTGTGTATTTCATGGTAGAGAATGGAACGGCTATATCAATTGGTGCCATGGGTTGTAACCCAAAGCATACTTGGAATGGACTGTGCTTGGTCGAGCTGTGCAAGGCCCAATTATATCTATGTTGTATGAAAATAAGCCCCTCATCCCATGTGCATGGACGTTTAGAGTGATACATTTGAATCATGTGAACAATCAAGCAGTTCACCACCTCTATTTGACCATCAGTCTATGGATGGAACGCTATGGACTTCATCAGCTTGGTATCCATCATCTTCTATAGAGTGGACCAAAAGATGCTCAGAAACCTATTGTCTCGATTTGAGACAGTGGACTTGGGGAGACCAAAATGGAGCCATACATGACTAATATATAGTTGAGTAGTTTCTTCAACAGATATATTTTTATTACAAGTAATCATGATAGCCATTTTTGAAAAATGATCAACTACAACAAAAATACAATCCTTACCATGTTTTGAAGTGGGAAAACCTGAGAGAAAATCCATTGAGATAGATTCCCAAGGCCTTGTTGGTTCTGGAAATGGTGTGTATAATCCTTGCTTCTTATTTGTTGGCTTGGCTATCGCACATGGGGTGAAATATTTGAGATACCTTTCCACATCCTTTCATATATGAGGCTAATAGAAGTGTTTTTGAATAACTGTTAATGTCTTTTCTACACCAAAGTGTCCAACTATCCTACTAAAATGTGCTTCCCATATCATCTTCTATTTCTCTACAGCTAGAACACAAATGTGCCCCATATGATAGAGGACATTATCTTTCAAATAGAAATCAAAAACATGTTTACCTTTTTGAAGCACTTGATATGTATCAGTAAAGGTAGGATCTTCTTCACACAGAGCACCCCAAGTGGTAGTCTCATGTCCGCACAGGTCGAGAACTATTGTGAGTGTAGTAATTGGTGGGTGGCCCAGACAATCTATAGCTATATTTGAGTTCCCCTTTTTGTGTTTGATTATCAGATAGAATTGATGAAGATATGTGGCCCACTTTTGGTGCCTCTTATTTCATAGTTTTCTCTGTGTCTAGATGAATTCCAATGGTCTGTGGTCAGTGATGACCATCTCTTTCCCCAAGATGTAGTGTTTCTATTGTTTGTAGGCTTACATAATGGAATAGAGCTCCTTATCATATGTCAGATATTTCCTGACTGTATCAGTGAAAGTTTCACTGTGATATGCAATAGGATGGCTATGTTGTATGATGATAGCTCCCATGGCATATTCAGATGCATCTGTCATCAACTCAAAAGGTTGATGCAAATCTGGCAAGGCAAGAACAGGGGCTGAGCAAAGTCTGTTCTTCAAATTCTTAAATTCCCTTTGTTGTATTTGACCCCACTAAAATGTAGCTTTAGTTCCTCCTTTAGTCACTTGGGTTAGTGACCAAGCAACATGTGAAAATCCAAGAACAAACATGTGATAGAAATTTTCAAGACCTAATAAGCTATGAAGTTATGTGAGGGTCCTTGGTGTGGGCGATTCTCGAATAACCTAAATCTTTTTTGGGTCAACATGGATCCCTTCCTCATTCAAAACATACTTGAGGTACTAAATTTTTGTCATCCTGAATGTGCATTTGTTGAGATTTGCATACAAATTGTGCTCCCAAAGAGTTTGAACCACCTTACAAACATGTTGCAGATGTTCCTCCCATGTTCTACTATAGATGAGTATGTCATCCAGGTAGACAACCATGAATGAGTTGGTGAAGGGTCATAGGATGTCATCCATCATCCTCATGAAGGTTGAAGGTGTGTTAGTTAATCAAAAAGGCATAACCAATCATTCAAAGAGCCCGTCCTTAGATTTGAATGTAGTCTTTTAGACATTAGTGGAATCGATGGGGATTTGGTGATAGTTAGATTTGAGATAAATTTTGGTGAAGAAATTCGCACCATAGAGTTGGTCTAGTAGGTCATCAATCCTGGGGAGAGGGTAGTGATTCTTCACAGTGATTTTATTCAGTGTTTGATAGTCAATGTAAAGCCTCCATGTTCCATCTTTCTTTGGTGTTAGGATAATTGGCCTGCCACAAGGTGAAGAGCTTAGCCTGATGCGACCCTTTTGGATCAATTCTTGAATCTATCTTTTTATCTTATCATTCTCTAAAATTGATCTATGATATATGGGATTCTTAGGCAAAGGTGATCCTGGGATCAAATTGAGAGAATATTTTACTTGGAAATGCAGTGGAACTCCTGTGGGTGACTTGAATAAGCCATCATATTTACCTGTGATTTGTCCCATCTACTTCTATTTTTGTGTTGATTGTGTAGTTAGGACTGCAACATCGACCTTCTTGGCTTTCTATGGTTTGAACACCATGCTAATGAATTGCTTTGTCTTTTCCACCAATCTCTTACATTGCTTGGCACTGATTAGGGAGACAGATGTGGGAAGTGGTACCTCTGGTACCCTATAGCGCCATATTCCAAGAGTGAGGGTTATTCTTTGAGTTTGTGATTTGTAGATGCCATGTCGATCATACATGAATGACTAACCAAGGAGTACATCACAAACATCTAGATTGACCACATCACATAAGACTTCATCTTGGAAAGGTTTTATTGCATATGAAAGAAGATACTGATGGGTGACACATAGGTCTCTCCCTGGGCTCAACCATCCAATACTATATGGCTTTAGGTGAGGCTTCATAAATAGATTTAGAATTTTCACAACTTTAGCATAGATTAAATTCTTTTGACTCCCACTATCAAGAATGAAATGCAAAGGCTTACCTTTTACCCATAATTTGGAGTGGAACAATCTTTCCTTGTCATCTGGCCTTTCCTCATGGGTTTATGATGAAGTGACGATGGTGTCAGCTCAGCATCTACAATCTCTTCTTCATCCTCTTTGACTATAGGCTATGTATGAGACAGAGTAGTAGATGTCGAGTATTGTGACTCAAAAAGCAGTGACTTGATGGATCGACATTCTTCTTTGGAGTGAATTCTAGTTTTGTGGTAATCACACCATTTTCTAGCCTTCCCCTTTTTGGGTTTCTTATCTTGAAAATCCTTTTGCTTCCAATTTTGGCCTCATGTTTGACCTTCCTTGTCACTTTTCCATTTTGAGGGCTAACTCTTTGTATTCTTTCTGCCATGCTTCTACTCAATCTTCACTATGAACTTGTATGCCTCACTGAGGGTTTCCAAATTGAAGAGTTCCATTTCCCCCCGCATGTACCATTGTATTCCACCACAATATTTGAGAGTCTTATGTTTCTCACTTTCTTGGATGCCCAATCTTGAATACAAAGAATGAAAAATGTCTATGTAATCTTGAACAGATTGGTCCTTACCTTGGTGAAGTTTTTGCCACTATATGTACAAATCATCATATGCTCTAATGGGATAGTATTCTTCCTTTACCACTTCTATGAAATCATCCTAGGTAGGTTCCACCTCAAGGCCAATGTCATCTGTACTGAACCTCTTTTTGTACACTTCCCACCAATTTTTCATGGGCAATGATGCTTTCAAAAGAGCAAAAATGATCTTTTCTCCATCAGTGAATTTATTTATAGAGAAGTAGGAAGACAATTGATCCAACCAATTTTTTACTACATCAGCATTGATTTTTCCTTAAAATTTAGGAATATCAAAATTTACCTAAACCTTGAAGGGTGTTGGGGCACTAAAAGGATGTTCCATGGATGAGGAGCCAAGAAGTGCATATGAGGAGCCATAATTTCCCATTGAAAGTTGTTGAAGGATTTGGGAAAATTGCTATAGCATATATGCTTGTTTCCATTGGAGGGCTTCATTCACCATTTCCTTGAAGGTATCATGTGTCTCGGTGTCATCTTCCATTTGAAGTCATTTGGAGTGAATAGGTGGATAGTTTGGAAGCTTTGTTGTTTTCCAGCCAAGCTTCTTGTAGCCTGACCTCGTCCTCAAGATCATACACTCTAAAGAAAAATTGATCTAATACCACTAATCCAAAACTCAAAATTTTTGGTTGATAAATATTTTAAGAACATATAAATAACATAGTAACAATGAATTCTCTGAGAAGAGATGTTTAATTACTCAAGATCACAATACAACTATATGCTTATCTTCGGGAAGAGATGTTTGATTTTCATTTTGAGTTACATATTCATTTATACACATTTTGAAAGTAGGGGGAGGATGTGTAAGTTCACCAATCTAGAGGGAGATCAAGTGGTTTGACTTCCATGATTTAAAATAATATAGAATTCAAGGAATTACTATTTTTAGAAACTTACTATTTTTAGAAACTTACTAAAATTTAAATTTAGGGCACTTATATTAGGTTTTCAAAGGTAAAAATCTATTGAGTGAATATACATGCCATCTCAACACTTTATCCTCATTCTTAGCTTTTTAACGGTTCAAACGGTGAGTCAATTGGAGCTACAGTGCAAAAGTTATGGCTCCTAGAAGTTCCATCATCAATTGGGGTGGAACCATCACTTGAATTTTAACCTGAATTATTGCCTAGATCAGGGACACATCAAGTGTTCATCATTCTTATCATGCACACCCTCTACCAACTACATATCAAGCACCTTCAGTTGAGACACATCCTTTGAGCAACATGATTGGTGTGTATAATTCTAGAGTTCCAGCTAGACTTTTGATCTCCTTCTTAGAGCAGGAGATAGTTGAGGATGATTCAGATTACCATGATCTCTTTATCTAAGTTTACATTAAGAATCATCCCATTTATAGTGTTCTTATAGATAATGGATATAGTGTAGACATTTTCACTATGATATTACTACAACATTTAGGATATTCAAAGCAGGATATTACCCCGATGGACATAGCTATTAGTGGATTTAGTAGGCACATACAAAGTTCATTGGGTGAGATTGTAATTACTCTATAGGTTGGTCCAACACATGTGGCCACACCATTTATTATTTTTCCCAGTGCAGGAGTCTTCGATATGTTACTTGGTCGATGATGGATTTAAAAAATTCATGCAATACCTTCTACAATTCATAAATGCCTAAAATTCATTCACACTAATCAAGTTGTTATAGTTGGTGGATTTCCATATGAGTTACCACTCCCCACTTTAGATCCATCTACTACTATGTATTCTCCAATTTTAGCTTCTCCAATAGTTACAATTCTTCCTCTAGTTTAGATTCAAACACAGTCAAGGCCTCCCTCTCTAGCACAAAGAGTTCATACACTTTCACAGAGGCCTCTTTTAGAGAAACCATAGTTTTAGGATTCTAGACAGTTTCTAGCTATAGTGTTCACACCTAGGGTGGTATCATTGAGGTCTCATGCCTCTACACATAGATCACATGTTTAGAGAGATTATCCTACCACAATATGGGTCCCTAAGATCCCTAAAGTTGCATCTACTTCACAAAGTTATAGGGAAACCACACAGTCAGTTTTCACTATAGATATTTTAGAGCATTTATAACATATACAACTTTCAAAGCCATAGTCTCAGCCTTTCCATCATGCTTCACGATCACGCACGATCCCTCTCCTTGATATAAGACACCATGATAGGGAGTCTCTCATAAGACTCATCAGTTAGTATCATTTTTTCTTAGATTTTATTGTACATAACTTCTTTTCAATTTCTTGTACATAGTCTCCTTATGATTGATTACACATAACTTATTTTTAATTTCTTGTACATAGTTTCCTTATGATTGCTTGTACATATCTTATTTCAAAAATATAAAAAACATTATAACATGTCAAAATATAAAAATAATATAATATTTAAAAATACAAAAACATTCAAATAAAATAAAAACACCAAAAAAATTCCAATTGTATGCATTATCCATGCTTTATATTTCTACTAACATGTTAGACTTACATTTTGTTGTTCTATGCTATTCTATGCCAATTTATCTACAGTACCATGCTTCACTTGATCTTCTTTGAGTGTGTACAGTGACATCCATATCCTTAATTTCTTCACTCTATCCATTGAGGGGGAATCCTAATTCATACATTTGAGACATACATCGATATATCTACCCACTAAGAGCATCTTCTACATGACTACACCATCCAGGTTATGTCATTCTTACACCACACACTCTAGTTATCATGTTGATGTACATTACTTACTAGTTTACATAAATTACTGTATCGACACTCACTAGTAGATAACACTTGTGTATTTATTATCATTTACTAGTCTTGTACTACATGTCTTACATATTTTCATTTCTTTCTTTGATTAGTTAGATGCGATTATATTTCCATCATTTACATGCCTTATTTTCTTTATTTGTGTAGCTAGATGTGATTGCATTTCTCATTTCTTATTTTGTCTCTTGTGTATGCCTTAAGACATTTGCTAATGTCCTTTACTTTTATTCTTATGTGCGCCTTAATATATTTGTCAATGTCCTTTACCTGTACTCTTCTATGTGCTTGTGGCCCTCGTGCCAACTTTGATCATTTTCAATTGTATGTGTATATGACATTTGAACATGCCTTGTATGCCTATTTTATCAGTTTGAGTGGCATGTGCCCATGTCTCTTGTTTGCTTAGCCCCTTAGCCACTCTTGTAGGATTCTTATTTCTTGCCTTGTGTGCTTGTTTCTTGTTTGCTTGTCACTAAATCCTATTAAGATGACTAAGTCGACTTGGTCGACTTAGTTTCTTATCTGAATGCTTACTGGAATACTAAGTCAACCTACATGACTTAGTTCATTATTTGGATGCTGATTGGAATACCAAGTTGACCTACATGACTTAGTTTGTTATCTGTATGCTGATTGGAAGATTAAGTTGATTTGGTTGACATAGTTTGTTATTTGGGTGGTGATTGGAAGACTAAGTCGACTTGCATGACTTAGTTTATTATCTGGGTGCTAACTAGAAGACTAAGTTAACCTGGTTGACATAGTTTATTATCTAAGACTATATAAGAATATTGTGTCAACCTATCTGATCTAGTATAATATATCTGATGAATACCTACACAGAAAGAATAGTGTCATTCTGAGATAACTGTGTTAAAACTACACATAAGAGTTATAACTATACCATTTTGATCGACCTAGTATCTCAAATATATAAAACTAATAAAATGATGGAAATGATAAGCATGAAATAAAACTTGAAAGGTTTATATTCACATCAGGATCACCATAATGTATGCAATTATAAATGCATTAGATCTATAAATCAATCCTAACTCGAAGAAGATAGATCCTACTTACACTTTCAATTGGGGATACATTAGATAATCAAGGTCATGACCAATATGGATCCTTTAAACCTAATGAAGGGATCTCTTCTCACAATAATATCACTAGGGAGGGTTCCAAATCCTTCAATCAAGTAAAACTACACAACAATCCTAACTAGATCCTATGTTTTAATATTCACTAAACTAATAACAAGTAAAGCAAAAAGTCTAATCTAGTGCTCACCAAAACTTTTGACACAAAGTGAGGGTAATAAACACTAAAGGTAAATATGTATAGAAGACATATACTCACATCAATGCCTATGGAATCCTAATGCATGGAAGAGAAGTGCAAATGCATATCTATCAACTCTTACAAAGGAGCAACAAAGTTAGGAATACTTACCTTCAAAGATAAACTTGCTGACCCTCAATCTCTCCCTTGGCCAAGGTGCTTCTTAAGAGGTTATTATGGTATATAAGGATGACAACGATAAGACAACTCTAGGCTACCCAACCTATCAATGCATCTAAAATATTTCCCCACAAGACAAAATCCATATCTCCAAAGAAAGTATGAAACCCTAAGCTTGTTCCTCAAGTAGAATGGTGGATAAGTAGATGCACAATATATCTTTCTTCTTATTCTCTTCATGATAAATGATGGAAATGAATGTGTTTATATAGGTGGATATAACCCTAAATCTTTTTGAAATTTTTGGTTGATAAGATTGAATTAGTTGACTTAGTATTGAAATTAACAAAAACATAACTAGATAATGAACTATGTCAACCAATGCTTCCCTCTCTAAAGTCCCTTCTGAAGAGGAGAGAGGAAATGTGATCTTCCAAATGGAAGGCTTCAAAGCCCCAAGACTCGATGGATTCCCCACATGTTTCTTCCAAAACTTTTGGGATATAATTCACACTGAGGTCGAGGCAACTATTAGGGAATTCTTCCAATCCAAAACCATCCTCAGAGAAATAAATAACACTTTTTAGTGTTCATTCCAAAAAATCAAGGTGCAAATAATTTATAGGACTTCTTCCCTATCAGCCTTTACAATACCTCATACAAAATTTGATCGATCATCTTGGTAAAGCAAATGCAACATCTTTTAGATAAATTCATTGGGGAACAACATGGTGCTTTTGTGGCATGCAGATAAATAACAGACATAATCATCTTGTTTCATGAAGCTATTCATTCCATCTTCAGATCCTCGAGGCATGGAATGTTCCTTAAGATGGTCATGACTAAAGATTATGATCAAGTCTCTTGGAATTTCCTAATGATTATTTTGGAAAAGTTGGGTTTCAATTAAGACATAAAAAAATCATCTGGAATTGCATAACCACCCCCAAATTTTATGTTATCATAAATGAGTTTCTAAAAGGGTTCTTCCTCACTTTTAGAGGACTAAGGTAGGGATACCCCCTCTCTCCATACCTCTTCATCATTGTAGTTGAAACACTGGGAAGTAGTCTACTGAAAGCTTGCATACAGGGACATATTAAAGGAATTTTAGTGGCACTCAACACAAAACTTGTCACACATGAGCAATTTGTAGATGATACCATCACCTTAGGGGAAGCCTTTGTGGAGGAAGCCAAGCACCTGAAATCCATCTTAAAAAACTATGAAGCTATTTCGAATCAGTGTATTAATTTTTGAAAAAGCTCTTTATTTTTCATTAACACTCCACTCATTAAACATAAAAGAATTGCTAAAATTTTGGAGTGCTAGGGGAGTAAACTACCAATAAGCCATTTCAGAATTCCACTCTTCGAAGGCAAAATGGAGACTGAGCTTTAGAATCCCCTCATTGATTGAATCCAAAGGAAGCTTGTAGGGTGAAAGGGACACCTCCTAACATAGGTAGGGAAATTCCAACTACTCAATGCCTCAATCCAAAGTATCCTCATGTACCAAATATTCGTATTTAGGATACCCTCCAAGGTTGCTACCAAAATCAAATAAATTCAAAAGATTTTCTCATGGAGGGAAACTAAGGATAGATTCAGGTTCAATATCATCTCTTGGGAAAAAGCCTATCTTCTTAAGGCAAATGAAGGGCTAGGTCTTAGAATCATTAAGTCTATGAACATGACCCTATTGGAAAAAATGGGATGGAGACTCATGAAGGAAGACAGAGAATGGGCAAGAATTGTCAAGGCCAAATACCTGGAAGGCCCAAAAGTAGATGGATTTATGTGTGAAGAGGGTCTTGTGGATGGATCCACCTTCTACAAATCCATCACTTACTTCAAGGATCTTCTCATAAAAGGCATAAAATAGAAAATTGGAAATGGAGAGAAAATTGACTTTTGGGAAGATGCCTAGTTGTCCACTACCCCTCTCTCCTCATAATAGACTTGGGCCAATTGCTATATGGGCTTCAATAAAAATGGGGCTCAAAATTTAAAGACTATTGGGTGGTGAATGAACGATCAAAAATTTGGAAAATTCTCCCCATTGAAGGACACATAACTGAAGAAGTGTAGGCAATCCAGACTCTTAACTATTATATCAAGGAGATTCACATTCTTGCATTCCCTAAGGAAGATCACTTTATATGGGTTATTGAAGATAGTGGTATGTACTCGGTGTCCTCAGGACACACCATTAATCTTAATCTAGAAAGTGAATAGAACATCTGGAAGGACCTTTGGATAAAACATTTGACCCCAAAATTCAATATTTTCTTTTGGTTGGTGGCCTAAAATAAGATCATGATAGTGGATAGCCTGGCAAAAAGAGGACTAATAGTCCCCAATAGATTCCCATTATGAAAAAAAGCAAAGGACTTAGTCCACCATCAGTTCTTAAATTTCCATTTTAGCTCAACATTATTTAACTAGATGTTGTATAAATTTAACCTTTCTTGGCTAAACCAGACAATGTGCTTGAACTCATCAAGTAATGGAAACCACCCTGAAATATTCCATTCCTAGAATCCTATGGTACTTGGATCTTCCACATTGGTTTTGGAGTGTGTGGAAAACTCATAATGACAACCTTTTCTCAAATAAAAATCACCAACCTAAAGGGGTATTTATTCAACTTTGCCAGGCTATCATCGAAAACTAGAAAGCATTTCCACCCATAGACAAAAACTTGGGAACTGCTTCAGCACAATCGATCTTCAGTAGCTAGGATGTGGTTCAAAAATTAAGATCCCCCTCTAAAGATCTAAGTCTCACACACACAAAATGGAAGGTTGGACCTAAAGGTTGGACTAAATTTAACTTTGATGGAGCTTCTAAGGGAAACCTGGGACCTACAAATGGGGGAGGAGACATAAGGGATTCAAAGGGAAGGTTGATTGTTGCCTACATGAGACCTTTAGGAATATATACAAATCATCTTGCTAAAGCTAAGGGGGCTTTTTGGGGTATCCAGTTTGCCTTAAGCCTTAATATAGAAAGAATCATTAGGGAGGGAGACTCTCTTAATATTCTAAATGCTCTGGATGGAAAAATAACCCCCTCCCACACAATAAAAGATATTATTGACAATGCCAAGCAAAATTTGAGGGGCATGACACAAGTCTAGATTGTCCACACTTACCATGAAGGGAACAGGGTGGCAGATCTACTTTCTAATATAGGATTAGACCTCCCTTTTTTATTCAACTGGCATAAAGGAGGCCACATCCCCAAAAGCATCCAATCAGCTATACAAAATGAAAGTATAACATAATAGGTTAGCAATCAAGCTGACACATGTGAACATCTCTCATCAAGAAATGGGTTTCAAAAATCATGAAATACCATTATGAAAAAGTGAGGTAGTTTTATTGTTTGAGGAGGGAGGTAACATGATTTCCAAATATATTTTGAGCTATTCAAATCAAGCTTTTCTATAACCTCCTAAAAATTTATCTCGAGTCTACTAGTACAAATAAAATGGGGGGGGGGGTGATAGGGAGTGCTTAAAACCAACCTCCTATTCTAAAGTGTGGGGATTAATTAAAGTCTATAAGAATTTACGATGGGAGGGACTCAAGGAACTGATGCTGAGGATTACCGAGCATGATGCTGATGTTGTAAGGGATTTTTTTGTGGGTTGGAATAAGCATGTGTTAGAGATGAGAGAAATTAAAATCAAAGTCATAGAGGAGTTTATAGGTGAAGCCATGGGCATGACGTGCGATAGGGTGAAGGTGTACAAGGATTTGTCTAATAAGCAAGATATTTTTCAATGATTCTTTTATACAATGGAGTTTATCAAAATGGATAAGAAGGGGTTCCCCTGTGTTGATCTCCTATGATAGTGGTTTGAGGTGTGCCTTCAATTGATGAAATAGATGACGCTCGAAGGTAAACATACTTTAATTTTATCACACCACTTTTTATTGTTAAACTATTTCTAGGGCTATAGGATTAGCTTCCTGTTCTATCTCTTAAAGTCTCTCTAGAGCACCGCTCTTGCCCACCATATTAATGAATCAAAATTTATACTACACCAAGGTCTCATCTTGTTGTTGGTAAAGCATGGCCAAACCTTTCAAGGTAGAGAGGTTACTCTAAGGGGTCCTCAGTTGAGGAGGAATCCCTAGAGGAAGACCCTACCTTAGGATCCCATTACTCTTCTACTAATACCCCCCAAGCTAGCCTATCCAAAACCTCCACTAATAACCTCCTATTAAAGCTATTTATTCCTAAACCCAAATCAATTATTATGGATGAGGGAACCTCTAGGGAGGTCACCAAGAAAGGTAAACTCCTCTTTTCTGAAGAAATGGAAAATAATAAAGAACAATTGGATATCTTCAATAGAAAGCTATATGAAGCCATAATGAACCTGACAGGGCTCATTCAAGAATGGAATGCGTTGAACAAGAAAGTGGACATGACTGTCCAATATTTTATCCATTATAATAAGGTGAACAAGACTCCCATTAAATAGTTCTTGAAGGTGATGGAGACCCCCCACCTAGGATCCCCAACATGACTCCCATTATTAAAATCCCTCTACAGGAATAGGGACATAAAAGGCCACGGATGATCCTCACCTAAGATGACACTAAAGGACCCGATAATAGGATGAGGGCCAAAGTTTCCAAGAACTAATGGGATGAACTTGAGAAGATAACTGAAGAAGATAAGGAACCATCAGAGGGTCCCCCCTCCTAATCTATTTATTTTGTTCTGGTTTTTACCTCCTAAGGTTTTATTAGAAAGTTTTTTTTTTTTTTTGTTGTTGTTGTTGTTGTTGTTTTGACCTGTGGGGCCTACTACTCTTTTGTATAATGCTTTTTTATGGTTCATGGTCCTTATAAAACTAGGTTGTTTACCCGATTAAATTAAAAAAAACTATGTCGGCCATGGCCGACTTAGTTCTTAGTAAGCTTTGTAAATAACAATACTAAGTTGACCTGGCTGATATAGTCATGTAAACTGCCAAAAAGGGGTTTATGTTAGGGAAAGGGAATGAAGGTGGAAAATGAATAGAGAAGGGTGAAAAATCAGAGGCAAAGCTTAGGGGAATGGTTTTTAGGAGATAAGTGTGTAGATATCAAGTAGTAAAAGGGACAACAATCATGTGAAGTACCAATGGTCTGCCCACCCCTTTCTTGGTGCACCCCTTAAGGCATGCACTCAAAGAGATTGAGACGCGATGGATTATTGCAAGATATAAAGTGTTAGTACATGGTAAATTTTGAAAATATTATGTGTATATAGAAGGTGATACCTGAGTGTAACTACAGTGGATGTGTTCAAGTAGGTGTTGAGTCTTGTGCCTAACTCCATGTAAAACCCACAATGAAACATGTAGTTTTTTTTTCCACTTATCATATAAAATATAAATAAAAAATGTAGAGCATATATTTTAAAATGAAGTAACAAGAACAAATACTCTTGTATGCATGTAAACCAATATATTTTCTAGAGACAATGAAGAATGGGTTGATTATGCCCCATGGAGATGCTAGTGTAGAAACCATGGGTTGAGTTGAATTTGCACAAACCCTCATTTTGGATAGATAAGTGCTTAGAAGTTATGTCACACAAAAATTCAACCCCACACTACTCTTTGAATTTTTTGTGAATGGGACCAACCATGGGTTCAAACCAATTTGAGAGTTTAAGTAAGTTTTCTAAATCATCTACTATAGAAGGTACATATGAGTATTTTTTTATATACAATGTGTTACATATGCCTTGCATATTCCCCCAATTTGATAACCTATGAAAACTAAACCCCGTAATGTAATAATATGATAAAATATGTTAAATGTCACTCAAAATTATATAAATATTTGACATATGCCCTACATATGTCCCCAGTAAGTGTAAAATCTATCATAATCTATGTAAAATCTGCACCTAAAATCTAAATTTCCTATGCCCAAAATTTGAATATATCCATGTAAAGGATTTAGTATCTAGGACAAGCCATTGTGTATTACCCCATTTTAAGGTGAGGAATGTATCCTATAGATTACTCTTTTCAAATGAAAATAGTTTTACACATCATGTTATATGGAAAAAGATATGAGCATGTAAAAACATGTGCTAACATGTTAATATTATGTCATCATAGTAAGGTTACATCATCTAAACATATATGAAACATGTATCCTAAGACATAATGGTGTCATGTCAAGATAAATATAATAATGATAAATGCAATGAATAGTCATCATAGTATGGATAAACTAAGTAATAAATATGCAAAATATGCATGATATGTATCATGGCATTGCACATACGAATAAAAATGTTTGATATGGATCACAACATCACTATCAGAGTGGATGCCAAAATATATAGATCAAACGAATGCACAAGTTTATGATAGGTATGAGTCAAACATGTACACAACATAGTAGATGCAAGAAGATGAAATCACATGCACAATAATATTGCATAAATAATATAAGAGCCAAAACTAATCTTTCATACAACAAAAGTTCCCCAAGAGAGATGTAAAAATAGGAGTGCATGATTAACTCTCCCAAGAAAGGTAGTCAGAGAGCCAATAATAAAAGAGTAACTCCTATACTTGAAATAGCCGGTCAAGGGAGTTACTTCCTATTCATCCGATCAAAATGTAACTTCAAGTACACCTAAGCAAGCTTATTCATTAAAGTAGGAAAATTTCAAGTGAGGAAAAATTCCCATGATAAATAAATATGGGAAAAAAAAAACCCTACTCTAACATCCCTCATAAGCACAACTTAGGTGGGTAGTGTAAAAAAAATGGGTCCCAACAACTAAGCATGATCAGGTACCCAATACAAAGCAATCTACCATAAAATAGAGAAAAAGAGAAAACCCATAGGAAAAATTCCCCCCCAAAATATAAACATAGAGTAAGTGAAGAGGCTAGAAGGCCCCCCCTCGAAGATGATGTTACTATTGATGTAGACCACACCCCAAGAAGAACTTGTAGATAAATGAACTTGCTCTCAGTGAAGGGTTTGGTAAAGATATATGTAACCTGCTTTGAAGACTGTAAAACTATCAAGTCAATGACCTAACCATGAATAAGTTCCTAAATAAAATGAATGTGAATCTTAATGTGTTTGGTCCATTGGTGTTGAACTGGATTCCTGCATATCTAAATGGTACTTTGGTTATCACAATAGATGATGGTGGGTTGCCTAAAAGTAATGCTAAACTTGGATAGAATGCGCTAAATCCAAATGGCCTCAATAGTTGCATTCACAACTCCCTTGTACTATGCCTCTATGGATGATATAGCAATAACAGACCAACTAATAGGATTAAAACCCAAACAAAAGTTGTAACTTAAAGTGGACTTTCAATTTTGAGTATTGATAGCCTAATCTAAATTTGCAAAACCAACCAAGTCAACCTTTGTGCTAAATTTGATGAATCTCAAATCTATAAGAACCCTAAATGTAGTGAAGCATTTGATTGGCTAATTTCTAGTGTAACTCATGAGGTTCCTACATGAATTGTAAAACAATGTCTACTGTATATGAAATATCAAGCCTGGTATGAGTCAGATAACTGAGGCTGCCAATAAGCTTTCAATATCAAGTGGCATCAAATAATGGCGTAGAATAGTCAGCTTCAAGTTTGAATCCTAATAGAATGGAAGTTAGAGATGGTTTATAATCAACCATGTGAAACTGAGCCAAAATATTGAGAGCATACTTGGGTTGTGCAAGTGAAATCCATGAATTAGACTATGAAATCTCAATGCCAAGGAAGTAATGTAGAAGACCCAAGTCTGTCATGTCAAATATATCTTTTAGATCTATCTTTACCACTGTAATAGATGATGAGGAACTCTTAGTGATCAAAAGATCATCAACATAAACTACCAGTATCAGTAAATAATCATCATGCCATAAAAATTATACATTAGGGTTTGAATGACACCTGGTGAAACTTGAAGTAAGGAGGAAGGAATCCATCTTGGTGTACCAAGCCCAAGAGGCTTGTTTAAGGCCATAGATAGATTTAATAAGTCTAAAAACTATGGATAAATCTTGAACAAACCCAGGTAGATGCTCCATGTAAATCTCCTCCTCAAGGCCTATGTGAATAAATACACTCTTCACATCCATTTGGTGCATATACCAACCATGTGTTGTGGCTATAGCTAGTGTGAGTCAAATCAAAGTCATATTTGCAACAAGTACAAAGGTATTTAAGTAGTTAATGCCAACTAATTATGAAAAACCCCTGATGACCAATCACACCTTATGCTTATCAATCAACCTATCTACTACAAACTTGCTCTAATAAATCCACCTACATCGAACATATTTAAAATCAAATCCTACGTGTGATTTTTGATCAAGGAAGAATATTCTTCCTACATAACACTATCCCACTTAGGTATGCCTGAAGCCTCTTAGAATGTCTATGGATTAGAAATTGAAGCAAAGAAATCTTGTGGACCACTATGATAATTTGACTAAGTACGTTTGTCATCTACTGGATCCCATATCCAAGTGCCTACAATTTGAAGTGTCTGCCTGTCCCAAAGGGGCCCATATGTGGGTGAGTCAAGTGATGAATCCTCATCCTCATAATTAGAGGTGAATGTAGAAAAATCCCCATCACTGCCCTCACTATCAGAACTAGAAGAAGAATAAGAAGACCCTAACTTAGGAACCTCCTCTGGATGATCCAAGTCAAAATAAGAATCATCAAGTCTAAGTGAATCCAATGAAAGAGAAGAAGTGTCAATTGTTGACTCTTTGGGACACTCTAGAAAGTGAACACTTCTCTATATGAAAAACTCATATGTAGTTGGATGTAGAAAGTGGTACCCCTTGACACCATCTGGATAACCTATAAAGATGCAAGGCTTAGACTTAGGTTTCATAGCTTTATGTATCTTCTTTGATATACATGCCATAGTTGTAGACCTAAGGTGTTTAACATTAGTTTTCCTTCCATGTCAAGCTTTAAAGAATGTTATGCCTTTCAAATCTTTGTGAGAAACCTTGATTTGATAATAATAAGCACAATTAATGGCTTCAGCCTAATACTAAGGTGATAAAGACTTTGAGTGAATCATAGAGCTAGCCACATCTTTCAAGTACCTATTCTTACATTCTGCAACTCCATTCTATAAAGTATTGTAACTAAATACCCAATGCAAATCAATCCCCTATGTGGTGCATAACTATTCAAATATGTTGCTGACATATTCACCTCCATTGTCAGTTTCAATAACCTTGATGTATTTCTCAGATTGTTTTTCAACAAGTGCCTTGAAGTCTTGAATATATTCAAACACTTCAAAAATTTTATTAAGAAATTAGACACATGTATATCTTGAGAAATAATCAATGAAAGTGAGAATCTACTTAGCCCTTGTAAAAGATAGGATGGGAAAAGGTCCATATATATCACTGTGTACTAACTCCAATGCTTGTGAATCCCTCCAAGCTTTTCCTTTGTCAAATTTTTCTTTGGGATGCTTTCCAAGAGAGAAACCCTCACAAAGTCCCTTAGAGAATTGGACTTAAGGCAAGCCTATGACCATGTCATTTTCTCTAAGTTGTTCAAGGTAATGGTAGTTAAGGTGGCCAAATTGATCATGCCATAAATTTCTAACTCCATCTGAATGAGTCAGCAATGCTATTGAAGAAGAATCAAGTGAAAAATGTGAGAAAGTCTATAACCTGGCTTGGTGATCTGCCCTACCCACTGCTACTATAAAATCACTATGTAACTCCCTAAAGATAACTGAATCTGGTAAAATCTCAACCCTCATTCCTTTGCTAATATGAGTGATTTGATACACTGATAGGAGATTGGTTGAAAAATAAGGGACACTTTGAATATTATTAAATTTTATTCCTTCCATTTCAATAGACTCTCTCCCTACAATGGGTATAGAAGTGTCATCACCCAAACTGATAGAAGACATGCTACAAGGCTCTAAAGAAGAAAACTCAACTAGTGAAGAGCTCATGTGGTGAGAAGCACTTGAGTCAATAACCCATGAATATGTTGAAGTTGTAATGGTTACAAGAGCCTTGCCCTTTTATTTCTGTTTCCCCTTGGCATTTGCCTTAGTAAAATCTTGGGTAGATGAGTTATGATTAATGGACTCAGTAACAACTATGTTATTATTCTCTAGGAGATGAGTTAGGTGATCTATTTATTTCTTCATGTACTTACTTTAATCATGCCCATTTTTATGACATTAGGCAAACTTAACCTTCTCTTTCTTAGGTTGCCATTGGAAGAGGAGGCTTCAGTGTTGGTTTTAGTAGAGGTTGATTCTTTCTTCTTCTCTTGATCCTTATTATTATTATTCTCTTTGTTTGAAGTATTTTATTTCTCATTCCAAACAATTAGGGCTTGAGGTTTGAGGACTTCAATGTGCCCATTTGGATCAATTTGTCTTGCTCTCTAGTTAAGTTAGAAATTAAAGCATCTAAAGAAGGCATTTTCCATGCAGTGCCCAAAGCACTTTTAGTAGCATGGAAAGTAGAGACAAAGACTAAATAGTCAAAACCTAGTTTAGAGAGTATATAAAGAATAATTTGGTCATCTTATTTCTTTATCACATTATTTCAATTACAATCTCAAGGACTTGAACTTAGTGAAGAAATATTGAAGGGTGTCAAATTTGCAAAGACTTAGGCTAATGAATTCATTCTCAATCTCATGACCACTCATCACATCTTGCTCCCCAAATAGTTTACCTAGAATGGTCCATTCATCATGAGGTGATTTGGCAGGCTCTAAGTAAAATATGAGATCAAGTGCTATAGAAAGACATAATATCCTGTAGGCTTCATCACTAGGGTTATACCACTTAACTATCTCTACATCTGTTCTAGGTTTAATTTCATCACCCATAGTTATCCTACACAAACCCTTACTCCTTATAATGATTATCACCTTGATTTTAACCCAAAAAAGCACATTACAATCCCCATGAACTATGAAATGGTGACCCCCCCAAATTTTGCAAATGCACGCTCAAAAGAAGTTAAACTCAACTAATAGTGTGTCTTGAGCAATCAGTGCAATGAGTCAAAAGATGAGATTTTGAAAACAAAATAGGATGTCAGATTTAATTGATAATGTGTGCAAGGAATCAAGTATAATGTGAGCAAGTGAAAAAATGAATAACACTTTCTTTTTAAATATTGCCCATAATATATTGTTTTATTAAAAAAATAAAAAATCTCCACTAACACTTGTAAACTTGACCAATCATCTTATGCATTGAAATAAAAGTAGCCTATTTGACCTTATTTTAAATTAAGCTATTAAAAAAAAATTAATATGCTAAAAATATTAGAGAAAACTTGAGTAAACTTAGCTTGTTTTGGAAGAAAATTTCAAGCATTTGAAATTGTAAGAGTCTTTTGTGTTGATTCTTGACTAACTCACATTGCATGGAATGATAGTTCTGACTGGTTAATAATGAGAGTATTCTCAATAGGTGAAAATGCAAAACTAGGGTCGAACATGTAGAACCAAATAAGGTCAAACACAGGCCGATACCAAACAATGAAGACCAGACCATAGGCTATATGGAGGCACACAATTTTTTGTAGAATAATTAACCAAGACACACATAACACACAGTCACAAAGAAACCCTAGAAACTGTGGTAATGGCTGCTAATGAACTAGTTCTACTAAAAAATGACTCCACCAAAGATGAAAAACTCCCACAAATGGATTATGAAAACTAACTTTTGTTTGTAAATAATAGATCTCATGATTTCAAATGAAACTAACAACAATAAAAAACTAGACAATCAAATACCAAAGTGGCTTTGATACTATATCAAATTGGATGCCAAGATCTTTGGATCAATTGCATGCACATGTTTGTGATAAGTACGAGTCAAGAATGTACACAACACAATAGCTACAAGAAAATAAAAGCACATACACGAAAATATTTCATAAACAAGATAAGATCCAAAACTAATCTTCCATAGAAAAATAGCTCACCAAGAGAGATGTACAAATAAGACTTAATGAGTGACTCCCCCAAGAAAGGTGCTCAGAGATCCAATAATAGAAGAGTAACTCTCATACCTGAAGTAACCGATCATGGGAGTTACTTCCTATTCATTCAATCAAAATATAACTCCAAGTATACCTAAACAAGCTTATCCATGAAAGTAGGAAAACTCCAAGTGAGGGAAAAATCCCATGATAAATAAATATGGGAAAAAATAAAACCCCTACTTTAACAATCACAAGCTCAACAAACAATCCTAAATGTATCCACACAATTCGCATAGAGTCATAGAGTCACACATAATGTCATGGTCATGACATGCACAAGAAAACATAGTGTCAAACCAAGTAAAAATTCACACATAAAATAATTAGGAATAAATGGAGTCAAACAAAGTAATATACATATAGATAAAGAGTCAAGTACAAGAAGGAGTCACACAATGAACACCCCATGTCAAGTAGAGTCATAAATAACATATAAAAATTCACACAATGTATCAAACAAGCAAGAATGACAGAGAACAAAGAAGAAGTCACACAATGTAATAAACAAGTAAGAATCACACTATGTAACATACAAAAACATCAATCATGCATACAACAAATAAAGCTAACATATAAAATTAATGTATGTCACCAGTGCATATAAAATAATATAGTACCTATAGAAATAGCAATGTAATTAGTATGATTAACATAAATCCATGTATAATCAGTGTGAAATATCTCAATATGATAAATGGGAATGGTCATAGAAAGGTATAGCTTGTGTAAAGTGCACCAAGATGCCCTCAATATAGGAGATGTAGCTCTTAGGCATAATAAATTCCTACATCTATGTGTCCATGTCATATAAACCTATATTTCTTGCATCTCACTCATGTATATTGTGAAATGCGTGTGCATAGAAAAACTGGATATATAATCTACCATATGTGACAAATCATGTAAAATAGAAATACATGTAATTCATAGGTCTTGTTTTTTTAATTTTTTTCAACACATACACACACACATATACATATATGTATATGTATATATAGGGGTGTATGTGTAGACACACACACACACATGAATGTATGTATGTATGCATCTATGTGTGTGTGTGTGTGTGTGTGTGTATAAATAATTATGTAAATCTAACCAAGGATCCATCAATGGGACACTCTAATGTAGGTCCTATGTCAAACAAGGATAATGTTACCTATCATGGGAATGGAGTAACACATGTATCTATATAAAAACATGAAAATTAATCTTGTGTCATGACATATACATCATGGTCATCATAAACCATATGATCTTGTGTATGCTACATAACTCTAGTGACGAAGTATTGTGTATATTCTATTGTATAGTATGAGAATGTGATTTCATTCACTATGGAACTTAGGGAAGAGTTTTTAGAAATATCTTAGAGTGTAATTGATTAGGTGATACATGATGTGCTAAGATAAACCTTTGATGTTATGGATGTTGAAGCACTGATCATCTAGGAAAGTTAATCACCTTCCTCTGAACTATCTACATAGCATGAACCTGAATAGGATGTATAAATGACTGTGATGGTGGTGGTGGTGGTGGAGGAGGAAAAATTTCTGGTTGAATATGATACAAATATGGTACACCTGGAATTGTAGCCACTCTATTGCCATGTATATATTTCACACATCTGTGTATTGAAGATGGCATTACACATGGATTATGTATCCTAGGGCATCCTCGCAACATGTCAAATTCCCATCTAGTTTTTAGGACTAAGAATAAAGTATAAAATATAATAAGACACACCTTAAGTGATAGTATAATGATCCTAAGAGGGTTCTATTTATTTCCATTGAATCCTTTCAACATTTTTGTTGTAGTGATCAAATATTCATGTGTATATCCAAGAATAGTAAGGAGTGTTATGGTACAAACATTTTCACTTGAACAATCTACCATTACATTGTGTACACGTTGAAAATCAATATAGACATGCACAAATAATTCCACATTAAAAGAGTCATTGTCAACAATCTCATGTTCATTAAATGTGATAGTACATTTATGTATTTGCATACTTTGAAGTGTATGATTAATACCATGTAGAGGATGCTCATCCTAAGTCTTGTAAGTATAAGAAGTTGGAAGAGGGTGTGCATTATAAGTCAATGCATCTTAATGTTAGTGTTAGTGTATTGTCCCACAAGATTTAGAAAGACATCAGAAAATATTTTCAGCTTAACATTCCCATTAGGCTATGTCCTTGAATTATTTGCAAATAAATTAAGTTCAAGAATGTTTTCTTCTATCAAATCCTATATCTTATGTAACAACTGATGCATATATTAGTTGAATTTTCAACTCATCTATGGTAATCATAATATACATTACTGTTGAATCCATTAGATGGAGGCTTACTCATATTAACCTCTTTTTGGAGAGGGAGAGATATGAGGTTAAACTCGAGTAACTTTTATAGTATCTTGTGAGGAGGTTTGGGTAATTATGAAAATGACCTCCTTTGAGGAGTTGATAAGACAAACTAATATGTTGGTTGTGAGATCATGTTAACTATTATTTTTTCATCATTCTTAGTATCATTTGATTTGGATTTGAAATTTTATTTACTGGGAAATATTGCACCAATAGTGGTTAGAGGGTTGGACCCATACTTTAATTTATTCATAGCAATGAGCTCAACTTTGTGATCCTTGAACGCATGGCATAATCATTCAAATATTATAAAGTTTATACATAATAGACTCATACAATGGGGGAAGCAATATTTTCTTGAATATATCTTGAAATTCATTATCCACCATTAGATTTATCATCTTAGAGAGATTTGATTTATAACAAATCACATAATCAATACCAGGCTCATTGGATCCTTGTTTGAGTTTTGCAATATGAGCATATGACATCTTCTCACTGATGTTGATTGAAAATTGTGCTAAGAATTGATTAGCTGATCCGTAAACACCACTGAAAAACTCAAAGTGAAGTTTTAAATGTACGGATTCTGAATTTCTCAAAAATAAACAAATTCTTGAAAATACTCAAAAGAACTTACAAATTGTTTGGCAAAGTATTCTCGGTTATCGAATTGGATTAGAATTGTCAAAAAGACTAATATCTTCCATTCACCAATAAAACCGAATTTTGTTTTAAAAATTAAATGTCGTAAATTGTCAATTTTTCAAATATTGAATGAGCTCTTGATTAATTAAAAATCAGAATACTTGAAAATAAAACATGCAATCATGAGAAATTACCACATGAAATTGATAACGGAGTTCGGCATTGATTGCCTACGTCTCCGGGTCCGCCCAATAGTGAGGACCATTTCTATTAAATTTTCACAACAAATGGCTTAAAATTTCTTGAAACGTTGCACAACTTCCCTCAGGCCTGATCCCTATCCAAGAATTCCAGCTTTGCTGATAAACTCAAGCTCGATCACACAGAATCCTTCCTTACTCTTTAATCCCCTTCCGAAATTGCTTTGGTCCTTCATTCAATCTATTGGTATATCCAAATAATAATAATAACATTCTCTTTTTAATTACAAAACATAATTAAAAAGGCTTACTTACTGTGTACAAGGTCGGATATTGGAGAAAAATCCATTTGGTAGCTATCTCCAAGCTTCCATCTAGCTCTCAGCCTCTTAAAAATAAAACACAGTCGGATTTCCATGTCAATACAAGTAAAACTTACTCCCTTTTATAGCATTTCAACCACCATGGCTAAAGTGGTCAAGACCTTAGCCTTTTAGGTGCCAGGTTTCCTCCATTCTAGGCGCCTAGGGAAGTGGGCAAGGGCGTCCTTCCTCTTTTGGCGTGCTTTGACTAAGGGATTAGTCCCACATTTGCTGGGAGAGTTTGTTTTGCATGCTTAAAATAGTAAAGTTGTTGAAGTTTTCAAATGCCTAGCATTTGGGTGCCAACTTTGGCCGCCACCCAAGCTTGGTAAAATGCCTAGGATTTGGGATGCATGTTTAGTGGAGTGTTTGGTGGGTGGCGTGGAGGTTTGGCGCCTTTAAACATTTGAAAATGTCAAATATCATGTGCAAAAATAAAACACTTAACAATTTTTTTTGCCCCCCTATTTATTTTCCATGTGTCAAATGGAGATTGGTCCACTTGGCATTCCTCAACTGTGCCACGTCACTTGTCGACACTCGTTATTCCCCAGTTGCAAGAAAACTTCAGTGGCTTATAACTTGAGCATATGGTGTCCATTTTGTGAACCATAAAAAGTGTCAGAAATCTCTCGATGAGCTCTACACTGTGCAATCATTTTTATCAGAATATGAAAAATTTTATTTTTTTTCACAAATGGAGAGATCCACCTGGATCAAACCTCCCCACTAAGTGCTTTTGGACCCCAAAAGCGTGGTCTCCATTTAAAATGCTTCTGCAAAAACATCACTGCAACATATCATAGTAACGATTCAAAATTCAAACTGAATCCTTGAAATGTCAGTGAAAAATAAATGTCTACCCATTGCCACATTGTGGATAGAAACACACTGCTTGCTCAAATGTCGCATCTCAAAAATGGTGCATCTGCCAATCACTGCAAATTGTTCACCAAGTGCAACTACCAATTTGTTAGTGTAATAATTTTACAGGCTATTTTTAACCACAATTGACAGTTACAATAAAATGCCCCAAAAATGAATAAGGGTCTTATAGAATGTGAAAATATCATGCATGGCTACAAATAGTTTGTATAATTAGTACAATTACAAATGGTGCCCATAAAGGGTCTTATAAGCCTCTATTTGCACAATATAAAAGACAACATATAAACTGCAATGTAAATTTCTCAAAATAGACATACTGCTCATGTCCATATAAACTGCATATACTATTGTCAAGGTTTAAAAATGAAGTTTCAAAAATCCCAAACATGAGAAATTATTCCAAGTATGTTTAACCTGTCCCTTGGTTGTTCTCTATGGGCCACTCCAATAAACCATATCAACATTCAAAGCATGGTGAATGTCCTTTATCATCACATAACAAGGATCCCAAAATATGAATGCATTTATCAATCCACTAATCATGACAACATGAATGTCAAAATTTGTTTACCAACCCTCTTAATCAAAATTTCTTGATTAGTTGGTGAGATTTCTTTAGTGGATTTAGTAACATTTGTATGGGTTGATTTAACTTCATTAATGACCTCATTGATAGGTTTATAGACCATCTTAATCTTACCATTTCTAGGATGGTGTGATGGTTGAAGTCTCCAACACTTTTCAACCCGATGTCCACTCTATTGAAAAACATATTCTTATTGCTACTCTCAGAACTCTCTCTAGGAGAATAGTCTTTCAAAATCTTTCCTAACAAAGATTTACATTTCCAACATTTGGCTACACAATGATTATACAATCCACAAAAATTGCATGGATAAACGTGCCACAAATTTTGTGTACCATAATCAAAAGGAACATTGGAATATTTATGTTGTCTGGTAGAATTAGAATCAACATGATTGCAAGTGTGGTGAAAAGAATGTGTTTTACCTTCCATCCAAGAGGATTTACAATTCTCCATAACACATCTTGCTTCTGCTTCTCAGAGCATTCACTTGTTTCATTCTGAATACCAGATCTATATCCTAACCCTGCACGATTAGGCTTATTCTCTACCTGAATGGGGTTAGTATCACCTTGGCCATCTTTTCGTAGGCCTTTTCCATTAAATCCCATTTTAACAAGTAATTTTGAACCTATTCCTTTTGTATATTGTTCAAATTTACCAAAATCATTGTTACTAGATTCTTCATGGGAAGGAAAATCAATTGATGACTTACATGTACTTACATTGTTTTCATCTGTCATAGTGCTTGCATCTACAGTAGAAGACAAATCCTTCACTTGTCCACCATTCTTTAGTTTTTCCACAAGCTCATCCTTGGCTCGTAACTCCATTTTCAAACGGGCAATCTCCTCATCCAAGGAGTACAATCTTGCTCTCAGGAAAGCATTCTTTTCCTGGATTTGTTGGTTATATGCTTCAAGCTCATCAAGCTTGGCTCTGTTTGATAACTTGCCCATTACACCTGTCGAATCACAAAAATTGAAACAAATGCCGAAATAGAAGCAAAAACAACCAATTGTTAAATCCCATTGATCAACTGCTCTGATACCAACTTGATCCGTAAACACCATTGAAAAACTCAAAGTGAAGTTTTAAACGTATGGACTCTGAATTTCTCAAAAATAAACAAATTCTTGAAAATACTCAAAATAACTTGCAAATTGTTTGGCAAAGTATTCTCGATTATCGAAATGGATTAGAATTTTCAAAAAGACTGATATCTTCCATTCGCCAATAAAACCGGATTTTATTTTAAAAATTAAATGTCGTAAATTGTCAATTTTTCAAATATTGCATGAGCTCTTAATTAATTAAAAATTAGAATACTTGAAAATAAAACATGCAATCATGAGAAATTACCACATGAAATTGATAACGGAGTTCGGCATTGATTGCTTACGTCTCCGGGTCCGCCCAATAGTGAGGACTGTTTCTATTAAATTTGTGCAACAAATGGCTTACAAATTCATGAAACGTTGCACAACTTCCCTCAGGCCTGATCTCTGTCTAAGAATTCCATCTTCACTGATAAACTCAAGCTCGGTCACACGGAATCCTTCCTTAGTCTTAAATCCCCTTCCAAAATTGCTTTGGTCCTTCATTCAATCTATTGGTATATCCAAATAATAATAATAACATTCTCTTTTTAATTACAAATCATAATTAAAAAGGCTTACTTACTGTGTACAAGGTTAGATATTGGAGAAAATTCTATTTGGTAGCTATCTCCAAGCTTCCATCTAGCTCTCGGCCTCTTAAAAATAAAACACAGTCAGATTTCCATGTCAATACAAGTAAAACTTACTCCCTTTTATAGCATTTCAACCACCGTGGCTGAAGTGGTCAAGACCTTAGCCTTTTAGGTGCCAGGTCTCAAGTTCCAAACTCTCTTCCTCCATTCTAGGCGCTTAGGGAAGTGGGCAAGGGCGTTCTTCCTCTTTTGGCGCGCTTTGACTAAGGGATTAGTCCCACATTTGCTGGGAGAGATTGTTTTGCAAGCTTAAAATAGTAAAGTTGTTGAAGTTTTCAAATGCCTAGCATTTGGGCGCCAACTTTGGCCGCCACCCAAGCTTGGTCAAACGCCTAGGATTTGGGATACATGTTTAGTGGAGTGTTTGGTGGGTGGCGTGGAGGTTTGGTGCCTTTAAACATTTGAAAATGTCAAATATCATGTGCAAAAATAAAACACTTAAAATTTTTTTTTGCCCCCCTATTTATTTTCCATGTGTCAAATGGAGATTGGTCCACTTGGCATTCCTCAACTGTGCCACGTCACTTGTCGACACTCGTTATTTCCCAGTTGCAAGAAAATTTTAGTGGCTTATAACTTGAGCATACGGTGTCTGTTTTGTGAACCGTAAAAAGCTTCAGAAAGCTCTCGACGAGATCTACACTGTGCAATCATTTTTATCAGAATATGAAAACTTTTATTTTTTTTCACAAATGGAGAGATCCACCTGGATCGTTAGCCAAAGGATTAAAGGAATGAAATGATTGGAAATGGAGGTCATTAAACCAACACAAGACAATCTCTTAAGACTTCATAAAAACAACTTAATCAATAAATTATCATTAGATGCATAGTCCAAACATCTGCATGAAAGACTCAAAGGTGTTATTATGGATCACTCTTACCATCATAATATGTGAGCTTAAGTGACATAAAACCTATAGGTAAGGGATAAGTTAAGATATCAGAGGCCAATGGATTATGTAATAGTGCTTGAGGTTCAGTGGCATGACCAATTCTAGAAGAACCTTGTTGTAATTGTAAAACCTTCTTTTCAAGATCAAGAAATGTTTGGATAAGAGTTTGAGTATTGGGCATGGAAAAATGTGTAGTAATAGATGGTGTGACATTAGTAACAACCATATAAGGTATGATATTATGATGTGGAGTGATATTTATAGCAATCTGTTTAGAATCTTATGTTTTCCCCACACTATGGGTGGGCATCATTTGTAACCACATGTGTAAACATAAGAATATTATCATTATTAGTAATCTGAAATGTTGGAAAATTTCTATTAATGTCAAAGGCATTATAATTAATGTAACAAAATTATTATTAATGTCATAAGATTATAATTCAAAGGGCTTAAGAATAGACATAAGTGATTTTTTGAATTCAAGGTGAAGGGCAATCAACAATAATTAACAAGGCTGACCAACAATGAAATATATTTAATTTGCAGCAACGATTCATGATGAAGGAACCCACATTAAAGAAGTTTTGAATGAGCTCTCAAGGAAGGTTGTTTAAGGCTTAAATCACCCCTCTTAAGATATGTATTAATGCCTATCATTTTTGGGCCTATGGCTTACTTGGGAAATTGCCCCACTTGTTGATTTAATTAAAATCAAATTAAAATGCACACCTTTTGATGAAAGGGTGCTTCTTGGATGGGATGCCTCCTTTGTGAAGAGCCTTTGGAGGCTATATAAGTTGGATAGAAGAATGGAAAATATACATATAAATAATTCTTTCCATAATGAAAACATAAGCAAATTTTAGTGGAGAAGAGGGAGAAGAGAGAAGATTGAATTTTGTCATCATTCGTTGATGAAGCAACAATAAAAGGTGGAAGATTGTTTTAGTTGAGGTTAGTGCCTCAGATCTAAGAGATTGGTGTCTCTAGCTAAGTTAGTGATTAGCAATTGGGATTGGTTTCTTCAAGTAGGTTGGTGCCTAATAATTTTATTGTAAAAGATTTATTTTTTACGAATGGATTGAGATGGTAGATCCAATCAACTCTTCATTGCGGTTTTTTTTTGAGAGAGGATTTTCCACGTAAATCCTATGTTGGTTAATTATTAGATCTTGTGTGAATTTTTTCATTGTGAATATTAATTTTTGAAAGTAAAAGTTTTATTTCACACTGATTCACCCCCTCCCCCAGTGTGTTGTGTGCTTAACGTGAACACCTATAATAGAATCTGTTGTTCCCAAAATCTGTCACTCATTTTTGGGACAACATATGAGCTATTTTGGTCT
Source organism: Torreya grandis (assembly GCA_037957365.1). Classification (NCBI taxonomy): domain Eukaryota; kingdom Viridiplantae; phylum Streptophyta; class Pinopsida; order Cupressales; family Taxaceae; genus Torreya; species Torreya grandis. Next base: position 1,961,214 of record JARHVA010000098.1, read on the forward strand.
TGCAGGCCAAAATTCTCTTTTCCCTTCTCAAAAAATTATTTTGAGTGTTCAAATTATCCATTATTCAAGCTTTTTCAGCTAACGGACTCTGCAGGCTAATTTCTACGGACTCTTCAGGCTTATTTCTACAGACTCTGCAAGCTAATTTCTACAGACTGCACAGGGTTATTTCTATGGACTCCACAGGCTGATTTTTATGGACTCTGCAAGATGATTTCTACGGACTCTACAGGCTTATTTATACGGACTCTGTAGGCTTATTTCTATGGACTCTGTAGGCTGATTTCTACGGACTCTGCAGGCTTATTTCTACGAACTCTAGAGGGTTATTTCTACGGACTCCACATGGTTATTTATATGGACTCTACAGGCTGATTTCTACGGACTTTGCAGGAAAGAAACAAGCTCCCAACACTTAGGCATTTTCAAGGTCAGTTCAATTGAAAGGTTCGAAGGAAGGTGTCCCAAAGCCCGAAGGACAAGCGCCCTTGCGAAGGGCAAATGGAACAAAAAAGATATCTTTCAAAGGGATTTTCTGTGATGGAATTTAACAAGTGGAATTCCTTTGGACATTTTGTCCGAAGGAATGATCAAAGGCCCGATGGGAAGTTCAAAGGAGTCTTTCAAAATCTCAAAGGACAAGTGCCCTTGCGGAGGGCACTTAGGTGCCAAAAAGACCTTTATGACTTTTCTGAAAGGAAACTTTAGAGATCAAACAACCCTTGCAGAGGGCAAGTGATGAGCAAAATGAACCGTTGCAAAAGGTTGAAAGGGTAAGGTTTTCTTCAAAAAAGTGAACAAGGCAAAAAAGTCAGAATTCCCTCAGATTTGTTCAAGGCAAAAGAAAAGATGAATTCTTTCAAACAAAAAGTCTGAAGGAATTCCTTCGAACTTTTGTCCAAAGGAATTCACTTGAAAGAAAAAAGCTCAAAGGAATAAGCAAGAAAGATGAAGGATTTCCTTCAGACATTTTGTCCGAAGGATTTGAAGAAGAAGGCCGCCCAAAGAACCCCGAAGGGTAGGTACCCTTGCAGGGGGCTCTCAGCGACTAGGAAAAGGACCTCCCCCAAGTCCCAAAAGGACACCTTCCCCTCAAAAGGATTCAAATACTAAGCTCAGTCAAGGGAAATCCAAAGGAAATAAAGCCGAAGGAATTAACATGGGTGTGACGGGCCCGCAGACGTCAAAGTTGGGCACCATGAACTAGCCATTGGAATCCAGACGTTCGGTAACATCCTCGAAGCCATCAAATTCATGGCAATGAAATAACCATTGATCTTTAAAGGCTTGAGCGTGGACCCAAATGCATTCAAAGGCCTTAAGGCCAAAAGGAAGAACTGCTGAAGAGGGAGCCAAAAGAGCCAGTAGAAAGGGAAAAGATAGCCCGAGAGCTCAAATTGAAACAAGAAAGAGGGAAAGACCAAAAATATCTGTAGGAGTTATTTTTGGTAGGTGGAACAGTCCACCAAGTAGACATCTGAGCTCACAAGCATTAAAAGGTGCGACCTATTTTTCTTCCTTGATAGGAAAGTGAGGGGACAACTTCGTACCTATTGGGAGAAAGATCAGATGACCCATGTAGAGGAGAAGATATTTTGAGATGAATTGACATGCCACAGTTAAGGCAGATGCCCTGTTCCAGCATGGCCTCTTTGACAAAACTAAAAATGCATTCAAGGCATTGAATGTAGCATAGGCCGTTCTATAAAACTAAGCACCAAGTCTTTCTGGGCTGCTATATATTGTAAATCTCTTCTTTTCACAAAAGAGATCTTTTTGGTTATAGAAGCAAAACTCTGCCAAAATTAAGAGGTGATTACTAAGACTTTGAGCTCAGATTTTTAATCATATTTCTTTGTTTTGAATGAGAAAACAAGTTGCTTTCAGACTTTGTGCTGTAATAGCTTGTGTCATTTAGGAGATTGTTCTTATGTCTGTTTCCTGAATGTGTTCTTGTCCATTTTAATGAAATAAGTAGAACTAGTGGAAGTAATCAAGAAGGTGTCCTAAAGCCAACTGTGGGAGACTTTGTGCTGCCACAATTGCCTTTAGTGTGTTTGTCTATTTTTTATTTCTGTGTAAAGGACCTTGGGATGACTTTGTGCCCTCATTGTCCTTCGTATCTCACTCTTGGGTAGTTGAGGTGGAGACTTTGTGCTACACCTCATTCTGTTGGTTACCGCCCCTTGTTACCAGTTACTTGTTACCTACTTGAAAGGATTCTTTTTGTTAGCTGTAGGCCACTTCTGAAAGAAGAGAAGTGCCTCCTATCATTTCACCAAGATTTCTCCTTTGTCTGTGAACATCATCTCTAAAAAAAGAGAGATGGATGGTGTTGTCCTACCCCTGAGTGTTATTTTATTCATATATATATAGCATATAGCTCCTCATATTCTACAAGGAACCTCTCCTTGATGAGAGGAGAGATTTGTCCCCTTTTGATGTGGTAAACCTGCACATCTAGCCAACCAATCTCCCTATGTTGTGGTTGAAATGACCTATTTTGCCCATCAATTAGCTAGTGACAAAATATTCAACCAACAGAATCAGTACCTTTGAAAGGAATACTAACATCAGTGAAAGGCTCACATTGTTGTTCCTTAGATGTGACAACCTTGGAATTCTTTTTGTTTTTAACTTATAGATTTGTTTGCAATACCTTGTCTAAATCATGAGATTACATACAAATTTGGTTTATAAAGGTATCCAATGCTTTAAATTGGTTAAGATCTACCCCATTAAGGTTGTCAATATGGATTCTATCATGATATTCATAATCATGTTCATTGTTATTTTAACAAAAAGTTTCATGTACAAGCATATCATTATTAACAATATTTTGTACTTCTATGCATTCATTATTACCATTTTCATCAGTAAAAGGAAGAATTTTCATCTCATCAACTTTAGCCATTTTAAACACATGTGGGTGATCTAAATAAATATTATTATGCTTTATTTAAATACCACTTAAGCTTGCACTTTGCCTTAGAGGTACAAGATAACTATGCTTTTTAAATGGCATAAAATAAATCATAAAAATTCAAGAAAAATTCAAGGGTCAATAAAAAAGATTTAATGTCTTAATGTATCAAAGACTTAAAAATCATATTTGAATCCCTAATTTTTTTAAAAAAAAAATCCTAAGAAATAAGGATGAAACTCTAAGGGAAAACCTAGAATTTGATGTACTCAATATAAGGACCGAGTTTACAAGTATGTTTTATTTTATAAGGTATATTTCAAAAACTCGTAAATTATATAAGTCCTAAAAAATAGATTTTTTATTTCAAATGATTGGGATTCTTAGGAGAAGTAGGAATTTATCATGATAGAAAAAATTTAAAAAAAAAATTAAAATGAATTTACAACTAATGAGTTTCATTTATTTTAATGAGTCCAATTTATTAAAAAACAATAGCCAAGTCCAAAACCCACCAAAATTAATTTATCTTTCCATTAGTCCAATTAAAATTATTGTTCATTTTTAAATAAATCATTGAAACTTCATCATGATATATCGTTCCCACATCAAAATCTACAGCGTTTTCAAGATATATTGTTCCCAACCCAATCCCCTTACATATATCGTTGCTTGGGGAAAATCAAAGCTTGCAGTTTTATTGGGATACATTGTTTCCAATCCCATCAGTATCATCAATCACCAAATATTAAGGATTTTAACTTGATAAATAATAAAACATAACTTGTTTTAGTGTGTTTTTGTTACTTTCTTGTTATTGCTTATGTGTTCATTGTTTATGTGTTTTCTTATTTGTTGTGTCTATGTCAGTCCTAGTCAATTTGACAACAATGTCATCATGGTTTTCCATATCATGGTGCATCCTATCATATGCTATATCAAATATTAGGTTGCTTAAATAATTGATATTTCATGCAAAATTTGCAACATGTATCATCACATCCACAACACTCATAAACATTCACAAATATTCATTCCCATACATTTATTATAACTATTCATCCACAATTCACTTTCATACTAACTAAACATCCATTCTCACTAAGTGTGCATCATAAATAATACAACAAGAGCCTTAAGCCATCCATCACATCATCAAATACATCTACAAAAACACATAAAATCCATGATATACATAAACATGAGCCTTCATCATATCATAAATCCATGCAATCGATTTACTCCTTGGTGTATACTTGCACATCCAAACAATCAATTAAATCCAAGCTCACAGATTTATCAAGATATATCATTCCTAATCCAACCCTTTTACATATATCATTGCTTGGGGCACTTTAAAACTCACACGTTTATCAGGATGTATGCTTCCCACTCCAACCCCTCTTGCATATATACTATCTAAAGGGAAATCCAAACAAATCAAAACATGCAAGCCTTAGATCAAGTGTGTTAGTATCATCCATCATAACATCCACCAAATCATCATCATAATCAATAATCAAATGCACACCCAACCTCTATTTATTCGCCTCCACCCCTCCATTTTTACCATTAATTCATTCATTTTAACCCTTATTCTCATTTTGAGCGCCCATCCATAGCTTTTATCTTCACATGCCCTATCGAGAGGGCATCATCCCTAACCATCCTTAAATAATTATTAATCACCATCATGCCACTAGGGGCATCCTAGTGCACCCGTTTTCCTTCTACTTTCCTTTATTTTTTGAAAATTCATTGATTATTCTAGTCACAACACCTTTTCAAAGAGGGTAAAATGTAGACACCCAAAATTTGCCACATTAGTGTTATCACTAATACACTATTGTTGAAATTCATGTTTTATAATTTATCCTGACCCTTCCATCATCAAAAATTTGGATCAAATTCACCCTAGTTACAACATAATCCCCATCATATTCTATATAGGCCCCATTAAAATTACACTTCATTTAATTAACTAATTAATTAATATTAGTTAGTTAATTAGCCATTAATTAATTCATGCACTCATAATTCTAATTAATGTGATCTCCAATGTTACCCTTTAGATCCAGAGTTAGATAGAGAAAGTGTGGCTGGAGCTTCACCACTTGCAAGAAATACTAGATCATTGGGGTAATGCCCCTTGTGCTGTCAGTCAGGAGCCACCCAATCACACTCCTCCTCAGGGATGTGGATGTGGTGGTGCAGTTTAGCATTCACAATCCCATAGCCACATGTCCCAAAGTCATAGGAGCTCCTCTCCCCACTCTCACTGGCCATCTCCTTGGCATGGGTCATCTCATCATGATAGTGGCAGTTGAGGAGGCTAGGTGGCTCCCCAACAAGATAAGTTTATGTGCCTTGCACTTGCCATTTCTCCATCTTGGTAGAATCCTGAATAGCTTTAGGAAACTCAAGAGCAAAAAAATGATGGGTAGGAGCCTCTTACCTTGGATGAGGACCCCCCAACTGATGGGGGGTGGGGAGGGAAGCCTCAGGACCCTCCGTCGCCTCCACTACCTGCTACCATGTTCATTGTCACTGCTTAAAGATATGGTTTTTTGGTTGTGTATTATCATTTTTTAGTTGTTAGTGCACATGTGTTATACTTTTTGGCTAGTCTAGCCTTCTAGATGTTTTTGTTGCTTTCTCGGGGCTTGTTTAGCCCGATGTGCTTTTGGGGTGTGACTCTTCCACCCACTTTTTTTGTATGACTAGTTGTATTTTATTCTGTAAGTTTTTATATATTATAAAGTGCACTTTTCAATTAAAAAAAATAACATAAGTAATAAAATAAATAAATATATTATCCAACTCATCATCCCACTCAAACTAACTCATTTAATTCATTCAACCCACTCATTTACTCATTCAACACATTCATTAAACTCATTTATGCCATTCAACCCAATCAATCAAGTCATCAACCAACTCCCTTAACTTCCTCAACCAATTCATCAATTCCATCAACTTCCTCAACTAACTCATAAATTACCAACTTCCTCATTGAATGCATTTGATCCATAAACTAAGTCTCCACTGTTCAAAATTAAATATTTCAAATAAATTCAGATTTATCTAGCAATCCATCCTCTATACTAAAAATCTATAAATTGACCTTCCCTCTTCCATTTGAATCATCATGTTGGAATGTTATCACCCTAATAGAAGAAAAATTTGGAAAATCTTGTCATCAAGAAATCAATCAAATTAAGCATCACACTGTTAAAACATTTTTGGAATTATTACATGGAAGTTCTTGAGAGAAACCAAAATGCATAAAACATGAGTAAATTCACATCTATGAAAGAGAATATTACATTCAATAAGTAAAGGTAATGTTTTTTGGTTTCTCTTTCATTTCTTAATTAGAGGTCTATGTGAGATTTTAAGTAGGAATCTGAATTTGTTCTTGGTTTCTAGTTTAGCTTCAAGTTTCAACAATCACAATTATATTGAGGATGATGGAGATAATATCTCAAGGTATGTGAATGGTATTTATGTTTCCATACAAGAGGAGTTTTGAATGATAAATTTGTGTTTGGTAGAATAAGCCTATTAATGCATTTTTAAGGATGAAGAGAAGTTGTTAAGGAAACAACAAAATAAAACAAGAGGTATATGAAGGTTTTGAAGAGGGAGAATTCAAGTGAACCCTAGAAGATGACTCCATACACGTTAGGGAGAAGCTATCACTTCTTAAAATCTCAATCATGCACCAAGAAGAATATCAAGTACTTCATGGCAGAGGAAGAAGTACTTGTTTCATGGGTACATGTTTAAGGTGTGGATATGGTGGCCATAAATCCTATGATTACCCACAAGCACCAAATAATGACATTAGGATAAATGAATCTACCAATCATATTGCACAAGTAAATGATGAATTTATTGCATCACCAAATTACATGAAAGAGATACAACATGGAGAAGATCTCATGATGAAGATAGTATTACTAAAAATGATAGAGGAGATTAAACTAGTGCAAAGAAATAATCTTTTCCAAACCAATTACAAATTTGAAGGTAAGTGTTGTAAGGTCAATGCTAATAGTTTTAAAATGGATAATTTTATGTCAAATAAAATGATTCATAAGCTTGGGTTGAAAAGTGTAACACTACCAAATCCGTATAAGGTGTCTTGGTTGTAAAAAGAACATCATATTTTCATGAATGAACAAGTTGTGGTTAATTTTTTAGATTGGGTCTTACAAGGATAAATTTTGTGTGACATTATTTCCATGGGTGTCTATCATGTGTTAATGGGTAGACCATGTTAATTTGATATGAAGGCCATGAATGATGGTAGAGAAAATTATTATACACTTATGAATGATGGAAAGTAGTATACATTAAGCCCATTTATGGACAAATAGGAATAAGATAAAAATAGTCCTAAAGTGTTGATTGATTCCATAAAAAAAATTAAAATAGGTAAGAAAAGATAAGGCATGCATTGCTTTCATTCCCAAACTCATATAGGTTGAGACAATGGATAAGGTGAGTGAAATTTAACTTAAAGTGAAGGCTTTGTTAGGAGAATATGTCAACATTATTTCCAAGGATCTACTAGATATGTTGCCACCCATGAGGAGCATTAGCCATCACATGGATTTGATTCATGGATATAGGTTTCCAAACAATGCATCATGTTGATTGTTACCCACGAAGAATTAAGAGGCAAGTAAAAAAGTAGAAGACTTGTGGGAGAAATTTTTTTTAAAGATTTTTTAAGATTCCATGTGTAGTTCTAACAATGTTAATACCCAAAACTAATGGAGAATGGCGTGTGTGCATAGACTCTAGAATCCATAAAAAATATTACAATCAAATACATGTTTCTATTGCCTCTAATTATAAAGGAAGGGTTTAATTTGTTTTGAAAAGAAAGGTATACTAGGAAATGTTTCTAGTTTAGTTCATTTTCCTACGAACTAAGAAACACCTCCTACGTTTTTCTAAACACATACATATAAAAATAACAAGTACTTCCAATGGGACATACTCAAATAATTTTGAAAAGAATACATATAACCTCTTGGATAATTTTTCACAACCAACTTCCAAGGAATGAAAGGAGGATGGCTTGGGAAAAATCACTCAACCTTGCCCATCCTTGCAAGTATCATAACTTCACATATTAAAACTCAAAAAATGACATTAAAAACAAGAATTTAAAATGGGATAATTTTTTTCCCAAGAAACCCTTATAGGTTCAAAAAAATACACGGCCTTAAGCCCAACATATACACAAAGCAAGGGGAGGATTGAAAACCAAGAGGCCTTCCTAATCCATAACAAGTTTTCAACATTTCAGTGAGGTAACAAGGGATTATCTTATAAGAAAAATATTAAATAAGAATGTGTCAAAAGATCTCCTACCTTAAATTGTCTATTGTTTATCACATGCCATTTATATAAGACTTGGATACCAACTATCCTCTATCTCCCAAGGTCTCGTCCTAATTTCTCCATGCTTAAACTCCAACTCCCTTTTCAAAATCGTAAAAAATTCCTCCATAAGGATGGCTTCCCATTCACTGATAGGGAAAGCCATCAATCCTTGGCCAATGGGAATGTGACATTTGTCCCTTCTTATGACGTTGTCTCTCAAAAAAAGTCTTTTATGGATTTTAATTATTATTACAAGATCCATGCTCCTTCTTACATGACATGAAGGCAAGTATGGATCATCCATACTCAATAAATTTTGCCCCTCTTCCAATGCCATCAATAATCACATACGTTGTTCTAAAAGCCTTTAAGGACCTTTTTAAATAATTTGGCCTTATGCCACCCAAATAAATGACAAGAGAATTTTAGACTAAGAATAGTTGTCATATATTCCAAATAAATTGGACTAGAAATATGGTAACAATTTGGATCTATTCTCATATATTATTATTGACATGATTGATTGCACCCTCTGAAGGGAAGCTCAACTCTCTTCATCCACGTGACACAATAGAGACATCCCTCTTGCTATGGGTGGTAAACATGAGGGATGAATCTCTAGATTAGGGGCTAGCTCCCCTTGATGTACCTTGAGGCCCTGTATCTCCTATTGCTAATTATGGGGGGGATGAAAAGGGAGAGAAAATATTGAAAATGGGACCTAAGATAAGAGGTGATGAACCAAAATAATTGATCTAATCAACTTGGCACACACTTTGAACCATGGATAACAAGCATACACTTCATTTAGGTGAGAAAAGCTTCCTTGCATTAGTATTTTAGTAGGGGGTCCTATGAAGATACAAGGAGGAAGAAACTAGCACAAGAGGTGTTTTAAACACACTACTGGACAGCCCATTCACTTGCCTATACTCGCTCTGGACACTTCCTATGACCCACAAAAAAAGAAAATCACTGTGCACTAGATATGATAGAATAAACTTATGAAAACATGAAAAGAAAATGACTTAACACAAGATAAAACCATAGACATATGCAAAAGTGCAAGCTCAAATGCAGGTAAAAATGCTTTTTCTGATTTAAGGTGAATTCCTTCAAGGCTTCACCATACAAGCTGAGAGATATCCTCTCAAAATGAGAAGTTACAATTATATAGAGAAAGATGTTGACAAAACAAGGAAAGGAGACACATGCTAGAGTTAAACACTTCTGAGACAAGAGACCATGTTGTTGTATTCTTCAAATTACGTATGGGAGAGCCATGCTATAGATGTCCAAGCCACCGCACTTACTATCCTGGGCCTACAAAAGCATGGGATACTCCTAGAAACTGACAAAGCCATACCCAAGTTGTTGTGGTTGAACCATGCTCTCTTCAATGTTGGGTGCAAATAGCTGTGCATTAATGGTGAAGCATGAAAACATAGGCTACTCTCCTCTATAGTTCAAAAACCAATCTATTTATTGGTTTTTGGTAGATATTTTCCACCCAAATGTATTAAATCCCTTTGATGAGTAATTCATGCCACTTGTCTTGTTCTGATTGGTCCTTAATTCTTTCCTTTGTCTTTATTAATAGCTAAAATAGTTCTAAGTTTTATCTTTTCCACTTTGTCTTTGCTCGGGCTAATTTTCCTCTGGGCTTAGCTTTTCTTTTCTCGTGGGTTCCTTTACTTTCTTGCTCATTCATTTGTTCTTCAAGATTTTGAGCTTTTATTTATGAATTCCTTCAGACAAAATGTTTGAAGGAATTCCTTCAAACATTTTGTCCAAAGGAATTCGCTATTGATCTCTCTTTTGTCTTGACCCTTTTTTCCCAAACTTTCCTTCAAACAAAATGTCTGAAGAAATTATTTATTTTGGCACTGGCTTTCCTCAAAGGGCAAGTGCCCTTCAGGATTTTATCTTCATCCCTTACTTTCTTAAAGTTCCCTCCTCAAAGGCTTCTCCCATCCAAAAATACCCCTCAGGCTTATGAAAATGGTCCTTATCTTTCTCAAAATTCCCTCTGTAAGGGCCATTTGAGCTCAGAAGTACCCTTCATAAAAATGGAAATGGTCCACTTTCTTGACCAAGTTCCCTCCACAAAGACACTTACCCTTAAAAAATTTTACAATTGCCCTACATGCAGTCAAAATGCCCTCCAAGGAAATTCCTTGCCTTTGCGAGCTGCTCAGACTAAATCAGGTCCTTGGAAAGAACTTACTCATAAAGTTCCTTAAGTAAGGCCTCTTGACAAACCCAAAAAACACTTGGTTAAATGAAATGAGGTAAACACTTGGTTTTTTCATGGAATAGGTCTAACAATGAACCTTGATGAATGATTTTAGCCAAAACATAGATTGAAGACTTATGCACAAAAGAGGGGGTGCCCATTTTTTACTCTAAATGTCCAAAATATGGTCAACAAACTGGTGACTCATAGGGAAAGCATGTCTACTATGCTTGGGAAGACTGGTAGCCTCAAATTCCATTGGTCATGGAGTTATAATGCATCCTGAGCATGTTGGAAACTAACCTTGAAAAACCAACAAGAAAACAATTTACCCCAAACACACAAGGGAAAAACAACACACGGCAAAAGCTAAAAATAACACACCCATGGGTAACAACGCTTAGGGAAAACAAAAGATAACTTAACAGAAAGTAAACTACTATGTACAACTAACTAAATATGCTCTTCTCCCTCCTGGATCAAAGGGAAAACTTCTTAAGTCTCCTTCATGGCAAGAAAACTTATGGTTCCAAACAAGTGGCTGAATGGAATGGAAACTTAGTGACTTGCCCTTCTTTCCTGCCACCTTGATTGGCTTGTATTCGAATGGATAGGGGTCAAACATGTCTCCAACATTTATGCATTCACTTTGCCCTTTGAAACCTAATTCATGCTGGCTCCTCATGCTAGTGTATTTTATCAAGAAATCAATGACTGCTAGCTTATTACCATAAGCCTCATTTAGGTCATAGCCCCCTTAACATGCACTATGGACTAACTTATTCCCTTCATCTTCATTAAGGAGCCTATCAAACTAATCTTCTACTTCATTATGGTCTTCTTGAAGGGTGACCAATGTGGTGTCTAGAATGAGATCACAAACTGCTTGCTCATCCCACAAAACGTCACCTTTTTGCTTGAGGCTCCCTTCTTCAAAGCTTCTGTCAAAATGAATAGGCCTCTCTTATGATTTCTCAAAAATAATAGTCTCTAGATGTTCAAAGACATGCTCTTGAAACTCCTCCATCTCAGGTCCCATGGCATGGTCACTATCCTCATCAAAACAAAGAAGAAGTTCATCAAAAAAAGGGGAAGAGAGCTCACCATGTTGATATTCCTCATCATCCATTGTTGACAAATAAATTTTGTCAACCTCATCCTTATATTTCTGGAACATTTACATGTATGCATGACCTATGTCTTCTCCATCTTTGATGATGTCTTCAAAAGGGGATTTTATGATGATCTCCTCTCCATTGTCACTTGAGAGGGCCTCTTGATCAACCACAAACTGGATCCTCTCATCTTCAGTTGCTCTTCCAAAATAGGTTCCTCCTTGAGATGGAATGAAATGGAGGGCTAATGGTTAAACTCATGTGGAAGAGGAGGCAAAACTTGAGCTAGAATCGAATGATTCTATTCCTTCCATATGGCTAGTACTTCATCCACATCAAATGTGGCTTGATAGCTCTCCTGAAGGGGTGTAGATGGGATACGTTTATACATAGGATCTTCTATTTGGTCTAAACCATCCATCACACCTTTGCTAAGGGAATTCATTCTGTACTCCAGCTCTATAATTTGCTTGGCTATATTCTCTTGGAAGAACCTTTCTTGGCGATCACATGCATCATTATGATGAGTAGGAGTAGCTTCATCTTCTTCAAGGTTTTTGGCAAAACCTTTCTCTTCTTCTTTCCTATCCTATAATTCCATAGTTTCTTTCCAACTCATGACCTTGGGACTGGAACTATTCTCTTGAGAACATGCAATAGCTTCATCTTTTCCAAGGCCCTGAACTGGTTCATGATATGCCCTCCTCCAACTTGGGATCTTGGCATCATGCTGAAAGACTTGAGGAGGTTGAGGAAGATTAGGAAGGATCCTCTCATGCATATGAAGAGTTGCTTGAAGAGAGATGTGTTGCTTTCTAAGAGATGTAGGATGATTTCCTTCAAAGGAGGACTCACAGTCTAAAGAAATGAGTTGGCTAGTTTTCATGGGAGGTTGCTCTAATGCTCTTTGGTGCTGAAAATATAGATGCAAAGGATTAAGAGCAAGAGTAGATAGTACATCAAATGTTCTAGAAAATTGGCTTATCTTATTTTGTTGAGCAAGATCTATTTGATAGAAAAGATTTGGTGTACAAGAGGGGCTTTCCTTTTGAATAGGAGGAGGCTGCTTTGGGATGGAGAAAGGAAAACAAGGTTGATTGCCTTGAAGGGTTGAACTCCTCTATCTTGATACTTCCTTCTTCATGAATGACAAGGCTTGAACTTGACTAAACAAGCACTCCTCTTTGTATATAAGCTCTTGATGATATCTATTATACTCATCCAATCTATCTATCTCCATCATTTATTTCTCAAACTTCAGCATTATTTCCCTCACACTCATAGATTGACTAGGTGAAGGGCAACTAGGAGAGCTACTTGAGGTGATTCCATGAACAACTTGAGCTTGATCAAAACTATATCAAGGAACACAAGGCCCATGCTGCTCAGCAATGGGATTATACATACCAAAATGTGATTTATTGATGGCATTAGGACTGCTTAACCAACTAATTCAAGTTAGAGTTGCCATTGGTGTTGATTGAAATACCTCTAAAGGCTGATTGGTTGAAGAACTATTGACATGGTGGATTGCACCCTTTGAAGGGAATCTCAACTCTCTTCATCCATGCGACATAATGGAGACATCCCTCTTGTTGTGGGTGGGAAACATGAGGGATGAATCTCTAGATTAGGGGCTAGCTCCCCTTGATGCACCTTGAGGCCCTATATCTCCTACTGATAATTATGGGGGGGGGGAGGAAAAGGGATAGAAAATACTAAAAATAGGACCTAAGCTAAGAGGTGATGCACCAAAAAAATTGGTCTACTCAGCTTGGCATACACTTTGAACCATGGACAGCAAGCATACACTTCATTCAGGTGAGAGAAACTTCCTTGCATCAGTATTTTAGTAGGGAGTCCTATGAAGATACAAGGAGGAAGAAACTAGCACAAGAGGTGTTTTAAACACACTACTGGGCAGCCCATTCACTTGCCTATACTCACTTTGGACACTTCCTTTGACCTGTAAAAAAAGAAAATCGCTATGTATTAGATATGCTGGAATAAACTTATGAAAGCATGAAAATAAAATGACTTAACACAAGATAAAACCATAGACATATGGAAAAGTGTAAGCTCAAATGGAGGTAAAAATGCTTTTTCTAATTCAAGGTGAATTCCTTCAGGGCTTCGCCATACAAGATAAGAGATGTCCTCTCAAAATGAAAAGTTACAATTATATAAAGCAAGATGCTGATAAAACAATGAAAGGGGACCCATGCTAGAGTCAAAAACTTCTTAGACAAGAGACCATGTTGCTACTGTATTCTTCAAACTGTATATGGGAGAGCCATGATATAGATGTACAAGCCACCGCCCTTACTATTTTTGGCCTGCAAAAGCATGGGATACTCTTTCTAGCAATTGACAAAGCCATACCCAAGTTTTTGTGGCTGGACCATGCTCTCTTCAATACTGGGTGCAACTGGTTGTGCATTAATGGTGAAGCATTAAAACATGGGCTGCTCTCCTCTATAGTTCAAAAACCAATCTATTTATTGGTTTTTGGTAGATATTTTCCACCCAAATGTATTAACTTCTTTTGTTGATTGGTTCATGCCACTTGTCTTGTTCTGATTGGTCCTTAATTTTGCCCTTTATCTTTGTCAGTAGTTGGAATAGTTTTGAATTTTGTCTTTTCTGCTTTATCTTTACTCGGGCTAATTTTCCTTTGGGCTTGGATTTTCTTTTCTCCTAGGTTCCTTTTCTTGCTTTCTCTTTCATTTGTTCTTTGATATTTTGTTTCCCTCTTCCTTCAGATTTTTTTCCGAAGGAATTCGTTGTTGATCTCTCTTTTGTTTTGGCCCTTTTTTCCTAAACTTTCCTTCAGAAAAAATGTCTGAAGGAATTATTTCTTTTGGCACTGGCTTTTCTCAAAGGGCAAGTTCCCTTTGGGCTTTTGTCTTCACCCCTTGCTTTCTTAAAGTGCCCTTTGTAAAGGTTTCTCCCATCCAAAAATATCCTTTGGGCTTATGAAAATGGTCCTTGTCTTTCTCGAAGTCCCCTCTGCAAGGGCCATTTGAGCTCGAAAGTACCCTTCAAAAAAATGGAAATGGTCCACTTTCTCAACCAAGTACCCTCCAAAAAGACACTTACCCTTAAAAACTTTTTAAATTTCCCTACACACAGTTGAAGTGCCCTCCAAGGAAATTCCTTGCCTTTGCGAGCTGCTTAGATTAAATTAGGTCCTTGGAAAGAACTTACTCATAAAGTTCCTTAAGTAAGGCCTCTTGACAAACCTAAAATACACTTGGTTAAATGAAATGAGGTAAACACTTGGTTTTTTCATGGAACAGGTCTGAAAGGAAACCTTGATGAATGATTTTAGCCAAAACATGGAATGAAGACTTATGCACAAAAGAGGGGTTGCCCATTTTTTACTCTAAATGACCAAAAAGTGGTCAACAAACTGGTAACTCATAGGGAAAACATGCCTGCTATGCTTGGGAAGATTGGTAACCTCAAATTCCAATGGGCATGGAGTTAGAATGCATCTTGAGCATGTTGGAAATTGACGTTGAAAAACCAACAGGATGAAAATTTACCCCAAACACATAAGGGAAAAATAACACACAACAAAGGCTCAAAACAACACACCCATGCATAATAACATTTAGGGAAAACAAAAGACAACCTAAAAAAAAGAAAACTACTATGTACAACTAACCAAATATGCTCTTCTCCCTCCTGGATCAAAGGGAAAACTTTATAAGTCTCCTTCATGGCAAGAAAACTTATGGTGCCAGACAAGTGGCTGAATGGAATGGAAGTATGGTGACTTTCCCTTCTTGCCTGCCACCTTGATTGGCTTGTGTCCAAGTGGATCGAGGTCAAACATGTCTCCAACATCTATGTATTCACTTTTCCCTTTGAAACCTGATTCATGTTGGCTCCTCATGCTGGTGTATTTCATCAAGAAATCAATGACTACTAGCTTATCACCATAAGGCTCATTTATCTCATATCCCCCTTGACATACACGATGGACTGAATTGTTCCCTTCAGCTTCATTAAGGATATTGTCAAACTCATTTTCTACTTCATTATGGTCTTCTTGAAGAAGGGTGACTAATGTGGTGTCTCGAATGAGATCACAAACTACTTGCTCATCCCACAGAACCACACCTTCTTGCTTGAGGCTCCCTTCTTGAAAGCTTCTATCAAAATGAACAGGCCCCTCTTTTGCTTTCTAAAAAACAAGAGTCTCTAGATTTTCAAAGACATGCTCCTGAAACTCCTCCATCTCAGGTCCCATGGCATGGTCATTATCCTCATCAAAGCAAAAAGGAAGTTCATCAAACAAAGGGGAAGAGAGCTCACCATGCTGATATTCCTCATCATCCATTGTTGAAAAATAAACATTGTCAACCTCATCCTCATATTGTTGGAACATCTACATGTATGCATGACCTATGTCTTCTCCATCTTTGATAATGTCTTCAAAAGGGGCTTCTATGATGATCTACTCTCCATTGTCACTTGAGAGGGCCTCTTGATCAGCCACAAACTGGATCCTCTCATCTTCAGTTGCCTCTTCCAAAACAGATTCTTCCTTGAGAAGGAATGAAATGGAGTGCTGATGGTTAAACTCAATTGGAAGAGGAGGCAAACCTCAAGCTAGAATCAAATGATTCTCTTCCTTCCATTTGGCCAACACTTCATCCACATCAGATGTGGCTTGATAGCTCTCTGTAAGGGGTGTAGATGGGATATGTTTAGACATAGGATCTTCTGTTTGGTCTAAACTTTCCATCACACCTTGGCTAAGGGACTTCATTCTGGACTCCAAATTTGTAATTTGCTTGGCTATATTCTCTTGAAAGAGCCTTTCTTGGAGATCACATGCATCATTATGATGAGTAGTAGCAACTTCATCTTCTTCAAGGTTTTGGGCAAAACCTTTCTCTTCCTCTTTCCTATCCCATGATTCCACCATTTCTTTCCAACTCATGACCTTGGGACTGGAACTATTCTCTTGAGGACAGGCAGTAGCTTCATCTTTTCCAAGGTCCTAAACTTGTTCATGATATGCCCTCCTCCAACTTGGGGTCTTGGCATCATGTTGAAAGACTTGAGGAGGTTTAAGAAGACTAGGAAGGATCTGCTCATGCATAGGAAGAGTTTCTTGAAGAGAGATGTGTTGTTTTTCGAGAGACATAGGATGATTTCATTCAAAGGACGACTCCTAGTATAAAGAATTGAGAAGGCTAGTTTCCATGGGAGGCTGCTCTAATGCTATTTGGTGCTAAAAAGCTAGATGTAAAGGATTAAGAGAAAGAGTAGATAATGCATCAGATGAGCTAGAAAATTGGCTCATCTTATTTTGGTGAGCAAGAGCTATTTGATAGAAAGGATTTGGTGTACAAGAGGGGATTTCCTTTTGACTAAGAAGAAGCTACTTTGGGATGGGGAAAGGAAAGCAAGGTTGATTGCCTTGAAGGGATGAACTCCTCCATCTTGTTACTTCCTCCTTCATGAACTACAAGACCTGAGCTTGCCTAAACAAGCACTCCTCTTTGTATGTAAGCTCTTGTTGATATCTATTCTACTCATCCAATCTGTATATCTCCATCATTTGCTTCTCAAACTCTAGCATTATTTCCCTCACACTCGTAGATTGACTTGGTGAAGGGCAACTAGGAGAGTCGCTTGAGGTGATTCCATGAACAACTTGAGCTTGATCAAAACTATATGAAGGAACACAAGGCCCATGCTGCTCAATAATGGGATTATACATACAATAATGTGATTTCTTGATGGCACCAGGACTGCTTAACCAGTTGATTCAACTCGAAGTTTCCATTGGTGTTGATTGAAATTACTCCAAACGCTGATTGGTTAAAGAACACACCAAAAATCCTTCAACTCCTTGGACAAACTATCCCATTAGGCGTGCCAAAATTTGGTTACGTGGTGGATTTCACCTTCTAAAGGGAGGCTCAACTCTCTTCATCCATGTGACACAATGGAGACATCCCTCTTGCTATAGGTGTTAAATGTGAGGGATGAATCTCTAGATTAGGGGCTAGCTCCCCTTAATGTACCTTGAGGCCCTAGATCTCCTATTGCTAATTATGAGGGGGATGAAAAAGGTGAGAAAATACTAAAAATGGGACCTAAGGTAAGAGGTGATGCACCAAAAAAATTGGTCTACTCAGCTTGGCATACACTTTGAACCACTGACAACAAGCATACACTTCATTCAGGTGAGAAAAACTTCCTTGCATCAATATTTTAGTATGGGGTCCTATGAAGATATAGGAAGCAAGAAACTAGCAGAAGAGGTGTTTTAAACACACTAATGGACAACCCATTCACTTGCCTATACTTGCTCTGGACACTTTCTGTGACCTACAAACAAAAAAATCACCATGCACTAGATATGCTACAATAAACTTATGAAAGCATGAAAAAGAAATTACTTAACACAAGATAAAACCATATACATATGCAAAAGTGCAAGCTCAAATAGAGGTAAAAATGCTTTTTCTGATTCAAGGTGAATTCCTTCAGGGCTTCGCCATACAAGATGAGAGATGTCATCTCAAAATGAGAAGTTATAATTATATAGAGCAAGATGCTGACAGAACAATGAAAGTATACCCATGCTAGAGTCAAACACTTCTAAGACAAGAGACCATGTTGCTATTGTATTCTTCAAACTACGTATGGGAGAGCCATTATGTAGATGTCCAAGCCTGCCCTTGTTGTCCTGGGCCTGCAAAAGCATGGGATACTCATGCTAGCAACTAAAAAAGCCATCCCCAAGTTGTTGTGGTTGGACCATGCTCTCTTCAATGCTAGGTGCAACTAGCTGTGCATTAATGGTGAAGCATGAAAACATAGGCTACTCTCCTCTATAGTTCAAAAACCAATCTATTTATTGGTTTTCAGTAGATATTTTCCACTCAAATGTATTAAATCCCTTTGTTGAGTTGTTCATGCCACTTGTCTTGTTTTGATTGGTCCTTAATTCTACCCTTCGTCTTTGTCAATAGCTGGAACAGTTTTGAGTTTTGTCTTTTCCACTTTGTCTTTGTCCGAGCTAATTTTCCTTCAGGCTTGGCTTTTCTTTACTCTCGGGTTCCTTTTCTTGCTTTCTCATTCTTTTTTTATTTGGGCTTTTGTTTTTTAATTCTTTCAGACATTTTTTTCGAAGGAATTTGACGTTGATCTCTCTTTTATTTCGGCCCTTTTTTACCGAACTTTCTTTCGGACAAAATGTTCGAAGGAATTATTTAATTTTGGTGCTGGCTTTTCCCAAAGGGCAAGTGCCCTTTGGGCTTTTGTCTTCATCCCTTGCTTTCTTAAAGTGCCCTCTGTAAAGGCTTCTCCCATCGAAAAATACACTTTGGGCTTATGAAAATGGTCCTTGTCTTTCTCAAAGTGCCCTTTGCAAGGGCCATTTGAGCTCAGAAGTACCCTTAAAAAAATAGAAATGGTCCACTTTCTCGACCAAGTGCCCTCTGCAAAGACACTTACCCTTCAAAACTTTTGTAATTGCCCTACATGCAGTTGAAGTGCCCTCTGAGGAAATTCCTTTCCTTTGTGAGCTATTTAGACTAAATCAGGTCCTTGGAAAGAACTTACTCATAGAGTTCCTTAAGTAAGGCCTCTTGACAAACCCGAAATACACTTGGTTAAACGAAATGAGTTAAACACTTGGTTTTTTCATGGAACAGGTCTGACAGGGAACCTTGATGAATGATTTTAGCCAAAACATGGATTGAAGACTTATGCACAAAAGAGGGGGTGCCCATTTTTTACTCTAAATGACCAAAAAATGGTCAACAGTTATATTGGGGAGAATTTAGAAGTAGAAATTTTTGAATAATGAAGAGTTATTTCTGATAGTTTTGTTTGGAATTTGGATAGTAATAAATCCATATTATTTTAAATAATCCCTCTTTTGGGACTCCTAAAATTACTCCTATTCACCCATTTTGGTTTAAAGGGTCCTAATTCCAACACAAAATATCTAAAACTCACTTTATGTGACCCTCTGAGAGTTATTTATGATAGTTTTGTTTGAAATTTGGCTAGTAATAAGTCTATATTATTTTAATAATCCCTTTAGGTCTCCTAAAATTACTTCTATTCACCCATTTTTGTCAAATGGCCCTAATTCCAACACAAAATATTTAAAACTCACTTAATGTTACCCTATAAAGTTGGCTTTTCAAATTCATTCAAGTTTGGTAAGTGGTGACATCATATTGAATCCCTTTTCATCCTTTTGGCCTTTTAGAGAGTTCAATAAATATATAAGGTACGGATAATGTAGGCGTGAATAATGTTATTTGGCCTAGAATTGTCAAAATTAAAATAAGTGACTAGAACACATTAATTAAAATAATAACACGTGTCAACTCGAAACACAAAATATGTAGTGAATGGTATAATACATGACCAATGTAGTCCATGATCCCTTACTTGGCCACCCTTGCACACATAAAATTGTTATATCATGGGATAGCCAAAGGAAATGAACTTGAAACAATTTCAAGTAACATGTCTAAACATGCATTGCATGCATAAAATCACTACCAAAATCATATTATCTCAACATGTCATGTGAAATAATTATAAATGTCTAAGTATCCATTTCTTAAACAACATGCTGTCAATACAAAAATATGACAAACAAAATTTAAATAGATAAGATATCAATTGGTCCTTACAAATATTGATATTTTCTCTCACATACTTTATATTTCCTTATTGGTGTTTGGACAGTTTTATGTGCTAATGTTAAGATGTATATCTTATTAACATTATATATTATATAAAAAAATTCTTGCTTAATTTAGAAATAAGAAGAATATGAGTACAATAATATGTTTATTAATGCACCTAATAGGGACTTCTCTCTTTTATATCCATTAACGTTAATTATAAAAAACATGTTTTATAATTTAAAAATGACATTTACTTAACAAGTTTTTCTATATCAAATTTTCGGTGATGGGTAAACTTGATCATTAAATCTTATTCCCGATTGTATCATTAAACTACCATTTTATTTTGGCATGTTTAATTGGAGGGAATAATAGATTTTGAATTGATTTGTTGTAAAATAGGTTGGTCCTAAACATGTGAATAATATATTTAGTTGTTGGGCATTACATTTTTCATGTGTTGATCGACTCTTACACACTATTATTGAGTACAAGCTATATTATAATATAAAACTTCTATATTATATTAGTTCTAATTTATTTTTAAATTGATATGTTTATGAACATGTCCTATTTCGTGTATTGGTCTATGCCCTATTCTCTTAATAAATCTAGCATGCAATAGATTCATTCTCCCCAATTATAGATGGGCCCACTTAAGAGTACAGAAAAGTGTGAATTAAGAGGAAATATTTTTAGAGCTTTTACAATTAGAAAATCATTGAGTTAATTCTCTATTTAATATACATATTAATACACATCTTAAATATATCTATCTAAAAAATGTCGACAAATATTAATCTTGAGGCATCTATCTTGGATTTGTCACATAACATATTGATTAATGACTATTATTTTTTCAAAAAAATTCAGATGACTGGTGATAGATAGCCTAAATCTAGACGTGCTACTATGTCAGAGTTGAAAAACTCTTTTTAGAAAAAAAGGGGGGTCAAAACTTTACTGTATGCCAAATATTTTATAATTTTTCGATCGAATTCTCTATGTAAGAAGAAAAACTTCAATATGACGGTTAAATTGACATCAAATCAAAGGTGATTATTAATTTTTATTAACTCATGGACATTATATTCGACCACCACCTGGTTGTGATTGTAGTATGCCTATCAACATAATAAACTCAATATAATATGATCCTTATATCAATAAGGTTGATGTCACAATGAAAGTGGTAATCATTTTTAACTAATATAATAGTTGATTGGTTATAGAATGAATATTGCTTGCTTGGCCTTCTCCTCTTTTATGATTTCATAGTTAAAAATCCTATTACAATATTTGTAAACACATGACTCATTATCATATGTTAGATACACCTCTTCAATACAACTTAAATTACTTTTAATACTAAAATTCTCATTCATTCATAAAATGTCATGGTGTGAAATTTATGTTGATCAATTCTAATTATTTTTAATCTCAATTAAAAAAGTCTTACTAATTAACCTTCTCTATTATATAATTTACATTGTAGATTATATAATAATTAAGTCAGAGGCTTATACAGTGGGCAAGGTCTTGTAGATTTGTCTCACAAAGAGACAAATCAAGATATTACATTGTAAACAACTTGGGTTTGAATAATGGTGATTTGGGGGAAGTGGTGATGCAGAGCGATTTGGTAGTGCATGACACCATTTACATTGGTCAACAGTTAGGAGTTTCATCGACCATGTTGTCTCTGTTTTAGCAAATTGCCCATCATAAATGAAGGATTTTGCCTCTTCATGGACGCTTTGCAAGGGATTACTACTATAGGGATAAATATTATGTGACATTAAGCCCCTAAACTTGTCAGTCCTCTTCAAAACCTCCAAACATACTAGCAAGATGATTATTATTAGTATTACTTTTACTACTAACCCCTCCAGCAGCCATGAAAGGCGAATGATCCTCCGTGTTGCAAAATTGGTATTTCTGAAGTAGCGAAGCATAAGAAGGCACTAATTAAGCCATAGGTTCGGTGCTTAAAATGCTTCTCCCATGATTTGAAGAAGTGACCTACTGCAAACCAATCATAGTTCAATTAGATGAACATGCAAACAACTGTTTAGATTATTGATGATGATGATACCTAAGAAAATAATACACCCCAGGTGGCCTTTCGTATCCATACGGTGATACATACGCCATACGATTATTCGTAGATACAACCACCGCTGCCATTACTATATTTTCTTGCAGTTACTTCTTCTACTGATCCAAAACTCAAAAGCTTTGGTCGAAAGATAATTCAGAAATAAGAATAATCCGATTCAAATAACGCTATCTTTGAAAAGAGATGTTTTGTTGAATCAAAAATTGCAGATACAAAACATATGCTTATCTTTGAGAAGAGATGTCTGCCTCCCCATTTCGGGAAGTTCTTCATTTATACATATTATCTCGTGGGAGATTGAGTGGCTCGAGGAATAAGGGGTGGGGATTTAAGACAATACAGCCTTCGAGGAAATAACTGTCACCAACAATTTGACTTCCAAAATTTAAAACAATACAGAGCTCGAGGACATAACGGGTGAGGATTTAAAACAATACAGAATTTGAAGAATTAACTGTCACCCGACAATTCAACGTCTAAGATTTAAAACAATACAAAGCTATGCGCAACCCTACCTAGTCTACTAGTCGCCCACTCCAGGGCCTTAAAACAACCACTTCGACAGCTGCGGTCCATTGTACCGGTGCATCTTAGCGCTCGTTATACCACCTGAATTATCGCCCAGATCATTCCTCCCTTCTTGAAAAGCAATGGTCCCCATTGCATCACTGTTCCCCATCATGTGTGGTAGTTGTGTCTTGATTTGATTCTCGATGCACACTTGGAAGGGACTGTGGTTTATGGAACTGTGCGGGGCCCGATTGTTCACCATTTCTGTTTGACCATCAGTCTGTGGATGGAAGGCCGTGAACTTCTTCAGCCCGGTATCTATTTGCTTCTGTTGTTGTTTTGTCAGGGCTATTACATCAGCCCTTTTGGATTCCTGTGGCTTGACCACCATGAAAACAAATTTCTTGGTGCTAAGCAGAGAGATAGATGTGGAAGGTGGTACTTCTGGTACCTTGTAACACCGTGTTCCAAGAGTGAGAGTGATCCTTCTAGTTCTTGATTCGTATATACCATGTCGATCATACATGAATGGCTAACCAAAGAGCACATCAAAAACGTCTAGATTGACCACATCACATAAGACCTCATCTTGGAAAGGTTGTATTGCATATGAGAGAAGACATTGGTGGGTGACACGGAGGTTTCTCCCTGGACTCAACCATCCAATACTATATGGTTTTGGGTGAGGCTTCACAGACAGATTTAGGCTTTTCACAACATTAGTAGAGATTAAATTCTTTTGACTTCCACTATCAATAATGAAATGCAGAGGCTTACCTTTCACCCATAACTTAGAGTGAAACAACCTTTCCTTGTCATCTAGCATCTCGTCGTGTGTTTGTGATGAAGCTACAATGGCTTCAGGATCAGCATCTATAATTTCTTCTTCAACCTCTTTGACTATAGGGTCTGTATGAGGTAGAGCAGTAGATGTTGAGGATGGTGACTCAGAAAGCAGTGATTTGATAGCTCGACATTCTTCTTTGGAATGAGTTCCAGATTTGTGATAACCACACCACTTCCCAGTCTTTCCTTCCTTTTGCTTCCAATTTTGGCCTCATGTTTGACCTTCTTTATCACTTTTCCATTTTGAAGATTGATTCTTTATATCCATTCTTCCATGCTTCTGCTCAATCTTTACTGCGAACTTGTATGCCTCACCGATGGTTTCCAAATTGAAGAGTTCCATTTCTCCCCGTATGTACCATTGTAATCCGCCACGATATTTGAGAACCTTGTGTTTCTCACTTTCTTGGATGCCCAGTCTCGCAGATAGAGAATGAAAAATGTCAGTGTAATCTTGGACAAATTGTTCCTTACCTTGGCAAAGTTGCTGCCACTCTATGTACAGATCATCATATGCTTCGAGGGGACAGTTTTCTTCCTTCACTGCTTCTATAAAATCATCCCAAGTAGGTTCCACCCCAAGGCCAATGATATATGTACTAAACCTCTTTTTGTACACTTCCCACCAGTTTTTCACGGGCAATGATGATTTCAAAAGAGCAAAAGTGATCTTTTCTCTGTCGGTGAACTTATTTACAGAGAAGTAGGAAGACAGTTGATCCAACCAATTTTCTACTGCATCAGCATTGATTTTGCCTTCAAATGTGGGAATATCAAAATTTACCTAAACCTTGAAGGGTGTTGGGGCACTGAAAGGAAGTTCCCTCGATAAGGAGCCAGGGCATGTAGCCGCGGAGCCAGAATTTTCCATCGAAAGTGTTTGAAGAATTTGAGCAAATTGTTGCAGCATCTGCACTTGTTGCCGTTAGAGGGCTTCATTCACCATTTCCTTGAAAGGATCGGATGTCTCGGTGTCGTCTGCCATTTGAAGTCGTTTGGAGCGAACAGGTGGAAAGTTTAGAAGCTCTGTTGCTTCCCACCCAAGTTTCCTATATCCTGACCTCATCCTCGAGATCATACACTCTCAAGACAAACCGCTCTGATACCACTGATCCAAAACTTGAAAGCTTTGGTCGAAAGATAATTCAAAAATAAGAACAATCCAATTCAAATAACGCTATCTCTGAAAAGAGATGTTTTGTTGAATAAAAAATTGCAGATACAAAACATATGCTTATCTCTGAGAAGAGATGTCTGCCTCCCCATTTCGGGAAGTTCTTCATTTATACATATTATCTCGTGGGAGATTGAGTGGCTCAAGGAATAACAGGTGGGGATTTAAGACAATACAACGTTCGAGGAAATAACTGTCGCCAACAATTTGACTTCCAAAATTTAAAACAATACAGAGCTCGAGGACATAACGGGTGAGGATTTAAAACAATATAGAATTCGAGGAATTAACTGTCACTCGACAATTCGGCGTCCAGGATTTAAAACAATACAAAGCTATGCGCAGCCCTACCCGGTCTACCAGCGCCCCGCTCCGGGGCCTTACAATAACCATTTCGGCAGCCACGGTCCATTGTACTGGCGCATCTTGGCGCTCGTTATACCACCCGAATTGTCGCTCGGATCATCTACTCTTGCAATCTCATCGCTTCAAGCTGCGCCAGGCCAAGCCCTCTCTGTGGTTGCCTCTTCTGCGCCACATCGTTGATCTTCGCCTTCTTCATTGCCTTCATGCAATCCTTGTAATCACCATGTCCAGGGTTCAAACCTCCCGAAGTAGGCTTTTCATCCAATAGCATTAACGTTGTTGCCATATCAAGTTGTGTTCTTTTCTTTTCTTTAACTCAATGCAAGAGCAACACCGCCACCAATCTTTTTATCTCAGCGGTTTCAACTCAAGCAAAACCGCATTCCATTTTAGTCAAGGATTTTAAAGGACTCAGATAGCCCTTCTGGGCTTTCAACAGACTACAAATATGCGTTTATCTCCATGTTTGGATAGGAATATATATAATGTATATATACTGTGGTCGTGTTTCTTTTTGGGAGTGCGAGCCACTTCATGTCTGTTCCTTGTGTTTAACAATATATTGTGAAAGCAATTTTCTTTGATTTTGTCACGAGTTTCATTATACGTTGGCCGACGCATGTTTGATTTTACGTTATTGTGAATTAACAAAAAGGGTAAAGGGAGAGCCACATTTAGTTGGTTAGTATAACTTATGATTGGTTTCGAGGGCTCTATTTGGGAGTTAAATGGTAGGGTTAAAATCCTCAAAAGGGGCGAGAAAGGATAACATTTATTGTTGCTTTGATAAGTCATGGACGGTCTCTTTCATCCTTCCAATTAATTGTTGTGGATTGTTTGGATTGTTTCGCTGGGATCTTCACAACCACGTTTAGTCTTTGTTTATTGATCTAATCAATCTTCCATTAGTCTTTCGTTAAGATACATTAGAATTTCTTAAAGATTTTTTTTTGGCTCAAAATATCTATTCTTATTTAAATTTTCTTATTCTATTAAATAAAATATTTTTTAAATTTTATAATAGATATATCAATTCATAATAATAATTTTGAAGACATTAAAATTTTGGACACATTTATTCCATCATCATTAAGTTTTATTAATTATAAACATAAATTTGATATATTAATTATTATAATTAAAAAAAATAAAAATTGAATATATATATATATATAAATTTTAATTATGTCAATAAAATATTTGTTTTAATTATTTAGTCTATTAGGAAAAGGAGTGCACCCTGCAATGTTAGGCAAAAAACTGACCAGTGAGCAGGTGAATAAATGTGCAGAGTGGTTGTGCCAAATATTTTGAAATTTGTGCTTAAACGCGTTCATCATTTCCAAAGCAAGTGGAGATCTGACCGTCTAATTCTGAGCCAACTGGAGATCTGACCATGTAATTCTGTCACTAATTTATGCACCTACGAGGGATTTATAACTTTCATATTTATTAATGTTAAATATAAAAACATGTTTTATAATTTAAAAATGAAAATTATTTAAATAAGTTTTTCTTATCAAATTTATATTGACGCATGTATTTGATCATCAAATCTTATCTTTGATTGTATCATAAACTATCATTTTATTTTGACAAAGAAAATATTGAATTTTAAATTGATTTTATATAAATTAAATTAATCTTGAACATATAAATATATATTTAATTATTATACATTACTTTTTCATAGTATAATTTTTTCTTACATAATATTATTTTATACAAATTCTATTATAATATAAAACTTCTATACCACATAAGTTCTACTTTATAAACATATCTTATATTCCATGTATTAATTATAAACATATCTTATATTCCATGTATTAATTAGTCTAGGCACTATTCTCCAATTATAAATGGGCCCACATAAGAGTACAAGAAAAGTCCTAATTAAGAGACTTTTTTTGAGATTTTAAAACTACAAAATCATTGAGCTACATTAATATTTAATATTAATTATATATATATAAAGATTAATTTTGAGATGTTTATTTTGGATGTTTTATATATTATATTGATTAATGATTATATTATTTTTCAAAATAAATTTAATGATTGGTATCAGATGGTCTTAATCTAGTTGCACCATTTAATCAGGGTGGAAAATTTTTAATAGAAAAAAATAATTCTATCATATGTTTAAAATATTACGATTTTTAAATCGACTTCTTCAAATAAAAAAAACAAACTTCAATATGGTGATCAAATAGACACTAAATTTAAAGTGACAATTAATTTTTAACAATTCAGATACATTATATTCTGCTACCACCCCCTAGCTATGATTTTATTATGCATATCAACATAATAAACTCAATATACTATAATCTTTATATTAAAAGAGTGATGCCATAATGAAAGTAATAATCGTCTTTCAACTTAAATAATAATTGATTGGTTGTGGAATGAGTATTTTTCTTGCTTGACCTTCTCTTCTTTTTTGATATCAAAATTTGAAAATCCCTATTCAAATATTTCAAAATACATATCTTATTATCCCAAATTAGATACGCTTCTTCAATAAATCTTGAAATTGTTTTTAAGACACTAAAATTCTCATTCAATCATAAAAGTAATGGTGTCAAATTTATATTGGTCAACTCTTATTATTTTTAAACTCAATTAATAAAATCCTACTAATTAACATTAACTAAGGTAAAACCTTGACATTATCTATCATATAATAGTTTATATTGTAGATTATGTAATAATTGACAATCTTAATGCCTTTTTAGACCAAATTAGTCTATTAAACCAAAAAAGTGTATAAAAAACTATTATACAATCATATGAAGAAACTCCTTTAGCACTCTGCAAGGTGAGGCAAAAAATCAATTCTATTTTTTTTTATTGTATACCAGAAAGCGTTATATGGAATTACTAAATTACATAGAATATCGCCATCTCTGCTCATATTTCAAATATAAATATATAGTGGATTTTCAATGTTGAGTAAGTATACATCTAAATTAGTAAGCGCCTTTGGTTAAGCAATCACAAGTAAGGGGCATCTACACCATAAAAATTACCTAGGGCATGATCTTGGCCTTAATATTTTGACTCTCTATGTCAGATATCTAGAGGGATTTGTACCTTGGTAGATGGATATAAGCAACCATAATCCTCACCTGTTGGACTTCAACCTTTTCGATATCAATTTTATTTTCAAGTTAAGTTATATTATGTAAGGGTCGTAAAAAGATATTATAGTATTTCTATGACCCTAAAAAAGGTATAAAATATCTTTGCTTAGTTCTTTGAGGATGAAACATCCCATCTCAACTCTCAGATCTTTTGTCTCGACTATTAGATTAGAACAGGTTGAGGAAACCCTATGAATATTTATGGAAGGACTCAATAAAGGTTTCTAACTTCACTTTCCACGTATAACTCCATATTTGATAAAAGGGAAGAATGTTTTGGAGAATGACTTGTCCATAATATTCCCTCTCCCCCTTCCTAACCCCTAGACAACTGTCATTAATGGAATCTCCAAGATTTTGACATATTCATTTTTATTTTATTTTACATTTTTATCTCAATAAAAATTTGCTTGAGTTAATTTTACATGTACACATCTTCTCAGAAAGTCTTCAGGAGGTCTCATGCTCTCACAATTTTTGAAACGGTGATCAGGAGCTTAGAACTTCACCATAGCTATTAATGGATGACAATGTCCAAGTTAAGAAGAAAGTACAATTTATTTTTAATTTGAAGATTTTAAAATAATTTCATGTTACAGTGGGGGGGGTGAGAAATTAATGGGGCTACCATTTTTAGTCAATCTGTCTCAAGGCTTCTAAGAGCCTGTAAATGTCAAAAAGGTATAAAATAATCTCTTTTTGAAAAACATGTTAGTCTAGAAAAACTACAATCATGTTTCAAGAGATGAGAGAATTAGACTCCCTGGCAAATATTGCTTACTGTTGGGATAGTGATGGTAGGTGTTTTCATTGATGTCTATAAGGCATGTGCAATGACAAAGTGGTCTAGTAGGTACAATGAGATGGAGCATGGTAACCTAGTGTACTTGGAGCAGTGTGATGCTTGCAGGGGTGTGCATAGGTGTCCTAGGTGGATGATGTATGGTTGAATGGACCTTGGTATGAATATGTTTTACTTTTTCCTAGTGTGTTCTATGCTCAAGGGTTGACTTCATGTGGCCTTCATGAGGTATGCAGTTTAGTTTGTACCTTGTAGGTTTGACCATGCATGGTTTCTTATAGGGTTTTAAGTCCTATGGCTTGTATGCCATGGTATGAAGCTCAATGTGCTTGGAATATTCATGTTGGACATGTATAGGGTGCTAAGAGTTTAGATAGATGGTTTTCAAGAGTTGGCAAGTGGTCTGCAAGACAATTTGGCCATTGGCCTAGTTGGCTTAGATAGGCTTGTGAGGCCTTGTGAAGGGTCAATGAGTGATTTTAGGGTGTTTAACCTTATATCTACATGGGTGATGTTCAGATAAGTGTTTTCAATTTTATTAACCAAGTTAGAGGTCAGAGAACGAGATAGAAAGTCAAGAAAAGTCTTTATGTGCTTTAGAGGTGGCTCGAATGGTGCTTTTTTAGCTCGAGAGGAAAGTTTTAATGTTCATTAGCTCATGTAGACTTTACATGGGTACCTAAGCCTTTTGGATAAGGTGGAGAGGGTTTATAAGAAGTTTTTCCAAGTATTTTATAGTGGATTGAGGCATAAAGCTTTATGAACATTTGTTAAGAATGTAAATTGGTCAAAACCCTCATAATGGAGCGATTGGAAAGAACTTGATAGAAAGGACCTAGAATGGATTGATTGACCAATTTTGAATATTTAAAGGTATATATGAATCCTTTAGGCATCTCTATATGGTAGTGGTGTGTCAGGGCAATGAGCAGAAGGTACATATATATGTTTATTTATAAAGATTTTGGTGCTACAGGTATGGTTGATTGAGTCAACGCATGAGAGTCATTGGAAATTGAAGGTAAAGAATTGTTCTTGAGGTATATGGAGTCATCTTGGAAATTTATGTTATTTTTGTCAAAAATATAAGTCAATAAAGTTTCCCTATCGCTAATCTGCCACGTAGTGGAAACAATGACAAAAATCCAGTTAGAGTGAGAACCCATTTAGGGATTGATTTTCGGTGTTTAGGGATGGAAAAAATGGTTTGGGGTATTATTAAAGACCTATAATACTATTTAACTTATGTGTAAGTGTTGATGGTGATCATAAAATAGCTAGAAGGAGCTCACAAAATGACTACTCTGTGTAAGACAAGATAGTGGAACCCATGATAGTGAGAATGGTTTGTAGTAGCAAAGTGGCCATTGAAGCATATGAATTTTGTGTTGGAATATGTTATAATAAGGTAGTATGACCTTGTCCATTAATTATAAAAATTGGAAGTGATCTTACAGGAGTTAGGATTCATGCTCAACATGACTATGTTTTGGGTCAAGATGACTGCTACAGGCATGTTGAGGAAAGTGAAGTGTTTAAGGTCTTATGACAAATGGTGATGAATAAAATGAAAATATTGGTGTTTTTAAAGATATAATTAATATAATCAAGATTTTTTGAAGCTGGCGAGTCAGTGTGAGCTGTTGAAATGTGAAGTCCAAATTAGCTTATCAGACTATGTTAAGATAATGAAATAGAGACCTGAGTGATTGGTCTGTAAGACTAATGAATGATGCTAGAACATGAAAACAAACCTTTGGAGGTTGATATAGAAGAATAAAAGAATCCAATAATGTTATTTATAAGCATTTAAATCATCCTTTCATGTACAAGAGATAAGCTTCTATATGACTATACTTTGACTGAGTATGACTAGTCTGAGTGGTCATCTCGAGAACGTTGGTTTGAAGTTGTTTGGCATATGTATTGGTGAATAATGGATTTAGTGATTTTTTAAGGTCATGGAGGACATATCCATTTTATTTTTTCAGGATGTTGTTTGATAAAATCATCTGTGTGCTTCAGTTCTAGAAGATAGTGTTTTTTGTGTTTCTATGCCTATTGGCGAGTAGGCTAGAATGGTTTGGTTCAAGGTATGAATTGGAGTTCCATGTGTTTCAGACCCATGTAGGAGTGAGAAAAAATATATTTAGGGTAGGTTTGATATTTTTTATTTTTTTATAGAGGCTAAAGATGGTTCAAGAGGTTCAAGGTGTAACGTGTACTAATGAAGGGCTAATGCATTAGGCCTAGTTGAGATCTAAAGGAGGATTGAGCTTGTTTTAGGTTATGACCGACCTATGAAGAGATTTTAAAATTCATGTAACATGTATGAGGATATATTTTAAGGATAATACAAGTATGGTAAACATCTTGGCCAACCAAGATGGGTTAGATGAGAGTATGGTATATATACTAGGCCTAATTGGCCTATTTGATGTGTAGAGGGTGTGTGGACAAAATGAATAAAAGAGCTCAATTAAGGAGCAGAGATAGGTCATTGAGGACCATTAGAGGGTGAATAGGATCAGTCATGTTTGTCTAATCAGGTTCATGAGTTAACAAGTCATTAGACCTAACAATCTAAATGGTGACTTAGTTGAGCGAATGAGCTAGGAGTGCATACTTGGAGAAGAGAAGTAGATTGCAGGTGTATGAGCTTCAGGGGTTACATCATTAGGTATATAAGACATCAGAGTTGAGGTGTTTGATTGGGTGCTTAATCACCTAGGGGGTTGTATCCTCCTTGCTATTTGGAATTAGCTAAAGGTCTAGTAGGTATTGGACTAAATTGAGGGGTGGGTGCTCCTTGATCAGTTGATGCTAATCTAAAAGTCTCATGTTTGTGATATCTTTATAGGATTGTAGTCCATTGGTTTTTAGGCTTGAGAGTGGGTTTTCTCCCCCTAGAGGGTTTTCCACATAAATGATGTATTGATGTTCTTCTCATATTCATGCTTTGTATGTGATTTATTTGTCTTTATGCTTGTCCAAGTGTTTATACTTTGTGATAATGAATCATGAATAAATGATAAGTGAAATAAAAGAAAAATTAGATAATTGATTCACCCCCCATCTCAGTCATCTTGTACCTCCAACACTTACATGTATATAGATGGACTGGATAAAGATTTGATAAGGGTATTTCTCCAAAGATTCGATATTTTTTTGAAAGATAAAGAGTTGTCAATGAAGCAAAAAGAAGATTGGAATTGTTCTGAGCATTCCATTGTTTTCTTCTCATGTCTTTTGCACCTAACTTGTATTTTCACATTGTATTTCCCCATTGCAAATGTATGTTGTCACTTTTGCAAATTATCTTTTGTAATTTTGCCATCTTGCTCTTTCAAGTTGTGCAAATTGATAATGTACTTTTGCAAGCAGTGTAAAAACACCAAATGTTTTTTCAAGTGGTGCTAAGTGCTCAAAACACTTTTATTCCCTTTCAAGTTGCAATTTATCGTTGATGTTTTTAAAAATCTGTAAAAAGGCAAAATATATGGTTTTGCACCATAACCACCCATTTTAGCCTATAAATACAAGTTAGGCTCTCATAATAAGGGTTTGAAACAAAAAGGTTTTGTGCAAAGCTTTGTAAAAGGAGATAGAATACTCTACTTCGAGAAGATAAATACAAAGAGGTGTTTATAAACTTTGTGTTAACAACTCCTTTGGATTATATCTTTTTCACTTAATTCAATGTATTTGATCTTTATTGTTATTGCTATCATCTTTACACTATTAAGACCAAGAAATTAGGTTGCAAATTTCATTTAGGATTATGATTTATATTTTGAATATATAGCAAGAATCTTGGTGGGAATAAGAATGATATATTTATTGTTTCTATTAGAAAATATAGAGGGTAGCTCATTTTTGTTATCAGGGCCAAGTAGTTTTTCATGTGCATGTTTCATATTCATAAGAATATGATTGTCTTTTCAACCCATTAAATGAAAGAAATTTCCTCCTTAATGTTAATTTTCCCTCTGATATGTTCGTCAAGTCTTAGAGTTTAAATTGACAAATCTATCATCTAAAAACACTCTACTTTTTTCCTTCTCTCTCTATACATTCCTTTCTAAAAACTCATTTTCATACTTTTAGGTTAAAAGTCTTACCCCCATGATTTACAAATTTTGCTTGTAAATATTTCCTTTTCAATAATATTTTTGGTTTTCTATAAAGGTAGTTGTGCCCTATAATAGGAAAGGGACTTCATTCCCTATGTTGTTGACATGAATATGATGATTTGTTTTCTTGACAAATTTTCATGTTAACAGGCCTCCAAAAGTTCGGCCTATTTTTTTGCATCAATCATATTATCTCACCATATGATTTTAAGTATCCATTTTTTAAAATAATATGATACCAATACAAGAATACGAAAAACACAGTTTAAATAGATAAAATATAAATTGATCCTTATAAACATTGATATTTTCTCTTATATGCTTTATATTTCCATATTGGTGTTTGTACACTCTTATGCGCTAATGTTAAGATATATATCTTATTAATATTATAAATTATATTAAAAAAATATCATTTAATTTAAAAATAATAAGAATATGAATACAATAGCATGTTCATTAATGCACATAATAGGGACTTCTATCTTTTATATCCATTGATGTTAATTATAAAAACATGTTTTATAGTTTAAAAACAACATTTACTTAACAAGTTTTTCTGTATCAAAATTTTATTGATAGGTAAACTTGATCATCAAATCTTATACCTGATTATATCATTAAACTACCATTTTATTTCGGCATGTTTAATTGAAGGGTATATTAAATTTTGAATTGATTTGTTGTAAAATAAGTTGGTCTTAAACATGTGAATAATATATACAGTTGTTAGGCATTTCATTTTTCATGTTGTGATCAACTCTTACACACTTTTATTGAGTATAAGTTGTATTATAAAGTAAAACTTCTATACCATATTAGTTCTAATTTATTTTTAAATTAATATGTTTATGAACATGTGTTATTTCATGTATTGGTCTATGCCTTATTCTCCTAACAAATCTAGCATGCTATAGATTCATTTTCCCCAATTATAGATGGGCCCACCTAAGACTGCAAGAAAAGTGTGAATTAAGAGGAGATATTTTTAGAGATTTTAAAATTAAAAAATCATTGAGTTAGTACACATATCTTAAATATATCTATTTGAAAAATGTCTAGAGATATTAATTTTGAGGTATCTATCTTGGATTCGTCACATAGCATATTGATTAATGACTCTATTATCTTTTCAAAAAAAATCCAATGATTATTGATAGATAGCCTAAATCTAGATGTACCACTATGTCAAGGTTGAAAAACTATTTTTAGAAAGAAAGGGGAGTCAAAACTCCACCATATGGCAAAGATATTATATTTTTCGATCAACTTCTCCATGTAAAAATAAAAAACTTTAATGTGATAGCCAAATAGGCATCAAATCAAAGGTGGTTATTAATTTTTATTAACTCACAGACATTATATTCTATTGCCACCACCTGGATGTGATTGTAGAATGTCTATCAACACAATAAACTCAATATAACACGATCCTTATATCGATAGGGTTTATGCCACAATGAAAGTAGTAGTAGTCCTTCAACTAATATAATAGTTGATTGGTTATGGAATGAATATATTTGCTTCCTTAGCCTTCTCTTTTGTAATTTCATAATTAAAAACCCTATTACAATATTTTTAAATACATGTCTCATTACTACATGTTAGATTCGCCTCTTCAATATAACTTGAAATTACTTTTAAAACTAAAATTCTCATTTATTCATAAAATGTCATGATATCAAATTTATTTTGATCAAATTTAATTAGTTTTAATCTCACTTACTAATTAACATTAATTGAAATAAAACCTTACCTTTATTTTATCATATAATAATTTATATGGTAGATTATATAATGATGGAATGATAATTTTTAATGTCTTTTCATACCAAATTAGTCTATTAAACAGGAACAAAGCATATAAAAAACTGTTACACAATAATATGAAGAGCAAGCAATGCACTCTGCAAGGTTAGGCAAAAACTAACCATTGAGCAGTTGAATAAACATTTCTTTGTCTGCAGAGTGGCTGTGCCAAATATTTTGAATTTGTGGTTGAGATAAAGCTTAAACATGTTCATCATATCTAATGGATTAAATGTTGTTTGGGAAGCAAGTGGAGATCTGACCATGTAATTTTGAGCCAATTGAAATGGCACAAAATAACATATACATTTGGAAAGTGTGCTCCATGTTCTGTCTCTCACTAATTTTGTGTCTATTTTTTTAACATATTGAATACAAACGTTGATTAATTCTAGTGCTCTTTAGACAAAGCGTGAGCTTTCTTCTTTTTTTTTTTGTATATTTATTTTGCGTAAAGAATATTGTTAGGTTTGTTGTGTGTTCTTTTTCGACTAAGTCTCTTTCTTGCGTTCACAATCATCAAATCAGAATTTATTACGGTTTTTAAATCAATTTATATAAAAAAATAACTGTATCATATGAGATTTTTAAATCGATTTCTTCAAGTAAAAAGAAAAAACTTTAATATGGTCATTAAATGGACACCAAATTTGAAGTGACAATTAATTTTTAACAATTCACATACATTATATTCTGCTACCACTCTTAACTATGATTTTATGATGCATATCAACATAATAAACTCAATATACTATGATCCTTATATCAATAGGGTTATCTCACAATGAAAGTAATAGGCGTCCTTCAACTTACATAATGATTGATTGGTTTTGGAATGAGTATTTTTCTTGATTGACCTTCATTCTCCTCTTTTTTGATATCATAATTTAAAAAACCTTATTCAAATATTTCAAAATACATGTCTTATTGTCCGAAGTTAAATATACTTCTATTGACCAAATTTGACCCTGTAGGTCAAATTGGTACCCCTATAGGTAAAAACTTAATTTTTAGGTGTTTTAAGAGTTTAATATTATGTCATAAGGTGTATTATAGGTCATTTTATGTCATTCCATGTCATATTAGCCTTGGTCCTGGTCATTTTCAATATTTATGTCTTTTTGAGTCATTTTCGAGGTCAAAATAGAGCATTAAATGAGTTCTACAACCTCTTTAGGAAATGTGAAGGTGTAAAAAGGTGATGTCATGCCATATATGTCCTAAGAAGTCTTAAGTAACTATTTATAATTGAAAAGTGGCAGGTTCTATAGAAAAAGTGTAGTTTTCTTAGAAAACATGAGCATTTAATGAGGTGTACAGAATTGTATGGAATCCTACAATTGAGGAAATTTTATGAGTGTCCCTTGGTCTTTCATATAGTTACTCCAGTGATCAATTTGATCAGAAGCTTCAAGAAATGAAGAAAACCACTTCTCTCTTCTTCCACTGGGCTTTTCAAGCAAGAATGGCCCTAAGGTTTGTACTTGGTACAATCAGCAAGAGAGGTTTCGGGAAAAATGATTTTGGGGGTGTCTTCTACACTCAATAATATTATATTTTATGTTTTGTTTTAGAGTAATTTTGGTTTGTGGATTATGAACCATTCCTAAGAAGTTAGACTATCTAATTTATTTGCTAATCTGTGCACCTTATATGTTTTGCTTTGGTTTGGATAAGTCCACACAATCAAGCTACTAAGATTGATTATAGAGGTCTTTTAATACCCTCTCACATGTTACCCATCTTATTTTTCAAGTTTGGAGTTTATTTGATGAGCCAATCATCTCAGGTTTGTAGATTGGTCTCATTTGGGATGATAGACAGGTTTCCACCATTTTCAAGATCTTCATGCTTTGATAATGGTTCCACAGGTTTGTGATAGTTTAATTTCAATGTTATAAATTTCATCTTAACCCCTCACCTTTAAATATCATTATTCAAGGTAATGCTCCATGAGGGTGAACCATGAACACCATACAATCAGCTTTTTGTTCACTTTTACTTGCAATCATGGTGAAACACGTGTATGGAGCCTATATAGCATGTTCACAGAGGTGTGATGAAGGTTTAAAAGCCTTGGTATATATTTTATTAGCATAGGTAGTGATCCAGACTTTCATGTAATGCAAGAAAGGATTGTTTCAGTCATATGCAACATTTACATATAGTCACCATGAACATGCACCTATAGGTACCATGAAGGAAGGGTTCAAAATTGAAAAGAAGGTGTGACAGTTTGTTTGAGATTTAAAGCATCCTGATGTTTCATCTCAACACCATGAGGATAAATCAATTGACATGGAAGGCATATTTCTTGAGTATATGAAACATTTCATGCTTTTTGCCTATATGCAACTCCAAATGCATCTACAGGTGCCCTCATGGAAGATCTCATGTTGAAAATGAGTACTTGAGCTAAAAAATCCCCTAAATAATGGAGGGAGTATATTTTTAATCTTTTTTATAGACCTAAAGCTCATGAAATGTCAAATATAATGCATGTTACTCATATTCACACTGTTTCCCTGTACATCAGAATATCCACCTACAGTGGCACTAGCAAAAAGCCAAGAATGTTGATTATGGAAGATTTGGTATGCTTGGAAGCTTCTATAAAGTATTTTAGATTTATTTTTATTATGAAAAATATTATTGAATCCTAAAGTGGACAAGTTAGAATGATAAACCATGATCAAAGGTGAAAAGAATGTATTTAGTGACCTTTTCACTGAAAGATGAAAATAGAGTACCTTGATGTTTTGTTGATATATTATAATAGGTGTACTAAAGGATTTGAAGCATATAGATGTGTATAAATTGTAGACCCCAAATTGGAGAATATTCATGAAAAATTTGGAGGAAAAATGATTAGTGGAGGATGGTTATTGAAAGGCCCTAATATGCACTTTTATGCACTAATCTCAAGCAGTGATCACCTACAGTTTTGAACCCAAGGAGACCTCTTCACCCAAAGTTGTAAAACCAGACCATACCATCATGTATAAATGGTTCTAAAGGTTGGAAAGAACATTTATGATCTATATACCATTATGAGGATTTGATTAGTGATGTTTCTAGGTCTAGTCTACACCTGTAGGTGCCCTATCATGCAAATGTTCACCCACAGCTAACTGTGAACTTCTATACCTTCCATGAGAGAGACTTAGGCATGGAGACACCTAAAATGTTTAAGAAATATGATATAAAATTACTCTAAAATACATAAGGTGGATCATGGGTCAGGTTTTAAAGGTTCCAAGGTGAATGTTTATCCACAAAAACCCTACTCTACCATACACAGTCAATTATAGTTGACAGTGATCCAATTGATGACTATTATAGGTATTTGGCATGTCAAATGCATAGTATAAGTAACTAAAATAACTATGGGATGGAATTAAATATTTCATAATAACTTATATTGAGGTAAGCAAATACAGATGTGTAATATACACCTACAGGAAAGACAAGACATAATCAAGAAGTTGACCTTAGTCTAGGATAATCATAGTAAGACATGAAAAAAGTAGAATTTGGAAAAGGTATGAAGGTTTACATGATAAATTAGAGACCCCAAGATAGGTAATAATTTCTAATGGATATCTCATGGTGAATATGGAACAGAGAAGTGGCTCTAAACAATGTAACACATAGTCCATACGGTTGAACCTTGCATAGTCTGGCTTTCAGGGGTATGTTTTGAAATTTGAAGGAGTTAGGGGTTTATTAATAAGAAAAAGGAATAAAAATTAGTATATAAAATATATAATACTTGGATAACATACTAAAATAATCACCATTATCTACAAAACTAGGGGAATAATGCCCTCTGTTTTGTCTCAGATAGAGGGCACTCCCTTTACGCACAAACCTTGTAGTTTTGGAAAGTAGGGATGAAAGGTGAGCCAAGAAGCTGGTTTAACCTTCCAAGAAGTTATAGGAAGATGAAATACACATAAAAAAACATGTCAAACCTTTATGATAAGGTATAAGGTCAACAGGGTATCTTAGACCCTCAAAGTTGCAAATAGGCTTATTAAGCAAGGTTTTGGCCTAAAGCCCAAATGGTAGACCAATGACACTTATAACTTTAGGATTGGATTAAAATGGACCAAGAAAAATTTATGGGATCATAAAATATGTGTTAAATCTTTTTTAGTGCATGATAAACCATAATAAAATCCACTTTGGCTCATAGCTGCATTAGACTTGTGCAAAATATGAAAATATGATCAATAAGGTAACCTCAAATGCTCACATATTTCATGAGGCTTTGCATGGAGATTCAAGGAGTTTAGGGAGAATGATTCA
This sequence comes from Torreya grandis, assembly GCA_037957365.1. Lineage (NCBI taxonomy): Eukaryota > Viridiplantae > Streptophyta > Pinopsida > Cupressales > Taxaceae > Torreya > Torreya grandis. The sequence continues at coordinate 2,000,788 of JARHVA010000098.1, forward strand.
GGTCTTAAAATTTTCAGTTTTTGAATTGTTTTTCAATTCCAATATTTAACCTTCATGAACAATCCTTTAGAGTAGAAGTGACTCAAAACCCTTACAAACCCTAGTTCTAGACGCGATTGGGAAAACAAAGTTGGAGGGCTATCAAAACAAGATGGAATGGGAATGAAAATTATTGAAAACTATAAGAGACTCTCCAATGACCCTTCCCATCCACTTGAGGTGTTTCATACCTATATGAATATGGTACAAAATTACTCTTTTTGACTATTTTATGCATTGTACAGGTTTTAAGAGGTTCCAAGAGATGAAACTAACTTTGGGAGGAATATTGAGACTTAATATAAATCCCCATGTTCATTTAATTCATGATAAAAAATCATAATTGTGTCTACTAGAGTTCTCATCTCAGCCAATTTGAACATGCATAGTGAACATGGTGGTGAGAAGGGTAAAAAACTTCAAGTAAACTAATTTTCAGGTGTGCTTGATGCATCTAAAGCCATGTAGGGCCTTTACAAGTATCATACACTCATTTATACAAATTTTCATGGAAACTTGATGCCTTTTTGGAATCCAAGTGTGTAAGGTGTGTGAAAGAGGAGTTTATTTGACTATAAGCAATGATGGCTCACTTCTAGAATATTTTAGATGACTACGAATGCAACCAATGCATGAAGAATCATGTTTGAAACCCTTCCCTCTCAATCCAATCATTAGACCTATCCCTAGTCAATTTTTAGATGTTCAAATAGGGGTGAACAATGAAGGTAGTTTCCTTGTGCATAATGAGATCTCCTATGCCACATTTTAAGAGTTTCATGCCTTGGATTAACACTTGTGCATCCTAAATTTGCATGATTAGTTTCATATTATCTTCTCATGCACATGTAACTCCTCTCAGCATCATAAGTTTCCTTATGACCTTTGGACTTCTTTCTCCTCTTCTCTCTCTCTCAAGTTTTATAAGAACTAGTCATTTTGGCTATTGTAAGCATACTCCACCAAGTATGATAAAGCCCTATTTATTTGCATACCATGGATCAATAAATACTACTAATTTTTACCTCTTCTAATGACTTCTCATAGTGTTTTCACTTGAATGATTGATCTTGCTTAGTGATGATTGTTGTTTCCTTAACATTGTTGTCTCATTCTCTTACCTATTTACAGCTTGAAAGCTTCTTCTTGCAGGTCATGTGAAGTGTTCTATAAAGTGTCAATGTCAAGTGAGTTTATCTATTCAAATAGTGCCATTCTATACCTCTTATATAGGCCTCCTAGCCTAAACATTTATCACAACCTCATAATGAAATACTTATGTAAGAAGATTCAAATTAGAGAAGTGTATGTTTAGTTAGTCCCTTGGTCTCATGTGTTACATGCAGTTGGTTGGTAGTAATAAATCTATTTGGTGTATCACCTCCTTTAGAATAGTTTTCTTTTAGTTTTCTCTCCCTTTTCCTTTCAAGTATAGGTGTAGTAGTGGTCTACAAGTGGTACATCAAGGGAGCTAGCCCTATCTAGAGATTCACCTCATTCTTAGTCTATCTACAGCTTAGAGGTGTTTCAATTGTGCCATTTGGATGAGGAGAGTTGAGACATCTCCTCAAATGGTGCAAATCCAAGTGACAATAGATTTTGGCATGCCTGGTGGGACTTATGGTCTAAGAAGTTGAAATATTTTTGGTGTTGTATTTCAACACATCAACATTTGGAGGCATCTATCCAAGCATCAATGGTGACTTTGAAGTTACATCAGTTGGTCAAGCAACCCAGGTTTTTATTTTGAAAATTATTGGTAATATTTTTTCTGTGTTCTTGCTTCCCAATGAAGTTTCATGGCTAATTTTGGTGTTGAGTTTTGTTTTTAAAAATTTGGTGAGGTATATGAAGCTTATGACATTCCCCATCAGTGTTTGTATGATTCTTATCAACTTTGTCATGATCTTTACCAGCTCTAATATGACCCTTATCAACCTTATCATGAGTTGTATTAGTCTTATAACCAACCTTCTCAATATCTTACTCTTTCTAGTCAACCTAGTCACTTCTCAAATTAGTCCATTTTAAATTTCAAGCAAACTCTCTTGGGCTATAAGAGGTACATAATAGAGCTTGATACACTAAAGGGACATGGTTAAGATGTTCCTAGTCATCTCATTCATAAGGTGAGAGATGCATCAGATCTGGTTAAAAGAGAGTGGGCACCTATTGAGAGAGTAAATTAACAAAGGCTCATAAGTGAGATGTTAGATGTAGGTAGATTGATTGCATCCTTAGAGGGTAAGCTAAGAGTTTATGAGGAACAACCTCACCAAATATATCAACCCTCATATCCACCTCCCCAATATTATTATCAGTCTTGCTTGACCTCTATTCATGAGCCAAATCAAACTTATCAAAGTCATCCTTTTCCCAATCAACTAGAAGAGAGAATTGGAAAGACAAACCTTATTTTTAAAGCAAATCTTGATAGGAAGATTGAGTTGGCTAATAAGTATATGAATGATTCCATCTCATTATCAAAGAAAGTGGAATCTAAGCCCTCATTTCCCTCTGTTATTACATCCACACCTCAAGAAGAGACTCGTAGATATGAAATCACAAGTTGAAGATAAGGTGGAGAATCCAAGCCTAAGGAGATCCTGAGTTTCTTGAACACTTCATCCACTCCTCAGATTGAATCACTACCTGAAGAAGAGACTCCTAATCCTAACATCCTAAGCTGGAATTAGGTAGTGTAATCATGGGGAAAGAAAGGGGATAAAATCCTATATAAAGAGTGAGTTTGAGAAGGAGCTTTATCCTACGCAAACCCCTCCCACCCTTCTTTAAGATACCTCTTATTTTCCATGTTAGCCTTCTTGTACTCCTGCTCATGAAGATGCCTATCAACTTCAATAGAGACTTTTCGAAGAGAACCTAGCCAAACAAATTGAAGAGTTAGAGTCAAAAATGAAATTATTGAGTCAAGGTATGATGGAAGGTGTAGAGCCAAAAGAATATCCTATACTTAAGCACACCCCATATAACCTTCCTCAAGAGAGTCCTTAAGATAAATCATATTTCAATGAAGATATTTTCAAATGAAAGGATTAAAACAAAGCTATTTTAGCCCAAGATCTGCCTTCCTTTCCTTAAGAACCCCCAAAAGGATCCCCTATAATTCATTCTTAATCTGATTTTGAGTTCTATGTGCTACCTCCACTAACTAGTTCATCTTAACCTCACCCCAACACCTTTTTCCTTGATGGACCTATGGTATGGGAATCTAAAGAGGAGAATTTGGTTGATAAAAATTTAGAACTCTTGCTTAAAGAAAATACAACTCCTTGGCAGCCTTATTGGGCTAAGTCAGCTAATTTCAAGATGCCTAATCTTGGAATCACAAAGAAGGAGAAGGAAATTGAGGATATTGTAATCCTTGAGAAGAAAAGTCTGGTTATGATAGTTGAGATACAACTTGAGAATCATCAAGATGTCCTAAATGTTGAAGAAGAGGTGAGTCCTTGTGTTGAGTCTTCTTGTTTGGTTGATAATGAAGAATACCTTCCTTGTGTCAAAGAAGAAATCTTGGATGAAGTCATTTTGGATTATAAATAAGAGGATGAAAGAGATTCTCTTGTTTTTACCCTTCATGATTTTAATCAAAGAGAAGATGAGGACTTCTGGCAACAGTTTGTAAGCATTTACAATGAGTTTGAGTCTCTAAAGGGGTCTACAACTCCCTTAGAGTGAATTGAAAGTGATGGTAAGCAAGATGACATTTTAAAAAAAGTCATAGATAAGCTAGAGAAAAGTTCACCTCAACCTTTTAAGGTCAAAACAAGCTTCTATTGGCCTCAACCTTCTAAAGAACAAGAAAATACTCCTCTTGAAACCATGCCTACAAAGAAGATGCTAGTTGATCATGAGATGAAGAGTGGGAAACAATATGAGGTATGTGTACAAGGCCAAGAGAAATACATTTACATTGGAGACCTATTTGAAGATGGTCTACTTGAGAGCATAGCAAGTGAATTGCCAAGAAATAGGTTTGATCTATCAAGTATCCATTCCAAAGAGCAACATGCTTGGCACTATGATTCATCTCATGAAGAAGGAGATGTAAGGAAAGTTCCTTTTGATCCTGGAAAGGGATGTATGATAAATTTTTAGTTGTACATAGTGGTTTGATTTTTATAATTTATCTAAGTGTCTTGAGCACATGTGTGTGTGTGTGTCTTGTTAGTTTGTTTGCTTTGTTTAATGTGTGTCCTTTGTTTTGTGTGGTTGAGGTAGTCAAGTGGTCTTGTCTTGATCAAAGCTTTTTATCAATGATCAAAGTCCTCTTGTTGTGTTTAAAACTTTAGATGACTCTCTAAACCTAATGGATTGATAAGGCTACTAATCTTTAGTATAGCATGCATACTACCCCTATGAGTCACCAATTTATTGACCAAATTAGATCTTGTAGGTCAAATTGGGACCCCTATAGGTAAAAAATTGATTTTTAAGTGTTTTAGGGGTCTAATATTATGTCATAAAGTGTATTATAGGTCATTTTATGTTATTCCATTTCATATTAGCCTTGGTTCTGGTCATTTTCAATATTTATGTCTTTTTGAGTCATTTTAGGGGTCAAAAAAGAGCATTAAATGAGTTTTACATACTCTTTGGGAAATGTAAAGGTTTCAAAAGGTGATGTCACACCCCATGTGTCATAAAAAGTCTTAATTAACTATTTATAACTAAAAAGTGGCAGGTTCTTCAGAAAAAAGGGTAGTTTTCTTGGAAAAATAAGCATTAAATGAGGTGTATAGAATTTTATAGACTCCTACAGTTGATTACATTTCAAGAGTGTCCTTTGGTCTTCCATACACTTATTACAATGATTAGTTTTATCATAATCTTCAAGAAATGAAGAAAACCACTTCTCTCTTCGTATATTAGGCTTGGCAAGCAAGAATGGCCCTTAAGTTTGTACTTGGTATGATCAATTATAAATAGATGTTTCAAGAAAAATGATCCTGGATATTTCTTCTAAACTCAGTTAGATTCCATTTGATGTTTGGTTGTATAGGAATGGTGGTTTTTTCCTTATGAACCATTCTTAAGAAGTTAGACTATTTAATTTTCTTGCTAATCTGTGCACCCTATAGGTTTTGCTTTGGTTTTGATAAGTCCATACAATCTAGATATTGATATTAATTATAGAGGTCTTTAATCCTCTCTCACATGTTCCCCATCATTTTTTTCAATTTTAGAGTTGATTTGATGAGCCAATCATCTCAGGTTTGTAGATTAGTCTCATTTGGGATGACAAATAGGTTTCCACCATTTTTAGGATCTTCATGCTTTGATAATGGTTATAGAAAATTGTGATAGTTTCATTTCAATGTTATAAATTTCCTCTTAACCCTTAACCTTTCAATATCATTCTTCAAGGTAATGATCCATGAAGGTGCAATCATGAACACCATATAGTCAATTCTTTGCTCACTGTTACTTGCAATCATGGTGAAACATGTGTATGGAGCCTATATAGCATGTTCACAGAGGCATGATGAAGGTTATAAGGCCTTGATATATATTTTATAAACATAGTTAGTGAGTCAAAATTTCATGTGATGCAAGAAAGAAGGACTGTTGCAGTCATGTGCAACATTTACATACAATCACCATGAACACGCACCTACAGGTGCCATGAAGGAAGGGTTCAACATTGAAAAGAAGGTGTGAAAAATTATCTGAGATTTGAAGCATCCTAATTTTTCATCTCAATAGCATGAGGATAAATCAATTGACATGGAAGTCAAATTTATTGAGTATATGGAACATTTCATGCTTGCTACCTATATGCAACTCCAAATGCACATACAGGTGCCCTCATGGAAGATATCATGTTGAAAAAGAGTACCCGAGATAAAAAAGGTTATAAATAATGGAGAGAGAGAGAGAGAGTCTGTTTTAAATATTTTTTATATACCTAAATCTCATTAAATTTCAAATATAATGCACATTGCTCATATTCACATTGTTTGCCTATACATCATAATATCCACCCACATGTGACACTAGCAGAAAGCCAAAATATTGATAACAAAAGATTTGGTATGCTTGGAAGATTCCATAAAGTATTTGGGATTTATTTTTAGTATTAAAAATATTATTCAAGCCTAAGGTGGATAAGTTAGAATGATAAACCATGATCAAAGGTGAAAATAATGTATTCAGTGACCTTTTTCCTGAAGATGAAAACAAAGTACCTTGATTTTTTCTTGATATATTTTAATAGGGGTACTAAAGGATTTGAAGCATCTATATGTGTATACCTTTCATACCCCACATTGGATAATATTTATGTAAAATTTTGAGGACAAATGATTAGTGGATGATGGTTATTGAAAGGCCCCAACATGCACTTTTATGCACTAATTTCAAGCAGTGATCACCTACAGTTTTGAACCCAAGGAGACCTCTTCACCCAAAGTTGTAAAACTAGATCATGCCATCATTTATAAATGGTTATAAGGGTTGTAAATAATTTTTTTTATCTAGATACCATTAGGAGGAGTTGATTACCGATGTTTTTAGGTCTAGTCTACACCTACAGGTGTCCCATCGTGCAAATGTTCACCCACAGCTGACTGTGAACTTCTATGCCTTCCATGAGAGAGACTTAGGCATGGAGACACATAAAATATTCATGAAAAATAATTTTAAATTAATTTAAAATACATAAATTGGATCATGGGTCATGTTTTACAGGTTCCAAGGTGAATTTTTATCAACAAAAACCCTGCTTTGCCATACATAGTCAATTGTAGCCGGCAGTGATCCAATTGATGACTATTCTATGTGTTTGGCATGGAAAATGCATAGTATAAGTAAATAAAATAACTATGGTATGGAATTAAAGGTTTCATAAGACATTATAATGAGGCAATTAACTAAATATGTGTAATATACATGTATAAGAGAGAGAAGACATAGTCAAGAAGCTGACCTCAGTCTAGGATAATCATAGTAATCCATGAACAAAGTATAATTTGAAAAAGGTTTTATAGTTTAAATGATAAAAAAGAGACATAAAAATAGGTAATACTGTCTCATGGAGATATCATGGTGAATATGGAACAAATAATTGGCTCTAAATAATGCAACACACAGTCCATACGGTTGAACCTTGCACTGTCTACCTTTTCAGGGGTATGTTTTAGAATTTGAAGGAGTTAGGGGGTTTATTGACACGATAAAGGAATAAAAATTGGTAAAAAACATATATAATACTTGGATAATTTCCTCAAATAATCACCATTGTCTTTGAAAATAGGGGAGTGCCCTCTGATTTATCTCAGACAGAGAACACTCCCTTAATGCACAAACCTTGTAGTTTTGGAAAGCAAAGATGAAATTTTAGACAAGGAGGTGGTTTAACCTTAAGATAATGTGTATTAATATTTAATACACCTAAAAAAACATTATTATCCTTTATTATAAGGGATAATCTCAATAGGGTATCCCAAACCCTCAAAGTTGCAGACAGGTTTGTTAAACAAGGTTTTGGCCTAAAGCCCAAATGGTAGACCAATGGCACTTTAAAATTTAGGATTGGATTAAAATATACCAAGACATGTTTATGGGATTATAAAATATGTTTTAAATCTTTTTTAGTGCATGAGAAACCACAAGGAAATCTACTTTGGCTCAGAGCTACATCAGACTTGTGAAAACAAGCTCGATAAGGTAACTTCAAATAATCACCTCTTTCATGAGGCTTTAAATGGATATTAAAGGATTTTATGGAGGATTGTGGATGTTTTAAACTTTTAATTTGTATAATTTTTTTTCAATTCCAACATCTAACCTTCATGAACAATCCTTAAGAGCAGAAGTGACTCAAAACCCTTGCAAACCCTAGTTCTAGACCCAATTGGGAAACAAAGTTGGAGGGCTATACAAAAAATATGGAATGGGAATGAGAATTATTGAAACCTATAGGATACTATCCAATGACCCTTCACATCAACTTTAGGTGTTTCATACCTGTACAAATAAGGTACATAATTTCTCTTTTTTATTATTTTATGCATTGTGCAGGTTTTAAGAGGTTCTAAGAAATGAAACAAAATTTAGGAAGAAGATTGAGACTTAAGATAACTCCCCATGTTAATTAAATTCATAATAAAAACTCCTAAGTATGCTTACTATAGCTCTTATCTTATCCATTCTAAACAAGTATAGTGAACATGGTAGTGAGAAGGTTGAAAAGCTTCAAGTAAACTAATTTTAAGGTGTGCTTGATGCCTCTAAGGCCATAGAGGGTATTTACAAGTGTCATCCACTACCTTGTATGAATTTTCATGGAAAAATAATGACTTTTTGGAAGCCAGGTGTGCAAGGTGTGTGAAAGAGGGGCTTCTTTGACTGTAGGTAGTGATGGCTCACTTTTAGAAGATTCCAGATGACTAGAAATGCAACCAATGCATGGAGAAGCATGTATGCAACCCTTACCTCTCATTCCAATCAATAGACATATCCCTAGTTAGTTTTGGGATGTTCAAATAGGGGTGAATGATGAAGGCAATTTCCTTGTGTAGAATGAGAACTCCTACACCACATTTCAAGAGTTTCATGCCTTGGATTGACACTTCTGCATCCTAAATTTACACGATTAATTTCACATTCTCTTCTCATGCACATGTGACTCCTTCTCTTAGAATGAAAAGTGTCCTTATGACCTTTAGACTTATTTCTCCTCTTTTCTCTCTCAAGTTGTATAAAAACTAACCATTTTGGCTATTGTAAGCATGCTTCACTTGAGTATGGTGAAGCCCTATTCATTTGCATACCATGGATCAATAAAGACTACCAATTTTTTCCTCTTATAATGAATATTAAAGTGTGTTAAATTGAATGATTGATCTTGATTAGTGATGATTGTTGTTTCCTTAGAATTTTTGGCTCATTCTCTTACCTATTTACATCTTGAAATATTCTTCTTGCAGGTCATGTGAAGTGTTCTATGAAGTGTCAAGGTTGAGTGAGTTAGTCTATTCAAATAGTGCCATTATAGGTCTCTTGTCTATTCCTCCTAGCCTAAACAGTCATAACAACCTCATAATGAAATACTTATGTGAGAAGATTCAAATTAGAGAAGTGTATGTTTTGTTAGTCACTTGGTCTCATATGTGACATGTAGCTGGTTGGTAGTCATTAATAAATTTGGTGTATCACCTCCTTTAGGATAGTTTAATTTCAATTTTCTCTCCCTTTTCCTTGAAAGCATAGGTGTAATAGTGGTCTACAAGTGGTACATCAAGGGAGCTAGCCCTATCTAGAGATTCACCTCATTCTTAGGCTACCCACAACCTAGAGGTGTTTCAATTGTGCCACTTGGATGAGGAGAGATGAGACGTCTCCTCAAAGGATGAAAATCCAAGTGACAATAAATTCTTTAATACATCTTAAAATTTCTTTTAAAACACTAAAATTCTCATTCAATCATAAAAAGTAATGGAGTCAAATTTATATTGGTCAACTCTTATTATTTTTAAACTCAATTAATAAAATCCTACTAATTAACATTAACTAAGGTAAAACCTTGACATTATTTATCATATAATAATTTATATTGTAGATTATATAATAATTAACAATCTTAATGTCTTTTTAGACTAAATTAGTCTATTAAAACCTAAAAAGTGTATAAAAACTATTATACAATCATATGAAGAAACTCCTTTTAGCAGTGTGCTCTGTAAGGTTAGGTAAAAAATCAATTCATTTTTTTTAATTGTATGCCTAAAAGAATTACATGAAATCACTGAATTACATAGAATGTGCCATCTTTATACACATTTCATATATAAACATATAGTAGATTTATAATTTTGAGTAAGCATACGTCTAAATTAGTGAGCTCTTTTGGGTAAGTAGTCACGAGGAAGGGGCATTGACACCGTCAAAATCATCCAGGGCATGATCCTGGCCTTAATCGCTTGACTCTCTGTGTCGGGTATCTAGAGGGATTTGTACCTTGGTGGATGGATATAAGCAATCATCATCCTCACTAGTTAGACTACAACCTTTTCGATATCAATTCTATTTTCAAGTTGAGTTACTTTATATAAAGGGTCGCAAAAAAATATTATAATAAAGGTATAAAATATCTTTGCTTAGCTCCTTGAGGATGAAACATTCCATCTAAACTGTTAGAACGGGTTGAGGAAACTCTATGAATATTTATGGAAGGACTCAATAAAGGTTTCTAAGTGCACTTTCCATGTATAACTCCATATTTGATAAAGGGAAAAATGTTTTTGAGAATAACTTATCCATAGTCATCTGTCTTCCCCTTCCTAACCCCTAGACAACAATTATTAATGGGGTCTCTAAGATTTTGACATATTCATTTTTATTTTATTTTATATTTATATCTTAATAAAAATTTGCTCGAGTTAATTTTACAAGTACACATCTTCTCATAAAGTATTTAGGAGGTCTCACTCTCTCACAATTTTCAAAATGGTAATTAAGACCTTGAAACTCCACCATAACTATTAATGAATGCCAATGTCCAAGTAAAAAAAAATTACAATTTATTTTTAATTTCAAGTTTTTAAAGTAATTTCATGTTATGAGGGGTGAGAAATTAAGGGGGGTGCCATTTTTGGTCAATTTGTCTCAGAACTTCTAAGAACTTGAAAGTGTCAAAAATATAAAATAATATTTTTTTGAAAAACATAATTCTAGAAAAAATACAATTTTTTTGGTTCCTAAAAATTATTCCACGTGAGGAAGAGGGAAAAAAATTGAAGGTCCCTTTCAGGTCACCCCACCCTTTGGCCTTCTACCTTCGTTAATTTTTCATACAAAACTCTATAAATAAAAAAATAAGGTTCTTGGTTTTGATAATAGTATATAGACATACACTGTATACAAAATAATTATATATATATATATATATATATATATATATATATTTTTTTTTTTTTTTTCTAATTATTTATATCGGTGATTGTGACACTAATAAGTTTAGATGTTGAGGTGGAAAGTTGTGTGGCTAAAACCTTAATATTTTTACAACAATGCACAAATAACACAAATGCCATATCATTAAGCCATGTGGCATTTCTAGACCTCCCAAGTAATAAGCCTTGTTACATGTTGTTGACCTTTTATTTTTACTTTGGTGGTTGACCTTTTATTTTTGCTTTGGATTTGGGTAGAAAAGTCAAAATTTCATTCTAAAATTTATGTGGGCATAATTATGCCTTGTTAAACATGTCCAAAAATTATTTGAACTTGGGCTGTTTTTATGAAGGATTTAGGAAAAAATAATATTTTCCACTTCTAAAATCTATAACTTTTAAATGTGGTTCATAAAATTAATCAATGAAATTTTACAATTTGTGGTAGAGTTTAGATTATGAATAAATTAAATTATAAGAATTTAGGTAATGTTTTATATTTATAAAAATTATAAAACAAAAATGATTTATTTGAGGCTTTAAGTTTTATAAGGGGTTTTACAAATTTTGTGTTACACCTTTTTAAGTTGTTTAAAAAAAAAATTGCATTTTCTTAAGTATAATTTGAGGGGATGTAACACTTTGAAAGCAAATTCCTTTAGGCATTTTGACCCATCGATATATATTTTGTGTTAATCTTCATTATATTTCAATATATTTATAGTATTTTATGTGAGATTTCTAATTTCTAGTGTCAGAGCTCTTTCTTGGCCAAGTGGGGATTTATTTAGATATTACGGTTTTACTTTTCCGAAAAAATAACAATCTTTCAAAAGGTTGACCTTTTCATATATGCATCCAATTTTGAATTTTTTTGGTGGTTTCAAAGAGGCCTTCGAGAGCTTTCCAAAAAGTGGTCACACTAAGGATATGAGCAACATCAAGAGAGATATAGTGATTTGAGGTTGACCCTACGAGTCTGGTTTTTAACCAATTTTTTTTGCACAACCCGTGAAAAAAATTCTCATCTTTTATTCCAAGTGAGAAAATAAGTTCTATTTTTTACAATTAAAATGAATTGTTCAGATCTATTTTTCTATATATTTTTATTATCAAAGATTTGGTAGCAAAGAAGATCCAATAAATATAATAATTTTTAAAGCATTAATTTTTATGAATTGTGGATCATGGGGTTCCCATTTTATTGTTCTAGAGATAATGATATTAATGCTCAAGAATAGTGGTTCAAATGTAAGAAGATCCATTTTCATTCAGATTTTTTGGCACTCAGATTTATTCTTTTCTCTTTATGGTCCTGTATTGGGTTAGTATACTCGAGTGAAAAAAGAATGGAATAGTTTTTCAAGGGAACAAAAGGAGCAAGATTTCTTAGATAAATGGGACACTGAAATGAAAATTTGGTAAAGAGGAAAAAAAGGGAAGATGAGGTACTAAAAGAATAAAATAATGGTTTTTATAATAATGATGAGTAAGATAAGGAAACATAAAAAGGAAAGATGAAGGTTAAAGATTCAACCAATTTACTTTAAAGAAGGAAGCTTTAATATTTCAATTCCATGGATGCATTCCAAAAAAATTAGGTTATTGTATCTATAAACCCAAGAAACATATATAAATTCATCAATGTTGACTTGGCCAAGCAATTATAGGTTTAATCAAATAAAATCAAGGACACTCAATTAGAAGGTAAGAATGTTCAATTTTTTGAAGATTTGAAGTTTACTATGGAAAAATATGTATTGCATTCAAATTTTTATGATTTGATTATGGATGGTTTGGATATATTTTTTGGATCTCCTTGGTTATAGACATTGGAAATAATTAATATTAATGTACATGAAAAGTTCATGAAGCTTTGGTACAAGAAAAAGAAAAAGTCACTATGTAGAAAGGATATCATACTTAGCAAAGAGAAAAGAAAGGTCAATTTTGATAAAAAGGATGAACCTAAAGCTAGTGAAGAAGAGCATAAGGAAGAGTCAAATGAAGAAAAATATGAAGAAAATGTGCAAGTAGAACATCATTCATTTTCTCAAGAGACAAATGAACTAGAAGAGGAAAGGTTTGCCAAGGTCAAAGTATTAGAAAAAGATAGTAAGGTTGATGTCTATAGACACCAACATCATCATGGGAGGAAAAAATCATGGAGGTATATTAGGGAGTGTCAAAAAATCAAACACTATGGATGTACATGGAATCAAAGGAATAATTACCATGGATACACATGTACTCAAAAGAGAAAAACATGTGAAACACGGAATCATATGAGTAATCACTATGGCCATGTATGGAAGCCAAGGAGGAACAACTGTGGTTATGGATGGAATTGGATTAATGCACAAGATCAAGGTCTAGGTTCATAGAGATATCACCCACCAAGATCACATATGGTTGGTTAGATGATCAAGCATGGAGACAACTATGTAGTACTTTGAACAATACTTATTATTTAGATTCTTCTCATGTTTTGAGGGTGAAACACGCTAAGGGAGAAGGAATGTAATGTACCCAAAGTGATGACAATATTAGTGGGTAGAGATGCTGACACATGGTGCATATCCTCTTAGTGAGTATATTATATGGAATCTTAAGGATAACCTATGATATTAATTATACTAGGCAATGAGTTGTCTTATATTCGAATTAGGAGTTTAATTTGAATCTTTAGATCTTAAACACGTTCAAAACTAATTTAGCTTTGGCATTACATATCATTCAAATTTGAAAGTTGCGATGCATCATGAAAAACATGCTTAAAGTTCAAATTTTTGCATCTTAAACATGTTCAAAATAGTTTAAGCTTCGGTATTACATATCATTCAAATTTTAAAGTTGTGATGCATCATGAGGAACATGCATAAAGTTTGAATCTTTGGATCTTAAACATGTTCAAAACCATTTAAGCTTTGGTATTACATATCATTCAAATTTCAATGAGTAATCACTATGGCGATGTATGGAAGCCAAAGAGGAACAACTTTGGTTATGGATGAAATTGGATTAGTGCAACAAGATCAAGATCTAGGTTCATAGATATATCACCCACCAAGATCACATATGGTTGGTTAGATGATCAAGCATGGAGACAACTATGTAGTGCTTTGAACCACACTTACTATTTGGATTCTTCTCATGTTTTAAGGGTGAAACATGTTAAGGGGGATGGAATGTAATGTACCTAAAGTGATGACATTATTAGTGGGTAGAGATGCTTACAAGTGGTACATATCCTCTTAGTGAGTATAATATATGGATTTTTAAGGATAACCTATGGTATTAATTATAATAGGAAATGAGTTGGCTTATATTTGGATCTGGAGTTTACCCATCAATTATTAGTGATAAAGGACAATATGAGGGGAATATGATTGTAAGGGATATCAAGTAAGTTGTGGACTCTTGTATTTGAAGTGTAATTATGGAGTGGCTTCCTTCCTAAAGGAGTTTTATATGGTGTAAACCTACCTTAAGGATATTTTTTCAATTCTGAATATATTACATATTTGGGCATCTTCGCCCACCAATATATATTTTGTGTGGATCTTCATTCTATTTCAACATATTTAAAACATTTTATATGAGGTTCCTAACAATAATTAGAAGGCTATAAAATAATATTACATGTGACTCTAAGGCTTTAAAATAGCCCAAGATAAAATATTAAAAATTTATTGCAAGCTCTTCCAAGATCCAAAAAACATGATTGTAAGGTCAACACAAGGATAAGATCACCTCCTATCCTATTTCCATCATCATGGACTATCCTAGACACCCCTCAGCCAAGGACTATAAACTTTAGTCATGTATGCTATCATTCAAGATTTATAAATTATGAAGAAAGGGTTTGGTTCATTTTTCAAGGAAATGTCTACTACCAAATGTCGCTTGTTTATGCATCTTCCTGTTAGCAGGGGCATGCAAGTACCAAACCACTTGAACAAATGTATGTGACACATGGACAAGAACCGCATCTTCATTTAAGTTAATCAACTAGTCCAAATTTATTTCATGATTATTCTATTTTGGTTTTGTCTTATGCATATGGAGTTCTAAAGAAAAATAATACAGGTTGACATAATTGTGCGCTAAAGATGGATTCAGAGGTTAGAGTGATAACAACCTTGAGAGTATATATTTCTTCAGGATGTAATAGAATGGGTTCAGATTTTTCATAGTTATTGTGTATTGTATTGAATAGTTTATTTAATCATGTTAAAACTCTTATAATAGAGATATGCACTTGAAATATATAAATATATATGATTAGTGTTCTAGTTGTTATAAATATTTTCAATGGAAATTATTAAGGGTGTTTTAATGATCCAAAGGTAAATTCAAAAAGGTTTCAAAGTAGATCAAAACCTACACCATTACGTAGATCCCATTGAGACCTTTCTAACAACATGTGGAATGAGGAAAATGGAGCTCATATGCTCCTTGTGTAGTGAGTCAAAGTTCCAATCAAACTGGTCAAAATAGGTCAAAGTTGGTCAAACTATAGAAAATGACTATTATGGAACAATTTTAAAAAGCTCCAATATGAATATCTCATTGTGAGCTTTTTGGCATAATTTACTATTCATGAAACAGAGTCTGTATGCGAAAGATATGGTCAGTCAAAGTTGTAGTCAAACTTGGTCAGCAGTATGACATGGCAAACGTGGACCAATAAGAACGTGACATGTGGAAGTCAGTTCGTATGAGAAAATAGTGGGTTTCAATCATTTGTCTTTAACAGGGGAATATAGTCATCAACAGGGGTAATATAATAGAGTAAAAAAAAATTGTTGTTTGAACGAAACATCCAGTTGGACGTCGATAAGTGGCGAGTGGATGACAAGTGACGAATGGAGATTAGACCACGTGGTGGGTCCTCAATCCACCACGTAGCTTGCCACCAATTAATTACCATGGTCCAATTTTACTTGATTGTACAAAAAAAACCATATATAGCTTACCATCCATGTCACCACAAATATTCACGTGAAACCCAACATTCCATATCCCAACATCCATGTTTTTCCATGGTTCCCACACATACTGCAAACATCCACATAGTTTCCATGAAATGTCACGTTCCATCCACAATGCCCAATAAATTACCATGAGTCCACCACAATCCTCATAAACCCCACAAAATACAAATTTATGCCAAACACTTGGCAATGGTGACCACAAGTTTCATGGAATTTTAAAACCTAAAAATCATGTCACTTCCCAAATGTGGGATTAATGATATGCATTATCCACCAAAAACTATGCCATGGGATTTGAACCAATCCATGTCACTTCCCAAATGTGGGATCAATGATATGCATTATCCATCAAAAACTATGCCGTGGGATTTGAACCTAGCCATTTCATGTAAAAAAATAATGACCCCACCATTGAACCCATGGGTGTAAAAATTATGTAAGGTGTGGAAACTTGTATTTGAAGGCATTCGAACAAGCTTGGCAGCCAATGTTAAAATCTATAAGAGCTTGTGCATCTTACAGAAGGAGTTCATAGCAGAATTGGGGAAAAGTCTGAAAAGGGACTGATATTATTTTTCTCCAAGAAATAATTTTGTAGTTGAACATTTTTCATTTTGAGAAAATTTGAAGAA
Source organism: Torreya grandis (assembly GCA_037957365.1). NCBI lineage: Eukaryota > Viridiplantae > Streptophyta > Pinopsida > Cupressales > Taxaceae > Torreya > Torreya grandis. The sequence continues at coordinate 2,017,372 of JARHVA010000098.1, forward strand.
ATTGTAAAGCCTCGGAAGCAGTCCATTGTGCTAAGACATAAGAACCTATTTCTACTCTTCCTCTGATTTGAGCCATCTAGACTCATTTCTGGACTTTGAGGTAAACTAGTGAAATATTTTAGTTTTCGATATGGTTCTAGTGATATGTTGAGTGTTTGGATTTGAGGCCTTTTGTTTCCATTTTTTTTGCTTATAAGTAATATTTTTTAGTAGAAGACATCCAAAGGTGTGTTTCGAGAAGGTGAAGAATATGTTCATGATTTCTGAGATTATTTGAAGGTCCATAACACTTGGATTTATTATTTTTATGTAAGAGTTGCCATTTACTTACTGACATTTTATAATGAATTGGTTCAAGTAGCTAGCAAACCCAAAGATGTAGGCATTGTCGAACTCTATAATCAACTCTTATGTAGTGTGGTGTGTATTTTCTTGCATTGTTTTTCCTTAAGTTGATTGTTTTAAGCAATAATTTTTGGTATTTAATATTTTGCCTACAAAGTATGCAAAGTAAACTTTTTTCATAGAATTTAGTGTTAGTTTATAGATCAGATTTGGTATCAGAGGAGTTAGTCTGTTGGGTTAACTTCTATTTAGGCATTATTCTGGTGCATCAAGTTTGATATCAAAACTAAATTTGTGGGTCAATTTATGATTTAACAAAAATTAGTTATTATTTAAAAATGGATCCAATGCTAGCCCAAATTTAGTTGTTATCGAATTCCATTACCATTGCGATAATGCAATTCCTATAAGCCCAAGAGTAAAGTCGATAAGTGATAGAGCAAAGCCAGGAGAAACAAATCAAGAGGATCCAATAGAGCATTGATGCACTATGAGCAAAATTGTAACAAGAACATCAACAAAAGAAGAGAATGCATGGAGATTCAGAGATTTTTGGAAATTGTGCCTGATGGGGTCATATTGTCAAGCAATGCTGGATACTACATCCCAGTCAAGGTCTGTTATGGTTCAATAAGCAAAATGAGCAGAGATGTAAATCAAAGGTGAGGGCATCTGTCTTTAAAACTGCAAAGCTTAGTTCTTTTAAGCATCAAACAATAGATGAAGGATTCATCTAAGAGATGTTGCCAAGCCACACTACAAAGGTACATTCTAGTTATAGTAGTGATTCTTCTAATCCATATATTCTTACTAGTCCTATTAATGAGAATGATGTTATAAATTTAGAAGTAAATAATGCTTTGATTATCAATGTATCTTCTGATGTACATACTGAAGATGAAAATAATGAAATCAACTCTTTTGGCTATATTTAAAATGTTATAGATACTGAATGTACTAACCCTAAACATTTATCAAAGTCATTTGAAAAACACATGAAGGGAATATTAGTGTAGGTTTTTATTTTTTCCTATTATTTAATTAGGGAATTATATATTTGTGCATACATGGAGTTTTCTTACATTCGTGGGATAGGCTAGCTTATGTGGAGATGTGTGTCATAGATGTGTCATAGGTGTCATAAGAATGTCATAAGTAACTCCTTTGACTGGCTATTCCGGGTATGGGAGTTACTTCTCTATTCTTAGCACCTTGTCACCACCTTTCATGGAGGAGTTACAATTTATTCTGGGGTGCTTTGACCACTTTTTGTGGAGGAGTTACTTACGTGCTCTCCTATATGTATTCTTCACTTTGGCCATCTTATGTTAATGGAATATTGGCTTTTCTCCAAATTGTCTATGTAAGTGTCTCTTGTTTGATTTCATTTACTTTAGCATTTTGTGGTATTCACTTGCTTCGTCATGTGCAACCACGACTCGTGCATCTTCGTTATTCGGACCTTGGCGAATCCTCCGATATGGTATCAGAGCCACCCCGGTAACTGGTTGTCTATTTTGCTATTGCTTTCATTGAAATTTAGAGCTTTGTTAAGGCATTTTTTTTGTGAAATTTGAAAAATTCTAGGAGATATTGCTAGTTCTCCATACTCTTGCTCCTTCCATGGCTTGTTTGGTCTCTCCATATACATACAAGAAAGATTTTGCAAGATCCAATAATCTTATTTCTATCAATCAGCTTGCATATTTTCTATTTTAATTAGAATTGCAGGTTGTCACATGCCTTTTCAATCTCTTGGTAGCTGATTCTTCCTTTGCATGCCATTTTTGGGTTGTTGGGGTCATTTTTTCACCTAAAGGTGTCTGTTTTACACTAGATCTGCATCTTCTGTACATCAACAAGAAAAGCGCCTTCTAGGTTTTGTTCGTAGCCCATAAAAACCATCTGGGTATCTTTCAATTTTTGCATACATTTTGTATACTTTGTAGAAATGCGCTCAGAAAGCTACAACAGGACCCCTCTCCGTTGGCAGTTGCAATTTTGAACACAATTTTCAAATGCTCCGTTCTTGCTCATACAGACTCCTTTTCCCATGATTTTTTTTTTAATTTTGGCTATTTTTTATGCTCTATGCACTAGTGTAGATGTTTTTTGATTTTGATGCTAAGATTTTTCATAAATAGTAGATTCTCAGTCGTGATATTGCACAGTTCTCATTTTGGGAACTTTAGAGGATCATAACTTTCACATAAGACCTCGTATCGAGACGATTCTTTGTTTGAAAGTGCATGATTTTTTGAGTAGATTACAGGTGTGTTGTTTATTTCTCTGGATATTATGCCAAAGTTATATTTTCAACATATGCTCTTCATGAGGGTTTTGTAATGCATTGAAATCAAGACCACTTAGTATTTATTGCTAGTGACAGTTGTAAACGCACTAATATAAAGTGCCAAATCATTTTTTTTTTTTGGGGGGGGGTTCTTTGATTGAGCAATATTTGAGTTTTTTTAAAGCTTGTATATTCGATTATCGAAGACGAAGGGTGAGGCCCAGGTTGGCAGGAGGCCAATTCCCCCTCACAAAGACCTCCTTTAGATTCCTCACTTTTTTCCAAGTCCAATGAGTGGTTGGAAGGCCACTTTCTCTCTCAAAATAGGTATTTTTTTATGTTTTAGTGCTATTTTTTGCAAAAACACTAGTTTACAGGAAATTGAATCTTTAATATCTTGCAAACGATAGCTCAAATTTGGGTGCCATTTTTTGAAAAAGTGTTTGCATTTTAATTATCCACAGCATAGGATTGTTATTTGTTAAAAATGCACTAGTTTATAAAGTGCCTAAAATTTGGGTCTCTCGAGATGCATTTTCGGCTGAGTTCGACGCCCTGTTTGCTTAAAGTCTTGCACTGATTGCTCTAAGACGCATTATCGATTGAGCCCAATGTATTTTGAGCATGCACTTGCATATTTTGGGGGGGCTCAACATTTTGGGGGGGTGTGATTGCTTTTCAGCACTTGCAATCTTTGCTTTCATTCTCCTTTCTACATAATTTCACAACTTGCAATCAACACAACTTCACCTAAATTCATCTTAAAATGGATTATTTTTAACTTAAACCCTTAAGACCCTTCAACTATCATGAATGGAAGGTTAAAATGTCAATCATTCTTAGAAGCAAAGGGTTGTATAGGATCACCATGGGTACTGAAGTAGAACCTAACACTGATGCCTGAAAAGGTCAAGTGGTACAACTGTAGTGATGAAGCCTATGGATTACTAAGCTTGTCCGTGTCTCTAGAACTTTTCTTCCACTTAGAAACCTCCAAGACTCCCAAAGACATATGGGACACCCTAGAAACCTTATTTGGGAAGCTTGATGAGATGAGAGGTCATGAGCTCGAAAATGAACTCATAAGTCTAAGTTCTAGCAACTTTGACACCCTACAGGACTTCTTCACTAAGTTTAAGGCCCTTAAATTGCAATTGAAAGAATGCAGGATAGAGAAGAAAGATGATCAACTCATCCTTTCTATTCTCGCAAAGTTAGGTTCAAGTTATTCAATCTTTGTCTCCACTTTCCATGCCACAAAAAGTGCCCTTGGCACTACATGGAAAATGCCTTCTTTGGATTCCTTCATTGCCGATTTGACTAGGGAGCAAGATAAGCTAATTCAAATGGGCACAATGAAGTCTACTCAACCCCAAGCTTTGATAGCTGGAAATGGTAAGGATAAGACTTCAACAAAGGAGAAGAAGAAAAAGAACAAGGACTACGAGAAGAAGAAAGAAAACAACAATCTTGCCAAAAACAACACTGAGTCTTCCTCCTCCAATGCTAAACCTAGGAAGGAGAAGGTTAAGTGTGCCTATTGTAAAAAGATAGGGCATGATGAACACAAATGCATGAAGAAACAAATAGATCACCAACTCATCTTCTAGAAAAGCACAACATAAGTGTTCCTGAGTCCATCAAGCAAAATTCATCTACCCAAGATTTTACTAAGGCAAAAGTCAAGGGTAAGGAGAAAGAAAAGGGCAAGGCCCTTGTAGCTACAATAGCTTCTACATCTTCATGGGTCATTGACTCGGGTGCTGCTCACCACATGGGCTCTTCCCTAGTTGAGTTTTCATCTTTAGAGCCTTGTAGCACGACTTCAATTAGTTTGGGTGATGACACATCAATTTATGTTGCAGGGAGAGGGTTAGTTGAAATGAAAGGAGGAACATTCAATAATGTTCTAAGTGTTCCTTCTCTTTCAACCAATCTCCTATCAGTGTACCAAATCACTCACATTGGTTAGGGCATGAGAGTTGAGTTTTCACCAGATTCAGTGGCTATCAGGGAGTTGCATAGTGATACTACAGTGGCAGTGGGTTAGGCAGATCACCAAGTAAGGTTATACACCTTCTCACATTTTGCACCAGATTATTCTCCAACATCATTGTTGACTAATTCAGATAGAGTTAGAAAATTATGGCATGAGCGGTTTGGCCACCTTAACTACCACTACCTTGAATAACTTTGCAAAAATGACATGGTCATTGGCTTGCCTCGTGTCCAATTCTCAAAAGGACTTTGTGAGGGGTGCTCCCTTGGGAAGCAACTCGAAGTAAAATTTGACAAAGGCAAAGCTTGGAGGGCTTCACAACCTTTGGAGTTAGTCCACAGTGATGTATCGGGACCCTTTCCCAAACCATCTTTCACAAGGGCCAAGTACATCCTCACTTTCATTGATGATTTCTCTAGGTACACTTGGATATATTTTCTCAAACAAAAGTCTGAAGTGTTTGAAAATTTTTTAGACTTCAAGGATCTTGTTGAGAAACAAAGTGAGAAATCCATCAAGGTTCTTCGAATTGATAATGAAGGGGAGTATGTCAGCAATAGGTTTGAGTAGTTTTGCACCACAGAGGGGATTGATTTACAACACACAGTCACTTACAGTCCTTCACAAAATGGGGTTGCAGAACACAAAAATAGGTTATTGAAAGAGATGGGTAGCTGTATGATTCACTCTAAATCCTTAGCACCACATTACTGGGTGGAAGTCATCAATTGTGCTTGCTACATTCAAAACAGGGTTCCTCACAAAGCTTTGAAAGGGATAACACCCTTTGAAGCTTGGCATAAAAGGAAACCTGATGTTGAGCACCTTAGGGTTTTTGGATCCCCAGCCATGGCACACATACTGAAGAAGAAATGCAAAGCTATGGAATGTCATTCCAAGCCTTTCATCTTTGTAGGATATCTGGATGGTGTTAAGGGGTATCACCTTCTAGATCCAGTCACTCATGAGTTGTTCATCAAGAGAAGTGTCCATTTTCAAGAGAGTCTTAAAGACTCAACACTTGGCACTTATTCTCCCTCATTAGATCTACTTCTTCATGATGATTCCTCATCAAATTCAGATCAGCCACAGTAGGTTCTTGAGCCAGAGACATCTTCTTCTTCTTCTTTGAGTTTAGATTGCAAGGACAATGATGCAGAGTCATCCACCTCTAGTCAGTCAGACGATGAGGAGTTAGCACCTAACTCACCCACTTTTGGGCCACTTTGGGCCAGACAAACACTTGAGAGTGCTGGCACTTGGGCAGAAGATCCTGCAGATGACAGATGAACTAGGGGGGATTTTCAGAGAGATCCACATGCCTTCTTTGCTTTAATTTTGGATCCACAGACTTTTTGAGAGGCATTGGGGGTATCTAAGTAGTCAATGCCTACCACCTGTGAGAAACCCTTGGCAACCAATCACACCTTGTACTTATCAATCGACCCATCTGCTGCAAACTTGGTATGATATATCCACCTACATCGAACCATCTTCCTTCCCTTAGGAAGTGAAGTCAAATCCCAAGTGTGATTTTTGATTAAGGAAGAATATTTTTCCTCCATAACACTATCCCACTCAAGTACCCCCGATGCCTCTCAAAAATTCTGTGGAATTGTCTCTTGTTTGATTTCATTTACTTTAGCATTTTGTGGTATTCACTTGCTTCGTCCTGTGCAACCACGACTCGTGCATCCTCATTATTCGGATGCGAATCCTCCGATAGGGAATAGGTTCTAAGCTGTTAGTGAAAATTGGATTCAAAGGAAAAGTCCTTGGCATTAATGGTCAAGGAGTTGTCTAGCCTATCCAAGTGGCAAAGAGACCACTTCATGTAGGATTAGTATATGGAGGTGAAGGAAAAATATCCCAAAAAGTTGAGTTGGAAAATTACTCAAGCAAAAAGTCAAAACACCTTGAAGAGTTGAAGGAAGCATTATCAGAGGATGAAGCAATTAAATCTAATGAGACATCTTTAGACGATTCATCAAGGTATGTAAAGAAGAAATACTTGAATGTATCTTATAATTATGAAAGCCCTAGAAAGATGTTTAAGAGACATGTCAAGAATAAGACTGAAAAAATAGAATTACCTAAGGAAGAAATGAAGTTAGGATTTTATTTCAATGCTAAGGGGCAAATGTTGAAGGAAGATAAGTAGAATCATCCACAACCTCAGGCAAAGGTTGTAACTACATCTTCAGTCAAGAAAAATATAGAGCCTCAGATAGAATCTAGTCAGTCTAAACCTGAGATAACATCAATGAAGGAGACAATAGTCAATGAGAAGTTGACAGTTCAAAAATTGTCACCCTAGAAAGATAAGCAACATTTATTCAAAAGAATAATTGCTAAGCATTCTAAAATAGAGACTATTTTTAATATAAATTATCAAAAGAATCTAATATCTGAAGATGTTGTATAAACCTTAGTATTGGAAACTCAGCCACATTTCCAACCCTATTGTCTAGATAGAATAGATGATGATAATGGTGTACATGTAAGTAAAACTTGTAAACTAAGGTTTGCGATTATATAACAGATAATTTTTTAGAGGGAGAAGCACAAAGGATAGGGTATACCATGAAAGAGATTATACAAGAAAATATCTATGGTGAGATCTATGAGATATTTTCATGCGAATTACCTATACTATTAGCCAACTAGTTAGCATGATTGGAACACCATTATTTTTGATTCAGAGTTACTGATGTTATTGCATGGACTAAAGAGAATATAGAGTGGTTTTAGAATCTAGATGCTAGTTGGACTTGTGCAATTGGTCATTGGATAACCACTATCATTGATGGATACATAATGGAATTCACAGTACAAGGTTATATAGATTTTGAGGTGGCAAAGGATCTATTTATTAGGGGGATAAGAGGTTAATTTTTATAGCAACTCTTATTGTTGATTAAAATGTTGGCTATAGAAAAGGCCATGGTGCCTATTCCATCTAGCATGAAGTAGTCACTCAAAGAATCATGGGGATGTGTGCCATATAAGGGTGCATGATAAGATAATATGTAGATATAACTTGATTTTGAGTCTAGAATGGATAACCAAGAGGAGAGAGATTAGAAGAAGACTCTAGATTTAGAAAGAGATTAGCAATAATATAAATGATGGAATAAATAGAAGGAGGCCTAATAATTTACAAATCAAAGGAGTTATAGTAGCATAGAAGATAAGAGGGAGAGATAAAAAAGGGAAGATAAGTGAGGAGATGAAAGGAAGAGTAAGGAGCCCAAGATTATTATGGAGAGAGAAAAAAAGGAGATGAGGATCAAACAAGAGAGGAAGAGGAAGACAATAGTGCAGAAGTAGATTAGGTAATCAAGAGTGCATAGATGTATAAAAGGGTATTCCATAGAAGAGAAATGAGATTATCATATAGTCATAGACATAACATAGGTTCAATTTCTAAGAAACATGTTTTTGGAGGTACAAACCATTCACCACGGGAGCACACATTCCCCAAGCCTATTTTTTTCAAAATCATAGTATAAACAATACAACTTTGGATGATGAAGACTAACAAGGAACATTCACAAAATAAATTCAATATAAAGGAATTGAGGCACAAAAGGAAACACACCATGAAGCCACAAGTAGTTTTAATAAACAACAAAAGAAGAATATATAAGCATTAATACTGATAGAGACAAACCCCATGATTCTTACACAAGCAAAGGAGTTCATAATCTAGATCAAAATATTAGAACAAGAGGAAGAGGATGAAGATAGAGCTCAGTCTGAATCATCACTAAAATGAGTATAAATATAAAGGCAACCAAATTCTTAGGTATTTTCCTTTATCCAAACAATAATTCCAATTTTTTCCTTTGTCACAATAAATTCATAGATACCAGTTGTTCAAAAATTGACTATGATACATGTGACAAACAATAGTATGGTAGTTTAGTTTGGAGCCTTTATCAATTTGACACCTTATGATGGGTCTACGAATCCATAATAATACTTACTCACTTGCGACATGAAGTGGTAAGCTAAAGGAATCATCGATGATGTAGTAAATAAGAATGAAATGATTATAGCTTTATGTGGTCACACAATGGAATTCATATATCATATAAATGTTAATCAATTAGGCCTATAATAGATAAAATATATGCTTATCTCAAAATTTAAAATCATAAAGTGTTCTATTTAGACCATACAAAATTTGAAAGAAATCTGAAAGGGAGCAAAATAAACCATCTAAGAATACGATCATAGATTTTTTGATGTGATGAACAAGGTAGAATCTATTCTAGAAGACAAGGATAAAGAAACATGGTTTTTGGAAGGACTAGGGACAAGAATATGGTTCATCATTACACAAACCCAATATAACAATAAGGTATATGTAATGGTAGTTGAGATTAGGGTCGAATAGATTGAAGACTATGGCGATGCATCAACCTCCACCTCAAAGATAGAAAACACTCTAAAAACACTACTAATAAGAATGGATCAATATCAAAAGGGGGAAGACAAGATTAAGTCAAGTCTATGGCACATAGAGTATGGGAAGGAAGAACATCATAGAAATGAGTGCCCAAGAATCAAAATAGAGTTCTATAAATTTTATAAAGTGATAAGACATGCAAAGTATCACTATCATTTGATACAATAGTATGTCAAGAATCCACAAACCCTATATTTTAATTTATTCAAGTCACCTAATCATGATGAGAATATTCACATATCTCTCCAAGAATTAAAGGAAGACATTACAAAGAATGTATTTACGATTGCTACATAGAAAATAACTACCGTAACTCAATAAATTCCAAAACTAGAAGTTAAAATGGTAGGTATAACATAGTTAGGTGTGCCATGGGTTCATAAATCACCTCAACATCAACCTTTATATATGGTAATATCGACACCACTAACACAGACATGGACATCTCCACTCCAGAATTAGACACCTCAAATTCCCTAGACACAATAATCAACTTGGGCACCATTGCTTCCTCAGTATCAATATGGTGGGTATGACTACCTAAAACAATAACAAGTGTGGAATTTTCAACAAGCCTCTGAGAAATTTAGGCCACAATTATCAAATTCATATGGATTCCAAATAAATAGAGGAGGATATAGAGGAGGCTATAGGGAATGTTACCGAGGTGGTTTGTAAGGAGGTAGGGGAAATAATTCTCAACGACTTCCAATCCACTTTTATCTATGTGGATAATTTAATCATGTACAAAATAATTGTCCATCAAATCCTTAGTGATGATCATATAGTGCATATTATATGGTTTCAAAGTAATATGATACAAAATATTGTCTAATTTTGGAGAAATAATGCACATAGAAGGTTGTAAGGAATGTAAACATGGTTAATACACAACCCTAGGAAGATGCTTTGATGTAAGCAGTCACACACCAACAACATGCAGAACAAGGATTATTACCTATAGATATGCCATAGGATTAGGGGATAAGAAAATCTCACCTTGATAAGTATCATAAACCATTCACAGAGAAAGGGTTAATGTGGGAAGCTATGCATATTTTGAAAATAATTTAGCAATAAAAGACCACCAAAGATGATGTTGCAACTATGGATGTGCAAATGTATGGCCATATAGTGCACATTATGTGACAATATGGCATTGTCACTACCCTGACATATTTAATGAAATAACTTATCATGATGTGAAATGAAGACACTTCATATAATATCACAAACCTACTCCATAATTTATTAGAGTGTGCACAGAAAGCCCACCAACAGATCGATAAAATGATATGGTATTTATATGCACCCTAATTTGTTCAAACAACCACAAGTACTATGCCTTTTGTTTCTCTTTCATAAGAAGGTCTTAATGATGAATGAGCTCTTATTCACATGGTCATTATGGGTCTTTTGATATTTATTATGTCTTGTGTTCCTTATGTATTGTACCCTAAGTGGTCCTAAGTCATCCCATCCTAGTAACAGGGGCCCCTAGTTTGTTCTACCTAGTCTTTGATCTATTTTGGGACCTAGGACACTAGCACCCTTATCTATAAAATAACACCATTGGCACTAGTGTCCACTTTTAGTGCTAGTATCTAAGGGTCCTTCTCTTCTGTGTTTTGGGTCCTAAGCCTCCCTTGAGCCTTCTCTTATATTTTTATCCCTCTTTTGCATCTTGTTAGCTAGAGAAAAATGGTCTTACATTCAAATCAAATTTATTTCTATATAAAAATCTTCACAAGTCATTTCACATCTAGCACTTATTATCTTGGCAGATAATTACATAAAATCAGTTAATAGTACAATTCAACACACTGCATATTACTCAGCTATCACATCTAGACTTGCATGTTTGATCAAAGAAGGGCCTAAGTGAAATTCATTCTACCATATTATGTGTGTGTTGATTATGCACATTCCCAAATGGAGAACTAAATATGATCTAAGACCCCTAACATTGGGGTTAATGTAGGTGATGGTTAGGGCAACGAGGGTTCTATCCAATGTGATTGTAATATCCCATAACCTAGTTTTTCCCTTTCTTTTCAATTTAATTTGGTTTTTATTTCATGTGGTTAGGTGTTCATTAGAATTTTTAAATATATCCATGCAAAAAAATGACACAAATGAACTTCTAGGAGTGATAAAATCACCTACAGGGCTCTAAAATCCTCCTGCAACACCTTTAATAGTTTTAGGCACCTCTTCTATAGAAGGAGACTAGCACCATTGGTGTTTTTGTCCTCATAAGGGTGCTATTATCTGAAGCCTATTTTCAACCACAGTCCCATAATGAAATATTCTTGATTGATCTCTAATGTTTTTCCAACCTCTTGACTTATAGAAACACCTCTTTTTCTCCAGATAAGTACACTTTCTCACCATCTTTCTATTTTGGAAAAAAGTTGTCAGATTAACTATTTCCTATATTTATCTCAAGTCATTACTATACTCAACCATTTAAAAACCTAGGATTTACATCTACTAAGTCATAAATAGTTAAAACATTTGGTGAACATGACTTATTTTGAATATTACTTAAAACCCTAGTTTAGCCTAGGGTTTATTTCATTTTTTGTGCAGTAAATTAGGGTTTACAAACTTCTATTTTTTATTAATAACACAAACTAACTGATCTAAATAAGTCCTATATTAAGGTTTAAATAATTTAATACAATTTAATTTTTTTCCAAACAACCCTCATAAAACCTTAGATCTACATACTAGGTCCCTATACATCCAAATTCTAGCCTTTAGGGTTTCAAGTATAACCCTAATCTTTTTCTATACATTAGGTTGAATATTTCCCATATTTTCACATATACATATGTTATATTACATTATACCTATTTTATGTTTTTTATTCATTATTTACATTACTTCTTTGGCAAGTTTAAAATGACATCCAAAAAGCCTCTTACCCCTCACCTAGTTGATGAATTTCTGAATTTTTCTCATAATTATAATAATGAATGAATAAATTTTCAAGATTGCACATAAAAAAAATGATAATGATTTCATTTACAATGATTATTATGATTATTTTTTTAATTATGGATGTGAGGATTACTATGAACATGACAATGAAAGTGTTGATAAGGATATACTAGATGCATCTTCTTCTCTTTCCTTTCCCTCTTCTCCTACATCTCAAAGTCAAACTAACAAGCCAAAAGAACCTCTTGTTTTTATCATTTTGTTCTAATGTGATCTTAGCTTTTTAGTCACTTTTTCTACCTCCTTATTCAAATTAAAATAATATAAGTGTAATAAGCAAAATCTACTTTCACACGATTCAAGCAACATAGAAAAGAGTAATACATCTTCTTTACCCTTCTCAGTTAAATTTAAAAAAGCATGTACAAATGATATTTCACCTTTTACTAATGCATAAACTAAATTAGACTAAATTATTTTATCACTTTCTTTTACATTCCAAGCTCAACACAATGATTCTTTGTAAAATGTTGATAATGCAAATATATCTAACTCTTCTCCCACATGTCATAATATGCCAAATGAAAACATGATTGATACTTATTATACCCTTGACACCAAGATTGAAAGTAATAATAATACATATACTCCACACATAAATAGTGAATACATGCATTACATTACACCCACACATGATGATATATTGCATATTAATACAAAATTAAAATCTTCTCCTACTCTCTCTCTTAGTGATCATGTGAATGATAATTCTTCTACTTTTACTTCTACACGTGAATTAAAATATATTTTTTATAAACCTTGTAATAATGATGATTACTATGATTTTGGTGAAGAAGACATTGAATCTAAACCTTATAGTTATCTACCTACTTCACCCATCTCTCATGTTTAAATTAATGTTAGTTCAAAGGCTATAAAACACACACACACACACACACACACACACAGTTTCTTATGTTCATAGTTTATATAACTTACATTCACATGATAATAGTGTATATTCTAGCCCATTATCATGAGATACTTCTTTACAAATTAATTAAAAAAAATATACCAATGAATCTCCCTCAACCCCCCTTACTACAGTAGAATGCTATCACCCCTCCAAAGGTTACATTGAGCAAACCTCATACCAATTTACAATTTAGTATACCAATTTCTAAGATTAATAATAAGATTCAAGAATTAAATAAACCCCTTGATAATGTTCAAATACATTCACAAGAGGTAGTCTCCTTGATGCATGTTGTGGGTGCTTTACAACAAGTACACCATCTCACATTGGAAATCAAAGCATATCACTAGTGGGAGGATGTCAATGCCATCCATAATAATCCCATTATGCATATAATTTTCAATACAACATTTACAATAAAGCTATAGATACTAGCATTACCAAAGTTTTATGGACATGGAGATCCATATTTGCATCTCAAATCCTACAGGAAAACTATGGCACATGTCACTAGTAGTTTGATTATATTACAATTAGTTCCCATGACTCTAAAGGGTTGGGAAATAGAGTGGTTTCATCATTCACTCCCTAGTGGTTCACTATACATGTATTATGAGTTAGAAAAGCTATTTATCATGCATTATATTCTGAACAAGGGATCTCAAATCACATATGGTAGGTTGCCTTCATTACACTAGGGCCAGTTAGAAATAGTAAATGAATACATTCTAACATTTAAAACAAGTATACATCAATTGATCTACCAATCTATAGATTTAGAAGTACATTAATTTTTTTCTAGAGGCCTCATTCTTCCCCTTATGGAAAAATTTCTATAAGAGACATCTAAATCATTCAAACATCTATGTTACATAACTCTTGAATTATAAAAAAAGTTGGGAGTAAGTGAGACACATTTGGAGGAAGATTTGGATGTAGATTTCCCATAGCCATATTCATCTGATCTGGTACATGAAAACACTCCAATTATGCTTAAAAAATAGGTGGAACATTAGTAACCAACCAAGATACTCAACAAGGGTAAATAGACACATAACAAAGCACATCCTATAATGAGTAGAGCACAAGACACTAACATAAGGGCTATATAATTTTTGGATAGAGATAGGCCTCATGATATATTAATTACATTATTAGATAAGGAGATGATCACACTTCCTTCTACTCATCACCATCTAGCACATTGTCTACACCAGATATATAATAAACCATATTGTAGTTTTCATAAGATAAATGGACTTTTTGAAAATAACTATTATGCACTATGAGATCATATTGACAAGTATGTCGATAGAGGCATTGTAGCATTTACACGAGGGGAATCAAGATCTCAATCTCCAAAATCTCCTAGATCACAATCATCTATGATTGAGTTATCCCAAGATATTCCTTTTAAGGGGCTATTAGTTACTTATCGTATGAGCCATGTGGTTTCTAGGACACCTACTAATGTGAGATATCATGCACCATAGAGTCAACAAAGATGGTAGCCAGTTCACAATGATCCACCTACTTATAGCAACATGGTACAAAAATGGAAATTAATTCAATCCCTAGTTATAATTCAACATTTGATTAAGATATTCGCTAAAAATAATAGAAATTAGGACATAGTTCAACAACCAATTAAGATATTTTCTATAGATCACAAAAATTAGGACATGGTTCAAAAACCAATTAAGATATTTGCCAAAGATCACATAAATCAGGCCATAGTTCAACATTCAATTAATATATTTACTAGAGATCACATAAATTAGGACAGTTTGACAACCAATCAAGATATTTGCCAAAAATCACAAAAATCAAAACACAGTTTTAGTATAATAGTCGATTAAGATATTTTTAGAGATCACAGAAATTAGGACAAAGTTTAACAATTGATTAAGATATTTTATAGAGATCACATAAATTAGAACATAGTTTGATAGCCACTCAAAATATTTTCTAGAGATCATAGAGATTAGAGCACAACTTCAGTATGATAGTTGATTAAGCTATTTGCTACAGAGTCTACACACCTAGCTACTATTAGTGTACCATGAGCAATATCAGTTCTATAATCTACTTCAATGCCAAAATAACATGAGAAATATGGTCACTTATTCATCATGCCATCTAGGTTCAGATAGTGCATACAAAATTTAAATGATCCACACTCAAATATCCTACGATACTCATATAGTACCAATACTAACAACTAACATTCCTAATCCACTATACATGTGTACTTAAACATTCATAAATAGATAACCATTTAATTACCATTAATTAAACACAACATATTTCCATATCACCATTTAAAACAATAAATATAATCAAACACGTGAAAATACATGATGCCACAAATCAAGATACCAATATACATGATACCTATAACAACAAATATCCATATATATATATATATAACTCAATACATAGTTTCAATACAATAATACAAGTCAATCAATAATCCAGGCTTGGTCACCAAGACCAACCCCCTTGCTTTTACTCTCTCATACATCCATACTAGAGATAGAGGCTCCACTATCCTTATGAGACCTGGAATGAAACCATGTCTACTCTCTTTATCTCGTAACACTGCCAACTTGATAAGTACCTTCACACACTCTTATTATACACATATATAGTCATCCACTATCCTGATACCTACCCCACCCAGAGCATCAGGTGTGGGCATAGATCATCTTTGTAACTCCACATGTACCTTATCCTTATTAGAATTTACTCATGTATATGCCACAATAGCAATGAATGTTTGATCAAGCAAGTGAGCATGGACACTGGTAACATTTATGGTCGTATCCACTAGTCCACTTTTTGTGACATCATCATGGTTATTCGATACCAACACAGACTTAATGATAGTCTCCCAATACTCATCATCACTTTTACCTACACATATCAACATGATACATTAGATACCTACTCAAGTAAATACGCAAAAAAGTAAATAAAACATACAAATATATAATGGTAACCTACCCTTAATGATTTTAAGGGTATCGACATCCAACACATCTTTCATGATGATCTCACCTCTTGGGAATAATGGTGCCCATCTATGCTCCCTTCACCATGTTATGTAGGCATCATTCACTCTTACATCATTCACATTCGATATATCAAGCATCGGATCCTATTCTGTCAATAGAATTAGAGCTAACTTTATATATGATGGTCTGAACCTACTCCCTAGACTCACTGGAGCCCAATAATTCCTTAACCAAATTAATGGTGCCAGTGGCACATCCTTAGTAACACCAAACTATAACATCACTCACTTGTATAGAAACCTCTCAAACACATTGATCTAAAAGTCGTGAAACTAACAACTCACTCGTACTTATCTTAATTGAGCACCATCCTTAGGCCATCTCTCATAGCCCTTATAAGGTCCCTAGATAATATCTCTAGATGTCAACCTATCCAACACTTATTGACATTGCATCATTCTCCTCCTAGGCACATGGGTTATACCAGTCCAACTTTTTGTAAACATCTGGGTGTGAGGCCAATCACCTCATCAAGGCAATGTTGGTATACTCACTACTATAAGCGTATAATCCCAATAATATAATAATGTAGAAGAGCCAATACCACTTGCATACATCTCCTGAGTGAAGTATAAATCTTGATATAAGTGGGATAGCATAGTGTGACCCCAAAAGTACATGGTGTTGTGTTCCTCTATATCTTGTACTATCCCATGCATCTTATACAAGATAGATACCCCACTTCCATCCATAACAATAATGAATCTAGTAAAACCACTAAAAACTTCCACAATCATGGAACATTTGCTGTAACAATCAACAATAACAATACATCACTATTACTCATTGCCCAATGAGTCCCCAAAAACATCGCTAAAAAATACCTCACAACCCACTTTATATCTTGATCAATAGTGACCTCTTGTAGCACTACCCTCTGACTAATAATTGATAATCTTAGGATCCTATAGACATCCTCCAATGTGATATTCATCTCCCCATTAGGTAACCAACATGTAATTATATCTGGATTCCACTACTCACACAATGTTGTCATCATATGTTTGTTTGAGGTCATCAGAGCCAAAGATTACAAGACACAAATCAGCTCTATCTACCATAATCCTCTCCTCATTTATCAAGGGCACTCCCCATAAAGACTCCATCATTTGACCACTCTAGAACTCTCTCATATGCACATACACTTTCAAAATACAACCAAATCTAGATTTAACATCATAGAATATTAGATAAACATACACAATAGTCATAAAATACCAATCATAACTAACAATCACCAAATCTTGTCCTAGTGGACATTAGTTTTGTATATGGGAAATTAGTACCCTGCCCAATACACAACACTATGTCCTAAACACTAGCACCATTCTCGAGACAATAATGCCACATTTCTCAAAATGGCCCTAAACTACCAAATTTTCATAAAAATGATAGAAAATATACTAAATATATTAAAATTAGGGTGAAAAGGATAGATCCCTTATCAAGGTAATCTCCTCCCCAACCTAGATAAGTGCATCCACCTCCTCATATTGAGTCGCATTCAATACTCATCTCCTCAACATGCTTTCTAGTTTAGAACATGTAATCACTATCAAATAAAATGTTTCAAATGAGTTTTAAAACCAATCAACCACCCAATTTAATCCATATTTTACAAATTTCACCTACCTAAGGTTTACCTTGCATGTTAATTTCACCAACTAATACCAATTTCTTCCAAATATGATGTCTAGAGAACCATAGCTCCAATTTGCAATCCATTTCTTATGCATGGGACTTGATGCTAATGTACTTCACCCTATATTAGTTTCATTAATACCCTAATAAAATTTGACTCCATAAAATGACAAAACCTATCTTCCTTAGCAAGCTCAATATATACCAAAGGTCTATCCTACTACTGATTTGAAAATAAACAACTCTATTACAATCGATAAATTAATCAAACTCTTCAGCTAATTATAAATAACATACCAGTTGATAGTAATTTTGGTTAGACACCCTTACCATAATGTTGGTTCTATCACCAAAAGTGGGGCATATATACACTATTTATATAGACATAGATTGATTTAGATACATATGTTAGGGTGTGGAGCTAAAAGCTTCACTGATGCAGACATGGAGGAGGTTGCAGGATGAGTTGCTGAGTGTCACGGAGACTGGCGTTTGGTCTAGCCAACCGACATCGGCAGTATTAGACAAGGAAGCAACCGACGTCGGTCATGGATCGGCCGGCGTCGGCGACCCCTAGGCAGACAGGGACCGACGTCGGTCGCCTGTGTGGTTCGACTGCGAGCTTATTACGGGCAGTTAGCTAACGAACCAAGTGTTTGCATGATTAGATCTATTTTTAGACTGAGAGCTGCGAATCTAATTATGGTAATTAGATGTCTAATTATTGTTTGGATGAGATCTATATAATAGACTCATGGTTGTATTGGAAAGGTGTTCTAGTTCGAGTTGAGCAAAGTTTGTTCCTTCTGTGTGTGAGGTGAGCAAGGGTGTTCCTCCTAGTTCCACAGTACCAGGTGTGGGTGCTGGTTTTGGAGAGTCAACAGGATTCTTCAGGTGTGTAGGATCTTGGTCATAGTTTCATGGCCTATATAGGAGATCTACATGGTAAGTAAGATCGTTGATCTGCAGGTGTATGTGTGTGCAAGGTCAAGGTTCACAGGTGAGCAGAACCGGGTTTGATTTGTAGGTGTGCAGGATCATATAGACAGCAACACAACAGGGAGCAGTATCAGGCAGGATCTACTTGGAGTACAGGTGTGTACTCAGATAGAGCAAAGAGGAAGGCAAGGGAGTTCCTTCCATAAGTATGGTCTGTTGAATTGCAGGTTGTTGCAGGTTCATGGGAGATCTACTTGAAGTACCTTGAGTACTTGTTGAGTACGTGGAGTACTTGTGGAGTGCGTGGAGCACTTGTGGTGTGCGTGGAGCATGAGAGGTGAACACCAACTCTGTATTTGAGTTGGGTGTTGGGACCTGAGAGGGAGAGCTTTGGGGAGAAGATTTACTGTTCACTTGAGGTGTGGGAAACCTCTGTAAAGTGGTGGAGAAGAAGTGGCATCTTCTTTATTGTATTCTTTTCTGTATAAAGTGTTAATACAAGTTGTGTATTGTCTCTCATATCATGTGTTATTCTGAATTCTAGTTACTTGGTGAATCTGGTTAATTTTTGCATATTAAGTTGCTTGGTTTGGTAATCAATTGTGTGCTTCCGGTTTATTTCCCAACACGTGGTATCAGAGCTAAGGTTGTAGGAAGCAGGTTTTGTGTTTGGTTACAGGGCACTCTCAGGGGTTTCTGATCGAGTGGGAGTAGAGCAACAGCAGATCAAAGTAAGCTAAGAATGGAAGAGTTGAAAAGCACAAATGGTCACTCACGGTCCCATGGAAAGAAAGAGCAGGTAAAAGAATATTGTTGGTTGGTAGCAGATCAGCATGAAGAAACTGAAGAAGCGATGTAGCAGGTGTTGTTGCACAGGTTGCTCTGGGAGGTTTATTGGATAAAGTTGAATCTTGGATAAAAGATTCGGTTGCCTCTTTCCATGCAGCCCCAGGTAGAGGAGCTGGTAAGCCTTGCCAAAAATTGGCAAAGGGGAAGTGAAGCTGAAATTGCAGGCGGCCAACACACAGGTGTTGATGAAGGTCATGCAGGTCCCAGGTTTGGAGATATGGCTAATTTCTTCAGAAAGATTGGGTGATGAGAGATGCACAAGAACTCTCACAGCGGATGCACTTGAATTAGCTGGTGGTAAGAAAACAGGTACTCTTTATCTACTTGTTTATATTACTGATTCTTCTTTTGTTGCGGAGACGTGGCTTCGTAGGCTTGGTCACATGAGCAGGAAGGAGATGCATGTTCTTAAGCGGAAGACAGATATATTTGACAGGGTTAAGAATTGGAAAGCCTTGGTGTTCTTGGAGGAGATGGCGGACAGAAACCAGTGGATGGTGCTGGATACTTCTGAGCAGGGCAGTTTGGACATGGGTTTTGATTCAAAGGAGCTCGCGGGTAAAAAGTCATCACTCACAGGCGAACACAGGTACCGGCGTCGGTCAGAAGGAACCGGCGTCGAACAGATAGGTGCCGATGTCGGTCATGTGCAGACCGAAGCCGGCGATGTCGGGCAGGGTAAGACCGACGTCGGTCATGGGACCGACGTCGGCAGTAGGTAAGACCGATGTCGGTCAGGAGGACTGACGTCGGCAGCAGGGACACCGATATCTGCAGGGTCGGTAGTCAGGGACAGACGCATGGGAACCGACGTCGGTCGGATGCAGACTGTGGAGTGACCGAAGTCGGTCACTGTAACGGATTTTGGGTGGACAGCATGCTGTCAAGGAGTCTCAAACACCCATACGGAGGACTGAAGACGTAAGTAGGCCCTCAAATTCGTTGTTCCTCTTCTTTATACATGTTGCTGATTGTAGAGCAGGAAGGATCCAGGAAACAGGTGTGAGCTTGGCATGGATGAGGATGTGATTCCTTGGAGGTGAACCAAACAGGTGTTTTTGGTAGGGTTGCCAGCTGGATGAAAACACAGAGACGAATGGATACCTTAGTTGAAGAATAGAGAGAACGGATACGTGAGACGGAAGACCAGGTATACGGTCTTGAGGAGCTGCAGGACAGTGGTACAGGTTTTGACAGGTGGAGGATGAAGCATGGCTTCAGTCAATGTCAGGGTAACTACTGTGGTTTGCCTTACCAGGTGGATGATGAGTCATGACATCATTCTGTTGCTGTATGTGGATGGTATGTTTTGCTAGCAGGATTGTACATATAGGGTTTTTTGCTGAGCTAAGGGTAAGATTAGTTCAGTGGCATGTCAGGAGGAGTTTGGAGCAGCGAAATTCTTTGACATGGGAGACATGGAGATCACAAGTTGATTTTGTCTCAAGTGGGAGCTGATGTGAATCAGGTGTTGGCGAGGTTCAGGATGCAGAGCCGGAGCACACTAAGGGCTGGACAGGTACAGTGTCCGAAATCACATGAGGTCTGGTATAGACCTGAGTATTCCCATGCAGTGGGAGCTGTCAGAGAGTTAGGAGCCAATTCGGGGAAGTGGGTTCTCAGGTATTTGAGAGGGACCAGCAGCAGGGATTCATGCTATGCAGGGTCAGGACTTCACTACATGTATTTGTAGGTTCGGATGTGGCAGGGTACTCGGATGACAGGGGGTACACCACGGGATGTGTGGTGGGTTGTCTTCAGGATTGATCTTGAAGAGGGATACAAACCAGGAAACAGATTAGATGGAGTACAAGTACAGGTACAGTGCAGTTGTTTATCTCCAAGTGGGAGATTGTTAGGGTGTGGAGCTAAAAGCTTCACTGATGCAGACATGGAGGAGGTTGCAGGATGAGTTGCTGAGTGTCACGGAGACTGGCGTTTGGTCTGGCCAACCGACGTCGGCAGTATTAGACAAGGAAGCAACCGACGTCGGTCATGGATCGGCCGGCGTCGGCGACCCCCAGGCGGACAGGGACCGACGTCGGTCGCCTGTGTGGTTCGACTGCGAGCTTATTACGGGCAGTTAGCTAACGAACCAAGTGTTTGCATGATTAGATCTATTTTTAGACTGAGAGCTGCGAATCTAATTATGGTAATTAGATGTCTAATTATTGTTTGGATGAGATCTATATAATAGACTCATGGTTGTATTGGAAAAGTGCTCTAGTTCGAGTTGAGCAAAGTTTATTCCTTCTGTGTGTGAGGTGAGCAAGGGTGTTCCTCCTAGTTCCACAGTACCAGGTGTGGGTGCTGGTTTTGGAGAGTCAACAGGATTCTTCAGGTGTGTAGGATCTTGGTCACAGTTGCATGGCCTATATAGGAGATCTACATGGTAAGTAAGATCGTTGATCTGCAGGTGTATGTGTGTGCAAGGTCAAGGTTCACAGGTGAGCAGAACCGGGTTTGATTTGCAGGTGTGCAGGATCATATAGACAGCAACACAACAGGGAGCAGTATCAGGTAGGATCTACTTGGAGTACAGGTGTGTACTCGGATAGAGCAAAGAGGAAGGCAAGGGAGTTCCTTCCATAAGTATGGTCTGTTGAATTGCAGGTTGTTGCAGGTTCATGGGAGATCTACTTGAAGTACCTTGAGTACTTGTTGAGTACGTGGAGCACTTGTGGAGTGCGTGGAGCACTTGTGGTGTGCGTGGAGCACGGGAGGTGAACACCAACTCTGTATTTGAGTTGGGTGTTGGGACCTGAGAGGGAGAGCTTTGGGGAGAAGAATTACTGTTCACTTGAGGTGTGGGAAACCTCTGTAAAGTGGTGGAGAAGAAGTGGCATCTTCTTTATTGTATTCTTTTCTGTATAAAGTGTTAATACAAGTTGTGTATTGTCTCTCATATCATGTGTTATTCTGAATTCTAGTTACTTGGTGAATCTGGTTAATTTTCGCATATTAAGTTGCTTGGTTTGGTAATCAATTGTGTGCTTCCGATTTATTTCCCAACAACATAGGTTTACTTAGATATATAGATATTTAGATACACATGTTTACTTAGATATACATATATTTAGACACATAATTTTACTCAAATATACAAATATTTAAATACATAGGTTTACTCAGATATATAGATATTCAGATACATGTTTACTCAAATATACAATTATTTAGAGACGCATGTTTACTTAGATATATAAATATTCAGAGACACAAGTTTACTCAATTATATAGATATACAAATATGCATTTTAATTCAGATTTTGAGGCTTCCATGGTCTCGTTGGATATGGATTCAAATAAATAATTACATTTATTAGATATCAAGTTTGTGGACATGATGCAGGTCACATGTCCTTAATTCTACAAGGATCCACTAGATTGTACAGATGGATTAGAAAGTTATACCATTCTCTATGTTCAGATTATCAAGTTACACTTAGATCACCACTAGGATGTCACCATGATTTCACCAGTTTGGGTCACATGACTATCTATAGTGGTTGATCTATAACCTTTCACTAGATCCATATTATTTAAGCCAAATAATAGTTTTGACCTCTAATTTTAGATTACATTCCCAGGCTTAGTCCAGATATCAGAGTAGTGGCAAGCACGCTTGTTTCTCCAAATTTTTTAGATTATATACTCACATTCAGTCTAAATATCTGAGTGGGGGAAAGTAGGCCTTATTTCTCCACATTTTGAAATTACATTCACAAATTCAATCTAGATATCAGAGTGGAGGTTGTATGCACATAAATCCACTCACTTCCTTTATCATCACTAATATTACTATTATTTGATATTAATTCTACTTATCTCCTTTATTCCCTCTAATTTTGTCTTAATATCACCCCTTTCTAATCATTTATCTAATATCCCCCTTCATTATTCTTCATTCACCAACCTTATATTAACCCTACCAATTTATTAATTCCCCTAATCATTTCTTAATTTTATCCTAATCGCACTTATCCATTATTTGAGAATTTTAAATTCCCATGACCCACCTACCCACCTACACTAGCTTATTCCTAGACTTTCCTACACCCCTAACCCCTAATCACCTACCTGATCCCTATCCTAATCCTCTACTAATCCTAATTATTATCTAAGAGGATTCTATAATCCTCCAATTCTATAATCCTCTCTAACTTGGCCCCTTCTCTATAGAAGCCTTTATTATAAAGGCTTCCAAGGAATTTTTAATTCCTTTGAAATTCATCCACCCTTGATCCTCATGGCTCAAGTTTGAATGTGATCCATTGATTCTCCTCCCTGTGGCTTATTTATATAAGCCACTTCTCTATTGAAACCATATAACAAATATATTAAGCTCATGAAATCTCCATGTTAATATAGCAAATCCATAATCAAAATCCATGAATCAATCTATCATAATGTTACAATATGAATCCATGGCAATCTAAAATCAACAATCTATTTGAAGATCTTGGAGTGAGTATAGGAGAAATAAGGGATTGGTAAGATTCATCTTATTGTTTCTAATTTGCTTCCATAATCTCTCCTATTAGGTAGTTTGATATTTTAAGTTTAAATTGCATATTTAGATAGTTTAATTCATTTTCTCAAAATTTCATCTACATTTTGGCGACTATGATAGGACCATCCGACATCCGTTAATTCACTAAAACCCATCCATGATCATCTTTATTTTTTGAAAGACCATTACCCCATCCAGTCGTAATGCCCTTTCAAAGAGGGGCAAAATGTATGCATCTAATTCTTCTCACCAAAGTAGTTCATTGAATTATGACTAATCTCATCTAATATCGACACTTAATTCCAATATCCCATATTAACATCACCCCTTCGTGTTAAGAATTATATTAATTCAAAACTAGATTTAATTCACCATAAAATAACATAACTAAATTTTAAATGTGTGAAAATCAGATTTAATTATGCACTAACATGCATCACGAAAATAATTCCTCAAATCATAGTAAATGAAAGCAATAACAGAGAGAATAAAACCAAGAATAATACATAACACAGATCTACCATGGTTCACCTAATGTGGGCTACATCCACCAAGATAGTCCTCAAATAAACTTTTTAACAAAATAAGATTACAAAGAACCTCTCAAAGAGATAGAATATATCCTCCTGAATTCACAAATGAATTCACTAAATTGTTGATGCAAATATGTTAAAATTTCTACACTTATGTTATGTTCTACTTGCACTTACACCTGCACAATACTATATCACACCCTACAAATAAACACATCACACTGTAAATCAAAACATCTGCACTTTGACTTATCTCTCAAAATCCACACCACACCTATATAATAACAACAAATAAAGAAAAACAAGCCCAAGGGGAAAAACTTGCCATGCTTATCCAAGATAAGCATTATCCATAAGGAAATACCTATCCTCCACCTAGTCATGCTTATCCATAATCCCATCCAAGGAAGAACTCACCATCCTCATCTCTCCTCCAAAAAAGGCTCTCACAACTTTCAAAGAGATGAAAAATAACTCCACAAAACATGGAAGTCAACATG
Source organism: Torreya grandis (assembly GCA_037957365.1). Lineage (NCBI taxonomy): Eukaryota > Viridiplantae > Streptophyta > Pinopsida > Cupressales > Taxaceae > Torreya > Torreya grandis. The sequence continues at coordinate 2,042,457 of JARHVA010000098.1, forward strand.
GAAAATAGAAATCTAACAATTCACTCCACAAAATAAAGAAGACATAGAAATTGGAAATATCTAAGAATATTCCACTCACATGGAAGTAAGGTTCCACACAAGGTGGATCAGGGAAAAATGTACTCCCCACATTTGTGGAGCTCTCTAAGCCCCCAAAATGTGCCACCATGGTCATGTGATAGCCCCAAAGGGATCCACACTCAACAGTCTCCCACTTGAAGACTATTTCTCCTGAATAGAATCTATCATTGCTCCATAACCACTAAGGCCAATCAAATCTAAACATAGTCTCAACTTGTCTAATGTGACCACCTTGGTCATCATATCCATATGATTCTTACTAGTATGAATCTTCTCCAGCTTCACCAAGTTATCCAAAGCTATCTTGATGAAGTGATAATGTAACTAAATATGTTTCATCCTTGAGCAAAAAGTAGAGTTTTTTGCCAAATGAATAGTGCTTTGACTATCACTGTGTAGTCTCCCAACTTCCTACTCATGCCACAACTCTCAAAATAACTATTTTAACCAAATCATCTCCTTTCTAGCCTTTGCAGAAACAACATACTCTACCTTTGTGGTTGACAAAGCCACAACCTTCTGTATCCTAAAAATTTAACTAACCACTGTATCTCCAACAACAACTATATAACTTATCATAATCTTCCTACTATCAATATCCCTTACCATATTCAATTCCACATAACCAAACAAAGTGGTATCTAATCCACCATAACATAATGAAACATCCATGGTTCCTCTCAAATACCAAAGAATTCATTTCACTACTTGCCAATGCTCATAACCAAGATCACTCATATACCTGCTCACAACTCGCATTGCTTGGGTAATATTTAGCCTAGTATAAACCATGACATACATCAAGTTGTCAACTATAGATGAGTAAGGTACCTTGGACATCTTAAGCTTTTCAACCTCCATCTTGGGAAATTACTCCTTTGATAATCTAAAGTGGCCTACCAAAGGAGTACCAATAGATTTAGCATCCAACATGCTAAACCTTTCCAAGACATTCTTCAAATACTCTTATGGGATAAAATCATATTCCTCTCCTTTCTATCCTGAGTAATCCTCATACCAAGGATTTGTTTCACTACACCCAAATCCTTTAAAAAAAATGAGTCACTAAGTTGTTTCTTGAGTATATGAATATGATGTATGTTCTTTCTTGAAACTAATATGTTATCCATATACAAGCATAATATAATAAAATAACCATCATCATAATGTTTGATGTACACACAATGGTCATAATTACACCTTTGATATTCTTGTTTCAACATAAAACAAACAAATTTCTTATACCATTGTCATGGAGCTTGTTTCAGGCCATACAAGCTCTTCTTTAGTCTACACACATAATTCTCCTTCCCTTTGACCTCATATCCCTATGGATGCTTCGTATACAAATCTTCATCCAAATAACCATAAAGAAAATTAGTTTTCACATCTAACTATTCTAAGTGCAAATCTTCAACTACAACTAAACCAAGAATAGTTCTAAGAGAAGTCAATTTTACAACAGGAAAAAAAATCTCATCAAAATCAATACCTAATTTTTGTGTAAACCCCTTGACCACCATTATGGCCTTATACCTTTTTCTCCCTTCATTCTCTTATTTTATTCTAAAGATCCACTTGTTTGGCAATGCACTCTTGCCCTTAGGTATCCTTACCAAATCCCATGTTTGGTTCTCCATGAGAGATCTATGCTCCTCATCCATGGCTTGTTGCCACTTCTTCCTGGCATCTACTTGCATTGCTTCCTGATAGCACTCTAGTTATCCATTGTTAGTGAGTAACATATAATTCAAAAAAGGAAAAAAAATATTTAGGTACTCTTCTTACCCTAGAAGACATTCTTACCATAGGAGTTTGGGGTACTTTTGTAGAAGGTTCTTGAACTGATTCATTGAATACTTTTCCATCCGTAATGTCATCTAATACTGTGTACTCTTTATGTTCCTATTTTTGTTCCTACAACTAATTCTTATACATGAATATTTAATTAAATATTACATCTCTAGGCCAAAATATTTTCTTATCTTTAATGCTCCATAAATGGAAACCAAAGTCATCCTCACCATAACCAATAAATGTGTATTTTTATGATTTTACCTATAACTTGGTCCTATCCTCTTTCTTAATAAGAGCAAAAGCTTCACATCTAAAGACTCTAAGAAAAGAATAATTGGCATTTTTACCAGACCAAGCTTGTTCAAGAATGCCTCCATCTAAAGGCATAGAAGGTCCTCTATTAATTAGATAAATTATCATGCTAACTGCTTCTACCTAAAATTTTAAAGGCAACCCTGCATGTAACCTCATTCTCCTAGCACATTTCATTATTATTCTGTTCATCCTTTCAAATACCCCATTCTATTGTGGATTTCCTAGAACCATCCTTTACCTCTGGATTTTATTGTTAGAATAATAATCAACAAAAGGATTACTACAATACCCACTTCTATTATCTTATCAAATATATTTGAACTTGAGACCTATTTCATTCCCAACCAAGCCTTTCCACTTCTTAAAAGTGTCAAATACATCATATTTATTTTTAATATAATAAACCTAAACTTTCCTAGTTGCATCATCAACAAAAGTGACATAATAATTAAAACCACCAATAGAATATACCTGAGTTGGTCCCCATACATCTGAATGTACCAACTCTAACTTATGCTCTTTTTTCTATGTCCAAATTTCAAGAACTTAACTTGGTTATGTTTTTTATACACACAATTCTTAGAGAAGTCTAAATCAACATCTTTTAATCTAGACAAATTTTCTTTTAAGATCTCCATGATCTTATGACTCACATGACTGAGCTTGTAGTGCCACATAGTTACATTTTCATCTGTAGCAACTAAATCACAAGAATCAACACTACTAGTAAAATATAAAGTGCTGAATTTCTTACCTCTGGAAACCATAAGATCACCTTTGGTAACTTTACAAGAATATATAGTAAATATTATCAAGCATGCCTCACTATCTGCTTGCCCCACTGAAACCAAATTCCATCTCAACATAGGCACTTGTTTGACATTCTTAAGTAGTCACGTGTTCTCATTATACATTTTCACCTGAACACAACCTTTACATACTATCTCACATGGTTCATCATCAAAAAGATAAACATGCCCTAAATTATCTTGAACATAATCACTAAAATAATGCCTATGTGGGGTGGCATGAAAAGAAGCCCCTAAATCTAATACCCAAGACTCAAAAAAATAATCCATAGAAAGAATTAAGGCATCCTAACATGATTTACATGATGTCACATTTATCTCATTTGTTTCCTCCTTGTTGGCATTCTTATCTTGAAGTGACCAATAATCCTTCTTTGAGTGTCCAATCTTCTCACAATGCCAGTATATCATCTTGGATCTAGATCGAGATTTAGATCTACCCTTTGACTTTCCCCGATTACCTTTTCTCTTGTCCTTCTACCTCCCTCTAGTTTAAATAGACAAAGTATTACCTAAATAGGATTCACCAGTGCTCTTCCATCACATTTTTTCACTAAGAATTACACCTAAAACATCCTCAAAATTTAAGATTCCTTTGGTAGGGACTGCATTACTTATAGCCATAACCAAGCTATCCCAAGGCAAAGAACAAAAAATCATCAAAGCTCTAATTTCATCATCAAAATTAATTCCATCAAAAGTGAGCATACTTGAAACTATATTAAAATCATTTAGATGACTAGCAATATAACCATTCTCATATATTTTCATATTAAATAATATTTTCATAAGAAATTTTTTATTTGAAGCAGAGGGTTTCTCATACAACTTCCCAAGTTTATCCATGAGATCAATGGTAGTTTTCTCATCTAAAATTTTAAATGCAACAGAAGATGTAAGGCATAACCATATGACTCCCAATGCCTTCCTATCAAGCAATGACCAATCTGCATCACTCATACTTATAGGTTTTTCTCCTTTCCCCTTCAAGTAGAGATGAAGCTCCTTTTGATACAAGTGATATTCCATTTGCATTTTCTATAAACCAAAATTTTTGGCATCAAAATTTTCAACCCTGAATCTAATCTCTCCTCCCATAGCTCCCACTCAAGCTAATAACCCCCCTGTGATTTACCACTTCAAAAAAAACACAAGCAAAGCTCTGATATGAGTTGTTAGGAATTAGACGAATTCAAAACTAGATTTAATTCACCATAAAATCACATAACTAGATTTTAAATGTGTGAAAATAAGATTTAATTATGCACTAACATGCATCATGGAAATAATTCCTCAAATCACAGTAAATTAAAGCAATAATGGAGAGAATAAAACTAATAATAACACATAACATAGATCTATTGTGGTTCACCCAATGTGGGCTACATCCACCAAGAAAGTCCTTAAATAAAATTTGTAACGAAATAAGATTACAAAGAACCTCTCACAAAGATAGAATATCTCCTCCTAAATTCATAAATGAATTCATTGAATTGCTGATCCAAATCTATCAACAATTCTACACATATGCTATGTTGCACTTGCACCTATACAATACTATATCACAAGTTGTTATAATACACCCTATAAATAAACATGTCACACTACAAATCAAAACACCTACACTTTAAATTGTGATGTATAATAACAAAAAATGAATAAAAACAAGCCCAAAAATAAAAATTGGCCATGTTTATCCAAGATAAGCATTATCTATAAGGAAATACCTATCCTCCACCTAGTCATGCTTTTCCATAAGCCCATCTAAGGAAGAAATCACCATCCTCATCTCTCCTGCACAAAAGGCTCTCAAAACTTTCAAGGAGATGATAACTAACTCCACAAAACATGGAAGCCAATCCCACTTCCACAAAACATGGAAGTTAATATGAAAATAGAAATCTAACAACTCACTCCACAAAATAAAGAAGACATATAAATTAGAAATATCCAAGAATATTCCACTCACATGGAAGCAAGGTTCCACCAAAGGTGGAGTGGGAAAAAATGCACTCCCCACATTTGTGGAGCTGTCTAAGCCCCCAAAATGTGCTACCATGGTCATGTGATAGACCCATATGGCTCCACACTCAACACTTCATCTCATTAAGCTAATTAATTAATTAATACTAACTACATGCAAAATCCCACTTTTCACATATTCACATTTTCCTAATATTAAAAATCTTAATTTACCCCACTTTCCACATAATTCCCAATTTTATAATTCCTTATTCAGTTACTTTTATAATCACATGTTCCCCACAAAAAATAAGATCTAGAGGCTACCTACCTCTAAAACCTTCTACCTCTTCAAATTTAAAATTTGAGAGGAAAATCTTCCCTCCAATCCCTTCCAAAAAAACCTCTTTCAGTAGGTGCATGCCCAAGCATGGGAACAAAGGAGAACAACAAGAAGGAAGAAATCCAAGTCTATGTTGTCTTCATTACACTAGCCCTCATAACCTCTTCTATCCAACATCCAAATAATTCATCTTGAAGCCATTGTCAAGTAATCCAATATCAAGTCAAGTAGCATTGAAGAATCAGTTGGAAAATTGAGATGATGGTAATAAGTCCATTGTTATTTCTGATTGTTCCTTAATTTCTCTCATATTGATGATATTTGTATGATTTGAGTTGGATTTAATAGTAATTTGCATACTTAAATACGTGTTGCTCAAATTTTATGGGGATCCATTTGGTGACCATGGTGGGAGTACCCTTTTGAACTAATCTTGTGAGTGTGAAGTTTGATAATGTTGATTATAGGAAAAATTTAGGATGAATTCAGTGGCTCAAAGTTTTATATTTTTCATATACAATCATCTTTGTTGTCAGTAATTTTAAAATTACACCTTTATAATAATCCATAATTTTTTTAAGATTGACTCTATGTCAAGCTTGCTCATGCATCATTGTAGACACTTCATTTTTGTTGTATATTAAATTAGGCCTTTTAGTCCATTATTTTTATTATTGTGTTGATTTTCTATGTGCATTTGTTATTTGTCAATATTATGTCAGATTTGATTTATTATATTGCATTGGATGGATAGAAAATTTAAAATGTGCATGAGTCTTTAGATGTTTTATCAGGTGGTTTTTTGACAAACTATGTAAGCTCCCTAGATCAAGGTTTTTGATATTCCATACATTTCCATTAGGATTTTCTATCCCACATACCAAAAAATATACAGTCATGTGTTTTTACACATTTTAAATACTTGTCTACTAGTATGCTAGTAAGCATAAAATTTAATAAAATCCACTTTATTATGCTTCTGATGGATGTTCGTACTCTATTCTAAAGATCACTAGCCAAGGTTGTGGAGTATGAATTTACACCAGCCAATTTCATTTTTTTTAAAAATTTCCAGGCCTTTTGATCAAACCCAATCCATGCAAACATTGCAGTCCATAAGACCCATGTTTTTTGAGGTAAAAGACCCCTATTTATTGAAGCATTCTCACTTTGAGACCTTTAGTCAAATAGGTCATGCTCCTTATGTAGGCTTTTACATTTTGCATTCATTTTTTTAGGCACTTTCCACTATAACATATGATAAAAATATGTTTTTAATCATGCCTCGCTAGATACCTTTAGCTTGTTTCAAAGACCATAATTTAGCATAGGTTAAACAAAAGAGAGAGAATAAATAAAAAAATTATTGTTCAGTTTGGATTTTACACCTAAAAATACTAAAACCTATAAGTATTACAATCTATGCATTCTCTCCAACAGTCCACACATCTAGATTTTGACTCATAGATGTTCATGTCAAATACTTTTCCATTGCAATAGACTTTGTCTATCATAATTTGGGTATATTTTGATTGAATGTATCTTGGTATCACACCAACATCTAAAGGAAGCTTGCCATTTGATTGAAAGGTCCTAAATTACTCTTCCCACCTTGATGTCAAGCAGGTATGTAGTTTTCTCTCTGGATTTACATTTTTGATTGAGTGTTTTATTCAACATTCCATGTGATTCACGATTTATAAAATTGATTCAATCAGATACCAATTTGATTGAGTGCTTTGGTGATGATGGCAATGCCAAGTTTTCATATAGTCACTTGATCTAATGCTTGGTGCTTGTTGATACCTAAAAATCTCACTCTCGGTTAACGAATTCCTATGGGAAGCTTTACATATGTGAGATGAATTTGTGATCTATAAATAAACCTCTAGGATTTAGAAGTTGACTCTTCAAATTAAATGGGAATGAAAAGGGTAAGAAGGAAATGCAAATAAAACTAAAGTAACTAACTAAGGAAATACACCAAAACTCTTGAAGTATCTATCTAATACATAAAATATCTTAATATTTTAAACATTACATATGATTTAAAAGAGAATGTGCATGATCTAAAGCCTACAACATAAAAAAATCCAATACTATAGAAGTAGATAAAAAAATAATAGACAACAATAAATTCTAGTCAATTTGACACAAAACACCACATCCTCTTCATTATTAGGTGGAGAACAAAATACAAAAGGCTCAATTGCATAGTATATAATATTCAACCCCTCCTTTAAGGGGCACTTAATAAGGTCTTAGAATGGAAAACAAAGACTGCTACTACTTTTATTTGAAAACTAAACTATTACAATGGTTGTTCTTGATAATAGTAAAAACAATTTCTATTAACAACTACTAGCCCTTAACAAAAGAAAAGAGCCCTGCATATATAGGCACAAAGGCCTCATGAGGAAATGACACATGAAACTCAAAATCATGGATATCATGCTACTATTGATGCCTCATTATCCCCCATGATTCTTAGAATAAGCACCATGGTGACATGTGTCTACCTCCGAAACTACCTCTAGAATTTTAGTTAGAAATGGGGGCCACTTCCCTTAGTCAATGGCTCTACTTGAAGTTCTGACAGGATAAAGTTTGCTCTCAAGGAGTGTTAGGATGATGCATGTCTCCTTAAAAATCCTTTTATCACCTTAAAGTTGGCAGTACATGGAACCACCACGTGATGAGCTAGCACTGCTTAAAGGTAAGGAGAACTCCTTTTTAAATAATGAGCACCAGGGTACCACATAGAAAGATCACTTTCCTCATTATTATAATTACACAGTGGATCCCACCTATTACTTCATCATCTAATGGCACTACTTGAAATTATGATAAAAAGAAACCTACCTTAGGATAACACCATCATGCCACATATTGAACTGACATTATTCATGGGTGAGCCAAGAAACTTTTCATTGGAAATGAGCATCAAGATGCCATGTGGCACCACCTGAAAGAGCTGATACTTAACCAAAATTAAACAAAGGGAACCCATGAAAGAGGAATCCAATACACCATCCATTGAACTTGCCAAGAACATCCATGAAAAAAGGCTAATTACCCCAAAAATAATAAAAAATGTGATTACAATCCATATTTCCTAGTGACTTATAGGGGAATCTGCTTATGGATGGAAGAACCCAAAGTTTTTTGGTTTATCAGACTAGTCAAAGTAAAACTGTAAAAGGGGGAGGCCCGCAAAACTTATAATTTTTGAATATCAGCCTTCAAAAGCTTCCACTCTTTCTCTTTCAGCTGAGTCTTCTTTTTCAGAGCTTCAAAGGCTATATATAAATTAATGATCTCCCTGAAGGAGGTGCTGCTCAAGACTTGTACTATTGCTAACATTTACAACTTCAACTAGGCAAGAGGCTACAAAATGGTCTCCACCTTAGAGACACTTTGTGCTTGACTAAGAGCCACAAAAATGGTCTAGTCATTCTTCTTTTTGATCAATAACTCTTTTATTTTGTCCTTTATGAGGACAATGTTGTTTACAAGGAATGGGGAAGGAAGTCCTAATTAGACCAGTTGTTCAATGTGCCCTTTCATATCCCAGACCATTTTATCTAAGGCATTTGAAAATGCCTTGCATTTTGATGCTACCTTATTGTAGTTTTTAAAATCATTCACCTTCACTATCACCTACCTTCAGTCAGCTACCCATGCTACTTGGAGCATCCCATCCATAATGTTATATAGCTTCTAGACCAAGAGCTATGAATTTTGAACCTTATGAGACATGAAGGTGAGGACCTAGTCCATAGACATGCTCACATGGGCATTCGACTGTTGTGAGTCCATGACAAACCTAAGTGTTGGCTTCAAGTTTGTAACCATGTTATTTATTCTCTCATAGTAGGATACATATAATTTTTGGACCATGAGGAGGATATATATGGTTTGAGAACAAGTGGTGAGATCATTCTTCAATTTTTGGATTTCTTGGTCCTTGGCCAAGGATTCCTACTATATCTATTATTATAATTATTGTTACACACTTGTAGATTCCAAGAAACTCTTGTGGGTCTGTACAAGATCTATTTCATTCTTGTGTAAATTATTTTCTATGGCCTACTTCTCCTTCTTCAGGCCATCAATTATAGCCTTCAATTCTACCACTTGAATCCATATTTGATCTCTTTGGTTGGCTTCCATCTAGAAGCTCTTAGTGGTGATGAAGTTTTATAGGTCAGATCTCATTTTGATGAGCTCTGCATCTTTATCCTTGGCCTCTATGTTCAGGTGGTCAATAGTATCTTTCACTCTTATGAGTTCTATCTCTTTCTTCTCCAACTATCAACCTACCTTAATATAGTTTACGGTGATGGAATTTTGGGTTTCTTCTATCAAATTGACCTTGTTGGGCGATCTATCTTGGCTGAGGTTGAGGTTGATGTGTGTGTATTGATTAATTCCTTGGTTGCATCTATTCTTGGGTCTTGATTACTTATAAAATCATATGTGCAATTAAATATTGATGTATAGGGTCAAAGAATGACCACATTTGGGGTATCATCAGGGCCTTGACCATCTTTCCTCTTCTCTTCTTTGACTAGGCCTCTCAGGATTTTTTTACAGTTTCTAACTACTAGTGGAATTACTCATAAGAATAAATTAACTCCCCCATGGAGGGGGATCATTGTGTCAATCCGAAAAGAATGGTCACTTGTTGCTATGAAGTAGTAGATGATGTTCCCCAAGGACAAGTGGGTGAAGGGTTAGGGTAGAAGGAAATAAAGGTAGGAAGCTATGGAGATGGGTATCAGGTAATTATGCTATGATGGTTTTTGATGTAGCATATGAGGGTGGGGGAGTGAAATTAATGCAAGTGAGGTGATCGATTGGGCAAATGAAAATGGTGCAAGCATGATGGAATCAGTGGAAGTTAAGGATGAAGTAAAGAATGAAGTGAAAGTAGATAAGAGAGGTTGAGTGAAACATACCCTCTTTTACTTAGGTTTAGGGGGAGGGATGGATGCTTGTGCCTTAGTACTGGGTTAAGTTGACCCTACCTCAAGTTACCCTAGGCTAGCCTGGCCTTGCTATTGGAGGACTGCATATAGAGGAGGAAGCAAAGTTAGGGGCCTCTGAACTACAAAAACTTCCTCATTTTTTCCAAAGGGAGTATCCTCTTGTTCTTCTTTGGTTGACACCTATTCTTCTTCTTCAACTAAAACCTCTTCCTCTACCCAAGTCTCTTCCTCATGGTGCTCATCCCAGAGGTTCTCAAATTACTCATCAGTATTCAAGTCCTTGAAATTGAGATTACTTTTGCCAATTTCCTACCTATATTTCTAATAGGCTTCTATCTTCTCATTGTTCTAACCCCTCTAAATGAGATGTGTTTTTAGTCCCTTTATCATTTTCTTTATGGGATTAAAATTTTAAACTAGATTATAAAAAGACTCCCATGGCTTGTAGGTGTCTGAAGGGATCTTGGAGAGATCCACATAATGCTTGATATCATCTTTTATCAATGACCTTCACTCCTCAAAGTATGGCTAGTTCTCATGGATGAATGGGGTGGAAACCTTTAGGGTGACTATGTGGCTAGTTGAGTCATAGTTTCATTGATCACTGATTTGGTTGAGGCCAAGCTTTGCCAATTTGAGTGTAAACAGGTGTTCTTATGACCTTTTCACTATTTTAATGCCCCTTCTTGAGAAGGGGACATCATATATGTCCTTCTTCTTATAAACCACTCCATAAATTGAGTCCACCATGTTGAGTTGGTGGGCCAACTCTAATTTCAAGGTTTTATCCATGAGTAGGCATGGGAGCTAGAATGGCTCCTCCTTAAACATGTGGACCCTGATGAAAGTGAAATGGGATCCAAAGAAACAATCGACCAAAATTTTGTCACCAGTGAGCCATGATCTCTAGTGGTCCATCATTCTAAAAGTGAGGGGATCTTAATTGAGGTCAATTAGGACCAGAGACAAGAAGCACTTTGAAAACTTGTAATAATCCTTTGTCGCTGATAGGATGTGTGTCCACACAAGATGGGGATCATTATGAGAGGATAGGTGCTTGTTTTAATGGCATTGATAGTGAAGGTTAAAAGAACCAAGAAATTTTATATAGGATGAGTTGGAAGAGGAAGGATGAATACCTAAAGGTATTTTGGGCCAAAAAATTGCCCAATTGATTATGGATGGCATCGATGATGGTGTACGTGAAGTCCATTTTGTAAGCTTTCTCCATACTTACTATATTCAAAAGGAGTACTGTACCTAATTGAAAATCATAAATGTTGGAGTTAGAGTCCATCTTGAAGATGAATACCAACATAGAAAGGGTGTCTTTGATATCCTATGTTGCAAATCTTGAAAGAGCGATGGGCAAAGGAGGTATTATGTAATTGCTACAGAGAGATATGTTGATGAAATTTTGCTTTAGGATACAAGTGTCCCATACATTATATAATATCTCCGTACTATAGATGTCTACGTTAGGGTCACTCAGGAGTCAGAGCATCACCCTCACCACATCAACATTGATGTCCACATTTAAGTGGTTATTACCTACAATAACACCAATATTGGTGTTATATTTGTCTGCACATAAGACAATGATTTATAGGCATAGGTGTGTGAGCAGAACCACATATTGAACTAGTGCGGAGCTCCAAATCATGTAGCCAAATGAATCAAAGTCATTGTTTCAAACATTTTAGAGCATTTTGGCATGAGCACCTTCCCTCAGGTTCTTTGTGTTTTTTGCCAATTTGGGATCAAATATCCCATCTACAAAGTCTAGGACTAGTACAAAGTCCCTAGAACACCCTTTCATGATGCTATTGAAATTTGTCATTATGGACTTGGGCTATGCAAAGTTGGATGCATAAGGTTTACTCCACACAAATTATGGTGGAAGGTCCCCCTGACCACCTGATCTACACATTTTGTGTTTCTTAGGATTTCCACTACTGGATGAGGATGTAGTACTTTCCATCTTATATCTCTTTTGAAATAATATTTTCTTTATTCCAAAAAAAAACACTAGATATCAGCTCGTGCTCTCAATTTCACACATACTTCTTCACTAAAGGCTCTTTGTTTGGCTTAGTGCTCTCAAAACTCTCAAGGCATTTAAATGTTTGGTTCAATTAGGAGGTAGGTATTTATAGGCCACCCCTTCTAGCATGATCATCATGAAATTTTTGAATTTGGGCACCCCATAAATGATAAGGATGGCACACATGCTTGAAGAGCATATCATAAGAGATTTGCAACAATCCTTATGAGGGATTGTGCAATATGGAGCACCTGGACATTAGTTGTAGGGGGAGTGGGGCAGATAACAATTTATCAATGGATGATTCAAAACTAGGGGAACTAAGGCATGGACACTTGGTATTAGGATGTCAACTTGTGCCAATGACACTTATTTCGAAAGGAAATAACAACAAAAATGGAAACCAAAAAACAAAAGGGAAACTAACTAACTCTATACAAGGTGAGGCCAACAAGTCAATTGAAGTGCTTTAAGTGGGTTTTGTTAACTAGAATATCTAAGGCATTATATTATTCATCCTCCAACTTAAATGTGTTACATTTCTTATTATAGATGATGCAAACAGGCACTCTCTACAAAGAATCAAACTTCACATGCTAGCCTGGCTTCATAGCTCTCTCATCATACTTGAGAACCAAGTCTTTGACTTGAAGCTTGGGTTAGATGCCTTCTTATCGAACCATCTCTTGACCACCTATTGTCGAGTGACCTTAGTGTCACTAGATCATTCTCTCACTTCTTAAAGGCTGAGTAATTCCAAAAACCTAACTTCCATCGCTCTATTCTATACTATTTCAATAGATTTCAAAAGTTGCAAAGCAGGAATCTTTGTTGATATGGGCATGACCACTTCTTTCTCATACACTAGTTTATATGGGGATGCCTTTAAAATTTTCTTGGATGTGATTTGGCTGGCCCATAGAGTCATTTTGAGATGCATATGCCACTCCCATTGTTAGTCGGCACCCATCCTCTTGATCAACCTTATGAGATTCTTATAGTTGATTTGGCTAACCCATTCCCTTGCGAGTAGTAGTTGGATGATGTCTTTAGGAAAATGCCATTCTTGAGTGAAAATTATAAAAACTTGGAACTAAGTAAGGCCTTCATGTTATTAGATATGAGCATTTTTGGGGGGCCAAACCATACTAATAGCTCCTCCAAGAAGTTGAGGATCATATTCTCAGTTGCCTCCTTCATCGAGGCTACTTCAGTCTACCTTGTAAAGTAATCTATGGCCACGAGTATCCATTTTTGGCCCACACTATATATAGGATTTATCATTCCAATGAAATCCAAACCCCATTATGCAAAAGGTTCATTAATTATAATCAGATTCAATGACATGGCTGAATTCTTTCGCTTGCCCATGAAGAACTAACATTGATGCCATTTATTCATCACTTGATAACAATATGAAAACATAGTTGGCCAGTAATATCCAATGTGCATGATCTTAGTCATGGTTGTCTTTGTTGAGAAATGAGCACCTGGAGGGGTAAAGTGCATATCTTACAGGATTTTCGCAGCTTGGTGATCATCAACACATCAAAGTAGTTCATTGTCAAAGTTCTTTTTGAAAAGGACTCCCTGGACTAACATGTAACTAACCCCTTGCAATCTATAGAATCTTCTTTTATGCATGGGGATACCACCTAGATATTATCCAATTTTCATAAAGTGGGTCCTATCAACTACCCAAGACCTATCAGATTCATACTTATTCATTAAAACTATCTTTGATGTATCTTGTTTTATTATCGAGGCATTTGTGCTTTGGGCTAAATACTGACAAAGCACTCTTCCTCAAATCACCTTGATTGGCCTGACCTCGACACCATATTATAATATCTCAGTGTTCCAATTGGCCCTTTTTTGGGTGATCTTTGCTTTCATTATGTATTCCTTGACACTTTAATACACTACATATACCATTATATTGCTTCCTGCCACCAAGTGCCTAAACGTTTGAGGCCCTTGATGATGGAAAAATCCTACTTCTAGACAAAATTATACTTGATCTCATACCTACACAAGGTTTTTAAATAAAAAGAAATTGGGTGCTCACCTTTCCTTTCATCTTCTTTCTAATTTAACACAGGTGCCAAGCTATGTTCACTCTTATAAACGTACAAGATGAAATCTTTTGAGAAGTCAATATTAACCAGCACAAGGGTAGTGGTTATTGCTTCTTTGATCTTGTCAAATATTATACTCCCTTTGATGATCCATTTTAAATCTTGGTCTTTCTTTAGCATCAATGTGATTGGTCTTGCCAATCTTATGAAGTTAGATATGAATCGGATAACAAAAGTAATCTTTCCTAGGAAAGATTGAACGCCCTTCTTGTTGATCGTCAAGGTCAAATTCTTAATGGCCCTCACTCTATCTATATCAATAGATATTCCTTATTTGGATAACACGTATCCCAGTAACTTGCCTTTTGGGATGATAAAGACACATTTGTTTGGGTTGAAAGATACCCTAAACTCTTAGCACTTTTGAAAATAATTCTCTAAATGATCGAAGTGATCTGACCTTTTCTTGAAGAATACAATCAGATCATCTAGGTAAATGAGGATGATTTTGTTGATTAGGATTTGAAATGATATGTCCATGGATCTTTAGAAGGTGGATCCTATGTTAGAGAGGCCAAAAGGTATCTTTGCATACGTGAAGGTTCCCCACTTTGTAGTGAAATTGGTCTTGTGATGATCTTCTTCATTAACCCACACCTATTTGTGTCCCGAGAACCCATCTAGTAGAGAGAACATTTATGTGCCCACAACTATTTGGAGGATCTGTTTTATAGAAGGTAGGGTGTAATTATCCTTCTAGATGCTTTGTTAAAGTCTTTAAAGTTCATGCATAGCCTTATTTATCCTTTCTTTTTCCTCATTGGAACCAGGTTGGACACCCAAGTCGAATGTTTGATTAGGTATATGATCCTTGAGTTGATCAATTTTTTTATCTCTTGAGCTATGAGAAACTCAATTTTTGGGTTTACTAGCCTTTATTTTTTCCATACAGGCTTGTATCCTTCAATTATGTTTGTGGTGTGCTGGATGACCTCATGATCATACCCCTTCATATTTATTGCAAAAGGAGATCAATCACTCCTTATCTTTTTGGGAAACTTATTTCCTTACTTTCAGTTTCCTTCCACCTCTAACATCAAGCTTGGAGTAATCACCTTTGTGTAAGAAAAACTTCTATTTTTCATTTTTTGCATCATCAAAATCAATTAGATTCTCTAGGGTGATCAAACCCTTTATAAGTTTGTTGGACTTCAATTGCATGATCTAATCTCCATAATCTTCTTCAATATTTAACTACAGTTACTCCACAAATTTGTATGACTATTAGAGAAACATGATAATTTGGGCATCACTCTTGAATACCTACTAGTTTTGTTCATATTTGGGATGATTGGTCTCATAATTACCTGCACCACTTGCTCATTGGTCAGTAAATCAGTTACCAGATCAAATTGGGAGCTGATTACTGCCATCTTATTTGCTTGGTTATTCATGGTCCTAGGGATGATTTGAATATTGAATGCTTCAAATGCTTTGATCAAGTCCCATATTCAATAGTGGTAATATATCATGCAAATACTCTTTTTGATCATGACCTTTCTCACTTGCCTTAGGAGTAGTTTAGAACCTTTGAATACTTTTAACCACTTCATGTCCTGCACTTGACAAGACTGAGGCCATGGACCAATGATTTATATTTAGCTTCATTGTTTGTGTAGGAAAACTAGAAGTGGAAGGCCCTAAGGGTCTCTTCTCCAAAAGGAGAAATCAATCAAATACCAGCTCTCAAGTTGGTCTTACATTTTTCACCCATGAAGTGCAGAGTCTAAAAATTAGACCTATTTTTAGGTTCCTTGATTTGATCCTTCCTTTGCTTCATGATCTCTGGGATGACCTAATATTCTTCATCAGTTATATAAGTTTCAAGGTCGATGGCATCAAAGTTTGTGAATGGATCATTCTTGATAAATTCATTTATGAGGACTTCATCCTCTGGGTTCCTATTATCTATCACTCTTTATTACTCAAACATTTCCACATAATACATATCTTTCTTAGAGAAAGACGTGTATCACTTCAAATTTCATCATAACATCATTGGCTATGTGCTCTGGATACAACAAATCATACAACACTTATGATCAACTGAGACCAATCTAAAGACAAGCATCCACCTATATTGGTGTTAAATCTCTTGATAGACATAACCTAAAGATTGGTGGGATGTCTATTCCTAAAACTTCTTGGGGGACTATGATGTTAGGACAAGAGTATAAAGTTAGGGGAAGAGCCCTTATGATACCTATGGTTTTAACCTTCTTCCCATCTAACTGCATTATCCCTTTATTCAAAGGTTCATACTGAGGTTGTAGTGCATCCATAATCTACTTGGGCATCAACGTGGTGTTGGCACTAGAATCCATCATGGAATTATGTAACAACTTATTTTCCACAATGACAGTTAGATAAAATGGGGTAGGATTTTTACTTACCCCCACATCAAGTTGGTGAACACATATAGTACATGAGGTTACGCATTATTGTTGGTTTCCTTTCCTTTATTTTATGTAGGATTTGTAGCTGACTTAGCTCACTCAAGCTTTTCTTGGTCTTTCAATGCTTCTCGCAGTAGAGACTTCTACTCAAGGATAGACAACACATCCTAAAGGGGCACATTGGTTGGAGTCTTATTCAACTACTCTACTACATGAAATGACCCTTATAGTCAGACCTCAGGGTCCTTTGTCTTATTATGTGTTATTTCACTCCATTTTTGATATGCCATAGGTGATGGTTGGGGTCTCAGACCTTTCATGAAAGTTACTTTAGGCCTTGTAAAGTCTTCTTGGATTTTGATTGGTCTCTTATTAGACTGAGTATAATAGTTTGATTGGACTTGTAAGGCCTTCAATGAAGGGTTCTCACTTGCATAAACCACATCTTCACCCTCTATGCAAGAGAAAAGTGCATGCTCTGGTGCTATCTCCTCTTCGTATTCCAAGGACATCCCTTGCATTTGGGCCACCATGATATCATTTTCCATCCTAGGGAATGATATCCATAAGGGGTTGAATCAGGTGCATTCCCTTGTCTTTGTTATTTAGTAACCTTTTACTTTAGATTACACCTTAGACAGTTTTAGGGTGTATGCACATTATTACATGGGAAGCACCATGAATTGGAATCATCTACCAAGTTGTTTTGGATGGCAACCAATTCTCTATTTGAATTTGGTAGGACCATTTGTAAATGATCAAAAATTGAGATGATTTGATTCATCGATTATACCTAGTGATTTAGTGCTTGATGATTCAGCCTCTGCCTTTCTTGGTATTGGTTATGCTAGTATGGTGCTCTTCCATTCTAATAATTCTAGTAAGGGGGCTTCAGGAGAATATCCTACTATCTTTTGAGATTTATTATCTCATTAGAGAAATTTTGCAAGATGTTCTTCATATCATTCATCTTTATAGCTAACAAGGATGAAGAAGATGTGCTTATTTGAGTAGGTGGATATACATACATGGAAGGAGATGCTTGTGAGGTACTCAAGATTTCTTCTTGCAGTGATATTAATATTTTTGGGAACATGAGCATCAATGGCCACAAGGGAAGTTTCTTGGAATCTATTAAATTATTTTTGGCTCTAACTGCCAAGTCATATGCATCTAGTACTGTTTGTCCTCCAAGAGACTAAATCATAACCACTATGTCCAAGTTAAATTCCTTGAGGTAAAATATAATGGCCATACCTATAGGTGGTTGAGCCATTATCAGGATTCTTTGCCAGGTTTTATGAAACCTAGTATTAAAATTGATAATGGCCTTTTTTGGGCTCTTTTGATAGTGATTAGCTATTGTAGAAGAGATGATTAGTTTACTTTCTCATTGAATCATTTGCATAATATATCACCCAATTCATCCCAGGTGGTGATGGAATTAGGCAATAAGGACCAATACCAGTCAAGCACTCGCCCTTTGAAAGAGGTAGTTCATAGCCTTAAGGCTACATTCTACTGCATGACATAATGTATAATATTGACATTGGTGACATCTTGAAGATGTTCCACCACACATTTAATATCCTCCCCTAGGAATTTAGGGAGTGACTTTAAGTCATTATAAGTAATAGGGTCCCATGTAGCTATGGTTATGATCCAGAGTCTAGTTCAAAAAAAAATTCCAATTTGTGATAAAACCAATTTCATAGCATAGAGCTCATCAAGAGCTTTCTGGTGATTTTCATGATTTGCAAAATGGACACCATATGCTTAAGATATAACATGCTGAAGTTTTCTTGCAATAGGGAAATAATGAGTCAAAAAGTGATGTGGTATTGTTCAAATACCCAAAGTGGACCAATCACCCATTGACACATGGCAATACGTTTATGTATGGTCATGCAAAAAAAATTGGTTATTGTTTGGTTTTAGCCTCCAGTCTTTGACAGGGGGATGTATGGAGAATCGTGAGCCCCGTTATTGGCTCGTTGAGGGCCCTCAATGAGGGTCGACACACTCTTTTTAAGGAGGGGTGCCTTGGCCTCCATATTCTAATCTATATGAATATTTAATTGTATTTAAATCCTTATTATGCATTGTATTTCCCACATGTGGGACTAATATCTAAGCATTGTAAACTTTACATTGCATTGCAACCAAGCATCAAGCATGGCGTCAAATTTCAACCAAGGGTCGAGAGGGAATGTATGAGCCCCATTAAGCCACATGGGAGAAACCATAGATGCCACATTTATATGCCATGAAGGCCCTTCCAACTACATTACGGAGTCAAGCTCGTGAATTGAAGACCCCTAAGTTAAGCTTGGAGACTGAGCCATATGCCTGTTTATGTTGGAATTTTAAGCTAAGCTCAAAGACCGAGCCATATTCATGTTCAAAGTTAGTGTATATGCTAATCAATACAAAAACCAACATATAAGCCAAGTTGGAAACCAATGCTAAATGTGGCACCTCAAGCCCACCAAAAGGAGTGTCAGCATTATTCAAGCTAGCCACCTACCTTTTTAAAGTCTCAAAGCCGTTTTGATTTGGCCAATGTGGGACAAAGGATAAGTCAAGCACCCAAATAGAAGGGAAGAGAATTGAACCACGGACCTCCCGCATAAAAGGGATAGGTCTTGACTAACCAAGATATGGACTTGGAAGTGTTTTAAAAGGAGTGACCTTGTATTTGAAGGGAAACTTCTAGCCGACTGTGTATAGGAGAATTATAGACCCGCTTACAGTATATGGTCATTTTGGAGCCCTTAGAGGCCAAACCAAAGCTCAGAGTCAACTACAAACTTGTTTAAAATTCTGATACGCTCTATGTAGTATATTCATTTGCCCATTTTGGAGTTTTGGTGATGTCATTTTGAGCTATGGAAGTTTCCAATTTTGATTTGGAGAAGCCTCTGCATGTGATTTAGGAAGGTGAAGGACGTACTGAGTCAGCCAAGGTATTTCAAAGGTCTGAAACACTATTTTTTTAGAGATTAGATCTATTTTTTTGATTGTAAGTATTATTTTGGCTTTAAAATTTGAGCAACATTAATGGATCAGTTCGATAAGAACCCGGGGACGTAGGAATTCTGAACCCCATAAACAATTTCTGTGTTTTTATCTTTGAATTCATTTTTGCATTTTATTTTCAATTAATTTTTAGATTATAATTCAGATTTTAATCATAATGCAAAAATTTAATCATTTGATCATTTACTAGAAATTGGATAAAATTGAGAATTTGAAAAATCTGATGGTTTCAATGGATAATTGATGTGAAATTTCATTTCACCTTTATTTCAGTTTTGAAACTTGATTTGGATCATATTTTCATAAAATTTTAATCATTCAAACATCTTATAAGTTGATAAATTTATGCTTCCAATTCAGTTTAAAATTTTGGAATTGAGAACTTAAGAGATCTTGGTAAACATTTATAAAAAGTAGTGAAGTTCCTACTAGTGTTTACAAATCAAAATTTGGTATCAGAGTATTTGATCAATGGGATTTAATATTTGGTTGTTGTTTTTGCTTCTATTTCATCATTTGTTTCAATTTTTTTGATTCAACAGGTACAATGGGTAAGTTGTCGAACAGAAGCAAGCTTGAAGAGCTTGAAAGCATCAATACCCAGATCTAGGAAGAGAATGCTTTCCTGAGAGCTCGATTGTACTCCTTGGATGAGGAGATTGCAAGTTTGAAATTAGAGCTTGAATCTAAAGATGAGATCTTGACCAAATTATAGTGTGGTGAACCAAAGAAGGCCATACCTTCTACTTCAGATGCATAAACTATGACTGAATGCACTGTAAGTTATTCACCAAGTAATTCATCTACTTCTTTCTATTCAGATTCAGATTCAATTAATGATGCTTTTGGTAGTTTTGAACAACACACTAAGGGTATCAAATCCAAATTATTTTTGAAAATGGGATTTAATGGAAGAGGTCTTGGTCAAGATGGCCAAGGAATTACTAACCCAATACAAGTAGAGCATAGATCTCTTCATGAAGGTTTGGGTTACACTAGTGAGTAGGTAGATATTGGAGAAATGTCCTCCATGGCTAAAGGAAGACAAGATTCTAATAGCAAAGTTCCAAAGCCACTAGTAGAGCATGTGCAGTGTAAGAGGACACGTAGACGAGGTATTGAGATTTCACCTCCTAGTTCCTACACTAGAGTTAGCACTAAATCTTCTGATCCACTTTTTATGTTTAAGAAATTTGGATTTAATATTCAGAAGATGATGCAATCATTTTCTTGCAATTTTTTTGGGATGCATAACCACAGTGTTGCATTTTGTTTGAAGAGACATGCTATGATTAAGCAGATTGTAGGTGTTAATAACCATTCTTGTCATGGCAAAGTGAGAAGAGGTAAAAAGGAGGCCTCACCTAAGAAGGTTTTATGCACTCATTGCCATATGAGTGGACATCGGATTGATCATTGTTTTAAACTTCAATCATATTATCATACTAAACATGGTAAAACTAATATGATTTATCAACTTGTTAATAAGGTCAATGAAGTTAAATCAATCCATACTGATGTTAAGGAATCCACTAAGGAAATCAAGTTAACTAGGCAGAAAATTTGATTAAGTGGATTAATAATGCACTTATTTTTCAAAGTATTGTTAAGAATTCTGTTAAGGGAAAGTAAAAGCTTTGATGATGCATTAGTAGAGTTTTTGAGAACACTTTGGGATAGGTTTATCATTCGAAGTATTTCAATTCTCACCTTATGTTTAATAGCTCTACGTTTTAGAAACTCCTATTTATGTTGTGTGAGTTGTCTAAAGGACTTGAACTCATTTGATCAGTTGGAGATAATAGCAGAATGCATGTTGTAGGTTGACTTAATTCCCTTAAAACACTTGTCTCAAATTTGGCTGCTATTTTAAGAATGTATCTATTTTTGGCACATGGATGCATAGATGCATTGTAAGACCCTATAGGCATGTTTGGATGTTAGGCAATATACACTTGTTGTTTGCATTTGCTTAGCATATAAGCCCCATACCAGGGCATTGTATTGCAACATGTCTACAACATTATTGTATGTTTTCAGCATTAACAAACTTGTTTTGTAGTTACATTGGGAATTATTTTAGTTTATTGACAGTTCATCACTTTACAAGATGTGGCATGGGAAGATAGTTTTGGTATGTTATGATCAAGTAATTGGTAGTTGCAGATTCATTTACTCATGCCATGTGTAGGCATTTTTAGTTGAGTTATGAATAATTTATTTTGCCAATGTTTATCTCTTGCTATGATTGGGTTATGTTTGATGTGATGTAGTAGACCAGTTATTAGTTTTCAGGAGATAGTAGACTTTTGGAGACCAAAATCCTCTTTTTTAGGGAGGTGTGATCCAAATTCCATTTTGGAAAAAGTTTCCAATTTGTGACAAAACTAATTTCACAGTGTATAGCTCATCAATATCTTTCTGGAGCTTTTCACAGTTTGCAAAACAGATACCGTATGCTCAAGATATAGCTTGCTAAAGTTTTCTTGCAATAGGGAAATAACGAGTCAAAAAGTGATGTGGCATTGTTCAAATACACCAAGTGAACCAATCACCCATTGACACATGGTAGTACATTAATGTACGATCATGCAAAAAAAAATTGGTTGGTGTTTGGTTTGGTTTCAGCCTCCGGTCTTTGACAGGTGGTCGTATGGAGAACCGTGGGCTCCATTATTGGCTTGCTGGGGGCCCTCAGCGAGGGTTGACACACTCTTTTTAAGGAGGGGTGCCTTTGACTCCATATTCAAATCTATATGCATATGTAATTTTATTTAAATCCTTATTATGCCTTGTATTTCCTGCATGTGGGACTAATATCTAAGCATTGTAAACTTTACATTGCATTGTAACCAAGCATCAAGCATGGAGTCAAATTTCAACCAAAGGTCAAGAGGGAATGGACAAGCCCCATTAATACACATGGGAAAAACCATATATGCCACATTTATATGCCATGAAGGCCCTTCCAACTACATTACTAAGTCAAGCTCATGAATTGAAGACCCCTGAGTTAAGCTCGAAGACTGAGCCATATTCCTATTCAAAGTTAATGTATATGCTAATCAGTAAAAAAACCAATAGATAATCCAAGTTGGAAACCATTTCTAAATGTGGTACCTCAAGCCCACCAAAAGGGGTGTCAGCATTATTCAAGCTAGTCGTCGACCTTTTTAAAGTCTCAAAGCCGTTTTGATTTGGCCAATGTGGGACAAAGGATAAGTCAAGCGCCCAAATAGAAGGAAAGAGACTTGAACCACGAACCTCCTGCATAAAAGGGATAGGTCTTGACTAACCAAGATATGGACTTGGAAGTGTTTTAAAAGGAGTGAACTTGTATTTGAAGGGAAGCTTCTGGCCGACTGTGTATAGGAGAATTATAGACCTGCTTACAATATATGGTCATTTTGGAGCCCTTAAAGGCTGAACCAAAGCTCAGATTAAACTACAAACTTGTTTATAATTTTGATACAATCTATGTAGTATATTCATTTTCCCACTTTGGAGTTTTTGTGATGTCATGTTGAGCTATAGAAGTTGCTAATTTTGATTTGGAGAAGCCTCTATGTGTGATTCAAGAAAGTGAAGGACATGCTGAGTCAACCAAGGTCTTTTGAAGGTCTGAAACACTATTTTTGTAGAGAGTAGATCTATTTTTTTATTGTAATTATTATTTTGTCTTGAAAATTTGAGCAACATTAATGGATCAATTCGATAAGAACCCGGGGACGTAGGAATTCCAAACCCCGTAAACAATTTTTGTGTTTTAATCTTTGAATTCATTTTTGCATTTTAGTTTCAGTTAATTTTTAGATTATAATTTAGATTTTAATTAGAATGCAAAAATTTAATCATTTGATCATTTATGGGAAATTGGATAAAAATTTGAAAAATCTGACAGTTTCAATGGATAATTGATGTGAACTTTCATTTCACCTTTATTTTAGTTTTGAAACTTGATTTGGATCATATTTTCATCAATTTTTAATCATTCCAACATCTTATAATTTGAGAAATTTTCTCTTCCAATTCAGTTTAAAATTTTGGATTTAAGAACTTAAGAGATTTTGGTAAACATTTATAAAAAGTAGTGAAGTTCTTACTGGTGTTTACAGATCAAGTTACTAGAGGGATGAGTGGGTTACCAATGTTTCATGCTACAAAGTTTCTTGGTGGTCTTGGGATCACCTTTTGTTGTGGTTGTTGTGTTGCACTAGATCCCATGGTTTTTTGGTGAGTTGGACCTACTAGATGTGGTAGTAAGAAGCCTAGATTTTTGGCTATTTATGACCTTGTGATAGGCCTATGGATCATAAACTCTAACTTCTAGTCAGGTAGACTAGTAGTTTTCATCCCAAACAACATGCCAAAAAACAAAAACTGTTGATACCTAAAACTCTTTCTCTTGGTTAATAGCTTCCTATGGGAAGTTTTACAGATGTGGGACTAATTTATAATATGTAAATTAACCTTTGGGATTTTAGAAGTTGGATTTTCAAATTAAATGGGGGTGAAAAGGGTAAGAAAGAAATGTAAATAAAATTGAAGTAAAGTTAACTAAGATAATGCATTAAAACTCTTGAAGTATCCATCTAATATTTCATAAAATAACTTGAAATTTTAAAAATTATATATAATTTAAAAGAGCATGTGCATGATATAAATCCTACAACATAACAAAATCCAATACTATAGAAGCAGAGAAAAGAAATAATAGATAGTAATAAATTCTTCTCAATTTGACATAAAACACCACATACTCTTCGTTGTTAGCTAGAGAATAAAAGACAAAAGGCCCAATAGTATAGTATATAATATTCAATCCCTCCTATGAGGGTTACCTACTAAGGTCTTAGAATGGAAAACAAAGATTGCTGCTACTTCTATTCAAAATCTAAACTATTACAAGGGCTGCTCTTGATAATAGTAAAAACAATTTTTATTAACAATTGCCAGCCCCTAACAAAAGAAAATAGCCTTGAATATATAGGCATAGAGGCCTCATGAGTAAATGACACCTATAAATTGGCACTTTCACTCATGATGATGTTGTTGCAACCAAATGGGGGGATTCATCTCATGAGTGCAATTAATCATCAAAATCTTGGATATGGCACTACTATTAATGCCTCATGATCCCCCATGATGCTTAGAAGAAGCATCATGGCAACACATATCTGCCTATGAAACTGCCTTTGGAATTCCTATTACAAATAAGGGCCACTTGCTTTGGTCAATGGTGCCACTTGAAGCTCTGATAGGAAAAACTTTTGATCTCAAAGAGCACTAATATGATGCATCTCCCCTTTGGAATCCTTTTATCACCTTTTAATCGATAGTGCATAGAGCCACCACATGGTAAACTAGTGATGCTTGAGGGGAAGTTGAGAACTCTTTTCTAAATAATAAGCATGAGAGCGTCATGTGGAAATCTCACTTTCCTCATTATTATAATTGCATAGTGGGTCCTGCTTATTACTTCATCGACCAATGATGTTGCTTGAAGTTTTGACAAAAAGAAACATGCCTTGGGATAGCACCGTCACACCATGTGTTGAGCTGGTGCTACTCCTAGGTGAGTTAGGAACATTTTCATTAGAAATGAGCATCAAGATTCCATGTGGCACCACTCAAAATATCTGAGACTTAACTAAAAATAAATAAAGGTGACCCAAGAAAGAGGAGGCCAATGCACCATCCACCAAACTTGCCAAGCATATCCAAAACAAAAAGGATAACTACCCCAAAAATACTACAAAATGTGGATTACGATCCACAATGCCTAAACCTCAATGCCACATGTACACTAGCTAAGATCGATATGGATGCCTGTCAGTTAAATTGGTTAAAGGTAGTATCATCTATGTGTTGCCTTTTAGTGTTTTAATTAATTTGTTTATTCAACTCAAATTGATATAATTGGTTGAATCGATAATGTTTTGTTGGTGTTTATTGAAAAGTCTATCAACTATTCATTCCCATCGAATAGCTTTTTGGATTGGTATGTGTCATTTGTAATTCATAATATTTTATGCAGGTGCATGTTTTATAGTCATTAGTTCTTTAGGTTTATAATTATTTAACTACTATTTTACATTATAGTCTTTAGTTTAGGTGTTGTTTAGATTAATATGTATTTGTTCTTAAGTGTTTCATGTTTTACTTCATTTTTGTTAATAATATGTGGTGTGAACTCAAGTTTTTATCTTAGTGATACTATACATTCATTGTTCTTTATGGTCATATCATTCGAATAGTCATTAAGTTATTAATCTCACATGTATAATATTACCTTTTAGTCATTTCCTTCTAGAAAGTGGGGAAAGATGGATGATATTTTAATTGACTAGTCCCTTTATTGTTAATCTGATGATTTAGTCATATTAAATAAGATTTTTTATAGTTATCCTATAATATCAAAATAACAATCATATAGAAAGGGTGGAACTTTCGACATCTAGGTATTCACAGATGTCAAAAAATCAAATTTGTTCAAACTACTAGCATTTTTTCCTTATAGGTTCCTCAAAATGATTGGTTGAAGGTTAAAATTGTTAAAACTACTAATCATTTATTTTACAAGCTGATTAGTCTCGAAATAAGATAAAACATTATTTATAATCATTCATTCTATTTTGATCATACATTGAATTGACGTGTGCCTGTAGGTCTCATCAATCCAAGGAAAAATATTTAAAACTACTAACATCATTTGTGCACGATCGATTGTCAAAATCATATATTTACCAACAAAACAAATGATCAAAGAATGATTATCCTAAAAACTACTAATATTCTATTTTGTATGTCTACTGGTCCCAAAATCAGCTAAAACATTATTTTTTAATCATTTACTTGGTTTTTGGTTGGATTAGAATAGTAAGCACACTAAATTAATTGGGTTAAAGAACTTTTTTCTTACCCGAGTGTCACTCAAGGGCTCTAGTGGTTAATTATCTCCACCTTGCATCTTTGCAATGATTCTTGGAGGATTAAAAACCACTAATAAACCCTCACCATTTTTCTTTCTAGGGTGCAACATGAGCATGGAAGTGATCTATGTGTTTACCAGTAGTCCCTATGGGTTTGGCGATGTGGATTTCATCACTACACATTAGATTAAACTCTGTGTTCTAGCAGAGTATAAATATTAGGATAGTTATCGTTAGGTGATAAAGTAGAATTCCCCATAAAGGGTTCCATGGAGTGAGGGGCATTTTGTCTCCAATATGAAAAATAGTTAGATAACATCCTACATATATTTGGGTACCGCCATACCTAGCATATATCAGGGACTCCCCTAGTGAACTTGTATAAACCTATAATATGATCTATCGGCTATAACAGATGCTCTACTATCGAAGTCAAGACCAGCTCACAAATGACCATTAAGTATAGATGGGGTCAAGAGGGTTTGGTAGATTTTATAATAGGTCATCGACGTATAACCTCACATGTGAAGTCATTAGATAGTGCAAACATCAGGTTACACACCCATTTACTTGACTCAATTAGGGCTTGTGGCTAAGTTTGTTATTTACGTGTTATGTTTAAACTTGTGTTATTTGCGAACCGAGTCGGGCAATCCCATTTTTGTCATAAAACACATAGACACCCCGAGGATAAATCCACTCTAAAATCACATAAAACATTCATTCCATATTTTTTATTCACCTCTTTGGATATAACTTTAGTGGTCACCCATCACTTTTTTATCTTCATCATCACCCTTTGACTAAACATTATCAACATACAAAACCTTGTCATGTTTTTAGTCTAGCACCTATCACTTTTTTGTCACTACCTATTCTTGCATAACACCCATGTAATCACCACTTTTCTAGTGTGAAGGGTATTTTAGACACTTCATCTCCTTAGTCTCTTTTCTAGATTAAACCCTTATAAGTTTTTTGGCTTTTTGCGGTATTTGTTTATTCTAGTCTCCACATCATCTAAGACCAACACATATCCAAACCATTCCTCTTGAGCAATATTAGTTTTGGTTTTTAGACAAAATTAGTATCCAAATTTACCTTATCTTTCATCATCCCACATTAAAAACACAACTAATCACTCTTTTTGCATCAACCCCATCATCCACCATGCATCTTAGAACTATGCCCAAGTCTTAAGAATGGGATAAGGATCCAATCAAGAAAATGACATCCTTGAGAGTCTAAGTGAACAAAATCAAGATAATAATGACATGTATAATAACATACATACCCATGGATAGGAATATCGATTCACAAAAAAACTTCTTCCATAGCGATGAAGTTAGGGCCTAATTTAACCAATTTATCTATGAAAATCATGACCAAATTCTAGCCTAGGTCATTAGAATGGGATGCACATTACCCCCTAATTTTGCTTTGAACCTCTTGTGACATTTAATCTATCCACCTACTAGGCCCAATAGTTCAAATCATCAACCTAATACCAATCAATCACCTGAAGAAGAGGACCTTGTGGACCATGAAAAAGAACTTAAAGACCAAGATCAATAAGAACCTCCTCAAAATAACCGCATCAAGGATAATAGGAGACAAACTAACTTATAGGATCATTTGGATCAAATCACACAACAAAATAATTCCTTAGCACCCCAATTTTGCACACAAAATCAAATACCATCCTCTCTAAGACAAAATGTCCGTAACTCTCATAGACCACACACAAGTCATGCCCAAACCTCTGATCCCCTTGTGGATCCATCATTTGCACAAGAGTGGAAAATGATGAAAGAAAATCTACAACAAATTGACCCTTGTATGCAAGTGATGAAATATGAATATGAAGATTTTTGCTCCTCCCCCTTAGATATGACCATTTTGAAATCCCTTTCCCACCTCATTTTGAGGTACCAAATTTTGAAAAATATAGAGAGAAAGGATATCCTCATGATCATGTTCAAAGTGGCATGCCGTGAGGTTGCATATGATGATGCTTAACTCTTAAGACTTTTTCCAAAGAGTCTCAAAGGACCAACAATAGAATGGTTAATGCTTTTGCCAAAGGGATCCATATGTATTTTTGAATAATTGACTGAACAATTTGTGAGACATTTCTCATTCAATATAGAACATGATGTTTCCATCATAGACCTCTACAATATTAAGTAAAGGAATGGGTAAAGTTTGGCCTCCTTATAATTTTGGAGAAGCTTAGTCAGTTGATTCTAATGTACAATTTTGGAAAAATAATTGGCCAAAATATTCATTGACAACCTTAATGCAGAATTAAAATATCAATTAAAGCTACAATGTGTCAAATCCTTTGATGAGATTATTGAAAAGGGGATCCATATTGAGAAATCCCTCATTGAAAAGGGAACAATCAAATTATACACTCAAAATGAATAATATCATCATCATGACAACTCCTTTTCAAGTAAACCAAAAATCTTCAATAAAAATAAAAATGTTGTGGGAGATGGAGTTACAGATTGAAACCAACATGTTCAAATAGTGCAAAAAAGGACTCCCATTACTCATCAAATTATCTCCTCTATTAGAGTGCCATGAGGCAAACCAAAAAATAGGGAAACAACCTCTTTACAGTCTTGGGGTACCTATTGAAGTGGTTCTTTAATAATTGATAGTTGCAAACATGATCACTCTCCCTGAGATTTGACCTTTGGATGAAAACAAACCTCAACACAATTGGTATCATGAGGATAAATTATGCCAATATCATAGAATCAAAGTTATGACATTGAAAAATGTATGCAATTGAAACATTATATTTAAGATCTTATTGAAAAGTGAGACATTGAAGTTGAGGGGGAGCTAACTCCTAATCAATCTAAAAATTAGTTGCTTGGTATTGATCAAGATCCTTTACCCAAACATGGTCAAAGGTAAGGAAAACCACCTAGAGACTAAGGTCAGACATCCAACTCCAATTGTATAGTCTATCATGCCATCCCATACCATTATGTCAATACCATCAGAATTTGTAGCCCCTAAGAGCCCACTCCACCATCACCCACCTTACTGAAGATCAACTAGGCCATAACTGATTGTATAGTTACTACATGATGTAGAAAAATTGTAGTTTTTGGGGCACTACCAAAGGACCCATCTACATTAACATCTCAAAAGGTCAATATCTCCAATAAAGTCTATGTATCTTTCAACAAGATTTATGTTATAATCCAACAAATCGATAAGACCCTTGATTAAATTTCACTCATGGATCTTCTAAAAACATCATCTATGCACCGAGAGATCCTCAATCGGGTCTTGAATGATCTAAAAGTCCCCTAAGATATTGACACTAATCAATTTCAAGTATTAAAGGGTCATTTATCTCCATATCAAATCACTTTCAGCACCCAAGACATGCCTCCCATTGTCCTACATCATAATTACCCATTATTCACAGAAATCTCCATTTCCAACCACCACATCCCTCAAGTTCTCATAGATGGAGGGTTTGTATTGAATTTTTGTAAATTGGTTTTCTTAAGGAATTTGGGATATTTTGAAGCATCATTGGGGCCCACTCTCATCATGATCAAAGCATACAATGATAATGAAAGGTAGTCCACAAGCACCATTTATCTTCCTATTACTATGGGGACCCATAGTCCATCAAACACTAATCCACATTGTGGATGTTGATTTTCCATATAATCTACTTCTCAGTCATCTATAGATCCACAAAATGCAAGTTGTCCCTTACGCTCTCCACTAGTGTCTAAAATTCCCCCATTCAAGTAGGGAAGTCATAATTCTTGGGGAAATAAAATATTTTCATAGCTACCAAATGGGTCAATCTCAACCCACATGCTATTGTCCCAACACATAGTTCTATTCCAAACCCAACAAATACTAAGTATGTCTACCCTGATGATCTAGTGCTTACTTCCAATCCATCACTAGATGTCACCTATCTCAAAATCACATCTACAGGTTGTGGGGAATATGAATATAATACCTTTTGTATATGGGATTTAACTCTCCCCATGTAGCTATGGGTCCCCAACTATGAGTAAGACTAATCCTATTAGTTATCAATTCAGACTGACTACCTTTTCCAATATAATATTGTTATCAGAAGATCAATTTGATGAACTTGATGAGTCATGGATTATTCCATAAAATGAGGCACTTACATTTCATAAATAGAAATACCCCCATATTCAAAAAATGTTATAGAACAAGTATTATCAAGGAAAAGGACTAGGGAGACATGAACAAGGTAGACTTAAGCCTATATAGGTTCAATAACATCCAAAATATATTAGTCTAGAGTACAAACTTATTAACATTGAACTAAACAATATCATTGTGGATACTACTTCAGTCATTGAGGAGTTTTCTTCTAATGAAAAATTTGAGACAAGATCTATTTATAGTCTTTATGAAGAGCTTGTTACCACTAGCCTTTTCCATGACACCACCATCTCTACCATTAACACATCCCTATGTTACCCTTCCTTAATAGACTGGGATCACCAACATGAGCCATCATTTGACATGTTCTAAATTGATGAGGCAATATTATAATATTTGGGAGAGTGAGAGTTTATGCCTTTCAGAGATCATAAAAAGGGCTTCTCTATTAATCTCAATCAGTCAACATATTTTTGGGAACAACAAACATCCCTTAATCAAATTGAAGAATAAGAATACAAATAAGAGGACCCTCCTCAAAATCCAAAAGATTTTTTACCTATTTTGGATGAATTAGGATTTTATATATAAATAGACATAGAGCTCCCAACATATTTTACTTCAGACATATAGCATATACCATCACCTCTGACCTATCTTCAGGATCAGACACCCTCCTTCATTGAGGAGGTAATTGAAGTCAACATTTAAACATCCTAGAATGGTTAAAATGGGGGAAAATCTTATGCCTAAGAAATGCCAAATCATTATTGAGATATTCAAAGAATTCATATATAACTTTGCATGGTATTATTTAGACATGACAGGACTTGATCCCTCCTTGGTTGTGCATCATTTAGTTGTTCATCCTAATGTGAAACCAATCAAGTAAAAATTATGCAAAATCCACCCTAAAGTGGCTTTACTAGTCAAGGAGGAATTATAAAAATTCTTGGAAGAAAGATTTATCTAACCAATTAATTACTCTAAATGGATATCCAACATTATTCATGTGACCAAGCCACAAGGTGGGATTCATATTTGTATTGACTTCTGACACATTAACATGGCATACCCTAAAGACGGCTTCCCCTTATCAAACATAGATATGATCCTAGATTCTACTACAGGGTATGAAATGTTATCCTTTGTGGATAGCTTCTAGAGATATAACCAAATCAAAATTTTACCTAAAGATCAACATAAAATAACCTTTATTACTTCATAGGGATCCTTTTACTACCAAGTAATGCCCTTTGGTCTAAAAAATGTAGGTGTTATGTATCAATGGACAATGACTGTTATCTTTAATGACATGATGCATGACATTGTTTAATATTATGTTGATGATATTTTGGGGAAGTCAAGACTTTGATATGAGCATCATATGGTTTTAAGAAGGATCTTTTAGAGGCTGCATGAATATAAATTCAGACTAAATCCAAAAAAATGTGTGTTTGACATAACTTTGGGCAAACTAATAGGGTTCATTGTGTCCAAGAGATGCATTGAAGTGGATCCAACAAAATTCAAAGCCACATTGGAAATGCCTCCTCCTCATAATCTGAAGCAACTTCATAACCTTCACATCACGTTATAGTCCATTCATCGGTTCATTTCTTAGCTAGCAGACAAATGCCACCCCTTCACCCATCTCCTAAAGAAAGGGACCCATTTTAAT
Organism: Torreya grandis; assembly: GCA_037957365.1. Classification (NCBI taxonomy): domain Eukaryota; kingdom Viridiplantae; phylum Streptophyta; class Pinopsida; order Cupressales; family Taxaceae; genus Torreya; species Torreya grandis. The sequence goes on from JARHVA010000098.1 coordinate 2,075,173, forward strand.
TAGAAATCTAAATGTTAGAAGGCCTTTTACAACATCAAACAATATCTAGTGAATCCTTTGATGTTATCACCACCAATCATGGGAAGGCCTTTGCTTCTATATATATCTATAACACCTTGTGCAATAGGTTCCCTTCTATCACAACACAATGATGAAAGAAAAGAATGGGCAATCTATTATCCTAGTCTCACATTGATTTCATGTGAGCTAAATTATACTCCCATTGAAAAACTTTCTTATTTTTTATCTTTGCTTCACAAAAGCTTCAACACTATATGCTTAATAGCCACATTTAGCTCATAGCTAAAGTTGATCCTCTTAAATATCTCCTATCAAAATTTGTACTCATGGGTAGAATGGCCAAATGGATAATGTTGCTCAATGAATTTGACATACAATATGTCCATCAAAAGGCCATCAAATGATAGATAATTATCAATCAACTTGCAGAGGCACCTTTTATAGATACTAAACCTCTTATTACAGCCTTTTTGAATGAATCCATCATGACTACTACATAATCTAATAGCTAGAAACTATATTTTGATAGCTCTTTCACCATACATGGGTTGGAAGCTAGTATCCTTTTGAAAACCACATAAGGATATCTTATCCATAAAGCTTTCTATCTTGCTTTCCCATGCACCAAAAATATTTTTGAATATGAGGCCTTATTTTTTAGCCTTCAATTAGCCATCCAATGGAACATCCAAAACCTCCAAGGATTTGGTGATTCACAGTTAATAATCAAGAAATTTACTAAGGAGTTCCAAATAAGGGACAAAAAATTACTTCCCTTTAAATAATTAGTGGACAAGCTAAAGCAAAAAAAATAGTCCATTACATTTAAAAAAATACCATGGGGAAGTAATAAGGTAGATAATTACATGGATACTATTGGGTCTTTTATTGACCTTCCTGAAGACATCCTTGAAGGAAATTTTCTAATTGAGCATTTAATATTATCAGCCCACCAATCTATGGTTCATATTCACATTTGTGCCATTCCTAATCCCAGTCTCCCTTGGTATCATGATATATATATATATATCATAATATATATATATGATAATATCCTCCCCCCAAACCTAAATCACCATCAATGCAAGGCCTTTATCCACTACACATCCTATTACATCATCCTTGGTAGCACACTCTATCAGAGAGGCTATGATACGACCTTGTTGAGATGCCTGACCTCAAAAGAGGCTACTCTTGTGATCAAGGAGGTCCATGATGGTATCTATGATGGTCATGTTAGTGGAATGGCCCTAGCTAATAAATTGCTTGGGACTAGATATTATTAGCCTATAATGGATAAATATGCTTACTAATATGTGCACAATTGTGTAGCATTCTAAAAACATGGTCACCTTATTCATGCCCTCGCACAAGAGTTGCAACCTATTATGAGTCTATGGCCATTTTATAAATGGGGACTAGATTTAATTAGAAAGATATATCCAACATCATCTGATAGACATAAGTTTATTATCATAGCTATAAATTACTTTACCAAATGGGTTGAAGCTATGTCGTTCACTTACACCACAGGGCTCCAAATCTCCTAATTTATCCTAAATAAGATCATTTTCCATTTTGGCATTCCCACCAACATCTTGTTAGATAATGGATTTTTTTTTTTAAATCAAGAATTCAAATCCCTATATAAGTGATATCACATCAAGCAACACTTTTATACACCATATTACCCCTAAGGGAATAGACAGACAATAGGACTCTTATTAATATTCTAAAGAAAATAGTCAATGGTGTAGGAAGAAACGATCACTTACAATTATATCCTACACTTTGGTCTTATAGAACTAGTGTTCGAACACCTATTAGGGCCACTCTGTGTTCTTTGGTTTATGGTACAGAAGCCATCTTGCCTATAGAAGTGGAACTCCCCTCCTTATGCATCTCATTATAGGGCATCATTATTGACCATAATTTTAGATAAGAAAGGATACAAGAACTATAAATTCTAGATGAAAATTTTCAAAGGGCCTTAAATCACCTTCAAGCATATCAAAATAGGTTAAAAGGCCAATATCATAAAAACATCCAATCTTGAGAATTTGAAGTCAGTGATCTAATCCTTAAGGAAAATCAAAAGAATACCAATGTAGACTGGGATAAAAAGGGTAAATTTTAATCCGACTAGATTGGGCCCTATATAATTGTTGCTAAATTTGGATTAGAATCCTACATGTTAGATACACTTGAAGGTGAAGAACTTGATGAGCCCATGAACATCATGCATTTAAAAAAAAATTATACTTAATAGGCCCCATCTACCTTTATCTATGGGTACCCACTCTTGGGGGCATGTCTATTTCCATTTCACTCTTCTTATCCTCATTCCACCCCATTCCACCCTTCTATCATTGACCCTCGTCTTCACATTGGGAATCTATTACAAGATTAAGCAAAATTAGTTGACAGATATTTCAAATTGGGGCAAGTAATTGCTTGTTGTGTGTGGGGAACATTTGTTGAGGAGTATTATATAATCTCTCTATCCACTTTTAATATACCCTCCATCCTATCACATCCTCATCCATACCCCCATCACATCCTCTTTGACAATTGTGACTCCTACTAGCCTTAACTGGTATCTATTATCTTTTGTTCCTAACCATACCTAAGCATAGATCCATAATAACCCACTACTCTCATCATTATCATAAGGGTCGTATAATGTTCTTACTCTAGGGACCATCATGCACTTTGTAACTGAATCTTAATCATTCACTTTAGACCCTAAATATCATTTTTCACAACTAGTTGGGATCCTTGTTTCAATTGGGATAAACACGCTTTTAGGCTCAATCAACCCCATGTACATGTTTAACTATGTCCCTCCAATATATATCATCTTTAATAATCTTGTTATTAATCTATTCCCATTGTCCAACATTATTTCCTTAGGTTATTTATTAACTTCACGTGTAAATCATTTCAAAATCCTTACCCTAGTTCATTTTATCTTTTATATTATGTTTTATCCTTTTATATATGTGTGTCGGTGTGTTATTGTTTGTTATATTATAACTCTTATAAATCTTTGTCATTGTTAGTGAACTGGTAGTGTTTTATTATCTTGTGTTTTTTATATATTTTGTTATTTTGATCAAATGGGAATAAGGATGGTCTAAGTGACTACCCAGCATCAAAATTGGGCAAGTCATTCAAACGGAGTTCCCACGCACTAAAAATTCAATGTGCCCTTGACTCTCATCATGTCATTGGTACACATATACTCTCAAGTGCAAAATCAAAAGTGGATTACAAAATATACATCGCTCAAGATATTCTCATTCCATCACTCATTTCACTACCAATAAAATCTATCAGGAAGGATGATTACACAAACCCATATTATAAAAAACCAAACACCTTTATTACATTATTCTTGATTATAAAAACCACACACCACATTATCTAAACACATCTAAAAGTACCACAACAATCAGAATACAAATATTAGGTTGTTATATCAACAACTAGTACATATCCCATTGAATCCCTTATATACTCAAATCATGGCTTAGAAGGTACTCCAGTATATCCTAAGTTTCTCAATAACCAACCACTTCACCTAGGTTTCACATATCCAACATCTGCCAGCTCCTTCTGGGAACAATACTAGCCTGAATGGCCAACTTATTCATAATAACAAAAAATACTAGATGGAGTCTATTCCTAAACCACCTCCCTCATTATATTGGTTATATCTTCTTATTGCCCTCATACATGTTTCACTCCCTCTCAATCCCTCTAAAAGTCCCCCTTATGAAATAAAGGGATACCTCCAGGTCCTATAGTGTCTTGGGCACATCTCCTAGCCCAACACCTTAAGTATTAAAATCACTAAAATATACATTATGGTTGGAGTCTCAGCTCCTCTTAACTGTTATCATTATTTTGTCTCCAACATGTAAATCATTTGGTGTAGTGTTTGGAACACTTGCACGTTAGCTTCATAAATCAGCTCCAGTAGTGTTATTGGTCTAACCTACAACATTCTTGGAGTATCTTACTACTTTCCCTTTTATCAACTACATGAATAATTATATAAGTTTTTACTATGATGAAAACACCTCATCTCCTCATGTGATATATAAAACTCGGATCCCCACAATCATCAATATTGCTGCCTATACTGGATTATAGGACGGATCCTAACAATGGTTATTTCTCTTTCCCAAAAATGTCCCCACTCATTGAGTGACATCCCATCATATTTTGGTTATCTTCTGATAATTATTTCCCATCCTCATGACCCCATATACTCATTCTTATCCTATCACCTATCACTATCATTCCACATCGTCACATTCTGATCATTCCATGACAAAAATAAAATAATCACATTTTTATTATCAACATCATATCAATTATTATATCATATTCACATATTTTCAAGCCATTAAAACCTCTTATCACATCATTTACTCTATAATTACATTCATTTACATCTGAGCCAAAACTCTACACTAATGATGCATCATGTCCTATATCCTACCCTATGGTGGTGGCCTCGATGGTAGATGCACTAATTAGCTTGATGACATAGACCCTGGTGTCCTCTCAGATCAACTGATCACCCTATATGAAGGAGCCCTTTTCCCTACTAGAACTATGTTCTCATATAAGTCTCTCCAATATTATGTTTCCCAAGCCATCCTCACCACTTGGGATATCACATCTCTGAATCCCAAGGCATATAATAGTATGTGTTCCATATTTCTCTCCATCCTCATGACATGTGCCTCTACCTCTCACTACTCTAGTCATCCCTACAGTTATATATGGTCATCCCATATTTGCTCCACTTATTCTTGTAACACCCCAATCTATGCCTCCCATCGGTTAACCTGCTCTAGTAAAGATGTCACCTGGGCTAATACTTCTACCATTTGTATATCTCTTCAATTAATCTAACCCTATAAGTGTGCCACCTTACACTATTATATCCCTTTGTGTAACTACTAACTGAATCAAATAATCCCCAATACCCCTATTATTTCAATTTCTCCTCCCATGCCTTTGTGGTAGGCATATAGTCCTTAACCATTGACCATGTCACCATCTCTGCAACCATATCGATGCACTTTCTTCCACCATCTTAATTTATATATCTTGATCCCCATTTAATACACAAAAAATTACCAGTCAAATAGTGTTGTGGCATTTCATCACTTAAATAATATCCCCGCACCATAAAAACCCCTTCCCAAATATCTTGCATCCCAGGATCCTTATTCCCTATTTTTTTTTCCTCATCCAACCCAATTGTGGCCTCCTATCCAATCCCTAAATATACATCCGCATCATTAATTCCCATTTTATCATCTATCCCCATGGACTTGGACCCTATTCTCATATAACAATACCTATTTACTAACAAAGATGAAATCCTCTTGAGAGCCTTAGAAATGGGTGCCCGCCTTCCTTCAGACCTCAATCCCTTCAAGCCCAAACCAATTTATATATCATTCCCCATCCATAATCATGGTCAAAACCATTATCTATTCACCATAAACATATTCCTCCCATCCCTCATTATACAAGTGAAAATCAATATATCTTGACCAATAAATACAAAGTCTACTTACGACTATTATAAATGGGTGCCCGCCTTCTTGATGATATTGAGCCCCTAAGATTAAGGTCACCTCTAAAATAAGCCCCTCATCAACCCTCATCCCCATCACATTTCAGCCCACCATCCAATAGTCCTAGTCTTAGTCATGACCTTCCCAATCCAAAATTTTCCTTGTTTAATAAGTATATTGCTAAAAATAAGGAGTCAATCCTCTTACAACTCCTTGAGATGGATGCCCAAATTAACTAAGGTATTTACCTCATCCAACTCATCTTACCCCTGATTTTTCCTTGTCTATATTCAAATCTTCCATCTACCAGTCATAATCCATCACCAATCTCTCAGCCTACTAGCAAAGGGAAGCATAGCTTGTCAACCTCGTCTAGTTCCTGTTGAGTCCTAAACAATATCACACTCTACCATATCATTACATCATGGTATCACCATCAAATTCTTCTGATCCTAAAACTAACACCATTGATAAGTAATACACCCCTCTCCAAATATCCATGGAAACCTCATTTTGGAAATTGAGGTCTATAGGCATGATTGTCCACCCAAAAATAATAACTCTAGATTTGTCTAAACACATGCCCTCATGGTATCAAGCTAAATGATTTTGTATATATAATAATTTCCCTAGGAATTATATCAATATATGTCACCTATTTAGATATTATATCCAAAATTTAATTGATAATGGTGACATTAAAATTGAGGATGAATCCAATGCATCCATGCCTAGGAGTGTGTAACAAGGGGTATGTCAAGAATTGCTTATTGAACATCATCAAGCTTCTCCCCTCCCTAAGCAAGGTCATGACTTCAATCCCATTAATCTTACATGTATCCTTGAACAATCCATCCCTATGGTCCATTCACATCATGTCTCCCATCTTCATAAATCCATTAAGCCTAAATCATCCCTTCATAAACCCAAGGTTAAAGAGTTACTTGCAGACAATCATATGGTTACTTCTAGAAAATCATTTATGGGGTACATCACCTCATCAACATCCCTATCATATTATACATTAGATTATTAATGTCATGCTGACACTTATCTCTTCGAAGATGTCTCTACTATCGACCAATCATAAGGTGTGGCTCTTGATCTATCCTAAGATGATGAAACTAAAACACAAGTCTTGGATGTTTTATCAATCAAAGAACATAAATTTGGATATGAATCGACTTTTGATGCTAATTCCCCCAAGAGTCTTTGTGGTCCTTTTGAGATTCTTGAGGACACTTTCTCCAACATTGAGGCTATGGCTCCTAATGACCATTACGAGGACTATGTTTCCCATTATCCCTTTATGCCACCACAAAACATTAAACATCCACCTCTCCTCTATAATCTCGACATCCTACCCCATCAAGGGGATGAATAGGAACATGCATCATTAGATTCCCCTCTACATGCAATATCATGTGTAGAATATACAAGGATCCAAGCCCATAATTAATTAATCCCATCAAATAATCAAGCCCATTATGATCCAAATCTAATTAATCAAAGTCAAGATGAGTCTTATAATTGGCCAAGTCATAAATAATCATACCCTAATATAAATATCCTTGAAGTGCTAGAGGTATATCTAAATCAAAATCACTTATCCAGTCAAAAGTCACTTCCCTCTGGTGAAGCCCACAATCAGGCATTGGAAAGCAACCAAAGTCCATATCAAAATAAAAAATTAGCATATCAAAATAATGTCAAAATCAATAATCATATCTCCGGCCTTAATGTCTGGAACAAAGAATCAAAAAATCAAAAGGTCTTAGATCCCTTAATCTCATTACACCAATCTAAAATATCCCCTCCACCATATTCAATGATATATGCAACTATTGAACCCCATTTTCACTCCCCATCCCATTATATCAAACATCATAATCATATCTTTCATTCACATCCTATATCCCATCATCATAATCATGACATACTCCAATCCATACCATATCTCAAATCTCTAGGTAGCATTATCACTCATAGGGGTTACAAAGATACTTGGTTGAGACATCTAGAGGATGTTGAATCAAGTGTCAATAAAGGACACTAGGACATCCAAGAATCTATCATCACATATCTCCTGAATAGGTGTTGGTTGAAAGATCAAGAAAGCACATACAATCCATCTCACCCACATCTAATAAATCAAGATGCCATTTGAAAAATAAAAAAATAAAAAAGTCAAAAATAAAATAAAATAAAAATCATTGTCCAATGGTGAAAACTAGTATTCTGGTGCCTTGGGAAAGTACCATGATAAAAACTAATTTTTGACATCATGATAAAATAATCTATTATCCACATTGTACCTCAACACTTGGGGGAAAAATCCATCCATCAAAACCATCTATATCTATCTTATCCCTTGGTCAATTACTCCTAACCATCACCTACCATCATATCATGTATCCTATTATATCCATCCTTATCCATCTATCCCTTATCCCTATCTAGGTTATCATTCCTTCCCATCTTGACCTTTGTAAATATGTGGAAGGTGTCTTGAGAAATTTTCTATAATCATCTTGGCATATCCTTCAATGGATGCTTGAGAAACTATACATCTAGTTCCTTTATGATGTGGTTATTAATGATCCCTAGTCTATTCCCTTTTCAACATCACCCCCATCTTTTCATTGTATCATCCATTATTCCATCCATCCTTTATTTTGGTTACTAGGCTTGGTATTCCCTTTGCTAATAACTCCATTTGTATAGTGTACATAGATATTCTAAAAACCTTAAAAATCATAATATTTAAAAAAGCCAAAAATAGTCCATGGTGTCTTGTAGTATGCCCTTTTCTCATGTCACATCCATCTCCAAGCTTTTCATCTTTCACAATCATGTCACTCATCCTCCTATTCTAAACCAAGGGTAAATCTAGTCTATATCAAACTAACATTGACCTAGTCTCACTTTGACCTAGTTAGTCTTATGTCTCTCATCTAAACCTCCAAATCCTTATCCTAATCCAAATCCAACTCCCCATACCCAAATCTTCATCTAAGTCCTTTGCCTAGTTCAAAATTCATATCCACATCCATATGTTGACCTAAGTCCTAAATCCTAATCATCATAATTAGTATATTCCAAATCTAAGTATGTTCTAAGCCCATACTCACATCATGATCACCCTAGTCCAACCCATCACCCAAGCACTCATCCCATCATTGGACAAGACATTATGACATTACATGTAGATACATATGTGTGTTACTTGTATGCTCTTTGTTGTTTGACTTTTTTACATCATGTCTATTTTTGTCTCTTAGGCAATGAACAAGGATGATATGATGACACCAATAGCTATCATGATGCCCTTAGGTGCCCTTGATGATGTAGAGTTCACTATTTACCCATGTTATGCACTTTGGCACCATGTCTTATTGGTCATACTTATATCATGGGACATACTTCCAAGTGCCATATTTATTAGATTGATTAGAATATGATGATTTTTATGACATTGATGATGGCTTGATCATTTATCCTAATCATATTTATCCCATCATCAATTCCATCACTCTAGCCCATTCATCTAATATACAAAATAAGCCTTTATCTATCATCTCTCTAGTCATCAACATCTAACATATCATCTCCAAAATCATTTATATTCATATAAGTCACATCCTCTATCTAACCACTAACATGTCTAACATCCATCATCATCATCATCCTATTATCTCTCTCATCATTTATCATTTAATCTAAACTAAATTGGCTTGAGGTATTTTCAAACTATGTAGGTAGTGCTCAATCACACGGTGTGCTTAAGGTTAGCTCACCACTATCTCATCTTTCCCCATCATTCATCATCACATACATCTTATATTTCTTCATCCTCAAGTATTAAATTAATCAAGTCTTTGATCTATAATATCAATCTTTAATCAATCAGTCTATTGATCAAACACCATCTTTGCAATCATCTCCTTAATCCTTTCATCAATCACTCGAACTTATTGATTGGGTTCAAAAATTCACAACATTTATATTTTATTTGTCTATCATCCATATTGATTGGTTAAGTCATCATTTAAAGTTTAAGGTTTCTTCCCTTGATTGAGGCATGATTAGGATCGTAACTTTATCTCTTTCTCCCTTACATGTGTCCTTACTAGGGGCATTACTACTCTTAATCACATTCTTGCTCTTTGATTTGATGCAATTTATTCTCATTCTTCCTCTTCATATTTTGGTCACTTGATCATACCATTTATTCCCTCTCATCCCCTTCATCATATCACTTGAATTCAACATTGAGATACACTCATCATTCATCTTATCAAATCCTTATCTTATCATAGCCAAAATCTCTCCTTGCATGTGTCCTTGCTTGGGATATGTCAAAATATTATGAACTTTTGTCTTATAATCCTCATGTTATTGTTGATTCCCCCTTTTGATGTGTTGATAACCATGGCATAGTCATCTCTACTCCCTGAGCATGTGTCTTTACCAAGGTCATCCTCATTCTATAACTCACTGCTCAAGTCAATTTTTTTTTCATCCTCTAACTCGCATATTTCATCTCATCCCCTTATCTATCCATCACATATCATCCCTCATTTCCTCTTTTGAGTGGCCATCTATCTCATTCTTCCCTATATTTCCCCTCGAGGGGGCATCATACTAGTAACATTCATCCATGAAATGGATTTTCTTTGAAAGATCATTAGTCCTTCCACTTCATTAACTTGCAATACCTTCAAAGAATGGTGAAATGTATGCACATAAATCTGCCCACTTTTTTTATTGTCACTAATATTACTATTAGTTGACATTAATTCCACTTATCTCATTTATTCCCTCTAATTTCATCCCAATATCACCCCTTTATAATCATTTATCTAATGTCCCTCTTCATTATTCTTCATTCACCAACCTTATAGTAACCCCACCAATCTATTAATTCCCCTAATCATTTCTTTATCTTATCCTAATCCCACTTATCCATTATTTGGGAATTTTAAATTCCCATGACCTACCTACCCACCTACACTAGCCTTTTCCTAGGCTCTCCTACACCCCTAGTCCCTAATCATCTATCTATTCCCTATCCTAACCCCCTTCTAATATTAATTAATCCCTAAGAATATTATATAATCCTCTCATTCTATAATCCTCTCTAACTTGGCCCCTTCTCTCTATAAAAATCTATTCTAGAGGCTTCCAAGGAATTTTTAATTCCTTGGAAATTCATCCACCCTTGATCTTCATGGCTCAAGTTTGAATGTGAGCCATTGATTCTCCCCCTTATATTATTTATATAATTCACTCCTCCATTGAAACCATCTAACAAATATATTAAGCTCATGAAATATCCATGTCAATCTAGCAAATCCATGATCAACTTATCATAATTCTATAAATCTGAGTCCATGGAAATCTAAAATCAACAATCCATTTGAAGATCTTGGAGCGAGGATAGGAGAATCAAGGGATTGGTAAAATTCATCTTATTATTTTTTATTTGCTTCCATAAACTATCCTATTATGTAGTTTGGCATTTTGGGTTTAAATTGCGTATTTAGGTAGCTTAATTTATTTGCTCAAAATTTCATCTACATAGGTAATTGGGCCTTGTTTCTCCACATTTTTTATTTACATACTCATATTCAGTATAGATATTAGAGTGGATGTAAGCATGCCTTATTTCTTTTCATTTTTAGATTACATACTCATATTTCATCTAGATATTAGGGTGGGGATAAAATAGGGTTTTGTTCCTCACAGTTAAGTTTACTATTATTCAAATCAAGTACAGGGGACACCCACATTGTGTATTTCCTGTTCACATACATCATTCCATCTCTCGTCAACTTCTTTGGCCAAGAAGTGGGCTATGTCTGAATCACATCCACAAAGGTAAGTACAAGTACACATTAATCTTTTTTAAAATCTAGTACATAATTTCATTGCATTACTTTAATAAAAGGGGGGCAAATGTATACACCTAAATTTGGTCAAGCAACCCCAAGTACTATTTCTTTTGTTTCTATTTCACATGAAAGTCTTACAAATGAATGTATCTCTTTTTTGCATGGTCATTATGTGTCTTTAGGTCATTCTTCCGTCTCATTTGCCCTATTTGTTGCACCCCCAATGGTCCTAAGTCATCCCCTCCCAATCACAGGGTCCCCAAGTCTACTCCGCCTAGTCTTTGCTCTATTTTGGGACCTCAGGACACTAGCACCCTTATCTGGACAATAGTTCCATTGGCTTTAGTGTCCACTTTTGGTGTTAGTGTCCAACAGTCATTATCTTATGTGTTTTAAGCCTTATTTTATGTTTTTATCCCTCTTTTACATCTTGTCAACCAATGAACTTACATTCAAATAAAATTCACTTCTATATAAAGATCCCCACAAGGTATTTTACATCTAAAACTTACTATATTGGCACATATTTACATAAAATATATTAATAGTACAATTTAACACACTGCATATTAATCAACTATCACATTTAGACTTGTATGCTTGATCAAATAAGGGCCTAAGCAAAAGTCATTCTAGCATACCATACACGTTGATTATGTGCATTCCCTACAGGAGAACTACATGCAATCTAAGACCCTTAACATTGGGTTAATGTAGGAAGTGGCCATAAAGATAGGGTTTCTATCCCATGTGATTGTAATATCCCACAACCTAGTTTTTCCCTTTCTTTTGCATTTAATCTAGTTATTATTTCATGTGTGCAAGTGTTATTAGGGTTTTGAAAGATATCCATGCAAAACAATGACATAGATGAACCTCCATGAGTCATAGAATCACCTACAAGTCTCTAAAATCCTCTCATAACACCTCTAAAAGTTTTAAGCACCTATTCTACAGAAGGATGCTAGCACCATTGGCACTATTGTCCTCGTAAGGGTATTATTGTTTGAATCATATTTTCAAAACTAGTCCCAAAACAAAAGATGCCTGACTGATCTTCAAGCTTGTTCCAGCATCTTGACTTATAGAAATACCCAATTTACTCTAGATAAGTACACTTTCTCACTGTCTTTACTATTTTTGGAAAAACTTGTCAAATTAACTATTTCTTATATTTATCTTAAGTTATTATTATACTCAACCCTTTAACAACCGAAGATTTACACCTAATAAGTCCTAAATAGTAAAAATAATATGTAAATACTAAGAAACCCTAAGACATTTGCTATAGGGTATATATTGAGTTAACAAGGTATGAAATAACCAATGTAGTATTTGATTTTGGTAGCACCGTTAATATTATTCCAATGTCTACTTGATTAGTTATTGGATGACATGCATTGAGTTACATCCCTCTAAATCTTAGTCTTGTAGACTACGGATGGGTTTAACCTATTGGTCACTTAGAATATGTGGATATCAAAGTTGCATATATAAGCCTACGAGGTGACTTTGAAGTCATTGATATGAAGACATATGAGACTCACTACCCTACATTCATAAGCAAGATGTGGGCATAAGATGCAAGATGCCCATCAACATAATGTTAAATTAATTGAAATCCCATCAAAGAGATAAAATCATAGTAATTCCTTTGAATAAATGTGTACAAAGACCATATTGCATCCCCAAAGAACCTGATTCATCATAAACCTGATTCATCATATGTTTATGGAAAAACTAGCTAGATGAAAATGAACATAGAAGATAAACAACAAACTATGTGAGCTACTAAATGTGGATTTCTTTATGATAGTTTTATCCCACCCATACACTCTCTACACAAGGAAATTTTACTTTATAAACTTGTATTAAATTGCATATGGATCTTGCAGATAGAAATGGTTGATGTGCAATTGATGTTTGTAAGGTCACCAACTCAGTCTAACCTAGATTTTTCAACCAAACTAGTTATATGAAAAATGATTACATAGATATGTCTCTATAAAGCATCCTACCATGGGATATAACTTCTTCAATTACTATGGATTTTGATACGTACATTCTCAACTAGGTCAAGGGAGATCATGAGATATGTCCTCTATGGATGGTCTTTATGATATAGTGTCAAATACCTCAATATTTTTCCACTAAGGATGTTGACTAGTTTATCCTTCAATTCCAATAGAATATACCAAATATTAACTAGAGGGAGAGAGCTCTCAATTATGAACTGAAGGGGGTTGATGTGAATTGGTGGTTAGTCCACCATGATGAGCAGTAGAGTTGGGATGAAGCATGAAAAATACTTTTATCTAGATTTAAATTACTAGAGGTCATCAAAAAATATTGGCCAATGTTGAAAGAATGATATTATCTGGAAATTCATATTTATTGGTGTGTTGAAGCCTATATTTTAGAATATATGGCTCTGAAGTAACATGTATATGTTTTCAAATATACACTAGATTCTCTTCCAACCACATGGTATACACATTAGGAGCACAGGCAAGAGACAAAGTATTGGGTGTAGGTCCAAAGTGACTTCATCTAGACATTCATATTTGAGGATGATAACCCCTTGATGTACAAGGCAATGATAAAATTAGAAACCTTTCTATGCCATGGGTGGGTCTACGACTTAGACAGTGGAGCTTACTTGTCTTCACAGGAAAGTGTAACCTATGATTTAAATGATGCCTTACATATATACGAAGTGAAAAAGGGGAAGGAATAAATCCTGGTCCAATTGTGCCATAGGGTAAAAGATCAAGATGAATGGACATTCAATGTGGATGAATATGAGGATATAGATTTAGTTGAATTATTTGAGCCAGAATGAGAAGTTGAATTGCTTCTAGAACCAATCATAGAGCAGTCAAAAGAAGAAAAGATGTGACACCTAAATTTTCTAGAAAGAGAAGCTTAGCAAACGGTACATGACTCAATTCCTGAGGAAGAATGTAACATCTACCATGAACCCCTAAAGGAATATGTGGGGAACATTTTAAAATAATTCATCCCTAAGTTGGCACATATTAGAGACTATTGGTCCCAAGAGGACATATCAGAAGTGATGCATCTCTTAAGGGATTACCAGGATGTATTCACTAAAAAAATTATAGATATTAAGGGTGTGGATCCATCCTCAGGTGAAATTCACATTGAATTAAATGAGTGTACATTCCTAATTAATAAAATACCCTATCTCTTGAACCCAAATATGAAACTTAAATTGAAATTAGAGTTAGATTGCATGTAAGAGGCTGGTATGATATTCCCTATAGAGAAAGTTACTTGAGTTAGTTTCATGGTTGTACAACCAAAAAATATTGGTGAGATCCAAGTCTAGAGTGACTATCACATCTTTAATGAGGTATGTGTAAATGATCTATTTCTTATCCCATTCACTGATGAAGTTTTTGAAGTAGTCACGGGTCATGAAGTGTTGGAATATTTTCATTGATGTAAAAGGCATTATAATTAATATAACAAAAGTCAATGAAATGGCCAACAAAAGTGTCAT
The DNA here is from genome assembly GCA_037957365.1 of Torreya grandis. Classification (NCBI taxonomy): domain Eukaryota; kingdom Viridiplantae; phylum Streptophyta; class Pinopsida; order Cupressales; family Taxaceae; genus Torreya; species Torreya grandis. The sequence continues at coordinate 2,090,217 of JARHVA010000098.1, forward strand.
TAATGCAATAGAATTATATTTAATTTGCAGAAGTGTTTCATGATAAAAGGACCAAAATTAAATAAGTTATAAATGCACGCTCAAGGAAGATTATTTAAGGCTAAAATTGCCCCTCTTAAGATGTATTAAATCCTATCATTGTTAGGCTAAACCACTTGATATATGGTTGCCTTGGGAAAATCACCCCACTTAGTGAATTAATTAAAATTTAATTAAATGCACACCTTTTAATTAGATCTCCCTACTTAGAGACTTTGGAGGTTATATAGGGCAGATAGAAGATTGGAAAAGATATGAGAAATAATTATTTCCATCATTCAAGCATAAACATATTTTTATGGAGAAGAAGAAGAAGATATTGAATTTTCCATCATTCATTGATGAATCAATAATAGTAAGTTGTAAAATTATTTTAGTGTAGGTCGGTGCCTCAGAACAAAGAGATTGGTATCTCTTTCTAAGTTGGTGTTTGGCGGTCGGGATTGGTGTCTCAAGAAAGTTGGTGCCTATGAAATTTTTTAAAAGGATTATTATTTTACATTTAGATTTGGATGGTAGATCCAAGTATCTCTTCTTTATTTTTTTTCCCGAGAGAGGGTTTTCCACGTAAATCTTGTGTTGTTTAATTATTTTATATTGTGTGAATGTTTTCTTTGTGAACATTAATTTCTAAAATTTAAATTTTTATTATACATTGATTTACCCCACCTCTTAGTGTATCATTTGCTTAATATTTGGTATCAAAGCGGTTCTTTCGGAATCATTCTAACCATTGGAAGGTATATCTTGGGAGCACATATGGCTAGTCATCATGTACAGGAAGGTTCTCCACAAAATTGTTTGATGGAACAAACTATGCATTCTAGAGTATAAGGATGAATACTTATTTAATGTCCCTTGGTTTTGATATCTAGTAAATAGTGGTGAATGGATATGTTATGCCAACAACTCCACCAACAGATCCAACTGGAAAGAAGGCTAGCGAGAATAATGCAAAAGCCATGAATATTATTTTGTGTGGCTTATCATAATCAGAGTTTGTCAAGATTAGGAAATGTGATTCAACAAATTAAATATGGGACAAACTTTAGAACATCTATGAGGGTGACAACAAAGCAAATAAGGTAAAACTCCAAACTCATAGGAGACAATTAGAGAACTTTAAAATGAAAAATGAAGAAAATATTATGGCATATATTCTTCATGTGGATGAGAATTTTTAACACCATCAGAGGACTTAACAAAAAATTTGAAGAATCCATGATCATTAAAAAATTTCTAAGGTCACTTCCATTGAGATTTGATGCAAAAGTTTTGGCTATTGAAGAAATAAAGGACTTAGAATTATTAAGAACAGATGAGTTGCATGGGATTCTCGCGGTGTATGAAATGAAAACTAAAAAGTAAAATCCATCTAAGAAGTAACTAGATTTAAAATCTTCAAAGAAAGTGAAGAATAAAGAACCTGAATCAAGTGATGACACTAGTTATGAACAAGATGAAAAGGAGGCCCTTTTTGTCGAAAAGCTTAAAAAGGGATCAGGAAAATACAAAGGTAAGCTACCTTTTAAGTGTTTTAATTATGGTAAAATAGGACATTTTGTTGCTAATTGTCCACATAAGGATGATAGTGATGATGAGGAAAATCATAATGAGGAAAAGAATAAGAAGGAAAGCAAACATCAATCTTCAAACAAAACAAATATAAGAAAACATTTGGTAAGCACAAGAAAAGCCTTTATTCCAAAAAGGATAGTAGCTCAGTTGAGGAGAGTGATCAGAGCATATTAGACAAGGATAGAGATGAAATTACGTTCATGGCTATTGAAATAAAAAATGATGCCTCTATAAGTGAAGACACCCTAGAAGAGGAAAAATATGTCGAAGATGGAGAGGTAGATCCTGAATAACTCATCTGTGATTCAGGTGAGATAAAAGTGCTTAAGAAAAAGAATTTGAAACAAATATTACATATTCAAAAATATGAATAAGAAGCGCTTTGAAAACAAAAATGTCATAAAATTTTGAGGACTCATAAAAGATAATCATCAGCCTAAAGACTCAATTTGAATAATTAAAAAGGATAAAGGAGGAGGTAAGAATCCAACTAAATACAAAGGAAGATGAATACAGAAAGTTAGAATCTAAAATGGTTGTGTTAAGAATAGAAATAGAGAAGACCACTACCCAACTGAAAAATAGATTAAAGTTTGAAAAGAGTGCCAAAAAATTGGGTGACATCCTAAATTATCAAAGGTCACCATTCATTAAAATTGGTCTTGGTTATGAAGAGAACTAGAAGGGCACTAAATAAAGGTAGAGTTTAAAAATTATAGAACCATAAAAGAAAGTATATGCAAAGAAACCCAAAAGCTATGTGGTTGCACTAAAGGGATCTGTAAATGGTGGAAGCGATAAGAAGAAAGAACATGTTACTCATCCCAAATTCAACAAATGTAAGAACATACGCATAGAAATTTTTAGAAGAATATTCCTTCCAAGTCAGTATAATGTGATCAAGTACACAAGTTCCTTTTATGGTTATTATTATTTATGAAATCATTTTGGGCATAGAGTAATGGAGTATAGGACACATGCAAGGAATAGGTATGCATGATACAATAGCATAAGTACATATGGAGTTTCAAGTAGAAATTATAACTCATTTTCCCCGTTATTGAATTATAAAGATAATAAAATTATATGTTATAATTTTAATAACTATGGACATTTAGCATGGTTATGTAGAAGTGTTGTTTTAGAACCACCTATACAAAACAATAAATTGAATGCTCCTATTGTAAATAAAAGAGAACCTATAAAAATATGGAAACAGAAGCAAGAAGAAGTTAATCAGGACAAGGAGAAATCTATGTTTGTACAAATAAATTTTCATGCACAAGATAAAGTGCAACAATGGTATATTAATAGTGGATGCTCAACTCACATGACTGAGAAAAAGTTAAAAAAAAATTCCTTGAATTAAATGTATAAAGGTACATTAAAATTTTGAGATAATTCCACAATGAGAATAGATGGAAAAGGTACTCTTAGTCTTGATAATGGAAAAACAAAAATATAAAATGTATTGTATGTTGAAGGCTTGAAGCATAACCTTCTAAGTGTTGGTCAAATGTGTAATCAAGGACACACTCTCAAATTTTATGCTCAAGGTTGTGAGATCAGAAAAATAGACATAATAAAATTAGTTGTAGATGCAAATAGAATAATAAACAACCTGCACATACTCAGTGAAGTTAATGGAGAGAAATGCTACATGAGTCCAATTGATAAAATCTAGCTATGGAATATAAGGATGGCCAATATGAACTTCAATAATCTAATGAAAATCAGCACTAGGCAAGCCGTAAGAGATATGCCTAACATTACAAAACTATAAAACATTATTTACAAGTAGTGTCAACTTGAAAAACATACAAGAGTGAGTTTTAGGTAAAAGGAGTACTCAACCACCAAGCCATTAGAATTGAATCATATAGACCTATACAAGCCTAAAAAAATGCAAAGCATATAAGGTGAGAGTTACTTTATATTGTTCATTAATGATTATTTCAAAATGACATGGGTTTCCTTTCTAAAATAAAAATGTGAGGCATTTGAGAAGTTTAAAGCTTTGGTTTAAAATGAAATGAATTTAAAGATCAAGTGCTTGAGATTAGATCAAGGAGGTGAGTCCATCTTAGATGAATTAAATGATTTTTGTGATCAACATGGAATAAAAAGGCATTTTTTATTTGCAAAGAATCCACAATAAAATGGAGTTGTAGAAAAAAAGAATCAAACTGTTCAAGAAATGACTAGAATGATGTTAAATGAATCTAAGCTATCAAATAATTTTTAGAGAGAAGAGGTTAACACCACAATCTACATTTTCAATAGAGGACAAATCAAAGTAAACAATAACAAATACCCTTATGATTTATGAAAGGGTAGACCAACATCAATCAAATATTTCAAAGTGTTCAGGAGAAAATGCTTCATTAAGAGAGATGAAGAAGACTTGGGAAAGTTCAAGTCAAGAGCTGATGAAGGTATTTTTATTGGATATTCCTGAAAAAATAAAGCTTATAGATGTTATAATAAAAGGTTGTAAACAATCATAGAAAGTTCCATTGTAAATATGGATGAAACAAGACCTCATAAAGTAAGTACACAAACAAATGATCATTCAAATGAACTAGACTTCAAATAAGAAGAAGAAGAAAAAGACATAGAAAAATAAGAAGAAATAAAGTGGGAAGATACAAAGGAACCATATCCATTTGTTCAAAATCATCATCCTAAAAGTTAAATTATTAGTGATATTAATGATAGGGTACAAACTAGAAGAATATTTTTGAGTACACCTAAGCAAGTAAACTTCTTCTTGTTATCCAAAATAGAGCCCAATTTTTTTTTGCAAAAGCTAGCAATAACAAGCATTGGATTGATGCTATGGAAGAAGAATTGAATAAAATTGAAAAGATTGAGACATAGGAACTCATTCCTAGACCAAAAGACAAGAATGTCATTGGTACCAAGTGGGTGTTCAGGAATAAGTTGAATGAATATGGACAAGTAACAATAAATAAATCAAGGTTGGTTTTTAAGGGGTATGCTTAAGTGGAAAGTATTGATTTTGAAGAAACCTTTGCCCCTATTTCAAGATTAGAAGCCATTATAATGTTTTTGGCATATGTTGGTTTTAATAACTTCAAATTTTATCAAATGGATGTGAAATCTTCTTTTATAAATGGAAATTTATATGAAGAAGTATATATTGAACAACCAAAAGGTTTCCTTCTATAAAAAAATAAGGACTATGTGTGCAGATTGAAAAAGACACTATATGGGCTAACGCAAGCCCCCAAACCCTGGTATTCAAGGCTAGATAAATATCTACAAAAACAAAGTTTTAAAAGGGGAGTTTTTTATAGTAATCTCTATATCAAGACTGAAGGTGAGAATTAGTTGATTGTTATGGTATATGTGGATGATATCATTTTTGGAGTAGATAGTGAACGAATGTCCCAAGAGTTTATAAAAGATATGAAAAAGGAGTTTGAAATATCCATGTTGGGTGAGTTGTCATTTTTTCTTAGTTTTCAAATTTCTCAATCTAATAAAGGAATATTTATCTTCCAAGCCAATTATATAAAGGAGATGTTAAATAAGTTCAAAATGGAATATTGTACACCTATTAACACACCCATGGTTACAAAATGCAAGTTAAGTACAAATGATGAATATCTTAAAGCAAATCAAACACTTTATAGATCAATGATTGGTAGCTTTTTGTACACCACAACATCAAGGCCATACATCATGCAATTTTTAGGCTTGGTAGAACATTTTCAAGTAGCCCCAAAAGAAACACATGTGAAAGTAGTCAAAAGGATATTCATATATCTAAAAATATCTTTGGATTATGGCTTGTGGTATCCAAGAGGTGAATATTTCACACTAACAACATCCACAGATGTAGATTGGGTAGGAAGTGTTGATGACATAAAGAGTACAAGTGGAGGAATATTATTTCTTGGTAAAAATCTAGTGTCATGGCTAATCAAAAATTAACCTTCTATTTCTTTATCTACTACTGAAGCAAAATACATAGCAGCAATGTCTTGTTGTACATAAGTCATTTGGATGAAGCAGACGCTGAAAGATTTCAAGATAGAGTATGAAAATCCAATCTCAATACTATATGATAACACTAGTGTATTAAACTTTTTGAAGAATTTGGTTATGCAATATAGAGAAAAACACATTCCAATCAAGTATCACTTCTTGAGAGAATAATTTGCAGATTAGCTAGTAAAGATGGAGTACGTTGCCACAAAGGAATAGATAGCAGATATTTTCATGAAGCCCTTCCCAAAAGAAACTTTTGAGATTATAAGGAAGAAATTAGGACTAATTCATTCTTCATCTAGTCATTAAATCTGTCAAGAGGAAGCATGGATTAAGGGGAAGCTAATCATTGCATTATTTAGATCCATGGATATTTTGGTGCCATACATTGTGATTGTGTTGTATGTCTCTTTGCCATTAATGTCAAAGGGAGAGAACTAAAGAAAGGGGGAACAAAGGAGAATAACTACAGCAAGGGAGAGTTCATGTACTATTTTTATATAGGATTTCCATCAAAGAGAAAGGGGGAGATTGTTAGAATATTTTCATTGATGTTAAAGACATTATAATTAATGTAACAGAAGTCAACATTATATTGCCAATAGAAGTGTGATTAATGCAATAGACTTATATTTAATTTACATTAGCACTTCATGATAAGGGACCAACATTAAATAAGTTTTAAATACGCACTCAAGGAAGATAATTTAAGGTTAAAATCACCCCTATTAAGACATGTATTAAATCCTATCATTGTTGGGCTGACCCACTTGATATATGGTTGCCTTGGGTAAACTACCCCACTTAGTGAATTAGTTAATATTTAATTAAATGCACACCTTTTGATGATTAGGTACCTCTATGATGGGACACCTCCTTTGTGAAGAGCCTTTGGAGGTTATATAAGGCAGATAGAATATTGAAAAAGATACGAGAAATAATTATTTCCATCATTCAATCATAATTAATTTTTTGTGGAGAAGAAGAGGAGATTTAATTTTCCATCATTCATTGATGAAGCAATAATAGTAAGGTGCAAGATTGTTTCAGTGGAGGTTGGTGCCTCAGAACAAAGAGATTGGTGTCTCTTGATAAGTTGGTGCTTGGCAATGGAGGTTCGTGTCTCCAAGTAGGTTGGTGCCTACAAAAGTTTGTAAAAGGATTATTATTTTATAGTTGGATTTTGATGGTAGATTCGAGTAGCTCTGCCTTGTGGTTTTTCCTGAGAGAGGGTTTTTCATGTAAATCTTGTGTTGCTTAATTATTACATCTTATGTGAATGCTTTCTTTGTGAGAATTACTTTATGAAAGTTAAAGTTTTATTATAAATTGATTCACCCCCCCCTCAGTGTATCATGTGCTTAAAATGAAGTGTATTCATTAATAGATGACTTTAGTGGATATTATCATATCCCAATCATAGAGGAAAATAGAGCCAAGACTAATTTCACCACTGAATGGGGTTCCTTCACATATAAATTAATGTCATTTGGGTTGAAGAATGCACATGTGGTTTTCTTTAGAGATATAGTCACTGCATCTAAATATTTTATCCATGACTTTTTGGAAGTCTATTTAGATGACTAGAAAGTATTTTATTTGTTTATAAATCATTTATCTAAACTTAGATTGATTTTGGAGAGATGTAGAGTGTTGCGAATAGTGCTAAATTTTAAATAAATATTTGTTTTTTACATACTTTGGGGTTTTGTGAGGTCATGTAGTTTGTAGTAAGGTTATCTTGGTAGATCAAGTCAAGATCATAATAATTGTAGGAATGCCACCACCTATAATTTTGATAGAGGTGTGATACTTTTTGGGGCATACAGGATACTAAATGAAGTTCATTGATGGGTATGCAACTATTTATTTCCCTTTAGAAAAGTTATTGTATAAAGGAACATAATTCATATAGAGAGAGGAATGCCAAGAGGCATTTATTGATTTAAAATAGAGACTAGTGACTACATTGATTTTGATCTTTCCAGATTGGATTAAGTATTTCCATATTCATGTGGATGTATATGGAATTGAAGTTGAAGCCATGTTAGAACAATTAGGAGAAGATAAATTGGATCATCCAATCCATTTTTCAAGAAAAAAATTATTTGTTGTGGAAAATAATTATAATACAACAGAGCAAGAAGCCTTGGCAATAGTGTTTGCATTTCAAAGGTTTTACCATTATTTATTTCCCACACCTTTCAATTTATTTACTGATTAATAGACACTACAATACCTAGTTAATAAACCTTTACTGGGAGGATGCATCTCATGATGGCTAATGCTCTTACAAAAAAATTAGTTTAGAATTTTTAGATGAAATTTTGAGCTAAATGGATTTGATTATGTAATTAGATCAAAACACCCAAAATTTCAATCAACCAGTTGAGATCTAGATTCATTAGGATAAAAATACAAACACAAATGAACATTCATAACAGTGCTTAAATCCTAAATCTAATTTCTCCAAACCAAGATTAAACAATAAAAGAAAAAAATATTTGGATTGAGATTTGATTATAATATACTCAAATTTGTAGCACTGTGATAGCTTGATTCATTGACTTGGTTGGATTAATTGATCATATGGTTATGAAGACTTTTATAGATTCATTTCTTGGTCTCAATGGAGGATTAGGTGTGTTTAAATAGATTGAGGGAGGGAATATCAATGGTCACCATTCAAATTTTGTTACCACAAGATTAAGGGTGGAGGATTATCCAATGAATTAAAAATTCTTTAAAAGCCTCTAGAATGGAGGTTTTTAGAGATGAAGGGCTAAGTTGGAAAGGATTCTAGAATTGGAAAATTATAAAATCCATTAGGGGCTAAATAATATTAGTAGAGGATTATGATGGGTGATTAGATAGGTGATTAAGGGGTTATAGAGAATCCAGGGGGCAGGCTTGTAGGAAAGCCTAGGAGTAGGTAGGTAGGTGGATCATGGGAATTTGAAATTCCCAAATAACGCACAAGTGGACTTAGTTAGTAGATAATAAGGGATTAGGAGTATTAATGAAGGAGTGGGATGATAATAACGTTAATGTATGAATAAGAATAAAGGGGGATGTTAGATAAATGACTAGGATTAATTAGAATAATTAAGACAAGCAAATTTTAGTGTATACATTTTACACCTCTTTGAAATAGAATTATGAGTGGACAAAGTAGGAGTAATGGTATTTCAAATAAAAACCATTTTAGGGATGAGTGTTAATAGATATGATTCCCCCTCAAGGGGACATGTAGAGAAGAATGATATAGATGGTCACTCAAAAGAGGAAATGAGGGGTGGGATGTGATGAATAGACATGGGGATGGGATGTTATATGTGACATAGATGATGCAGAAGATGAACTCAACTTGAGTAGTGAAAAATAAAGTGATGTTTCCCATATAAAATACATATGCATATGAAATGGACACATGATGATGATAATTTAAAAGGCCACAAGATTTTGACATATCCCAAGCAAGAATGCATGCCAGGGAGAGATGCAGACCAAGATGATAAAGGTCATGAGCTATCGACATATCCCAATCAAGGAGACATGATAGGAGATATCGAGCCAAAGATAAGATAATGATTGGGTAATATTAATGATGTATGTATCTCAAAGCTAAAGTTGATTGATATGATGAAGATATGATCAAGTGACCAAAAGAATTGATTTATGCAATGTGTCAAATTCATAAGCCATGATGTGATTAATAACAATGATGCCCCTAGCAAGGACACATGCAAGGGAGTGAGAGACAATAAATTTATAGCCTTGGTCATGCCCCAATCAATGGAAGAACTATAACCTTTAACTGATGAATTGACCAATCGATGATAATGGAAAAATAGATATATGTGGTGATTTCATCAGGCCCAATCGATAGGTGTGAGTGATTGATGAAAAGATTAAGGAGATAATTGTGGAGATGGTAATTGATTAATAGACTGATTGATTAATGATTGATATCATAGCTCAATGATTTGACCAATGAAATACTTGAGAATGATGAGAGGAAAATGATGGGAAAAGGAAAAAGTGGGAGTGGTTGAGTTATCTTTTGTCACTAAAAAGTGGCCAAGTGTTGCCTACATAGTCTAAAAAGACCTCAGGCCGATGTAGTTATGATCAATAAAGACATGAGGAGAATAATGATGATGGATGTTAGACATTTTAGTTGGTTAGGTAGGATGGTGATTGTGTGATGATGTTGATGATAGATAATTGACTAAAGGATATAGGTAGTGATGAGCCCCATAAATATCCTTTTCTTGTGTCCATCTATTGTGCTCATCCTACCTGTTAACCATGCTTTTGAAAAAATTTCCATACAATTTACTACTTTCATAAGCCATATAACATTATGTTTCTATACTCTTTGAAATAGTTAGAATTATGTATTAGAATTAAATATATGATGGTTATCTATTGCTTTATGAAATTTTTTCTATAATGTGTTTTAAGGATATTCTGGAGAGATAGGTATATAGTGTGGAACATCCTACATCAAAGGAATCTCATTACACAAACCATCCTACAACCATTGTGTGACCAAAGTTGAAGAATGAAATAGCCTTGTTTATCATACAATAATATTTTAGAATTCTCATGAATGATGACTTTAGCAAAAGAAACCAATTTTTGGTTATCCTAAATCAAATGTATCTTAGAATAGAATGTGTATATTATTTTGCATAAGAAAATATCCTCTACATTATATAAATATGTAGCAGTAGAGTTGAGCTATAGTATATGTTGAATAGAGATTATCATAAGTACATTTTGGCAAGCAAAAATTATTGTAACTTCCTACATAAATTCAATGTTGTAGTTTTAATTAATATGAACAAGCATTTCTGAGTTCAATTAAGTGTTATGAGAGGAAGGATTGAAGCTAGAAGATAGAAGTAGGAAGGGGCCCCCTTCAGAATCTTTACAACAACAATCCACTGCTTTTTTATAGCTAAGCATGTTATTTGATTTCTTTATGCATTGTGTGCTTTAATTTTGAATTGTGTGTTTTAAATTTTAGCTTAGATTTGTTTAAGGAAGCTTCAAATGCATAAGCATTTATTTCATAGTATTATTTTCATGTTTTATTTTAATAACTTCATTTACTGCACTTCAACATCTTAGATACAATTAGTAGAATGTCAAATTAGAGATTGAGTGTGCACATACAGTGACATCATCCTATCAAGTCTATATCCTCAGGTTGAAATCTAAATGAGGTAGAAGTTATAGGTCCATGGTGACTCTCCTTGTCTATTTTGGTCAAGAGAAGTACATCTCATTGTGAATCAGCTACTAGTCATTTTTGGCACCGTTGTTGGGGAGGGGTGTCACACACTTATAATCTTCAATCTTGATAGCAATTATTTCTAAATTTTTATTAGTTTTATTTCCAAAGCTTGATATTTTATTTAAATTAAATATTACCTAATTTTATAGTTTAAATTGATTTTTTTTCATGTAGGATAGTGGAAATTTAAAAAAAACCCATATTACTAATCCTGTGCAAGCAAGATGGACAAAAAGTAAAAAACAAAGTGGTTAACGTATGTAAAGTGAAATGGAATATATAGGAAGATTTTTGAATAAATCATTAAGCATTACTACAAGATCAGATATTCATCCTACATCAACTGAGGAACATGAAGGATTTCCTCAAGACCACTCATAGTTGTCAATAGAAAAGGTAGAGAAGGAAGAATTTTTGGTTGGACTGTTAGCACAAGTTGAAGATCTTGAAGAGGTTCATACCCCTGGAAGAGACCCACATCTACCACCTCTAATAATTCCCACATTATCACCTCGTACTCAAGAATATAAAGTTCACTCCCCCCCCATCACCCAAATTTCTTGCTAAGGAGGCATTCAAAGCTATTCTTTCCCCTAGAAGAAACACCATGCCAATAGAATCTTCCAATTTAGAGAGACTCTTCGTTGAGACACTAAAAGAATATTCTAAAACCTCAACACCATCCCCATTCTATAGGAATCCATACATTCCTAAAGAAAAAGATAAAGTCTCCATCTTCTACACCCTAGGAAATAAAAGAATTGATAGGAATTTTGAGTGTTGGGTAGCAAGAACCTTCTATCTTTCAACACAAAGAGTACTCATGGGGGATCACCAAGAAGAAAACACTACCAATGAGTTTGCTACTTTCAAATTTCCTATCCTTATTCCTAATGCAAATACACCCATGAATAATATCCCTCACTCTGCCCTTCCTACCTTTAGAGGAAAAGCGTCTAAGGATCTAGATACATTTATTTTTAAGTTTGACATCTTATGTAGTAGCTATGATTATAATCAAGATGCTCAGAAACTCAAAATATTTATAGTAACACTCAAATATGCAACACTTAGATGGTTCATGGGACTTGGAAAAGATTCCATTTTTACTTGGGAAGAAATGAAGGAGAAGTTTCTATTGAAATACCAAGACTATTGTAGAGGTAGAAACTATAGGAGATATGACATTTTTTGAATGACATAAGATGATGATGAGTCATTAGAGGAATATATGGAAAGATTTTTTTTTAGCTTACAAAAATCTAAAAAAACTATAATGGTTAAGGAATCATTCAAGTTGATATTTTTGAAAGGAATTAGAGATGATTGTTTGAAGGCACTAGATCTAATATTTAGTGCTGATGTTTCTACACTACAATTTGATGAACTAACAGTTCTATAGACTAATGACACTAGATAAACCATGAATAAAAGTAGGGGTAGAACCCTTCCTGCAATATCTATTTTAAGATTTTTTAAAGGTAGAACTTGATATAGGACATGAATAAGGACATCATCAGTCACCTAGTTACTCAGCTTGATACATTACATACATGAAGGCAGCAAGAAGAAACCAAAAAAATATTACATACACGGAGGAAGCAAGAAGAAACCAAAAATCCTTAGCCACCTATTACCCTAAATGCAGAAAGAAGAAGGAAGATTGCACATGCCATTTCATGAAATCTAGGGTAACCATCATAACTGAGGAGAATCCTAAAATAGTGGAGTTGCATGCCATAGGAGAAGATGAGAATTAGGTGTTTTTTGTGGCTCAATGGAAACGATGGGTACAAAGATCAGGTATGTCATCAAACTCTATGTTTGCAAATTATCAATTCTCAAATAATCCTCACTATGGTTATTAGATGAATTTACCCCATCAAAATTGGTCTCAAACAAGTTGGTAGCTACCCCAAAATCAATTATGGATGCAACAACCTCAATCGGGGTAATTCCAAAACCAGTACTGGTTTTATCCCTCTAATCTATGGAAACAATAATGGAGAGGTAATCAAGGCTTTCCCCAATAATTAAAACAACCACCACTACCACAACAACAACAACAAAAATAATCCATAATGCCAAACACTCAGCAACCTATTCAAACCACTCAATTACCCACCCAGCCTATCCTCAATCCTGCTAATAAGTTAGTTAACTGACACAATATACTAAAATAATGCAATATCCAACATACACCTTAGATATTAATCAAGTTCAACTTTGCTCAGGTCATGATCTTCTATAACCCACCTCACCCATAATCATAGAACACTTTAAACTAGCTCCACTCCATACTAATCCACAGCCATGTGTGGCCGATCCTGAGCCAAGACCATCCAAAAAAAATTTGGCAATCCTCCTTTTCTAGAGAGATTGAACATATCACATCCTAAACCAGAGCCTGAATTTGATATTTTAGGACAACTCAAGAATGTGTGCATAAAAATCAGCAATTAAGGATGTTCATATCTACAATAAAGTTATTCAAGAGCTATCTTTGAAAAAACCAAGATGAAAGAAGAGGATCCTAAAATAGTCTAGGTCATTAGCCAACTAGCAAATAACATGTTGGGAAATATAGTTCCCTCCAAATATTCTAATCTGAGAAGTCATGTAGTTGATGTTAGCATCCACGACCAACCCATCTCCAATACTTTAATTGACTTGGGTGAAGCCATAAATGTGACGACCATGGAGACCATACAATAACTAAAACTTACCACTCTCTATCCAAAACCCACCATCCTTCAGATGGCTGATAAATCAACTATTAAGCCTAAGGGGATTGTTACAGACCTTGTTATCATTGTGGATTATTGGAAATATCTAGAAAACTTTATTTTCCTACAACCAAAGAACAATTTGGGGGGTTATCCTCTCATCCTTGGTTCCCCATGGTTAGTTACCACTGATGCTTTTATTGGTTTTAGGTTAGGCAATATGCTAATTTCCAACAGAAATGACACCAAGAAATTGTTTCTATATCCACTAGCTCAGCCTTCCTAGAATGATGGACCAACCCCTTGGATTGATGACCTTGAAGAAGCTATCTCCTTATAGACTCTGTATAATTGATCAGAGTCAAGCTCTACAATACCAAGAAGAAGACATTATCCTTACTAGTATCTTGTAAAACACCTATTGATAGGATCTTGTAGCTACCAACCTATTGAAATGTACACCATGTCTTCTTCAGAATACCTTTCTTGAGAATGATTTTGTTGAGACCGCAAGAGACATGTATACATTCCATCAATTATTTTCCCATCAATTTAATTATGCTCTTTTAACCACCAACATAGGGACCATGTTTTCTTTAACAAAATAAGTAGACATATTTCCAAACAAACCTCTCAACATCAGTACTTCCTTAACACCCGAGCAAGAAATTCAATTACTTACAATGCTAAGAAGACACACAAAAATATTTGCCTAGGATTACCATGACATGAGAGTAATACCCTTATATTTATGCATGCATCACATTTACATTAAAAAAGAATGCAAACCTATTCACCAACCTCAATGATGAATGAATCCTAAAATCAAAGACATTGTCAAAACTAAGTTGCAAAAACTCTTGGATGTAGGATTTGTTTATCCTATTTCAAACAACCAGTGGGTCTCTCCCTTGGTAATTATCCCTAAAAAGGGGTGGAAATGGCATATTTGCATTGAATATAGAGAGTTGAGTGTTGCTACCAAGAAGGATCACTTTCCCCTTCCATTTATTGATCAAGTGTTGGATACATTAGTAGGGAAGAAGTACTTTTCCTTCTTAGATGGCTATAATGGTTATAATCAAATATGAATTGATTTACAAGACTAAAAATAAAACACTTTTACTTGCCCTTAGGGAACCTATGCCTATTCCATCTTGCCCTTTGGTCTTTGAAATGCCCCAGCTACTTTTCAAAGGGTTATGTTGAGCATATTTTTTGATCTCTCATATGACTGTGTTGAAATCTACATGGATGATTTCATTGTCTAGGGGCAGACATTCAAAAAAATGTTGACCAACCTAGAGAAAGTTTTTCAATGCTACCAGGACCTTTAATTATCTTTGAGAAACAAAAAATGTTACATGTTTATGACTAAAGGGATTGTGTTGGGACATCACATATGCCCTACTAAAATTCAAGTTGGCCCATCAAAGATAAGTATTATTATAGATCTACCCACACCAAAAAGTTAGAAAGATTTTGAAGTTTTTTAGGACATGTTGGTTATTGTAGATGATTCATCAAATATTTTAGTAAAATTTCCACCTCTTTGTTTGGATTGAATGCTAAGGATGTTGAATTTACATGGACTAATCATTGTCAAACTATCTTTCAGAAACTCAAAGACCATCTCATAACAACTCCTACTTTGAGAGGGCCTGACTAGAAGAAGCATTTTCACATTCATACAAATGCATCTGACACCACTTTAAGATCTATCCTTGGCCAAAAAGATGAATCTCTGATTTATGCAATCTATTCTATCAACAAGAATCTTCAAGGGGATGAACTTAACTACACTATAATTGAGAAAGAATGTTTTGCCATCATCTGTGCCATCAACAAATTTTGAAACTACATTACAGGCTACCAAGTATTCATCCACGCCAATCATGTAGCAATAAGGTATTTAATGAACAAAATTGTTGTAATAGGTAGGATAATTCATTGGTTGCTTTTGTTGCAAGAGTTTGATATTACCATTGTGGATAGACTAGGAAAATATAATGTTGTAGTAGATTTTCTATCTTGATTGCAAAATGATGAGCATAGTCCTATTGTTGATGACTCTTTTCCTGATAAACATTTATTTTTTATAATAATTCAATCTCCTTGGTTGATAGATATTGCTAACTATATTGCTACATGATCACTACCACAACATTTCTCACCTAGGGATAAATTAAACTTGATCTAAAAGAGTAAACATTATTCTTGGACTGTAGGATATCTCTTTATCACTAGACTGGATTCAGTTATGAGAAGATGAAGCTTATGACATTTTTATAGCTTTCCATGATGAACCCTATGGGGATCATTTTGTTACCAAATAAATTTCCATGAAAGTACTTACTATCAGATATTATTAGTCTTATTTTCATAAAGATGCCATGATGTACACCCACATATGTGATCAATCCCAGCATATGAGAAAGCCCACTCACTCTAATGAAATGTCATTATAGCCACAACTAGTTTTAAAACCCTTTGACAAATGGGGACTAAATTTTGTAAATCTAAAGACAAGGAATACATACTGGTGTGCACTAATTATATCATAAAATGGGAAAACGTCAAAGCCTTAAATGCCCAAGATGAGAAGGTAGTTGAGTTCCTCTATGAAAAAATATTCACCCACTATGGAGTTCCAAGATAGATCATCATAAACCAAGGTCCACAATTCACATCAGACCTCATAGTCACTTTGGTCAAGGAATATGAAATTAGACATAATAAATCTATCCCCTACCATCCTCGATCAAATGGTTGGGTATAATTGACAAATTGAGAACTAGAAAATATCCTCACTAAGACTATCAACCTACATAGGAAATATTGGTCAACTCATCTTCTAGAAGCAGTTTGGGCTTATAGAATCACCTAAAAAACCATAACTAGTCTCACTCTATATGAGCTAGTTTATGGTAAGAAGATTGTTCTACCCATTGAGGTTGAACATAAGACATTAAGGACAACACTTGATTAAGGCTTGGATCTATTCCAAGCTCAATAAGATAGGATCATGCAGTTGAATGCACTTAATGAACTAAGAAAGGAATCACTTCATCATACTAAAATAGTGCAAAGACAACATGTGGGATGGCATGATAGGAACATTAAGACTAAAAATTTCCAACCAAGAGACTGTGCACTTATTTTTTACTCTAAATACAAAGATCATAATGGAAAGCTGCAGTCTAGATGGCTTGAGCCTTATGAGATCAAAAAAGTTTTTTGACAATCAAGCTGTAAAGCTCATGACCATTGACTATGTTTGGTTCTCACTACTTGTTAATGGTCACAAGCTCAAGCTTTATAAGAAACCATTTTCTAAGGAAAATCTCACTCACCAACTTCTTAAAGAACAACATCCATCTCTTCTTCATGAATCAAATCAACCTATTCCTAAAGTCGAAGGGTATTTATATCAACCCTTGTCTAATATTTTCCAAGAGTAATAAAGCTTCTTTAAGCTAAAAACAAGTCATTCACAATGGCTTGGTTCAGGCTGAATAAAATTCTACCTTTTGATTCTAGTTGAGTTTGGACTAGAAAATCTATAAAAAAAATAGAAAATTTAGCAATGAAAACCTTTGGGCATTGCTAATAGATGTTGTCTTAGAAAACTAGGTCACTAGCTAATTGACATTTGTTAAAAAAAATTGAAAAATAAAAAATGTACTACAATAAAACATTTTGTTTTCATCTATATTTTCTTGTAGATTCATTCTCATAGAGTAGAAATACATTTTCTTTCTTGCTATAGGATGAAAAACTTATTATTGCATAGGATAAAACTTACTACTATAGAAAACATATCTTACTACAAGATGTATTCCTACAATCCATCCTACATCAAGCATTTATTCCCACTCAAATGATAACATACACCATAATCACCACTTTGAATCATCATTTTCACATTTATGAAAGGTATTTCTATAAGTAACACAATAACTATTCTATATTTATTTCATGTCATACATTTTAATTATTTCTAAAGATGATGGGACTTAATGCTCTAAATACACTGCCATATCATGTTCTTAACACATCCACTTACCATCTTCTTCATTGATTGATGTGACCATTGACACACTGTTACTACCACCCTTACTCTTACTATGAGTGTTTTTCACATGTTGACTTCATCCCTCGAGGATAAGTGATAGATTAAGTTGGTGGGGAAATTTTCCATTAATTCAAATGGATTATTTTTCTCCCAAACCAAAAGTTGCAAATCATTCTGTCATAGCCCAAAACCCTTACTACAAGCACCCAGAGCTGCAACTCACACAATATGAGAGGAGATTTGTTGAAACATGAACTTATTGATATCACCCCCTTAACCAATAGCCCAAAAATATTGGCCCTATTCTAACATATAGGATGGGCACAGTATTTTGAGAAAATATAGACCCTAGATGAAGGAATTACAAAAAAAAATGTTGGTACATTACATAATATCTTGGAAATAGTAAAGGAGATGGAAATAAAGCTGACAAAAAATGACATTAAGAGTGTAACGGGACTACCAAGAATAGGGGAGGAATGGTAAGATAAATTTAATGCCAAGGCTGAGAGACAAAAATTCATCAAAGGAAATAAATACCTAGAAACATGAAATCAAGGCACTAGAAGATTATCTCTACCAAGAATATGGGCTAAACTTGCTAAGTTTATCTCTAAATATTTCATTTGTGAAGGGAGGTATTCTATGTTTCATGGCCTACACTTCAAGTTCATGAATCATTTGTAGCATGGAATAGAGATAAACATTCCCAAATTATTGCTCCACATGATCATAAAAATTTCAAAGGCATTTAAAAAAGGTAACTCTAAAGCTCTTTCCCATCACTACTTAATCGAGTTGATTGTTCAAGATTATCTACAAAGAACTAGACCCAACATCAGTTGGGAAGAATTTCTCCAAGAACTAAGAATTACAAAAAGTGATAGAGAAGGAAATGAAATAGAAAAGAATTAGAGGTTGAAGAACAAATATCAAAAGATGCCCTTCCTATAGATCCATAAGAACCTACAACTAAAAACCTTCTTGCAGCCACACAAGAACCTACAGGAGAATGTCTTCATGTAGCAACACAAGAACCTACAACAAGGACTGAAGAAAGGACTTCCATAGGTATGGAATCCAAAAGGAAAAAGAAGAGACTCATTCTTTAGTTTGATTCAGATGAGTCTGAGGAAGAACTTCCACCTTCTCCTAAAAAGGCCAAGGTAACCCCTACTTCTTATAGATCTCATACATTGAAAATAAAAATGAGAATTAAACCTTCTTCTATTATGGAAATAAATGAAGAATCTAGAGAAGAATAGACTACTAGTAGTAATGAATCTCTAGAGACTAAAATAGATAGGGAAGAATGTTCTCCATGATTCAATCAGGAAGTAGAATAAGAAGAGCATAGTTTTAAATAATTACATGAGGACTAATGCAAGAAGAAGTATAACAAGTTGAGCATAGTTTTGAAGAGTTGCATGAGGAACCCATGAAATAAGAAGCTAAATAATTGAAGCAACCTACTTTACAAATGGAATTTCCCAATCTTTAGCAAGCTCTATAAGAAATTGAGAAACTAAGGAAGCAACTGCAAGATCAATCTGGTGGAGGATTGGATGCACTTGTTATAACAGCTTGTCAGTTGTAACCCTCTATTAAAGAGCATATTGTAGTCAAAATTTCAAAACCTTTTGTATAGGTAAATCAACAAGAAGAACCTAAAGCTTCCCAAGAAGTTAGATATTACTCCTCATTTGTAATATATTCTAAATTATTAAATTAGATGGATAGTCAGTCTAAAATTTTGAACAAATTTAAGAAAATAAAATAAGAAATTGAAAGAAGATAATAAGTTGAAGGAAGAGAGCATCACTAAACTAAAAAAGAAAATTAAAGATGTGGTTGGTCATACCCAAGAGCTCCTGGACTACAAAGCTCCTGCTAGAGTATATTCAGTCTACCTTGAAGAACAATGACATAAGTTTATATTTATGAGAATTTATTGTGATATGCCCCATGAGATTATTGATCCTCTCTTTAATCTATAAAGTAAGTTCACATGAATAACAAGCACAATTGTGCGAGTTCTACCTTCATAATTATATTGTTCCATATGATAGACAGTGGAACCTTAATCTCTATGTTGGAGATGTCCAACTATAGGCATTTTCATCATATTTTTTGATTGAGCAAAGAAGAGGAAGAGAAGTAGTTGAATACAAGAAAAAGGAAAATATAATCCAGCTACTCTTTAGAATGGAGTCAATGGCAACTGATGTTGTACTAGCTGAATGGGATAATATCATGTTGAAGAAAGAAGTCAAAACTTGGTTTGGTAATAAATATGATGAATCCCAAGATTTTCACTTAGGATTAAGAAATTCTATCAGTCCTACAACCAAAGAATCATGCATTGAATGATGGAATGAGCTCACCTCATCACTAAGAAAGAGGGATCCCTATTCCCCTTTTAACTTGAAAGTAGCATTTGACAGGATCACCAAATATATTCTTCTTGCAAATGAAATGGGATCCCAATTTTTGAACCTAAATTTCTAGCCACCCCTATTTTGGTATCACGTTCTAGATTGGCAAGATAAAAACCTAGTGGATGAAGCCAGAGAAGTCAATATTTGGAAACTATCTGAATAGAGGTGGGGATTTTACACTCACCTTACCAAGGGTGTTATATATCCCATGGATTTTAGAGTTCTTTATGAATTGGAACTAAACAAGTATGTTGCTCAAGGTCAAGCAAGATCTTAAGTTTGAGGGTGTGATGAGCCCCATAAATGTCATATTCTTGTGTCCATTTAGTACTCATCTTGTTTGTTAACCATGCTTTTGAACACTTTTTCATATAGTTTTCTACTTTCATAAGCCATATAACATTATGTTTCTATACTCTTTAAAATAGTTAGAATTATGTATTAGAATTAAATATATGATGGTTATTTATTGGTTTAGGACTTTTTTTATATAATGTGTTTTAAGGATGTTTTGGAGAGATAGGTATATAACGTGGAACGTCTTGAAGTAAAGAAATCTCATTACACAGACCATCTTGCATTCACTGCATGACCAAAGCCATGGATGATCATATTTTGATTCTCTTCCAACTAAATTGAAAAAATGACTCTAACCTCCATAGAGCTCAATAAGGAAGCAGTTGAAGAATGAAACAACCTTGTTTGTCCTACAACAATATTACAAAATTCCTATGAATGATGACTTTAGAAAAAAGAACCAATTTCAGTTATGATAAATCAAATGTATCTTAGAATAGAATGTGTATATTATTTTTCATAAAAAATATCCTCTACAGTATATAAATAAATAGCAGTAGAGTTTAGATATAGTATATGTTGATTAGAGATTATCATAAGTACATTTTGTCAAGCAAAAATTATTGTAACTTCCTATAGTAATTCATTACTATAGTTTTTATTAATATGAACAAGAATTTATGAGTTCAATTAAGTGTTTTGAGAGGAAGGATTGAAGATATAAGATGGAAGGAGGAAGGTCCCCTTTGGAATCCTTACAACAACAATCCAACCCATATTTATAGCTAAGCATGTTATTTGATTTCTTTATTCATTGTGTGATTTAATTCTGAATTGTGTGTTTTACATTCTGGCTTAGATTTTTTTAAGGAAGCTTTGAATGCATAAGCATTTATTTCATAATATGTTTTTCATGTTTTATTTCAAGCATTTCATTTATGGCACTTGAACATTTTAGATGCAATTAGCAAAATGTCAAATTAGAGATTGAGTGTCCACATATAGTGACATCATCCTATCAAGTCTACATCCTCGAGTTGACATGTAAATGAGGTAGAAGGTACAAGTCTATGGTGACTCTCCTTTTCCATTTTGGTTAAGATAAGTACATTTGATTGTGAATTAGATACTAGTCAGGTAGGATGATAAATGACTTAGAGGAATGATTTCAATACTAGACGAGCGGACTTGGATGATTGAATTGATAATGGGGTTAAGATGATTAGATAGATTAGAAGAAATAATCAATCCATCATTTTTGTAATAAGGCTCATCATAGACTAAGTAATTCGATAGATATGGCACTTGGAAATATGTTCTTGATATATGTATGACCAAGAGGACATTGTGCCAAAGTGCAAATAAAAGGGGAAAATGGCA
This sequence comes from Torreya grandis, assembly GCA_037957365.1. NCBI lineage: Eukaryota > Viridiplantae > Streptophyta > Pinopsida > Cupressales > Taxaceae > Torreya > Torreya grandis. Next base: position 2,112,072 of record JARHVA010000098.1, read on the forward strand.
AACTTTGCATCATTGATGTCACCTAAAAGCATCATTGTAGCCTTTGTGGTGTCATCATAGCATCCTCATTCATTACCCAATAGATAAAAAGATACATTATGCAAGACTAAAGATAAAAATAAATGAAACACAAGGCATATCATATATATACATGATAGAAAGATATACAAACAAATCAAATAATATACAAGTATCTACATGTAATGTCATTGTGTCTTGTCTAATGGTCCTGATGAGAGTTGACAGGATGATTGATTAGCTAATGATTTGGACTAAGTTGGTCATGATGATGATGATGTGATTTTGGATTAATAATTGGAGCTTAGACAAGGTATGGACTTGTAATAGACTAATGATTTGGATCAGGATAAGGATTTGGATAAGGATATGGATTGAGACTACACAAGGGACTAGGATTAGGATAAGGCTATTGAAGATAATAGGACAAGATAACTATCATGATGTGATGATTAGGATATAAGATAAGACAATATGATAATATGGATAAGACATTAGATAAGATGACTGGGATATGTAGGATAGAGGACAAGACAACTTAGATATTTTTGTATTTTGTGGATTTCATTATTTTTATGGATTGAACATGTTATGATCTTATATGAGAGATTTGGGACTTGTCAGGCTAAAGGTAGACTAGGTCAATGCTAGCTCAAGATGGACTATATTTACCCTGATTTGGGATAGGGGATTAAAGAGAAGAGTAGGATGGATGCATATGATTTGGGTTATGGAGGACAAAGGACATGGAGATGGATAGGAATAGGGAAATAGGCATGATACAAGACATATTTGGATATTTTTTTTCCTTTTCCATACTTTATGATTTTTGTATTTGTGATATATTTCAATTTTTAGGTATTTTTGGGATATGTGTGTACACTATACAAAATGGGTTTACTAGCAAAGGAAATATCAAGCCTAAAAACCAAGATAAGGATGAATGGAATAATGGATAGAATGACAAAATGATGAGGGTGATGCAAAAAAGGGGATGAGGACCAAGGATGAAAGGTCTAGGGATTGTTAATGACCACATCATGAAGGAACCAAATGTTTAGTTACCCGATTGTCTATTGGAGGATAAGCCAAGATGATTCCATAACATTTCTCAAGACACCTTCCACATCCTTACAAAAGTCAATATGGGAAGGAATAATAGACCAAATGGGGATAAGGGATAGATAGACATGGATGGGGTTGGTAAGGAATTTGGGATATGGCTATAGAGATGAATTGGATTTTTCCCCCAAGTGTTGAGGTACAATACGGATAATTATTTTACTTTACCATGACGCCAAAAATTGGTTTTCATCATGGTACTTGATCAAGGTTCTAGAAGACTAGTTTTCACCATTAGACAAATGGTTTTTATTTTATTTTATTTTTTACTTTCAACCTTTTGATTATTTTATTTTATTTTAATTTTTTGGTTTTTTTTAATTTTTGGCTTTTGGGCATATTGATTTATTGGATATGGGTATGAGATGTAAGAATGTTGACACTTATTGGATCTTTAGTCAATACCTGTTCTAAAGAGGTGTGATGCTAGGATCATGTTGTTCTTGGATGTATTGATGTCCATGTGATTTTTTTTTATTCTTGATTTAATGTTCTCAAGATATCTAGGCCATGTATCTTTGTCACCCCTATGAGAGATAATGTTACCTAAGTGGGTCATGTGAGGTATGGATTGGATTAGATATTGATGTTGTTGGGGGTTTATTAGACTTGAACGGATGATAGTATCATGATGGGGAGGTGTGATGGGTGAGTGAGGAGTGAGACTAGCAGTCACACACATCATTGGAGATGTTAAACATTATGTATTTTATTGTTACAACATGATAAAAAACTAAAGGATATCCAAGACATTGTGAATTTGTGGTTCATCTTTAATCTGAGTATTCGAAGGATTATTAGCCATCTTGATATTATGTTGATTTCCTTATAGGATTTGATTTTAATTGCCCCTTGATGCTTGATTTTTAGCTTCACTAGAGGTATTCAACTTTAGACTTGAAGGATGATAATTATTTTGACTTCGATGGTCCCCTTGTGCCTTAGAGAAGGTTTCACTAGGGGAAGACACATTTTGATTAGGTTGATGATTGGAATTTTATTGATTTCAACTTATTGGATCTAAGGTGATTTGATCATCATTTATGAATTTTTGAATATGATTTTGAACCTTTGTATTTGTTGCACATGTTATATTTATCATGAAAGGGTCCAATGATGTATGTTCCTATTCATCCTGATGGAGGAGGTAACTAAATGACCATTGATGGGAAGAAGAGGATATATGATGGATAAAGGTGATGGAGATGATATGACGAGATCAATGAGTGGTGATGGGACAAAATCGTCCTTAGAAGGTTTCCTAGGAGACCTAGTTTTGACATCAAAGAAAATCTCCTCAAGATAATTAAAAGGATCACTAAGACTAGTTGTAGTGCATGCATCCGATGTAGGATTAGATTCACTCTAACAATCTTTGATAGATAAATCTTCAAATAACTATGTTATGACTTCATCATCCTGATTTAGACCAAAAGATATGCCTGGTGACTGATTATCATCCAAATTAGAGGTATCTTCATTAGGATAGGCATTATCATCATCTGCTACAATATCTATGAGGGATGATGTTTTTGATGAGAAATCTAATTCAAATAAAAATAGTGTCGATTCTAATGTGGATTTTAATAAAAATGACATGATGCTACTACTATAAGAGTGATTATCTATAGATAACCTCTCATCATGGGGTAATTTATGTGATGATGGGTTAGAGGAAGATGATGGAGGCATAATGGATTTGCCAAGGATAGTTCCATGAAAGGACTCGTGAGGGAATGAGGCACTAGGTGTATGCGGAGTAGGCTCATCTTTAAAGGAGGATTTGTAAAAGATGGGAGGATCATGGAAGATGGATGTGGTGACTTGACCTTAGCTTGGAAAGGGAAGAGATTAATCATGATTGGGAATGAAATCTTGCCATTCCTCTTCTTGTTCACCCATAGATGTAGACTCATCTGATTCATTCTCGATTTCTATGTTACCATGATCGATGAGGTCTTAGACATAGATTTTAAAATTATGATATTGATTAATGGCATGCCCCTAAGTTCGGTGAGATATATAATAGTGGTTTGACTTATACCAAGAGAGATTAGACTTGGTGGGATTAAGATGTCATATGGGTGGATATACCATCATGTCATTGGTAACAAGCTAGTAGAAGAGGGAATCTAGGGTTATAAGAAGAGAAGTATATGGACTCTCTTTACTTTATGCTTTAGATGTGAAATCATTATATTTTGGATCATATGGTTGTTGACGTGATTGGGTTAGTAGATTAGTATTAATAGGTGTTGCCAAGATAGGATTCCCTTTGTTAATGTGGGGAGGGGTAGATGACTGGCTATGATGAGTGGATGGAGGGTTTGAATGGGATGGGATGGCATGAAAACTAGGAGTCAGATGATGTGGATGGGTGTGGACTGGAAGTAATATTGGGTGGATGGGGTCTAAGTTTGTAGGATATAGAGTTCTCATCTCAAGGAGGTGAGAAGGGAGCATATCCCTATTGGCTATGAGGCATTACATAATTAGGGTATTGACCAAATTTGTTTTATATGCCATAGATTAATATGGGAAAAAACATTGATGATGTCGTTCATCAACCCCAATCAGTAGGTGCGAGGGATTGAACAGAAAGATTAAGGGATGAAATTGAGATTTATGGAACAAATTTGGATAAAGGCTTGCTTCAAGATTGACTTGATGTGTGATGTGATGTTAGGTTTAATGAATTAAACCAAATTATGACATGAGATATACCTTGATGATGTTGATTATATTTTACTAGGTGAGCTATGACAAGCTCTAAGATTTGAAAGGGGCTAGATTGGCCCAATAGACTAATTTTGACTAGGATTGATAGGATTAGGGCTAGCTCAAGACTAAGATGATTGACTCAAATAGGATGAGAGGATTGGTTTAATATATTGATAGGATTGTGATTATGTGTATGACTCAAACTTGATTAGACAAATTCAAGCTTAGGATTAGAACACTGATGTGGGAGAATTGTTTGCCAATGTGGATGGGGACCCAAGTATGACTATAAACTTGAAAAAAGTACTAATATAAATGGGGGGATGAGTGGGTTGGACTAGGATTAGGACTAGGTCATATAATCAAGGAATATGGTGATGGACAAGGTGATTAGGTTGGATAAGGTCAAGACAAATGACTAGTTTGGACTAGGAGACCTAGTAAGTGTGGATAAGGTGGACTAGGGATGATTAATGCTAAGACTAAGTGATTAATGTGGAGTTATACTATGATAAGATGGGATTATAAAGATGATAATACTTGATTAGGATGTGGGGCTATGACCAATGATAAATGGATGAGACTAAGATAGGATGTGACCAAGATGAGATGGGTGATGAGAGGTAAGACAAAACACAAGATGAAATAAGTTTAAAAGGATGTACACAAATATTCAAAGAGAATATGTACAAGAAGATGAGATAAAGATATACAAGATGATATGTGAAATATACCTAGAAAAGTATGTATAAGTTTGGGTAAAAGGTTGACGTGGCTCACAAATAAAACTAGTTTAGCACAACATTCACCAAATCAAGCAAACCACAAATCTAAGATTAATAAACTAATTTGGGTGTGTAACTCAATGATTTTATTGCCTAACATATTTTTGCATGAGGCTATAGGTCAATGACCCACTTAGCTTAATGATATTTTTCCTTGATATTCATACTCAATCAGAACACAGTGTGGATTAGTGTGTGGTGGTAAAATTCATGGTCATTATCCCCCTAGTGCATGGTTATCAATTCCATGTCATGTTGCCCCTTAAAAATAAAAGTGAGAGGATTTATTACTTTTTTTATCCTCCAAGAATTACTACAAGGATGCAAGGAGATGAGAATACACCACCATAGCCCTCGGGTGACATATAAGCAAACCAAAAAGAGATCAATTAATTAGATGTGAGATATATGAAAGATCAAAGATGTACAAGAATATACAAGATATATACAAAGGAATTTAGATATCATGATTTTAAATAAAGTGATTAAAATTCTTAGACAAACAAAATAATTTTTAAGATGCCAAAATGTTTTGGATAGGTGACTTGCAAGAAAATGATTAGTAGTTTGATTGGAAATCTTGAGGGGCAACCTACAAGACAAGACATTAGACAAAATACATGACCTGTAAGAGAAGATGTCAAAAATTCAAAATTACTATTATATTCACCCTTGAAAGAAAAAAAATGTTAGTCTAATAAGCCTTAATAAAAGCTACTAAAGAATTATGATTTGTCTTTATAACTTCTTTGGGTGAGGGGCCACAACACGGGGGTTTATGGGTGGCAGCCCCTAGTGAGGTCAAGTGACAATGCACTCAAAAATCATTGAAAATGGTCCTAAAATTTTCACTCAAAAGGGACAAAATTGAATGCAAAAATGAGTGCAAAAATGCAACTATAGAAGGCAAAATCATAGATACATAGTCAGTGTATTGTAAAACTACGTACAGAAAGGATAAAATCATAGATTTTATGAAATATTATGATTATTGAGTTACACTTTTGTAGGAAGGTGCTAACCATGGTGGTTACAGCATGATTTCTGAAAAATCATGAGTTATTAGGTAATATCGTAACTTTATTTGCATAACTACGATTTAATAATCAATGATTTTGTAGGTCGAGGAAAATGAGTAAGATTTTTATCAATTACAATCAAAATAGAATAGAAAGATGTGATAATATATACAGGGATTAAAAATATTTACATTATATGAAAAAAGGATTTGATATGTTTTTAGACTAATGCTTGGACAATTTGAGCAGGACAATATCACTCATTAATATCACTTATTCACAATTGGTAGTTTTATGGCAGGTAGGGAGGAGATTTTGGTTTGGATTCTTAATGATGATTTGGATAGTTTTTTTGCCTTCTTGCAAGCAAATAATAAGCAGATACACAAACATGAGTTATTAAAAATCCTAGTTAGTGACTTGATTCGATGAATTCAACATAAGACAAAATCACCTATTATGAAGGCAAAATTGTAACTTTGTTGCAATACTACTACTTTTAAAACAAAACTATGACTTTTGGGACAATATCACAATTTATAAATCCATGATTTTGTGTAAGGAAAAAGAACTACCAAGAAAAGGTTAGCCACTAGTGGTTTAGGTATGAAAATTAACACAAAATCATGACTCTCAGAGGCAAAACCGTGATTGTGTATTAGCATTCTTACAAAAGAAAATTGTAATTCACCTAGGCATGACAATTTGATGAAATTTGGCACTTGTTCTCCACTTAGACAGCCCTGAATTTCATCAAAATGCTTCTAACAAGCAATAGGGTTAGATTAAATGGGTTCTCCCACTATGGTCACCAAAAATTAGATGAAATTTTTGAACTAAATAGATTTGATTTTACAGTTACATCAAAACACTCAAAATGTCAATCCACCAATTAAGATCTAGATCTGTCAAAATAAAAATGTAAACACAAATGAACATTTATAACAATGCTTAAATCCTAAAGATAATTGCTCCAAACAAAGATTAAATAATAAAAGACAAAGAGATTTGGATTGATATTTGCTTACAATAGACTCATATTTATAGCATTATGATAGCTTGATTCATTGACATATCAAATATATACATGATAAAAATATATACAAACAAAAGACAAGTAACACACATAAGTATCTACATGTAGTGTCATTATGTCTTGTACAATGGTCTTGATGAGATTTGATGGGATGATTGATTAGGAGATGAGTTGGATTAAGTTGGTCCTAATGATGATGATGTGATTTTAGATTAAGGATAAGAACTTGGACAAGGTATGGACTTGTAATAGACTAATAATTTGGATGAGGATAAGGATTTAGATAAGGATATGGATTTGGACTACACGAAGGACTAGGATTAGGATAAGAATGTTAAAGACAATAAGACAAGATGACTAAGATGATGAGATTATTAAGATATAAGACAAGACAAGATGATAAGATAGCTAAGACATTAGATAGGATGACTGGGATATGTAGGATATAGGACAAGGTGATATAAGACAAGACAACTTAGATATTTTTAGATTTTGTGGTTTTATAATTTTTATGGATTGACCATGTTATGATCTTATATGAGAGATTTAGGACTTGTCAGGATAAAGGGAGACTAAGTCAATGCTATCTCAAGATGGACTATATTTTCCCCCATTTAAAATAGGTAATGAAATACAAGAGTAGGATGGATGGCTATGATTTGGGTTATGGAGGACAAAGGACATGGAGATGGATATGAATAGGGAAATAGGCATAAGACAAGACACCTTGGGATATTTTTGGATTTTTCCATACTTTATGATTTTTAGAGTTGTGATATATTTCAATTTTTAGGTCTTTTTGGGATATGTATGTACACTATATAAAAGGGGTTTACTAGCAAAGGGAATACCAAGCCTAGCAGTCAAAATAAGGATGAATGGAATAATGGATGGAATGAAAAAAGGATGAGGGTGATGCAAAAAATGGGATGAGGACCAAGGAAGAATGGTCTAGGGATTGCTAATGACCACATAGTGAAGGACTCAAATGTTTCGTTACCCGATTTCCTATTGGAGGATAAGCTAAGATGATTCTAGAACATTTCTTAAGACACCGTCCATGTCCTTACGAAGGTCAAGATGGGAAGGAATGATAAACCAGATAGGGATAAGGGATAGGTGGACATGAATGGGGTTGGTAAGGAACATGGGATATGATTGTAGCTATGAATTGGATTTTACCCCCAAGTGTTGATGTATAATGCAGACAATTGTTTTACTTTACCATGATGCCAAAAATTTCTTTTCATCATGATAGTTTCCCAGGGTTCCAGAAGACTAGTTTTCACCATTGGACGAATTATTTTTATTTTATTTTTTACTTTTGACCTTTCGATTTTTGATTTTTTTATTTTTTTTATTTTCTTCATTTTTTTTTATTTTTTTGTTTTTTGTTTTTGTTTTTTTTTTACTTTTGGGCATATTGATTTATTGGATATGGGTACGAGATGCAAGAATGCTGACAATTGTTGGATATTTAGTCAATACCTATTCTAGAGAGGTGTGATGTTAGGATGATGTTGTCATTATTATATGTATTTATGTTTGTGTTACCTTTATTTATTCTTGATTTGATGTTCTTTGGATATCTAGGCAAAGTATCTTCATCACCCCTATGAGAGATAATGTTTATTATGTGAGTGATGTGAGGTATGGATTGGATTAGATCTTGATGTTGTTGGGGGTGTATTGGACTTGAATGGATGATAGTATCATGATGGGGAGGTGTGATGGGTGAGGTGTGGGACTAACAATCTAACACACCATTGAAAAATGTTAGATATTTTGTATTTGATTATGCCACATGACAAAATACTATAGGAGATCCAAGATGTTGTGATTTATGGTTCATCTTTGATCTGATTATTTTAAGGATTATCAACCATCTTGATATTACATTAATTTGTTGATTGGATTTGATTTTAACTACCCCCTAGTCCCTAATTTTGGGTTTCACCAGAGGTATTCAAATTTAGACTTGGAGGATGATAATGATTTTGACTTTGATGGTCCCCTTGTGCCTTGGAGAAGGTTTCACTAGGGGAAGACACATTTTGATTAGGTCAATGATTGAAATTGTCTTGATTTTGATTATTGGATCCAAGGTAATTTGATCATCATTTATGACTTTTATAATATGATTTTGGACCTTTGTATTCATAGCACATGTTATATTGCTTGAAAAAGGTTCCAATGATGTATGTTCATATTCATCATAATGGAGGGAGGTGATTAAATGATCATTGATGGGAAGAATAGTATATATGATGGATGAAGGTGATAGAGATGATATGATTAGGTTAATGAGTGGTGATAGGGTATCATGGTCCTTAGAGAGTTTCCTATGAGACCCATTTTTGGCATCAGAGAAAATCTCCTCAAGATCAATAAAAGGATCACTAAGACTATATATAGTACATGCATCTAAGGTAGGATCAAATTCACTCTAAAAATATTTGATAGATAAATCTTACAAGAACATTATTATGACTTCATCATCCTAATTGGGACCAAAATATATGTCTGGCAATTGATTATCATCCAAATTGGAGGTATATTCAAAAGGGCAGGCATTATCATCGTCTGCTATAATATATATGAAGGATGATGTTTCTAATTAGGAATCTGAATAAAACTAGTATCAATTCTAATGTGGATTCTAATAGACATGACATGATACTACTATTATAAGAGTGATTATATACATATGACCTCTCATCATGGGATTATTTGATGTGATGATGGGTGAGAGGAATATGAAGGAAGGATAATATATTTTCCAAAGATAGGGCCATGAAATATGGATTCATGAAGGAATGAGGCACTAGGTGTACGGGGAACAAGCTCCTCTTTAAAGGAGGATTTGTCAAAGATGGGGGGATCATGGAATATGGATGTGGTGTCTTGACCTTATCTTAGAAAGGAAAGAGATTGATAATTATTGGGAATGAAATATTGGCATTCTTCTTCTTGCTCACCCATAGATTTAGACTCATTTGATTCATTCTCGATTTCTATGTCAGCATAATCAATGAGGTCTAGGACATAGTTTTTGAAATTATGATATTGATTAATGGTATACCCCATATAATAGTGGTTTGCTTTATACCTATATGGATTAGGCTTAGTGGGATTAAGATTTAATATGGGTGGATATACCATCATGTCATTGGTAACAAGCTAGTGGAAGAGGGCTTATAAGGATATAGGAAAAAGAGTATATGGACTCTCTTCACTTCATGTTTTAGATGTGAAAGCATTGGGTTTTAGATTATATGTTTATTGATATGATTAGGTTAGAAAACTAGTATAAATAGGTGTTTCCAAGATAGGATTCCCTTTGCTAGTGTGGGGAGGGGTAGACGACTGGCTATGATGAGTGGATGGAGGGTTAGAATGGGATGGAGTGGTGTGAATACTAGGAGTTGGATGATGTAGATGGGTATGAAATGGAGGTAATGTTAGGTGGATGGGGTTGAAGTCTATAGGATGTGGAGTTTTCATCTCAAATAGGTGAGAAAGGAGCATATACCTATTGGCTATGAGTCATTATTCAATCAATGCATTGATCAAATTTGTTTGAGCTACCATGGATTAATATGGGATAAAATACATATGATGTGGTTTATCAACCCCAATTGGTAGGCATGAGGGATTGAATAGAAAGATTAAGGGATGAATTTGAGATGTATGGAACAAATTTAGACAAATATTTGCTTCAAGTTTGAATTTATGTGTGATGTGATGTGAGGTTTAATGAATTATACCAAATTCAAACGTGATCTAAACCTTGATGATGTTGATTGGATTTGACTAGGTGAGTTATGACAAGCTCTAAGATTCGACGGGGGGATATATTGGCCCAAGAGACTAATTTTAACTAGGATTGATAGGATTAAGGCTAGTTCAAGATGAAGATGATCAACTCAAATAGGATGAGAGGATTGGATTAATATATTGATAGGATTTTGATTATGTGTATGACTTAAACTTGATTAGACATAAGCAATCTTAGGATTGAAACACTGATGTGGGAGAGTTGTTTTCCAATGTGGATGGGGACCTAAGTATGACTATAAACTTGACCAAATTACTAGTATAAAAAAAGGGATGAGTTAGGTTGGACTAAGATTAGGACTAAGTTGTATAATCAAGGAATATGGTGATGAACAATTTGATTAGGTTGGACAAGGTCAAGACAAATGACTGATTTGGACTAGGAAACTAAGTAAGTGTGGATAAGGTGGACTAGGGATGATTAATGCTAAGCCTAAGTGACTAATATGGAGTTAGGAAATGATGAGATGGGATCATAAGCATGACAATGATTGATTAAGATGTGGGGGTATGACCAGCAATAGATGGATGAGACAAAGATAGGATGTGACCAAGATGAGAGGAGTGATGAGAGGTAAGACAAGACATATAATGAAATAAGTTTAAAAGGATGTACAAAAATATTCAAAGAGAATATGTACAAGAAGATGAGACAAGGATATATAAGATGATATGTGAAAAAGCCCTAGATAAATATGTATAGGTTTGGTTAAAAGGCTGACTTGGCTCACAAATAGAATTGGTCTAGCACAACATTAACCAAATTAACAAAACCACAAACCTAAGATTAGTAAACTTATTTGGGTATCTAACTTGATGATTTCATTGTCTAACATATTTATAGGTAAGGTTATAGTCCAGTGACACATTATGAAATCTCTTGAAGCCTCTCAACCCCATATACACATAAAAGTTTCTTGGGAGATGATACTAACTCTGGCAACAAGTTTCCTATTATGGCCACAAGGTCTTAAGCTAGGTTGAATGGGCTTTATAAGGGCATCCCTAATATACGTTAGGTACAGTGGAGCCCAAGACTATGTAGGGTGATTTTGTAATGCCTAGTTTAGATAATTAACTCTTCACCTTCATGGATGACATGTATGGGGTCAACCACTTAACCTAATAATATTTATCCATAATAATTATATCTATCAAAACACAGAGTGTGGATTAGTGTATGGTGTTGAAATCCATGGTCATTGTCCCCTTAAAACTATGAAAACTGCATGGTTGTCAATTCCACATCATATTACTCTTTAAAAATAAATGTGAGAGAGTTTATTATTGGATTTTGATCCTCCAATAATTACCACAAGGATTCAAGAAGGAGAACATACACCATCGAAGCCCTCAGATGATAAACAAGCAAACCAAAAAGAGATCAATTAATCGATTAATTAGATGTGAGATATATGAAAGATCAAATATATACAAGATATATACAAAGGAATTTAGATAACATGATTTCAAACAAATTGATAAAAAAATTAGACAAACAAAAATATTTTCAATATGCCAAAATGTCTTTGACAGGTAGCTTGCAAGAAAATGATTAGTAGTTTGATTGGCAATCTTGAGGGGCAACTTACGAAACAAGATGTTAGACAAAATACATGACCTATAAGAGAAGATGTTAGAAAGTCAAAAAATTAATATATTCACCCTCGAAAGAAACAAAATATTAGTCTAATAAACCTTAATAAAAACCACTAAAAAAATCATGATTTGGCTCTATAACTTATTTGGGTGAGAGGGCCATGATGCGAGGGTCTGTGGGAGGCATCCCTTAGTTAAGTTAATGGGAAGCATACAAAAAAATCATTTAAAATGGTCCTAAAATTTTCAATCAAGAAGGAAAAAATTGAATACAAAAATGAGTGCAAAAATGTAACTGTAAAAGGCAAAATCGTAGATACATAGTTAGTGTATTACAAAATCATGTACAAAAAAGAAAAATCATGGATTTTATAGAATATCACAATTATTGAGTTGAAATTTTGTAGGAATGGGATAAATTTGGTGGTTAAATAATGGTTTCTATAAAACTATGAGTTTTTAGGCAATATCATAACTTTATCTGCATAAATACAATTTTACAATCGGTGATTTTGTAGGTTGAGGAAAATGAGCAAGATTTTTAATAGTTAGACTTAAAATAGAATATAAAGACATGATATTATATACAAGGATTAAAAATATTTACATAAGATGGAAAAATGATTTGACGTGTTTTTAGGCTAATGCTTGGACAATTTGATTAGGATAATACTACTCATTAACAGGCAAAATTGCTTAATTTATGTAAAATCGCTTATTCATAATTGGCAGCTTTATGGTATGCTAGGAGGAGATTTTTGTTTGGATGCTTAATGATGATTTGGATAGCTTTTTCTCCTTCTTTCAATCATAACAATGAGCATACAGACACATAATAGTTATTGAAAATCATGGTTAGTGATTTAATTTGATGGTTTCAACATAAGACAAAATTGCCTATTATGAAAGCAAAATCACAACTCTGCTACGATACCACTACTTTCAAAGCAAAACTATGACTTTTAGGATAATATCATAGTTTTTAAATCTATGATTTTGTGAAAGGAAAAAGACTTTCCAAGAAAAGGTTATCCACTAGTGGTTTAGGTGTGGTAGTTAACTCAAAACCATGACTCTCAGAGGTAAAACCATGACTGTGTATTAATGCTTTTGCAAAGCAAAACTGGAGTTCACCTGGGCATGATAATTTGATGAAATTTGACACTTGTTCTCCACCTAGTTAGCATTGTAATTCATCAAAATTCTTATAACATGAAAGAGGGTTAGATTAAATGGGTTCTCCCACTATGATCACCAAAATTTAGATGAAATTTTGAACTAAATGTTGAAAATATTATCATTGATGTCAAAGGTCTAGCATTGGTGATAAAGTCCCCATTGACTTTAATGGTGTTTTTAATATTTATATCTTAGCTAATGTATGATTTAATATTAATAAATATATTTTTTGTTGCATATAAGTCAAAAGAGGGTCCATGGAGAAGTGAAAGAGTCATGGGGTAAACACAAAAGAGGAATGGGATGCATTTTCTAATGAAGAGTCATTTTGAGAAATTCCAAGAGTCACCATGTGAAGACAAAAGAAAGTATGGTGCATTTTTTCATGAAAGGACACTTTGAGGAATACAAAAAGTCACCAAGATAAAGACAAAAGAGGAAAGGATGCATTTGCTTATGAAGGGTCACCATGTGACTTTTCAAATGCAAGGATACGAAGGGTCATGCAAGCTTGGCACCATTTTTCATGAGGATTAAAGGGTCACAAAGGGTAAATTTCAAAGGTCATTTGGAAAGTTATAAATAAAGGCTTGAGAAGCCATTTTTAATATGCAAGAGAGTGCATGGTTTGTATTTATTTTATATAAGAAAAGAGGAGAGAAAAGTAGAAGATAATGTAGAATTATATCATTTGTTGAGTAAGAAACATTGAGAGATAGTTGTGTTTTATACACAAGAGATTTTGGTGCTCCTATGGGTTGGTGCTCACAAATATTTGCAAGGAGTTGGTGCTCTTGTGGGTTGGTGCTCACAAATAGTTGTTATGCTAGTGCTCAAAAAAGGGGTTGGTGCTCCTATAAGTTGGTGCTTGCAAACTTTGTAATTTGAATTGGTGTTCATTCATATACTTAAGATTATTCTCTATATTTTTTTCCCTTTGGGTTTTCACATAAAAATTCTCTCTCTCTCTCTCTCTCTCTCTCTCTCTCTCTCTCTCTCTCTCTCTCTCTCTCTCTCTCTCTCTCTCTCTCTCTCTCTCTCTCTCTCTCGTGTGGTACATGTTATTGTTTCAGTTTTATTGCATATCTTGAATGTGTGATTAAGTGTTTAAAGAAAAGAATTTTGATTAAGTAAAAGATATATAATATATTGATTCACCCTCCCCTCTCAGTAAATTTCATGCTTAACAATTGGTATCACAACTGGTTCCTTTTGAAAAAAATTTATAGCTTGAAGGTAGATCAGGGAAAGCATGATGGCTGGATCACATGAAGGTTTCTCTACAAATAAGGCACATTTGTTTGATGGGATAAATTATGTTTTTTGGAGCATAAGGATGAGGACTTATTTGATAGCCCTTGGACTCGATATTTTGCAAGCAATGGTGGAGAAATATGAAGAGCCACAGACACTTGTAACTAATTCAATAGAAAAGAAGGCAAGTGAAAATAATGTAAAGCTTTAAATGCTATTTAATGTGGTTTATGTGAATCAAAATTTGTTAAAATTATGCAATGTAAATCTGCTCATGAAACTTGGGTAAAGCTTGAGAATATTTACAAAGGTGATGAAAAGGTTCAGCAAGCTAAGCTTCAGACTTTCAGAAGATAGTTTGAGAGTTTGAATATGGAAGAGGAAAAAAATATAACAAGTTACATTTTGTTGATTGATCAAATAGTTAATCAGATTCAAGGTCTTGGAGAAAAGTTAGAAGAATCAATCATGGTACAAAAAGTTTTGAGATCTCTACCATTGAGATATGATGTAAAAGTTTCATCAATTGAAGAGATAAAAAATTTATCCAAGCTAAAGATGGATGAGCTACATGGTATTTTTATGGCATATGAGATGTGAACTGAACAAGAGAAACTCTTAAAGAGAGAAGTTGTTTTCAAGACATCAAAGAAAGATAAAGTTAAGATTCAAAAATCAAGTGACAGTTTTAGCGATGATGAAGATGATAATAGACTTTAAGCATTTGCAAGCTGAAAAAGGACACAAGTAAATATCAATAAAAATTACCTTTTAAATATTTTAATTATGGAAAGATTGGATATTTTGTAGCTAAGTGCCCAAATAAGAGTAATGGTGACAATGAAGAAGAAAAGTCTACATACAAAAATGATTTCAAAGGAAAATTCAAGAAAGGATTCGAGAAAAAGAGTTTGTATTCTAAAGACCTCAACTCAACCAAAGATAGTGGAGTCAGTGATTCAGAAGAAGAAGAGATTCTATTCATGGCCATACATGAAGATGTTTTTGCAAGCAAAAGTACAGATAATCAAGAAGAAGAATAGGATGAAGCTGAAGTGAATCTAGAAGGATGAAGCTGAAGTGAATCTAGAAGGAGAACTCAATTGTGTCTTCGAAGAGTTAAAATATCTTGAGAAGAAGAATCAAAGATTAAAGCTCTAGATCGAGAAAAATAAAAAGGAGTCAAAGGAAATAATTGAAGATCTACAAGCACACTTTGAAGAAGCCAAGAAGAATGAAAAAGATTTAACGACATAGTGACAAAAAGTAAGTGAAGAATGTGAAATGTATGTTATTTAAATTACTTCATTAAAAGTAGATCTTGAGAAAACAAATAAAGCAATCAATGATAGAGTAACCAATGATTCAAAATTTGAGAATAGCACTAATATGTTGAATAAGATATTATAAATTCAAAGATCAATGTCAGATAAGATAGGTATCAAATTTTAAAAAGAGAAAGGAGAGGCCACTACTTTCACAGACAAGGTTAACACAAAAAAGAGAAAGAGCTATGCTGAAAATCTTATAAAAGAGGAAATAAAAAGAGAAAAAGTTAAGAATACAGAGGACATCTTAAACAAAAAAGGTTGAAAGAAATAGAGCTAAAAAAAGCAATCAGGTTAGAGATATACAAATAGCTCTTATTTTTATGGTTACTATTTTTATTGTAATGGATATAGTCATAATAAAATAGAATATTAAAAAAGAGCTGACAATTTTATAAATAAAGAGAAGAAAATTCATGCAGAGTCAAACAGAAACCACAATTATTTTGCTCCTTTAGCAAGCTTTAATGAAGAGGCCATTATATGTTACAAGTGTAACAACTTCAGACACATAGCTTGGCACTGTAGAAGTGTGTTTGAGTCAGTCAAGAAGGACTAGAGTTTCAAGGCTCCATTCATCAAGAAGAAAGTTCAAACAGGTTCATGGTAGAGGAAACAACTTGAAAAATCTATGTTGGTACAGATAGCTTTACATGTAAGAAATGAAGAAAAGCCATGGTTCATTGATATTGGATCTTTGAGGCACATGATAGGAGACAAGATAAATTTCATAACCTTGAATAATATCAATGGTAGCATAGTAAAATTTGAAGATAATTCTACTGCCAAAATTGCCAAAAAAAGTACACTAAGTTTGGATAATGGTAGAACTAAAACTAAAAATATTTTGTATGTAGGTCTTAAGCATAATATTTTGAGTGTGATTCAAATATGTGATCAGGGGCACACACTAAAGTTTTATGTATAAGATTTTAAAATTAGGAAAAAAAATTCAAATGTGTTAGTTGTAGATGCTCAAAGAACAAGGAATAATTTTTATATGCTATCATACATCAAAGGTCAAAAATATTGTTTGAGTCAGATTGAATAAAGTTAGATATGGCACAAGATAATGAAACACATAAATTTTAACAATATTGTTAACATCAATAAGAATCAAGTAGTCAAAAATCTTTCAAAGATTACAAAGTCATCCAACATGCTTTGTGAACCTTGTCAACATGGGAAGCAGCACAGAAGGTAGTTTAGAACAAAACAATACTCAACCACTCAGATGTTAGAGCTTGTGCACACTTATTTATGTGAAGCTATGAGAACTCAAATTACTCAAGGTAATAAATATTTCATGTTGCTTATTGATAATTTTTCATGTATGACCTGGATAATTTTTCTTTTTTTAAATAGAAGCTTTTAGACATTTCTAAGCATTCAAAGCATTAGTTGAGAATGAAACCGGTTTGAAAATTAAGTGCCTAAGATCAAATCAAGGAGGAAATTTTATGTTAGATCAATTTATTGAGTTTTGTAAAGACCATGGAATAAAGAGACATTATTCATTAGCCAAGATTCCACAGCAAAATGGAGTAGTTAAACAGAGAAATAGAATAGTTCAAGAGATGGCAAAGACAATGCTAAATGAATCTAAGATACTAGATAAATTAGAGAGAAGAAGTTGGTATAGTAGTGTGTATTTAGAATAGATCATTATTAAGAGTCAATATTGACAAGACTCCTTATGATCTATGGAAAGACAAACTAATTACAGTTGATTATTTCAAAGTTTTCAGCAACAGATGCTTCATAAAGAGAATTTAGATCAGATAAAAGTATATTTCATTGTTATTCTTGAAAAATTAAAGCTTATAAATTTTATAACAAAAGAACCAATAAAATAGTTGAAAGTGCAAGTGTCAAAATAGAAGAAGATGGAACATAAAAAATTAGTGATCCAGTAGACATTCCTGAAATCATTGAAGAGAAAGATTTTGAAGAATCAGATGAAGATGAGAAAGAGAGAAAGATACCAAAACTCCATCCAAATATGTCCAAAGAAATCAAAATGAAAGTGACATCATTGGGGAAATAAATAAAGCAATTTACACCAAAAGAATAATGGTAAGTGAATTTGAGCAAGTTAATTTCTCTTTGTTAACTAAAATTTAACCTAATTTTTTTTCAGAAGCTAGACATAATAAGCATTGGGTTAAGGTAATGGATGAATAATTAAATTAGATATAAAAGAATGATGCTTGGAAATTAGTGCTTAGACAAAAAGATCATAATGTAATAGGAATAAAATGGGTCTATAGAAATAAGTTGAATGAAAATAGAGAAATAACCAAGAATAAAGTAAGATTAGTATGTAAAGAATATGTTCAAATTGAGGGAATGGATTTTGAAGAAATTTTTGCACCAGTAGCAAGGCTAGAGGCTATTAGAATGTTTCTTGCATATGCAGTGTTTAAAATTTTCAAAATCTTTCAGATGGATGTCAAATCTACTTTTCTAAACAAAAATTTAGAAGAAAAGGTCTAAATTGAGCAGTCTAAGAGATTTATTCTCTCAAATATTAGTAGCCATGTATGCAGATTGAAAAAATTATTGTATGGATCGAAATAAGCTCCCAAAGCTTGGTATGCAAGACTTGAATAACACCTACAAGATCAAATTTTTAAAAGAGGATTTGCTGATAGTAATATCTACATTAAAATAGAAGGTGAGTTGTGGTATATGTTGATGACATCATTTTTAGAGGAAACATTGAAAGATGACAAAAGAATTTTCTGATAATATGCAAAAAGAATTTGAGATGTCTATGCTTAAAGAATTGTCAGTTTTTTAGGGTTGTAAATATTTCAGTCAGATAGAGGAATTTTCATATCTCAAAGTAAATATGCTAAGAAAATGTTAAAGAAATTTGGTTTCAAGGATTGTGCGCTAGTTGGCACACCAATGAGTATAGAAAATAAGGTGAGCAAGGATGAAGATTCACCTATTGCAAATCAATCTTCATATATATCTATGATTGATATTCTTTTATATTTGATAGCATCAAGGCCAAACATCATGCATGCACTAGGTATGGTTGTAAGATATTAGTCAACTCCAAAAGATAGTCATGTTCAGTTGGTGAAGAGAATATTCAGATATATCAAGGGGACATTAGATTATGGATTATGGTATCCCAAAGGTAGAGATGTCATTTTGGTTGCTTATACAGATTCAGATTGGGTAGTTTGCTTGGATGACAAAAAGAATATAAATGGAGGAGCTTTCTTCCTTAGTGATAGCTTAATATCATGGTCAAGTAAAAAGAAGAATTTAGTATCACTTTCTACAACTGAAGCAGAATATATTGTAGCAGTATTGTGTTGTACTCAAGTGCTTTGGATGAAGCAAACTTTGGAAGATATCAAGATAAAATATGATGAAGCTATTTTTATTTTTTGTGACAATACAAGTGATATTAATATTTTTAAAAATCTAGTGATGCATTCAAGAACAAAATATATTCCTATCAGATATCACTTCTTGAGAGATCAGGTTGTAGATCAATAGGTTAAGATGAAATATATCAGTACTACAGAGTAGATTACAGATATTTTTACAAAGGCACTACCAAAAAACACATTTGAGTATCTAAAAAATAAGTTGACAGTAATTCTTTTACTTTCTGCCATTGAGGTTCAACATCAGTTGAGGGGGAGCTAAGTGTTAGCTCCAAGATAGGCCCTTTGCCATTGATGTCAAAGGGGGAGAAAAACAAGTATAGGTGTAGAAACAAGTGTAAAAATAGGTACAGGGAATAGGTACATATTGCTACAGTAAGGAGTTATTGTATATTTTTCAGATGGCAGTATGTGCAAGTTGACATGAATAGTATAGGTTTCAAGATGTCGCAGTTTTAGTTTAAGGTTACCATCAATGATAAAGGGGGGATTGTTAAAAATATTTTCATTGATGTCAAAGGTCTAGCATTGGTGATAAAGGCCCCATTGCATTTCATGGTGTTTTTAATATTCATATCTTGGCTAATATATGATTTAATATTAATGAATATATTTTTGGTTACATATAAATCAAAAGAGGACCTATGGAGAAGTCAAAGAGTCACAGGGTAAAGAAAAAAGAGGAATGGGACGCATTTTTTAATGAAGAGTCATTTTGAGGAGTTCCAAGAGTCACCATGTGAAGATAAAAGAGGGTATGGTGCATTTTTATATGAAGGGACACTTTGAGGAATACAAAAAGTTATCAAGATAAAGACAAAAGAGGAAAGGATGCATTTGCTTATGAAGGGTCACCATGTAACTTTTCAAATGCAAGGATACAAAGGGTCATGCAAGTTTGATGCCATTTTTTATGAGTCTTGAAGTGTCACAAAGGATGAATGCCAAAGGTAATTTGGAAAGCTATAAATAAAATTTTGAGAAGCCATTTGTAATGTGCAAGAGAGTGCATGGTTTGTATTTGTTTTATATAAGAAAAGAGGAGAGAAAAGTAGGAGATATTGTAGAGTTCTATCATTTGTTGAGTAAGAAACATTGAGAGATAGTTGTATTTTATACATAAGAGGGGTTGTTGCTCCTGTGGGTTGGTGCTCACAAATCTTTGTAAGGGGTTAGTGCTCATGTGGGTTGGTGCTCACAAATAGTTTTTGTGTTGGTGCTTAGTAAATGGGTTAATGCTCCTACAGGTTGGTGCTTACAAACTTTGTAATTTGAGTTGGTGTTCATTCATATACTTGAGATTATTCTCCATGATTTTTTTTACTTTAAGTTTCCACATAAAAAAATGGTCTCTCTCTCTCTCTCTCTCTCTCTCTCTCTCTCTCTCTCTCTCTCTCTCTCTCTCTCTCTCTCTCTCTTATGTGGTGCATGTTACTATTTCAATTTTATTGCATATCTTGAATGTGTGATTAAGTGGTTAAAGTAAAATATTTTGATTAAGTAAAAGATATATAATATATTGATTCACCCCGCTCTTAGTATATTTAATGCTTAACACTAAATAGATTTGATTGTAAAATTACATTAAAACACTCAAAATGTCAATCCACCAATTGAGATATAGAGCCATTAGAATAAAAATAAAAACACAAATGAACATTCATAACAACGCTCAAATCATAAAGCTAATTGATCCAAACTAATATTAAACAATAAAAGATAAAAAATGGGGCAAGATCAAGAAACTGTCACATAGGTAAAATTTAATGTTGGTCCAACACGTCATCGATAGGATTAATGTAAGTTGATTGAATACATATGTGACAGTTGCTTGATTTTTCTTGTCATTTATATAAGCTATTGACGCAAGCGAAGCTTTGGTAGTCAGAAGATTGGGATGAGAGGTTGGAAACAATGATGTAGAATATTTTTAAATTGGTTTCCTTGTTATTTCAACTGAAAGGTATGAATTTGTGTTTATTTTATTCTAAAGATTGAGAGAATTTGTTTGCATACATAATAATTTGTCTTGAAATGAGTAAATATAATGATAAGTTCCTTGAAAATCTTTTATTTAAAGATATGTGTTGACGATTTCTAAAAAAATTTAAATCTATTGGTAGAAATAAAGCTCTAGTAATCAAAAGATTGGGACAAGAGGTTGGAAACGAAGGTGCATACAATTTATAATTTAGTTTCCTTGTGATTGCAACTACAAGGTATGAATTTCTATTTTTGTTATTCTATAAACTGAGATCAGTTGATTGCATGCATAGTCATCTATCTTAAAATGAATAAATATAATGATGAGCTCTCTGAAAATCATTTCTTTAAAGATATTTACTGACAGTTTCTTGATTTTTCTAGTCATTGGTGAAAGCTATTGGTGGAAGCGAAGATTTGGTAGTCAAAAGATTTGGATAAGATGTAAATAATTTTTAAGATGGTTTCCTTATGATTGCAACTGCAAGGTATAGATTTATGTTTATTTTGTTCTAAAGACTGAGAGTAGTTTTTTACATGCATAGTAGTCTATCTTGAAATGAATAAATACAATGATAAATTCTTTGAAAAGTATTTCTTTAAATATATTTGCTCAAAACACTATGCATGTTGGTTTTCTTGGAAATTTCATGCATATTTACAAATCTTTTTATTAGATTCAAAATCTATGAAACGGGTATTTTTGGGTCAGTCATAAATATGGTTGAAATGATCATGAAGCTTTCTTGGATTTATTCATTTCATTTTTTGTGCATTGTTTAAAATAAGTATCTTGCATGCCATTATTTCTCAGAAAAAGTCAATTTTTTTTTGGTTTAAAATGAGTATTTCTCAGAGAAAATCAGTTTCTTATTTATTTAAAATAAGTATGTGGTACAAACCAACCAAATAATATAATAAATAAAGTATAGCAAAAATTATGACAAAAAATCAGAATATAGAGTATAAATAATAAACCGACCATGAGGCCATAAGGCAAGGAAACTATGAAAAGCAAGGATGGCAAGCAAATATCTTTAAATAAATATTTTTCAATAAACTTATCATTATATTTATTCACTTTTAGATAGTTGACTTTGTATGCAAAAAAGTGCACAAAGTCTTATGTTTGATTAAGAGAACGTGTATATAATAGTTGTAAACTCTATTATAGATATGCATATGTATTTGAGCATAAGTTGCTCGAATACATATGTGACAATTTCTCAATTTTTTTATTCATTAAAATAAATAAATAGAGTGAAAAATTCTTTAGAAAGTATTTCTTTAGAGATATTTGCTCAAAACACTGTGCATGTTGATTTTCTTACAAAATTTGTGTATATTTACAAATCTTTTCCTTAAATTTAAAATTTATGAAATGTGTATTTTTGGGTTAGTCATAAATATGGTTAAAATGATCATGAGGCTCTATTGTATTTATTCATTTTGTCTTTATATATTGTTTTAAAAAAGTATCTTGCATGTCATTATTTCTCAGAGAAAATCAATTTTTTTGTTTGTTTAAAAAGAGTATTTCTTAGAAAAAATCAATTTCTCATTTATTTAAAAAAGTATTTGGTAATGACCAACCAAATTATATAATAAACTGAGTATAGCCAAAATTATGACAAAAAATTAGAGTATAGAGTATAAATAATAAACTGACTATGGAGCCATAAGGCAAGACAACTATGAAAAGAGAGTATGACATAACTAAAAAAATTTGAGTATATATGATAAGATCATGTGCAATACTTAATATAAATTGAGTACATACCTATGTAAGTCTCTCAAAAGACTAATCTAAGATTGACCATTAAATTATGATATTTGGTAATGAATTATGAGTATGTTTGTTGTTTTAGTTGCTCTTTGTTATAATAATGACTATATTTTCTTTTTTATTGTTTAGTTTTAATTGATAAAACATTTTTATATAATTAGAGATCTTTCTTTTAAGAGATTATCTCTTCTATGGACTTTAATCTGTTAGATAGGTTAGATTATATTATTTTTAATTTGATTCACACACACACACACACACACACACACACACACACACACACATATTTGATAATTGAGATGTTTAATTAGTGCATCATTCATTATTATTCTTAGAATTTATAAAAAAAAATATGCACATCTTAAAAATATGTGTTGCTTCCTCGAATCATTGTTATTCTATAACCATAAAAATAAAGATCCAATGGGCATCAAAATAGTCACTAAGAAATTATATCATGTCCTTCTAAATTTATGTTGGTCCCTATTTCTATCTTTTGAATTTGCACGTGAGTTGTAGTTTGGTTCAAGTTTAAATTTATAAATTTATAGATTGTGCAAATTTAGATTCTATCTATGATATCATTTTCAAATAGATATTTTTTTAGTTTATTATTTAGATTTTTTTGAATAAATGTGTTGGTATCATTATTTTTTTTAGGTGCCAATTTTCAAACTGTCAATGCAAAAATTAATTCAAGAAGTGGAATAATGATTTCATCCTTGAAGGGAGTGAATTGCATTGGTGATTCATAAAGTTGGCATTGAAAGGTTTTTGATTTGTAAAATGTCTAGTCTTAGTCTGAGTGCTAGGAAGTTAACAAAAGGTTCATTGAATGGAAATACCTTATAATATTTTGATAAAAATCAACACGAACAACCTTTAAAAATAAATAATAGTCTTGAAAATCAACCAAGATTGAACATTATTTCTCATGATCAAGATCATGTTCAATAGAGTTCTGAACTTTCAATGAGCAGATGTTGTTAGGTTGTGGAGCTAAAAGCTTCACTGATGCAGACATGGAGAAGGCCATTGGAGGGGTTGCTGAAGGTTGCTAAGCGTCAGAGCAACCGGCGTCGGTCTGATCAGCCGACGTCAGTAGGATAGTGAAGAGAAGCAACTGACGTCGGTCAGAGATCGGCCGATGTCGGTCACCTCCAGGCAGACAGGGACCGACGTCGGTCGCCTGTGTGGTTTGACTGTGAGCTTGTTACGGGCAGTTAGCTAACGAACCAAGTGTTTGCATGATTAGAGCTATTTTTAGACTGAGAACTGCGGATCTAATTATTGTAATTAGATGTCTAATCATTGTTTGGATGAGATCTATATAATAGACTCATGGTTGTATTGGAAAAGTGTTCTAGTTTGAGTTGAGCAAAGTTAGCTCCTTCTGTGTGTGAGGTGAGCAAGGGTGTTCCTCCTAGTTCCACAGCAGTACCAAGGTGGGTGCTGGTTTTGGAGAGTCAGCAAGATTCTTCAGGTGTGTAGGATTTTGGTCACAGGTGCATGGCCTTTATAGGAGATCTACATGGTAAGTAAGATCGTTGATCTGCAGGTGTATGTGTGTGCAAGGTCAAGGTTCACAGGTGTGCAAAACCAGGTTGATTTGCAGGTGTGCAAGATCAGATAGGATAGCAACACAATAGGGAGCAAAATCAGGCAAGATCTACTTAGAGTACAGGTGTGTACTCGGATAGAGCGAAGAGGAAGGCAAGGGAGTTCCTTCCATAAGTATGGTCTGTTGAATTGCAGGTTGTTGCATGTTCATGGGAGATCTACTTGAAGTACCTTGAGTACTTGTGGAGTGTGTGAAGCACTTGTGGTGTGCGTGGAGCACAGGTGGTGAACACCAACTCTGTGTTTGAGTTGTGTGTTGGGCCCTGAGAGAGAGAGCTTTGAGGAGAGAATTACTGTTCACTTGAGGTGTGGCAAGCCTCTGAAGAGGTGGTGGAGAAGAAGTGGCATCTTCTTTATTGTATTCTTTTATGTATAAGTATTAATACAAGTTGTGTATTGTCTCTCATATCATGTGTTATTCTGAATTCTAGTTACTTGTGATTCTGGTTAATTTCTGCATATTAAGTTGCTTGGTTTGGTAATCAACTGTATGCTTCCGGTGTTTCGTATCCTGACAGATGTAAGTAACAATGCTAATGATCATGGCACTTTTGATTTAAAATAATTTGATTCTAAAAGTATTGATAATTCAATCTCACAAGTAGTTTATGAAATTCATTATAGCTCCAAAAAAAAAGTCACGTGAATAGAAAATTTTAAGTTTTCAAGTTGAATGGATTTCTAAATATCCTTTCATTGAACCTATTTTGAGTGAATACACTAATGAGCCACCAAAGAGTGTAAATGCAATATATGTAGTTGGAAACTAGAGAAGGATAAATGCTTGCATCTTAAATTAGATACAATAGAGAAGCATGTGAAGAAAGTATACAAAAATAAAATTATAAATGAAAAGGATAAATCAATGATACGATGGAGAACAAATGAAGAGTCTCTGCATGTTAGGTATATGAGTGAATATGACAAATACTTAGTAAAATAGCAAAAGATTCATACAAGTGGAAGAAACATTATAGTTTTATTTGGAAAAGTGATGGGAATTAGCTAAATTTCAAAGACTGTATAACTTTATGTTATTTTTTACATTTTAAATAAAGGTTAAATAATGACCAATTATCCAAGATATAAGGACATGCTATAATTTCTTCACATCTCAAACATTTTAAATACTCATTGGTTAGTTAATAGTAGTTGGGAATGTGCTAATTATTTTGTTGAAGTACAAAAGGAGGATCTTCAAGAGAAGATAAAGCTTTCAAGATATATAAAATTATCATTGGATGAAGTTACATCCATTGATAACACTTCTTGGGTGTGTATGCATGTTTACACTATTGTAAATCATGTTCATCAGTGTCATTTTTTTACCATTCATAAAATGAAAGAAAATGAAACTTCTCAAAACCTTTTGAAACTAGTCAATAATAATTTGAAAGAGGTTGGTGGCTTGGACAATTTTTCAATTGTAAAAAAGATCGTTTGTGTAGGGGAAAATAGAGCATCGATTATGCAAGGTCAAAAAAAGGGCTTTGTGTAAGGCTACAAAATTCTTGTATACCATAAATGATTGATATTCATTGCATGGCACATAAAATGAATTTGACATTCAAAATTGTAAGCAAGTTTACATTAGTCTCAAAAGTTAAAGATCTTATTCATAAAATTCATTCATATTTTTATAGAAATCCAAAAATATTTTTATAATTTCAAAAAAAATTGCTAAAAATTTAATGCAATAAAACAAGTTATTTAAGGATGTTGATACTTGATGGATTTCTCTTTGTGAACCAGCACATAGAGTATATGCAGAATATTAGTCATTGATGGGAATAATGGAGGAACATCACCACATAATAGATAAATCTCTAGATATTTTATTTTAGTTAAGAGATATAGAGACATTATTCACTTTATGTAGTCTTTTATTCATGTTGGATGAAATAAATTTAATGATAAAGAATTCTAAATAAAGAATAATGTACATTCAAGAATATTCTAAGTTGAGAAAATTAATATGCCTTACCCTTTATAATTTTTATTTAACACAACATTCATTTATAGGTAAAAAGTTCACAAGTTGGAACTTAATGACAAATATTGAACATAGTGGTAACTATTTACAGTTTAATGAATATGGATATTTATGTGCAGAAGTGCAAGAATGTAAAATACTCTTACACACTTTTAACACGGTCGATATAATAGACTCAAATAAGTTCCTATTATAAAGGATCAATTCCTTGAGGTTGTATCCTCTATATGATCCACCTTGAAGGAAATTGTGAAATGTTTCTCTTCATAGATTAGAGATCATTTTCCTCAAGATGAACTACTAAAATCTATGGCTATAGTGTACCCTCAATGTTGGAAAAGAGTTAGCTCATCAAATTTTTATAATAAAATCAAAACCTTGGCCCAACACTTATGCAAGAGTGTAGAATTGAATAGTGAACAAATTGAAGGTATTTTAGATTTTTCAAAGCTAAGTGAGCAGTTTGTTTGATTTTCCACAACAATGTTAGAATAAGTTAAATTTGTGGATGATGCTTTCGAAGATAGCTTGATTACTAGATTATGGACTACTTTAAGTTTGAGTGAAATACTACGTGATGGTATCTCAGAATATTTTATTCTTGATCATTTATTCCAAACAATGATTTTGGGCTCAATTAAATATGAGAGAATTTTTAGTGTATTGTCATTTTTAAAGTCAAAGTTAAGAAATAAGCTTGACAAGAATTTGGAGACTTGATTGAGGATCTATACAACTAGATACAATGTCCTTGAATTTCCATTTAATAGAGCTATAGCAATTTGGCATTCTACATCTAAAAGAAGATGATTGACTAATAATTCTTCAAACACACTACACTCAAAGAGTTCTATAGTACTGGATCCAAATTCAACAACTTTTGAAGAGAATACACGTAACAATTACCAAAAATAAAATGAATAAAATTAGCATGTTGAAATTTAAAATTTAGGCATCTAAAATTTGAGATTGATTGAGAAAGGACATCAAATTTTGTGATCCCAAATAATTTTCCATGGATTTATGTAGCCAGATTGCATTTTGATAATTAATATTGGGTGACTTTATATTTGATGGAAAAACACTAATACTTGATTAGAAAAATGTGTATTTTTTTATTTTGTTTGATTAAGAGAACATGTCTATAACAATTGTAAACTCTATTATAAAGATGCATAAGTATATTATGGCGTTCCCTTGTTATTTTATACCAAGTAGGTGTTTTTTATGTTATGTTTGATTAAGAGAACATGTCTATAACAATTATAAACTCTATTATAGAGATGCAGAAGTATATCATGGCATTCTCTTGTTATTTTATACCAAATAGGTTTATTTTGTGTTTTATTTGGTTAAGAGAACATGTCTATAACAGTTGTAAACTCTATTATAAAGATGCATAAGTATATTGTGATGTTTCCTTGTTATTTTATATGAAGTGGGTGTTCTTTTTGTGTTCTACTTGATTAAAAGAGCATGTCTATAACAATTGTAAACTCTATTATAGATATGCATAAGTATATTGTGGGGTTCCTTTGTTACTTTATACCAAGTATATTTTTGTGTTATGTTTGATTAAGAGAACATGTATATAATAGTGTTAAATTTTATTATAGAGATGCATAAGTATATTATGGTGTTCCCTTATTATTTTATACCAAGTATGTGTATTTTTGTGTTCTATTTGATTAAAAGAATATGTTTATAACAATTTTAAACTCTATTATAAATATGCATTAATATATTGTGGTGTTTCCTTATTATTTTATAATAAGGTGTATTTTGGTATTTTGTTTGATTAAGAGAACATATCTATAACAGTTGTGAACTCTATTATAGAGATGCATAGGTATATTATGGTATTCCCTAGTTATTATATACCAAGTAGGTGTATTTTTGTGTTCTATTTAATTAAAATAACATGTCTATAATAGTTTTAACTCTATTATTGATATGCATAAGTATATTGTGGTGTTTCCTTGTTATTTTATACCAAGTAGATATGTTTTTATATTCTTTTTTATTAAAATAACATGTCTATAATACTTGAAAATTATAATATAGAGTTGCATAATTATATTTTGGTGTTCCCTTGTTATTTTATACCAAACTTATTTGAGGTATCTATAGTGTAATGAATTGTAAGTATTTATATTGGACTAATAGCTTGCATAAATGACTAGAAAATTTGAGAAAATAATCGCATATGTATTCGATCAACTTCTATTAATCCCACAGGTGACTGAAAGATTTCTACCCAAGAATGCAAGTGATTGAGAGAAAGCAAAATAGAAATCACATATGAGCCAAATAAATTGTATTCAACTCAAGAAAATGCAAAGCAATACAATAGAATGGGATGTTCATATGAGAGCAAGAGGTGGGTATATATAAGATATTCCACCTAAGAGACTCAAAACACAACCAATGTGAGATAAATGTAAAAATCCCCTAAGTAAACTTAACCTAGTGTGAAGAGAGATAAAGTGGAAAACAAGCTAATAAATAGCTAGATAGCAAAATAACCCTATTCACACTAACACCCCCCCCTTAAGTGAAACTTAGGGAAAAGTTGACAAATGCAAGGATGCAATTATGGATGGGTATCGACTACAAGGCCATGTTAGGTACCCATGTACAAACAAGTCTCAACTAGAGTAAAGGATAAAACCACATGGGAAAAAACTCCTCAAAAGTGAGAGTGAAAGAAGTGTGGAAAGGTAGAGTCAACATGAATCATATGCTACCAATTCCAACACATATATAAAATAAATAATCCCCCCCATAAGAGAGGAAAATAAAGACAAATTAGCCCCCCCTCAATGAAGAGTTACCTGCACTGATGGTAGATGTTTGACAATGAATGTTGAAGGTGATCCATGATCGCTAAACAATGTTCCTCCCCTAGGAAGAAACAAGACTAAAAATGTGTGCAAGAAGTCTTCCCATTCCCAAAAGGAATATGAAGGAAGAAAACTCAAAATGTATGAAGTCTTTAAATTTTGCTCAAGTGTCACCGTGTCGATGCCAAAATAAGCCACAAACCAATTAGGAGTCACATGACAAACTAAAGAATGTGACAATCCAGGATCTAGTGGAAATTGATGTAGAACATGATCTAAAGACAAAGGTGCCTCCTCCAAATGTTGTTCAATAGAAGCCATAGTCATGTCAAACTATGGTGAATGATCATGTGGGTAAAGAACAAGAGGGTCAAAAGGTTCCCCCTAAACATCTGAAGAAGATGAATCAACTTCATCAAAGAGAAGATGAATATCATCAATAGTGTCCTCTAAGTCTACAAGATAAGACTCCCAAAACAAGTCTGCAGTACCTATCAAGTACTCATCCCAAATGGCTAAATTTGGAAGACTATAAATGTCCTACTGCATTGAATCACTAGAAACAATGGATGTAGCAACATTGAATTATATAGATGCAACAAGGGATGAAGGAGGAGATGGAATGTCAGCACATGTCTCTAGAACATCAGTTGATAAAAGAACCCCAAGATATAAATGACCATACTGAATCTCCTCAAAAGTGTCTAAATGAGTGTGAACCTCAGTCAAAGGAACAATAAGAGCAAAATTTGAGGTCTACACTCAAAATTAATGATCTACCTCCCCAACTACAACTATATATATGTTATACAAATCTCAAATAATCACAGAATCAGGTGTGAACTTAACACTCTTTCCTGCTCCACCATGTGTAATCTAATAGATAGAAAGGATATTGGTAGACAATGATGGTACATAAAGAACATCATTGAATGATCTTTTGTCAATGTCAATTGATCCTTTCCCATAAACACTCATAGATGTGTTGTTGGCCATCAAAATGGGTGATTATGAACAAGTCTCATATGAAGAGAACATACTTTGTGATGAAGCCATATGATGTGAAGCTCCAGAATCAAGGATCCAATTCCTTGACTCAGAATTTGCAACTGAAAAAAGTGATTTCCCCTTTTGTTTCTCAAACTTTGATGATGATGAAGAAGAAGAAGAAACCACTTTGGATGAATTCATTTGAACCTTATTTAGTTGATGTTGAAATTCATCAATTCTTTTTATGTAACATTTGTGTTCATCATGCCCCAATTTCTTGTAATATGCAAACTGAGGCTTCTCCTTCTTAGATGATTCCCTTTTGGAGGGAGAGGACTCATATTCTTTATGTGGCTTGTTTTCTTTCTTCTTTTGTTTCTTTTCAGGATTCCCTGATTTTTTTGGTACCTTAGGTTCACTAGCCACCAATGCTTGTGGCTTGGAGGACTTGATGATGCCCATTTGAATTAACTTTCCTTCTTCATAGATTAGAAGATTTGAAAAATCATCAAAATTAGGCTCAACATATGCAGCTCCCATAGAAACCCGATGAGTGTGAAAGCTAGAAACAAATATTGAATACTCGTGACCAAGCTTGGCTAACACATTTAGAATCAATTGTAATTCCTCTTTAATAATCTTGAAATCCTTTAGTTTTGTTCTCAATTGCTTAATCTTGGAGATATAGTCTTGGGGATTGTCAAACTCCTTACGATCAAGATTCATCAAATCATTATCAATTTGATAACCCCTAATCTTATCAGTTTTACCATATAACTTTTCAAAAGTCTCCCAATATTTATTAGGTGTTGTACATTTTTCAATAGGAAATTGCAAGTCAAAAGAGACAAATGGACAAATGTACCCAAGAGTTTTCTCATGATTGATCTCCCATACTACCTTTTTACTCACATCAGTAGGTTCAGGAATAGATTCTTTTACATATCCTATGTAACATTTTCCCATTAGATAATTCCATACTAATTTTTTTCATGATGCATAATTATATGGAGTTGGGAGTTTAATTTGAGATTTCCCCATTGCAATAACACATAACCAAGAGATGAAAGCAATCAACCATTATAAGATCAACCCCCCAAATTCACTCAATCAATGATGCCCCTAGCAAAATATGATATTGGCACTTTATAATTAATGCATTACAGTTTCCACAAGCCAAAATAGCTAAGTGGTCTTTTGATTTGGTACATGTAAATGGCAAAATTAGGCCTTATAATGAAAGTACATTTTATGAGCAAAACTAGACCACACTGATTATAGATATGATAAGTACTCAAAAAATCATGCACTTTAAAAAATATCACCTTAAAATGTTTTCATATGACCCCAAACAAAGTCTTGGAAGGTCTAAAAATGAGGATTACTCACTAATATCGATGAAAATCTACACTTTATAAAAAATCCTACACCAAAATCAAAAACTGTTTGCACCACTATGAAGCCTATGAAATTATACCCCAAATAAAAAAATTTGCACCAAAATCAGAGCTTGAATGACTGAGATAGAGGCCTACAAAGTTTAGCTATCAAAATAAAACTACCAATGGAGAGGGGGCCTGCAAAAAATTTCTGATTACATTTGCAAATGATCTATTTTCTACACAAAAACTAACAAATACCCAAATGTTTTTTTAATGTTGCAAATAAAGGATAGAAAGCATATATCTTTTTGATGTACATAAAATGTAGATCTAGTACAAAAAAGATGCTTTCAGTAGCAAAAAATAACTGTAGTAATAAAAAAATACCATTTAAAGGATAAATGAGCTATCTAAGACAAGAAAAGGCATGTTACAACCTATAAGATTGATTAAAACATAAAATATGCAAGCTGAATGTCAAATCTGAACTTTAAAACCCCAAAGATTTGGCTTTCGATGTCCAAATCGGATAAAAGGAAACCTTGACTGTCTTGGTTGCTCTAGACTCAACCATCAACTAAGAAAATCTCTAAGAAACTCCAAAAAACCTACAATTGACAAGTCAAAATAAGAACCTCCCCAAAAACTAGAGTTTTCTTCACACTTTTCTGATTCTCCAGATCATCTGAGGATGCAAGAGAAGAGCATACTCACGTGCTTTGAAAAATAGCCCTACACTCTCAATTTTTAAAAAAATTCTAACCCATGACTCACAACCACTCTAATACCATGAAATATTTCTATCCAAGAATACAAATGATTGAGAGAAAGCAAAATAGAAATCACATATGAGTCAAATAAATTGTATTCAACTCAAGAGAATGCAAAGCAATACAATAGAATGGGATCTCATATGAGAGCAAGACGTGGGTATGTATAGGATATTCCACTTAAGAGACTCAAAACACAACCAATGTGAGATAAATTTAAAAAGACCCTAAGTAAATTTAACCTAGTGTGAAGAGAGCTAAAGCAGAGAACAAGGTAAGAAATAGCTAGATAGCAAAGTAACCCTATTCACATTAACAGTGACATGTTGGACCAACATTAAATTTTTCCTTGGCCCTTCAATATGCCAACACCAATTTACTAAAAAATGGGGCAAGATCTCAACCATGATCCACGTAGCTTTAATTCCACCTGCACCACATTCAAAGCTAGAAATAAAATATACATTATATGTGAGAATTTGAGATGTGAAGTCATTTATGTCATTAACCTCTTTTAACTCTATCTAATTTTTTAAGCTTTGAAGTCTTGAAGATATAGCAATTTCAATTTACAAGTTTGTAATTAAAGTTTTAGTTATTTATTATTAATTTTTTAGTCATTAAAATCATATAAAAGGAAGAACATATTTGTTTTACTCAGTTTTATAAATGTTTTAAAGACCACTTAGGACTTAGGACACAATACGCTAAAGGTAATAATTATATATTGGTTGGCATAGTTTGTTAATTGAAATAAAAATATATTTGAAACGCTATTATTGATTATGGATATGGTTAAGACATTGTGGCAGACCTTATTATTATTGATTATGGATATGGTTAAGACATTTGAAAGACAATGTTTTGAGCAAATATATTTAAATAAATAGTTTTTAGGTAACTTATCATTATATTCATTCATTTGAAGACAGATGATTATGCATGCAAACAACTATTCTCAGTCTTCAGAACAAAACACAAATCTATACTTTGCAGTTACAATCACAAGGAAATTAACTTAGAAATTGTCTGCACCTTTGTTTCCAAACTCTCATCCCAATCTTTTGATTACCAGAGTTTTGCTTCTGCCAATAGTTCACATCAATGAATATAAAATTAGAGCAACTGTCGCATATGTATTCAAATAACTTGCTTGTGCTCAAATACATATGCATCTCTATAATAAATTTTACAACAGTTATAGACACATTCTCTTAATTAAATTAAAGCTTGAGAGCAATTGTTTACATGCATAGTTGTCTATTTTGATTCTTGAAATGAAAAATATATAATGATAAGTTCCCTGAAAAGCATTTCTTTAAAAATATTTTTTGCCATCATTGATTTTCATAGTTGTCTTACCTTACAGCCTATAGTCGATTTATTATTAATACTCTATACTTTAATTTTTTGTCATAATTTTTTCTATACTTTGATTATTATATTATTTGGTTGGTCTTTACCACTTATTTCCTCTAAGAAATAATGGCATGAAAGATACTTCTTTTAAATAATGCACAAAGAACAAAATGAATCATATTATGTAGTTAGTCTTTATCACATTCTTATTTTAAAGAAATAAAAAACTCATTTATTATGTGAAATAATGGAATGCAAAATACTTATTTTAAATAAAATGAATAAACGCAATAAAGCCTCATGACCATTTCAACAATATTTCTGACTAACCCAAAAATACTTATTTCACATATCTTGAGAACATATCAAGATGCAACAAGTAAAAATTGGTGCAATGAATAAATATAATGATAAGTCCTTGAGAATCATTTCTTTAAAATATTTTCTTGTCATCTTCACTTTTTATAGTTGTATTGCCCTATGGGCCCATTGTTTCTGCTCGTTTTTGCTATTTACATTCAGAATAAGAAAGAAACTAAAGATAATGGTCAGGGGTTAGATGATACCCAGATGAAGTTACGCATCGTATCTAGACGTTGAAGGAGCTCCTCTTTCGCTGTGGAGGAAGACACCTGTAGATAAGAATAAAACTAAACAGAAAAAATGTTAGATAGATATATGGTGGACTGCCAAGCAATATGCTCGATCCCGAAAGCGTGGAAACTTCCTTGAGGGATGATAGTCCACTTTCTAATAAAAAGAGTGTCGAATAAAGAAATAATAATGACTTAAAGAAAGAGAAATAGATAACGTGTACCTAATTTTTGCAATATGTCTGTCACAGTCGCCGACGTCGGTAGTCCTACTGGCATCGATTGGTCAATGTTGCCGACGTCGGTCATATTGCCGATGTCGGTCTGGGTTGTGGTCAATGTCGGTCAGGGTTGTGGTCGATGTCGGTTGGGGCAATGGCCTTGGATGGGTCTATGGTCGACAGAGAGGTCTAGAAAGAGTTTAAAGGTCTGTGCAAGCTTGCAGGGAGACGAATAAGGTCCGCAGAAGGGCAAAGGTGGAGGATAGGTTGTTAGAAAGGGTAAGGGTAAGAGGATGGCTTTTTAGCCTCTCTAGGAAGATAGTCGGGTCGGGTCTGGTTGATTGTATTTAGAAATAGTAAATAGACATTAATTACTACTATATTCTAAACACTAAAATAAGACAAAAGAATACTTAGCTCTGCTTGGTAGAGAACTAGAGGTGTTAAGGCATTTATCCCTATTGTGGCTGATGTCGAGATGTCCATGAAATGTTTCAATCCAATCTAGAGTGCAGAAGCCAGGTGAGTGTTAGTGAAAATCTGATGTCTAGTCTCAGAGTGTGTGCGTCCATGTCCAAGAGTCTAGGCGAAAGGATTCGGGAGAGGGAGAGAGTCCAAGAGTCTGAGATTCATGATTCATGATTCGTGATTCAACAGCCCATAACTCAGCGTTAGAATTTGGTTTAAGTAAATTGATGTCAGTGATACCATCGGCATTGGCCGATAGTTGACCGACGTCGATGGCTGGAGAACAGGTAAAAGGGCTATTTTTAGCCCTTTGCCCATTTCTCCATCTGCCGAGTGTATTTGCCATTGGAGAACAGTCAAATGACAAGGTTATTATGCATGAGTGTTGGTTAGGAGGTTGGAATGGGTCTTAGGTGGTTATGATATGAAGGACTTAGTCATAAGGTGAGTCATAGGGTAGGAAATGGTCCAAGGTGAGGTGTCTAAGGTGAGGTGTCCAAGGCAAGGTGTCCAAGATGAGGTGTCTAGGGTGATGTCATTAATTCAAAATAAGTAATTTATTTTAAATTAATAATGTGTGTAAGGGACCAAGGGGAGTCAACACAATTTTGGTGTCTACATTTGCCCCTTTTTGTCTTGCTGGTTGTTCTTGACGAACTGCAAGACAAAAATAAGGTGTTAGTTGCCCCAGGTAAAGGATAAGGTGTAGGTTGCCCCAAGTATGGGATGAGGTATTCTCCCTCAAAGTGGGAGTTGAGGGAAGGTGACCTGATATCGGGTGTTGATTTGATAGGCAGTGGATGGGTATGGTGAAGTTGGAGTGTGAATGCTGCAATAGTTGAGATTACGTGTATACCACTTCACGTGATAGGTAGGTCAAATTATCATAGGCAAGGTCAAGGAGTGCTAAAATCAAAGTAACCAGGCCCTAGATTTTAGTCGTAGCTGATTGGGTTATTCGATCCAAGTTGTAGCTCCATTTGGTCATCGTGTTCCAAGTATCCCAGGCTCAAGAAGTGCTCCTAGAAAACACGAAAAAAAGTCACAAATATTGGGGATCAACTTGAGCGCGATCCGTCAATAGGTGTGAGGGTCATAGTGTGGGTTGCATACAATTTGCTAACTATTCGTGAGGTAGCATATATGCAATCAAAACAATCAAAGCAAAGTTGTCTCAAAAGTGGTCGTGGTCTGAGGAGATAGTCATGATCTTCAAGGTCATTGGTTGAGTCAGGCTGAGATATAAGTCATCTCAAGTGGTGTGTGTTGTGGTCAAGGAGATGTATGTGATCTTCAATGTGCCCCATGAGAGGTTTAGGTAACTCATTCAGTGTCAGGGCTAATTGTTTGGTCATGATTTTGGGTTGGTATAGATAGTTGGTCCATTAGATGGACGGATGAAGGAATGGCTGAGCTAACCTCAGAAGACCCCATGTCAACTGAGTGTTGCCTACATAGCCTCTATTTGAAGGGCCTCAGGCCAATGTAGTTCTCCCAAAAGGGAAGAAGAGAGTCAATTATGGATTGGCTTTGACTAGGTTAAGTCATGGTCAAAGGTGAAATGGTTTGTCCATCAAGTAGACGAACAAATGAATGGCCAACGTTATTAGGGAGACGAACGGGCAAATGGCCGAGCTAACCCTAGAAGACTCTGTGTCAACTGAGTGCTACCTACATAGCCCCTATTTCAAGGGCCTTAGGCCAATGTAGTTCTCCCCAAAAGGGAAGATAGAGTCAAAGAGGTCGATAATTGGTTTGGTCATGTTAATGGTTTAGCACGTCCCATATGTCTGATGGTACATGTGTGAAATGATGAGTGTATGATGATGTTACAACTTTTTCCATATTATGTGATGGTGTATTCTATAACATAGGTTATGTGGTTTTTCATCCCTATCAATTTTCCATATTGGTGATGGATGTATGCTAAAAATGAAATGAGTTTATTTATGCTTCAGCACTTTTCGTATTGGTGATGATATATGCTTGACATAAATTGTGTTTGGTTGTTAGTTTCCATGTGTATTGTTTTCCATAGAAACTAATGTGAATGGGCTATGATAATTTATATAACACAAATTGATATTTGCATTAAATAAATCATGAGGTTATGTTAATGGTTAGAAAATGTTTTGGTTTGGTTTGGTTTGGTTTGGTTTGATTTGGTTTATAAAATGATTTGGTTGGATGTGACAAAGGTATGTAAGAAGTGAAAGGTGTTTTGCTCTTTCATTGATAGGGACCATAATGGTAGCATAGATAGGGTTTTTGCAAACAAAAGCCTCGTTCATGCATTACGTCATTGACCATTGTTTGTGTTAGAGAAGTATTCAAATCACTCGATGTTAAGTGAGCTCAAAATCCCTTGGGTATGTTAGGGTAATAGGTTTGATTATGTGAGGTGTGAGGATAGCGTAACCCTTTTTAGAAAGGATAACTTTGCCCATTTTATAGGTGACCCTGAGAATGAATATAGGCAAGTCCATGACTTAATAGTTTGTCAGTCAAATTTTTTTTTTTTTGGATAGACTGATCAATTCGAGAAGTCTACGTGGGGATGTTGTTTTGTTTTGTGGTCATATGTGAAGCTGATCAATGCGGGAAGCCTCTGAGAGAGTGTTGTATGGTAGCAAAATTTGGGCATAGCCATCCTTCGAGGGAGTGGTCTATGTTTTGCTTTGTATTTTTTATGGCTTTGAATAGCTGTCCTTCAAGGGAGCAGTCTATTTATTACAGCAATTATGTAGTTGTCCTTCAAGGGAGCAGTCTACATTTATAGTTTATGACCTTTGGTTAGGCATCCCAGTTTTATGTTTTGTCTGTTGACTGAATTTTTAGTCATGGACTAGACTATAGAGGTTTAGGGGTTTTCCTTTTATTAGGACAAAGCATGAATGCAAAAAGGATTAACTAATGTTTATGGGGAAAAAGGGTTGAAAGGAATATGAATGAGGATGACAAGGGTTGCTCAAGAGACAAGCTCAAGTTAAATATCAAGTAAATGAGTACTTGATTAACAGTAGAATGGTCGCAGATGTAAGGCATTAAGGGGCTCAAGTTCTGGTCAGCCTTCAAGAGAAGACAGATGATAATTCCCTAATCCATACTTGTGCGTTATGATATAAGGTCCAAGCCAATTAGGAGCAAACTTGTCTCATTTACTTCTTTCCATATTGGTCACGTGTTGGTTTTCTTTAAGGACGAGATCCCTGATTTTGAAATCTCGCTCTTTCAGATTTTTGTTATAGGCGCGTTTGATGCGATTTTGGTAGATATGAAGATGATTAAGAGCAGCAAGATGACGTTTGTCAAGTAACTCGAGTTGAGCTAATCGATCTTGACGAAAGTCATCATTAGAAAGTATGTCATGCAAAGAGATGCGTAGAGAAGGTATTTGTACTTCAAGAGGCAAGACGGCCTCAGTTTTATACATTAAAGAGAAAGGTGTAGCACCCGTAGGGGTTTGAATGCTAGTGCGGTAGGCCCACAAAGCGAAGGGAATGTGAATGTGTCAATCCCTTCTAGTGTCGTTGACCACATTCATTAGGATTTTGGTTAAGATTTTGTTAGAAGCCTCTACCTATCCATTGGCTTGTGGGTAATAAGGCGAGGAGAAGCTGAGTTTGATGCCAAAAGAGTCGCAAAGTTTTTGGACGGTTTTGTTTTTGAAAGATTTGCCATTATCGGTGATGATTTTTTGGGGTACACCGAAATGACAGATGTTGTTGTTGATGAAGTCGACGATTTTGTTAGCTTTAGTGGAGATGAGGGGAATAGCTTCCACCCATTTAGTGAAATATTTGGTCGCGATGATAATAGACTGATGTCGGAGAGATGAATGAGGGTTAATCTCGCCGATTAGATCTAAGCCCCATTGTGAAAAGGGCCAAAAATCCTTAGCAACTTGTAAAGCGTGGCTAGGGACGTGAAGTAAGTTAGCGTGTTGTTAGCATTTGATACAACGCCGAACATAGTCATTGCAATCTTGGTGAAGAGTGGGCCAATAATAGCCTAGGCGAAGGATGCATTTTGAAACCGAGTTACCATTGAAATGTCCTCCACAAATCCCATCATGAACTTATTTAATGGCATGAGATGTTTCAGTGGAGGTTAGACATCAAAGGAGGCCATCGAAACCTCTTTTGTAGAGAAGACCCCCTAGCATGGTATATCGAGCAGTACTTTTGATAAAATCTCACCGTACATTGCTAGAGAGATTAGGAGGTATAATAGAATAAGTTAGGTAGTCCACAAGTTGTTTATTCCAAACATCCTATGGACTAGAGTTGATAGTGCCGACAAAGTTGATGTTAGTAGAGATATATGAAGGCAACGCCAAATGGTGTACCGTAACATAGATTCTCAAAGAAGAAGATGAAGATGGTATGCGTGAGGCAAGAGAGGCCATAGTGTCAAAAAACTTATTCGTATAGCGAGGAACAGTTTGCAAGAGATAATGGTCGAAAGACTCTAGCAATGTGTCGACACGGTGTTTATACCATTGCAAAACTTCATTTTTGCAAAGGTATGAACCGTTAATCTGATTAACGACTAGTTGTGAGTCGCCAAAGATGTTGATTGTTTTGATGCCTAAGAAAAGGGTAGTTTAAAGTCCCAAAATTAAGGCTTCATATTCAGCCATGTTATTGGTGCATTCGAAGTCAAGTTTAAAAGATAGAGGCATGGGCTCACCGTCGTGAGGGATGAGAATGACCCCCGCACCCCCACCGAGTTGAAATTTAGATCCGTCAAAGAACATTGTCATTTGATACAAGATGTCATCAGTGGAAAGTGTGGCGATAGATTCATCAGGGAATTCACAATGAGAAGGTTGGTTGTCAAGTAGAGGGGCATCTTCTAGTTGGTCAGAGATTGTTTTCCCCTTTATAGATTTTTGTTGGATGAATTCAAAATTGAACTCAGTAAGAAGCATGAGCCAACGAGCCATACGTTGGTTTTGTTATGGCTTGGAATGCATGTACTTGAGAGGGTCGGTATGAGTGATAACGTAAGTTTTGTGATTGAGGAGATAATGACAGAGTTTAGACGCGGCAAAGACTAATGCCAAGCAAAGTTTTTTGATATGAGTATACTGAGTTTTGTAGTCAATGAGCGTTCGGCTTATGTAATAAACCACTTGCTCACGATGTTGTTCATCTCGATGCCTGATCATGGCACCTAAAGAATGATTTATTGCTGAGATGTAAAGATAGAAGGGTTGATCTTCTTTAGGTGGAATAAGGACTAGTGGAGAGACAAGATAACGTTTAAGGTCCTCAAAAGCCTCTTGGCAATCCTTATCCCAATTAAAGGAGATGTCCTTCTTGAGGAGGTGATGAAAGGGTTGACATCGGTCAGAAAGCTGCGAGATGATGCGATGAATATATTGAAGCTTCCCTTGCAGGCTGCAAAGTTGCTTTAGATTGGTAGGTGGCGGCATCTCGAGTATAGCTCTAATCTTATCGGGATCAATCTCAATGCCACAAAGAGAAATGATGAAGCCTAAAAGCTTCCCTTAGAGAACCCCAAATATGCATTTCTTGGGGTTTAGTCGAACATTGTATTAGAGGAGGCGAGTGAATATTATTTTGAGAATAATTAAATGGTCATGGCGGAGTTTGGATTTCCCAAGCAGGTCATCCACATAATCCTCCATGATTTTGTGGAGGAGATCATGAAAAATATAGGTCATGGCGCGTTGATATGTGGCACCTGTGTTTTTAAGACCAAAAGGCATGACCCTATAGTAGAAAGTCCCCCATGGGGTGATAAAGGTGTTCTTATGTTGATCTTCTGGTGCAATCAAGATTTGATTATATCCTGAAAACCCGTCCATGAGTGATAGCATCTCATGACCAACCATAAGATCAACAAGTTGGTCGATGTTAGGTAAGGGAAAGTCATCCTTTGGACAAGATAGGTTGAGGTCTCGATAATCGGTACAAATTCAGATTCCCTCAGTTGCCTTTGCGACAGGGATGATGTTTGACACCCATTGTGAATAATCAATGTGTTGGATAAAGGAAACGGAAAGAAGACGTTGAAGCTCCTCTTTGACAAGGAGTGCAATGTGAGGATGCATTTTGCGAAGATTTTGCCTGATAGGCTTAGCCTCAGGGTTTGTGACAATGTTATGAATGACAATGTTAGGGTCGATACCAGGCATATCGCTATAAGACCAAGCAAAAGCTTGGCTATGATCTGCAAGGAATTTGGTATAGTCAATTTGTTCCTAGACATCTAAAGATTGACCAATCTTTAAAATGTGAGGAACATCAGAAGATGGGAGGTTAATGTCAATGGTTGATTCATTTAACATAACCTGTGTTTCTGAAGGAAGGGATCATTGAATGAAGGAGTCATCCGCACCCATGTAGGTGAGTATGGTGTCATCGTCCACGCATTGGATAGTGTTGATGGTAGAAGAGTCATCATCTATCATGTCTAGATAAATGAGAGGAAGAGACCTTGATACCCCACCTATTTGATAGGTTAGGGGTTCCAAGTGAATGACATTTATGAAAAAAAAAAAAACTAGGTGGAATGGAGACCACCGACTCTGTAGGTGAGGATGGAGGAACAGGCGAAGCCAGAGGAGATTGTTCTATGATAGTTTCATGACGAGGGTTTTTAGAGGCTTTTATAGGCTCTTCAAATCCCAGGCCATGTCATTTCTTAGCATTTTTTAATGCCTCATCATTTGGAGGCTCAACGAGTTGGTGGGAACCTTGTTCATAGCGTCCAAACCCAAATCCCTTCCACGCACACCTATAAAGATAGGTGTGAGCGAAGCTAGGATTGCCAAGAA
Source organism: Torreya grandis (assembly GCA_037957365.1). Lineage (NCBI taxonomy): Eukaryota > Viridiplantae > Streptophyta > Pinopsida > Cupressales > Taxaceae > Torreya > Torreya grandis. Next base: position 2,154,196 of record JARHVA010000098.1, read on the forward strand.
AAGAGAAATCAGACGTGAATAATTGGGGTGATGAAAGAGGATTCCCATTGGTAGGAGCTTGATCTAGCCCTCCATAAATGATATTTGTTTGAAGAGTAGGAGGACCATATGGAACAACCATTCCGATGCGATGGTCATAATTTGGGTTGTGATGTAGTTGTCCATATTCCTGAGGAGTTTGGAACATGTCCAAGGTAAGCAGACGATACTCCCCAAGTGAAAGTCTCTAGAAGGTATCTTCCATGGGATCCTTTGTAGTTACTTGAGGAGGAGGTATAGGTGTAGCCGACGTTTGCGAATTTATTAATGCTTCTACGAATGGAGGTGGCATTTGGGTCGATGTTTTCAGAGGTATGAGAACATCATTGGGTCGATAGGTTGTGTTACATGTTTTAAATAGAGAAGGGTTAGCAAGAATGACGTGAACTTGACCCTCATGTTCAAATTTGACACAATGATGTAGTGTCGAAGGGACACAGGTCATGGCATGAATCTAAGGTCGTCCCAACAACATGTTGTATTAGAATTCCCCCTCAATGATGTAGAAGAGTTTTGGGACTGTTCATGGGCCAACACAAATATGTAAGGCCACGGTGCCAATGGTAATGGCGGTGGAATCGTTGAAAGATCGAAGAATTGTGTCAGTTTTGGACATGTAATTATTTGGGAGGGATAATTGGTCATACGCATGGGTGGAGATGATATTGATATTAGCACCCCCATCAATCATAACCCGCTTGACGTGAGTTCGATCAACATAGGCTGTGATGAAAAGAGCAGCATCTTGATCTTCTAAGTTAGAGGTAGGAATTTTAGAATCACTAAAGGTAATAGAGGCGATAGTGGGTAATGATTGGGCTAAGGCAGCCAATGGTTGAGGATCTTCAGGTTGGACCTCCACCGCTTATAGGGCTTTGATTAAATCTTGGCGATGGTTTGGAGAGCTTTGAATGAGGTCATATAAGGACATCTTTACTGGAGTTTGGTGAATTTGTTTCACCATTGAGTTACGAATTACCTCTGAAGATGTTGGATGGGAGGTGCCCAAGATTGAAATCTTAGGTTTCAGTGGTTGAGAAGGTTTGAAAAATGGGTATGTCCAAGGAATAGAAACCTTCTCTTTTCCTTTATCTTTTAATGTTTGTGACCTAGTGGCCACATTAATGGTGTTAATCTCAAATAAAGGGGAGGAAGGAGGTAAAGGGACCATAACCTGATTATGGGATTCTGATGAAGGTGAGGAGGTTTGAGAGATATGGGAAGGTGTCGAAGGTTTGTCGAAAGAATCTTCAATAAGAAGGGTGTCTTTTTTCATGTATTGGCGAATGACAACCTTAAGGGCACAACAATTTTCAGTGTCATGTCCAGGTGTGCAATGATATAGGAAAATTTGGGTGTCATCGAACCATAATGGTTTTGATCCAAGAGGTTGAAATGGTTTAATAGGTGGGAGGGTGATGCTAGAAGATTGTAACAATCTACTCAGAAACAAAGCATATGAACCCACTAGTGGATCTACGCTTGTTGTGATAGCAGATGTTGAAAACTTCTAATTTGTAGGAGTGGTTGAGGGAGTTTTTCATACCACCTTTTTAGTTGCTGGTGTGGCCACTCTTGTAGATGGGGCTTTCTTGGTAAGAGGTGCCTAGTTTTTCGGAGGAGGTGTATTTTTGATGGGTAAAGGTAGTAGGGGAGGCAATTTGTTTTTGTTAGATGTTGGAGTGGGAAGCACTCCTATTAAGGTTTGAAGGGTGTGGGCCCAAAATAGAAGGCAATGGTGATGGTGGGGTAAGAGTTCTCCGATGTGGTTTAGTAGCCTTCTTTAATACGGTGTGAGGACCACTACTATGGGGGGCGAGGTTCAAGTCTACCTTCACTTGTGGGTGAGTGAGGTTAGGTATGTGGCGAACACCAAGAGATTTATCTTGTTTTGGTATGGTGGTCGCTTGTGAGGGTTGAGGTTCAGATGTGGTCGGTTGAGCTTTTGAGGTTTTAGAAGTAGAACCTGATCTTCATTGGCGACTTTGGGATAATTTGTTGTAGATGGGTCGATAGTACGAGATGATGTGGGATGTGTAAGATAAGGAGCTTTAAGTCATTCCTATAATGCCTCATGCTCTAAGTTTCTCAAATGGAGAAATCCTAAGTTCTCAGCTAATTGAGAGAATGGTTTAGAAGATGTTGCACGAGGCTTTATGATTGATCTTTTAGAAGATGTGGGTGGTTGTGAGACCGGAAATGTGTTAGATGCAGCAATTTTAGGCCAAAGGCATGAGAGAGCCATTACTGGATCGTCTTCGATCAAAGTAGGTGAAGAGACAAGTTCTTCTCTTGGTGGAGAAGGAATTGGAGAATGTGGCTCCTCAAGAGGATAGAGGACAGGAATAATCGTGCCTTCTACTTATGGTTGAAGAGCGGGAAAAGTATGATCTTCCATCGGTAATAGGAAGGATAAAGGCAGAGCTAGTGGCATTGGTATCGTCAAAGCATCTTCCAATACAAGAGATTTCAACTTAGACTCTCCTGTGTGTACAAGGGGGAGAATGGAGGACTAATAGGAAAAGAAGGTTCTTCTACCCGTGGAGGAGAAATAGGAGAAGAAGGCTCTTCTACCTGTGGTGGACAAATAAGAGAAGAAGGCTCTTCCACCTGTGATGGACAAATAGGAGAAGAAGGCTCTTCTACTTATGGTGGACAAATAGGTTGACTAACCTCTTCAGACTATGGGAGAGGTTGGTTAGGAATAGACACCATGTCGATCATGCGTATATTGTGCTCTTGAAGGTCATCGGCCATGGTCTGGCTATTATTCTGACTTGAGGGATGGTTAGGGAATGGTTGCTTAAAGATATCTACGTTTTAGTTAGCCGGCGTGTTTGGGTTATCCAAGACAAGATCCCCTTTATCTAACATGTCCTGAATAACATTCTTGAGGGTTTTGCAATTGTTTGTGTCATGACATTTGACACGATGATAATTACAGAAGTCATTCTCCCTATACCATGCTGGGATGGCTCGCGAGGGATCAAATTGAGGTGGTGGTCGAATTTGAGGGAGGTTAAGGACTCCCTGCTTTACTAGTTTATCCAACATGAAAGTGTATGATTCTCCTGTTGGAGTATATTGATGTTGTACGTATCATTGTTGGAATTGTCGTGTAATGCTTTGTGATGTAGAGGGTTCGGATTGGTTAGTTGTGGTAGAAGAAGATGATCTAAGTACCACAACATTTGTCATTCCCTTGGATTTGGAATTGGAAGAAGAAGATTTGGATGAAGGGTCATTGGACTTTGCATTAGTATTTTTACTACGCAGTTTGACTTTGTTTTCTTCGACAGCACAGAGTTCAAGCTTTCGGGCCACTGTGAAAGCTTCGTCAAATGTGCAGAAAGTTTGGACCCGCAAAGTAGATGAGATGTGCTTGGCACATGCTCTTGAAAAGAGCTCGATGAGCTCAATTTGAGGTAATGAAAAGGAGAGTTGGTTGATCAAACCTCTCCAATGGGCAACGAAGTTAGCGATTGACTCATCGTTGAATTGTTTGATAGAATAGAGGTCTGTAATGGAGACCTTCTTAGTGATGTTGATTGAAAAGTGGTTGAGGAATAGTTGAGCTAGTTGGGTGAAGGTAAATAGAGAGTGACTGGTAATAGAACTATACCAATCGAGGGCAGCGCCATAAAGTGACATGGGAAATGTGCGTAGTAATAATGCATCATTATGTGCTATAAGGTAGCAAGCATGTCGAAACACTCGTAAATGTTGTTGTGGGTCTTCCTTACTCTAAAAATGAGTAAATTTTGGAAGTTCCCATTGGTTTGGATATGGTTGAATTGAAACCGAATGATGAATAGGCTCACTACAGATTTGTTCATATGAAAGAACATTCCTTGAACCAGCAACAGATGTCTCATGATTAGACATCTTATTCATCAACATCTTGATGAGATCGGTTGATGGATTAGTAGGTGGGGCACCCCCTAGGTTGTAAGGCACTTGGAAGACATTGGGAGGGGCATATGACGTGGTAGATTGTGTTTGTATAGGTGTAACATATGGATAATTCATCATGAAGATTGATGTTGAGGTCAAAGAAGGTTGTGCCATGAAGCTGGAAGGCACAATTTGACTAGGTGCTACCAAAGGTGGTTGGATGGTGGCAACACTAGTTAGAGGATACGTAGTCACTCCTATATTTATAGGTGCAAGAGTGGGCGGGATAGAAACAAGCAAGTTTTGAAAAGGTGTTGAACTTGTTTGCATTATTTGTGGTTGAGGGGGTACAAAAACCCTGATGGATGTAGGTCCAGAAATAGAAGGAGAGGCCACATTTTGAATGTCGGCCATGGTTGGGTTATTAGTTGAGGCAATGGCTTGAGTGACCATGGGTTGAGTAACAGAGGCTGTTGATATATTTGTCGTTTCAACTAAGGAAGTTGGCATCCCAAGAACAGGGTTACTTGAATGATCTCGTGTTTGGCTTCTCGCGAGGTAGTGTTGGAGAGTCTTGACGTTGAGGTCAAGGAATCTCTTGAAGTCTTGATCCCCTGCAAGAACAATAGGTGGTTGGTTTGAGGTTGGAGTACGCTCAGTGTCTGAAGGATAGTCCATTAGAGAACTTGTTATGAAAGGTGAAGGTGGAAGTGGTTGTTGCCTTGCGTGGTCAACAAGAGTTTTATCTTGACTACGTGTCAAAACCATTCAAGGCAAAATTTGTTCAGGTCCTAAAAATTGTATATTCCAGTCTCAAAATTCTAGAATGTGTGTTTGACAGCCAAAAAGTTAGGTTTTCAACTTGTTGTTTTGAAAGAAATATTTTTGACAGTGACCGACGTCGGTTAAATAACTGATGTCGGTTATGAAGAGTTGCCGAGGTCGGTGGTATAACTGATGTCGGTGAGATGAGTTGCCGACGTTGGTGGAAAAGCCAATGTCGGTGTCTGTGTATTTCTAAAAATACAAAAAATTGATATTTTTGAAAAAAAAAGAAATTTTGAGTTGTTTTTGGATCCCAGAATGCGACCTCACTAGCTCAAAAGATCAGATACAATCAAAAAAATAGATGATGGCAAGCAACCTCTAAACGTTAAATTCATAAGAATAAATTTTAGAATCATGGTGGCTTATGCCTTAGAAGAATATGTTTGGGAATTGGGCTTTTAGAACAGGTCCTAAAAAGGTAGTCTATGGATGGTTTCGGGTTATGTTTTGGTGCTCAAAATTTGTATTAGGTTCCGTACATGGCCTGGTGCTAAGAGCTTGCTCCCCTCACTTCATGATCCTAGAGCCAAGCTGGGTTGCTTGGAAAGTATATACTTCACCTATAGTTTATACTCTGCCAGAGAACAGAGTGGGTCCTCCCCTTGGTAGTGAAGTCCAAGTAGGATCGCCAGGAAGGGTAAGGTATCCGCTAGGTGATGAAATCCTAGACGGGCCTTGTCTCAGGTATGTTTAGATGTTTGATTGTGAATGTGGTCAGGTTGTGTAACATATGTGCACTATGCTTTATTCATAATGCATTTTTAATTACTAAGCATGAGGGCTAAGTATGCATTCAAGCAAGAATGAGATGCAATAATTTTTTAATCCAAATTGAAATGTTTTATTCGGATGCAAATAATTGAGAAGAGGTTTAAGAGCATGAATTTTCACTACTCTAAGATGCAAGGAAAAGTGACAAGAAGGAAAAGAAAGACATTCTTTTTAACTCCTGCTTATGGTTTCTTTTCAAAATAAAAATATAAAAGAAGGATGCAAGAAGAGAATCTAATGCACCTATATGAAAGTTTGCTTTTAGAAGAAATGAATCCAAGGAAAACTTCCAGGGTCCCACCGGGCATGCCAGAATGTTTCTACTCATTTTTTCTATTTACATTCAGAATAAGTAAGACACTAAAGATAATGGTCAGGGGTTAGATGATACCCAGATGAAGTTGCGCACCATATCCAGACATTGAAGGAGCTCCTCTTTGGTTGTGGAGGAAGACACCTGTAGATAAGAATAAGACTAAACAGAAAAAATGTTAGATATATGGTGGACTTCCAAGCAATATGCTCAGTCCCAGAAGCGTAGAAACTTCCTTGAGGGATGACAGTCCACTTTTTGATAAAAAGAGTGTCGAATAAAGAAATAATAATGACTTAAAAAAAGAGAAATAGATAACATGTACCTTATTCCTGCAATCTATCTGTCACAGTCATCGACGTCGATCGTCTTGCCAGCGTCGATTGGTCAATGTTGCCGATGTTGGTCATATTGCTGATGTCGGTCTGGGTTGTGGTCGATGTTGATCGGGGTTGTGGTCGATGTCAGTCGGGGCAATGGCCTTGGATGGGTTTGTGGTCAACAGAGAGGTCTGGAAAGAGTTTAAAGGTATGTGCAAGGTTGCAAGGAGATGAATAAGGTCCGCAGAAGGGCAAAGGTGGAGGATAGGTTGTTAGAAAGGGTAAGGGTAAGAGGATGGCTTTTCAGCCTCTCCAGGAAGACAGTCGGGTCGGGTCTGGTTAATTGTATTTATAAATAGTAAATAGACATTAATTACTACTGTATTCTAAACATTGAAATAAGATAGAAGAATACTTATCTTTGCTTGGTGGAGAACCAGAGGTGTTAAGGTGCTTATTCCTATTGTGGTTGATGTCAAGATGTCCGTGCAATGTTCCAATCCAATCTGGAGTGCAGAAGCCAGGTGAGCATTAGTGGAAATCTAATGTCTGGTCTCAGAGTGTGTGCATCCACGTCCAAGAGTCCAGGCAAAAGTATTTGGGAGAGAGAGAGAGTCCAAGAGTCTGAGATTCATGATTTGTGATTCGGCAGCTCGTAACTCAGCATTAGAATTCAGTTTAAGTAAATTGACGTCGGCGATACTGCCGGCGTCGACTGACAGTTGACCGACGTCGGGGCCAGAGAATGGGTAAAAGGGCTATTTTTAGCCCTTTTCCCATTTCTCCATCCACTGAGTGTATTTTCCATTGGAGAACAGTCAAATGACGGGGTTATTATGCATGAGTGTTGGTTAGGAGGTTGGAATGGGTCTTAGGTGGTTATGATATGAAGGACTTAGTCATAGGGTGAGTCATAGGGTAGGAAATGGTCCAAGGCGAGGTGTCCAAGGTGAGGTGTCTAGGGTGATGTCATTAATTCAAAACAAGTAATTTATTTTAAATTAATAATGTGTGTAAGGGACCAAGGGGAGTCGACACAATTTTGGTGTCTACACCCATAGTCGGTTTATACTTTATACTCTGATTTTTTGTCACAATTTTTACTATACTTAATTTATTATATCATTTGATTGGTCTTTACAACATATTTATTTTAAACAAACAAGAAATTAATTTTCTCTGAGAAATAATGATGTGTAAGATAATTCTTTTAAATAATGCACAAAGAACAAATTGAATAAATGCAATAGATCCTCATAATCATATTGTATTTGGTTTTTAAATGTTTGAGGTAATAATTATATTATGATTGACATAGTTTGTTAATTGAAATAAAAAAACATTTGAAAAACCAATATTAATATGATTAAGACATTTTGGTAGACTTTATTATATAGTTTGTAATTTTAAAAGAATGAAAATTTTTTGAATGTTTTTTGGTTGTCATCCTCATTTTTCATAGTTGTTTTGCTTTATGGCCCCATAGTAGGTTTATACTCTATACTTTAATTTTTTGTCACTATTTTTGCTATACTTGGTTTATTATATTATTTGGTTGGTATTTACCACATACTTATTATAAACAAACAATAAATTGATTTTCTCTGACAAATAATGGCATGCAAGATACTTCTTTTAAACAATGCACAAAGAATAAACTGAATAAATGCAACAGGGTCTCATGATTATATTGTATTTTTTTTAATGTTTAAGGTAATAATTATATTATAGTTGGCATGGTTTGTTAATTTAAATAAAAAATATTTGAAAGGTCAATATGGATGTGGTTAATACATTTTGACAGCCATTATTATGTAGTATATAATTTTAAAACTATGAAAATGTTTTAAATATTTTTTTCAATTATGTCATCTTTGCATTTCATAGTTGTCTTGCCCTATGGCCCCATAGTTGGTTTATACTCTATACTCTAATTTTTTGTCATAATTTTTGCTCTACTCAATTTATTATATTATTTGGTTGGTCTTTTAAGAGACTTACATAGGTTTGTACTCAATTTATACATAGTCATATGGCCATGAAATTTTACACTTAAAAGGGATAAATATAATCTTTAAAAAAGAGAATAAATTTAATCATTAAAAATAAAGAACCGTAAACAAGATCTCAATTTTATAATTCTCACTCTCTAACCTCTTTCTCCATTGGTTTTTCAATTAACACAAATTACCTCTTATAAAATAAATCTGTTTAAGTGCTTCAAATTGCTTAAAACCCTAGAACCATAAATCCCTACAACTTAAATTCATATAACTTAATTTCTATTATATTTTTATTCCTTTGTGGGCATGGGAATAAAAAAGTGAGTGACAGTTTCAAGAGGAGGCCAAGGAGGAGTCTAAGTAGCCAACAATGAAGTACAATCCAAGTAAAAAATACAAGCCCTATATGTCGTGAGAATCATGAAGCGAATGACAATTGCAAGAGGAGGCCAAGGAAGAGTCTAAGTAGCCAACAATGAAGTACAGTCCACATAATAAATACAAGTTGTAAATATCCTCAAATGTTTTCACACTTTTAATGAAGTCTACCTATCTTTTAAGGGATTCAAAATGTTGTCGTTTTATTTTTTTCATCAGATCTTTGTTCACAGTGTGAAAACCCTTTTTATCTTATATAAAAACCCTTAATATTAGAGATAATGTGGTTTTCACACGGGATTCTTTGTTTAGTGATGAGATCAATAAGATCTTTGCATTTGTTTTGGATTGTTTGATTAGTAACGTGATCAACAAGACCTCAAAAATCTTGTGAATGTGTGTTTGGGCATTGATGTGGTGATGAATTTAGAGTCACACACACCTACATAGGGTTTAAATTTGGGATGGGTCTGTAGAAATTCTTATTCATGTTGCTTCTCACATCTTCCTTGCTTGGATTTATTTATTTGGGCAAGTGTTTAAAATAGTTGGACTGCCCCCAATTTTATAATGCAAAGTAAAATAGTTATCCTGAAAAACTTAGGGTATCCTCTAATCATAATCATTATTCCACATCAATCATATTTGTCCTATGATTGTGTCCAAGGAAAGGGGATTAACTTGGATTTTTCATCATTATTTTTTTATTTAAATATGATGCTTGATTTGCCAATTATTTATAAGTTTTTTGAAAGAGCTAATAGCAATCACCAGTTAATTTATATCGGTGTGGAGATTTTGCCAAAGATTTGCCAATGGAATCATATCTAAAGTATAAGATTCACCAAGATTTTATAGTAAGATTTTATGGGTTACTTTTTAAAATGATCCATGTTCCAAAATGGTGAAAAACTAGAAGAAGTCCAAGATGAGTCTCCAGAAGCACACTTATTCCATGTCTATGATTCTTAAACAATAAGAGGAGCTCGCATAGTTTATAGAACATGGGACATTCCTAGAGCACTATATAGAAAATAATAAAAATTAACTTATTACAAAGTTCATTCCATACAATATTATTGATGGATTCTTTTACTATCTAGGCAAAGATGAGGTGTTACATCGAGTCGCACTAGAGCATGGGCAGACTCAAATAATAGAAGAGGCACATTAAGGGATAATTGAGGGTCACTTCGTAGGAGATGCTACTGTGAGAAAAGTTTTACAGAGTGGTTTTTGGTATCCCTACTTATTTTAGGATGCTCAATGAGTTGCACAATGGTGTGATGTGTGCCATCGGATGACTAAGATGAATCATAGAGATGAAATACTTTAACAACCAATGCACACACAACAACCTTTCAAATAGTGGGGAATCAATTTTTTTGGGCCTATCAATCCATCAAGTAAACATAGTAATGTGAGGTACATAATCAATGCGATGAACTATTTAACTAAGTGAGTATAAGTTACTTTGAAAACTTGTTATGGTGCAAAAGACATAGCAAAGTTCCTATATGATAACATCATTACCATATTTAGTTGCCCCATCAAATTGGTAAGTGATATAGGTACACAATTTCTGAATAAAATGATAAAGCCTCTAATAAATGAATTCTTAATATCGCACCACAAAATTATAGCTTATCACCCCCAGGTGATTAGCCAAGTTGAGGTTGTAAATAAGGTACTTGGAAAGATGCTCACTAAGGTCTACGACGTTCAGCAAGATGATTGGGAGGATTAACTTCCAACAATGCTATGGGCATATAATACACACTAAAAATGTGTGATAGGGTTCACCTCCTTACAGTTAGTGTACAATTTATAAGTGATCAAGCCCATGGAGTATGTAGTATCTAGTTTTTGAATTATAATCATTATACACACAGGTGATAAAAAATCCTTGACAAGTAGGGTACTAGAGTTAAATTGCATAGATAAATATAGACATAGGGCATCTTAGACACAGGAGGTACATAAACACATCTAGAAATCCTAGCATGATAAGAACCTATGCACAAAAGAGTTTCATGTGGATCACCTAGTTTTGCTTTATGACGGTTAGTTTAGAGACTTCCCAGGTAAGCTCCACACCAGATGAAAAGGACCATACATCATCTAAAAAATTTCCAGCCAAGAACAATGGTCTTAAGGGATTTACAGGGCACTAATTTATGTAGAAATTTGAATGTAAGGAGGATCAAACCCTACCACCAGTAAGTTGTGTGCATAAATGTCAACAGGTGTTAAATCGCACCATTTTAGATTAGGATTTTTTTCAATTATGTTGTGTGGGTTTGGATTATTTCTTTGAATCTATGTGTGTAGATCATAAGTGTGCCTGGTAGTTTTGTAAATTAAAACAAGAGATCACATAAAATAAAGTGCCATTAATAGGGAAGTGTATTGACCAAGAGAAACATCATGCTAAAGTGGACCACGTGTGTCTGAATTTAATTTCAAGAAAGACACGAGCAATGAGGTCCTAATCAGAGAATGTCTAATTGTTATGTAGGGTCGATTAATGGTAAAGTAAAGGGGAGGGGTCAATATCAGGGAAAGAATAATCAAGTACAATAGGAGAATGGTAAGCTGACCAATCACGTTGTTGGTTGAATATTTTGTCAATCAGCGTAATGATAAAGAAAATAGGTCTGATCAACCATAGCAGGAAGATTGGTCGGCCAAATGTGTAGGTTTACCACATCAAAAGGGGACTAATCTCTCCTCTCATCAAGGGGAGGTTCCATGTAGATATGCAGGAACTATAATATATATATATATATAAACAAAAAATAACACTCAAGGGTAAGATAAACCATCCATCTCTCTTTTTTCAGAGATGATGTGCACAAATCAAAGGAGAAATCCTGATGAAATGACAGAAGACACTCCTCTTCTTTCAGAAGTATTGTTCAACAGACAAAAGGAATATTTCTGGTGATGACAAATAACTGTAATAGGGTATATTAACATAGCAGGATGAAATGAGGCACAAAGTCTCCACCTCAACTGCCAAAGAGTGAAATACAAAGAACAATGAGGACACAAAGTCATCCCAAGGTTCTTTACATAGAAATAAAAAATAAACACACACTAAAGACAATTATGACAGCACAAAGTCTGAAAGTAACTGGCTTTAGGACACCTTCTTTGTCACCTCCATTAGTTTTGCTTGTTAATTTGCATAAACAAGATTACATTTAGGAAACAGACATAAGAACAATCTCCTAGAATGATACAAGTTATAACAGCACAAAGTCTGAAAGTAACTTGTTTTTTTATTCTAACAAAGAAATATGATGAATAATCTGAGCTCAAAGTCTCAGTAATGCCTTTCAATTTGGGCAGATTTTTGTTTCTGATAACAGAGAAAGAGATCTCCCAAAACAATAAGAGAGAGTCCAATATATAGCCCTCCAAAAAAGACTTGGGAGCAGTAACACATCATGTTGTATTCAATATATTTTAAATTCTATCAAGAAGATATGCTTGAATCAGGTGTATTTTCCCATTTGCTTTTCTCAATGCAGAGAAACGGGTCACGCCATTGAATGTTTGTGTTCTCCAATATCCACCTGGCGGTCTACTTCTAGAAACATATCTTATGCGTGAATATTTTTGGTCCTTCTTCATCGTTCCTCCTTTTTTGGTTGTTGAATCAAGTCCCTAGTTCAATTAGATCTTTGGTTCAATCATTTCTCTACTCTTTGGCCGCTTCTCGTTGATCTTGACAATTGACATGTGGCACATTCCACTGTGAAACAGATGAGGACACGTGGTAGTATCCACAAGACTCTAAGAGACGCTTATTAAAAGAAGTTTTGAAACTTATAAGAAACTCAAGATGCAGATACAGAAACTTGTCATGCTCCATGAATTTATAACAGGATACGTGGCATATTTTGGGTGTCTTCTGAGAATCCTACAGAGGATGACATGTGGTAGATTTCACTGAGTTTAGCCATTCACCCGAGACCCACCACAGTCCTTACTTAACAAAGAGTCCAAAGGAAGAAACTGTGGATGTCGACACATGGCATCTTCCACTAATCTTTAGCTTCCCTTTAGAAAACATTCTAGACTCATTTTATATTCATGCAGATGATGCCATGTGGCGGCTTTCATTGCTTGAAACTGTGTCTTGACATATGACACATGGCAGTTTCCACTGAGCTTTGTAAGGGACACGTGGCGCATTTTGCTACAACTTTTTGAGGGACACATGGTGCGTTCTATGAGTTTTCTATTTTGGAGGACTTTTTGTTCGAACAAAAAGTCTGAAGGAATTCTTTCAGACAATTTATTCGAAGGAAATCTTCCTTCGCTTTGTTTCTGCTTTCCATCGGGCTTTCTTCTCGGGTGAATTTCTTCGAACAAAAAGTCTGAAGGATTTTTGCCTTAACCATTTTGTTGTGGGAACATTTCTAAAGGAATTCCCTGTGTCCACCTTTGCTCACTGTCCTTCGCAATGGTACTTTTTTTTTGGCTTTGCCTTAGTCAATTTTCCACTGATCTCAATAGGTGGTACATGGTAGCATCTGTTGTGAAACAGATGAGGACACGTGGTAGCATCCGCTTAACTTATAGAGGCTTTGGATGCCTTTTGAGTGTCCCACAGAATATGGCATGTGGTGGCTTCTGCTAAGCTTTTAGAAACACTGTAGATACACTTGGTACTCATTTTAGATTCATGTTGATGTTGACACTGGTGCATTCCTCTTATCTTACAAGGGATACGTGGAAACTTTTGAAGCTCTTAGAAACAAAGTAAAATGGGGCTCGACAGATGACACTTGGCAACATCTGCTGGAATTTTATGGGCTTTTTCTTTGAGCTTTTCTTGCCTTAGTCACTTTTGCCACAGAAATTCCCTTTGCAAAGGCACTTGTCTCTTCGACTTTTGGAGCACTCCTTTGAACCTGCCACTTGAACCGACCGATTGAACCAACTTTGGTTCCATGGTTCAATGGTTCATTCCTTCATTTCTATTTATTCAATTAACCGCTTGAACCAAGCTCTTTGAAGCAAATTGTGTTGAACCAACTACCGTTGAACCTGTTGAACCTTTGAACTTTGACAGAAGCACTTAATTATTGTTTGATGACGTTTGAACCTTTGAACCCATTAGTCCTTTGATTGAAAAAGCTTGAATAATTCCCAATTTTGAGGTTTAGAATAATTTTTTGAAATGGGAAGAGATAATTTTGTCTTGCAGGACCAAAATAGCTTATATGTTGTCCCAAAAATGAGTGAAATTTTTTCGGTACAACAGCTAGCTCTAGTTGGGGAACTTCTATCAATTGTAAAAATAATTGAAGATAGTAGAATCCAGAATCTCCAATGTCTTCATGTGTACCATTGGGCTACGGAGTCATGTTACTCAGAAATAAAAGGCGTCAAAAATGAAAACAAACAAAACAAAACGGAACTAAAAACTATACAAATATACATATGTACAGATGAAATGATCTGATACTTCAAGAATTGAAGTGTTTCAGATGCTGCCCACTGTGAGGTAGAGAAAAGAGTGTGCCATCTTGATACTTTAGTAGGAAGTTGCTTTCACCATTGTGCTGATGAATAATAAATGGGTCTCTCCAAAGGGAGTCAAACTTTCCATGCATCCCTTTTGGTTCTCTCCTTTTGTCCCACAACAGGAATTGATCTCCAACATGGAAATCATGGTTTTTGGCCCTCTGGTTAAAAAATTTCTTCACCAAACTTTGATGGGCAGCAATTCGGTCCAACACCATAGTTCTCTACTCATCCAGCTCAGTCAGGCACATAATCCTCTTATCAAGGGGGCTTTCATATGTCTGATCTTCAATTGCCTTAGCCAATTTCAAGGCTGACAATTCTAAGGTGATTGGTTCCTCAGCATTGATACCATAAAGAAGTTGGAAAGGAGACATACCAATTGCTCTCTTTGGTGTAATTCTATCTACCCATAGAGCATCAAATAATGCTTTATGCCATGTCCTTTGGTTGTTATTTTTCAGCTTCTTGTTGATAGTCACCAGGTTCTTATTGCTTGATTCAGCTTGTCCATTCCCTTGTGGAAAGTAATCAGAAGAGTGGGAGAGTGTAATCCCATACTAGAAATAGAATTGTGTAATCTCTTGGGAAGTGAAACAAGCTACATTGTCAGTAACAATATTGGTTGGGACTCTAAACCTGGAAATGATATTCTCCTTGAGGAAATTGCACACTACTTCTGAAGTGGCATGTTTGTTTGGGATAGCTTCTACCCACTTGGGAAAGTAGTCAGTTGCTGTAAGGACATAATCATGTCTAGCACTTGAAGATGGGTTTATAGCTCTAATAAAATCAATTTCTCATTGTTGAAATGGTTCTTCTATGATCACTGGCTTGAGAGGCAGGGCAGCTAACTTGGGTCTTCCAACAAATTACTGGCAGAGTTCACATTTTCTCATCCACTTATATGCATCTTGGAAAAGAGTTGGCCAGTAATACCTGGCTCAGAGAATCTTGTGGGCAGTCACAGTAGCAAAAAAATGTCCTCCACAGGCTAGATTGTGGAAGGATTTCAAAAGTTGGCTTTGTTGCTCTTTGTCTACACAGCGAAAGAATACTTCATCAAGGCTTCTCATGTACAGGCCATTGTTCCAAAGGACAAAATTGGCAGCTTTCAACTTGATAGTCCTCCTTTATTTATAAGATAAGTGAGCAGGACATTCACCATAAGTAAGGAAATGAGCAATACCTAAATACCACTCATTGGTAGTAGAGACAAAGAGGACTGTCAATGTGTCTTCCACCTCTGCTTCTTCATGCTCTATTTCTTCTAGTTTGTTATCAACAATTAATTGGCATAGACCTTTTCCTCATACCAGCTTTGTTGGTTTGATGTCTAGATCAAACTTCTAGATCTTTGCAATCCAATTACCTCTTTTTGTCCCAAACTCCTACTGAGTTAATATGGGCTTGATTGTAGTGTCAAGAACCAAGGCAGTAGTGTGTGAATTCAGGATATATAAGTGAAAATACTTGACTGCCTTCACCACTACATAAGCATGCTTCTCTATGTTCGAATACTTTAGCTCATGAGCTGTGAGAGGGCAGCTCATAAAAAAATGGGAGATTCCATACCTTCTTTATTCTGTTGAACTAGAATTGCTGAAAGCATGTGTTTAGAAGCATAACTATAAATGGTGAACTCTTTGTTGTAGGCTGGACAAACCAGAGTTGGGGCGTGAGAAATGGCAATCTTGATATCTTCAAATACTGACTTGCCTTTTTTAGTCCAACTGAAGGTGGCCTTCCCTTTCATCATGTTTACAATGTGTCGAGTCTTCTCAGCAAATTTAGGGATGAACCTTCATAATAAATTCACCATTCCAAAGAAAGTGTGAACAACATTTTTACTTGTAGGTAAGGTAAGATCTTGAAAAGACTTGACTCTGTCTGAGTCAATATTTATGCCTTATTTAGACATAATGTGTCTGAGAAGTTTCCCCTCTATTACTCCAAAAATTGACTTCTTGGGGTTCAAGAAAATGCCATTCTGGTGGTAGTGCTCCAGAACTTGTTATAAGTGGCATATATGATCTGAGAAATGCTTAGAAAAGATAGTCAAGTCATCAAGATAAATTACAATGAACTTACCCATTTTATCCTTGAAAGAAAGGTCCATTGCTCTCTGAAAGGTGGCATCAGCATTTATCAAACCAAAAGGCATCTTTCTATATGCAAACATGCCCCAAGGTGTGGTGAATGCAGTCTTGTGTTGGTCTGCTTTACCAACTTCAACTTGACTATATTCTGAAAAGCCATCTAGCATTGATAACATCTCTGAATCTGTCACTATTTAAAGCACTTGATCCATGATTGGCAAAGGATAGTTATCCTTTAAATATGACTGATTCAGATTTTTGAAATCCACACAGATGCAAATTTTGCCATTCTTCTTCCTTACAGGCACTATGTTTGTAATTCATGTGGAATGATGGATTGGGAAAATGATTCTAGTGTTCAACATTTTTTAAATCTCAAATAGAATAGTATCTGATATCTTAGGATTGTACTGTCTGGATTTTTGCTTATAAGGCACCGAATCAGCATTGAGAGGAATGTCATGGTAGATTTCATCAAGACTGAGAGACTTCAAGTCATCATAGGAGTATGCTAAGACATCCATGTATTGGCAGAGTATAGCAGCAAACTTGAATCTCTCCTCAGGAGTGCAGCACTTCTCAATATTCACCATCTTGGGATTTTCTTCAGTAGTCAGATTTATTTGATCAAATTCTTGAGAGGAGCTTGAATCTATTTATTGTTGTTTGATGAATCTGTCATGCTTGTCAAATAGATTTTCAAGGGAAATTAGACATTTGGGAATTTTATTCCCTTTGAGTTGCAATAATTCTTTATTTGCATCTGAACTTGATTCAGGGGCTGGTTCACACTTCTAAGGTTCACTACCTTCAAAGTGCAGTTGTTCAAAGTTGTCCTTTTGTTCCAGAAAGGCAATAATTTGGTGATCATCATTGAATACTTGCCAATGATCAGCATTGTTAGGAACACTTGGTCTAAAGACCAGCTCAATAGTGTACTTGTTTCCTGTGAAGTCTGAGAGAGGAACTAAGAGAGTTGCTGAAATAGCAAGTTCATCAGCTCTATCATTGGATTCCTTGGGTATGGCAGAGATGTTGAAAGCATCAAAGCTTTCAATTTGGTCTCAGACTAGGTTATGGTAGTGGCACAATCTTTCATTCTTGATTTAGTCCAGGTTTTTCACCTGACAAACCACTAGTTCAGCATCTCCTTTCACATGAAGGAGCTTGATGTCTTTGTCTCGGGCAGCTTTCAATCCAAGCAATAGAGATTCATATTCAATTGTGTTATTAGTGTTGATGAATTGTAACTTGTAGGATGAAGAAAAAATATCTCCTTGAGAATATATCAACACAATCCCAGCTCTTGATTCGGTAGAGGAGCAGATTCCATCAAATTTTAGATTCCATACCTCATCAGACACTAATTTTTCTTTAGATTTTCCTTCATTAGAGAGGGAAGATCCTTCTCTATCTATATTGAAACCTACCAATTCTTCTGATGTTCTAGCTGAACTAATTTATGGGTTGACACTTTGAAAAATTTTATCAGATGTTTCATAAACTTTGTCTGTAGAAAGAAAATAGTTACCCATACCTGAAGACTCAAACAGAGTTTGAGCTTCAGGGGCTGATGTTTGAGTGACAATATATTTTGATTCCTTTTAAGGAAGCAGCCTCTACATGATGCCTTTAATAGGGATCCTTGCTTTAGATAGGTCTGTGTTCAATTCTCCACCAACATCCTTGCAAAAATTTTGCCCCAGCAGAATACCATAGGAGGCTGGAACATCAGCCACTAGAACTGTCATCTTGATTCTTTTATTTGGAAAGGCTATAAATGCAAATTGGGTGTCTTTAATTTGTCCCAACAGAGGTACTTGTTTGTTCTCCATGGAAAAACATCTACCAAATGTTTTGGTCAATGTGAGGTCAAGGGATTCAGCTACTTTGGCAGGCATAACATTGTCAGATGCACCTGAGTCTATGATACAGTTGCTCAGCTTATGACCATTTATCAACAGGAAAACATAGAAAGGTTCTATTTTCCCAAGGGAAGTAGGAGGAGTAATGACAAGATTGTTTGGAATGGGCATGTTCTTTGGGGAATCAGGAGTTACCTTCTTAGCATCTTGTCCTTCAGGGATGGCCTTATTCTTCACACACTCAACTAACCTATCCAACTACTCAGAATTGGATTGTAAATATTCAAACTCAGTCATTTGAATTTTGGTTTTCTTGACATGACCAATTATGTCAAATGAATAAATTAGACTAGGAATAGAGGAAGGTAATTCAACCTTATGGATTGTAGAGGGGGAAGGACTGATTTTCAAAATTGAAGTTAAAGGTGAAAGTAAAATTGATGTACTTACCTTTTTGGTGATCACTGGGTCCTTTGGCTGGGAAGGTAGAGAGGTTCCACGTTTAGCAATTGAAATTGCTAGTTGAGGTTGCTCTTCTATTTTCCCTTTATCAGCTTGCTAGGTTGATTGGTTCTTAGACTTGGTAAACACTACATATGATCCATCAAAATCTTCTCTTTTACTTGGGGGTTCATCTTGGTAGTTCAATAAACCAATGTTGGAGTCGCTAGCTAATTCTTCTTGGTTTTTTACAAGGAGATCAATGTCATTTTCTTAACTCAATTCAGGTTGAAAAGAGAAATTTGATTCTGCTTCAAGATATCCCACTACTGAATTGGCTAGGGGTGCTTCAATGGCAAGTTTCCCTTGTGGAGGAGGAAGATGATTTAGCTGCCCTTGATTCCTGACAGCATTGCCCTGGTATGACTGATTTGGAAATGTCCTCCTTGGTATATCTCTATATGAAGGAGCAAAAGACATTCCTTGTGCCATTTGCTTTTTAAAAGCAAGCAACTCATTTTCCAACATCTGCACCATTGGATCAGTAGTGCCTATAGATGGATATTTAGAAGATGATGAGGGTCTATTTCTATTAAAATCTCTCCTTATCTTCCCTGCCAAGATGAGATCATCTTCTACCTCAGTGGCCAAATCTTGAGCTGTAGCAAGGTCTATTTGACTAGCACATCTCAACAGAAAACTTATTTTAGGTAATTGAGAATTAATGAAGAAACATTTGAGATTCTTAGCTGTAGGTTGAGTAATTATAGGGATATTTTTCCTTAGTTTGTCGAACTTGGATATGAAGTCCCTCACTGGTTCATGAGGCTCTTTCTTCATCTGTGTGAGCTAAGCCAGAAAGGCATGTGCATCTTCTACAGGTTTGAATCTGGCTTCAAACTTAACTTTGAGGGTGTCCTAGTCAGTTACTGACCAAGCTTGTAGATGGTAAAACCAATCTACAGTAGCACCTTGTAATATTTCTACAAATAGTCTGACTACCACATCCTCAAATTCCACTCCTATCACACCACAGGGTATGCTGAAGGCTGCAATGTGTTCATCAAGATGAACCTTCTCATCACCATAGAACTTATAGAAATTCTTCTTTGAACTGCTGGGAGCTCATGTAGAGGCAAAGTAAGATTGAGAGGACCAAAATAATTACCCCATGGGCCTTGAACTGCCATTGTATGACTATGAAAAGGAGGAATAATAAATCTCAGAGGGGTAATTATTGGCAAAGATTTATTCACAGTAGAAGTGGATGCTTTGCTTGGTAATGGAGACCTGACTTTAGTAGGAGGAAAGCTCATAGTTCGTTAGAGATGAGATGGTGAAGGAGACAAATCAAAATTACTTTGTTGTACCAACTCGAATATAGGGTCAACAATACCTTTAGCCTTTTGGCTTCATGTATACCTTGAATCTGCCAAATTGTGAAACAAAAATGGGAAAGAATTGACCTCACTTCAGCTTGAAGCTTTAGGTTTTAAACTGTGCGTTCTTTTCCATTTGGTGTGGATGTGGATGGTAAGGCTATAATGATAATGGGTAAGACACATAATGGAATAGCCAGAGTCTATAATGGATAAGGGTAGGGACTATTTCAATCTAAAACTTGAGGCTTCAAAATACACATAAATCCCTAGCAGAGTCGCCAAAAATTATTGGTTGAATATTTTGTCAATCAGCATACTGATAAACAAAATAGGTCTGATCAACCATAGCAGGGAGATTGGTCAGCCAAATGTGTAGGTTTATCACATCAAAAGGGGACTAATCTCTCTTCTCATCAAGGGGAGGTTCCATGTAGATATGCAAGAGCTGTATAATATATATATATATATAGAAAATAACACTCAAGGGTAGGATAAACCATCCATCTCTCTTTTTCTAGAGATGATGTGCACAAATCAAAGGAAAAATCTTGATGAAATGATAAAAGACACTCCTCTTCTTTCAAAAGTGTTGTTCAGCAGACAAAAGGAATCTTTTTGGTGATGACAAATAACTGTAGCAGGGTATAGTAACACAGCAGGATGAAATGAGGCACAAAGTCTCCACCTCAACTGCCAAAGAGTGAAATATGAAGAACAATGAGGGCACAAAGTCATCCCAAGGTTCTTTACATAGAAATAGAAAATAAACACACTGAATACAATTATGACAGCACAAAGTCTGAAAGTAACTGGCTTCAGGACACCTTTGTCCACTCCACTAGTTCTGATTGTTAAATTGTATAAATAAGAATACATTTAGGAAACAGACATAAGAACAATCTCCTAGAATGATACAAGTTATAACAGCACAAAGTCTGAAAGTAACTTATTTTTTGATTTTAACAAATAAATATGATGAACAATCTGAGCACAAAGTCTCAATAATGCCTTTCAATTTGGGCAGAGTTTTGTTTCTGATAACAGAGAGAGAGATCTCCCAAAACAATAAGAGAGAGTCCAATATATAGCCCTCCAAGAAAGACTTGGGAGTAGTATCACATCATGTTTTATTTAATATATTTTAAATTTTGTCAAGAAGATATGTTGGAATCGAGTGTATTTGCCCATTTGCTTTTCTCAATGCAGAGAAACAGGTCACGCCATTGAATGTTTGTGTTCTCCAATGTCCACCTGGCAGTTTACTTCTAGAAACATATCTTATGCATGAATATTTTTGGTCCTTCATCGTTCCTCTTTTTTTGGCTATTAAAACATGTCCCTGGTTCAATCGGATCTTTGGTTCAATCATTTCTCTACTCTTTGGTTGCTTCCTATTGATCTTAACAATTGACACGTGGCACGTTCCGCTGTGAAACAGATGAGGACACGTGGTCGTATCTACGGGACTCTGAGAGACGCTTATTAAAATAAGCTTTGAAACTTATAAGAAACTTAAGATGCAGATATAGACACTTGTCATGCTCTGCAGAGTTATAACAGGATACGTGGCATATTTTGGGTGTCTTCTGAGAATCCTAAAGAGGATGACATGTGGCAGCTTCTGCTGAGTTTAGCCATTCACTTGAGACCCCCCACAGTCCTTACTTAACAAAGAGTCTAAAGGAAGAAATTGTGGATGTCAACACGTGGTAGCTTCAGCTGAGCTTTAGCTTCCCTTTTGAAAACATTCTAGACTCATTTTAGATTCACGTGGATGATGCCACATGGTGGCTTCCGTTGCTTGAAACTATGTCTCGGCAAATGACACGTGGTAGTTTCCACTGAAATTTGTAAGGGACATGTGGCATATTCCGCTACAACTTTCTGAGGGACACATGGCATGGTCCACAGGTTTTATATTTTGGGGGACTTTTCCTTCGGACAAAAAGTCTAAAGAAATTCTTTCAGACAATTTCTCTGAAGGAAATCTTCCTTCGCTTTGTTTCTACTTTCCATCGGGCTTTCTTCCCAGGTGAATTTCTTTGGACAAAAAATTTGAAGGATTTTTGCCTTAACCATTTTTCCGTGGGAACTTTTTCGAAGGAATTCCCTGTGTTCGCTTTTGCTCGTTGTCCTCCGCAAGGGTACTTTTTCTTTTGGCTTTGCCTTAGTCAAATTTTTTTTATCTCAATAGGGGGTACGTGGTAGCATCCGCTATGAAATAGATGAGGACACATGGCAGCATCCACTTAACTTATAGAGGATTTGGATGCCTTTTGAATGTCCCATAGAAGATGACACATGGTGGCTTCCACTAAGCTTTTAGAAACACTGTAGATACACTTGGGACTCATTTTAGATTCATGTAGATGTTGACACTTGGCACATTTTGCTTATCTTACAAGGGATACGTGGCAACTTCTGTAGCTCTTAGAAATAAAGTAAAATGGGGCTCGACAGATGACACTTGGTAGCATCCGCTGAAATCTGATGGGCTTTTGCTTTGGGCTTTTCTTGCCTTAGTCACTTTTGCCACGGAAATTCCCTTTGTAAGGGCACTTGTCTCTTCGACTTTTGGAGCACTCCTTTGAACCTGCCACTTGAACGGACCGATTAAACCAACTTTGGTTCAATGGTTTAATGGTTCATTCCTTCATTTCTATTTATTCAATTGACCGCTTGAACCAAGCTCTTTGAAACAAACCGTGTTGAACCAACTGTCATTGAACCTATTGAACCTTTGAACCTTGACAGAAGCGCTTAATTATTGTTTGATGACGTTTGAACCTTTGAACCCATTAGTCCTTTGACTAAAAAAGCTTGAATAATTCCCAATTTTGAGGTTTAGAATAATTTTTTGAAATGGGAAGAGATAATTTTGTCTTGCAGGACCAAAATAGCTTATATGTTGTCCCAAAAATGAGTGACATTTTTTGGGTACAACACACGTGACATTCATCTTATCACAAAAAGGATGTTAGCTTAGCAAAAAGCATACCAACTCGATAAAATTATCTTAAAAAAGAGATAATGGGATGATAAGGCATCATGATATGAAAGGGCACATGAAGATCTATAAATACATCATCTAGTTAACTACATTGCCATTTCACACTTTATTGATCATTAAACATTGAGTCTTTAAGCATTGAGTTTTTTATCTTGAGCCTCTGAGCATTGAGCCTTCAAGCATTGAGTTTTATAATAAAAAGAGCCTCTAAAATTTTTAGGATGTGAAGTCACTATTCATAGTCATTATTCATGAATCACTATTCACAAACACTATTCATGGTGATGTAGCCTAGTGGTGATGTGGATGGTTAGTGATGTGGCTAGGTGATGACTTAGCATGACCCACGGTGGGTGGTATGGCCCATAGATCATCGCTAAAATTCAAAAGAGGAGGAGAGAAAAAATGGGGTGCATTTATCCACTAAGTCGCTTAAATTGGCTTGTGAAAGAATGTGAAAACATAATGATAGTGAATCACATGTTTCTACTTAGGCATGTGCTTTTCGAGCAGAGTTGTTTATGGGCTCCTGTTAGGTGAGGTCAAAAGTGGGAATCTTTTGACTCACACATGTGTGCACGTAGAAAATTGGGACACAAGAATCACTGTTCTAGATTGAGGTAACATGTAGAGTGGGGCGTAGCACATGGGAGAGAACATGTGTGTGCACATAGAGTGGTCAAGTGGTAATGATGAGATGTCATTCAAAGGCTTGACTTGGCACATGGGGGGACATGATTCCCTATTCATGAATAGTGCTCCCACATGGAATATGGTGCAATTTTATCCTCTCTCTATTTTCTCTCTATGTTGTAAATGTTATTTAATAACATGATATTTCCTTTGTAAATTCATCTTTTTAGAGGATCCATGCAAGCCTTGGGATTGCATGCTTGGAGGTTGGATCATGTAGGTTAGTTTGCTTTGGTTCACAACCTGAATGTTTTAGATGGAAGCATTGAGTGATTTGTTTGTAAGCATTGAAGGAGTTGTTATGAAGGAGTTATTGTAGAAGAGAATTTGATGCTAAGATTATTAATGAAGTCTGTAATTTACCATTTTTCCCATGGTTTTTCCTTGCACATTGAAAGATTTCCATGTAATCTCTATGTAATATCAAGACTCTATTCCTAACATCTAGTATCAGAGCTTTGGTTCTAAAGCTAACAATGCATGGCTCTAATAGTTGGTATCAAAGCCATGGTGACAAACTCCATGTGTGAGTGTTTTCTATTATTGGATAGTTGTGTGCAAGGTGAATCTATTATGACAGGAGGAGAGACAAGGTTGGAGATTTTTTTTTTTTTTTTTAAAAGGTTTTATTTTTTGGTAGGTATCTCTCTATGGAGCAAAGTGGAGAATCTCTTGGTGAAGATCTTGATCTCTTCATGTTGTTAAGGAGAATATCATAGGAGAGTTGAAGGAGAAAGATGAAAATATTTGCAAGACAAGTCAATAGCCTACACAGTATTCTTGTTGAATATAGAGCAACTCTACAGCTTGAGGAGCAAGTTGGATTCCTTTAGAGGAGGTGGAGGACAAGGAATGAACTTGTGGTTCTTGGAAACAAATAGAAAGGGTGTGTTGATGTGTTATCCTACTGACCATATGTTGTTAGATGATATGTTGAAGAAGAAAAAATCCATTCAAAGGAAGGGGTACAGATAAACTTGAAGTTGTACCTATTTGAAGTAGCTGAGGAAGAGGAAGATGAAGATATAGATGAACAAGTAAGACCTAGTATTTCCATAAGGAGAAGGCCAATTTTGATCATATGACTCAAGGTAATAGAGTGTTATGTATACAGTTGTGGTGAATGGTTGGGTAAAATTGATGCATGGACTAATACTGAAGGCACATGGTTGGTTTTTTAGCAACATTCGATAGAGCACAGTGCATTTTGAATGATGGCTCAAAAATATGGTAGGTGTAATGATGCACCAATTAGCATGATGACTTCCTTGGAGATATGATTGGTCCACTTATATCATGATGATAGCTAGAGGCTAAGAGGAAAAGTTTGGTATTAAATTCTATATCATATTATTTTTTCACTACTATCAAGAGTGTTATGTGCACTAGTTATTGTTCAAGGAGTTGGAACAACGTGATTCCTACATGGCTAAGAGAGAGATAAAGAAAAATAGTTGAGGCAAAGAGTTACTAGATTACATTGAAATCATTGTACAGTTTGGTGTTGGTACCACACATTTACATAAATTTTAGTACCTTCATGAGAGCCTATGTGTTGTGACATGTTGGAAGCAGGCTCCAATATGATTATTATTTTGATGGCTTAGTAGAGACACATGAAATGAAGGTGATAGGAGGATCAAACCAAGGATGCAGATGCATAAGGATAGGAGAGCAAGGAAGTATCCCACTTGCATTTTTTGAGTTTCCTTCCCAAGAGTGTCTCAAAGGAAGAGAAGACATATTGTGTCTTGTGTATTGGATTCATCAAGAGTAGGAATCCTCATAATGCCATGGTGAGCACTACATTGGATATTCCCATGTAGTGGGAGTTGTGAGTAGTTCATATCAGAATCTCATTAGAGAATTGGTTTTTAGTGTGGATAAGTGATTTATCACATTAGTGTTAAAATCTACTATGGAGAAGTAGATGTTGACAAAGCCGATCACAATAGATAAGTTTTAGTAGTGCAAGAAAAATTTTACCGGATTTGTGTCAAGGTAGTAGAGGGCATAAATGAACAACTGGTTACAGAATATTCAGGTATGATAAAAGCATGGCTATATTGATTTCAAGTGGGGGAATGTTAGGATGTGAAGCCACTATTCATGAATCACTATTCATAGTGATGTGGCTTGGTGGTGATGTGGATGGTTAGTGATGTGGCTAGGTGATGACTTGGCATGACCCATAGTGGGTGGTATGGCCCACAGAGCATCTTTAAAATTCAAAATAGGAGGAGAGAGAAAGTGGGATGCATTTCTCCATTAAGTCACATGGGTTGGCTTGTGAAAGCATGAAAAGACATAATGATAGTGGATCACATGTTTATACTTAGGCATGTGATTGTGGGGCACATTTGTCTATGAACTCTTGTTAGGTGAGGTCAAAAGTGGGAATATTTTAACTCACACGTGTGCACATGGGAAAGTGGGAGACAAAGATCATTAATCTAGATTGAGGTCACATGTGGAGTGGGTCATAGCATATGGGACAGTACATGGGTACATGGAGTGGTCAAGTTGGCATGATGAGATTCCATTCAAAGGCTTGACTTGGCACATGGGGGGACATGATTTCTTATTCATGAATAGTGCTCCCACATGGAGTATGGCACAATTTTTTCCTCTCTCTATTTTCTTTCTATGTTATAAATTTTATTTAATATCATGAGCTCTCCTTTGTAAATTCATCCTATCAGAGGATCCATGCAAGCCTTGGGCTTGCATGCTTGAAGGTTAGATCATGTAGGTTAGTTTGCTTTGGTTCACAACCTGAATGCTTTAGGTGGAAGCATTGAGTGTTTTGTTTGTAAGCACTGAAGGAGTTGCTATAGAGAAGTTGTTGTAGAAGAGAGTTTGATGTTGAGATTATTAATGAAGTCTAGAAGCTGCCATTTTTCCCATGGTTTTTTCTTACACATTGCAATGTTTCCATATAATCTCTATGTAATGTGTCCTCTTTCTTATTTTTATTTTTTTTAGCTTGTATTTTGCATTTATTTTTTTTGAACTGTAGGATATATTTCATTGATCTAACATGTAGTATTAGGAATTTATTCCTAACAAAAATCTTCTTAGATGTTTAGAATAATGGCATAGGTATAGACAATGGTTGTATATGAACATTCTTAGTTGAGAAAAGGACTCACCATAGCACAACTACAAGACATAGGGATTGGATCAAACCTACACCAAACAAATTTTATGGACCTAGATCCATATGATTCCATCAAGCTCGTAGAATACACATGTTTATCCAAGAAGGAATTCAAGGTGCACAACATTTAGTGGTAGCATAAGTACATAGATTTCATAACATATATGTAAAACACTTGATCTGATTACCCACATTTGGTCAATTGGGTGACATAATGGAGTTATTGCTAGGTAGATTTAATGAAGGAAATATTTATCTTTCCTTTGATGTCACCATATATGTAAATGAAGTTGTCATGGCATGAGTAATAGGAATGGCAGGAAGAAGAAGACCTTTGGGCCCATACAAGTCCAAATCCCCACCTATTTTACCAAAAATCTGAGATGCCTATACCATAGGCCATCGAGGGATCCCACTGGATGATATCCAAGATGATCCATTTTACATTCTTGCCAAATGCATTACCACAAGGTTTTGTCAAATGACGAAGGCCACCAAGGAGGAAATAAAATCCATCATTGATATCACCCATCACATGATCAATATAAATGAATAATTCAATTGGTCAGATTTCTTGGTGTCAAAACTCATCAATAACATTGAAAAATTAATGGCATATACAAAGCAGACCTTTCAATACTAATTCTTGGTTATGTTGCTAGTATTTAAGCAGTGGAAGTCTATGTAAGGCATAGTGCATCTTGATATTGACTATTATCCTGAAGTAGAGTTCAATAACCTCATATGGAAGCGAGAGGAGAGCACATGCTTCACACATAAGTGATTGTTTAATGCCTAATGGGATGAATTGGTGAAACTTATTGTTAGTAACCCTCGTATCCCTCCTAATGTGATGTAATAATTAAGCTAGCAAGCATGATGACCAAACTACCTCAAGTTATGATCATCAAAATTCATGAACTCCCCAAGGCACCTAGTGCGCCTTTACCTTTCTTTATTGGCATCCATAACACAAAAATAGGTTGATAATCAAAAGAAATTATCCGCATGAAGATAAAATCTATTGTAGATAGTATTATCAAGTGTTCCAATCACAACTTCCATAGCGACAATAAATTCAGTGCCACGAGATAGCAGGAAGCACAAGGTCCTGGTAGATCATAGATCTCCTTCTCTACCTAGGTGAAAGATAAAGATCTAGAGGTCCTATTTTGATGATCCTCATGTCCCCATGATCGTATCACAATTCCACTGGCCCAAAATATAGACAAAAGAGTAAGAGGTGTATTGAATGATGGTCGTAGACATGGTTGATGACTTATATAAGAAGGAAGAAGAAAATGAATACTTATTTTAAAAAGTAGTGCGCACTGTAAAAATACAAAATAAGGTACCATAACATATGTAAATGGAATTACCTACTTGTCCCTCTTCGATTATTTTGGACATAGTTGGTGAAGAGGCCAAACATCAAAAAATTCAATAGAAGATTATAGCAGGAATATTTGACAACTCTTCACAACTGCAACCCTTTGATCCTATACCAAAGAGTCTTCCAAAATCACTTACACATAAGAAATGAACACTATGATTCTACATGGGAACTATAGAGGAAGACAAGGAATCAACACAAGAAGATGGGAGGTTAGTCTTTGTGTTAGTCTCATAAAACCAATGAAATGAACACACTAAATTCCTAACACCTCTAGCCTAGACACTAGGGAGAGCTTAGGTAATAAAAACTAAATGAAAGCACAAAAAAAACATAAAAGACATAATTCTTTTACCTTCCTTGGGAGCTCCAAATGGCTTTGTTGAATGGCTTGCTTGGCTTGTGTATCAAGAAGTCTTTGACAATGGAGGTTACTTGTCTCCTTCTCTCCTTGGCACCTTGGTTTGTGATTGCTTGGCTTAGGATTTTGGCATTCTAACATTATTGGTATGAGTCTCATGAAGAAAATCCTACATAATAACTCTGAAATATCTAAGCTTACAAATGAAAAGGTATGGCCTTATATTTATAGCCTTAGGAAACTAACTCTAACCCAAGTGTAGTTAGGTTAGAGTTAACCATGGTTAAGTTTAGGTTGAGCATAGTTGAGTTTAGGTTAACTCCAGTTGAGTTAGGGCCATGTGGGGAGACATAGGTCAAAATGATTATGTCCTCCACTTAATTCATATATTTTTTCAAGTTGAATGGTGACTCACAAAAGCAATGATGAAAGGCTTGATATTTTGATTTTTGGAATTTCCATTTTTAGATATTCATTAATTTCAAATGGATTAATTAGCTAAGCATTTAATCTGGTTTAATTAGTTGATTGATTTTGATTAGCATTTTTGCTCTTTCAAGATTTATTTAAGTGTGTTGCTTAATGTGTCCATAGGCCAAATTGATAGTTGTGATGTTGTAAGATGATTAGGGATGAATCCATGAGAGGTTATTGTTGCATATGGGCCAGTATCCAAAATAGTGATGCTTCAACATGATTCTAAGCTTTGATTAATGATGCACAAGCAAATTTGGGACATTTAGTGATTCTTAAGCTTAATTTACAATGATTGGTAGGAATCGATCTGAAGTCCAGTCGAAGGTCAGTTGTGGCCAAAATTGGGTGTCTACAGGTTGGACAATCCTCATGTCCCCAGGATCATAGCTCAATGCCACTAGCCCAAAATATAGATGAATGAACAAGAGGTGTATTGAATGATGGTGGCTAATATGGCCAATGACTTATATGAGAAGGAAAAATAAAATGAATACTTATTTTAGAAAGGAGTGCGCACTATACAAATATAGAACAAGGTACCACAACATCTGAGGGTGGAATTTTCTACTTGTCCCTCTTTGATTATTATGGACACAGTTGGTGAAGAGGCCAAACTTTAGAAAATTCAAGTAGATATTATAGCAAGAGTATTTGGTAGTTATTCACAACTGTATCCCTTTGATCCTATAATAGAGAGTCCTCCAAAATCACTTACACATAATAAATGAACACTACGATGCTACAAGGGAATTGTAGAGGAAGACGAAGAAGCAACACAAGAAGAAGAAGTAATTTTGCCCATTTTTTTGACTACTCCAACCACACACACAAAATGACAGCCTAAAGAAATGTCATAATGGTCAAGATAAGTATTAGTTCCCTTTAGTCAAAAGAAAGACCATGTCAAGAAGACCACCATTTAAGTGACTATGGTTTCTTATTCACCATTGCAGTCTGATAAACACATCACTGACACTAAGTAGGTGGTTTTAAATGTGCATATGCATGAGTAAAAACAAGTTATCTGTGAATAGGTAGTGAGGGCATATTAAAGACAGGATCGGTAGGGGAAAATATGTCAAGCCAAGCTAAAAGTGGAAGAGGCATAAAAGGGAAAATATGTAGAGATTGTTGCACATAAGGTAAAAATGAAAGAGACCCAAGAATCCTATCACTTACAACAAGCACAAGTGGAAGAAGTAGAGAAACAAAAAACACATACATATCAAGAGGAAATTGCTAGCAAGAAGAAAGTGGCAGAACAAGAAGCTACAGCCAAAACTAAGCAAGACAAGGAGACTAAGTAGAAGGAAAAGACCACAGAAAACAAGAGGTTGAAGATAAAATAACTAAAGAGAAGCTAGATAAAGAAGAAGATTATGATGCAACCTTGAATGATAAAAAGGCTTAGGAAGCAGAATCAAAAGTTGTGTAAAAGGCTAAGGTTGTACAGGATAAAGTGGAAGTTGAAGTCAAACCAAAAGAGAAGGCAAAAAAATAAGAGGTCACCAAGAAAAATGCACATGGAAGAGATTGAATAAGTCAAATCCACCATAATGAAATTGCAAAAAATGAAGGCTATGGAGGACAAATAGGAACAAGGGGAGGCTGCATGCACCCAAGTAGATGTTGCACCAATGGGACTTTAGAGTCTCACAACTTTAGATGTCCCCACAATGACCACTCGGAAAACTACATTCTCTTTTCCCCTTGCTCCACTACAATGCATCCCACTGAGCACCTCGTTGACCACATTGGCTATGGCTCCACCTACAACTGAAGCATCTTTGGATTAATCACAACTCACTTTAGCTAAACATGTTGAGGGAATTTTTGCATTTCAAGAAGCTATTACATAGATAGGTGCCTCTTTAGAGAAGAGGGTCACATAATTAGGATAGGAAAACACCAAAATCTAAACCCAAATGAACAACATTAACAATCTTATCGAGGATAAATGCCTATCACTCTACAATATGTTGTCATCACCAGTCTCCTTTCTGCTCCTCAAAAACTCTCATTAATAGTTTTGTAGCATGTCAAAATACATCCTACCTTAGGTTATCCATTGTTTATCACATACCATTCTTCTAAGACTTAGCTCCTAACAAGCCTCTATCTCCCAAGGCCTCCTCCTACTTTCTCCATGCTTAAGCTCCAACTCCCTTTTCAAAATGGCCAAAAGTCCTCCACAAGGATGGATTCCCATTTAATTATAGGTAAATACATCAATCCTTGACTGATGGTAAGGTGAAATTTGCCTTTTTCCAAGCCTTTGTCTCTCACAAAAGTCTTATATGGAATTTACTTCTTCCTATAAAACCCTTGCTCCTTCTTAAATGACATGAAGCTAAGTATGGCTCACCCGTAATAAATAAATATTCTCCCTCTTCCAATTTAATTACATGTTCTATCCTAAAAGTCTTTTGGGACTCCTAAAATTACTTCTATTCATCCCTTTTGGTCAAAGGGCCATAATTCCAACACAAAATATCTAAAAATCACTTTATATGACCCTCCAAAGTTGTATTTTTAAATCCATTCAAAGTTATGCAAGTTATGGCATCATGTTGACACCATTTTCATCCTTATGAATATATATATAGTCAAATATATATCTAAGGGGTGGGTAAAGAGGGTATGAATAGTGTTATTTAGACTAGAATTGTCAAAATTAAACCAAGTGACCAGAACATATTAATTAAAAGTAACTAAAAGAATAAATTATGTGTCAACTAAGGATAAAACACATCAAGTGAATGGTAAAATCCATGACCAACATAGTCCAATATACCTATACCTCATTTGGCTAATTGTAGTCTTACCCATCATTACACACAAAAAATTGCTCTATCCTAGGATAACCGAAACAATTGAACTTGACACAATTTCAAGTAACATGTACAAACACGCATTACATAGAATAATCATTACCAAAATCATATTATCTAAAAATTATAAATGTCTAATTATTCATTTTGTTAAATAACATGATATCAATGGGAAAAATCGAAAAACACAATAAAAATAGAGAAGGTAGAAATTAGGCCTTACAAACCTTGAAATTCTCTCACATACTTTTATATTTTCTCATTGGTGTTTGGACACTCTTACATGATAGTGATAATATGTAAATATTATTAAAATTACATATTATATAAAATAATTATAGTTCAATTTAAAAATAACAAGAATATGAATATGGTAGCATGTTAATTAATGCACCTACTAGTGACTTCTATCTTTCATATCCATTGAATTTAATTATAAAAAGAGTTTTATGATTTTAAAATGAAAATTACATAGAAAGTTTTTATGTATCAAATTTTCATTGAAGGGTGAACTTGATCATCAAATCTTATTCCCAATTGTATCATTAAACTATCATTTTATTTTGGCATGGTTAACTAGAGGGAATATTAGATATCAAATTAATTTGTTGTAAAATAAGTTGGTTCTAAACATGTAAATAAGATATTTAATTATTGTGCATTACATTTTTCATGTTGTGATCGACTCTTACACACTATTATTGAGTACAAGTTGTATTATAATATAAAACTTCTATATCATATTAGTTCTAGTTTATTTTAAATTGATGTGTTTATGAACATGTCCTATTCCATGTATTGGTTTATGTCATATTCTCCTAATAAATATAGAGTGTAATCGACCCATTCTACCCAATTATATATGGGCCCACCCAAGAGTACAAGGAAAGTGCTAATTAAGAGGGATTTTTTTAGAGCTTTTACAACTAGAAAATCATTGAGGTAAATCTATACTTAATATACATACTTCTACACATATCTTAAATATATTTATCTGAAAAGTGTTGAGACATTTTAAGCTTGAGGTGTTTATTTTAGACTTGTAACATATCATATTGACTAATGATTCTACTACCTTTTGAAAAAAATCTAATGATTGGTGATAGATACCCTGGATCTAGTTGCACCACTGTGTCAGGATTGAAAAACTCTTTCTTGAAAAAAAAAGGTTCAAAACTCCACCGTATGCCAAAGATTTTACAATTTTTCAATCAACTTCTTTATGTAAAAAGGAAAAACTTCGATATGATGGTCAAATAGACATCAAATTTAAGGTGGCTATTAGTTGCTAGTAACTCACGGACATTATATTCTACCGCCACCTCGTGATTATGATTGTAGAATACCTATCAGCATAATAAACTCAATATACCATGATACTTATATCAATGGGCATGCCACACAAAAAGTAATAGTCATCTTTCAACTAACATAATGGCTAATTGGTTTCGAAAAGGACATATTTGCTTACTTGGCCTTCCTTCTCCTTTTTGGTGATTTCATAATTTAAAAAAACTCTATTCAAATGTTTCTAAATACATGTCTTATTTCCCCATGTTAGATACGCCTCTTCAATTCCCATTCATATGATCAAAAAAAGGGTTCAAAATATCTTTGCTTAGCTCCTTGAGAATGGAACATCTCATCTCAATTATTATATCTCTTCTATCTTGACCATCAGATCATAACACATTAAGGAATCCTGATATAATTCAATAAAGGTTTCTAACTTCATTTTCCATGTATAACTCTAGATCTGATAAAGGGGAAGAAAGTTTTGGAGAACAACTTGTCTTTAGTCATCCTTCTCCACCTCCCTCACCCTTAGACGACTGAAAGTAATAGGTTTCCAATATTTTGACATATTCATTTTTATTTCATTTTAAATTCATAGCTCGATACAAAGTTTCTTGGGTTAATTTTATAGGTACCTGTCTTCTTGAAAAGTCTCTAGGAGGTCTCAGGCTCTAAAAATTTTTGAAACCATGATTGGGAGTTTAGAGCTCATCAACAACCATTAATAATCGTCAACATCCAAAATAAAAATAAATTATAATTCATTTTTTGTTTTAAATTTTCAAAATAATTTGATACATAGAAGGTCAAAAATTAAGGGGGTTTTCTTTTGGATCAATCTGTCTCATATTTACAAAGGTCAAAAAAAGGTTACCCTTTCTTTGAAAAAAAATATTGAAGAAAACCTTCAAAGTTTCAGTGCTTGAAAATGCTTCCATGGAGAAGAGGGTGAAAATATGAGGAAGGCTCCCTTTTGGGTCACCCCTTCTTTGTTAATGGGGCACACAAAACTGTATAGGTAAAAAGATAAAATTTATGATTTTGATCATATTATATAGACATAGACCATATAAAATGCATTCAGAGAAAATTTAATATGTAATAAAAAATAAAAATAAAAATACTGATCCATTATTATGCATAGGTCATATTGGTTACCATGGCAATAGTAGGTTTGGATGCCAAGGTGGAAGGCCGTGTGGATTTGGCCCTGAAAAGTTGTTTCCACTTCTAAAATCCATAACTTTTAAATTGTTTGAACTTTGGCTATTTTTGTTAATGGATTCTATATTTTAAATAAATTATAATAGGATAATTTAAGTAATGTTTTAAATGTATAAAAATTATAAAATCAAAATGATGTTTTTAAGGTTTAAAGTTTTACACGGGGTTTTACAAATTTTTTAAGTAGATTATAAATTATAATTTTATTTTAGATCATAAAACCAGTATTATAAGATAAGAAAAATATAAATATGATTTATTTTTTATAAATAAAATTATTTTTTCAATTTCACAATATATTGAATGTAAAGGGTTAAAAGAGAGATAAACATTTGAATTGCATATTTAATACAGACTTTCTTTGATTTTTCACATAATACAATAATTAAAAGGTTATAAAATAATTTTACATGTGTCTGTAAGGATTTCAAATAACCCAAGATAAATTATTAAAAAAAAAAATGCAAGCTCTTCCAAGTTCAAGAATTTGAAAGTTATTAAAATATGATTGTAAGGCCAAGGCAAGGAAGGGATCACCTCCTATCCTATTGTCATCATCATGCAACTGTTCTATACACCTTTGAGCCAAGGATTCCCAACTCTGGTCATGTATATCACCATTCAAGTTTTCTCAATTGCAAAAGAATGGTTTGGTTTGTTTTGAAAGGAAATGTCTCTAGTTTAGTGTCTCTTGCTACGAACTAAGAAACACCTCCTACATTTTCCCAAACACATACAAATCAACAAAGAACAAGTACTCTTTATGGGACATACTCAAATAAATTTATACATATAACCTATTGAACAAGTTTTCACAACCTAGGGAAAATAACTTCTACCATAGAAATTCAAGCCCATGCGGGCATCATAACTTGTCATATTAAAACTCAGAAAAATGACATTGAAAATAACAAGCTAAAATGAGAGAAAAACCTTCCCAAGCAACCTTTATAGGTTCAAAACAATATGTGGCCTTAGGCCCAAAACATACACAAAGCATAGGAATGACTGCAAGCCAAAAGACCTTACCAATTCATAACAAGTTTTCAACGTTTCAAGAAGGTAACAAAGGATTATTTTAAAATAAAAACATTAAATAAGAAGATGTCAAAATGCCTCCTACCTCAAGTTATCCATTTTTTATCACATACCATTTATCTAAGACTTACCTCCCAACTAACTTCCATATCCCAAGGTATCCTCCTAGTTTCTTTGTGCTTAAAGTCCATATCCCATTTTAAAATGGCCAACAAGTCCTTTTGAAGGATGGATTATCATTTTATTATAAGTAAAGCCATCAATACTTGGCCAATGGGAAAGTGACACTTGTCCCTTCCCATGTCTTTGTCTCTCATAAAAAACTTTTATGGATTTTACTTCTTACAAAACCCATGCTCCTTACATGACATGAGAGAAATTATGGCTCACCCATATTATATGAAAAATTCCCCTTTTCTAATGCCATTAATGATCTTATGGGTGTCTTAAAAGTCTTTTGGTACTCCTAAAATTACTCCTATTCATCCCTTTTAGTCAAAAGGCCCTATTTCCAACACAAAATAATGAAAATCACTTTATTTGACCCTCCAAAGTTGGATTTTAAAATCCATTCGAGTTTTTCAAGTGGTGACATCATGTTGACTACCTTTTCTTCCTTATGACCTTCTAGAGAGTTTAATAAATATGTAAGGTATGGGTAAGGAGGGTATGAATAGTGTTATTTGGCCTAGAATTATCAAAACAAAAACATGTGACTAGGACACATTAATTTAAAGAATAAGTTAGATGTCAACTTGGGACATAACAAATCTAGTAAATGGTAAAATCTATGACCAGCATAGTCAACTATACCTCGCTTGGCCACCCATAGGCTTGCACATCATTATACACATAAAATTGCTCTATCATAAGATAGTCAAAGCAACTGAACTTGAAAAAATCTCACGTAACATGTACAAACACACATTGCATACATAAAAGCATTACCAAAAAAAATTATAAATGATAAGTATCCATTTTATTAAATAACATGATATCAATGGAAGAATGTGACAAACACAATTAAATTAGAGAAGGTAGAAAATGGGCCTTACAAACCTTGAAATTTTCTCGCATACTTTTATATTTTCTCATTGGTGTTTGGACACCCTTACGTGATAATCCTAAGATGTATATCTTATTAACATCATATTTTATATATAAAAAATATATATTTCAATTTAAAACTAACAAGAATATGAATATGGTAGTTGTAGTCACCAAATTAATATTTAATTCTAAAATAATGCACTTGTGACAACTCCTTATGCAAACTTTACCTATGCTCAATTATATGGTTTTGAACCACTTTTATTCCACTTCTATGCGGATGACCCTCTACCCTAAAGTAATTTTGATACTAATTCTTCCTATTCCTCATTCTAAATAACCTAAGCTCGTCCCATAACCAATTCATACTTCCAATTTGGCTATCTTTGCTACTAAGACAAAATCATGCTTTTAGGACAATCATGTTGGTCAGTAGTGTCTAAATCCATTAGTTTTGTCCTCCAACCAAATAACATATAATTTCACAAATTTTAATTTACCCTAATAGGCCATCCCACACATTTCACAAGCCCAATTCAAATAAATCATAAAATGATCAATATATAAACACATTTTCTATTCATTTATTCACTATAGCCTTATATTTTGTAAATTGTGAAAATTATTTAAGTACACATTGAGATGAAATTACCTATTATTCCTAATTCTAAGTGTCAAATGACCCAAACAACCTGAGTTAAGTCTGAATATAATAATGAGGTCACAAGTCAATTTTCAATCACTTAATCACACTAGGATTGCACTAGCATATAACATTTCACCAGTATTTCACACACACCATCGTAGCATGGGAGAACTACATGGAGTTTGATCTATCTTCGAAGTATTGGTATGTAGGCAACACACAACACATAGGGTGTTGAGATCAATCAAAAATTGAACCCCTGACCCTTTTTTCACCATTTCACTGCATTTATTCCTCATTGTCATTGAGTCAGGATTCTAAGTGAACAAGAAGACACATAGTGGCTCCTGCAGTGAATCAAGAGAATCTAATCATAGACATAAGATCCATATGTGAAGGTGCATCTAAATTTTTTTTCACATAGATAAAAAACCCTAAAGGGCACTGACATACCCTACAAATGACAACACATGTTAGCCTTGTCCAAATAGTGTGGCCTTGTCCTAGAGTGATGCAAATCTTTGTTCCTAATTATACAGTTTTTATTGCAGTTCATCAAACCCAAGTTCCAGCTAAGTTATTTTTATTTAGAATTTTCCCTTTTTAGAATATTTCTATAAATAGAAATTTCCAAATTAGTCTTGTGTATTTATTGCATATCTTATACATTTTGATTTTTTCCCCCAAAAAAAGGTCGTAACTTCATATTAATTAAAATAATAAATTACATCCACACACGATTTTCAACATTCCAAAGGAAAAACCTTAAGCAAAGAAGAGTGAAGCCACTCAAATAAAAGCACCCCATCAGGTGAGAAACATATGAATCCTATGTTGGGTATCTAGAACAACAAACCTGCTCTGATACCACTTGTCAGGAGATCAGGGAACAACAAACATGCTCTGACTCCACTGGTTAGGATCTTGCTCCTCAGATAGAGCACAGTATGATTACCAAATATATAAGCAATTGAATATGCGGAAATAACCAGAAACACAAGTAACTAGAATTCACCAATAGCACAGAATGTGAGAGACAATACACTATTTTGTATTAACACTAACAGAAAAGAATACATCAAAGAGCCGCCACACTCTTTCACCTTACAGAGATTCGCCACACCTCAAGTGTACAGTAATTCTTCTCACACACACTCTCCTACACAAAAACGGTCCCAACAACCAACTCACACACAGAATTGGTGTTCACCTCACCAACCAGTCAGTAATAACCCTGCCGGTACATCAAGCACTCTATAGCACTTCAAGCTGATCCCTCATGAACCTGCAACCTGCAATTCAAAGACCAAGCTTACATGTAGATCACACAATGAGCTTGCAACAACCTGCAACTCATAGATCTTACAACTAGAAGGAACTCTTCCTTTCTATCTCATGCCTTATACAATACATGCCAATAGGTCTATAAATAGATCCTTAACTCAAACAATAACTAAGACTCTTAATTTGGACAATTGTCCTCGCAGCTCAAGACTCTGGCTGGTCTTGACATGCAAACTCATAGTTCACTTAACTAACTGTCCGTGAAACGAACACTTCGGGAACACACAGGCGACCGACGTCGGTCCCTGCTGGTCTGGTTCTGCCGACGTCGGCCGACTTCCTGCCGTCGCCGGTTGCCTTCTGCACTGGATCCTGCCGACGTCGGTCATGCTGCCGACGCCGGTTCCTGTAGAACTCAGCAACCATTATTCCTCAGTTTGCAAAGGTTGAAGCTTTTAGCTCCACACCCTAACATCCTATTAATATATAGTGATAGTCAACACAAACAAAGTGTTGAGGACAGCTAAAAGATATCCATAAGAACCCACAACCAGATACAAATATTTAATGAGATAAATATCCCATGGCCTCTTCAATCTAACCTTTTTTACCTTCCTTATTTTTAATGTCTTGCCACACCCATTGAGTGGCCTCCATCATGACTATTTGAATATCGGAAGCCTCATAGTCAACAAGAGTGTTGGAATTCAAGAGTTCCATAAATGGAAGAGTTGTCAATTCCTTATCTAAGTTAGAGTTCTATGATTCATGTACTCTCTTCACTCCCCCAGTCGAGATCTCATTCTAGACAAACCTCATAGAGGAATTATGTTCTTCTTTCGCCTCTAATACTAGGCATATTCTTCTACCTAACTATCTTGATCTCTATGGTTATTATCTTACATTTCAGTTGGACGTTGTCCTTCCTCCGCTTGAGTCTCATCTTCCTCCATAATCTCTTGTTGCAGAAAACTCCATCATTTAGATGTTGGTTTCATCCCTTCTTTTGTAGTATGTGAATGTCCCAAAGGACAAGTAGCTTTAAGATGTCCAGGTAATTTATAGATACGAAATTGAAATGTCATATTCTCATAATCCAATGCCTGAATATGTTGGTAATTACCATACCTTAGAGTCACTTTATCTTATAGTCCCTTACTGATCTCTATCTCTACACACATGTGGGTGTATGTACATAGACCCAAAGTTACTCTCACATTATCAACTTTGATGAAGGTTCCCAGTGAATCCCTAATATTTTCACAAGGTAAAAATGAAGGGGTAGATTGGGTAGTCGTACCTAGATAGGTATTTTTGTAATGAAGTGTGAATTTGGATCAAACTTTGAGAACTAAATAGTGATATAGAGTCATGCATTCCCCCAAAACCAAGGACCATCCTTAAAAACTCATTGATAGTCCTCCTCATAGATAAATTGAACAATAAAAAAATATTAGAGCATAGAGAGATCTCACAGTGTTTTATCTAGTTTGTATGTATCTATTGAAATAATGCCACTATAGTTGGCCATAATCCAATAAATATGCACATAATTTTCCCTTTTTATAATTTTTTTGGATCTGATTCACCTCATCCCCTATGATCTCCACTATTGAGACCTTTTCTACATGTTCCACTATGTAGGCAATAGGAGCAGGTGGAGGCTTCAAACCATTAGGTTTAGTAGTAATGTTTTTCACTACTTTGAATGACCCATGTTTAAAGTGGATGACAATTTGGAATCCATAGCTCCTCGTAATATCAACACCAAGTAGAAGGTGGAATCTTTACCTATATCATATCTGGATAGAGGGGGTTGATCCATAATTTATTTTCCTTCATAAATAAGGTGTTGGCAATACACGGTAATTCCTCAAGTTCTTTTAATTTTCTATTTTATATCATCCACCTGATGTATCCAATGAACTTTGAGATAAATAATTTTCCTAGAGTATAAAAATATGATTTGATGTCCTCTGAGCTTGTAATATTCAATTCGACCTTGTCAATAAATGTGGGCTAGAGTTCATAACAAAACCTCGCCAACAATGATTTTGTGGTTGAGATAAGTTTCATTTAATGTCCATCCAAATTCTAAATAGTTAGTAGTTAATTTATTTTCAATTTCCTCCACCTCCATCATTAACGGGCTTCCATTCTCCACTAAAGACTTTTTAGATTACCTTGTTTGGATTTTGGAGGTGTGATACCACATATCAGGTTTTGGGTCTCGTCCTAACATCTTTTGGACTCTACCCCATGTCTACACATACCTTGAGTTTCGCTTACTATTCCCACTCTCTTCTATAAAAATGGACATGTCTTGCATATATCGGATCCCCACCTAGCCCAAATGACACCTCGAGTTCTAGCACGTGTTCATCAAGTATTCATATCTTGGGCCATGAAGCAACAATATCGTATCCTAGCAGTGAGGGATGCATGTGGAAGAAGAGTTATGTTTTAGTGCATCCCTATTTCCCTTGAATGGTATGGGAGAATTCCCTCCAAAACAATATCACCCTTCATTTTCATCTCCACCTAGAAGGACCTATGGACATAATTGATCCTCCCCATGTTTCCTTTGGCCTCCTTTCCATTAATGGTAAAAGAGAATCTATACCTAAGCCATATAATTCTACCTTTATGTCACCTCAAAACACAATCCTCCCCTATGACCAACCATCTCCTTGACTCTTCATCCATTTGGTTGCTATAAGCCCTAAATGTTTTGACTGCCATTGCTCAATCATTCAGTTCAAAATACTTGTACATTCTGGATTTCCTCAATATTTTGTCATAATTAGATTAACACTTTTTAATCTCAAATTTTGATAAAAATAGTAGCATGTTCATTAATGCATGTACTAGGGACTTCTATCTATCATATCCATTGATATTCATTATAAAAACATGTTTTACAATTTTTAAATGATAATTACTTCACAATTTTTCTACATCAAAATTTCATTGATGGGTGAAATTGATCGTCAAGTCTTATTCTCGGTTGTATTATTAAAATACTATTTTATTTTGGCATGTTTAATTGGAGAGAATATTAGATTTAGAATCAATTTAGATGTGAATAATATATTCAATTGTTGTGCATTACATTTTTTATGTTGTGATTGACACTTACACACTATTATTGAGTACAAGTTGTATTATAATGTAAAACTTCTATACCATATTAGTTATACTTTATTTTTAAATTGATATGTTTATAAACATGTCTTATTCCATGTATTGTTCTATGCCCTATTTATTTGTGCTATGGGGGCACATTGTTAAGAAATAAACATCCTACATGTGCAAGTAAATAAAATTGCAAAAATAAAATAAGCTACAGTAAAAACACTAAAAATAAAAGAGAACACATTACAAAAGATATACATGAAAACCTTGATAAACTAGTGAGGGAAAAACCATGAGCCAAAGGCAGCATCTAGACTTCATATTCCATTAGCAAATATCTCTCTACAATAGCTCCTCTCAGCAACTTCTTTATAGTGCTAACAACCATAGCACTCAGGTGAGCAAAGCTTACAACCAAGCCTTCCATGCTCTAACCTCTAAGATGCAACATGTAGCTCTTCCAATGCTAATATCCATAGCATCCAAGGGAGATCCAAGCATAAACCTCTGTCTCCATGAGCTTATCTAACAAGCCTCCAAGATCCATCTCTAAGGATCCATACCATGCATCTAGATGAGCCAAGCATAACAGCCTTTCAAGCTCTAGCTTCTAACCATGCATTTGATGTTTATGACCCAAGCATATAGGTGAGTTAGGCTTAAAAGTCTTCCAAACTCCAAACTCCTATCATGCAAGCTCAAGCTTGCAAGGATCCAAGTGATCCACTAGCTAGATTACCATTACAAAGGAGTACATGATGCTTTATAGCATTTTACAACATGAGAGAGAAAGAAGAGAGATAAAATGTGGTGCCACATTCCACATGGACTCAATAGTAA
Organism: Torreya grandis; assembly: GCA_037957365.1. Taxonomy (NCBI): domain Eukaryota; kingdom Viridiplantae; phylum Streptophyta; class Pinopsida; order Cupressales; family Taxaceae; genus Torreya; species Torreya grandis. The sequence continues at coordinate 2,196,508 of JARHVA010000098.1, forward strand.
CCACTAGAGCCTCACATGCACCCATGTGCATAAGTTATAAGACAACCCATGTGCCTTGGAGAAAAATGTGCCAAACTTGAGTGGATGAATAATGACTAATAGTAAAGATGATTTTCTCCATGTGCAAAGTCAATAAAGTAGGTCCAGTACTTTAGACAAGATCAAGTCACCCCATGTGACTCATAGAATTGCGCCCCACTCACCCATGTGAGGGAAATCAATAATAGTGAACATCTTGTCTCCTTCTCATGTGCACAAAAAGGATTCCAATCACCTTTTTGACTTATTCACACATGTGAATCACGGAGACACCAAACATGGCACCCCACACCATGACCTTGCAATCATACACTCCAAGATAAGCCCATGTGACACACCAAGGACAAGACCCATGTCCTCAAGTGGATCCTACACTCCACACTTGTCACATTAACATGATCACACTTGGGACCCTCCACGAGATCACTGCCACATCACCTTCCTACCACATCACCTACAAACCACATGTCACATCACTTGCATGTCATGTCACCATGAATAGTGTCCATGAATAGTGTCTTTGAATAGTGACTATGAATTGTGCTCATGAATAGTGACTTCACACCCAACAATCTCCCACTTGAAGTCATATACATAGGACTTTCAAACACCTGCATCTTCTACCAGCTAGCTGCCTTCCAACTCTCATCAATGCCCACTGTTACTCACACAACAAGCCCAATAGAAGTTTTTTGCACTACTAAAACTTCTTTACCCTGATCGAATTTGTCAACATCTACTCCTCTAAAGCAAATTGCATCAACTTTAAGTGACTCATGTTAAGTTGTGGAGCTAAAAGTTTCATTGATGCAAATGGAGGAGGTTGATGAGTGTTACAGTAACCGACGTCAGTCTGATCAACTGACGTCAGTCATATCTAGTTACACAGCAATCAGCATCGGTTAGGCATCAGTCAGACAGGAACCGACATCGGTCATCTCCAAACAGATAGCAATCGATGTCAGTCGTTTGTGCGTTCCAGAACTGGTCTAATTTTAGATGAACAGTCAGTTTGCATGTAAAGACTAATTTTAATCTTGAGTCTGCGTTTCTAATTATTGTAATTAAGAAGTCTAATTATTATTTGTATGAGATCTATTTAAGAGACCCATGGGGCTGTATTGTAAAGTGTGAAGGATCAAAAGGACTTGTCAAGGACAAGAACAAGGGTTCTTCCAGGGGTGTAAGATCAGTTGACCTGTAGGTAGCAAGATCAGAAGAGATCTACATGGTAAGTAAGATCAGTTGGTTTGCAAGTGTGCAAGATCAAGGAGATCTACTTGGAGTACTTTGAGTACTTGGTGGACTGGAAGTAGGCAACAACGGTTGAGTTGATTGTCACTTACTGGTGGAGGGAACAACTCTGTGTTTGAGTTGGTTTGTAATTGAGAGAGAGAACTCTTGAGGGAGAATTACTATACGCCTAAGAGGTGCGGGAAAAGTATGATTTCTTCATTGTATTTCCTTCTGGAAGAGTGTTAATACAAGATTGTATTGTCTCTCATATTCTGTGTTATTTTTGAATTCTAGTTACATATTACTTCTGGTTTAATTTCATGTTTAGTTGTTTATACAAAGGTAATCAATTGTGCTCTTAATCCTAATAATTGGTATCAGAGCCTGGTTCGAATCAGGTTAGTGTTTGTTGATTACAGGTCACTCACAGGGTTTTTCTATTTAAGTGGGAGTAAAGCAATGGCAGAAAAAAGTAAGCTAAGAATGGAGAAATTCAATGGCAAGAATTATCAATTATGGAGGATGCAGATAGAAGATTATCTGTATCAGAAAGATCTATACTTACCTTTGGGTGGGGTTGCATGCAAGCCCACAGATATGAAAGATGAAGAATGAAATGTTCTTGATCGAAAGGCTCTAGAATCTATAAGGTTGAGCCTGGCATCGTCTGTGATTTCTAAATTATCACAGGCAAAGACAACGGTAGAGTTAATGGAATCTTTGACAAATTTATATGAAAAACCCTCAGCTTCGAATAAGGTATTTCTTATGAAGCAATTATTTAATTTGCAAATGCAGGAAGGTGGATCGGTACATAGTCATCTTAGTGATTTACATGGATTAGTAAATCAGTTAATTTTAGTTAATATAGTTTTTGATGATGAAATTAAGGCTCTCTTAATCTTATGCTCTTTACCTGAAAGTTGGGATAGTTTGGTAATGGCAGTTAGTAATACTGCGTCTGCTTCAAATATCTTGAAAGTTGATGATGTTGTTAGTGTAATCTTGAATGAAGAAATTCACAATAAAATCACACGGGAATCATCAGGTAATGCTTTAAGTGTTGAAAGCAGGGGAAGGCAAAGAGAGAAGAGCAAGCAAGAGAAATCAAGGTCAAAGATAGGCAGGAGATCCAGATCCAAGTATGGCAGTATAATCTGTTGGAATTGTGGAAAGAAAGGGCATGTAAAGAAAGATTGTTGGTTGAAAGAAGATCAGCATGAAGGAAATGAAGAAGCAAAAGATGCAGGTATTGTTGCACAGGATGATTTTATATGTTCCTTGGATAAAGTGAAATCTTGGGTTTTAGATTCTGGTGCTTCTTTCCATGCAACCCCAAATAGAGAATTTTTTCATGATTATGTCCATGGAGACTTTGGAAAAAATTATGTAGGGGATGGTAAGCCTTGTCAAATGGTTGGCAAAGGGAAAGTGCAGCTGAAATTGCAGAATGGCAACACATGGGTGTTGAAGGATGTCATGCATGTCCCAGTCCTGAAGCAGAATTTAATTTTCGTAGGAAAGTTGGGTGATGAGGGTTGCGCAGTAACTCTCACAGCATAATCTTGGAAAGTTTCCAAGGGTGCACTTGTTTTAGAAAGAGGTAAGAAAGTAGGTACACTTTATCTATCTACTTGTATTATTGATTCTCCTTCTATTTTATCTACTTCAGATGTAGATGCAAAGATGTGGCTCTATAGGCTTGGTCACATGAGTGAGAAGGGAATGGATGTTCTTAAGTCAAATGGTAAGCTTTTGAGTTTGAAAAGCATAGATCGAGATTTTTGTAAGCAACAGAAGAAAGTGAGGTTTCTTGAAAATGGGTCAACAAAAAAGGGAGCTTCTATTGGAGGATCACAGTATTGCATAAAGAAGAAATCTGATGTTTTTGACAAAGTTAAGAACTATAAAGCCTTGGTGTTCAAGAAGAAGATGATGGATAGAGATCAGCTCAAGAGGTTGAATAATTTTGAGCAGGGCAGTGTTGGTTTGGACAAGGTTATGATCCAAAATGAGCTCATGGGTAAAAATCATCACTCACAGGAAAACACAGTTATCGACGTCTGTCAGGTGAGAATCGACGTCGAACAGGCAGGAACCAACATCGGTTATGTGTAGACCAAAGTCGATGATGTCGAGCAGGTGGACACCGACGTCGGTCAAGGAATCGACGTCGGCGATCAAGAGGAATCGACATCGGTCAGGTGCAGACCGAGGTCAACCAGAGGTGATCGAGATTGGTCACTATTAAAATGGATTTTAGGCAGATAGAAAGTTGTCAAGGAGTCTCAAACACCTATGAGGAGGACTGAAAGGGTAAGTAAGCCTCAAATTCGTTATTCCCCTTCTTTACACTACTTGTTGCTCACTGATGGTCAAGAATCAGGAAGTTTTGAAGAGGCAATGCAGGTAGAATCCAGGAAATAGTGGGAGCATGGCATGAATGAAGAAATTGATTCTTTGGGAAAGAACCAAATGGGGGATTTGGTAGAGTTTCCAGCCAGGATGAAAGAACTGAAAGACGAATGGATTCCCAGGTTAAAGAAAGGAGAGAATGGATAGGTGAGACAGAAGGCCAGGTTATATGGTCTTGAGCAAGCTGCAGGACAATGGTGTTTAAGGTTTGACAGGTGTATGACAAAGCATGGCTTTAGTCAATGTCAATGTGACCATTGTGTTTATTTTACCAAGTTGGATAATATTAGCTACATTATCCTGTTATTGTATGTAGTGTATATGCTTGTTGCAGGGTCACACATGCAGGGAATTGTTGAGCTAAAGGTAAAATTAGCTCACATGTATGTCATGAAGGATTTGGAAGCAGCAAAGAAATTATTTGGCATGAGTATTTCTAGAGACAGGAAAAGTCACATGTTGATTTTGTCTCCAGAGGATTATGTGAATAAGGTAGTGGAGAGGTTCAATATGCAGGTTACAGAACCGGTTAGCACACCTATGGTTGGACAGTTCACAAAACAATGTCCTAAATCACATGATGAGGTTGAGTAAATGAGTACTAGACCTGATATTACCCAAGCAGTGGGAATTGTCAGCAAGTTTATGGCCAATTCAGGAAAAGAGCACTAGAAAGCAGTTCAGTGGATTCTCAGGTATCTGAGAGGGACCAGCAGTAGGTATACATGTTATGCAGGGTCAAGCACTTCTCTACATGGATATGTAGATTCAGATATGGCAGGTTACTTGGATGACACGAGAAGCACCACAGGATATGTGTTCACTGTTGGTGGTACGGCGGTTAACTGAATTTCAGAGATGCAGAAGGTTTTTGCAGTCACGGTGGCTAGCAAGGATAAGAACCCTACAGAAATGTTAACAAATCCAGGAACAAAGGAGAAGTTGAATCTTCATTCAACTTTTGTTGGTCTTCAAGATTGAACTTGAAGAGGGATACAAGCCAGAAAACAAAATTAGATGATGTACAGGTACAGGTATAGGTGCGGCTATTTATCTCCAAGTGAGAGATTGTTAAGTTGTGGAGCTAAAAGCTTCACTGATGCAAATGGAGGAAGTTGTTGAGTGTTACAGTAACTGACGTTGGTCTGATCAACCGACATCAGTCATATCTAGTTACACAGCAACCGACATCAGTTAGGCGTCGGTCGGCATCGATCAGACAGGAACCGACGTCGGTCATCTCCAGACAGACAGCGACCGACATCGGTCATCTGTGCATTCCAGAACTGGTCTAATTTTAGACAAATAGTCAGTTTACATGTAAAGACTAATTTTAGTCTTGAGTCTGCGTTTCTAATTATTTTAATTAGGAAGTCTAATTATTGTTTGTATGGGATCTATTTAAGAGACCCATGGGGCTGTATTGTAAAGTGTGAAAGATCAAAAGGACTTGTCAAGGACAAGAACAAGGGTTCTTCCAGGGGTGTAAGATCAGTTGATCTGTAGGTAGCAAGATTAGGGGAGATCTACATGGTAAGTAAGATCAGTTGGTTTGCAGGTGTGCAAGATCAAAGAGATCTACTTGGAGTACTTTGAGTACTTGGTGGACTGGAAGTAGGCAACAACGGTTGAGTTGATTGTCACTTACTGGTGGAGGAAACAACTCTGTGTTTGAGTTGGTTTTTAATTGAGAGAGAGAAATCTTGAGAGAGAATTACTGTACGCCCAAGAGGTGTGGGAAGAGTGTGATTTATTCATTGTATTTCTTTCTGGAAGAGTGTTAATACAAGATTGTATTGTCTCTCATATTCTGTGTTATTTATGAATTCTAGTTACATATTAATTCTGGTTTAATTTCATGTTTAGTTGCTTATACAAAGGTAATCAATTGTGCTCTTAATCCTAACAACTCCCACTTCACCACAAACCCATCCTTCTTTAGGATTCCACCATGAACCACTCACAACTCCCACTGCTTTAAAGTATCTGATTTAGTACACACCATAGCTTCATGAGGCTTCTCCTAATCCAGATGAATACAATACATGGGGAAACCATATCTTATCCTCCAACATAGGACACTTCTGAAGACAACTCCTAAAAAAATATACCACAAGAAGTGGGATAATTTACTTCATTGCTTTTCCTGTCCCTGTGCATCTCCATCCTTGGTTTGCACCTTCATCTCATCCTAAAAACTTGAGCCATCTCACTAATGATCATGTTGGGGCCTGCAACCAACACGCCATCTACACATAGCAACAACATCAGCATGCCACTAGAACCCATATAGTCTTCAATTTTGTAAACCAAAAACTCTTTGCCTCATTGCATATCCCTCTGGCTACTCCATCTCATCATGAGATCACCATGTAAGAAACCAACTACTCCAACCTTGAACATCAATAAGTACACATCACACTCTTGATAGTAGTTATCAACAGGGGAGAAAAACCCATAGAAGTCAACACATGACTCCTCCATATTTATCATACTGCTACCCACCATGATCAACATATTACCCATCCATAGTTCTTGGGAAGTCACCATGTTATTTAGTGCATCAATGCACCTACTAATTTTTTGAGCCCCAAATATACAATCAAGTTGCATCCTAATCTATCGCATGTCACACATACAAACTTCTCCTTCGACAAAACCTCAAGGATCTTATTTTTCTCCATCCATCCTGAAATACTTCAAACAATAGGAGAGATGAACCCACATAAGTCAACACCTAACTTTGACATGTAACAAACCGCTACCCACCATACTCAATGTGGTACTCATTCATAGTTCTTAGGAAGTCATTGCGCTACTCAATGCATCATAGCACCTACTAAGTTTTTAAGCCTACAAATGAACTGTATCATTCTTTACCACATGTCCAACCAACTCATGTGCAAAGTTACTCCATGCATTGGTCAAATTGGCTACTCACATCAGCTACACTATAACCCTCTTAGATACTCACTTTTGCTACACCGTAACCACTGAGCACTTCACTCAATGCATCTCTGAGTCTCTAAAATATTTAACATCGGCCTTCTTCTTCCACAGAACCTTGGGTCTCAAATTGTTCTTCTCCATCCATCGACTACTCCATTAGGTACATATTCAAGTTTCTAGTACCTCCTCTACATGGAATTTCATAACATCTTGGTCAACACGTTGTGGTACTAGGATCCCACAACTTATATCACTTCATCATCCTAGAAACCACAACAAGGTAACTTCCTTTACATCACCCTCCATCTACACCATTGGAGACCAACTTGTTCCTCAAGTTGTACAGCTACTTCTTCAACAGGAACACTGTGTTGGTGTTGATCCGTCTAGTAAAGCTTTTTCAGCTTCTCCATTCTCCATCTTCCACCAAGAGAGAAATACCTACCATAAAAAAACCTTTTTTTTGTTTCTTATCTTAGTCTCTCCACCTATAGCTCCTACTTGCACAAACTAGCCAAAACCAAGCTCTGATATCACTTGTTAGGAAATAAACATCCTACATGTCTAAGTAGATAAAATTACAAAAATAAAACTAACTACAGTAAAAACACTTAAAACAAGAGAGAGAACACATTACATAAAATATACGTGGAAACCTTAGTAAACCAGCTAGAAAAAAACCACAAGCAAAGGTAACATCCAAACTTTATATTCCATCAGTAAATCTCTCTCTACAACAGCTCCTCTCAGCAAATTTTTTATAGTGCTAACATCCATAGCAATCAGGTGAGAAAATATTACAACCAAGCTTTTCATGCTCTAACCTCCAAGCTGAAACGTGAAGCTCTTACAATGTTAATATCCATAGCATCCAAGAGAGCTCCAAGCATCAACCTTTGTCTCCATGAGCTGAGCTAACAAGCCTCCAAGCTCCATCTCCAAGGATCCATACCACGCATCTAGATGAACCAAGCATAACAGTCTTTTAGGCTCTAACCTCTAACCATGAATTTGATGCTTACAACCCAAGCATCTAGGTGAGTTAGGCTTACAAGCCTTCCAAACTCCAACCTTTTATCATGCAAGATTAAGCTTGCAAGGATCCAAGTGATCTACTAATTGGATTGCCATTACAAAGGAGTACATAATGCTTTATAGAATTTTACAACATGAGAGATAGAGGAGAGATAAAATGTGGTGCCACATTCCACATGGACTCAATAGTAACCATTACAGCCTCACATGCACCCATGTGCATAAGTTATAAGGCAACCCATGTGCCTTGGATAAAAATGCACCATACTTGAGTGGATGAATAGTGACCAATAGTAAATATGCTTGTCTCCATGTGCAAAGTCAACAAATTAGGTTCACTACTTTAGACAAGATCGAGTCACCCCATGTGACTCATAGAATTGTGCCCTACTCACCCATGTGAGGGAAATCAACAATAGTGAACATCTTATTTCCTTCCCATGTGCACAAAAGGGATTCCAATCGCCTTTTTGACCTCTTCACACATGTGAATCATGGAGCCACAAAACATGGCACCCCACACCATGACCTTGCAATCATACACTCCAAGACAAGCCCCTGTGACACAACAAGGACAAGACCCATGTCCTCAAGTGGAGTGTTGTGCCCCACACTTGTCACATCAACATGATCACACTTACGACTGTCCCTGGGCCCATCACCACATCCCCTGCATGCCACATCATCTGCATCACTTGCAGACCACCAGCCACATCAGTTGCATGCCATGTCACCATGATAGTGTCTGTGAATAATGCTTGTGAATAGTGGCTTCACACCCAACAATATTAGTTATCATTTATTTTAAAATTAATATGTTTATGAACATGTCTTATTCCATGTATTGGTCTATGCCCTATTGATCTGTGCTATGGGGGCACATGACCAAGGATGCATGGGGACAACTACACAATAGAGGTAGCTCATAGTTTGAAAGAGTGAATGCAAGAAAAATAATTCAGATAGAAAAATCAACACACATTAATGGAACAGAATTATGATGCTTATATAAATGTAACATTTATTCAATGTGAATGAATAGGGAGAAGAATACAGAGATCTACACTTCATGTATGACAAAGTAGATACGCAGAGCATGTTATCTATCATTACGACTAAGTATGGCATCGACCCTTGGCCGAATGCATATGATGCATATTTATAAATGCAATGTAAGAAGCAATTACAATTGTTATCGGTTACAATGAAGAGAGTTACAATTCGTTTCATCTTCCTTGTTGGCCAACGGTTGAACTCCAATGTACATGGTGACTAACTGCCCAACTGAATATCTGACATGTCCTAGACTGAAAAGTGCCACTTAACAAGCCACACAATCGGAGCAAGTTGACACGTGGATGCACTTGGGTAAAGCAAGTGTAGGCACCCGTAATAACTATAAGTAAGTGCAAGTGAGGCATGTGATACTGTAAACAAGGGCGAGTGAGTCAAGTGGGATTGTGAGCAAGTGTGAGTGAGGCACATGTGACTCCAACAAGCTTTGTGTAGTTGATAAGTGTGTGCAGTGTGTATATGTGAAAATGAGAAGTGTACGTTGTGCACAAATCACCTATTCTCCAAATAAATCTAGTGTGCAATAGACCCATTCTTCCCAATTATAGATGGGCCCACGCAAGAGTACAAGGAAAGTGTAAATTAAGAGGAAATATTTTTAGAGCATTTACAACTACAAAATCATTGAATTAAGTCTATATTTTATATACATACTAGTACACATATCTTAAATATATTTATTTAAATAACAAAGAGAGATAATAATATTTTGGTGTCTATCTTGGATTGATCACATATCATATTGATTAATGACACTATTGCGTTTTCAAAAAAAATCCAATAACTGGGGATAGATAGCCTTAGTCTAGCTACACCACTGTGTCAGGGTTGAAAAAATCTTTTTATAATAAAAAAAGACTCCAAACTCCACCGTATGCCTAAGATATTACAATTTTTTGATTGACTTTTCCAAGTAAAAAGAAAAAACTTCAATATGACGGTGAAATGGATATCAAATTTAAGATTCTATTAATTTTTAATAATTCACAGATATTATATTATATCACCACTCCCTCCTTGTGATTTTTGAATGTCTATCAACATAATAAAATCAATATACTATGATCCTTACATCAATGGGAGTGATCCCACAATGAAAGTAGTAGTCGTCTCAACTAACATAATGCTTATTAGTTGTAGAATGAATATGTTTGCTTGCTTGGCCTTCCTTCTCTTTTGTGATTTCATAATTTAAAACGCCCTATTCAAATGTTTCTAATTACATGTCTCATTTCCTCATGTTAGATATGCCTCTTCAATGCATCTTGAAACTACTTTTAACACTCTAAAATTTTCAATCATTCATAAAATATCATGGTATCAAATTTATGTTGGTCAACTCTAATTATTTTTAATCTCAATTACTAAAGTCCTACTGATTAACATTAACAAATGTAAAACCTTAACCTTATTTATCATATAATAATTGACAATGATGATTTTTTAATTTTTAGATCAAATTTATAAAAAACTATTACACAATCATATGAAGAGTAATGCACTCTACAATGTTAGGTAAAAATTGACCATCGAGTCATTGAGTAAAATTTTATTTGTGTGCAGAGTGACTCTACCAAATATTTTGAAATTTGTGGTTGAGGTAAAGCTTAAACATGTTCGTCATATCCAATAGAGTAAATATTGTTTAGGAAGCAAGTGGAGGTTTTAGTGTGTAATTCTAAGCTAAATAGAATGATATAAAATAGCATATACATTTGGAAAGTGTGCTCCATATTTTGTTTGTTTAATGTATTGATTATAGGGCTCTACTTCCAACACAAACCAGTTTAAAATCAATTTTATGTGACCCTTCAAAGATGGATTTTTAAATTTATTCCATAAATGGTGACATTATGTTAACTTTCTTTTCATCTTTATGATTTTTTAAATTTATTCCATAAGTGGTGACATTATGTTGACTTCTTTTTCATCATTTTCATTTTTTTAGAAAGTTCAATAAATATTTATAGTATGGGTGAGGAGGGTATGAATAGTGTTATTTGGTCTAGAATTGTCAAAAATTAAAACAAGTGACTAGAACATATTAATTTAAAGAATAAGCTAGGTGTCAACTAAGGAAACAACACATCTAGTGAATTGTAAAATACATGATCAACATAGTTCAATATCCCTCATTTGGACATGTAGTTTTGCACATCATTACAAATATAAAATTGCTCTATCTTAAGACTCTTGAAAAAACTAAACTTGAAACAATTTCAAGTAACATTTAAAAACACGCTTTGCATACATAAAGTATTACCAAAAACATATTATCTCAAAATTATAAATTTATAAGTATCCATTTTCTTAAATAACATGATATCAATGGAAGAATGTGACAAACACAATTTAAATAAAGAAGTTAAAAAATAAGACCTTACAAACCCTGAAATTTTCTCTCACATACTTTTATATTTTCTCGTTATTGTTTGAACACCCTTACATAATAATACTAAGATGTATATTTTATTAACATTATATATTATATAAAAAATATCTTGTTCAATTTAGAAATAACAAGAATATGAATATAATAGCATGTTCGGTAATGCACATATTACGGACTTCTATCTTTCATATCCATTGATGTTAATTATAAAAACATGTTTTAAAATTTTAAAATGATAAATTACTTAACAAGGTTTTTTGTATAACATTTTCATTTATGGGTGAACTTGGTCATAAAATCTTATTCTTAATTGTATCATTAAACTACCATTTTATTTTGGCATGTTTAACAGTAGGGAATATTAGATTTAGAATTGATTTGCTATAAAATAAGTTGGTCCTAAACATGTCACTAATATTCAATTGTTGTTCATTGCATTTTTCATGTTTTTATCAACTTTTACACATTATTATTGAGTACAAGTATTATAATGTAAAACTTCTAACGAAAAACATATATAGGAACACACCTACCACGTTCTCCCTGGGATAAATCAGAGCCAGAATATCGCATAGTAATTTATTATAAAACTACACTTTAGACTTGCGTACAAATAATTAGACCCCTACACTTTTGCAAACTAATGAACCTATCAAAAATTGAATGAATGAATGACACGAAGCATAAATTGCAAGACAATTTGTGGTGACGTCTTTGTCGAAATCTTACACACCAAGCAGTAGTGAGAATAGCTAGATTAGTAGCTACAAAATGCATGGATCCACCCCAAAATTCAAATCTCTCAATATCTAATTCAATGTGGGCTGTAAAATCTCAGCCACAAGCCATAAGACACTAAAACTCCATACAACTACCGGAACATGAAACAATGAAAATATTATCAAGATGCACTATCAAAGACTCTCATCTTGAACACAATCTACTCCTTCACAGATTTAACAGACAATTTGCCTGCTCTAATACCAATGATAGGTATTGGAGGAGCTTAAACAAATATTTATCTCATGTAATGGAGTTGAACACAGTTGAGAGATTTTTAATCAAACACTATAATAATATATTTCACTATAAATTTCCTATTACACACTGCTACAAATTATAGGAGATGGTGGTCCTATATTCTAGGAGGTTATTACAACTACTCTCACAAATATCTCGTAATCTCCTAAGTTAGGGAGTTGGGTGATTCACTCCAAACTCACATACAAACATATTATCACTCTTAATATATATTATTGTTACATAGCAATAATATATTATTAACTAGCTATATTACTACATTTACCTATACAATAATTTACAAACAATAAGTATTATTTACCTTGCAATAAATAACAAACTACTAATTTACCCAAAGTAAATACTAATCCCCAACATATTCATTGTAATTATATACATAACATGTTTATCTACCAAATTTTTTTATGTTCATGTTAAGTTACTTCTTGTGTGCATCATGCTTGAGTCCTTGAAGTGCTAAATTTTTGGATGTGTTGATGCTTGATATGTATATCCCTTATGTGCTCATTTATCTACCATGTTACTTGTCATTACCCTTGTGTCTACCTTATTGATTATCGTGTCCATTGTGCTCTTGTAATTTGTTATTTTTCCATGATTCTCATCATGTTCATGCCCATTTTGTTATTGTGCTCGTTACCTTGCCATGATCCATATCATACAAATTTTATACTTTCCTATCTTTACATAATTCATGTCATTTTTGATACGGTGCCGTGATGCTTATCATGTATGAGTAAAATCCTTTGCCACACTCATGCTCCTCAATGTTATATCCTTATAGACTAATGAATTAGTATTTTAATAGATTCAGTACTATAATTGCTTTGAGCCCCCATGGGGCAAAAGATCTTGGTACATGTTCTTAGAATGCTATATCTCTGCACACTACATTCGATGATATGTTTGTTGTGTTTCAATGTTACATCTAATGTTTCTTTTGGAATGAGTTTCACACATGCACCCCAAATCTCAAAAACAAGGCCATGCATTATTAAACGGTACAATGGACCCAATGGACATCCACTACATATTGGAGACAAATCATCATTTTCAGTATTTTGGGATTATAAAACAATCCCCTAATGACTACAAGATTCCATCTTTAATTCCCATACAAATTAGTGACTTAGATTCTTCACAAAATTGGAGGCTCATCAACTAATGACAAAAAGGTTCCAACCTTAATTCCCATCTTACTATCTGATTCAAATTCTATTCAAAAAGGAGGTCTTGTCCCCAGACAACTAAGGCGGTGAAGAAGGTGAAAGATCAAAGATCAAAAGCAAGGGAACAAATTTAGAAGATCATACTGTTGGCATGCACATTATTTTTGTCAAATCTAGAACTCAATCGCCTTCATATAGGCAAGTGAGATTGCTCATATGGAAGAAGAAAGGACATACTTATCACAACTAACACTTATTGGATACATCCATAGCATGCTTTATCCCTGTTTTGCATTTACATATCGACATATTTTTTCCAATCCAAGGGATCTAACTATTAAAGTGCTGATTTAATCACACCATCCACCCAAATCCAAATGCAAGTTCCCAATCAAAACTCAGCTCATTGCAAGAGGCTAGGAGCAGTCGTGTGCAAAATCATGGCAAAGAGGTGAGAGTTCAGAAGTAAACGAACAAACCCAAAAAAAACAAATTTTAACCATCAACCCCTTACCACAAGCATTTTGCACAGTCCTAACAACAATTCTAGCTTAGTCCTAGATTTTGATGTGACAAACATAACAGGGGGCAGACACGCGTGGTCAGGTTCAGGTTCAAATTATGACTGGCTCAAAAATGAGAACTCTAGGTCAGATCATTTATCTAATTGAAAATTGTTTGTCGCAATTTTACGTGTTGCGTGATGTTTGATTACAAGTAGTTCATTTTTTATACTACAGTAATGAAATAATTCTAAAAACCCAACATATGATAAAACTTTGAATTATAATTATATTTATTTTCATTCTTATCAATGTATTATTTTCAACTAATTGACAGGAACAAGCTCCAATGACCTCTTTAGTGCGCTTTTCATTTTTTTACTGGATTGGCACATAGCTTTTCCAAATATGGCGGTTGCCAAGTCAATATAGTGATCTTAGAAAAATGAAATATAAATGCCACAGCACAAGCATAAATACAATAAACAGCAGAAACAACACTTGTTTAAATCTTACAAGATTCTTCAACCATCATGTAGGCTCAGTGAGCGACAGAAGCAACACTAGATTAATATCACCAAAGGATCAATGGTGCCAATAAGACATTTTATCAAGAAACTTAAACGAACAGCAACCAAATAACACATACATACTTATGCATGAAGAGTTCCACACTAACCATTCTCACTATACATACCAGTGAGTGAAAATTATATATTTTACACTAAAATAAAGCCGCCAATCAGAAGACTTGACAATTGTCGTATGCTCTAATATATAATCTACAAGGCAGTTACTGCACCCAAATGAGTGTTACGCACAGTAACAGAAATTGGAATGATACACAGATAAGTAGCAAACCATACTTTTACTGACCATTTTCCAATGGCCTGGCATCTGATGTTAGCATGTGCAGGTTTTTGTAAACCTCGGAGCAAACACGAGAAAAACCTACCAGTGCCTCAAAGACTGCTGGTAAGCCAGTTTTAAGACTATTAAGAGACAAGGCTCTAGTATAATTGCAAGCTTTCTTGTGCTTCTCCTTCTCTTCTTCTTCTCTCTTTTTTAAGAGCTCAAGCTGAGTTTGCCTTTCCATTACGGGATCCTTATTGTTTGCTCCAGATGGTTCGCTTTCATTCTCCCCAGACAATTTTTTCTCACTGTATCTTTGATACCAGTCATCGAAGGCTCTACGCTTTCTTTCATGTTCGTTCTTAACCTCCTCGTATTTAGCTTTCTGTTTCATTTCATCTTGTTGCTGATCAACAATCCTCTCAACGATTGCAGCAAAGCTCTTTATTGCTTCTAGTACTACCGTATCCGGCACTTTATCAAGCTCATTATGCCATTCTTGTAAAAGACCATGTATGGGAGGGACAACTGTCTTTGGGGGAGAGGATACTTTCTCCTTCAAATTGCTCTCTATGGGGATAAGGTTATGGCGCAACCAATTATTCAAAGCACCGATATACTCTTTTTGAAAATTGATGAGCTTTACAGACTGTGATTGCCAGTCAATGACAACATTATGCAGCTGCATTGTCCTCTTATGATGCTGCTTAGTGGTTTCATCTGGAGCATTTGAAATATCAATGGACCTCAAACCAGCAGCAATTTCCTGCTGCCGAGAGTGACTATCATACATGTTTTTCCACATTTTTGCCATCCTGAATCAGAAAATGCGGAAAAGAAGATAAGAAAGATAGGTTAAACGCAAAGGTGGATCAAATGCCAAGAAATTATAAGATTCATCTGAATTGCTTTATACTCCCAATTTTCAATTGTATGTTTCTATGTAGAAAAAAACTCAGGTCTAACATAAAGCCAGATCTTTACGCTGCCTTTAAGGGGCTCCATGAAAAATCATTTGTCAAACATATCAGTAAATTTCTTAGCATTTAAAAAATTATACAATAGGAACTTTATGAAATTTGTGTCAAGGGTCGGATTGATTCAATGGATTGAACAGGATCACAAAGGTGGATCAAATGCCAAGAAATTATAAGATTCATCTGAATTGCTTTATACTCCCAATTTTCAATTGTGTGTTTCTACGTAGAAAAAAACTCAGGTCTAACATAAAGCCAGATCTTTACGCTGCCTTTAAGAGGCTCCATGAAAAATCATTTGTCAAACATATCAGTAAATTTCTTAGCATTTAAAAAATTACGCAATAGGAACTTTATGAAATTTGTGTCAAGGGTCGGATTGATTCAATTGGATTGAACAGGATCACAAAGGTGGATCAAATGCCAAGAAATTATAAGATTCATTTGAATTGCTTTATACTCCCAATTTTCAATTGTGTGTTTCTATGTAGAAAAAAACTCAGGTCTAACATAAAGCCAGATCTTTACGCTGCCTTTAAGGGGCTCCATGAAAAATCATTTGTCAAACATATCAGTAAATTTCTAAGCATTTAAAAAATTATACAATAGGAACTTCATGAAATTTGTGTCTAGGGTCGGATTGATTCAATGGATTGAACAGAATCACAAACAGGTCCCACATACATTACAGAAAATGTGGTCACAACATCACAAAAGTTACAAATGTAACGAATCACATCACAGACCCTAGAAGCTCCCAAAACTCCAAAATCTTTCCATATCCAGAGGGTCAGAATTTTCCTGGCAATTTCCAGCATATTTTTCAGATTCCAATAAAGAATTATGAATTCTTTGAACTTGTTTAATCCATTGCATTTTATATTGGATTTTAACATAAGCACAAAAACCATAAACAAACTCAATATATAGATTCTTAAAATTAATCAGTTTAAATCAATTCACACCAAATAGCCAAAATGAAACCCTACCGGACTATTTCAAGGGAAGTCTCCATACCCAGCAACCTGCACACACAACTTTCCTGGCACTGATTTTTCTGAAATTCTTTATGAACAGATTTTATTTCAGGTGTTTTTTATGTACCCCCTGCTAAAAAAGCCCTGAACTTTTGGCTTATCAACACACACAAGACGTGCAGGGAAAGTGGCAGAAATATCAAATATGTAAAAAGAAAAATTTATTTCAACCCATCCACACACAAAATTCAATAAAGCCCCAAAACAGATTTACTACAACCCCACACAAAGTCCTTAACTTCGGCTTAACAACACACACACACACACACACAAAAGAGACGTGCAGGGAAAGTGACAAAGATATCAAATATGTAAAAGGAAAAATTTATTATGTCCCATCCACACACAAAATTCAATGAAACCCCAATATAGATCCCCATACACCAAAATATACAAAAAACTGTTCCTCATGCATGACCTTTAGGTTTGCTTGCATATGTCCCCTTTAATCCAAAGCATTATATCATGCACCAAGTTAATATAATATGTATGGTAGTAAAATTGGATTATACTTTTTTATGCCATAAAGTTTGTAAGACAGACAGAGACAGTGTGCACGTATGTATGCATATTTCTTGAACCTTTACTGGTAATCAGTTTCTGACTGCACTTTTAAAAGGGAACCTCAGTTCGCAGGAGCCAGTGGTACCAGCAGAGACCATGAAATTTGAAGGAAACCCAGGTCTATGGAAGGTTTGGGATTCCAATCTAATAATGTTGTGGAAGCTGTGGGAATAAGACAAGGACTTTGCCTGGTTAGAAGGGCCATATCGAATTCTTGTGGGTGAAAATGATCTCCAAAATCCTTGCGAATTATCTCCAATAAAGAGCATAATAAATTACTGCTAAAAATGCAACTAACCCCACCTTGGATTGCTTAGTTAGGTGAAAGATTTAAGGCCCAAGAGGATGTATACTTGTCACCATTGATATTGATAAAATATCGAGCTATTCTAAACGTATAGTTGTTCAAGGCTGATGAGTGTCATCTACAAATGCATAACGAGGATAATGCCTGATGCAGACCTTAAATGACAAATCCCAAAAAACTCCAAAATCTACAAGAATGTCACAATATTTAAGTAAATCTTCAAAATCCTTCAATCTAATCTTAGTAATAAACTCTGTAATTTGTCTTTTATTGTTATTTAACATCTTACTTTACTAGCCCCATGGCAATCGAAGGAAGAATATCACAATAGTTTCGTAAATTTTCAAAATCCTTCAATCTAATGTTAGTAATAAACTCTGTAAGTTATCTTTTATTGTCATTTAAAATCTTACTGTCAGGGTTTAAGTGCAATATTCTATACTCGATAGAAAGAAATTATTCACAACATTTAATGTAGAACACAAACACAGAAGAATTGAGGTGAGGATTCCAATATCACAATATAATCAATATAAAAGACCGGAATAAAAGAACGTCTGTGTCGGTTATGGGGGGGTTTCAACCCTTTTTTTAAACAAGTTTAAAAGCCATATATTAATATATTGACTTGATAAAATAATTGCCATAAAACTGAAAGGCAGACTGATGCAGGGGCATCTGGGTTCACTTGTAATCCTAAATCAAACAAAAATATTTTAGATTAGAAATAAGCTAAGTTCTTTTGTGTGCAAATATTGTTGCGTGCAAAGTCTGTGTTGTTTTGCACTACCTCTGCGCATGCTAAAATCCTTGTAGAGTTGTTTACACAGACTTTGTGCACATGCACCCCTGTTGTTCTTCCGCACAGCCATGTTGCTGTGCACAGCCTGTTGTCACTTACAAATCATTGAGCTAAATCTTTGCTCAGTTTCGCACAAAGTTGAAGGTTTGGAGTCTTGCAATACCAAAGGTATCTTTTGCACAGCTTTGCTTGCAAAGCTTGAAATATTTATGGAGGAGATCATTGTGACTTGGCCTTGCAAGGTTGCGATTCTTCGCACACAGGGTCTTGTGATGTGTTATGAATAAAGAGTCACTGCAGTTCCTAACCGGTTGCATTTAATTTATTGGATCGTGGAAGGTTGTTGCAATTTCATTTAACGTCACTTCGTGATGAACTTTGCCATGATGCATTATGCTATGATATGTTAGGGTCCTTTGGGATTGTAAAGAACATTTAATGTTTGTGGTGCACAGTGAGGTGTTACAAATATTTTACATTGGTAGTGGGTTGTTGAACGCATTATTAAAATTTCGTGGATCTTGTGCCTATATATTAACATGTCCCTACACTTGAGTCAGCGAGCTTAAGGGTCTGATATTGTAACACACATCTCATTTTGAGACAGTATAGTGCTGTGCTGTTGTCATTGTGTGTGTAAGCTGTATTTCCTACCATTGAAATCTAATAAAAGAACGGAGTGTGGTTGCATTTTTATTGCATTGTGGTTTCCGCTGTATAATTTTGTAGGTTGTGGGGTCTAAAGCATCTCTTTGTTGAGACTCATAACCGCAACTGCATCACAAACATTCTCATCACAGGAAAAAAAAATACCATAGACAGGACAGTTTCTTGGACTATATGAAAACCACTATCCATACTACAAAGGCTTGAGCAAGAAGCAATATACTACAGCTGAGTGCATGAGATGGGAAGCACTATGATTTCAACCACTTATAACACCAATACAATTAATACACCTATGTGAGAGACCCCGGGATGACACACATCCCTATGTATTTTGTAAGTCAAGGATTATAAAAAGGGGCGTTATAAGAGGGACTTAAATCCATACATCTCCTCTAAATCACTACATATAGGACCTCTGCGGAAGATAGCAGCACCCCTTTACTTATATAAGAGGGATTTGCTAGGCCAAAAACTTCTCCCCACATGCACCCCCTTTAATTTAGGGATCAAAAAGAGAAACCCCCCAATAGAACATGACATTATATCAACCAACATCCCGCATTAATGACAGCTTTCCGAATCCAAACAATGAAAGAGTCAAAAAAGTGATTCTTAACCAACTCTCTATGTAAAAATAGTTGGTGATGACATGTTGGTTCTAAGTTGTCTACATTGGATCCTGCCATTACCGGAAGCATTGCCAACTTAATTCAACGGGTGAAAGTTGACATTTGTTCTGTTTTTGAAATGACAAAGCTAGGCCAACTTCAATATTGTTTACGTGTGAACACTTTTGGCAATCTGATCACACTATTTTTGTATCACAAACTAAGTACTCCAAAGTTTTGTTGGAATAATTCAGAGTAGTTTACTGTAATCCAACAACTACACCTATGGAAGTTGATAATAAAACTCTCAACTAGCATTGATTCACCACCGGTCAAGGAAACAGTGTATCAGTAAATTGGTTCGTAGTTTAATGTATCTCACTACCACCCAGCAGGTTTTGTGTTCTGTAGTAAGTTGTCTTTCTTGCTCTGTGTCTAAACCACAAAAGGAACATTGGCTAGCTACAAAACGATCCTTCAATATGTCAAAGGGACTCTTGACTTTGGCATTCCATATCAAAAATCTGTTGAAGTTGTTCTAACAGGATATATTGATTCAGATTGGGAAGGATCAGTGGAATCAAGAAGATCCATAGCAAGTTATATTTTCCCTCTTGGTTTGGTGGTTTTTTCTTGGCAGAGAAAGCTTCAGACTACAACCGCCTTATCCTCCATTGAAGTTGAGTACAAAGCAGTAGTTAGAGAAAGTTGTAAAACTATGTGGATACAAACAATATTCGATAATCTTCAACTTGACCAAACTAGACCAACTCCAATTTTCCGTGACCACCGGTGTTCTCAAGATGGTGAAGAACCCAATCTATCATCCCAGAACTAAGCACATCGAAGTTCATCACCCTTACATCCGCCAATTGGTTAATAAATTTATAATGAAGAAATTTGCTTTTATTATTGTCCTGCATCAAAGCAAACTGCTGACATATTAACTAAACCTCTTGATAAAGATAAGTTTGTAACATTTAGAGATAAACTTGTATTTGTTTCTGGTCTAGTCATTAACGGATGCTATTAGATTAAGCTAGGTCTATAAGCTAGTTCTATTTACAATAAAGCCTAGTGTTGGCTTGTTTGTTGTTAATGTCTTTTTGTAGATAATATTGTGCTATTAATAACACGTAGGTGATAAGCTAGCTCCCTAGATTGTAGGTTTTAGTATGGCTACATATTTAGCCATTGCTCTTTGTATTGTTCATGACTTGATTAATGAATCTAATACTGAGTAATTGTGTGCTACTCCCCACCACCACCATTTTTTGCTCTTCATTCTTATCAATCTCTAGACCAACCTTAATGAATTCATCCAACCATGCTCAATCATTCGTGTTTACCAAGCTGTAATATCATGTTAGTGGCATTCACCACCCTATCATCCATCCACAATCAATTTGCCTCACACTCCAAATCCATCAATTTTAAGGCTTTTCATGCACTTTTGCAAGGGAAGCAAGACTTTCTTTAATGCCCTTGCCTTTTAATTTCTTTCATGGGATGAAATGCCCTAACAAAGTACCGCTCGGTCCACATGCATACAAGCAACCATCAATTACACAAACCACTCTTTGGCCAATCACCACAATGAAAATGAAAACTCAAGGAAAGAACAAAGCTATCATGGAGCATTTGAATCTCAACTTGTAGGCACTGAATGAGGCCATTGCCAAAAATATGGGGTGAAAGACTGTCTCAAAAGGGACCCAAAAACAACCAACCATCCCTATCTCAAAGCCCCTACAAATTTCAATTTTGCCACCTCTCATTTTTAACAAAATTAAGAAAAATAATAGACCAATAGACAACAAGCCTCATATATGTAGGAAAATACAAAGATTTCATGCAAAAATTCAAAGGTTGAGGCTTTCTAGCAAGCTGAACACGGTCCTCTCACCTCCCAACTTCTATGCAATAAATCTCTCTCAAAAAACCGACATATCAAAACTTGTGAAAAAGAATAGATAGACTTACCTTGCAACAATTAGCAAACTAGAGGAGCATGTTGACACAACCTCTTTGCCTTTGCAAGATGACTTATAGAAAGGGAGCAATAAAAAGTGAAATGTAAATAAAAAACTCTCACAATTGCCTCCCAATTTCTATGCAATAAAAAACTCTCAAAAACCTAACATGTCAAATCTTGTGAAAGAGAGTAGAGAGACCCACCTAGAAACGATTAGCAAACTATAGGAGAATGTTGATGACATAACTACTTTGCCTTTGCAAGGTGACTTATAGGATGGGAGAGATAGAAAGTGAAATGTAAATAAAGGGGGGTATAAAAACCCAAAATACTCTATTCCTCACCTTGATTTTATGAGTTGTTAAGTTGTTGTCGTCACATGCGGAGGAATCCTTGTGCATCCCACGTTTGGATTGCACATCAATTCATAATGACAGGGCATTTGCAAAGCAATTAAAATATTCAACATCACCATAATGAGTAAAGAAGGGGCTAACTCTCAAGGACCCCTAAGGCCCCAACACCCATTCAAAACAAGGTTAAGGCTTCATTTACTGTTAGCAAATGAGAAGAGATATGTGAAAAGCACTTGATGCACTTGATGATATGTGATCAGTGCACGATTTTTATTTATGCAATCAAAATTGGTTACAAGGAAGTTACGGTGGTTATTAGTTAGGCATTAACTAATAAGCAGTTAAGCCTTTACGATATTTAACACCCCCTCTTAATGACTAAACCAGAAACAACACCAAGTTTGTCAAAAAAAAATTACAAACAAAATAAGATCAAATAGTTTAGTCATTACATATACAGACTGATCAATAGATATCAACATGAAATCCACAATCCTCTGATATTTTGTTGCTGTCCAATGTGGGAACTTCGGTGTAGACGACAACCGAATAGGACAGCCAATAGCAAAACGAAGATCTGGCCATGTGGACATAAGATGTAGCAAGTTGTCCACAAAGTCTCTGATGAATCATCGATCGCTGATGATTTCAGCCCAATCTCCAAAAGTCTAAATCTAAAATCCTGGAGATGCTGATTAAATAAAACATCTCAGGCTTGTGAAGCCTGCAAAAGTCCATACAAGGACTCAATCATCCTACAAAACAAACGATCACTATGGGATACTCGAAAACCATTAGGGTGTAGCATATAGACCTCGTCCAAACATCTGGAGACAAGCAACTAATTTGTGACCATCTTCGCAGTGTATGCATCCTCATCAATTCCCCCTGTTGGGAAATGCCTTCCGCAACAAGATGAGCCATGTACTTGTAAAACCTATCCACCCATTTGTATCCAATGGAGTGTAGAACTGGCCGTTCAGGTACCATACCAAGTTTAGAATCTAAAGCAAAATGACCATGCTCTATTGAACAAAAAACCTTATTCCCGATTTGTTGAGCCAGTGAATTTGACCAAGGCATTTCATCCTCCTGCACAATTACTAGTGCATCCGACTGAAATTGAGGAATGCATCCCCCTGCACATCTTGTATAATGGATATTCCTTCCACCACTAATGCATGTAAGTTGACTGGATCATGGTCAACAAGCCTATCCTTCTACACATCCTGTATGGTGAATTCATCCTCCACTCATGCATCTACGTTGACTGTGGTAGAGTCAACGAGTGTATACAGACCACCTTGCCCAATAACCCGGGCAATTACCTTATCTTGTCTTATATCAGACACAACACATTGTTTTTTAGAGGAATTTACAACAATACTGGGATTTTCCGTTAATTGAATAATAGATAGGAGATTTTAACTTAGGCTAGGAACATACAAAACATTACTGACTATGATTGTTTTTGCATTATTCAATTTTATACGAACATCTCCTATCCCCTCTACTACATATGACATGCCATCAGCGAAAGAAACTGAATCAAAATGGTTTGTACTTGCAGTAAATTTGACATACCAATCTTTACGACATGTAAAATGTTTGGATGCACCAGAATCAATGAACCAGTTACTGGTATGTGACTGTGAGTATGATGCCACAAGGACATACTCTTCTTCAAATTCCCCTTCTTCCATTGCTGCCACATTCGCTGCTTGATTGATTTTTTAGGAAATTGCAAATTGTCGCTTTCGGCAATCATTTTTCATATGTCCAACCTTATGACAGTAAAAACATGTTACCTGATACGTAGAAGATGAATCTGTAGAAATACGTTTCCACTTCCCTTTCCCCTTCGCCCAAGCAGCGAGTGCACTCTCTTCTTGTCCAACATTGGACTCCTCTGCTTGTGTCTATCTCTGTTCCTTCTATATCAGATAGGAACTCACTTGATCAGATGTCAATACCTGGCTTTCCACCATCAAATGAAGAGCCTCCATGAAAGATTCATAAGATGGTGGCAAATTGTTCAGAACTAACACCACCTGTCGTCATCATCAATCTTCTTGTTAATCGCTGAAAACTAGTCTCGGAGATCTTTCATCCGAAGTAGGTGATCTGACAGAGAATCACCCTCATTCACTTTGACAGAGAATAACATATTTTTTAGGTACAACACCCAACTTTTCTCCGAAGTCTGATACTTGTTCTACAAACTAGTTCATAACACACTTGCCGTAGTGGCATTCCGGACCTCAGGAATCATATCATCTGACACAAATAGCTTCAGCAATAGCAAAGCCTCCTTATGACGCTTGTCATAATCCGCAAAATCCGTAACAGGACTTGCCTCAATGCCAAGGACAATTTTGTCACAATTGTGATATTCCACAATCATTAAAATTTTATGACTCCAAACGTTGTAATTTTGCCCAGTCAATTTTTGGACCTCCGAAAGGACTAGGTTTTGAATATTTGCCATTTTTTCACTCCAAAAAATGATTTTGAACAAATTAAAAAAATCCCAAAAAAATTTGAACTATTTAATTTCCGCACAAATTGAACCTTCTTTTTTTTTAATTATTTCCCTGATTCCGTTTAATGAGCAAAAGACTTGGAAAAAATATATAAAAAATCAAAAAAACTTATAAAAACTCATGGGAAATTTTCATGCGATCGTGCCCTAGCATTTTGCCTACAACTTCCACAAAACCTCATGCTACGATATCCTTCCACAACTACTGTATTTTTCTCGACGTCTAGACGTCCCCTCTTTCCGTGCCCTAGTTCTCGGGTCCCTTTTTCCATGCCCTTCTCCAGGCGATGGGATTTAGCAAACTCCTCAGTATGTCCTCGCGTTGTCTTCTTTTTGCGGCTGTCGTTGTGCTCTTGTGTTGTCTTCTGGCGTGTCTCCTCAAACAATGACTGTGATTCTCTATGTTCTTCCCTTGCCCTCAAGTTATTTGTGTTCGTGCTGGTGACTGATGTCCTTTCCACAACTGCAAACCCTTGCAAAATGAGTCGCTCCTCCCTTCGTGACTGCTATCTTTCACGAGACTCCACGATTTGTTCCATGACTCAAGAAATCGCCGCGACTTTGACTATATTTGTCTTCAACAATGATTTGTGTCTTCCTTTGCCACGATATTTCTACTATCAATTTTCTCAAGCCACGATTATGCACAACGCCCACGATTTTGCACAATGTTCTTCAGCCTCGCCTCGTTTGCGTCTGGCAAACCCTTGATCCACGATCCGTGATTCTCCCACAGGACTGTGTTGCTTTTCTTTCTACCCCACAAACTTCGATATCTGTAGTGTCATTTTTCACGATCCTGGACTGTATATTCCACAATCCTTCACGAAAACCCTTCGTGAATTTGCAAAACGTGATTGAGTTTCCACGACCCAATAAATCTCTTCTTTCTCTTCCTTCCCCTGTTCGTACCCTAACACCAAGGTTTCCTCAAACGAATCACCTGTACCTTTCCAGCTTCCTTGAGTGGTGGCTCTGATACCATTGTTAGCAAATACGAAGAGATATGTGAAAAGCACTTGATGCACTTTATGATATGTGATCAGTGCAAGATCTTTATTTATGCAATCAAAATTGGTTACAAGGAGGTTACAATGGTAATTAGTTAGGCATTAACTAATAAGCAGTTAAGCCTTTACAATATTTAACATTTACTAGGATACCTTGTAAATCATTCGAATAGGGTAACAACAAAAGTTTATCAAGGACACCTTCATCAAAAGTCTCATGCCTTTGTCCACTGCTAGGTCAACCAAGTGATTATTGTCCCTATTAATATGCTAAGAGGAAATGGATTAAAACTTGTGTCATCCACAATGAAAATGAAACTCAAGGAAAGAACAGAGCTATCATGGAGCATTTGAATCTCATCTTGTAGGCACTGAGTGAGGCCATTGCCAAAAATATGGGGTGAAAGACTCTCAAAAGGGACCCAAAAACAACCAACCATCCCTCTCTCTCAAAGCCTCTACAAATTTCAATTTTGCCACCTCATTTTTAACAAAATTAAAAAAATTAATACACCAATAAACAACAAGCCTCATATATGTAGGAAAAAACAAAGATTTCATGAAAAAGTTCGAAGGTTGAGGCTTTTTAGCAAACTGAACACAGTCCTCTCGCCTCCCAATCTCTATGCAATAAATCTCTCAAAAAACTGACATATCAAAACTTGTGAAAGCGAATAGATAGACTTACCAAACAACAGTTAGTAGACTAGAGGAGCATGTTGATGACACAACCTCTTTTCCTTTGCAAGATGACTTATAGAAAGGGCACAATAGAAAGTGAAATGTAAATAAAGAGGGGGTATAAAACCCCAAAAGTAAAAAGGCTTTCTAGCAAACTGAACACAATCCTCGTCTCCCAACTTCTCACAATTGCCTCCAAATTTCTATGCAATAAAAATCTCTCAAAAATCTAACATGTCAAATCTTGTGAAAGAGAGTAGAGAGACTCACCTAGAAACAATTAGCAAACTATAGGAGAATGTTGACAACATAACCACTTTGCCTTTTGCAAGGTGACTTATAGGTAGGGAGACATAGAAAGTGAAATGTAAATAAAGAGGGGTATAAAAACCCAAAATACTCTATTCCTCACCTTGCTTTTATGAGTTGTTGTCATCACATGCGGAGGGATGCTTGTGCATCCCACGTTTGGATTGCACATCAATTCATAATGACGGGCCATTTGCAAAGCAATTAAAGTATTCAACATCACCATAATGAGTAAAGAAAGGACTAACCCTCAAGGACCCCTAAGGCCCCAACACCCATTCAAGACAAGGTTAAGGCTTCATTTACTAGGATACCTTGTAAATCATTCGAATAAGGTAACAACAAAAGTTTATCAAGGACACCTTCCTTCATCAAAAGTCTCATGCCTTTGTCCACTACTAGGTCTACCAAATGATTATTGTCCCTATTGATATGTTGAAAGGAAATGGATTAAAACTTGGGTCATCCACAATGGATGCTAGCATCCAAGCTCTCTTACTCCACCACCTTTCATTGCATTGATTATGATTTGGGAGTCACCCTCAACACTCAAATGTTTCAAATCCCTATAATTGCAATTTGAAGCCTTTAAGCAAGGCCATAGCTTCAATTTGGTTATTAGTCCATGGCTACATTAATTGCATAAATCAAGATCAGTTGCCCAAAAGAGTCCCTAAAAGTTCCTCCAACTCCAAAATTAAGCATTATAGACAAAACCCCTAGTGGAGAATCAATAGGACCTTAGTATTTTATTTGTATCACAATCTAATCACATTATCATGATGGGGATAATCTAGATTTAGAGTAGTGTAAATTTTCAAATTTATAACAATATAAAATCTATAGCTAATACGCTATCATAAACATCAACAATCAACGAGGATGAAAACGTCAAAACATGGGATGGATTCTCAATTGAGAAAATGTAACATATTGTCGAATTCCCCTAAGCCAAAACATGGGATGGATTCTCAATTGAGAAAATGTAACATATTGTCGAATTCCCCTAAGCCAACCCACAACGCTGCAACCAATAGTGATCAAGATAATGGCAAACAAAATAGTGATCGCCAAACAAGTGAATGGCCACACAAATGCCCACACAGAAGGTTCTAGTGAATCTACACATTAAATCTGTGAAACAGCCCTACAGAGAATGAAACTACATGCACCTAAATCTATAGACATTGTATCAAGAAACTGTCCTACTTGGGCACAAATGTGAATTTTTATTAGTCATGAATATGAGTTTTTATTGGCCGCGAATATGAGTTTACGTAAAACTTTTAATTTGGACAAATCTCTAGAAGATCGCAATTAGAGGCAAGATTATATAATTTATTCCCTAAACAAGTTGAGTGCTATTCCTCTTTTATAAATTTGACGAATTTCCAACTTAAAGGTTAAAATATGGCAAACATTGTGACTTAGTTTTACTATTTTGCAAGGTATTCTTTGATGCAAAACAATGAAATGTATCGTAAACGAACTTAACATTGTGTCACTATACCTTTGTAAACTTCTTCTTGGGTTGGACTGTGTTGGCACCAAAATTTGTCACTAAAACCCTTCCGTGATGTTTTCACTCTTGCTCGACAGAAAGCGAAATAAGTGGGTAACATACACAAGAAATCAGAAAAAGAAAGAAAGAAATAGTAATGTCCTTCGGTCAAGGCCTGTGTGTTGCAGCAGTGGGGACTTGGGGTTTGGCTTCTACTGTGTGGGGAGCTACAAGAGTTTAAGACCTGCTCCTCTTTGTTGGGCTTCAGTTCTAAAGGGATGTTGGGTTGTGCCCTATGTGATGTTGTTGTGTGGGTTTGTAGGTTGGCTTCATCTAGGGTGTGAAGTTATAGGGGATAAAGACCACCTCTTTGATAGTCTTTGGTTCTCGACGGATGTTGAGCCATGACCTGTTTGATGTTGTTGTGTGGGTCTGTGGGTTGGCATCTTCTAAGGTGTGAACTGTAAAGTTGTATGTGAGGTGTAAAGTTGTATGGGTCTTTGATGGTCTTTGGTTTTGGAAAAATGTTGGGTCGTACCCTTTGTGTTGCTGCAATGCCCAGTTTCCTTCTCTTTCAGTTGGGCCTTGGTGTTTGGAAGAGCCTTGGATCATGTTTGTAACACAAATACCCCTCCTGGTCCTCTCCTTGAGCTCTAATTCGTCTTCTTTCTGGGTGAGGTTCCTGCTTCTCCCTCTTCTCTTCTTGTCTCTTTCATTTCTTCTATGGGATGTGCTTTTGGTTTTCACCTTTACTTGCTTTGTAGCAACCTTATTCCCTGGTGGTTTGCGGAGGCAGTATTTCAAAATGTTCCTCTTTCAAGTATCAGCTCAAGGGGCTAGGGTATGGAAGTGCTTTCTACTCGAATATGTGGCTTTTCAGTTCCAGGTTGGCTGAAATCTTCTGGTTCGGGTGGAGAAGGTTTTAATGCACAGAAAGCTCCCCAATTTTTTGTTGTACTCTTCATTTGGAAGCTCTCTTCCTTCCTCCCTCTTAGGCAGTTTTGGTTTTACTCTGAGCAGAGCTTTTTTCACCTCTTTCTTCAGAATTTCCTTGTTTAGGCATCGTCTTTCTTCTGTTCCTTGTTCAAGGCTGGTCGACAATTTTGTTGGGGTCAGTTCCTTCTGCAGTATGCATATGAAGTCCGTGAAGATTCTTAACTAGTTTGTTTATGGGTTTAGTAGCTATTCTTGTATCTGGTACTGACGTGCTTAATGTTGGCCGATTTATGATGCATATGATTGTTAGTAATTTGCCTTGTCAAGGCCAAATTACTACCCTTGCTATTTGAAACGTTCCCAAAACAGTCAAATCCCCTATGCGGATGACCAAACTAGTGATCTATAGTTTAAAGGCATGAATAAGGTGATATGTGGACAGTCAAAATATCAAATGCAGCCATGATGAATTAGGGAGCCAAAGCATGATCAAAGGGTCATAAGCATTGATAAAGGTGTTTGTAGATCAGTGAACACCTACAGCAATGTTATAACAGTTAGGTTTTTTATCATGATGTTGCAATAAAGGTAAGGAGGATGAAAGATATCTGAAGACCTATACACAACAAGTCACCTTGTTTCATTTCAAGAGAACTCGGGTTGATTAAGGGGCAACATGGATATGAGAGAAAGAGTTTGCAGGCCTTGGGTAACATGATACAGTCAAGAAATCCAATGAAGTCATAAGGTTTCAAGAATAATGCTCTCCATATATATGATTAGTGCAAATAATCTCATCAAGCAATCAGAGAAGGAATAAAGATCAAATCTGCATTTGGGCAGTCCTTAAGTCACATACAGGGGTTTTATCCGTACAATGTATTATCATGGAGCGAATCAACAAGCTTATGAAGATCATCCACAACCAACCCTGGCTATGTTGAGGAGCATTGAAGACAGGTCTTCAATGGAGTTTGTGTAAACAGCGTGAATGATCAGAAGTAGGAATATTGTTTTGTTTTTTTCAGACTTTACAACTAATGGTTTTTTTTCTAAGTGTTTTCTTAGAATTCTTTCGCGCTCAAAGTGGTAACAATTTCCTCGGACTTTTTGTCTGAGGGAAAATAATTTTCAAAGGACTTTGCAAAAATAAGAAGAAATTACAAAAGGGTAGTTTGGCGAAGAAAAGGACTCTTTCAAAACCCTAAAGGGTATGTTCCCTTCGGGAGGGATCATTTCAAAAATCCCAAATGGTAGGTATGCTTCGGGAAAAGTTCAAAGGCCGCGTCAAAAAATCCGACAGGCTTCTCTCTCAAAAGAATGGTTCATTTCATTTTTTTCGAAGGGTATGTGCCCTTCGAAAAAGTACCCTTTCAGAAAATCTGAACAACATGTGCCCTTTTGAAGGGTCATTGACAAGAATTATGAAGGGCACCTACCCTTCAAAAAGGCTCATTTTAAGGCCGAAGGGTCATTTTTAAGCTTCCGGAGGACAATTTCAAAAGTCCCAAAGGGTCCCTACCCTTTGAAAGGGTCATTGACAAGAATTCCGAAGGGCACCTACCCTTCGAAAAGGCTCATTTTAAGGCCGAAGGGTCATTTTTAAGCTTCCGGAGGACAATTTCAAAAATCCCAAAGGGCCCCTGCCCTTCGAGAAGGTACACTTGAAGTTTGGAAGGGATGTTTTCAAGAATCTCAAAGTGCACCTGGCCTTCGAAGAAGTTTCTCTCATGAATTTTAAGGGCTTTTACAAAACCCTGAAGGGCATGTGCCCTTCAAAAAAGACATTTTCAAAATTCCCGAAGGGTAAGACATTTTCAAAATCCCCGAAGGGTATGTACCCTTCGGGAAAGTTACTCTACAAGCCGGAAAGAACAAGGAAAATAATTCCCGCAGACTTTTTGTCCACGGGAAAATGACAAAGGACTTGGACAAAAAGTCCGAAGGAATTCCTTCAAAGGGTTGGAAAAAGTAAAGTCCAAGAGAATGCACATGAGGGAAGAGATCCAATGGGAAAGAACATAAGCAAAGGAAAAGCTATAAACAATTCCCACGGACATTTTGTCCGCGGGAAATTGATTGAACAAATGCCCGAATAAATGCCCGTTTCAACATTGGAAGAGGAAATACACAGGAAAGGTTCGAAGGAAAGTGAAAAAATCTCGAGAAAAGTCTACAGGGAAGACAACCCAGAAGAAATACACAGGAAAAAATTCGAGGGAATGGCCACAGAAAGTCACAGGGTTTTTGTCCAAGTAAATCAAGGAACAAATACAGCCAAGGGTTTTCAGTTTTCTTCTCCCTTTTCACCCCAAAAATCACAATAGTCAAGTTTATTGAAAATCTAAAGGGAACCAACCCTCTCTGGAGGTTCTTCTCATCAAAGAGTCACCCACGCTCAGAGAAGTTCCAATTGTATCAATTGGAGTGAGGGTGTGTTTTGCAGATCTTCAAACAGGGTGCACTCCAGAGTGATAACAATGATGTTTTTGGGCTGGGCTGTTTATGGGCTCTGATTTGCCCTTTTTATGGGGCTTTGATTTGGCTTGTTCATGGGCTGTGCATCTCCCTTTCTTTCCTCTTTCTCTCCTTTCCTCTTTACTCTTAACACTCTCTTCTTCTTGACCTCACTTTCATTGTTCTTTCGAGATTTCTCAAGGGGTGGGCCCTAATTGAGTCCGACAATTTACCAATTAATATATATATATATATATATATATATATATAGATTAATCCTATGATGAATTAATTTAAGAATACCCAATGCGAAAATTAAACTCCCTAGAGTTTACCAATTAATATATATAGAGAGATTAATCCTATGAAAAATTAATTTAAGAATACAAATGTGAAAATTAAACTTGGTGACTTGGACCAACATCACTAAACATGCGCTTGGCTCCTTAGGAAATTTGATGCTTAATCATCAAACACTATGAATCTAATCAAATAATGTCTAAAGCATGGGATGACTAATGCAACTTTGACACATACCAAAACCATAGAACGTTAACCCAATTACATACATTGCACATCCATGTGCCCTTTTGAGACAATAACTCATGACACATTTAATACAATCCTTGACCATGGGTCAATTTTGACAAACTTGGCCACTTGGAAAGTTCTTCAAACATTAATGATGTTGAACTCAATATCATGATGTGACCATAAACCTCCTTTGCCTTTAAGCAGACTATGTGACTTGCCAGGGTTTAAAATGGCGCCTCTAAATAATGTCGTTGCATTTGCCATGGAATGGCATTAACAGACTGAGTGACTCATCCGGAGATAGAAACCACGTGTGATGTATGCAACTTATTATTTTGAAGTTTCTCTAGACTCTTCAAAACATACAAAGTTATATGTAGATAGAGTGCTAGATTGTAATGTGCTAAGGAAAACCCTTGAAGATGCAAATGCCAAACTTTATCAAGATTCACAAACTTTTGGTTTCCAGTGTTGTATTATTTACGATATTCTAATTAAGAATATAGTACATGTGATGCTAAAACAATTTAGAACTTTCAGAAAAGACGTTGAAAGAGCTAGAAATGGATAGGGTTTTCTCAAAATAATCACATATATGCCCAATGGGCTACAGCATTTATTCATATGCATACAATATATGAGATGCGCTTCCACATTTCTATTTCTTTCAATTCCCTTTGTTTTGGATAATTCCTATGTTGCATGGAAATGCCCGACCCCATTCTTCCAAGAATCATTTCCAGTATGATGTACCGCCGAAAACGCCCATGCACATGCCAGAAATGTTCCAAATGTTTCCAGCACGTGCTTGGGCATTTCCAGACCATTTCCAGCAGCAAACTCTTTGACAAAGTCAAAAAAAAAAACTACACTATGTTAAACCTATATAAACACACTCAATGCAATTGCAAAACACACTCTCATCATTGCTGTTTTTTACAAGAGCAAGGAGGAATTTGGAGGCAGACATTGCTGTTTTGACAAGAGCAAGGAGGAACTTAGCAGAAACTTGAAGAGGAATTTAGAAGCAAGGAGCAGCTTCAAGTAGAAAAATACTTGGTGTCGATGGTGACAATCAAGGTACTTCTACAAAAGGGGTGGAGAGTGGAGCTAGTAGGAGCGGCAATCATGATGTTAAGGGCAATCTAGATGATATATTCTAGATTATAATCATTTAAATTTACATTTACATTTTGTTTTTGAAGTTTAAACCTGGGCTATAACACTTGATATTGCACATGATTTAAGAACATGCGAATTTTATGCATGTTTTGAACTTTCATGAATACTATATATTTTAAGTGTTTAATCTTTTATGGACTAGAAATGAATATTATGCATTGTTATATATATATATATATATATTATACGGACATTTCCAAACCAAGGGTTTTTGAAAATCCATGTTTCTGTGTTTCGGACCCATTTCCATTTCTGTGCAACATGAGATAATTCCATATATGCACATAACCACATGACCTGGGTGTGATTCTGAATCTGGTGGACAACACACTAAATAGTAGGAACATAGACATGTTATAGCCAGAGGCGATTAATTGTAACAATTGTACCATAAAGATAATTGCAAAATTGCAGCTAAATGAACCATAAATGAATGGAGATTTAAAAATAAGTACACAGAGAACAATATATGAATAAAAAAAATAACTACTACATTGAAAGAGGGGGCATGTGCAGCTATCTCTAAGAAGAGATGCAAACTATTTTTCTTTTATTATTACGAAAAGAACAAAGCACCCTCTGAGAAGATATGTAAAGCTAACACAATCTACTCTTGGCTCTCTCTACTCTATTACAACACTCTATAACATATCTTCTTATCTTCTCTCTACTCTTAGTCTATTACTCTTGGCTCTCTCTACTCTATTTTTCTTTTATGATTTTCACATTCGGATTAATTCCTTTATAGCATAGTAACTGGGAGAGGCATCTCTTGGTCCCTGGGACACATCTTGGGTACAAATATGCGTCTCGACGACACGCGACGAGTATGGATATGCGTCTTGAAGACACACGACAAGTACAGAGACGCCTCCTAAGTCTTGGAGTCTTCATTTGAAAACTCTATCTCCTATGAGCATTTTCTTAAAAACTTGTCTCCTTAAAAATTTAAAAAAAATATATTAATGATAATATTAAAACTTAAAACTGAAGCCAATGACATGATGGTGGGTTGATTAAGTGGGCTGGGTGTTTGAGGCCAATTGTGGCCATATTGGATTTGAGGTCAGTTCTAGTCGTATATGTTGGCTTGTGGTTGTATGTATTGGATTGTGGGGAACTGGGCCCCTGATTGTGGTTCATCTGATTCAAAGCAATCAAAAGTGTTTACTAGACAAAAGAAACTTTAATATGTAAAGTTGAAAGATAAATATCCAAAACCTAATAAAAAGTTAAATTTTAAATTTACAAATAAAAACTTCAAAGTTTTCAATGTTTATGAAGTCAAAATCTGATTTCTTTTAATTTTTTTGTTTTAAAAAAAGTAAAGATATAAATATTGTTATTTTATTTCTTTTGCCGTCTAAACGTTGACATGAGATGGGTACGGAAATGCATCTCAGAGACGTGAGACGAGTACAGAGACGCCTCCTAAGTCTTGGGAGTCTTTGTTTGAAATCTCTCGTGTCTCTCACAAGTATCTCCTTAAAAAAAACCTGACTCATGCCTTAAAATTCAAAAAATATTAATAATAATATTAAAAGTTAAAAATTTAGCCGATGACATGTTGGTGGGTTGGTTAAGGTGTTTGAGGCAGGTTGTGGCCGTATTGGATTTGAGGGCAGTTCTGGTCGTACATGTTGGCCTATGGTTATAAGTGTTGGATTGTGGAGAACTGGGCTCCCAGTTGTGGTTTATCGGATTCATAGCTCTGATCAAAAGTGTTTTCCTAACAAAAAGACTTTAATACTTAAAGGTAAAGTTGAATGATAAATATCAAAAACTTTATAAAAAGTAAAATTTAAATTTACAAATAAAAACTTAACTTTTCAATGTTTATGAAATCATGATTTTTAATTTTTTGTTTTAAAAATTTTAAATACAACAATATTATTATTTTATTTCTTATTCAGTCTCCAAGAACCTCCATACCCAATGTCTAAAAGTTAGCGTCCTTGCCTCTTGGTGACTATGCTTTATAGCTATTTTTAGCAGGGACTGACTCGTCTAAAAATAGAAATTGAAGCAAATCCAATTGCAGTTTTTCAGCATAAATTCATCGGAACACAAATTTATTTTTTCTAAGATCTCCAGATTTTTGTGTTTTGCAAATTTCAGCCCTTTCGGTATTGTTTTCCTGAGTCAAACCAACAAGAATTCACGCTCCTTCATCATGTTGTATACATCCTAAGATTTTCTGGGCTACTAGTGTTTTGATATGTTGTCTGAACATCATCCCGAATTTCATCTAGATTAGTCGCTCTCATTGGAAAGCAATGGACCATATTGTAGTTCTGATTTGTGATGAACATAAGAACTTTTGCGTGCATAAATGGCTTATTTCCACTTGAGAGGGGTGATCCATCCAATTTTTATTTCTACTGATTGAAAATATTTCTAAGGAGACATGCCAGCAAACCAATATTCCAACACTATCTAGAATCATTGACTCTTCTATCATGGGAACTGCAAGTGATAGGATGAATCATGAAACACATACCTTACATTTTTGTAGCCTTAGTTTTTGCACTAATGTTGAACAACTTGTTACATATCTACTTCAATGTGAGTGGAACCCATGCTGAGTTGGGAAGATTCTGTGTGTACCAATAACCATCTTTGCGTCAATAGATTTTTAAATTCCTTGATCATATTTTCCAAGACCTCGACCAGTGTATCTCATACTAATTAACAGCTTGAAACCAATGTCGGTGTATTTTTCAAAATTACCAAATGAATGTGGATAATAATCAGACTGTGAAGAACTGGAATAAGATCCCATGTTCTCCTTTGTTTCTATTGCGCATCACAATTTCTTCTCTTTCATCTCTTCAACTTCATCCAATTGTGTGGCCAAGTTCTGTAGAATTTCATCACAAACTACCTCTTTCTTTGCTAGTCCTTGTTGAAGTTTGTGTATAGCTTGTTTGCATCTTTCCTCTGCTAACACAGTCCTTCAACAACAGGTTTCCTAAATTGAAAAATATTTTTATGCATTTCTATGCTTTCCTCCATGATGATGCTAAGGGCGTTTTGCTTTCTTAAAGGAGTGACTCATGCTCGTGATGTCTTGGTGTTCACTGCCCCATAACTGCTCTTTGCTCTTGGTTTTCTGTACCATTTTTAGCAAGAAATGAATAGTTGAGGATTAAAAAGTGATGCAATTCACCTTGGAATGTGAAATTCCATGTACCAACACGCTGAGAGGATCTGCCGCAACATGAAACTGATTAATACACAAAATGTCAGTTTTCCAAAAAAAAATGGAAATTTATAGATTTTTATATTTTGCAAATTTCAGGCCTTTCAGCGCAATTTTCAGGTGTCAAACTTTGAGGTTTTTAGAGCCTTTTGAGCTAAGGTTTCAAAGTTATGTCCCCAACAATGTGACCTACTTGTTTTTTGATATATGTTGCCAAAACATTGTCCCAAACAACCAATTGGATCACCTCAATTTCCTATTAGGCTTAATAATTATCTAAAGTACGAGGTGCAATGATTAAACTTCCAAAATCACCCAAATTCCTAATTGCAACTATTGTTTTATATACTTGCGTACTTAATTGTCTTTTTGGTTTCCTCCATTGTTTGCTTCCTTCAGCCCTTCCTATAACTTTACTTTGTACCAATGTTAGCAAAATTGTTTAATTAGAAAAAGAGCAGAATGGAGGAAATTGTGAATTTTTTTTAAATTAAATATTTCAAGAAAAATCAGAAAAAAAGTCTAGATTTTACAAATCCACAATTGATCTAAAAAATCGTGATCAATAAGAGATTTTCATAGGCACTTTTTGAGCATCTATTTCGTGACAATGAAAAATCTATACCTTCATGGAAAACATGAATACAGTCCCCATAAATATACAATTTTGTTTCACCACTCCCTCGAAGAGTTTATATTTGGACTATATTCATTGAATATCCAGTCAAAGATTTTTAAGATTTGACCAATTCACTATCACAATTTATAGCAATGAGTGCTCATATAGCATCAACTTTTGACCAACACATTTATAACATTGCTTGCAATCCTATCCTAGGTAAGATACAAGTTTGAGTCACCACTCGCTCAAGGAGTTTATCTTTAGACTATATTCGTTGAATATCTAGTCAGTTTTTTAAGATTCAACCAATTCACTGTCACAATTTATAGCAATGAGTGCTCACATGGGATCAAATTTTGACTAACACGTTTAGATCACTGCTTGCAATCCTATCCTAGGTAAGATACGAGTTTGTTTCATCGCTCCCTCAAGAAGTTTATCTTTGGACTATATTCATTGAATATCCAGTCAAAGTTCTTTAAGTTTCCAATTCACTATCACAATTTCTAGCAACTAGTGCTCACATGGGATCAACTTTTGACTAACACATTTAGATCACCGCTTGCAATCCTATCCTATGTAAGATACGAGTTTGTTTCATCACTCCCTCAAGGAGTTTATCTTTGGACTATATTCATTGAATATCCAGTCAAAGTTCTTTAAGTTTCCAATTCACTATCACAATTTCAAGCAACTAGTGCTCACATGGGATCAACTTTTGATTAACACATTTAGAACACTGCTTGCAATCCTATCCTAGGTAAGATCCAAGTTTGTTTCATCACTCCCTCAAGGAGTTTATCTTTGGACTATATTCATTGAATATCCAGTCAAAGTTTTTAAGTTTCCAATTCACTATCACAATTTCTAGCAATGAGGGCTCATATAGGATCAATTTTTGACTAACACGTTTAGAACACTGCTTGCAATCCTAAACTAGGTATGCATATGGCATTTTTGTGTACACGGACTCGATATCAAATGGTCTTACTCAAATTGTATGTATTTTTAAATCCTCTAAACCCTCATAAAAATGCAGCAATATTTGACTCTCAATTAAAAATTGTAATCTGCTCGATGCATACCACACCTAAAATGAAGAAGAGAATAACTTGAGGACTAAGTTATGGGACGTAGCCAGAAAAATCAGTGATACAAGATATTCTGACAAATGTAAAAATATATTGTCGATACAAATGAGTCTTCAAACCAAGAAAGCAAGAAGAAATCAAAACCAAAAGAGCAGAATTAAAAAAACAATAACTCAGACAGCTGAGAGCATCATGCAGGTGTCTATTTAGCCTTTCTATAAAGATATAGTTGAACAGCACGTGGAAAAAGAGAGCTGGACTAAAAGAAGCACAAATACATGCAAAGATTGAATTAGAAGAATGCTACAGTATTTTCATCATTAATCCATGTTTCTAGCATGCTACATAATGTTTCATTAAAAATATTGAAACAATTTTAATGTTTTCATTATTTCAGAGATCAGCACAAGACTTACCCAGCAACAAGTTCCACAAGATTGGGGTATAACTGTTCATCACGAAGTCTCCGTATTTCCGAAGAAGTTGAATCCATAGCCTGAAAGTCAACCATATACCTTGTATGGAGATACTTTATTGCAGCTTTGGTTCTCTCCAGTGCTTCTGAGTTTCTCCCTCTCTTCTTTTGCCTATTCAACAATGCAATCTTTTTCTGATACTCAATTTTCATAAGCTCTCCTGCCTGCAGAAATACATATATAAGAAGATCCTACATCTAAAACGCAACATATTATAACATACAAAAGATTAAATAAAGCTCTCATTGTGATAGATTATTGGTCTCATACTTATGCTTACGCTATATTTAATTCTCTTATACAACAATGGGAACTTCAGTCTCTATTCAATTTAATTTGATCCCGTTCATACCTTCACTTCGTCATAAAGTTTCTTTTCCCATGCTAACAATTTGTCCAAGACAGAGGCATGTGTCTCCTTCTCCTCTTCCTTCATACCATCATTCCCATCTTCTGAGGGAGGGTATCTAAATGACCTATTCCATGTTATAACACGCTTTACACGTTCTGGATCAATAATACCTGAACTAAATGATAGACTGCATGAGATCATGTAGCTTGCTATTGTTAAAAAAGAATAACATATACGGAAACAAACCAAGACAAAAAAGTATTTACTGTATGTTTAAATGTCTTTCCAATTTCTAGCCATAGTCACATTGACATATACTCTGTTAAAGACAGCATTGAAGTCCTTGTCGAACCTTGTAAAAGAGGGGTAATATCTTCAGAATGTTGATCAGTCCTCCAAAGGTAGCATTGGTAAAGCAAGGTCGAAATCAATCAAATAAAAGTGGGGGGACAAAGTACAACCTTTGCCATTAGGTTTGGATGCATCTCCAATAATTATGCTGAAATTCTGATTTTAATCTTTAGGCTAAGGAACTGTAAGACTCTGGAAAAGCCAAGTTCAGGATAACTGAGACTTGCTTCCAGTGATAAATGTATAAGAAAGTATTTGAGAAGTAGATTTTTGGCAGCTAGTAGATTTTATGCAGGACACCAAGATTCAATCAAGGACTTTAATAGATTGGAAACCAAATATGTAAAAATAAGTGGACCAGCAAATGGGTAGATTTAAATTTCATAAATTTAAATAATCGTGTAATTCACTAGTGAAAAAAGCAAGATTTGGTTGTTGAAGAGTTGAAGTCCTACAACAAAGCAAAAAGGGAAGGTTGAAGTCCTGTAATTTAAATACTGGAAAGAAAGAAATTATATTAATGTCTGTGAGTGACCAGAGTAGGAGAGGCACGATTCTTTGAGTTTATTGCCTTGTGTAGGTGAATGGAGTAAAGCCACTGCAATTAGACAGAAACGGCATTGAGTAAGCTGAGAAAATGAAAGAAGCCACCAATTAAGTGGAGTTGGGGATACAAATGAAAAGGGATCCTTCAAAGAAGCATAAGCCTAATAATATGCAGTAAATGAGGAAAACGTCCACTTCTGACATTGACTCCCAGGCATGGATTTCCTATGCTAGCTCTCTTTAAGACACCCTAGAGCAGCCTGTTGTCATTGTCTCCGCTCCTCCACCATCTTCTACTGTTTTCTCTG
The DNA here is from genome assembly GCA_037957365.1 of Torreya grandis. Taxonomy (NCBI): domain Eukaryota; kingdom Viridiplantae; phylum Streptophyta; class Pinopsida; order Cupressales; family Taxaceae; genus Torreya; species Torreya grandis. Next base: position 2,236,608 of record JARHVA010000098.1, read on the forward strand.
CCAGTATAGTTAGGAGGGCTATTCAAAAGTTATGTACCAGCAAAGCAGCAGACTGTGAGGGCTTTCAGGCTGAATTCATCAACTATGGTGTGAATTCCCTTGCCTCCCCATTGGCAAAGCCTTTGAATGAGGTTGTTTGATTGGGTTTTCCTCGTTCTTGGCCCCTGCTCATAATCCATCCCATTCAAAATTTCAAGGATAGCTCCAACCCTCGCAACTACACAACCATTATGATTGAGCATACATTTACAAAGCATTATGCCACGGTGTTAGACATGCAGCTTTTAAAGCACTAGGAGAGAGGTAATTTTAGGGCAAGGAGCATGCCAGCTTCAAGAAAGGATACTAGGGTATTGACCACATCTTTACACTTCAGGCTATCATTCAAGGGCTTGTCATCAGTCTTCCAAAGTCATTTGTTGTTTTGTAGACTTCCGGAAGGCCTTTGACTCGATTATGAAAACTCTACCTTTTCAAAAGTTGTGTGATTTTGGCATTCTAGATTCTAACATTACCACCGCTTCGAGGGAGAATACCAAACTATTGACCACATCTTTACACTTCATGCTATCATTGAGAAGGCTCGTCATCAATCTTTCAAAGTAATTTGTTGTTTTGTAGACTTCCAAAAGGCCTTTGACTTGATTCTGAGAACTTTGCTTTTTTAGAAGTTGTGTGATGTTGGAATTCCAGATTTCTATCATTATCTCCACTTGGAGGAGCTAAGAGACAATTGTCAGGCAATTTTGTACTTCTCGCAATCTTTTTGCCCTCTCTCAACGACACTCTTCATCATTTACATCAATAAGCTAGAGGACTTTCTTTGACAACATATCCATGCAAATGATGGTTGCATTTTACATGATGTGATGATATTCGTTCTTTGTTTTGACAATGATGTTGTTCTCCTCTCTCACCCTGCCAATGGTTTACAAAGACAACTTTATGTCCGCAAGCTTCATCAACTGGTGGTCAACGTTAGAAAAACTAAGGTCATGATATTCAACACCTCCAAACATTCTCTTCCCAAATCCAACTACTCTATGAAGGGGAACCTTTGGATATCACATCGGCCTACACTTACTTGGGGATCCAATTTTCCAAACCATCTTTTGGTATGAACCTTGCCTCTCAATCACGCCTTTCCAAACCCTACCTCTCTCAATCATGCCTTTCCAAGGGATATGCCTCCCTTTCTATCTTAAAGTGTCATTTTTTCCATATCCACTTAAAGGATATCCCTTCGAAGATGTGCCTATTCAATACAAGTCATCAAGCTACAATTTTTTATGGGTCCAAGGGTTGGGGACCTAGTCTGGGTTGGGGACCTAGTCTGGGATCCATTAATAGTGCTCGTATTGAGAGGGTCCAAACTCTCGTGATTCAACAAATTATTCAATCGTCCAAGATGAGTTTGTTTCCCAACCTTTGTGCCTTGAGACTATATTCAAGCTTACCTTTTACATTCACAAACTCAAAACCATGGGGCATTCAGCTTCAAGCCGTGGAGGTATCCACATTTAGCCTTGTATTCTAAGAGGATTGCATCATTGGGCCCCGATGAACACCTATGTTGATGTTATTCTAAGATTGGTTTGCTCCTTTAGTCTATCAACATCTCTATCGATAGGTTGCCTCCTTTTAGGTACTCTTTGGATGCCCCTTAAAGGATGTCATCATTAGAGTTTTCAGAGAGAATATCTACAAGCAGTACATCCAAGTCACTTGGATCCCTCATCCTCAGTTGCTTAGCCCCAAGCTTGCTTTCTACACTGAGCATTTCTTATAGGCAATGGATGGTGTCATTTGATGCCCTAACTATCTCCAACATCACTAGTCCCCTGGCTTGAGGTTTCCCCTGGCCAATTGCGAGTTGAGATTGATCATCAACCTCTTGGATTTCTTGACAACAACCTCTTGGTATGCTCTGTTTATAGAGGCGTCCTTGGAGAAAGTTGGAGAGCTCATTCTTTCTTTGAATAAAAGAAGAAATACAAGGCAGAAGCAACTATGACTAGGCTGGTTGTCTCAGAGGCTATTTATTTAGCCTCCTAGACGTTAAAATATCTTCTTCTTCTTCTTCTTCATATATCACATAGGGACTGGATTTATCTTCATTGTTCCCTCAAGGAGGTAGAGACTAAGGAGCACTTCATTTTTAGATGCCCTGTTAATTATGAGATTCAAGGAAGATACCATTGTCTTTACAAAGACTTGGGAAACTCTCTATCCACTTTCTTTGATACCTAAACCAACAATGCTTGGACCTTTTTCTTGGGGAGGTTCTCACCCTTCGACACAAGTCCCTGTAGGGAACCCCTAGAGCCCCCAGGTTGATCACCTCTTTCTTTCAGTGCATCATGGAGGTTGGCAACATTAAGCGCCCTCTAGATACTATTGCTTCACACACTGAGGAGGTAGGTAAATAAAGCAACACTCATCTTTGCACTCCTTTGCAACTACTTCCCAAGCCACGCGAACAAGCACACCTTACAAGTTTCTTTGTTGCCCTTGCTTTTTTGGAGGGATTCTAGGGAGAGTGATTTGCTTCCTCCTAGGGTTACCCAATCTAGCCCCCTCAGCCCTAGACTCTCCCCAATGAGCATTATCAAACCCTGCATTGGCCCTTTCATAGTGATAGACAATGGCACGAATGATTCCTCTATCTCGGGCACAATTAGAGATGTTTGATGGGACTACCATCCAGTCTTTCTAACTTTCATCAACCCATGCTCTTTGGGTGTTCTTGCTCCCCCCACATGGCTATTTGTATTAGTATCCTAAATGCATGGCTTGGAGGCTTTACAGCATTGGATTTACCCCTCATTTATTTTCAGTGCTTTCTTTTGTTATGTTAGTCGTTGACCCTAGGGTCCTTTTACCCTAACACTTCTTACTTCAATTGGATGTATGCTAGAGTCCCATTGACCTACTTTTGATCATCTATGGGCAATAATATAATTTCTTGCATTTTTTCTCTCTTTCTAGAAGAAGGAACATTAGTTTTGTATCGGCAAAGGAGATGAGGACAGAAGCTGAGGATATTCTCTCGTGTGCATGCAACTTGGTGATCTCTTGTGTGTGTGCAATCTGCTTAAGCTCTGTGAGGACATTGTAGTCCAACTCCAGAATACACTCCAACTGAACAAAATGATGGCAAGGCTCGACAAGATGCAGCAGTAGCAAGGGAAGAGATACATAAAGATGGCCATAAGGTTGCAAAAACTAGAACAACTTCACGATTTTGCCAACCCAAGGAATTTCAATCACATAAGAATATATAATGAAGTATGACATTGTCCCACTCTGATTCAACACATCCTTCCTAGTTTCAGTCATAAGAATCCAGGTGAGAATGAATGTTCAGAGAGAAAAATTCCTAGATCATACATATTATATTGTTAGTGTTTTGTATGTCGTACTTTGAAGGTCCAAATATGTCACATTACTTCATCATTCATGGTACATAAACAAGAAGAGTTTCAAACAAATCATAGTTTGTTTAGATCATTTAGCAACTCTTGCATATGATGTTAGGAGGCAAGCAATAGGATTTTCCTCTACTATTATAAATTCTTAATTTGAAGAAAATGATATTATTCATCAAAGCTATGCACGAGTGCATATCTAATTTCTGATATACTGAAGAACCCATTTGAAAGACTTTAAACCTCTTCCAAAACAAGATGAAAATTATGTATACAAATAAGCCACTATTATTCAATAAAGCTACACACAAACATATCTGATTTCCGATATATTAGAGAACCCATTGCAAAATCCTGGGGCGCACCCCCCCTACAAAGTCTATTTTCCTATATATATATATATATATATGGCTACGAGATATACAGAGTGTTCACCCCTATCTATCTCTATGGGATATATAGAGTTTTTTTGGCGCCCTTATCTATATGGAATATCTATATGGGGTGGGGGCATAATGAATATTGGTGAATACACTATCTATATAGGTGGTGAATCATTGTCTTTTGGGTGAATCACCGGCTATATATATAGAGGGGTGAATACACTGGCAGCTATCTATATAGGGGGTGAATACAATGTAATACCAAAACTTTAACGATTTTACTCGTTTTGAACAGTTTAAATCAAAAGATTCAAACTTTATGCGTGTTTCTTATAATGTATTGTAACTTTGAAATTTAAACAATGTAATACCAAAACTTAAAAACGATTTTACTCATTTTGAACATGTTTAAAATCAAAAGATTCAAATTTTATGCGTGTTTCTTATAATGCATTGTAACTTTGAAATTTGAACAATGTAATACCAAAACTTAAACGATTTTACTCATTTTGAACATGTTTAAAATCAAAAGATTCAAATTTTATGCGTGTTTTTTATAATGCATTGTAACTTTGAAATTTGAACAATGTAATACTAAAACTTAAACGATTTTACTCGTTTTGAACATGTTTAAAATCAAAGATTCAAACTTTATGCGTGTTTCTTATAATGCATTGTAACTTTGAAATCTGAACAATGTAATACCAAAACTTAAACGATTTTACTCGTTTTGAACATGTTTAAAATCAAAAGATTCAAACTTTGTGTGTTTCTTATAATGAATGCATTGTAACTTTGCAGTTTGAACAATGAATGTTTTTTTTATGTTATATATGTGGTGTATGTATTCAGTCATGGTCATCTCAGTTAATAAATTGAAATCACAAAGGAAATAGTTTTGGAAAGATCCCGATCCTTCAATTGATCGGGATCTTTATTCTTTTCCATTTTTTATAAATATAAATATATTTATGTTTTCTTTTCATTCAATAAAGCTACACACAAGCATATCTGATTTCTGACATATTAGCGAACCCATTTCATAGACCTTAACCTCATCTGAATAAAGAAGAAAAATTATGCACTTTCTCCAAGCAAGTAGAATTTTCTGCACTCAACTCAGTCATACTCGAATTTCCTAATTAACCCATACATCAATTGCATTCAACTACCATCTCCTTGGAGTCTTTAATTTTTCCTGTCCGTAATCGATAACCAATTGAACCCATCATACAACTGCGAAAGAAATTGCAATCTTGCCAGAGGAAGCTCTACGTTGTCTGCACACTATACAGATGGGAGTACCAATATTCATATAGTAACCATGGTAAACTAAGGATCAAATAGATCAGATCTATATTTAAAAATATGCAATTTAGCATCCTTCGTAAATAGAATCATTAGATCAGGTCTATATTTAAAAATATGCAATTTCGCATCCTTCATAAATAGAATCTTCAATGGATCACACATTCTCCTACAGTTAGGTGTAATGTCTCTCAGGTGATCCATGGGGTTTCCTCGTGGTTTTCAGGTTAACACCACTGCGATTAATTCCATATGCTACCATGTAGCATCCTGGATGCCAGACACGGCCATGTCTCAGATGCATTCCAATTATTGGAAATACAAAAATAGAGTGCTAGCAAATTAGTATCCTCAATCAGCAACACAGCACCAAATTTGTGTGCAGATATGAGAAAAGATCCTATCTCAAGTTCTATTAATGACAAGAGATCTTACTTTTCATATTCCTTGTGGATGTAATCTCTCTTATAGCTATTGCTTTTGCTATAAACTCTCTTCCTAGGGTTGCTAGGCTAAGATTCTCCTGGTAAAACTGCTTTTTTGTATTTTTGTATTTCTTATTACTTTTATCTCTTTTTCTTTTCTCTTCTAGGTGTTGTTTGTTTTCTTTTGCGCTTCCTACTATTTTTGCTAGTTGTACTTCCAGTCCTGATGACAAATTTTGGTTATTTGTGGACATTAACATAATATCATTTCATTTCCACATAAGAAGTTTGTGCAGCTTGGAAAGCTTGCAAGCTCAAAAAAAAACATTCATTTGCAATCATAAGAAAATATAGAATATAATGCAACTTTGCAATTTGTCTATTGATGGCTTTCTCATTTTTAACAAGAGTCACAATTCTTACAAATTCATTGGCAATCCATGGAACGTTAAAGAAACTCTCAGAAGTCATGATTTTTTTTATCCTTTGTTACTTAGCACACAAAAGCATATTTTAAACTCCAGCATACAGAGGATCAAGCTTATTTAGCATGCTATGTAATACTGGAATTTGATTGTTAAAGCACAGAGATATTGGTATCTAAAGGATACTCGAATCATTTTCGCTGTAGTTCCACTAATTCTACTTTGCCAATACTGTAGCAGATAATTTCACTACTTCCACTCCTTCCTCAAATCAGGTATGTTTGTTTAATTTTCCACTGTGATAGATTATTATATCCAATCATTTTTATCTTTAAAGGGACAATGTACTGGGCTTGTCTTTAATAATCTCTTGGTTCTACTTTGACATATTGCAAGCATATCTGGCCTTTATTATTCTGTGGCGTACTTGCAACTCCCCTCCTCCACTTCCAAGGTATCGATGGCTATGATTGAAGTTACTCATTTTTTCATTTTCTATGCCAGAAATTAAGTACATAATTTAAGCCCCAGATTGGCTGAATCTTCAAAAATCAAGATAAAGGTACAGGTAGATGTCAAGCACAACCACTTAGCAAGTGACCAAATCCAGACACTTAAACCCATCAAGGAGGCAAAATCTTGAAAGAATAAAGTGTTTTGATGATTTTTAGGGTTCCATAGAGGCTTTGACACTGCAGCCGAGCAATTACTATATAAAATATGAGAAACTTGCATAACCTTACCAAAATTATCACTTTGCATGTAACTTCATACAGATGATTCCACAGGTATGCGTCCCCATGCCTTGGTCACTGAGCCATTCCCCCATTTGTCTCCCCATCCATGTCCCCGTGCTATTTTCCTACTCAACTATCATTTGGGGTACTTCTAGGTGCCTCCACCCAAAAGTGGACTTGGTGAACATAGGATAATATCCATACTCACGATACCACTGAATCCCAGCAAGGATGCCAAGTCTTTCACATCACAGTTTAAGAATCACATCACAGTTTAAGAAACACATTTTATATTCACCGGATAATGATAGAGGTTGAGATTTTTTTTCAATTCATTGTTGTACTTGTCATTAAGTAGCCTCCACTAGTACTAAATCATAGAAAACAAATATAACTACTAACATGCCCTAGAAAGTAAACTTTGGAACTTTACCTCACTTCAGAGGGACTATAATTGAAGCAATTGCAATTGAAATGGCAATTTCTTAAACTTAACTTAGGCACTCTTGACCAAGCATTCCTAAAGCATGTCTCTAACATAAGCTGATCTGACAGCTTGTAAGCATTATCAAATTTCCGTTACTGATACAAATCATTTGAGACAAGAAAAAGTGTTTTACTGCCCTAAAGACAAGGATTCCAATCTCAGTTGTATGATAGCGGCATAAAGCTTCGAGTCCTTGACAATATTTTTCACTCTGGCAATGTTTTAGTATTGTGAGATAGCAGGGAAAGATTTATGGCACACTTGCCAATGCACACATTAGAAATGTCTATGTTGCCTAAGATGATTCATGCTGAGTGAAAACTCCTTTGTATTTGAACACAATTAACTCAGTATGCTTCAAAATATATGTCGCATTCAAAACAAATATTTCTACTTAGAACTCAAATATTCTATAAGGCTCGTCATTATCACAAGATACACCCTGACAGATATCTCCCATGGCCCGACACTACTTTTAGACAAATTTTGACTGACCTCCAACTTGGTCGGTCTAAAACATAAAAGATGTTAATTAAAGGAGCATTTTACAAATATTTGATAGTATTTCGCTAAATTCTATAAAATGCTTTTAATTTAGGACAGCAAGGTTCTAAAGCCGAAGCTGGTTAACCCTCTTCATATTAAAAGCATAAAATTAAAAGTGGTATTTTCTCTGCAAAATTAGTGTGATAATAATTGTAAAAATTCCAAATTCTAATTGATTTGCTGATACAAAATACCTAGAAATGAAGCAGAGGATTATGCTAGCATTTTATACCATTTACCCGAAAATCTGCAACAATGTGCTTTCAAATTTCTGAATTAAGGTTCCATATAATAAATGTAAAACTCCAAAATGCTAATTGATAATATAAACACAAAATACTTCAAAAAAAAGCAGATTTTCCTAATATTTGACACCTAAAAGTCCACCACAGACCTTTAATTTGTGTATCAGGGTTTTGTATGGCAATGAAAGCAAAATAAAGCTCTAAAATGCTAATTGATCTTTTGAATATAATAAAAAACCTAAAATTAGAAAAAGCATACCTTTGTTGTTTGCAAAATTGGAGTGATAATGCAAGCGATTGGCCTCCAGCATCTTGGACACTTCCTGGCCGCTCACAGAAGCCTTGAGAAACTGATCATCAATATCCTGCAAAACCAGCAGAAGATCCTTCCCACCCTTGCCCCCTCCTTTCCCATGATCTGACGAAATGGCCAATGGCATTGGTGCCTCCTCCTTTAATATAACCGGATCAGCTGCCTTATTACTATGACTGTGCTGCATAACTTTCCCCGGCGTCTTCAGGGGCGAATCATGGGCATCTGTGACATTGAGAAAAGAATTAAGGGATGGAATATTTTTTACAAGTATGTCATGTAAAATATTTCTGGATATACCTATGCGAGTATGCGTACTTTTGATCACATAAAAATACACATGCAGGTTTATCCAGGTATATATTACACAAAATGTGTCATAAAAATATCTCAAATCTTTCAAATGTGGAACACTTAGCCAATATTTGCAGTTCAAAAACAAAAAATCAACGTACTGTAGTAGACTAATTCCCACAAATGAAACGTAATATTTGTAATGGCACGGTGAATCTATAAAACCAAATATCCAAAAATGTCTATCTAATTAAACTAATAAAACTGTTATGACTAATTCTGAAGAAAAACATGTCAATTACTAATAATACACACAGAAGTTTGGTAAATCTAAAGAATCTGAAAAAACTTTAGAGACTAATTCTTGGGAAAAAAACCTATGATTTGCTATTAATTCGTGGGTATTTTTGGCAAAAAAAACTAATCAAAGAAAACTCAGATGATTAATTCTCAGGATAAAACAAAGGAATTACAATGGGCAGATACTGAATTTTATTAAATCTAAAGAATCTGAGAAAACTTCAGAGACCAATCACGAGGAAAAAAATATTGGATTTGCTATTGATGCATAAGCAATTGTTTTGCAAAAATTAAACTAATTAAAGAAAACTTTGACAACTAATTCTGGGGGGTAAAAACATACGATTTATTTTGAATGCATATTTTTGTTTTTTGACAAACACACGCAATTTAAGAAAACTTTGATGATTTGATTTCGAATTATTTGCTAATTGGAGATGCTAATATTTAAAATTTTCACTCCATCTAAAATAAGTCAATTTGCAAAAGAATGCCCATAAAAAATAAACTTTGGACCATTTTTTTCGAAAATTTTGCTAATTGACAAATCTAACGTTTGAAATTTTCATTCCATCTAAAATTAGTCATTTTGTTTAAATTTTGCTAATCGGCGAACCCGATAGTCTTTGAAAATTTCAATCCAACTAAAATCAGACAATTGGTAAAAAAGATGCATTCCTAAAAAAAATGACTACAAAAAGGCGACTCATAACTTGGAGTACATGCACACCTGTACTAACAGGTAGCCTGTTCCTCACAGAACCGGTCTAGACACAGTGATGATCCTATTTACCCTTAACAAAACAACGATAATCTTCTCATCTTCATGATCGATCGTGTGGTGTAATCCAAATCATCGATTCAAAAATTCTTATTTGGCCCAAAAATTATAAAAAAAATAATAATGATATTCTCATCCTCATCACCGATTCAAAAAAACAAAATACTTTTGGCGTAACAATCATCTACAATCTTAACATTTTCTTAATAGAGTTTTGGACCAAAAATTAACTAAAGTCACATAGTGTGCTCCGACACGTCCAACCTGTCAAATCTCTATGCAATTTCTTCCAAAAACATTATCGATTCTGGAAGCTTTAAATCCCAAATTCTTATGTTTCAGAAGGAAAAAAAATTAACCAATTGGCAAAAGATAGTCCATAAAAAAATACCTGAGTCGTCATCCTTTTCGTCATCATCCTCCACATGGCCATCTGCAACCTCCTCCTCGTCCTCCTCCCTGATCTGCTCGATCTTCTGCGAATGAATTACCTCCGCCTCCGCCTCCTCGGCAGCTGGCTCATCGTGTCTGGGTCCGGGATACGTATTAAACATATCAAAAAACTCCCATGGAGAGCTCTGCGAGGGGGGAGGAGGCGGAGGAGGATTGGAGTCCGTTGGCAGAGGAGGAGGTGGCCGCGCCGCCGCCACCTCGGGGGCACGATCATCCCTCTCTGCCTCCTCCTCAGCGTCCTCGTCCTCCGTAATAATAGACTTCCGGGGAGGACTACTATTATTCATTTTCGCCACAGCCTCCACCTGCTTCTGCAATGCAATGGGCGGCAAGCTCACCGACCTTGAAATCGGCGCCTGCAAAATGTGGTTGGGCGACGTCGGAAACAACGGCGGAAGCGGTGGCGGAGCGGGCAGCGGGTCAAGTATCTGAGGGGTCTGCGGCAGACCGGGAACCCTCACCTCCGTTGTTTCCCCCTGGCCGTAATCATTTAGCGCCGCGCCGGTGTTTTTTAACAGCGTAATATAAGAAGAATGAGCGGCGGCGAAGGCGTTGCGTGCGGTTACCGCGTCTTTCATCATCAGCTTCCGCTGTTTACACCTGAAAACAGATTCTTCGTTATCTATTTTAGACTGCGTGCACCCCATCAAAATGACTGTAAAAACCTAAACTTTCCTCCTCCTTTTCTCTGAACCCTTATATTTCTCTCTTTTGTACTGTAAACCCTTGTTTTTCTTTCTTCAACACTAAAATCGCCGTATTTAGTGTCTTTTATGCTAAATCCGTTAATTTTTTTTCTTTCTTCTGAACTGTAACCCTTGTTTTTCTTTCGTCTCTCACACTGTAAACATTTGCTGCTTTTTTCCTTGTGCGCAGAAATTCGTGGCCCAGAAACACAACGGACACTAGGTAACAATTAATGACGGAGAAATGCCTGTTGCCTGACTTTGCCTGACTTTGCCTGACATTTACCGGTATGACACCGTGGCTGCCATGTTTGTCGTGAAAACTTTACAGGTGTTTCGTCGTTTTGGAGCGCATACGGCACTGACCAAAATAAGTAGGGAAAAAACTAGTAATTTTGGGATAAGCATTAGGACAAGGGAGGCGATTTAGCTAAAATACTTAATGCTGTCATTTTCTAACGGTTGCTTTTTCTCTTGGTGGGGGGCAGTGCCTTAAATACGTATTTGCCACGCTCGTTTACCTCCTAAGTTTTCCTCGTATTTGTTTTTTAATTTTTTATTTTGAATTTATTTCTGGTCAAATTCTTTTTAATATTTTTATTTTTGTGGTTTTGGACTTTTTATTTTTGATGTGTCATAGTGTGGCGTTGGTGGCGTTTCTTTTAGTGTCTTTGTTTTTTTAATGAATCACTGTTTTACGTGGTGATTTTTAGCTAAGAGTTAAAAGATTGCAAGGTATCCATTCCGTCATAACCGTTTGGGGTATAATTCCGGCTTCATTCATTTTTACGTGTTAGGTTTGCTAGTAGAAAAAATTAATTCCTAATGGACTCTTTGTGAGCCAAGCAACTTCCCCATTAAACCAACAACCGTTTACCTCTACTGCGTTTTTAAATAATCTTGTATAAATTATATTTCATCAATATATATATTTTTAGGATTCCGAAATATGATTAGTGAGTTATTTTTCGAACCTTCTTTTATTTGTTTTGAAATCCATCATGATTATTACTTTTAAGTTGGATGGTTTAAATAAATGAAATTATATAGTGTAATTTTGAATTGGAAGAGAATTATGTGATAATTTTAATTTTTAAGTCGTGATTATTATTTTAAAAAATGTTTCATAATCTAATTTAGAAAAAGATTTTGTTTTTTTTTGGGTTGATCATTGTTTTATGCGGTGATCTTAAGCTAAGAGCTAAGGATTGAGAGGCATCCATTCCATCAAGGTTGTTTGGGGTACAATCCCAGTTTCATCCCTTTTTTCGTGTTAGGGTTTGTTAACATCAAGAATTGATCCCTAGTGGGCTCTTTGTGAACCAAACAACTTCTCCAGTTAAACCAACAATCGTACACAAAAACTTCTTTTTTTAACTTCACGTATACAAATTGTTTTTAACACCACACTTAGAGAAACACTCCCTAAGCAACAAACAAAAAGTCCAATTACTTCTATCTACAAATATAGGACAAAAACAATCATTCTAATTATAGAGTTATTATGATTAACCCTTTATTTCCATTTTTTAAGAAGAAAATCAATGAAACTTAGAGCGAAATGTTACACTAACTTGAGAAGCAAACACTTAAATATTGATTGCATTTTCACTTTAAAAAATATTGTTAAAATTATCACAGTCATCCCAATAAAAAATGATTCCTTTATTTATTTTTTATTGATTTGCACAAAAACCTTTAATATCATGTTCGAGATTTTTCTTTAAAAATATGATAGACTTAAGAATATGAGAGATAGTTTTTCCAGAGTAATTAGAATGATTGTTTTTGTCCTATATTTGTAGATAGAAGTAATTGGACTTTTTGTTTGTTGCTTAGGGAGTGTTTCTCTAAGTGTGGTGTTAAAAACAGTTTGTATATGTGAAAGATAGAGCTTCCAAAAGAATTTCAGTTTGATAGTTTTCGATGTATTTAACCTTTCTTGTTACAAGGTTTTTTATCCCATTTTTTGTGTCCTTCATCGAAAAGAGATTCACGTTATCTTGTGAGGGTGTTATATCATTATGAGTGTCGTCCATTTTGATAAGAGCAACATATAACTATTTAAGATAAAAATTTTGTTTGTTTATATAAATATAAGTGTCAATTGTAGCTTTCGTAGATAAAATATGCTTTTAAAATTATTGTGTTATACTTGTAGAGATATTAAATATTTTTTTAACACTTGTTAGGAAAGAGACATTTTTTATATCTTAATTAAGTTTTTATATACATTGACTTTTTGCTTTTTGTCCTTATCATTTCGAGTAAGCATAATGTTCTATCTAACAAATCTACATTCATAGTCATACCATTCATTTATTTTAGATAGAGTGTAGTTGAAGGTGATTTGATGACATTGTTTATTGATGCACCTCATTAGTTAAGACATGAAGATATTAGATAAATCAATAATAGAAGAAGTTTTGGGTGGGCTGTGAAAACATTTTAGAGATCTCTTAGGAAAAACTTAGGATCTTTATGATTCAACATAGTTTTCGCAAATTGTTTATTAATAGTTATGGACTTATCTTAAATAAATATGTTAGATTTTAATGTTGGTAATATGGGTCTATGATTTGAGTCAAGTTCATTATCAGTTATAGATGGATGTATTCAATTTATTTAATCATATATTTTAAGAAATGACATGGTTTATAATACTATTATCATTTATGTGAAAAAAAATATATTGATAAAAGTCGAGTTAATATTTTAAATCATTACAAATGACAAGCTCAAGCCATGATAAACAGATTTCAAGAGTAACCTTTTTATCATTGATTATATCTTTATTTTGACCTCTACCATTGAGGAAGCCAAGATAAACAAGTGTGGAGCATATTGTTATTTTGTGAACTTCTGCAAGACATTTGACAAAGTTCCTCGACACTTGCTAGTTGACAGGGTTAAGGCTTTGGGTCTTCCACCCTTTGTAGTTTCACTTGTAATGACACTTTATGAGACCATTGTTGGTAAGTTAAAAATGAAGGATGGTGAGACAAAAGATGTCCAGATTATCATGGGTGTCAAACAAGGTTTCCCACTCTCTCCTACACTTTTTTGGACTCTACATTAACAAGCTAGAGAAAACAATTTAAGATAAGTTTGGGGGATTTCTTCTCTAGACCACGTTTAGACGCACTCCAGATTTATAATTTAAATTGAATAAGGGATATGCAACTCCCACCACCTTTAAAAAATAACATTTTCAACTTTATTTTAGGACATTTAGACGAAGATCCACCTTTTCACTTAGTGGTCACACCTACCCTTTTGTATGATTGTGAGGTTTGGGGACCATATCTTCGAGGAAAGTACTAAAAATGAATAAAGAAAGTGTTTGCCATGATGTTATCAAAACATATTCATGCCAAGAGATTCATCTTTCACACCATCATCCTTACATAATTTGGCACAACCCCACTCATTTCTTTAATGATCTTTCATACTGTGACTATGATTCACAGACTTGGACAGTTAGGTAGCTCCCATAGTGGTTGCCTTAGGTATTCATACCTTCCTTTCAGATCCTTTATGGAACAAGCAAACCGTAGGTTTGATTCTTATTGGTATGTGAGCCTCTTTGATTCTTCGCCTCATTAATATGATCTTGATATTGATAGGTTGCCCCTAAATAACTTTTTAATCGATGCCACTAATATCTCCAAGAGAAAAATAAACAAAAGCATTCATACTAAGATTTACAAAGCATACCTTTAGTCCACATGGTTTGAGACTAAAGAGACGCTCTCCTCATGACTTCAACACTACTTAAACTTATATCTTCACTTCGGTGATAGGTTCATCGAACCCTCGAGTTATATAGACTCTAGTTACCTTATAACATAAGGGTTCCCCTTACTCAGCTCAAAGTTTGCTCCCATTAGATTCGCATGGAGACAAACACCATATCCCTTGAGAACACCTTATTTATCATGTTTTCTCTTTAGAGTTTAAGACTGAGGACCATTTAATTTTCAAATGTTCTCTTTATTATGAGATAAGAGGATAGTTACTTTGCCTATTTATAGATTCACTTGGATCTCTTTATACACTCACGGCTTATGAAGATCAAAGATGCATATCCCTCTTCCTTTGAGAGATGTTTGATCTTACCGACAACTTTTCAAACACGATTTACCTAAGAGGCTACACCAAGTTAATTACATCTTGCTTCCATATATCTCACAACATTAGTAGGAAGAGGCCCCATAGAAAAATTATAATCTTATATGGTATACTTGCGAGGTGTCGTAGTCCCAACTATTCGCATGGCTTCACACCCATCATATACTTATTTACCACTTTTAGTATTGTAAGTGTTTCTCTAGAGTGATATTTTTTGTTTCATTACGTGGGACCTTCCTTTTTTAGATCTTCTTCATGGTATTGTATTTTGTTGGACTGGTGTTTTTAAAGCACTCTTTTTAGATTTAGTTTTCTAATTTGTATTCCTTGGGATGTTTTATTGTGCTCTCATGTCTTCTTTGCATTGTGCCTTTCACAGCTCCATGAACCCATCTTAACCTTTGTTGGACATTAATATATAAATTAAAATTAAATTAATAAAAAAAGTTTAATAAGCTGTATCCTCGATAGAAGAAATCAAAGTTCATATTTGAAGATATCATGAGAGCCAAAAGGCCTGTGTGAAGTCCCAATATCAAAAAAGAGCCATGAAATGTGAGTTCATTTTTGGGTTTAGCACACTAATTTATATGGGATCATTTGGGTTCACAAGTAACCCTACATCAAATAAAAATACTTAAGATAGAAATTGAGATTGTGCACAAGTAGTTATTTGCATGTAAGTTCTTTGTATTATTTTGCACAGCCTTGATGCACACATGTTATTCTTTTGTGCATCTTTGTTGGTGTGCAGAACTTGCATTCACTTATGAACCAACACAACCATATTAACAACTTCACAAGAAACATTGTGCACGATCAGTGTAGCATCACAATACTTCACTCCTCTTCTCCTCTTTTATGTGTGAAACTAAATAAAGACATTTAAAAAAATTATGCAATGCTTCGTTAAGTGACTATAAACTATATACACCAACATGGTTGCATGGAAGAATATAATGCATACATCGAGGTTGCATGAAAAAATACAGTGAACTTGCACACAAACAACATCTAATGGACAAACTGCTTGTTTTCAATCCAAAGGATATTTGTTTGATGCAAAATTACTTATGGACCCATATGCTCATGCATCATAATTTTATGGGAGCATATAGGTTCATAGAAGAGGAGTGAAGTCTTGTGATGTTCAAATGATAGCGTGTAACTTTGTCTTGCTAAGTTGTCAATATCTTTTTCAAATGCATGGGCACGTAGAAGTGTGTTATTAAGGATCTTTCACAACCCACGCATGGACATTTCATACAAACTTTTGGTTTACAACTTGATACTTGTGAGTTGTACTCTCTGCATGATTTATTTATGGAATGCAAAATCTTTCAAAGTGAACGTGATCACTAGGCAAAGGAGTGGTTGTAATTTCCTAACCATTTTGTTTAATGCCTTGAATAATGAGAGGTTGTTGTAAGGTCATTTAAATGTGTGTGGTGGGTTATTAGGTTTGTTATGATGTATTATTGCATATAGGCAGGCCTTGTGCCTATATCAACATGCCCCTACACTTGTGATGGGTAACTAATAGCAAATTGAGTGTTTTCTAGGGAGAACAGAGAGATAGATAGCAAATTTTGTAAATATTGTGAATTAGTGAGTAGAGATCATTTGATCTATGATGTTGTAATACGTCTAATTCGAGATCGCATGTTATTGTGGTGTATGTATGCAAGATTTATTTTCATCATTGAAATCAAATAAAAAAATAGTTTTTGTTGTACTGTATTTCAATTTTGTTTACGCATGTGAAATTCTGAAGATTACACGGTCTAATGCATCTATTCATTAAGACCCCTAACCACAATTGCATCATTTGGTATCAAAGTAAGGTTATCCTTATAGAGTGAGAAAATGATTAAAAAAAATTCCATATTTGTGAGTATGGGTAGAAAGCAGTGAAGACATCTTCTAGCTGGGAGCAAGTTGGGTAGAAGGTTTGGATTGATTCTCAATTTCATGAAAATAACATGCAAAGGAGGATTCGATATAAGAGTGCCTAGAGTGACAAGATTTGAAAACTTGACTGAGTTGATGAGAGGAATGTAAGCCCATTTAGAGGCTATGGAGATTACACAATGTTGAGGAGTTGTGATGGATGATGAGAGTGATAATGAAGTTGAAAAAGGAGTGCCTAAATTATGGCTGAAGAGGAATTAGTCAATTAACTAGAATATAGATTCCTACCCATAGTCACAAGGATGGGTAATAAGCTAAAATTAGACACCCTTAGTTATTTAGGAGGTATGAGTTCTAAAGAATTCATTGATTGGATCACTAAGTTAGATAAATATTTTGAGTGTGAGGGTATGAAAGATCCTAGCAAAATCAAATCACCCTACCAAAGTTGAAGGGTAACACATCCTTATGGTGGGAGCACATGCAGACGGAAATAAATTGTATATACAAAGACACAATTAGAACCTAGGATAGACTGGATGCATATTCGAAGAGTGAATTTCTACCATTTGATTACCAGTTAAGTTTATTTGAGAAGTTACAATATCTATGACAACAGTAGATGAGTGTAAATGATTACACAAAAGAGTTTTATAAACTCACTATCAGAGCAATAGTCATGCTAAAGAGACACCAAAATGATCTCAAGATACATGAATGGATTATGCACTCCATTCAATGTGACTGTGGATTGATTCACATCCATTTATTTGAAGAAACCTATTAGTGCATGCTGAAGGCAAAGGAGTTATTGTCCCATATATAATAAGGCATAACGTGAGAGAGAAAGACAAATTTTTCTGTGCATGAGCACAAGGAAGTAGTAATAAAATTTACTATGTGTAAGAAGGAAAAATTAGGACTTATCAATGGAGTAATACTACACAAAGAGGCACAACACATCCTATAAGAGGTAGAGGGTCCTATGGATGAGGTAAAGGAATATAATTCATGGGTACATGCTTCAGATATGGAGAAACTAGACATAAAGTGTTTGAGTGCCAACAAGCACACAATGTTAGTAGCAAGAGAAATGATGTGAATGTGTATATTATGCAAGCAAGTGAAGAACGTTTTGCATCTATCCATGACAGAGAGGAGACGAAATGCGAAGAAGCTTTCGTGATGAAGAGGTGTTGTTAAAATGAGCTAAACAAAAAAATAGTCTCTTGCAAAGGAAGAATCTATTCAAAACCAAGTAATTGATGCTTTGAGCAAGCGAGTGGTATTGTTAACTATTGTGGTGAGTGAAGTGGTTGGATTTTAAGTTATTAATAAATTATATGATATTGATCCAAATTTTGGGAAGATAGTTGAACAATGCATGAATCCATTAGCAGGTGAGACAAGTACTATTCATAATGATTATCTTATACAAGGTGGTTATCTCTTTAAGAGAAAACAATTATGTATTTTGGTTGGGTCTATGAGAGCCAATATTATATGCAAATTATGTAGTGGTGGTTTAGGTGGACACTTTGGTAAGAATAAGATAATAACTTTGGTGGTAGATAACTAGTTTTGGCCAAAGATGAACAGAGATGTGGCAAGGTATTTTTCAAGATGTAGGATATGCCAAGTGGCTAAAGGCCATGCACAAAACATAGTGTTGTACATACCATTACTAGTACCAAGAAGACCATGGACAGATTTGAATATGGACTTTATATTGGGGCTACCAAACACACAGAGTGGTAATGTTTCAATTTTTGTTTTTGTAGATAGGTTTTCTAAAATGGTTCATTTTATTGCATGTAAGGAAACTAATGGTGCCACTAGATTAGCATTTTTTTTTTAAAGGTGTTGTGAGATTGCATGGTTTTCCAAAAACCATTACTTTAAAAAAGGACACAAAATTTATAACTCGATTGTGGAAGACTCGATGGAAGAAGCTAGGAACAAAACTACAATTCAGTAATACATATCACCCACAAATAGATGGACAAATAGAAGTAGTAAATATGAGCTCGGAAAAAATTATGAGATGCATAGTTGGAGAGAAGCCCAAGCAATGGGGCTTGGCTTTACCACAAGTTGAGTTTGCATATAATAGTTTTGTGAACAGATTAACAGGGAAATCACCAGTTCATAATATTTATGGCATAAATCTTAAGGGTGTTTTAGATTTGGTACAATTACTACTTGTAAAACGAGTTAGTGATGATGCAAAAGCATTTTCAGAGTACATACATTAGTCTTAAAAAGAAGTAAGAAAAAAGTTACATGAAAACAATGACATGTATAAAGTAACAACATATGTAACAAGAAGGCCAAAGGTGTTCGAAGAAGGATATTTGGTGATGGTATATTTGAGAAAAGATAGATTTTCCCAAGGAACATACAACAAGCTGAAGTACCTACAGAGTGATTACTGTTGGTAGCACATATAATCTTATTTCATAAGATATGGTTGAGAAGCTTAGTTTAAAGACAATTGCATGTCCAAATTCCTACAAGGTATCTTAGTTGCTAAAGGGATAGAAATGTCTTGTAACTTTCAAGATTTGCACAAATAAGGATGAATTCATGTGTTTTATAATGCCCGTGGATGTATACCATGTGTTACTTGGAAAGCCTCGGTAGTTTTGATGCAAAAGTGCATCATGTCAGCCATGCAAATACCTATACCTTAGTGAAGGATGGGAGGAAGTACACTTTAAATACTTGGAATGATAAGAGAAAATAAGTGGACAAAAGACTAAACATTTTGATTTTTTTGAGAAAACAATTATTGAAAGAGGTCAAGAGGGAAAGCGCATGTTACACTTTCATCCCTAGGCCCACACAAATTATGAGCACATGCATAGAACAGTCACTTTTACTTGAAATTAAATACTTATTGAGAAAGTTTGTAGAGATTATTTATAATAATTTTTCAAATGGGTTACCACCCATAAAGAGTATAAATCATGGCATGGATTTGATTCCAGAATCTAGTTTGCCAAATAAAATAGCATGTACATTGACACCTAAAGAGAATATAAAGGTGCAAAGGCAAGTATAGGATTTGTTAGACAGAGGGTTGATAAGAGAAAGCTTGAGCCCTGTGTAGTTCCAGTAGTATTATCACCAAATAAAGGTGGTGAACGGAGGATGTGGACTCATTCCAGAGGCATCAACAAGATTACTATTAAGTACACATTTCCATTGCCACGCATGGAAGATTTGATGGATTATTTGAGTAAAACAAAATGCTTCATAAAGATTGATTTGAAGAATGAATATCACCAAATCTACATAAGGGAAGGTGATGAGTGGAAGGTTACATTCAAAACACTATAAGGATTATATGAGTGGCTTGACTGACACACCAAGGACATTAAAGAGACCCGTGAACATAAGCATTGAAACCATTTCTTAGTAAGTTTGTCGATGTATATTTAGATGACATTTTGATTTTTATTAAGATAAAGGAAGAACACTTAGTACATTTATAAATAAGTGTTACAGTGATTTCAAGATGAGAAGTTGTTAGTAAATTTAA
This sequence comes from Torreya grandis, assembly GCA_037957365.1. Classification (NCBI taxonomy): domain Eukaryota; kingdom Viridiplantae; phylum Streptophyta; class Pinopsida; order Cupressales; family Taxaceae; genus Torreya; species Torreya grandis. The sequence continues at coordinate 2,257,005 of JARHVA010000098.1, forward strand.
AGAAATGTGGCTCCATGAAATAAAAGTTAGTGTAGTTGGGTTTTATGATTTCCTAAGAAGGTTCGAAGATGTATCAAAAAGGGTGCATGTTATTATTGAGTGACCATCAACTAAGAACATGTTTGAAGCTCTAATCTTTCATGAACTTGTAAGTTGTTATAAAAAGCTCATGAAAAATAAAATAATTAAACAACTAGCGTTAACATTGCTTGATTTTAGAAAAGTATTTCATGTTTATTGTGATGCAAGTGGCAATAATAGTATATGTGACTAGTCAAGAAGGTGATTCAAGAAGGTAAGCCCATTGCTAAATTTAATGAGAAACTAAATGATGCAAAGAAAAAGTATTTGGTTTTTTATCAAGAGTTTTGTGCCATAGTGCAAGTGTTGAAGAATTGGAGGCATTATTAGTTGCTCGAGGAGTTTGTGTTGTACACAAACCATCAAGCATACTTGCAATTCATTAATAGTCAAGGTAAGCTAAGCCAAAAACATATGAAGTGGGTTGACTTTCTACATAGTTACTCGTTTGTATTGAAATGTAGGAGTGGTAAGTCTAACAAAGTTGTAGACACACTTAGTAGAAGGTGTCTCTTGTTGAATGAGATGCATATGGAAGCCATAGGATTTGAATCTCTTAAATAGTTGTATGCAGAAGATGAATATTTCATGGATGCATGGAAATCACGTGCAAAACCAATGAGTGTGGAAAAAATACCACGGTTAGATTATTTAAGGGAAAAGAGATTGTTGTGCTAAGGAACACACTTGTGCCCACCTAGAGTTTTAATGTGCAAAATTTTGATCAAAGAGAAGCATAACTGAGGACTAACAAATCATTTTGGTTATGAAAAAACTTTTGCATAGTTTTGTAAAAATTATTATTGGCCAAAGATGGGTGCAAATTGCACAAATGTGTTCAAGAGGATAGAATTTGATAGTTAGCATAAGGAAGAAGTCAAAATGTAGGGTTATATCAACCATATTCTATTACAAAGAGACAATTAAAGATATCAGCGTGTATATTATTTTAATATTCCCTAGAACATAGAGAGGGCATGATTCCATTTATGTGATTGTGGATAGATTCTCAAAGATGGCACATTTTGGTGTATGCAAGATGACTAGTGAGATGACACACATTGTTAAAATGTTTTCTAGGAAAGTCTTAAGGCTACATAGATTACCATACAAATTAATATTAGACAAAGATTTAATGTTTGTTGGATATTTTTTGAGGACAATGTAGAATAATTTGAATACCAAGCCACAATTTAGCTATGCATATCATCCTCAAATGGATGGACAAATGAAGGTAGTCAACAAAATTCTTGGTAATCTGTTACGATGTTTAATCAGGGGGAAGTTAGGCACATGGGATTCCATTTTGGCATAAGCTAAGTTTGATTATAACAAAAAAAGTTAATAAGAGCATTATAAAGACACCATATCAGATTGGATATGAGAGTATGCCAAGAAGAGTCATAAAATTATGTGGCATTAGAGATCAAAGAAAAAAGAGTGTTGAAGCAGAAGATTTCGTTGAATTTATATGTGACTTACATCAACAAGTGTGTGAATAGTTGGAAAGAAGCACTGTGCAATATAAGAAGCAAGTGGATGTAAAGAGGAGATAACTATATTATCAAGTGTGAGACTTAGTTTTAGCACACCTAAGGAAAGAAATATTTCAGAAAGGTACATATCACAAGTTTAAGTGGAAGAAAATTGGACCATGTTGAGTATTTCAAATTTTGTGTCTAATGTACATGAGATTGAGTTACTTGAAGAGATACATTTTTCACCTATTTTCAATATGAAAGACTTGTATCTTGATCATGAAGGACAAGGTAGTGAAGATAACACAAGTGAAAATTCTAAAGACATTGATTGGAGAGTGTAAATGCCTGAGAAAGAGAAAAAAAGGAAATTAACACCATAAGATGACATGCAAATAGAATTATATAAAATATTTGATGAAGTGGAAAGGCCAAGAAGTTGAAGATGCGACTTGGATGAGCACATAAAAAATTGTTAAGTACATGGTACCTCTCAAAGAGCTCACAAAAGGCACATGAGCAAGAGCTCATGGTTAATTTGTTACATAGGGTGTATGATACAAGAGCATATGGGTTCATGAAGAATCCTACATCAAACAGATATACTTTGGATAGAAAATAAGCAATTTGTGCACAATTAATTATTTGCACACAAGTTCTTTTCATTGTTTTTCTCAAACTTGATGTACACATGGTGTTCTTCCATTCAACCATGTTGGTGCACATAACTTGTAGTCACATATGGAGCATTGCACAATTCTATTTAAAGATATCTTTTTTGGTTCCATGAATAGAAGATGAGTGAATTCTTGTGATGCTAAAAATATTGTGCACAACTTTATCTTGTGAGTTTTCAATATCTTGTTCATACGCATGGGCGCACATAAGTGTGTTAACAAGGATATAACGTAACCCATATATGGACATTTTCACACAAGATTTTGGTTTATGAATTATTACGACTTGATACTTATGAGTCATGGTCTCCACGCATTTTATTTGTGGAGCACAAGTTCTTACAAAGTGAATGTGACCATTAGACAAAGGAGTCATTGTTGTTGAGAATGCATTCTAAGGTATGCTTGAAGTTGTTGTGGATGTCATGAAAGTGTCATTGATGTCATTCTGATTTGTCATTATTATTATTGATGTTGAGTTCATAAGCCATGTACTTAAAGAAACTTAGTGAGAAGGCATAAGCCTGGTAGCATAATGAGTTGAGAAATATGAGTCTTGTGTGATGAAGGTTGGCTATGTGTGAGCATGGTATGAGTTCCTTTAACATGTGGATGAGGTATTATGAGTAGTGTAAGAGGTTTCAAAAGATGATCATGGTCTAAGTATGATTGGTAGTTTAAGGTCTAGTGTGCAAAGAGACCTAATGTGGCCTAATGATGTGTCAATTTCATTTACAAAAGTACCAAATCTCATGAGAGCATTGACAGAGGTGTGAAAGGTTGTGCTAAGTGTGTTGACCAAGTTTGAGGCCATAACCTAAAGGAGAAAGCATGAAAATTGGTGTTAAGGTATTTTGTGTGCACAAAATGGGGTGTTGCAGACTCGAGAAAAAATTTCTTGTGCTCATTGGTACGTTCAACCTTTGCATGAGATCTCGAGAAGTTCATAGAAGTTGGGGAAGGTCCCTATCTTTAATTTCTTGGCATTAGTTTTGGAGTTTAGGGGCAATCCTTTATGAACATTTGTTAAGAAGGGAAACCCGTCAAAACCCTCTTAAAACCCTCATAATGACCCGATAGGAAAGATCTTGTCGGTTATGGATTAGAAAGGTTTTGTTGACCTAGTTTGATGTTTGGAATATGTAAAGGACTCTTGAAAACAGTGTGTGGAAACTACATGAAAACCCTTATTTCTCATAATTTTGATGTAGCAAGCAGGATTGACCAAGTCAAAACATGTAAATGGATGGAGGATGATGTATGAGACTTATAGTTTATGCTCATGTAAGTTTATAAGTAGGTTGTAGACCTAACATGTGCTAAACTGATCATGGAAGTTGGACTATCTCTAAAAAGGCCTAATGAGCAAGATAATGAAAAAACTAGGTAGTAGTGAGAAAGAGATAAGGGATTGGTTGCAGAGGATTAGGGATGGATCCAAATGCATGGAGTCATTGTTTAAGACCTATACCTAATATCCCCCTTATTTATAAGTTTTGGTGATGCACACAAACATGCTAAAATTTATTCTCAAAGTGATATGTCTAACACAATGAAGCCTGTGTAGGGTGAAGATGTGAGATTGGTATGTATGACTAATATGGATATTAAACCTTGTAATATATATTTTCCAAGATGCTCTAAGGATATTTAAGGTTCATGTAAACCCATTGGAATATCATTAAAGTGTTCCCACAGGTGTTCTAAAACTTGATCTTCTTGACTATGTTTTTGATGCTACATGTAGTTTTTCGTGTACGAGTAAGAATATTGTTCTTGAGTATTTTTGCACGGAGTTGATGAATCCAATGCACATTAATTTTTTGTTGAGGTCTCATAGGTTCATTTTAACACATTTATATTCATGAGAAACTCCTATGAAGGTGTGAAAAGTCAAAGGTTTTTTATTGGGTTCTTAAGGCCTGTGTGCAATTCTGAGTGAGCATATGAAGTTGGTCAGTTAGAGGTCTTTTGCCCTATTTGATGAATTATAATGAACATGATGTTGAAACTAAGGTCATGGAGATTCTATAAATGTGATTTTTTTATCATGGTTATGTGGTAAAGTTGAGTATATGATTCATATTTGCAAGACATAATTTTTGGTAGTAAGAAGTCCTAATGGCGAGTAGGCTTAATTATGTGGTTCAAGGAGTGAAATGAACTAGATGGTGTTAGGGACATAAGGTGAGCTTATCAGGCATCTATTTAAATTGTGTATGAAGTGTTTCATCCATTTGTGGAGGCTCAAGCTATTCCAAGGAGGCCTAAGTAAAACGTGTGATTGGAGAAGCCCTAATTGCATTAGGTCTCCATTAGGCCTAATGGTGGTTTTGGCCCATAAGGGTAATGACCAACCTATGCGGTGATTATTTCACTTGTGAAACATGTTTTCTGATATACTCCAAGGGTGATCCAAGTATGGAGAAGGCCTAATAGGCCTACTTTGACTAGTTAGAATATTGAGGACTTGAGTGAATGATATAGAGTTTTGGAAACCAAATAGAGGGTTTGAGGATCATCAAAGAGGCATGGTGAGTATGCTATTAAGATCTAAAAATATTTTTACAGGGGATAATCAAGGTCATTTGACCTAATTGTGCCAAAGAAAGGGCTAGTTGAGTGAGAAGGCCTAATGGGCTATTTGAGAGAGATAAAAGAGTGAGAAGAGCAAAAGGAGGTCATCTTCAATTGAGTGAGCAACATGTGTTCTAAGGTGATCATAGGTTCAATTAGTTGAGTTGGTGTTGAGTTACTTAGGGGGTTGGAGCCTCCTTGCATGTTGGTACTTGTTAAAGGACTAGTTGGGTTGGTGCTTGACTAGTGAGGGGTCGGTGCTTGACTAGTGAGGGGTTGGTGCTCCTTGTGGGGTTGGTGCCTCACTAAAAGTTTGATTAATTGCTTATAGGGTTGTATTCTAAGCTGTACATCAGTGGGTTTTATCCCCCATGAGGGTGTCTCATATAGATCTCGTGTTCATATGTTATGTTTCCACTTCTTGCTCATATGAATGATTGTTTATGCATCACCATATCTCTAAATCTGTTTGTTTGATTAATGGATGATACATGAAGTTGAAATAAGAGTTTGCAAACTGATTCACCCCCACTTCTCAGTGGTTATACCTCCAAAAAGTGCGAGTTCCTAACCTTTTTTCAATGCCTCGAATAATGAAAGGTTATTGTAAGTTCATTTACTATCACTTTGTGATGTCTTAGAGGTGCAATATATTATGAGTCTTTGAAATTGTGTCTTGTATTAAATACTTGTAGTTGGTTGTGATGCATTATTGTAATGGGTCTTGTGGCTATATCAATACACCCCTACACTTGTGAAGGGTAGCTAGCACCAAGTTGAGTATTTTCTAGGGAGATCTTAGATATAAATAGAAAAAAAATGTAAAGATTGTGAGTTAGCAAGTAGAGATCAATAGATATGACGTTGAATGCACCTCATTTGAGATTGTATGTTATAGTAGTTTGTGTGTGTGCAATTTGTATTTCAGTCATTAAAATTAAATAAAAAAACATAGTTATTATAAAAATAAGGTTTTGGATACAAACCTTGTGAAATTTGTATTGATAGACATTTCAGATCACATTCTGTCATCCATCATTAGGAAAATACACATGTAAAAACAAGAAGACCAAACTTCTTAAACAAAATATCACATTGATATTTGAAATGTAAATAGTCGACATTTTAGAACACATTTTGTGATCCATCATCACGGGAATACATATGTAATAACAACAAGATTGAGCTTTATACAAATATTTTCTTGATGATGGATTATGAAATATGATCTGAAACATCGATCAATAAAATTTTCATAGTTTTAATCCAAAAGCCTATTTTTATATCTATCATGAATCGTGAAAGTATAAAATATTTGAACATAGTTGTTGTTGTATTTTATTTGTGTCAAATTTTAAAGGTTGCAAGGTTTAAAACATTTGTTCATTAAGACCCCTACCTAAGATTGTATCGCTTTATACCCATCATACATTTATTTACTAGTTTGAGTACTAAAAATCTTCTTCCCAAAATAATATATTTCATCTCATTACGTAAAACCTTTAACTTTTTTATTTTGTTTACAGTATTATATTACTAGACTAATATTTTTAAAATATTCTTTTTAATTTTAATTTTCTCTTTTATATTCTTTAAGATCTATTTTTACACTCCCACATCTTCTTTACATTATATCTTTCGTAATTCCTAAAACTATTGTTAACTTTTAATAAATATCAATATATATTAAAAATAAAAAATAAAAAACGAAACAAAATAAATTATATCCTCAATAAGTCCAAAGGAAAAAATTATACTTAATCCCGTATTCCTTTATTTGATCCCAATATCTCATACAAGAGCCAAATAAAACCCATGAAATGGAAACCTCTCATTAGAGAGTGTAAACATAGAAGAAGTTTGTGTATTAATTTTTACGAGATAAAAAATGAAATAAGTTTTCTAACATTAGAGAGTGTAAACATAGAAGAAGTTTGTGTATTAATTTTTACGAGATAAAAAATGAAATAAGTTTTCTAACATTTAGTTTGATTACAACACATTAATATATTTCTTCTGAGTAAAGGGCAATTAAGTTGGTCAATGAAATTCTATAAGTCTATAACAACAATTTAATAAAATTAAGTAGAGATAATAAAAATTCGCAGAGATAAATGTAAATTTGGAGTAGTTTTTTGTTTTTGATCTATTTTATTTTATTTTTTATTTTGTTTTTTCGATATATTCTGATTTCAAAATATGTTATTATACGATCCAATTTTTTTTAATATATTATATTTTAAATATAATACAGATTTTAATAAAAAAAAGTTTGAAAATTATTTTAAATAATATTTATTATAATATATAAAACAAATATTTTTTCATATGAATAACACATTTAAAAAAATATTTTATATTGATTAGTTGACTTGATACTTATGAATGTAAAAGTTGATTTTTATTTATATTTAAGAGAGAATAAAAATAGGTTTAAAATTAATATATTTAATAAAAGTTTGGCTTCTTTTAATTTTAAATTGAATATAAATATATATTAGACGATAGGTATAGATTACAATATATTAAGTAAACGTGTATTTAAATCAAAATTTTCTTTTAACAACATCGTTACGATTAGAGAGAATCTATATTATCAAAATCATCCAAATACCAAATTTAATTATATCTAATATATTATTTATACTAAATATTTAATATATATATTACAATAAATAATATAAGTATTATTTTCATCCATACAATTACAATCCTTTCGATTATTATTAATTTTTTTTTTTTAAAAAAAAATTTCTATATTTTTAATTATGATCAAAAAAAGCTTTTTCCTACACTTTGAATCAACTTATGATTACAATATATATCCTCTTTTTGCTATAAATACATCTTTCAATGTAAAGTATTAAAGTTCAACTATTCCATTCATTATATTTCCATTTTATGATGTTCATGTTTATTTATAAAATTCAGATTAATGGCGAGTGTTCCTTCACTTTTATCTTGGACCCCATTTATTCTCTTTAAAAAACTTTGACCGTCACCCCAAAAAAAGTCTAAAGGAAAAGATAAAGGTAAAGGAAGTGTTTTAGTCATCTCTAAAAATCAATTCTAAGATAAAGATAAAGATAAAAGAAGTGTTTTGAGTCATTTATATTTATTAGGTATTTTACAATGGTAATTATGAGGGAGGGGGATTGAGGTGAGTTGTAATATGTTATAATATTAATGAGCGTATTTATTTTTAATTATGATATCTAAATTAAATTAGTTTACAATTTTCATATATTTATTATAATTGTACGACTTTTATGTTATGGGATAAAGGATTATTTTTTAAAAAATAATAAAAAGACATATTCCAATTTAAAAATAAACTTTGTTTATAAAAATATATTCCAATTGAATAATAAAAAATGCCCGAAAAAGGTAAAGAACTTAAAATAAAAATAATAAAAAGTTATATTTGTAGGCCTTTCTCCGTCAACGTCATAATGATGATTTATTATGGCATTTTACTATCATTTGTATTAAGTATTCGTTGTAATGAAGTGTTTCTAATAAATTATTTTGTGCATTTATTACTCATTAAATCTTGTGATTTTAGTGTATTTGTTTATTTGTGGGTAATGAGTTGGCATATTTATCAAGTTTTTTTTTTTTTTTCTTTTTTTCTTTTTCTTTTTCATGTTTTTAGGTATATTGTTCAAAGTGTTGATAGTGTTTTTAGGTTTATTTGGAGTGTTCACAATATTCCAGGGTTTGTCTTTTGGATCTTTTTAAGTTAGGGTGCATATTTTTCGTTCGTCGTGCATTTTTTTACTTTTTTATCATTGTATGTCATTTTTATGTCAATAGAGTCTTAATTGGATTTCAATTTGTTTAAAAATACACTAGCATTGTAGTTCATTTACATATAAAGAAGTATTAAGAGAGCACATCGAATATTGTTAGCACTCTAGGCAGTCTATAAAGATCAAGCAAGCACTAGATCACTTGTTATTCTATTGTGTCTCACAAGTCCATGTTTTAACATCTATTAGAAGTAGCAAGGACACACTACACATCTCTAAGGTTTTTGGTACATCATTGAATTATTTTCGATTTTGCAAATCTTTATTTGTCAATATATCGTTATTGTTTAGGGCCCTGATAATTAAATGACAATTAAAAACCTAGCTAACTTGTAACACAAGCCCCTAAATATTCATTGTTTTACTTATGTTTCGAATATTATTGCCAATCTAGGGCAATATGAAGAAAAGTTTGTTTTGCACATTACAGGGGTCACAACACGAGAATCAGAGTAAATGAATTGAAGATCCAAACTAAGTGAAAATAATTGTCATGTTAGTTTCAAGTTGTCTGTCATTTATTAGGACCATGCACGATATTTTATACACATCAGGGGTGCCCACAAAACTTTGTATATTTGTTCTTGACTGTTATCAAATTTATGGGTGAGGTTTGTGTCACTTTTGAGCATGTATTTCCGCATTCAAATTCTAAACATTGTCACTATATATCTCATAATATTTAAGATATGCCTTTAAACTTATGTGAATGCCCCACTTTTGGATTTAGAACAATCAATTAGGCACAATAACTATTTTGTGCATACTTATTATGCTTAGTTGACATTGATTAGGTTGGAAACCTTATAACATGTATGCTTAAAAAGGGTTTAGTTTCCATTTCCTTATTATTGCTCCTGTACCTGTAAAGGTTGTGGGACCCTTTGTTGTTACAAATATTTGGAAATCTTCAAAATCCATTAAACCTTGGTTGGTGTGGAAAAGTGACAAATTTAGGAATGGAGTTTCCATCAACACCCATTCCTTATGGTAGTTCTAGGTTATCAACTTTCATGGTGTTTTCTTTATTAAGTTGTCTTGAGTTAAAACACTCAGATTCTTTAGAAATGGAATCAACACCATTCTTGGTTTATTTATGTTGGGAAAATAACGGAAGCACACAATTGATTACCAAGCAACTAAAACATGCAGAAATTAACCAGAATCACAAGTAACTAGAATTCAAAAATAACACAGAATATGAGAGACAATACACAACTTGTATTAAAACTCTTTCAGAAGGAAATACAACAAAGAAGGCTGCCACAGTTCTTCTTCCTTACACACCTCTAGGGCTCCCACACCTTTAGGGCATAAACAGTAAATCTTCCCTCAAAGCTCTCTCTCCTAGGTCACAACACACAACTCAAATACAGAGTTGGAGTTCACCTCCAACCAGCCAGTATTCACTATTGCTAGTACACCTGTGCTCCACACACACCACAAGTGCTCCACGCACTCCAAGTACACAAACGTACTTCAAGTAGATCTCCCCTGAACCTGCAACAACCTACACCTCAATCAGACCTTACTTATGGAAGGATCTTCCTTGCCTTCCTCTTTGCTCACTATCTGAGTACACACTGTACTCCAAGTAGATCCCACCTGATTCTGCGCCTTGTTGTGTTGCTGTCCTATCTGATCTTACACACCTGCAAATCAATCTGGTTCTGCACACCTGTGAACCTTAGACTTTACACACACATACACCTGCAGATCAATGATCTTACTTACCCATGCAGATCTCCTATCGTAGCCATGCTCACCTGATGACCAAGATCATACATACATGAAGAACCCTGCTGATTCTCCAATCCAGCACCCACACTTGGTACTGTGGCACTAGGAGGAACACACCATTGCTCTCTTCTCTCTGAAGGAGCTTATTTGCTCTCTTACTCTCTAGCACACTTTTACAATACAACCAATGAGTATCTTAAATATATCTCATGCAAACAATAATTAGACACCTAATTACAATAATTAGATCCGCAGCTTCTAGTCTAAATATGGCTCTTGACATGCAAACACTTGGTTCGTTAACTAATTGCCCGTAATACTCGCAGCTCAAACCACACAGGAGACCGACGTCGGTCCCTGTCTGCCTGGGGGGGCCGACGCCGACCGACTTCTGATCGATGTCGGTTGCCTTCTTGTCTGATCCTACCGACATCGATTGGCCTGACCGATGCCGACGTCTGTAACACTCAGCAACCATCCTGAAACCTCCTCCTCTGTTTGCATCAATGAAGCTTTTAGCTCCACAACCTAACAATTTCCCACTTGGAGATAAACAGTTACACTGTACTTGTACCTGTACCTTGTCTAATCTATTTCTTGGCTTGTATCCCTCTTCAAGCTCAACCTTGAAGACCACCCACCACAGAACCTGTGGTGCACCTCCTATCATCCGAGTACCCTACCACATCTAAACCTACAAACCCATGTAGTGAAGTCCTGACCTTACATAGCATGAATCCCTACTGCTGGTCCCTCTCACATCCCTGAGAACCCACTTCTCTGAATTGGCTCCTAACTCTCTGACAGCTCCCACTGCTTGGGAAAACTCAGGTCTATACCAGACCTCATGTGATTTCAGACACTTAACTGTCCAGCCCTTAGTGTGCTCTAGCTCTGCATCCTGCGTAATGAACCTCGCCAACACCTGATTCACATCAGCTCCCACTAGAGACAAAATCAACTTGTGATCTCCATGTATCTCATGCCAAAAAAATTTGCTGCTCCAAATTCCTCATGACATGCCACTGAACCAACCTTACCCTTAGCTCAGCAAAACCCTGTATGTACAACCCTGCTAGCAAGCCATCTACATATAGTAATCAGATAATGTTGTGACCATCATCCACCTAGTAAGACAAACCACAATAGTTACCCTGACATTGACTAAAGCCATGCTTTGTCATCCACCTGTCATACCTGTACCATTGTCCTTCAGATTCCTCAAGACCATATGCCTTGGTCTTCCATCTCACGTGTCCGTTCTCTCTATTCTTTAACTAAGGTATCCATTTGTCTTTGTGCTTTCATACCGGCTGGCAACCCTACCAAATATCCCGCTTGGTTCTGCATCATATTCCTGCCACGCTCCCACTGTTTCTTGGATCCTTCCTGCTCTGCAGTCAACAACTAGTATAAAGAAGAAGAACAACAAATTTGAGGCTTACTTACCACCTTCAGTCCTCCATATGGGCATTTGAGACTCTTTGACAGCTAGCTTTCTACCCAAAATCCGTTACAGTGACTGACCTTGATCACCACACAGTCTGCATTCGATCGACGTCGATTCCATGCACCTGTCCTGACTACCAACCCTGCCGACGTCAGTGTCTCCTGTTGCCGACGTCGGTCCTCCTAACTGACGTCGGTCTTACCTACTACCGATGTCAGTCCTCCTATCGACGTCGATACTTGTGTTCACCTGTGAGTGATGAATTTTTATCCGCGAGCTCCTTTGAATCAAAACCCATGTCCAAACTGCCCTGCTCAGAAGTATCCAGCTCCATCCACTGGTCTCTGTCTACCATCTCCTCCATAAACACCAAGGCTTTCCAGTTCTTAAGCCTGTCAAATATATCAGTCTTTCTCTTAAGAACATGCATCTCCTTCCTACTCATGTGACCAAGCCTACAAAGCCACGTCTCCGCAACAGAAGAAGAATCAGTAATATAAACAAGTAGATAAAGAGTACCTATTTTCTTACCACCAGCTAATTCAAGTGCATTCGCTGTGAGAGTTCTTGTGCATCTTTCATTACCCAGCCTTCCTGAAAAAATTAGCCACATCTCCAAACCTGGGACCTGCATGACCTCCTTCAACACCCATGTGTTGGCCGCCTGTGATTTCAGCTTCACTTCCCCTTTGCCAATTCTTTGACAAGGCTCACCAGCTCCTCTCTTTGGGGCTGCATGAAAAGAGGCAACATAATCTATTAACCAAGATTCAACTTTATCCAAGAAACCTCCCAAAGCATTATGTGCAACAACACCTTCAACATCTGCATCTTCAGTTCCTTCATGCTGATCTGCTACCAACTAACAATATTCTTTTTCCTGCTCTTTCTTTCCATAGGATCGTAAGTGACCATTTGTGCTTTTCAACTCCTCCATTCTTAGCTTACTTTTTTTTGCCATTGCTCTACTCCCACTCAATCAGAAACCCCTGAGAGTGACATGTAACCAAACACAAAACTTGCTCCCTGCAACCTTAACTCTGATACCACTTGTTGGGAAAATCACGGAAGCACACAATTGATTACCAAGCAACTAAAACATGCAAAAATTAACCAGAATCACAAGTAACTAGAATTCAAAAATAACACAGAATATGAGAGACAATACACAACTTGTATTAAAACTCTTTCAGAAGGAAATACAACAAAGAAGGCTGCCACAGTTCTTCTTCCTTACACACCTCTAGGGCTCCCACACTTCTAGGGCATAAATAGTAAATCTTCCCTCAAAGATCTCTCTCCTAGGTCACAACACACAACTCAAATACAGAGTTGGTGTTCACCTCCAACCAGCTAGTATCCACTATTGCCAGTACACCTGTGCTCCACGCACACCACAAATGCTCCACGCACTCCAAGTACACAAACATACTTCAAGTAGATCTCCCCTGAACCTGCAACAACTTGCACCTCAATCAGACCTTACTTATGAAAGGATCTTCCTTGCCTTCCTCTTTGCTCACTATCTGAGTACACACTGTACTCCAAGTAGATCCCACCTGATTCTGCTCCCTGTTGTGTTGCTGTCCTATCTGATCTTGCACACCTACAAATCAATCTGGTTCTACACACCTGTGAACATTAGACCTTGCACACACATACACCTGCAGATCAATGATCTTACTTACCCATGCAGATCTCCTATCATAGCCATGCTCACTTGATGACCAAGATCATACATACATGAAGAACCCTGCTGATTCTCCAATCTAGCACCCACACTTGGTACTGTGGCACTAGGAGGAACACACCATTGCTCTCTTCTCTCTGAAGGAGCTTATTTGCTCTCTTACTCTCTAACACACTTTTACAATACAACCAATGAGTCTCTTAAATAGATCTCATGCAAACAATAATTAGACACCTAATTACAATAATTAGATCTGCAGCTTCTAGTCTAAATATGGCTCTTGACATGCAAACACTTGGTTCGTTAACTAATTGCCCATAATACTCACAGCTCGAACCACACAGGTGACCGACGTCGGTCCTTGTCTGCCTGGGGGGTGCCGACGCCGACCGACTTCTGACTGACGTCGGTTGCCTTCTTGTCTGATCCTGCCGACGTCGGTTGGCCTGATCGACGCCGGCGTCTGTAACACTTAGCAACCATCTTGAAATCTCCTCTTCTGTTTGCATCAGTGAAGCTTTTAGCTCCACAACCTAACAATTTAATATATGCACTAGAGTTTAGTTTTCTTGCCTTGAAATCAAGCCCAAATATGTTCTTAAAAATGGAGACTTTGAGTTTGTTAGTAAAATTCATATGGTTGTCGTAGATGATGCCTTACAAAAAATTGGCCTTAAAGATCCATGTCCTAAGAGATCTCAAAGGGAAAAACCTAAATGTGGAATTTATAATTATGTATATATATGTAGAAGTAATATGAAATAATACTTAGAAAATCATTATATAGAAAATATTATAACTCAAGCATAGTGTTTAAATAATATGTACACTCTGTACATGGCATATTCTCAAGGGATATGTATGATTATTTATTATCTACTATTGGAGTGTTATGTAATGCTACATATATGTATACATAAATAACAAACTGTCGCAAATGCTAAAGAACTGGTATGGAAGTAGAAGCAATTGAGCTTGCATGTGTGACTTTTCACCTTCTGACAATTAAGGTGAAAGACACTTAATTTTTTAAGTTGAAAATTTCTCCACGGGGTATTACCCCACACCCATGGGGTTGTTCCCCTTAGCCTCACAATGGAACCCCTTGAATCATATAGGGGGCTTCGCCCCTATTAAAATATAGGTAATAATGCTGTCAACGCTTGGTGATACTTGGCAGTGTGAGTTGACCTTAGTGGTATGGCATGTATGTGTTTCAGACCCTAAAAAAGCCATGGGTGAACACCGCATAACATTTAAAGCACCCATGGTTGGTGTCATGTCTAATCTACCCATATTGTATTATCCTAAATTGAATTTGTGTGTGATATATGGTGGAGTTGGATTGGAGGTACCAAAAATATTTGGATATGGTTATAAAATAGCACATATCATTGAGTAAAATGTGACTGGTGACACCATTAGGACCAGTTTCGAAGAATCATCCTAGGTCATTTAGTCCCTTCTTAGTGGTGGATGTATTGGAATTTAAAGTTGGATATACCTATATTCTAATAAAATTCTCGATTAGGTTATCATGGGCTCTCTTTGAAGTTGTTGCCTCATGATATTCCCAATAAACGCTAAAATCTAAATGCTTCCTCTTTTGTTTGGTCCACAAGGCTTCCCATTGTTTGGTCTACCATTATTAAGCCCCAAAATCTTAGTTTTATTGGGACATTATCCACTAAGGATTTCTTATGGGTAATATATTGTTGTATATGGGTATTCTCACCCCCAAATGTTGTGGCTTTGGTCAAATAGATTCTCTTAAACACATTTTTGGGTTGTGTTAGAGATTAATAGGCTTGGAGATGGATTTAATCATTCTTCAAACCCTTCACACCTAAACCCTTGACTTGGAACAGTCTTACTCTGGGATTTTTACTCTCTACCTTACAAAAATATACATAAATATAACATATTTTTGCTTTGAAATTCTCTTACAGATTTGGAAAGACAAAATTATGTTGTTTTGATGATATGAGAAGTTGGAAAAGTATTTCATTATAACAAATATAATTTATGTGTCATATAATGCAATGTTACAGGTACAAGTTCGAGCTGAAAAAGGTGGCCTTGGAAGTGGAGCCCCTTCATACTTTGATTAGCCACTAAGGAAACACACATTCATTGTGAGTAGATTTATATTCAAAATCTCATAGGAATGATTCTCTTAGACGTGAACAAGGACACGGGGATTATGGTATAGGCTAGTGCAAGTCTTCCAATCATTTTGTTTTCTCCACACCTCCCGCTGTCGATATTGGTCAACTAATAGGCATTGAGGTTGGCCCTCTATGCATGTTGGAGCTTATGGATTGGTTGGGTAAACTCCTCAAGGAAATTTTCCTCACCTTAATTTAGTTATCTCCCTTCCAAGGCCGCATGTTGAGGAGGAGGAGAAAGAATGATGTGGCCTCCAACCACATAGATGGATTCACGATTCCATATTCCTCAATTCTCTCATAAATCCCATAAACACATCACATAATCCTCATTACATTCAATATTCCTCACAATTACAAAATCTTGAACAAGCTATCTCTCAACTCTCAATACATACTTTGCCACATGCCAAGAAGGTTTAGAAAGGCTTCTCTCTAAGCAAACGTATATAAAAAAATTATTAGGAAAGAAGGGAAAAAAAATAACAACTAAGTCCCACATCCCACATGGAGGGGAATCGTGACAAAGAAGGAGTAAAGAGTAAGGAAGTGTTATGCCATATTCTCCACTTGGGTTCATCATTGTTAAAGACAAGCATCTTTGAAAATAGGCACCACCTTTCACATGTGAAAGACTATTAATGAATAGTGAAAGACAAGTCACATGTGCAAGGTCAAAAAGAAAAACATCTTCTTTAGACAAGGTAGGCCACCTCCATGTGCCTTTTTTACCACTCTTTATTGTCCCCACATGAGAAATTAGACCTATAACACCTATGCAATCAAGAATAGTGGTGTGACACCTCACCAGGATGAATAGTGTCCACCACATCATCAATGAATAGTGATGCATGAATAGTGTTTTGGACACCACATCATTCTTCTCCAGTTGAAAACAACTCAGCTCCTATGAGTTGTCTTGATTGTATCTATGCTATTTATTTTGAAAAAAATGGAAAAGCACATCACTCTATTTTTGGGTGCTGCAAGATTTCCCGATCCTTTGGATGCTCCAGCATCAAATATCTAAGGTAAGTAATGTAATCTCATGATCACATATATGGGGTGAGTTGTAGAACCACCTTTTCAGTCACTAGGTGTAATGACCACAACGTCCCCTTACAACACACCAAGTGCACCCAAAGAATATCCTTTTTCCTCCTCCTCTTCTAGCATCTACATTCTAGTCCTGAAACTGTCCTCGTAGGACCATAACCATCCTCCTCCAAAAACATATCCATATTCAATGGATTTACTTGTGGGATCCAACCCACAATTAGAAACTAACCTCCTCCTCTAAGATGCTCTACCATGCATCTCATTTTCTTACGTGAGCTCAAGCCCACCACTAGTTGTCACCTCTACCAAAAGCCCACTTGGCTTTCTTTACTCATCCAACCACCTTTTGGATTATCTACATCATCATAAACCACCATCTACAACTCCTCACTCATGGTTGCAATATCATTCACCTTCTCTCTCACATGTCCACTCTCTTGCACAAAAATCTACTCGAAATCTTCTACAAAACAAACTTGTAGCTCCACATGGCTGCAATTTTCTTCCTCATGCAACCCTACATTGTTGCATTCTTCTTCCACATGAATATCTTCATGGATGCAATCTACACCATACTACATGGCTACAACCTTCATCATCCTCCATGTCATCATGTGCACATACTTTCACATCATCTTCATCCAAAGTTTCTTCACAAGAAACATACACCTCTTCTTCAATTTTAGCATGCTCCGCATGCTCTTCAATCTCACTATGGGCTGACATAAAAATCAACTCCTATATTATATTCCCTTTCATGGCAATCTTCTTCATCCAATTTTCTCTCCTTAAGGCAACTCTCATCTTTTGCCTCTTTCTTCTCTCAATAAGCAGCTTCACAATTCACTTCATCCTCTTCTCCACTACTATGCCAAATCCTTAGCTCTCTTATTTTTGCATATATTCCATCATCATGTCAAATTTATCTTAGATCTTCATCAACACATTCCTCATGTCCTCATTCCATGGTACTCCTTCATTCTTCTTTTCCATTTCATCAAAACCTACAAAATACACAAACAATAATGCACTCTAGCATCCTCCCCTCCCAGCATGATTCGAACTTGCTCTGATACCACTTGATGTGGCCTCCAAACACATAGATGGATTCACAATTCCATATTCCTCAATTCTCTCATAGATCCCATAAACACATCACATAATCCTCATTACATTCATCAAATAATCCTCACAATTACATAAGTTTGAACAAGCTATCTCTCAACTCTCAATACATACTTGGCAACATGCCAAGGAGGCTTACAAAGGTTTCTCTCTAAGCCTACTCCCAAATTCACCTACCTAAGCCAAGAATGGATACAAACATGTATAGAAAAGTGTGAGGAAAGAAGGGATACAAAACAACAACTAAGTCCCACATCCCACATGGAAGGGAGTCATTACAAAGAAGGAGTAAAGAGCAAGGAAGTGTTACGCCATGTTCTCCACTTGGATTCATCATTGCTAAAGATAACCATATTTGAAAATAGGCACCACCCTTCACATGTGAAACACTATTGATGAATAGTGAAAGACAAGTCACATGTGCAAGGTAAAAAAGAAGAGCATCTTCTTTAGACAAGGTAGGCCACCTCCATGTGCCTTTTTGACCACTCTTTATTATCCCCACATGAGAAATTAGACCCATGACACCTATGCAATCAATAATAATGGTGTGACACATCACCAGGATGAATAGTGTCCACCATGTCATCAATGAATAATGTTGCATGAATAGTGTTTTGACCACCACATCAAAGAAACTAGTGAAGATAACAGAGGCCAAGAACCCATACATGACACTACTAATCACTTTAGATGTGTTGGGTGTAGTGGCACTAGACAATTTATCACCACCTCCTCCTCCATTAATAAGTTTGGTGGCGCATTTCATGATAGAGTTTTACAATGAAGGGATGCCCTTGTCTATGCAGTGAGAGTCATGCAAATGGAAACAACAAACATTATTATTTATTTATTATATGAAATCAAGACTAAACATCTACATTCAATGACTCTCTACTTTACTTCTATCTCTATATCTCTATCTGCCTGACTCTGAATCTAAGCTTTTATGGGCTTTACATTCAATCTTTATTTTTGTTTTAGACTCTACAACCTTCCCTCTGAGACCTATCTCTTGATCTCCCAATGTGAACCTATTCAACCTATTATTGGCCTTCTCTTCATGTTGTTGCCCCCCTTCTCTTGTCCTGCAAAGATTCTCTCTCAAATTTCCTTATCAATTACTTTGGTTGATCTCTTGATATTTGATATATCCTGCCAAAAAATACCCTTCAATGTGTTGTTCCCAAAATCTGTCACCTTTTTTTGGGACAACACATGAACTATTTTTGGTCCTACAAGCCAAAAATTCTCTCTTCCCTTCTCAAAAATTGTTATGAGCCTTCAAATTCTCTATTTTCCAAAACTTTTTCAGCTAAAGGACCCTACAGATACATTTCTACAGACTCCACAGCCTTTAATCTACAGACTCTGTAGGAAGAATTATACGGACTTGTATCTATGGACTCATTTCTACGAACTCCCCCAGTTCTACGGACTCGAACTATGGACTTCACAGATGGTTTCTACGGACTCCGCAAGCTAGATTTCTGAGGATTCTTTCAAAGTTAGAGAAAACTACGGACTTGGTTTCTAAGGACTCTGTAGGCAGACTCAAATCTACAGACTCTACAGGCTGGCTCAAATTTACGAACTCTCAAGGCCTTAAAACTATGGACTCTGTAGGACAGTTTCTCACTTCTACGAACTCCCTCAGTTCTACAAACTCATTTCTACGGACTCTGTAGGTTGGTTTCTCACTTCTACGGACTCCCTCAGTTCTACGAACTCGTTTCTACAGACTCTGTAAGAAAGAAATAGGTTCAACACTTAGCCATTTTTTTCAATCAGAAAGTTCAAAGGGGTCTTCCAAAAGCCTGAAGGACAAGTGACCTTATGAAGGGCACTTGGGAGCTAAAGTGGACCGTTGCAAAAATCTGAAAGGCAACTTTGGAGCTCAAACAACACTTGCGGAGGGTAGGCGAGAAGCAGGTGAACCGTTTTGAAGGCTGAGCGAACAGGGAATTCCTTCAAAAACATTCCCGCGACAAAGTTGTTAAGGACTATATCCTTCGAACAAAAAGTCTGAAGGAATTCTTTCGGACTTTTGTTTGAAGAAATAAGCCCGAAGCAAAGATAAAGCCCACATAAAGAAAGCCCGATGGAAAGCAGAAGCGAGTGGGAAGAAAGAATGAAGGAAAGGAACAATTCCTTCAGACAAAATGTCTGAAGGAATTCCTTCAGAATTTTGTCCGAAGGAAAATATCGAAGGATGAAGCCCGCCGAAGAAATAAAAGCTCGAAGGCCATCCGAAGCACCCCAAAGGGCATGTACCCTTGCGGGGGGCTCTCACTGGCCAAAGTAGGCCTTTCTCAAGACCCTGAAGGGCAGGTCCCCTATGGGAAAAGACAAAACAAGAATGCTGAAGGAATTGTTGAGGATATTGATGGGCCCATAGATGTCAAAGTTGAGCGTCATAAACTAGCTGTTGGGATCTAAAAGTCTGGCGACGTCCCCACAGTCATCAAATTCAAGGCAGCGAACTAGCCGTTGGCTTTCAAACAATGACAACCTTGAAGATGTCAAATTTGCGATAATGGAATAGCCATTGATCTTTGTAGGCTTAAGCATGGACCTGAATGCATTCAAAAGCCTTAAGGCCAAGGCCAAAAAAGGAAGAGCTAAGAGAGCCAACAAAGGGGGAAAAGATAGCCTGAGGGCTCAAATCGCAACAGGAAGAGACAAATAGGGAAATATCTACGTAGAAGTTATTCCAGTAAGTGGAATAGTCTAAAAAATAGATATTTGAGCCCTTAAACATTGAAGATGCCGCCTATTTGTCCCCTTTGCAGTAAAGATAAAGTGGGCAGCTGCACAGACAAGAGGAGACCGATGAGATGACCCAGGACCAAGAGAAGACATGTGAAATGAAATAACACGTCATAGTTAAGGCAACCACCCTATTCCAGCATGATAAAAGGACAAAATTGAAGACACATTAAAAGCATTGAATGCAACATGGGTCACTCCATGGAACAAAGCGCCAGTCTTTTATGGGCTGCTATATATTGTAAAATCTTATTTTATGCATGGGAGACTTTTCATTTTTATAGAAATGAAACTCTGCCCAAATTGAAAGACAAATACTAAGACTTTGAGCTCAAATTGTTGATCATATTATTTTATCTGAATGAGAAAGCAAGATACTTGCAGACTTTGTGCTGTTATAGCTTGTGCTATTTTTAGAAATTGTTCTTATGTCTGTTTCTTAGAAGCATTCTTATTTATTTAATCTAACAAGTAGGATTTATGGAAGTAATTAGGAAGGTGTCCTAAAGTCATTTGTGAAAGACTTTGTGCTATCTACAATTATCTTTAGTTAGTTTGTTTATTTTCTAGTTATGTGTGAAAGATCTTGGGATGACTTTGTGCCCCCATTATCTTTTATTTCTCACTCTTTGGGTAGCTGAAGTGGAGACTTTGTGCTACAATTCATTCTACTAGTTACTGCACCCTATTATCGGTCACTTGTCACTACCTGAAAGAACTCTTACTATTTCTTGTAAGACCACTTCTAAAAGAAGAGAAGTGTCTTCAGTGTTTTCACCTGGATTTCTCCTCTGCCTATGAGCATCATCTTTGAAAAAAGAGAGATGGATGGTGATACCCTACCCCTGAGTGTTATTTTCTGTTTATATCTATAGTATATAGCCATTTCATGATTATAGGGAACCTCTCCTTGATGAGATGAGAGATTTGTCCCCTTTTGATGTGGTAAACCTGCACACTAGGCTGACCAATCTTCCTTGCTGTGGTTGATCAAAATTATTTTGCTCATCAGTACGCTGATTGACAAAATATTCACCCAATAATTTTTTAGCGACTCCATTGGGAATTCGAACAAGTAGTGCCTATCCTTATCCATTGTATACTCTGGTGACTTTCATCTAGGTCTTACCCATTATTCATTATAGCCTTATCCATTTTTGTTATATATTATCTGGTCTGCAAACCAGATCCACTAAGGAATAACAACAGTTTGAAACCTCAAGCTTCAAGCTGAAGCAGGACCAATTTTTTCTCATTTTTATCCTATAATCTGGCAACTCCACGTTATACCAGAAGTCATAGAACACAAGGTGTTGTTGACCCGGTCTTTGAGTTGGTACAGTAAGGAAATTTCAATTTACTTCCTCCACAACCTCAAGTTCAATGATCTATGAGTGTTCCTCCCATCCGTACCAGGTCACCAATACAAGGTAGAGCTTCTTTTTTTGCTGTTAGTAGAGCTTTACCTATACATACTCCACCCACATTTGTCATCCCAGCTTTCCATAATCTAATCATGGCGATACAAGGCCCCTGGGGTAACTCTTTTGGTCCATTGAATCTAACTCCACCTCTACACGATCTCTCATGCAGTTCGAAGAAGAATTTCTCCAAATTCTTTGGTGATGGGAGAGTTCACCCTGATGAACACATTGTAGCCTTCAACATAGCCTGTGGCATAATAGGTGTGGAATTTGAGGACGTGGCAATCACGGTTTTTACAGAAATATTGCAAGGTGCTGCTACAGACTGGTTCTACCACCTGCAGGCTCGGTCAGTAACTGATTGAAACACACTCAAAGCCAAATTTGAAGCAAGGTTCGAGTCTATAAAAGATGCACATGCCTTGCTGGCCCAGCTCACACAAATGAAGAAGGAACCTCACGAACCTATGAGGGATTTCATAGCAAAGTTAGATAAGCTAAGAAATCAGATTCTTATCATTGCTCAACCTACCCCTAAAATCCTAAAATATTTCTTCATCAACTCACAGTTACCTGAAGTGAGTTTTCTGCTGAGACGTGCTGGACACATAGACCTTGTTGCTGCTCAAGATTTAGCTACTGAGGTAGAAGATGACCTTATCTTGGCAGAAAAGATAAGGAGAGATCCTAACAAAGGTAAATCCTCTTCATCTTCATAATACTCACTTATAACCACCACTGATCTAATGGTCTAGAAGCTGGCCAATGAGTTACTCGCTCTTAGAAAACAAATGGCTCAAGGAATGTCATCTGCCTTTCATACAGAGATATGCCAAGGAGAACATTTTAGAATTAGGCATACCAAGGTAATGCTGCTAGGAATCAAGGGCAACCAAATCGTCTTCCTCCCCCACGAGGGAACCTGGCCATTGAAGCGCATCCAACCAACTCAGCAGTTGGATATTTAGAAACTGAACATGATTCCTCTTTCCACACGTGAGTTTGGTCAAGAAAATGATGTTGATCTCTTCACAGAGGACCAAGAAGAATTAGTTGGCAACTCAAACATTAGTTTTCTAAATTATCAGGATGAACCCAAAAGTGAAGGTGAAGCAGCTGAGGGATCATATGATGTGTTTATCCAGTCCAAAAATCAGTCAACTCAACAAGCTGATAAAGAGAAGATAGAAGAGCAACCTCAACCAACAATCTCAATTGCTAAGCGTGGAACCACTTTGCCCTTCCAGCCAAAGGACTTGATGACTGCTAAAAAGGTGAATACATCAAACATCCCTACACCTTCTACTTTCAACTCATAGACCAGTCCTCTCCCTCCTTAAAATTAAAAAGATAAACTCCCATCCTCTGCTCCTAGCTCATTCCAGACTTTTGATATAATTGACCATATAAAAAAATCAAAATTCAAATGTCTGAATTTGAATTCTTGTAGTCTAACCCAGATCAGTTGGATAAATTGGTTCAATGTGTAAAGAACTAAACCATCCCAACAAGACAAGAAGCTAAGAAGGCAACTCTTGATCCCCCAAGGAACATGTTTATCCCAAACAACCTTGTCATTACTCCTCTTGTTGCCTCTGGAAAAATAGAGCCTTTCTATGTTTCCCTGTTGATAAACGGTCACAAGCTAAGTAATTACATCATTAATTTTAGAGCTTCAGACAATGTCATCCCTGCCAAAGTGGCAAAATATCTTGGTCTCACATTAACCAAGACATTTGGAAGATATTTCTCCATAGAGAATAAACAAGTCTCACTACTGGGACAAATCAAGAATGCTCAATTTGTATTTGCAACGTTCATAGATAAAAGAATCAAGATGACTGTGCTGGTGGCCGACGTCCCAACATCTTACGACATATTTATTGGCTAATTTTTTTGTAAAGATGTTGGTGGCGAGTTGAGTATGGACTTATCTGAGATAAGAATCCCTGTCAAAGGCATCATGAAGATGCTGCTTCCTAAGAAGGAAGTGAAATACGTGGTTACTCAGACATCAGCGCCAAAAGCTCAAATTTTGTTTGAGTCTTCAGACATGGGTAATTATTTTTTAACCATAGAAGAAGTACATGAAGCACCTAATTAAACACCTGAATGTGATAGCTTGAAAATACCTTTAGCTGGAACAACAAAAAGGATAGTAGAACGCAGTACAAGTGCTGAGGAACCTCTCCCTCCAAAAGAAGAAGAATCCAAGGAAAATTTGGTGTCTGAGAAAGTATGGATTCTGGAATTCGATGGTAGCTGCTCTTCTACTAGTTTAAGAGCTAAGATTGTGCTGATATCTCCTCAAAGAGATATATTTTCTTCTTCATATAAGTTGCAGTTTAACAATACCAATTAATACTGCTGAATATGAATCTCTATTGCTTGGATCGAGGCCTGCTCGAGACAAAGGCATCAAACTCCCTCATGCCAAAAGAGATGCTGAATTGGTGGTTTGTCAAGTGAGGAACCTGTACCAAACTAAGAACGAAAGATTGCACCACTACTGTAATCTAGTCTGGGATCAACTTGAATACTATGATGCTTTCAACATCTTTGCTATATCTAGGGAGTTCAGTGACAGAGCTAATGCATTGACTGTTTTGACAACTCTTTTAGTCCCTCACCTTGACTTTAAAGAAGATAAGTGCACTATTAAGCTGGTCTTCTGACTAAGTGTACAGGATAATGCCAGTCATTGGCAAGTGTTTAACAATGACAACCAAATCATTACCTTCCTAGAGCAGAAAGACAGCTTTGAACGATTGCATTTCAAAGGTAGTGAGCCTTAGAAGCTTAAACCAGCCCCACAATCAAGTGCAAATGCAGGTTAGGAGTTCTTGCAACTTAAAGAGAATAAAATCTCAAAAGGCCTGGTTTCCCTTGAGAAGTTGTTTGACAAGCATGACAAATTCATCAAATAGTAGCAAATAAATTCAAGCTCTTCTCAGGAATTTGATCAAGTAAATCTGGGTACTAAGGATGATCGCAAGATGGTGAACATTAAAAAGTGCTGCACTCAAGAGGAAAAGTTCAAATTCACTTATCTGCTCAACCAGTACATGGATGTCCTAGCATACTCCTATGATGATCTGAAGTCACTCAGGGTTGAATAAATCTATCATGAAATTCCTCTCAAAGATGATTCGATGCCTTACAAGCAAAAATCTAGGCAGTACAATTTGAAGATATCAAGTACTATTTTGTCCGAAATACAAAAAATACTGAATGCTAGGATAATTTTCCTAATCCATCATTCCACATGGATTGCCAACATAGTACTTGTGAGGAAGAAGAATGGTAAAATTTGCATTTGTGTGGACTTCAAAAATCTGAATTAGTCATCCTTAAAGGATAACTATCCTTTGCCCATCATGGATCAAATACTTCAGACCGTGACCGGTTCTGAGATGTTATCAATGCTAGACGGCTTCTCAAAATACAATCAAGTTGAAGTTGGTGAAGCAGACCAGCACAATATTGCCTTCACCACACCATGGGGCACGTTTGCATATCGAAGAATGTGTTTTAGCCTAATAAATGTTGGCACCACTTTCTAGAGAGCAATGAACCTTGCTTTCAAAAATGAAATGGGTAAGTTCATTGTAGTATATCTTGATGACTTGATCATCTTTTCTAAGCATCGCCTGAATCATGTGCGACACTTGTAATAAGTGCTGGAACGCTGCTACCAGAATGGCATTTCCCTAAATCTCAAAAAGTCTATTTTTAGAGTGATAGAAGGGAAGCTTTTTGGACACATTATATCTAGAGAAGGCATAAAGATTGACTCAAAAAGAGTCAAGTCCATCTAAGAGCTTACTCTACCTATGAGTAAGACTACAGTTCACTCTTTTTTCAAAAAAGTGAATTTCTTATGAAGGTTCATCCCTGAGTTTGCTAAGACTCATCATATTATGGATATAATGAAAGAAAAAGCCACTTTCAGCTGGACTGAAGAGGGAAAATTAGCATTCTAGGACATCAAGACAACCATTGCTCATGCTCTAATTTTGGTTTGTCTAGATTATGCCAAGGATTTCATCATGTATAATTATGCTTCTGAACACACACTTTTAGCCATTCTGGTTCAGCAGAATGAAGAAGGTATGGAATCTCCTATATTTTTCATAAGCTATCCTCTCAAAACTCATGATCTAAAATATTCAAACATGGAGAAGCATGCCTATGCGGTGGTCAAGGCCGTGAAGCATTTTCATTTCTACATCCTCAATTCATGTGTTATTGCCCTGGTTCCTGATACAACAGTCAAATCCATACTAACTCAACAGGAGTTTGGAACCAAAAGAGGGAATTAAATTTCTAAAATCTAAGAGTTTGATCTAGTCATCAAACCAACAAAGCTAGTGTGGGGAAAGGGCCTTTGTCAATTAATTACTGACAACAAACCTGAAGGAGCAGGGCATGAAGAAAAAGAAGTAAAAGACACGCCAACAGTGCTCTTTGTCTCCACTATGAATGAGTGGTATTAAAATATTGCTCATTTTCTTACTTACAGTGAGTGTCCAACCCATCTATCTCGTAAAGAAAAGAGGACTGTCAAATTGAAAGCTACTAATTTTGTCCTCTGGGACTACAGCCTATACAAGAGGAGCCTTGATGGAGTATTCCTTCGCTGCGTGGATAAAGAGCAACATAACCAACTTTTAAGGTCCTTCTATAATCTGGCTTGTGGAGGATATTTTTTTGCTCCTATAACTGCCCACAAGATCCTTAGAGCTAGGTATTACTAGCTTACTTTGTTTCAGGATGCATATAAGTAGGTACGAAGGTGTGAACTATGCCAGCAGTTCATGAAAAAACCCAAGCTAGCTGCTCTGCCTCTCAAAACAGTGGTCATAAAAGAGCCATTTCAACAATAAGAAATCGATTTCATTGGTGATGTAAACCCATCTTCAAGTGCTGGACATGATTATGTCCTCACAGCCACATATTACTTCACTAAATGGGTGGAAGCAATTCCAACCAAGCATGCTACTTCAGAAGTAGTATGTGATTTCCTCAAAGAGAACATCATTTCCAAGTTTAGGGTCCCAACCAAGATTGTGATAGACAATGCTGCCTATTTCTCTTCTCATGAGATCACTCAGTTTTGTTTTTACTATGGGATTACCCTCTCCCACTCCTCTGATTATTTTCCATAAGGGAATGGCCAAGCTGAATCAAGAAAAAAGAACTTAGTGACCATCATCAGGAAGTTGGTGGATGACAACCAACGAACATGGCATAAAGCATTGGTTAATGCTTTATGGGTAGATAAAATTACACTAAAAAGGGCAATTGGTATGTATCCTTTTCAACTTCTTTATGGTTTCAATGCTGAGATATCAAACACCCTGGAATTGCCAGCATTGAAATTGGCCAAGGAAACTGAGGATTTAACTTATGAAAACTCTATTGATAAGAGGATCATGTGCTTGACTGAGCTGGATGAGCAGATAACTATGGTGGTAGACCCAATTGCTGCCCATCAAAGTCTGGTGAAGAAGCTCTTCGACCAGAAAGCAAAAGACCGTGATTTCCAGATTGGAGATCAAGTCCTATTGTGGGACAAAAGGAGAGACCCAAAAGGAATGCATGAAGAATTTGATTCTCTTTGGAGAGGCTCGTTCACTATCCATGAGCCCAACAGAGAAAATAGTTTCCTGTTGAAGTATTAAGATGGCACGCTCTTTTCTCTACCTCACAATGGGCAGCATCTAAAGCACTTCAACTCTTGAAGTATCAGATAAGATATTCTGTACATATGTATATTTATATAGTCTTTAGTTCTATTTTTGTGCTTTTCCTTTTCATTTTCATTTTTTACACCTTGCTTTTTTTTTGGTTGGCATGACTCTATAGCCCAATGGCACACTTAAAGGCGTTGAAGATTCTGGTTTCTACTCTCCTCAGTTGTTCCAAAATTTCAACTGAAAGAAGTTCCCCAACTGGAGCCAGCTGTTGTTCCCAAAATTTGTCACTCCTTTTTGGGACAACACATGAACTATTTTTGGTCTTACAAGCCAAAAATTCTCTCTTCTCTTCTAAAAAATTGTTATGAGCCTTCAAATTCTCTATTTTCCAAAACTTTTTCAGCTAAAGGACCCTACAGATACATTTCTACAGACTCTACAAGCTTAAATCTATGGACTCTATAGGAATAATTCTACAGACTTGTATCTATAGACTCATTTCTATAGACTCCCCCAGTTCTACGAACTCAAACTATAGACTCTGCAGGTGGAACTACAGACTTCATAGATGGTTTTTACGGACTCCACAAGCTAGATTTCTATGGACTCTTTCAAAGTTAGAGAAAACTACAGACTTGGTTTCTATGGACTCTGCAGGTAGGTTCAAATCTATGGACTCTCAAGGCCTCAAAACTACAGACTCTGTAGGCCAGTTTCTCACTTCTACGGACTCCCTCAGTTTTATGAACTCATTTCTATGGACTCTGCAGGTTGGTTTCTATGGACTATGTAGGAAAGAAATAGGTTCAACACTTAGCCATTTTTTTCAATTGAGAAGTTCAAAGGGGTCTTCCTAAAGCCCGAAGGACAAGTGCCCTTACAGAGGGCACTTGGGAGCCAAAGTAGACCGTTGCAAACATATGAAAGGCAACTTTGGAGCTCAAATAGCCCTTGCGGAGGGTAGGCGAGAACAGGTGAATCATTTCGAAGGCTAAGCGAATAGGGAATTCCTTCAGAAAAGTTTTTGTGGCAAAGTTGTTCAAGACCATTTCCTTTGGACAAAAACTCTAAAGGAATTCCTTCGGACTTTTTTCCGAAGAAATAAGCCCAAAGCAAAGATAAAACCCGTTGAAAGAAAGCCTGATGGAAAGCAGAAGCAAGCGGGAAGAAAGAATGAAGGAAAGGAACAATTCCTTCAAACAAAATGTCTGAAGGAATTCCTTTGGACTTTTGTCTGAAGGAAAAGCCTGAAGGATGAAGCCTGCTGAAGAAATTAAATATTGAAGGCCATCCAAAGCACCCCGAAGGGCATGTACCCTTGCGGGGGGCTCTCGCCGGCCAAAGTAGGCCTTTCTCAAGACCCCAAAAGGCAAGTCCCCTCTGAAAAAGGATAAAACAAGAATGCCAAAGGAATTGCTAAGGATATTGATGGGATTGCAGACGTTAAAGTTGAGCGTCGTAAACTAGCCATTGGGATCCAAAAGTTTGGCGACGTCCCCGCAACTGTCAAATTCAGGGCAGCGAACTAGTCGTTGGCTTTGAAATAATGATAGGCCCGAAGACGTCACATTCATGGCAATGGAATAGCCATTGATCTTTGCAAGCTTAAGCGCGGACCTAAATGCATTCAAAGGCCTTAAGGCCAAGGCCAAAAAAAGAAGAGCTGAGAGAGCCAACAAAGGGGGAAAAGATAGCCCGATGGCTCAAATCGCAACAAGAAGAGACAAAGAGGGAAATATCTATGTAGAAGTTATTCCAGTAGGTGGAACAGTCCACAAAATAGATATTTGAGCTTTTAAACATTGAAGACGCCGCTTGTTTATCTCCTTTGTAGTAAAGACAAAGTGGGCAGTTGCATAGACAAGAGGAGACAGACGAGATGACCTAGGCCCAAGAGAAGACATGTGAAATGAAATAACATGCCATAGTTAAGGCAACCGCCCTGTTCAAAATGGTAAAAGGACAAAATTGAAGATGCATTCAAAGCATTAAATGCAACATATGTCACTCCATGAAACAAAGTGCTAGTCTTTTTTGCGTTGTTATATATTGTAAAATCCTATTTTATGCATGGGAGACTTTTCATTTTTATAGAAGCAGAACTCTACCTAAATTGAAAGATGAATACTGAGACTTTGAGCTCAGATTATTGTTCATATTATTTTATCTGAATGAAAAAGCAAGATATTTGCAGACTTTATGTTGTTATAGCTTGTGTTATTCTAGAAAATTGTTCTTATGTCTATTTCCTAGAAGCATTCTTGTTTATTTAATCTAACAAGCAAGATTTATGGAAGTAATCAGGGAGGTGTCTTAAAGTCATTTGTGGAAGACTTTGTGCTGTCTACAATTGTCTTTAGTTTGTTTGTTTATTTTCCGTTTTGTGTGAAGGATCTTGGGATGACTTTGTGCCCCCATTATCCTTTGTTTCTCACTCTTTGGGCAACTGAAGTGGAGAATTTGTGCTACACTTCATTCTACTAGTTACTGCACCCTGTTACCAGTCACTTGTCACTACTTGAAAGAACTCCTGCTGTTTTCTGTAAGACCACCTTTGAAAGAAGAGAAGTGTCTTTAGTGTTTTCCATTGGATTTCTCCTCTACCTGTGAGCATCATCTCTAAAAAAAGAGAGATAGATGGTGATACCCTACCCTTGAGTGTTATTTTCTGCTCATATCTATAGTATATAGCCCCTTCGTGCTTATAGGGAACCTCCCCTTGATGAGAGGAGAGATTTGTCCCCTTTTGATGTGGTAAACCTACACACTAGGCCGATCAATCAGAACTATTTTTCTTCCTTGCTGTGGTTAATCAGAACTATTTTTCTCATCAGTACGCTGATTGACAAAATATTCACCCAACACAATGCATGCATGAGATTATCTTTTCCTTACTTTTTGGCATTCTATTTTTTCCTCTTAATTACCTATGCTTTAGGAAGATATTTTAGAAATAACTACCACTTGGTCACATTATGTTATGCATGGTGACCATCAATTAAAAACTTGTTTGGACCATAGCTTTCTAATGAGTATGTGGATGTCTTTATTTGTGTTTTATCAAAAACTCATGGCCGCTTGAAGATCTCTATGTCACTCTCTCTAAAAATAAACAATTTGTGAACTATGACTTAATGGTGAATGGTGGTCACATGAGATTATGCCAAGCGGTGTGATCTTGGCTCCTTTGCTTAACGGGCTTCAAAGTTATTTTTCGTGGTATCTTGGTCATTCATAGACCTATGGGAATATCAATTACAATATATAAACTCTCTTGCATTTGTAAGGTGATCTTTGTACACTATAGTTTTTATTTTTAGCTTATGACCCATAGTTTATATTAAATCCATTTAATGATTGTGATATGCTTGTTCAAAGTTAAGATTACTTTATACTTATGACCTTGCTTTACAACTATGATTTACCCATGATTGTGCCATGTGTTACAATCCTAGGTTCTTTGACTTACATAATAACCCTTTGCATCCCATGGATAAATCGAGGCATGTGTCTCCATGAACATGCAATTAAATTAGATGGGCTCACAACTATTTTCCCATGAAACTGAAATTAAAATTGACATCCATTGGACCATTATCCTATGAACTCCATGTTGACTTTAACTTCATGGACTCATGAAATTTTGTGGTCCAGTGAGGAAATTTTAAGATTATCGTGGACCTGTTGGAATATAAAATCCAACTTTGTAGTCTATTGCATCTGATGGTCTCCATGATTATTCAATCCAATAAAGGATTTTTGTCACATCCTCTTCCAAGACTTAGGCATATCAAAACATTAAAGTGTGGCCATAAAGAAATTAATATTTATGTAAGGGTCTCCAAGGAACATAGAGACTTGAGGTCATTATGAACATATGAAGATAACTACGACCTCTGGAAAACATTGAAACATTGAAATGGCCACTATTAACTTAGATTCCTTGAAGTGACCCCTCATGAACATTGTAACTTAGGTTACAATTATAAAATAATTTACCGTCTGATACATTGAGAACCTGTGAACTCTAAAACTATTGTAACTCCATGAACCAAAACTAGATCTCTGAATGTGACTTGAGAACCCTGTTCTCATGAGAATCCTACTATGAAAGTCTTTTTTGAAAATTACAAAACTATCTACTAGTTTCTAGTGATCCAAGATTGACCATATGCCTTGGATGCTCCTATATAAAACACTCAAGATAATTAAAATATGAGCTATTACTCATACATTTGGAATAAGTGGTAAAATCACTATTTTGGCCACTGAGATTGATGACTATAACGCTCCTTTCCATAACACCAAATATCTTAGTTGCTTCTCACATTTGTTCCATTTCCAACTTCTAGTTGGTTTCAAATCCTTCCTTTTTTTGTTACTTATTCTCACTCTCTTATCTTTTATGGAATCAAACACACCATAGTTCATCCTTCATTGTCAAAAGCCTTCTTAGATTTAGTCAAACACTATCTAGCCTATTTTTGGATCCTTTCACATTCCACTTTTCTCTATTTACAACTCCACTTTTCTTATGGATGCCATCTTTTGCTCTGATTTTCTCTATACTACCAGTTTTTTGCTTGCAGCGTTTTCATTCATGAGAGTTTTAAAATATTCTTATTATTTATCTATTTCTTCACATGCTTTGGCTAACATGTGAATTGGCTCCTTCTCCTCACTTTCTTGCTTGAGTGCATATTTTTTCACTTCTTTCTTCAATTATTCACCTTGGAAATCCCTTTACAAGCCTCCTTTCTCTCCATCTTTGCACAATCTATAGTCACAATTTAGTTTTAAGAAATGATTTTGTGCGGTCCCCATGGTTGTTTACTACATCTTCATATTCATAAATTCACTAGCTGATATAACAGTCAACTCTTTCTTCTCTATCTTTATTACTCTACCTGATCCTCATAATAGTGCTTAGTTGTACTTGTGACAACTCATCGTTCACTTTTATTTAATTTTCATCTTCTTTGCATCAATACCCAACTGATTGCACTCTCTTTCCTTAACTTCCTTCTTTACTTTTATGTCATATGAGTGACGTTATTCATCTTTACAATGCCTAAAATTGATGCGTCATTTGAGATTATTATTTCCCATAACAAATCGTTTCAAGTGAAATCTTTCTTGTTCTACTTCTACTTGTTGTCTTTCTATAGACACTAAAATTTCATAATTGATACTTGGTAATGTCAGTTTTGACTTACCTTCACCCTACATAACTTATGTGTACATACATAAATATCATTTTCCATTATCTCACATCTACTTGCATTTTATAGGTCTAACCTTCCCAAGTTTCTCTCATTCACCTACAAAAAATACCAAATTTTGGATCAAACTAGTTAATTATCATACTTAGACATCTCCATATCATCAAATCCATGTTAATGTCTCCAGGAAAATAACGTCAGACGTAAAACATATCATATAAATCTAATGGTTTTATCTCACACCAAGCAACAATTATATTCCAAATTTAAAACATTCTTATGGATTGGCCCATATGTTTTGCATGTTTGTGGTGTGAGAAAGCACCCAAAGAGTCTCGTATAAATAAAAAATAGGTATAGGCCTATTATCTATTTAGAAATATTTAGTTTTATATATATTTTAATCAAGTACAACCCTAATAGCGTAAAACTATTGAATAAATTAGAATGCTTAAGACATACGATTACTAAACATATTTGATTGCAACTAGCTAAATATATTAGCTTGTTATTTATGGAAAACATTAAAAGAATGATGTACTTAGATTTTTTTAGGTCTATGAAGGTATGTGGAGGAATAAAATCATGAATAACAATCTGAAATGGGCCTGTGAATTCTTGAACCTGAAAACAAAGATTTTGCTCGCACCTAAACAAGACCATGCTCCTTGGACACTTGCATGGTGCAAACTTGTCAGATGTACTAAAAAACTTCGCATTGTATTTTTATTGATATGTGACTGTATAGCCCATTTCACTTGTGTCTGATAAGGATTTTTGTTTTACTTGATGTCTGAAAATTTACATGATCATTCATGTTTGCCTTTTCTTTGCTTCAAACCCTAGTTGTGCACTATAGATAAACTATAAAATTGTGATAAAGGGTGAAAAGGAAGGGTTTAGCTAACCTTACCCACCCCACTATGACAAATTGTTGCCTATGTATCCAATATTTTTTAGAATAGCTAACTAATAAATATTGTGATACAATACATAGGTTAGATTGTTAGCTATTGTTTAAATATACATTTGTACCAATTCTAGTTGGTAGTTAGAATACACATACATAAGTTATTTCTCTTATGCTTTTTGAATCATATCTAGTGTAATCTTGATTTGTATGACTTCATTATTTATAGGATTTCATTGAGCTATTTAAATGGCTCTCGTATAATGTAATAACTATAACTTGTGGCTTAATAATTAAATCTTATATGATATCAGAGCTTATGGTTTCAAAACTTGGGAGAAAATCTAAGTTTTACTTAGAGATATCTCTATTTGGTTAGCTTATAGGTGAAAGGGTGGAAAAATGAAAATGAAGAAACATTTATATTTATTATTGTGGCACTATAGAAGTTGTGGTGAGACATTTGAACAAAAGAAAGGTAAAGGAGGCATGGTAGTTGAGTGGAACCATGACTATCAAGTGAAGCATGTTCTTGAATGGTGTGATTAACTTCTTCGAGAATGGAATGATAATTGAGCTTAGAGAATAAGTGGCCAAGTCATTAAGTTTGCTTTTTCTTTGTCCTTTTTTTTGAAATTTACTCTTTGTTATATCAAAGAAAAGAACACCATTCTAGAGTTAAAGGAAGATGTTCTTGTAGAAAGGAAGCAATAAACTAATCTAGAGTGGTTTTTTGAAAAGCATTTTATTGTCATTTACAATATGTGTATTTATTTGTTATTTGAGGAAGATGTGATGCAATAAATACAAATAGAGGCACCATTGTATGATGAAGAAACATGTGGAACATAAGAAGTAAGGCACAATCATTAGGCCTAAATAGTGGCATCATGGCATGAGGAGTGGCACAAGTTTGCTACTACATTTCCATTCCTTGTACAAGCAAGCTATGTTGCATTTCCATTGCATGTACAAGCAATCTAAAGATGCATTATCATTGGTTGATGAAAGCTTAAACACTTTTAAACTAAGTTTTTGAGATTTATAACCATTTATGGCAAAACTGATTTTTTATAAATATTTTATTTTTTTGAAAGTTTATTCATTTGAACTTTAGAACAAGTGTATTTTTCAAAAAAATTGCCTTGGAACTTTCTAAGGAGGATGGTTAATATGAAATTAAAAAATGACAAGGAATGGGATCTTAAAAAATAGCTACGTTGTTAGGTTTAGGTACATAAACCACATGCACAAAGAATTTTGGTTGAAAAGTGTGTAAATCTTCCAATTTAATTATTTCCATAATTTTAAACAAGATAACAACACACAATCAATTCAATATCTTATAAATGATGAAGTGTTTTACACAAAAATTGATAGCAATTTCTATTTTAGTGTAAAATCCACGTGTAAAGGAATTTTTTGTAAAATCTTTTATATTTTTCCCAAATTAATTGTTTTACTGAAAAAACTAGGAAAACTAGTTTACAAACCTTGTTATTCCCTGATTCTCAGAACATGACAGTTAAAAACTTTAGTTTGTGGAGTTATAAAATACTTATGGTATGTGAGTATAAGAACATAGATTAAATTGTAATTTTAAAATAAACAAAACCTACAAAGAAACCTAGGACTATGATAAATGTCATAAAGAAGCTTTAATGAACTACTAAAACTTTATGTTACCAATAATTTAATTCTATAAATTAGAAATGCAATTATAGATTTAGATTTGTGGAAACATTGAAGAACTAAAAACTAGGATTACGAAGCTAGAAGGGTATGATACTTTTAAAAAAATGTTTTTCTCTACTAAGATGAAAGAAGTTGGTTTTATTTAATGATTTTTTTATAGATGAAAGACATTTTTGATCAATAGAAAGCAGTTGGAAAGCATGTAGATGATTAAAGATTTGATTGTTCTAGTGCTATAGAACTTGTCATTGTCATTTGAATCATTTTTTGAGTCATTACACATGATCACAATGACATAGTCTTTACTTTGAGAAGTTGTCTACACTTGTCATGCATAAAGAAAGAAGGCAAGATCTGGTAGAAACAATAAAGTCAAGCTCTAAAGACAATGCATTTAGTGCACAAAATTTTGTGGCAAGAGGAATACAATACAATGTTAATAGTTCATCTAGTGACAAGGTCATCAAAAGCTATTAGAATAGGTCATGGTGTAAATGCCACTATTGTAAGAAACTAGGACATTTCAAGAAAGATTGCCAAAAGAGACAATATGATTCATAAAATAATAGAAAGAAGTCATAATTTGAAAATGTGGTTGAATAATACAAACTTGATTTAATGGGTGATTTTACATTTATGGTCATACAAAACCAATTGGTAGAGTCAAGAACTTGGTATTTTGACTTAGGTGCATCAAGACACTACACGTGTCATAAGGACTTGTATGTAAATTTTGTTGAAGATGATATTTGCACTGATTCAATTTACTTAGGTTATGGATTGGTTCACTGTGTTAGAAGATATGGTGATGTTCAATTGTATTGAATAATTTTGTTACTTACACTTTTAAGAACATTTGGTTTGTGCTTGATATGAAAAATAATATCCTTTCCATAAGTGAAATAATCACTGATCCTTACTTTGTGTAGAGTTTAAAGTAAACAAATGCATAATTAGTAATCTTCACAAAAAGAAAGTCATTTCTATTGGTATTAGTAACAAGGGATTTTTATAAACTGGTAGATCTAAAAACAACAAAAGATCATTCACTAGCAACGATTGAAAGCACTCTGAACTTTGGCATAAGAGGTATGGTCACCTCGATTACTAGTATTTGTATACATTAAGTAAACCTAACATGGTGAATGGACCTTCATCTATTCAAAAGAGTTAGAATGTATGTTCCGGATGTCAAATGGATAAGCAAGTTATAAATTCATTCAACATAGGTAAGTAATAAAAAGCCAAAGGAACATTAGATTTGGTACTTTTGGGTATGCATGGTCGAATACAAACACGTTCAATGTATGGAACTTTGTATTACTTGTTGATTATAGATGAGTTTTTAATGAAAATGTGGGTTTTTTTTTTGCATAGAAAGTCTGAATATTTCTCTAACTTTGTTGTTGGGAAAGCTATGGTAGAGAAACAAATAGAGAAACATGTAAAAAATATTACATTGGTTAATGTGGACAAATTCATAGTTGATAAAATCTAAGCTTTCCCATTTCAGACCTGAACGTGTCCTAACAAATATGTTGTGTAGCGTTGCCCCTAATATCTGCATGCATTCATCACATGTATCACAAAATTGTTCATATATATGTTCTATTGGAGTTATACCAGTTTATTTAGATTGAATACTTAATAATGTTGTGTTGATTCATCTAAAACAACATAAGAGCATAACCTAAAGGATTTAATAGTGAGAGCAGTTGACCCACTTACCAATATGATAGACATCTAAAGGATATTGCCTGACTAGGCTCTACCTATGTAGATAAATAATAGTGCAATATATGTAAAATTTGTGTGCGCATTTTACTTGGCAATAACAAACACACTACATGGACAACAATCTTATGGGTAGGTAGGAAGCTCTATCAATAACATTCAATTTCTATGAAATTTTCATTTACCATTTGCAAGCTGTGTATCTCTATAATTTGAGATTGATTTTATGTCCTGAGATGCCAATGACAATATATAGTTATTCAATAGTTTGATAGGATTGAATAAAATAATAAATTAAAGAGATTTTATTTTGTGCAGACTCTGATTGAATCTTAAAGAATGCATTGAATTACTACTGGGTAGAATATGAGAACACAATTATGTACACTCTTAACTGAAGTACCACACAAACATTGTAAATTGTAACCTTGTGTAGAATTGTTGTAGATGAAAATGTACCATTATTCTATGAAAATCGTCAACATACTAATAATATTGTATTTTTACCTACTGATGATGTCTCTAGAATAGGTTCTTGTACTAAATTAAATAGGGTTCAAAGATGTAAAAATTAGAAGAATCAAGTTCGAAGGAGTACTCTAGTGGTGAAGAGAGTGATTCTCACTCTTCACAATCAAATCAAATTATCTAGCATAAGAGGCCAACGTGGTACTATACTATGATGAAAAATGTTTGAAAAGATAAATTACCTTACTTATTAGGAGAACAGTCTAAAAGGTCAAGAAAACATAAGGTGCAAGGTGAAGAGCAGTTAAATTTTGCTCTTACTAATGTTTTGCAAGTATTGAAACCAATCACTTCAAAGTATAAATTTAAACCTAAATGGAAGTTTTCCATGAAGGTTGGTGAAATACGAAGGGGCATACAATGATAACACAAGAGTTTGTTAATAGTAAATTTCCCAAAATTATTCAATAGTGGAAAGTAGTAGGTGTTGGGTTTTCAACAACTTGACATAGAAATATCCCTCAGGGGATATGCTATTTTGTTTAATCTTGACATCTATTATAAGTTTTTATTGGAGCTGATCGTGTTAACAAAAAAATAGGTGAAGTATGATGAATTTAAGACATGAAAATATTTGAAGGAACAACATAATCAAGTGAACCCAATTTTCAATACCATTTCCTACTCTAATTGAAGGTTGGAGTGACTAATTATTTGTGTAAACTAGTAATATGGATTGGTGACAATAGAGACATTTCGATAGATTGTTGTAGTGGAAATGGAACTATACTTTGGTTAAATCAAACTTAATCATTTTACTATAATAATGACTAAAACATTTGTTTTAGTCATTGAGGGAAGGTGTTAGAATAATTAGCTAATAAATAATGTGATAAATTATGTAGGTTAGACTATAAGTTTCCCCATATGTGCAAGTTATACCAAAAGTAGTTTGAGGTGATTTTTTATTAAGTAGGGTTTTCTAAAGAGAGAGTGTAGATCGAAAGTGCAACTCAATTGAAACCCATCACCACCCGCCTCATGTAGCCTTATGTGCATGCAATGTCAATTAAATTATGTAATGATGTATTAAAGAGTTTGTGTGGTTGTTGTATGTTTGAGAAAGTGTTATTAGGTCAAAGAGTTCGAGCTTGAAAACCATTATGTGCATTTACTGCAATCATGTATAACACCTTACTTCGCCACTTAATGTTTTCATCTCAATTGTTTGAAAAAAAAAATGTGAACTATGTCAATACTATTAATCTACTAGTGGGGTAAGTCTTAGCCTTTAAGAAATTTGGGTGGAAGTTGTCTCACGTGGGTCCATATCCTATAAGTGCAAAGAGCATAACTTGGTATGATTGGTAAGATGCAATGAGACAAATGCGGTAAGCTATCCATATTAATCCAATAGGATTATTATGAATGTTACAATGTATTTATTATGCGTTAGGGTGAAATTATATTGGAAAGTAAAGTAATATGTTGTGGTCACTCAGCTGGGTTTTTAATTTGTTACATGGCCTCACACACTTGTGATTTTTAGTGGTATTATATTATAATCATGTGAATATATTCTACATATTCTTAAACTAGGAATATAATTAAGTATAGGAAATAAATAGAATAGTATCATATGTTAATATAATTAGTGTCCCCAACCCAAATGTAACTATCGATACATGTATTAATATTCAAACTATCTTCAAATACTCTCAATAAATACAAAAATCCCTTTACAATTATATTTCATAACTTCCTATCACATATAGGTACAAATGGCATGTAAATAAAGTTAATACTTCACAGGTCACCAAGCCAAATACGTTGATGTGAAACAATAGATTATGGAGTTCTACACATTTTAGATCACATTGATTTAATTAAACTGGTCATGCAAATAATTGATATATCCAAAGTCTTATCAAATGTCTAAGTGGATATTTCTTCCTGGATCTAAGTTATTAATTGTGAATCCTTAAATAACTTGGCTTTTGAGCAAATTTTGGTAAAGTTTTTTTTGTGGGGCCATAAACGACAAGTTTGTGGAGTGAAACTATGTATGCATTTGGAGAAATCACCGAGGAAAGATCATTACTTTTCCTATATTAATCCAATACAAGTAATGACATAGTGTAAGTGTTATGCCATTATAACACATTGATGTGAAATATGGTGGTGTGCATATTGAGCTTTGGGCTTAGACACTTTGTGTAAGGTAAATTAAATTTAGAATAAATATTTTTTCTCTTTGGCTTAGGGGAAGACTAGGACAATGATACACATTGGTATTAACCCATGTAACCAAATGATCTATTCATTGTGAGCGGAACCCAAGTAGCAGATAACGATCCCTATAAACACATTTGCATTATTTCAATAGCCTTATGTGACTTTGGACTCTATCTCCCCTTAAGCGTGATAACCTAATGTGATTTGATATGATTTCAAAAATTTAAAACCAATTACAAAAACCTGACATGAATTGCCCTGATTATGATACCAAATGTGCTTGATAAGTCGATGTGCCATAATTTTGAAAACCTAATGTGATATGCCCTCTATCTCATTTTACTATTTACACATTTAGTTAGCATGTTGTTTAGTTTTTTTTATTATTATCCATTCAAATAATATTTTTATAACTTAAGTTTATTCGTGGCCACCCTTTTTATCTACCTAAGCCAAAGATTCACATTTCCATGCTTGATTATTAATCTCAGTTAATATTAATCCTAACCTTTGAATATATATGATTATTCACATGGTCTTGGCCACGTTAGAACTAATACCCAATGGAATGTACAACAATATATAACTTCATTTGCTTTATATATCAATAAAGGAAAATCATTTAGGGTGATATTGCTTAAATCTTGTAGTTAGCTTTCAAAGTTATAAATTAGGACCAAGGAGTCAAAAGAACACCACCTAATTTTTTAAATTGGTGCTTAAAATTGAACTCACTTGTCTAATTTTTTGTATTCAATATTTGTTTAGTTGTTTTTTGATTGACAAAGAGAAGGATGTTGCATGTATGATCTTTCATTTATCACCTTTAGGGAACCCTTGGAATCAAAAGCGCCATCCTTATTGCAAAAAGCCTAGTCCAAGGCTTCAAAAAAATGTCATCTAAAGCACTCTCCAAAAATTCGTCAAAGTTTAGGTGACCTTGAAATTAACCCTAAACTCTTCCTCTTATGTCTTTTATTTCAATGCATCTTGGCTTGCGAGGGAGACTTCATCACCTCCTACGAGTTCTTTAGGGAAGCTTTGACCTAGGGTTTCATTTCTGGCATTGATTTCATCCACTCCTTCTGAGTTGCACACGAGATGTATCTGTATTTGGACATCACACTACACTGAGCGAACAATAGGATGTAGTGATTTTATAAAGACTAGACCTTTTTACAACTAGCCAATACCGTAGACATCCAATTTACATGCTTTTCTTTTGCATTGTTTGACGTGAAAGTTATTATGTTATTAATTCCCATTGAAACTTTTGAAAGCCTTGATAGTTTAGTCAATCCCACATTGTCATACCATTTTTAGGACTTGGATGATTATACTTAGAGTATTTTGGTCATTTTTGCTTGGTATGTTTTGAGACTAAAACTTGTTTGTTTATTCATAAGCCATGTCAAAATAATGTATTTGAATTAAGGAGGGGAGTGTTATGCTGCCCAAATCATGTCAAAACATTTTGAGCCTTTATAGTCTTTGAAACATAACATAGATCACATCATTCGAGCATGCTTATGTCGTAAGGTTGCTTAATTTGTTTCAAGACTAGTTTACCTTGTATCAAAAACCATTGTTTCAAACCATGTTATGTATATCATTTAGACCTTTGTCTTATGTTGTCATGATGTCCAATCTTGTCTAGCTTGTTTGATAAAATCCTAGTTTTCAATGTTGAGTTTTAAGTTAACCTTGTCAAATTTAGATTCAAATATTGTTTGATTTCTATTTAATCCTCAATTCATGGGGTTGATATACAAAAATTTCTCTTTTGTGTTGCATAAATTTGGTTAATTGATTACCCAAATTTGAAAACTATTGATGGTTTGTTTGTTTAGTACCTATCTTTATCATTGTTTGTGCCTTTATTTGGGAAAACACTGTATTTCTACAAAGATCCTTTTGTCTTATGCCTTATGCCAACTGATCATGTTTATGTTTGATTCCATGTGTTGAGTCTATGTCAAAGTTATTTCCAAACTTGTTAGATTAAATTAAATCACATCAACCTTTGTTTCAAGTCTAGCTTTTGACCAAAAGTCCTAGCATATCCCTATTTGCTTGAGCCTAGATTTTGACTTCGCGTTTGAACAAAAGACCTAGTAACTCAACTTTTATCTTTCTTAGTTTAGATCTTATTTGAAACACTTTGACCTAGACCTTTAACATGTCGATTTTTATTTAGATACTTGACCTTATGTGTGTGTGACATTTGACATTAGATATTTGATGTTAGACTGTTTTATGCCAAGTATTATCATAAACCATTTTCGAGATACAACTCCATATTTAAATAATTTTGGAGATACATCTCCACTTTCAGACCATATTGGAGATACATCTCGATCCCTTTGACCAAAGTAGACCAAGTTTGAACCATTTGTCCTTTAGACAATTTTTTGGAGTTTGTAGAACTCTAAGCCTTTTTTGTTTCAGAGCTTTCATCATTTAAGTGGATATGTCTGGCTACACTTATGGTGGACTCACATACAATCCAACTTATGATAGAATGGCTACATAAAATCCCACTAGGAACCCATACAGAGAAAGATTTTCTAAGGAGTTTTATTATTCTCCCTACAATACTCATGGGGAACATACTCAAAATCTACACAATCCAAATCAAGACCTTGATTGGCATGAAGAGGCTTGTGAGGAGGACTTTAAAGATCCAACTACAGATAATGTTGTTTGGGATATGGATCCATACCCTCTTTGCAATAATTAGTACATGGAACACAATCAAGAACCAGCTTATGAGCCAACTCACAACTAGGATGATATGGTTTATGAGGAAGACTTGGATGCTTTGGCTTATGCAATTAATCAAGTTCCCTGAAGTCCTTTTGTTATCTGATCATCGACTACCCCTGACCCTCCTTTAGATTATATGAGCTATCAATCTCTACAATATCCAAGGACTACCATTACCATTCCTAGACCTAGTCCTTTGGGTTATGCAAGCAACCAAGCTCCATAACACCCTTTCATCATTTTAGGACCTAGTCCTTTGACTTGTGCAAGCAATCAAACTCCACACTGCTCTATCATTACCATTTTAGGACTTCATTCTTTGGCTCATGTGAGTAATCATGCTCCACAAGGCCCTACCATTATCCAACCACAAGCCATTCCTCATCCAAAACTAATCCCATCCAAACCTCAACCGATCCAATCCTTCGAAGACCAAGCTATGTTCAAAACTGGTATTTTCTAACTCATTGAAACCAAGGCCAAGAGAACTAACCAATCTGAGATGTTTTTATTGAATCAACCACTTGTGATAAGTCATCTTGTGATGAATCACCTATTGATCCTATACCAGTTGTCGAGGAGTCCCACATTGATGAGCCAGTCTTTGTTGAGTCACTTTTTAATTATTATAACCACCTTTGGGCAAATCATTACTTTGACCATGTGCCTATTTTTTAGGAGCCTCCTATTGACAAGCCATTCTCTGAGGAGTTGTCTCTTGACTTTGTTCCCATCTGAAAGGAGTCTCACTCTGACAAACCAATTTTTGTGGAGCCCATTATGCCATCATAGGCTGTTACTTGTCCAAAACCAAATATTCAACAAGACATCATTATAATAG
Source organism: Torreya grandis (assembly GCA_037957365.1). Classification (NCBI taxonomy): domain Eukaryota; kingdom Viridiplantae; phylum Streptophyta; class Pinopsida; order Cupressales; family Taxaceae; genus Torreya; species Torreya grandis. The sequence continues at coordinate 2,300,625 of JARHVA010000098.1, forward strand.
AGTACATGTTAGAGTTAGGTTCTATTCTTGAATTGACATCAGATTTACCATCAAAATTTGAATCAAAATCAGTCTCAGCATGAAAATCAGAGTCCTTTGAGTTAGAATCAAATTGAAAAGAAAAATATGTTCATGGTTGTTACAACATTGGTTACGCATGCCTTAAAGATCAATTTGAAGACATTTATAATTCTTTCATGGTTTTTGAGGATGAGTACTTCAGCTTCAACACAAGTTATCCTAGTATCTTCTACGAGGATTGTGCACCCTCTCCCTATTCCATTATCATTTCGCATGCCATTACCATCAACCAAAATAGCCATATCATTGACATTCCATCTCCCACAAGTGTTGATTGGGATCGATAGAATCACACTTTGTTAAACTACATCTATGGTGACATAACAATTAAAGAAGAGCAAGGAGGTCAAGACCACATTCATATAGTAGAAGAACACTCTCCTAGTGAAACCTTTTCAGAAGTGTTAGGGGACAATCAAATTTAGAACTCAACATCTTCTAGTGAATAAAATCAAGTCAAAAGCCAATGTTCATTAGTGAAACATTTTCAAAGGCGCTACGGGACAATCAAGACAACTTCATTGGTGAAATCCTCATTGAGGCACCAATAACTGAGCAAAAAAATTCTTCACTGCTTGATGAAGACAAAATCAAAGATCAAATCAAAATAGCTTCCAATCTATAGCCTAAGCAGATGGTAGCTACTTTCAAGATCAAACAACAGAAAAATTTAGTGATTCCATTGAGATAACAAGTATTTAGCCCCACCACAACCAAAGTTATATTGAATCCAACATCAATAACATTATGTGTGATTGAACATCTTGATCTTCAATTATTTTCCAACCATTCTGTTGGTTGAATATTTTGTCGATCAGCGTACTGATAAACAAAATAGGTTTGATCAGCCAAAGTAGGAAGATTAGTCGTCCAAATGTGTAGGTTTACCACATCAGAAGGGCACTTATCTCTCCTCTCATCAAGGGGAGGTTCCATGTATATATATATATATATATATATATATATATATATATATATATATATATATATATATATAAACAGAAAATAATACTCATGGGTAGGACAAACCATCCATCTCTCTTTGTTCAGAGATGATGCGTATAAATCAAAGGAAAAACTCAATGGAAATAACAGACATCAGTCCTCTTCTTTCAGAAGTACTATTCAACAAACCACAAGAATACTCTTGGTAGTAAATGCAAAATGTAGTAAAGGATGTAATAACTAGCAAATCAAGATGCATCACAAAGTCTACACCTGAATTGCTCAAGAGTAAGATATGAAGGACAATGAGGGCACAAAGTCTTCTCAAAGTCCTTTACACAAAAATGAAAAGAAAACACACTGAAAGGCAATTATGGGGGCACAAAGTCTCTCCACAATTGACTCTTCAAGACACCTTTCTGACTGATTTCACTAATCCTGCTTGTTGAATTAAAGGAACAAAAAATACATCAAGGAAAAATACATAAGAACAATTTCCTCAACAACAAAGATATCACAACACAAAGTCTGAACAGTCACTTGCTTTCTTATTCCAGTAACAAAATATGATCAACAAACTGAGCTCAAAGTCTCAGAAGTGCCTTTCAATTTGGGCAGAGTTTCATTCTGATTGTCAAAAAAGAGATTTATTTACAATAGAAGAGAGTCACTTATATAGCCTCTTCAAGAAGGACTCGAGAACAGTAACACATCATATTGTGTTGGAATCTGTTAAGAAGACAGGCTGGAACTTAGGGGCATTTACCCATTTGATTTTATCAATGCAGAGAAATAAGTGACGCTATTGAAAGTTTACAACTTTCAATGTCCACTTGGTGATCTGATCCTACTTTCATCGTTCCTCCTTTTCTGGTTAATTAAATCGGGTCTTGGATTTAATTTGTTGTTTTTTCCTCGCTTTCAGCTAGTCTTGGCCTTGAAGTCTGTGAATGCATTTAGGTCTGTAAGTTCAAAAGATCAACGACTATTTTATGAGCTTTAAAATTGACGTTTGCGCACCTGTCACTATGTTTTCAACGGCTAGTTCGCTGTGTTGAATTTGACGTCTTCGGGTGCGTCACCCCTTGGTCCTCTTTCGGCTTTTTTGTTTGGCACTTTTCCAGATTGAACTTGCCCTTTCGAGCCTTAAGAAATGATCTTTGAATGGCCTTCAGGCTTCTTGTTTTACATCTTCCGAAGGGAACATGACCCTTCAGCTTTAGGGAAGTGTCCTTCTATTGGGCAGCCAGGAGTCCCCCGCAAGGGCATCTACCCTTTGAGGTCCTTCGGCGCCTTTTGCGGCTTTCCTACAGGCATTTTCTCAAACAAATTCTCGTGGATAAAAAGTCTGCAGAAATTTCCCGTGAACAAAAAGTCCGCATAAATTGTTCCTATCACTTTTGCCTTGGTTTCTTCGAGCTTTCTCCGAATTCTTTCGGGCTTTTTATCCGAAGGAATTCCTTCGAACAAAAAGTCCGAAGGAATTGTGCCTTAGACTTGCCTTAATCTTTTTTAAAATGACCCTTTCGAAGGGTATTTTGTTTGACCAAGTGACCTCCGCAAAGGCACTTGTCCTTCGGGAAGCTGTTTGAAATTTTACATTAGATCACTCCTTTTAAACCAAGCTGTTGAACCAAGGCTTTGAACCAACTATTGAACCGTTTGATTGATCCGCTTGGTTAAACCAAAATGGTTCAAGCCGATGAACCCTTTGTTTGAACCAACCGTTGAACCTCTTCGTTGAACCAATCAGTTGAACCTCTTCGTTGAACCAATCGATTGAACCAAGCTTTGAACCAAACTGATTCAAGCCAATGGTTCAATTAAATGAACCAAAGCGATGAACTAACCGTTGAACCTCTTCATTGAACCAAGGCTTTGAACCAACCGTTGAACCAAGTTTTGGTTCAATGGTTCAAATGAAGCCTTTGAACTGATTGACGAACCGTTTGATTGAACTAAAAGATGAATCAAAGCATTGAAACAAAGCGGATGAACCAAATGAGTGAAACAAAGTGTTGAACTGCTTGACTAAACCCGCTTTTGAACCATTTGATGTTGAACCAAAGGATGAACCAAATGTTGAACCTACTGTTGATGCTTGCCGATGGAGATTTTTATTTAAACCAAGGCACTGAAACAATCCTAAAAATGATCGTGTTAGAAACTGATTCTTTTGGTTGAATCTGCCTGCAGAAGCCTTTGAACGTGTAGAATTGAACCTACCTGCAGAGTCCGTAGAAATCAAGTTCGTAGTTTTCTCTAACCTTGAAAGAGTCCATAGATTTTAACCTGTAAAGCCCATTGAACTTGACCTGTAAAGTCTGTAGATTTTCTCTTCCTGCTGAGTCCGTAGATTCAAACCTATAGAGTCCGTAGATTTAAGCCTGCAGAGTCCGTAGATTTCTGAGAAGCTTGAAAAATGAGGAATTTGAATGTCTATGTCAAATTTTGGTAAGGGAAGAGACAATTTGGGTCTGTAGGACCAAAATAGTTCAAATGTACTCCTAAAAATAGCTGATATTTTTGGGGGACAACAGCTGGCTCTAGTTGGAGAACTTCTGTCAATTGCAAAAAGAATTGAAAGGAGTAGAATCCAGAATCCCCAGTGTCTTCATGTGTACCATTGGGTTACGGAGTCATGTTACCCAGAAATGAAAGGCATTAAAAACGGAAACAAACAAAATAAAATAGAATTAAAAACTTGTACAAATATACATATATACAGATGCAATGATCTGATACTTCAAGAGTTGAAGTGTTTCAGATGCTGCCCATTGTGAGGTAGAGAAAAGAGTGTGCCATCTTGATATTTCAGTAGAAAACTATTTTCATCAATGTGCTGATGAATTAAAAATGGGCCTCTCCAAAAGGAGTCAAACTTTCCATGCATCCCCTTTGGTTCTCTCCTTTTGTCCCACAGCAGGACTTGATCCCCAATCTGGAAATCACGATTTTTAGCCTTCTGATCAAAGAGTTTATTTACCAGACTTTGATGAGCAACAATTTTGTCCACCACCATAGTTCTCTATTCCTCCAACTTAGTCAAGCACATGATTATTTTATCAAGAGAGCTTTCATATGTCTGATCTTCAATTGCCTTTGCCAATTTCAAGGCTGACAATTTTAAGGTGGTTGGTATCTCAGCATTGATACCATAAAGAAGTTGAAAAGGAGACATACCAATTGCCTCTTTGGTGTGATTTTGTTTGCCCACAGAGCATCAACCAATGCTTTATGCCATGTTATTTGATTGTCATCTGCTAGCTTCTTAATAATAGTTACCAGATTTTTATTGCTAGATTTAGCTTGTCCATTTCCTTGTGAAAAATAATCAGAAGAGTGAGAGAGTGTAATTCTATAATAGAAACAAAATTGTGTAATCCTCTGAGAGGTGAAACAAGTTGCATTATCAGTAACAATTTTAATTGGAACTCCAAACCTAGAAATGATATTCTCTTTGAGGAAGTTGCATACAACTTCTGAGGTAGCATGCTTAGTTGGGATTGCTTCTATCCACTTGGCGAAATAGTCAGTTGCTGTAAGGACATAATCATGTCCAACACTTAAAGATTGGTTTATAGTTCCAATAAAATCAAGTCCTCATTGCTGGAAAGGTTCTTCTATGATCACTGGCTTGAGAGGCATAACAACTAACTTGGGTCTTCCAACAAATTGTTGATAGAGTTCACATTTCCTCACCCACTTATGTGCATCTTGGAAAAGAGTTGGCCAATAATACCTGGCTTGCAGAATCTTGTGAGCAGTCACAGGAGCAGAAAAATGTCTTCCACAGGCCAGATTGTGAAAAGATTTCAATAGCTGGCTTTGTTGCTCTTTGTCTACACAGTGAAGGAATACTCCATCTATGCTTCTTTTGTACAAGTTGTTGTCTCAAAGAACAAAATTGGTAGCTTTCAATTTGATAGTCCTCCTTTCTTTGTAAGACAAATGAGTAGGACATTCACCATAAATAAGAAAATGAGTGATACCTGAATACCACTCATTAGTTGTGGAGATAAAAAGGACTATTGGTGTCTTTTCCACTTCAGCGTCTTCACGCTATGTGTCTTTTGGCTTATTGTCAGCAATTAATTGGCATAGGCCTTTACCCTTGACTAGCTTTGTCAGCTTGATGTCTAGATCAAACTCTTGGATCTTTGCAATCCAATTACCTCTTTTCGTGCCAAACTCTTGCTGAGTTAATATAGACTTGACTGTAGTATCAGGAACTAGGCAGTAGTATGTGAATTCAGAATATAGAAGTAAAAATATTTGACTGCTTTCACCAAGGCATAAGCATGCTTCTCTATATTTGAATATTTCATCTCATGAGTTTTGAGAGGGCAACTCATGAAAGAGATAAGAGATTCCATACCTTTATTATCCTGTTGAATAAGAATTGTTGAAAGAGTGTGTTCAGACGCATAGCTGTATATGATGAAATCTTTGTTGTAATCTGGGCACACCAAGGTAAAGGAAGTAGTAATGGCAGTTTTGATATCTTGAAATGTTGCCTTGCCTTTTTTAGTTCAGCTGAAGATGGTCTTTCCTTTCATCATGTTCACAATGTGTCTAGTCTTCTCAGTAAATTTGGAAATGAATCTCCGTAAGAAATTCACCTTTATGAAGAAAGAATGAACAACGTTTTTACTTGTAGGCAAATTAAGCTCCTGAATAGACTTGACTCTGTCTGAATCAATCTTCATGCCTTATTTGGATACAATGTGTCCAAGGAGTTTCCCCTCTGTTACTCTAAAAATAGACTTTTTAAGATTTAAGGAAATATCATTCCGACGACAGTGCTCTAGCACATACTGTAAGTGGCATACATGATCAAATTGCTGTTTTGAAAAGATAGTCAAGTCATCAATGTATACCACTATGAATTTACCAACCTCATCTTTGAAAGCCAGATCTATAGCTCTCTAAAAAGTAGCACCAACATTTATTAAACTAAAAGACATTCTTCTATATGCAAATGTACCCCAAGGTGTGGTGAATGCAGTCTTGTGTTGCTCTATTTTACCAACTTCAACTTGACTATATCCTAAGAAGCCATCCAACATTGATAACATCTCTGCACCTGTCACTGTTTGAAGCACTTGATCCATAATGGGCAAAGGATAATTATCCTTCAAAGATGCTTGATTCAGATTTTTGAAATCTACATAAATGTGAATTTCACCATTCTTCTTCTTTACAGGCACTATATTTGCAATCCATGTAGAATGATGGATTGGAAAGATGATTCTAACATTTAACATTTTTTGTATCTCAGATAGAATAGTACTTGATATTTTTGGATTATACTGTATGGATTTTTGCTTGTATGGCATTGAGTCAGCCTTGAGTGGAATCTCATGGCGGATTTCATCTGGTCTGAGAGACTTCAAGTCTTCATAAGAATATGCTAAGACATCTATGTATTGATGGAGTAAAGAAGTGAAATTGAATCTTTCTTCAGGGGTGCAACATTTATCAATATTGATCATCGTGGGATTTTCTTCAGTAGTCAGATTCACTTGATCGAATCTCTGAGAGAAACTTGAGTCTGTTTGATGTTGTTTAATGAATCTATCATGCTTATCAAACAACTTTTCAAGAGAAACCAGGCCTTTAGAAATTTTGTTTCCTTTCAGTTGTAAGAATTTTTTATTTATATTTGAGTTGGATTCAGACACAGATTCATTCTTCTGAGGTTCACTACCTTCAAAACGTAGTTATTCAAAATTGTCTTTTCGTTCCAAGAAAGAATGATTTGATGATCATCATTGAATAGTTGCCAATGATCAGCATTGTTCGGCACACTTGGTCTATAGACTAGCTCAATGGTATATCTATCTTTTTTGAAATTTGAATGTAGAATTAAGAGAGTTTTTGAAATAGCAAGTATATCAGCTTTGTCATTAGACTCTCTGGGTATAGCAGAAATGTTGAAAGCATCAAAGCTTTCAATTTAGTCCCAAACCAAGTTATGGTAGTGGCGTAATTTTTTATTCTTAGTTTGGTATAAGTTCATCACTTGACAAACCACTAATTCAACATCCCCTTTGGCATGAAGAAACTTGATGCCTTTGTCTTGAGCAGCCTTCATGCCAAGCAGCAGAGATTCGTATTCAACTGTATTGTTAGTGTTGCTAAATTGTAGTTTGTAAGATGAAGGAAACATATCTCCTTAAGGAGATATCAAAACAATCCCAGCTCTTGAATCAGTAGAGGAATAGCTACCATCAAATTTTAAAGTCCATATCTCATCTGATACTGAGTTTTTTTAGACTTTTCTTCATCAGAGATGTAGGATCTTTTTTGGTCTGTACTGTAGCCTACTAGTTTTTTTGTTGTTCTTGTTGAACTGATTTTTGAATTGACCCTTTCAAAAATTATATTAGATGTTTCATGCACTTCATCTATAGATAAAAAATAGTTACCCATACCTGCGGATTCAAAAAGAATTTGAACTTCAGGCGCTGATGTCTGGGTGACCACATACTTTGCTTCTTTTTCAGAGAGGAACCTTTTCATTACGCCTTGGACAGGGATCTTTGCCTTAGATTGATCCATGCTTAGTTCTCCTCCCACGTCTTTGTAAAAATTTTGTCCAAGCAAAATGCCATAGGATGCTGGGACGTCAGCCACCAAGAAGGTCATCTTGATTCTCTTGTCTAAAAAGGCTGCAAATGCAAATTGGGCATCTTTGATTTGCCCCAACATTTGTACTTGCTTGTTCTCCATAAAAAAACATCTCTCAAATGTCTTGGTCAGTGTGAGACCAAGAGACTCAGCTACTTTAGTTGGCATGACATTATCAGATGCACTTGAGTCTATAATACAATTACTCAGCTTGTGGCCTTTAATTAACAGGAAAACATAGAAAGGTTCTATTTTTTTAGGAGCAGCTGGGGGAGTAATGACCATATTATTTGGAATAAGCATGTTCTTTGAAAAATCAAGAGTTACCTTTTTAGCCTTTTGTCTTGTAGGGACGGTTTGGTTTTTGACATATTGGACCAGCTTATTCAATTGATCAAGATTGGACTGTAAATATTTAAACTCAGACATTTGTATTTGTCTTTTTAACACGATCAATTATGTCAAATGGCTGAATCGAGCTAGGTATAGAGAAAATTACTTCAACTTTATGAATTTTAGGAGGGATGAGAGGTGGGTTGGTTTGCAAATTAAAAGTAAAAGGGGAAGACAAAATTGATGTATTTGCCTTTTGGGTGATTACCAAATCTTTTGACTGAAAAGGCAGAGTGGTTTCATGCTTAGCAATCGTGACTACTGGCTGTGGTTGCTTTTTTGTCTTCTCTTTATCAACTTGCTAGACTGATTGGTTCTTGGATCTGGTAAACACTGCATATGATCTATTAAAAGCTTCTCCTTTGCTTTCAGGTTCATTCTAATAATTCAGGAAACCAATGTGGGAGTCACCAGCTGATTCTTCTTGATTGTTTTCAAAGAGATCAGTGCCATTTTCTTGATTCAATTCAGGCTGAAAAGAGAATTATGATTTTGCTTCAAGATATTCCATTGTTGAATTGGTTGGAGGAGCTTTTAGGGTAAGTTTCCCTTGTGGGGGAGGAAGGCGATTCTGTTGCCCTTGATTGCTGGCAGCATTGTCCTGATCTGACTAATTTGGAAATATTTTTTTGTATGGAACAAAAGACATTCTTTGAGCCATTTATTTTTTGAGAGCAAGCAACTCATTTGTCAATTTCTGCACTATTGGATCTGTGGTGCTTGTAGATGCATATTCAAAAGACGATGAAGCTCTATTTCTATTTGGATCTCTTCTTATCTTTTCTGCTAAGATGAGATCATCTTCTACTTTAGTGGCCAAAAATTGAGCTGCAACAAGATCTATTTGACCAACACGTCTCAAGAGAAAACTTAATTCAAGTAGTTGAGAATTAATAAAAAAATATTTGAGATTCTCAACTATAGGTCAAGAAATTACAGGGATTTTGTTTCTCAATTTGTCAAATTTGGCTATAAAGTCTTTCATAGGCTCAAGAGGCTCTTTCTTCATCTGTGTAAGTTGAGCCAGAAGCGTATGTGCATCTTTTGCAGGTTTGAATCTGGCTTCAAACTTAGCTTTGAGAGTATTCCAATTAGTCACTGACCGAGCCTGTAGATGATAAAATCAATCTGTAGCAGCACCTTGTAATGTTTCTACAAAAATTTTGACTGCTACATCTTCAAATTCTACTCCAATTACTCCACAAGCTATGCTGAAAGCTGTAATGTGCTCATCAGAATGAACTTTTCTATCACTATAGAACTTAGGAAAGTTCTTCCTTAAACTGCGTGGAAGCTCATGTAGAGGTGGAGTAAAATTGAGAGGACCAAAAGCATTACCCCAGGGGCCTTAAACTGTCATTGTAGGATTATGAAAAGGAGGAATGACAAATCTCAGAGGGGTAACTATTGGCAAAGCTTTATCAACTGCAGAAGTAGATACTTTGTCTAGCAATGGAGATCTGACTTTAGTAGGAGGAAAACTCTTGGTTCGTTGGAGACGAGATGGTGAAGGAAATAGATCAAAATCACTTTGCTGTACCAACTCAAATATAGGGTCAATGATACCTTTAGCCCTTTGGCTTCGTGTATACCTTGAATCTGCCAGATTGTGAAATAAAAATGGAAAAAAATTGTCTTTTACTTCAGTTAAAGCTTGAGGCTTTAAACTATGCGTTCTTTCTCAATTAGTGTGGAGGTGAATGGATAGATTATAAATGGATAATGGATATGATATCCCCAACGGAGTCGCCAAAAACTGTTGGTTGAATATTTTGTCAATCAGCGTACTGATAAACAAAATAGGTCTGATCAGCCAAAGTAGGAAGATTAGTCATCCAAATGTGTAGGTTTACCACATCAGAAGGACACTGATCTCTCCTCTCATCAAGGGGAAGTTCCTTTTAGGTATGCTATATATATATATATAAACAGAAAATAATACTCATGGATAGGACAAACCATCTATCTCTCTTTCTTCAAAGATGATGCGTACAAATCAAAGGAAAAACTCAATGGAAATAATAGACAACACTCCTCTTCTTTCAGAAGTACTATTCAGCAAACCACAAGAATACTCCTGGTAGTAAATGCAAAATGTAGTAAAGGATGTAATAACAAGCAAATCAAGATGCAGCACAAAGTCTACACCTGAATTGCTCAAGAGTAAGATACGAAGGACAATGAGGGCACAAAGTCTTCTCAAAGTCTACACATAAATGAAAAAAACACACTGAAAGGAAATTATGGGGGCACAAAGTCTCTCCATAGTTGACTCTTCAAGACACCTTTCTGACTAATTTTACTAATCCTGCTTGTTGAATTAAAAGAACATAAAATACATCAAGGAAAAAGACATAAGAACAGTTTCCTCAACATCAAAGATATCACAACACAAATTCTGAAAAGTCACTTGCTTTCTTATTCTAGTAACAAAATATGCTCAACAAATTGAGCTCAAAGTCTCAGAAGTGCCTTTCAATTTAGGAAGAGTTTCGTTCTGATTGTCAAAAAAGAGATTTATTTACAATAGAAGAGAGTCCCTTATATAGCCTCTTCAATAAGGACTCAAGAATAGTAACACATCATATTGCGTTGAAATATGTTAAGAAGATACGCTGGAACTTAGGGGCATTTACCCATTTGATTTTATTAATGCAGAGAAATAAGTGATGCTATTGAAAGTTTGCAACTTTCAATGTCCACCTGGCGATCTGATCCTACCTTCATCGTTCCTCCTTTTCTGGTTAATTGAATCGGGTCCTGGATTCAATTTGTTGTTCCTTGCTTTCAGCTGGTCTTGGCCTTGAAGTCTGTGAATGCATTCAGGTCTATAAGTTCAAAAGATCATCGACTATTTTATGAGCTTTAAAATTGACGTTCGCGTGCCCGCCACTATGTTTTCAATGACTAGTTCACTGTGTTGAATTTGATGTCTTCGAGTGTGTCACCCCTTGGTCCTCTTTTGGCTTTTCTGTTTGTCACTTTTTTGGATTGAACTTGCCATTTTGGGCCTTAAGAAATGATCTTTGAATGGCCTTAGGGCTTCTTGTTTTACATCTTGCCGAAGCGAAGGTGACCCTTCGGGTTCGGGGAATTGTCCTTCTATTGGGCAGCCAGGAGTCCCCCGCAAGGGCATCTACCCTTTGGGGTCCTTCGGCGGCCTTTCGCCGCTTTCTTGCGGGCATTTTTTCTTACGAATTCCCGCAGACAAAAAGTCCACATAAATTTCCCGCAGATAAAAAGTCTGCAGAAATTGTTCCTATCGCTTTTGCCTTGGGGTCTTGGAGCTTTCTCCGAATTCTTTCGGGCTTTTTGTCTGAAGGAATTCCTTCAGACAAAAAGTCTGAAGGAATTGTGCCTTAGACTTGCCTTAGTCTTTTTGAAAATGACCATTCCGAAAGGGTATTTTCGTTGACCAAGTGCCCTCCGCAAGGGCACTTGTCCTTCGGGAAGCTCTTTGAAATTTTACATTAGATCGCTCTTTTTGAACCAAGTTGTTGAACCACTCTGTTGAACCAAGGCTTTGAACCAACTATTGAACCATTTGATTGAACCGCCTGGTTAAACCAAAATGGTTCAAGCCGATGAACCCTTTGTTTGAACCAACCGTTGAACCTCTTCGTTGAACCAATCAGTTGAACCAAGATTTGAACCAAAATGGTTCAAGCTGATGGTTCAATTGAATGAACCAAAGCGATGAACTAACCATTGAACCTCTTCGTTGAACCAAGGCTTTGAACCAACCGTTGAACCAAGTTTTGGTTCAATGGTTCAAACGAAGCCTTTCAACTAATTAACGAACCATTTGATTGAACCAAAGAATGAATCAAAGCATTGAAACAAAGTGGATGAACCAAATGAGTGAAACAAAGCGTTGAACTGCTTGATTGAACCTGCATTTGAACCATTTGACGTTGAACCAAAGGATGAACCAAACGTTGAACCTGCTGCTGATGCTTGCTGATGGAGATTTTTGTTTGAACCAAGGCACTGAAACAATCCAGAAAATGATCAAGTGTTAGAAACTGATTCTTTTGGTTGAATCCGCCTGTAGAAGCCTTTGAACCTGTAGAATTGAACCTGCCTGCAGAGTTCGTAGAAATCAAGTTCGTAGTTTTCTCTAACCTTGAAAGAGTCTGTAGATTTTAACCTATAAAGCCCATTGAACTTGACCTGCAAAGTCTGTAGATTTCCTCTTCCTGCTGAGTCCGTAGATTTTCTCTTCCTGCTAAGTCTGTAGATTCAAGCCTGTAGAGTTCATAGATTTAAGCCTGCAGAGTCCGTAGATTTAAGCCTACAGAGTCCATAGATTTCTGAGAAGCTTGAAAAATGAGGAATTTAAACATCTAGGACTAATTTTGAAAAGGGAAGAGACAATTTTGGTCTGTAGGACCAAAATAGTTCAAATGTTGTCTTAAAAATAGTTAATATTTTTTGGGGACAACACATTCCACATTCTATTATCATCTACCATTGCATTTCACAATCAAACCTACCATCCATTATTTGTCCTTATTTACCATCCATGGTTTCAATTTCCTTTGTAGAGGATACATATATATCTTGTCTCGATGTTTGAAGGAATCAAAATCAACTACCAACAAAGATCATAAAAGCATTTTTGACAACCAAATCTGTAACCAGTTCTTAATAAAGCAATTATTCAGACGAGGTGTGGGATATAAATTAACATGATCAAGTGTTCTATTTATATCATTTGTTGATTATGACATGCATCTCCCCATTAGTAGGAACAACATAATAAAAAACCACACCTAGGCCAAAAAATGTACCATACCATTTCACATTGCCATGCCATTGCCATTTATACAAATCCTTTTGCCATTATCACATATCCTAGTTAATCACCTTCTCACTTGGGGGTAACCCTCTTACCATTTTATCTAATCTTTCAAAAACCATCAGTATCCTTAGCAAGACCGTGCCATCTAACCATTCCATTTCTATCTAGACCAAAGCCTATTTTTAGTCATCCTACTCAATCCTGTTTTGATTTTAATTTATTTGGTTCTTCTCACACCTTTTGTGAGAGGATTTTGTTCATGTTTCAACTCTTATCAAATTCAGGTTCACAATGACAGTCTATGAAAGTAGTGTGACAGTTGATTCGGTAAGATATCTTTCATCCTATCAAGTTTGTTTATGTGAGCCTGATTATAACTGCCTATGGGCAAATCAGTGTCTCACCAATCTTGCTATTAATTATAACCATCTATGGATAAATTAGTATCATTGACCTATTCTATCGTATCTTATTTATAACCACCTCTGAGTAAATGAGGGATAACACTTGTTTATCATGCATTGCTGCATCACCTTGTCATTACTATTTTTATTTGATAGGCCATTTGTTGGATTTAAGAACTTGTTGGGATCTAGTTGGTTTTTTCCTACCTTTTTTGTGGATGGAATTACTATGACTTGAAGTCATTTTAGGACTATGTGGGTCATCCTCAATTCATAATGAGTTCACCTCAGTCCCCATTTCTATATGCTCTTGCCATTTTGTGAGCAACCTAAGCCAAACGCTCTCATCATTTTGCGAGCAGGTATCTTGTCATTCTCTAACGAGTTAAGATACCTCAAAAATGCCAAAAACATTCATAAAATTTTAAAAACTCTAAAAACATTTATCCTGTATAAGCTTAGTTAGTTATCCTTGATTTGCCTTACTAGGGCAAAGTCATTATTAAGATTTTTTTTAATTTTATTTTCAGGGTTTTTATTTATTTACATAATTTCAAGTTGTTTGCTTGTTTTTTCACTGTTTGTTTACTTTCAACACTGTTGCCTCGACTCAGTCTATATGTATTCATTGGGTGATTTCTTGCACATGTTATTCTTGAGTCCATCCATATTCATACATCAATATTGTCATCATAGCTTATCATTAGTGCATTATTTTTTAGTGTTTATTAGATATCAGGCGTTAGTCCTTATGCATATTTTAGCCAAGTCATCATGATCTTCTATCATGATGCCTACCATCACATGCTACAACAAAAATTAACTTCAAGAAGGTCTATAATTAATGGAGCCACATAAGTTTCTCTTTGGCACCTTGGTAAATCCTCCCATCCCACCCTTAATCAAATCAACCCATTAATCATTCTAGTTGTATCATTGGTAATCAAGATGAACATCTCCTTGTTGGTAGGTACAACTAAATCATTTTTAATGATAAATTTTATTCCTCTATCCATCTCTTTCATCACTTTACACCCGCTCATCTTTAATCTATATTCCAGGTTATATCCTTGAGTTATACTTGCTAATCATCCCTAATTGGGGCACCATTAGTTTTAACCAATCCAGGTCCACTTAATGATTATAACCTTCTATGGGCAAATCATTATTTTGATTTTTATTCTTGATTATAATCACCTTTGAGCAAATCAACATCCTTTTTACATTAATGCATGGAAATATTTTCTCATTTGGATTAATCTCAACCATAAGTTAATTTCACTTTTCTTCTTGCTTCTTTTTGAGGGACCATCTATCAACAAATGTGACGGCCACTCCCTCAAGGGGGCATCATCATAGGCTTCTCAAAACCATTTGGAGCTTTGTTATTTAATCATAATCTTTTTTTTGGCATACAGGGCATTTCTCATTATTTGAGACGAAATTATTTTGCCTATGATTTGCAACATTTTCCCAAACATAGGTAAATTTTAGACACCCAAATTTGGCCATTGATAACCTCCAACCAGGTTTTTGACCAATTTTTATCGAAGTGCACAATTTGGCCTAAAAACACTAAAACACGCTTAAAAATGTGAAACTAAAATATTCAAGTGCCGATTTTGGCTAGAGTATCATTAAATAGAGCAATAGAACTTATGGGCTAACTAACTTTGATCAAATCATTTCGAGTCAAATTATTAATTTTGTACATATGTTCCCTCGATTGATCTTTTCTATCAAATATCTTGCATGAGACATGTGCCTTTGTTATTTGGTGTTGGTAACATCTTAAATGAGATAACATATCCAATGCACCTGACATTGACTTTTAATTTCAATCCAATCAAATTTTAGACTAATAACAAGACATTTTGATCAATTTTCTTAATTTGTGCACAAAGTGCTTAATCATATTTAAAAGCTAATTAAACCAAATTAGAGCCTAACTAAAAATTTCATGAAAACTTGTTGAATACTTACTTTTAGAAATGAATATTGAATATTTGCATCAAGGGACCTCATTTCTTTGGAAGATATCTCTAAACCATAAATACCATAAATATCAAGATTCATGTCTCCCATGTCTCATCAATACTCTCCATGCCTCTTAATTGCTCATCTATTCCAAATATTAATGAACTTATTTTTGAATTTTAATTACATAATTGGACTAATTCTTATCCACACATCTCAATCTTGAGATGAACGATTCAGGTTGATTCTAGCCATTTATAAAAAATTATAAATATAGAGGCTATGAACATCATTTTAAAGCTATTTTGGTGCAAAGTTATTATGCTCAAATATCTTTAAAAGTCTTGATAATGTAAAATTATAATGCACAAATGATTCTAAAAGCTATTGCAATTAGTGTTACCATGCCAAATTGATTTCAAGCCAAGCCAAAGCCAAAGGTGCCAATGAGAAGAGGAGATAGCCAAACCTTCTTTGATGAAGACTTCATGAGCACAAGTCGAGCAAACCACTACTACAAAAGCATTTGAAGCATCTAAGGAAGGTGAATGATTCTTGTTTTTACTTATTTTTTAGTTGTGTTTGTCATTTATTTTTGTTATTAAGCTCACCCTAGTAACTAAGCATGAATGTGTTAGTTTAGTGTGTTGTTTATCAATTTGCTTTGTTTATTTTGTCACTAACACAATACTAATCTCTTTTTCTTAGTCAAATGATTAGTTCACACTAAAAATATGAAATGATCTAACAAAAGCTAAATAAAGTTACTCGTACAATATCAAGCTACAAAAAACCAAACATAATACTCAATACGTAATTTTTTTTTAATATTAATTAATATTATTAATGGTCTCATGAGATATTACATCACATTAACAAACTTATTCATAACACCATAACATCATACACTAATTTATTATTATTTAATACACTTTTATCAAATACAAAATATATCTATCTATCATATATCAATAATCCACCAACATAATCTCCACAATTTAATAATTTTTTTAGATCTCAATTATCTTAACTTGGTCCAAAGAAGTTTTAGATACAAAGAAGTTAAATTGTCTAACTTTTAAATATAATTTTTTTCAGTACAAAAATATTAATGTGAATTCATTTATAATCAATACAAAAATTTGTTAAAGCTACCACTGTAAGGATTAAATGCTTATGAATACAAACAAGACTTATAACTATATCCACTTTGGCCTATTAAGAAATTTCTTTACAAAACCTTGGATATAAATTTAATGCAATAAAACAATTCAATTTTACTCTATAATCAGATCTAATAATGGTACTAAATTATCTCGCTGACTACAACACTTAAATTCTTCCACTTGCATTAGGACATGGTCAACAAAGGAGGTCAGTTAAAAAGCTAAGCAAGAGGTTTCTCCTTCCTAAACACTTATTTTTTATTTACAATTCAATAAAAAAACTAAATAAAGAATTGAGCATCAACATATCATATTGAATCAACTTACATATTAAGATACAAGAAGGGTTAACCTACTCAAGACAAAAATAATCAGTGGGTATGCAAGTACAACACTCCAATAAAATAATTGACCATTTTATTACAATAAAACCACAATAAACTTTAATACGAAAAGCTAACATTTGAAAGTCTATCACAACAGAATTATCATTATAAAGGAATTGTATAAACATTTAGTTGTTAGACTCTCGTCTAATTATGACCTATAAAGTAGATAAAACTTATAAGATAATTTCTATTCATAAATTCCAAAATTTTCATGACAAAGACTAATTTTACCATCTATTCCAAAGTTTTCACAAGTGTATTAACCCTAACAAGACTACGATTTAAATTTCCCACACCCTAAAAATTTGTGTTTATTTAATTATCGATCAACTACTTCCTATCAAAAGTGTCATCTAAAAGAAATTTTAACCTTAGTGAATTCATCAATTAGACTAAAACTTGCAAGTTCTCTATTACCATCGTACATTTACAAATAATTTGTTAAACTTGTCCATTTAACACAAAAATAAGTTCATTTCAACTCTATTTCTCAGTATATAATTTTATACAAATAACACTATATTTATAATATTATATTTGATCGAATGTACTGAATCATAATTATTACATACGAGAAATATACATGTATATTTAACATATAATAATCTTCAAATTATAATTTCATAATTCATAGATTTATGTATAAAAGCATAAATATAATCTGAATGTTTAAATAAATATAAATATTTATAAATACTAATAAAATAAAATTTAACAAATTTAAATTTATAAATATCTAGGAAAATAAAAAAGTAACAATTTAAATGATTTTAAATATTAATAAAATAGAATTTAATAAATTTATTTTTTTTGGTTGTGTTGCTGCAATGTTGGGAATGGCTGGTCTAGGGGGTGGACTGATTGGTCTGTCCTCCCCCCTTCCTCCCAATATGGGAAGGGGGTTGGGACGGCTCAGTCACCACCCAATAAAAAACAAAAAAAAAATAGACTTAAATACTGGATCATCCAATATGTTTTCCTTATATATATATATATATATATATATATATATATATATATATATATATATATATATATATATATATATATATATATATATTTAATAAATAACAATCCTTTTCATTGTTTATTTGTCAAAAAGAAATATGATTTCAAACATAGACACATTTGAATCAAATGAGACAAATTATATCAAGTGAACAAGAACTCCACTAGTAAGAATGATTAGAATAATAAATTTATTGTTCCTCAGTGCAACAAACAAGATAGAAATAAATCAAGAATTTGAATAGAATATTAGGTAACCAGAGTTTGGTAATTTGAAGTTACATTTTGCCAATAACCCAAACAAAATATAATTTCTCAATCATTACAAGCAAATCTGAGAATTTCAAGGTTCTATTTTATTTATACAAATTCAAAATTTTAACAGAATAATTTCAAGGGAAGACATTAATTATATATTTACTAGATTTTTAACCATTAATCCATATTAACTCAAATAAACAAGAAGGGATTACTATTAATACACACAACACAACTCTTATTTTTTGATTAATCTATCTATTAATTTATAAAAAATAAAATTAAGAATTTAGAAGAGAAAAAACCCCTTTCCTGTAAGTGAAGCTCCATCATCCATTTTCGCTCCTCCATCTCTTTTCCTCTTCTCCCTTTGCCACCCCTGCAATCAGACTCTTTTCCTTTTGTTTGACTTTTTAAATAGAGAGACTTGTATTATTTTCATTTAAGTTTAGGGTCAGGGTTTCACTTTTTCTTTTCTTTTCTTTTAATTATTATTATTTACAAATGGGTTTAGTATGATTTTTTTTTTAAAATAATAATAATTTGACAAGTTATGATTTACATTGAGATAGTCAAGTAATTGAATACATTACATAGATTCTAAAATAATTATGCTATTCCAATTATTATTAATCTCTCTCTCTCTCTCTCTATATATATATATATATTGACGGAAAAGATAATATTTGAGACCAATCATATATTTATTTAAGATTATAAATAATAAATTTATCTACAAAAGACTAGTTTAATGACAATTTATACAATTATTTACAAATGTATTTACATTTATTAATAAATGTTACTTAGGTTCTAATACAAATGAAACAAAGTTATTATTTCCACCTTAAACAAGGTTTTATTATCAAAGCACCTAGAAGATACAAGTCGACTATTCAAGACCAAATTAATATAACCCGACCTTACGATAGGTTCAAACAAATTGTTAGAATAAATACATAACCAATTCTAAGAAGATGAAACTGTCAAAATAATACATCGACAAAGAAACCCCTAGAAATCAAAGTGACTAATACATAAATATATGAATTATTACAAGAGTCAACACGCATAGTCCAAGGCAGTCCTATAAGAGAAGCAATGAACCTGATACTAAGCTAACATAACAAAATCACTGAAACAACACCGACCACTCGCTACAATATATCTCATTCACATATCATGCTCAGTGATACATTCGACACATTGATCATCCACATGACGACACATCATCAAAAACATGCTGACGAACCTGAGAGCAATATTATAGTGAAGGAGCGTGGATCAAATTACCATGTTTTTAATAGGTTGTGCATTTATTGACATATTTACAAGCATCTATCTCCATAGTTGGCCAATACCACCTTATTCAAATGATTTTATTGGGCACAACCACGCACTGGGGTGACCCCTATAAATCCCTTTGTGTACGTCCTTAAGCACTATTTCAGATTCTCTTGAAGTTAAACAATGAAGCAACGCTCCATCATAGCCTCTACAATAGAGTATGCCACCAAGTAATGTGTAATAGAGGCATTGTGAATGAATGATTTGTGTTGGATTCATGATATATTAATAGGAAGAATTTGGTCTTGGAGATAAACTTATAGGTCTTGGTACTATATGTATCTAAATTTTACATGGTGTGATATTCCTGAGACAAATTCGATGAGGATACAATTATCTCTTATTTTGTGCACTATAGGGAACTCTCTAACTCATTTTACCTCTTCTACTTCCCTACTCCTCCCTTGACCCCTTTTGGTCCCCTTTGGTTTGATTTCTGAAACTTCTATCATCATGTTTTGAAAACTTCCCATGTAGGATGAAACCACTATTTCAAGTGACGAAGCCACCCCCTCCTTTATGGAACTACCCCTCTAATTACACAACTATCATGACAGTTTTGTAAAAAGGTGATGGCTATGTCTTAAAGGGGTAATTTTGTAATAAAATAGAGGTAGTTGTGTAAGGGTAGGTGGTGGTTCTGTCACCAAAAGTGATGGTTTCATAACCACCTCCTACATAAAGTGGTGGCTATGTTCTCTTGTATTTGTCTTCCAAAATTAGCTCCTAAAATAATTCTTTGACATGTTTGGCATGTTTTTGTATCATGTTTCTTGTTCACTTTGTCCTAAGTTTGCCTCCAATCAAGCCTAACTCACTCCCTTTTTTATTTTAAATCAGTTTGAGTTACTTTCAAGTTCGACTCCTAGTTAAACTCAGTTAAACTCCCTAATGCAAGCTCCTAACTCTTTCTATAAAAAAATTATTTTTAGATTAAGTTTAGGTCTAAAAATTACTATTAAAAGTTGTTATTTTAAGGCTTTTGCAGCCACAGTCTTATTAAAATTACCAAAAAAATTAGACTTTTTAGTTTTCATATCGACTACATTGTCACAAGTGAAGAAGTGTTATTGGTCTAACAACTCAGTCTTTACAATCCAGAGCATTTGTCAGTCTCAGTTCAATTTCTCTCTATTTGTGGTTGTGTCTCTTCTGCTTTACCATTTGTTCTAGAGCTTGGTCATCCTCTAGTTAGAAATTTCTCAAAATTCACACAAGATTAAAAGGAGCTAGCATACTAAGAATTCTTTCATCGACACACTACATACATTCCAGATGATCTATGCCTTGGTCAGGGTAGAGTTTCTTTTGATTTTTAATATTTATTTTATTTATTATATTATATTAGTGTAGTTGTTTTTACATTAAATTAATTTCACTATTCATAAAGAATAAATTTCATAGGGAGAGAAGTTTATTTTTTATATTGTCTTTTCTACCAAAAATGAAAATTATTATCTTTGATTGTGATTACATTCAAATAGATTTTTTTTTCTCAATTAACAAACCAATTCATATATAATTCATAGGAATATCTTAATGAACTTTCAAAACATTTCTATTCAATATAACATTTCATTTTCAAAGTTAAAACAAGTTCTCTTGTATTCAGAACAACCAACTAGATAACCACAAGAGTTTAGACAATCTTGGGCATACAAATAGAGCTAGCATACTTCTGACTTTGTTTGTTTTGGTGAATTAAAAATGTTATTGTTTCTCATTAAAAATGTAAAAAAAGAATTTGAATTTCTTGTCTCTCTTTTAACAAATCATTTGAAAATCTTGTTTGCAACAAACTAGGGAAGTTGAAAGGCTAGTTCTACCTTTGATTTTTGCCTAGCCTCTTTTGGATGAGCCTTCCTAAGACACTAGGTCATGTCTATCATGGTTTATTCCCTAGGGTTAGAGCATCCAGTCCCATAGTTGGAATATAATCTGATATTAATATCGAGTTAAGATGCGAGATTTTTTATTCCAACCCGATTCCCCATCTTATTGTTGAGTCTTTAACTAATTTAGATGAACAAGAAATAATTCTTAATCCACCCATCATTGTCCTTCCTCAGAATAGAGGCCGTCATTATAACATTATCCATGACTAGTTTTCCAATCACACCTCCTTTCTCTCTTCGGGTCTAGTCTTATCTTATGTCATTCACATTTTATGGATGACATTGACTAGGCATAACTAACCCAAAATAGTAGATATTTGCCCATGAGTCATTCAACATGATCTCCACCATTTCTTTAATCCTCACCTAGATTAGGAGCTTTGTTTTTTTGTGATCTTAGAAAGTGAAGGGCCTCAAAACTCTATTTTAGCATGACTTGATATTCTTAATGAGCACCATGATGTTACTGAGGTCTTTTGGTTCTGTCATGAGAACCCATTGCCACTGCCCATTCTAAATCCCATTCTACATAACAACCACCCAAATCCATAGCCCATCTATTACATTGGCTACATCAACATGACCTCGAGGAGTTGAGTGCACAATTTAGCATGTGTTATTCACGTACACACAAATTGGTGAACCCATTGTGAAGGAATTCATAATTTATGTATCCATTTCTTCCTCTTCTCCTTTCCCTTCTCCATCTTCCCTCCTCCTTCCATTTATTATGTGAGTATTCATATACCCCCATAATATGTCTAAATAGGACATAGGAAAATTTCTTGGCCTAAAAGGCTATAGGAGAATCCATCTCAATTCTAATGAGCCTTTGTTAATATTAAGATTGATCTTTAAACCAACATATTTAGAGATTCAGCATATCTTTATTAAGGGGCTTTGTCAACCTCTCCTCGAGTATCTATTATATCAGACATAGTCCTCTTTCAAGTACTTATGCTATATAGTTATAGCCTTGACAAAAAATTGGGATTGATTGAGACAGATTCAGTTGATTAGATTACTCTAGATTTCACAGTAGTACCTACATCTAATCTATGATTACTCTCATCCCAACACTCAAACTAGGAGTGGGGTTTCCTTTTAAGAAATATGAGACATATATGAAACTGTGAGTAACCACCACGACTCTTATGACCCTTACTATGGGAGGTGTGTCAATTACTCATATAACCATGAGGCCATCCACCGGCTTACAAATCCCAAATGTAGAAAGTATAACTAAGTATGATAATTACCTAGGAATGATCCATAGCTTATAAGACAAGGTCAATCATATGCAAGTGTCCATACATATTCTTAGTAGGAGTCAAGATGACTTTGACCCATCGGTACAAGCCACATACACTACCCCTGGGGCTCCCTCACTAAACCAACCTCTTCACACTACCCGATCTCATGCCTCTACCCCTCTTGCATAGGAGGTCCTTAGGCCTAACACCAACACTAGCCCAAACCAACTCATTAGTACCCTGGTGAGTCACATTCATGACCTGGAAAATAACTAACAAACTTTGTGTCAGGGGATGGGCCCAAATTCTCCTACACCAACACACCCCTCTCCTTCTCTCATCTAAGCAATGACTGATCCATCACCACAACAAGAAGCCTATATGCTTCTGCCATAGTAGGAACATATACCCTTGTAAAACCATGTCTCTCACCAACCCCTTGGGGATATCCTCACTCATGGGGTCCCTAACCCTAACATCTCTAAAGCCTAGTCATCTTATCAAGCACCTATTCAAATCCCAATGGAAAGTGTATATACTTACGCTCTACCTTTGACAAATGATGTGGTAGCCAACAATCCATTATTCTTTACACCTTTGAGTTACGTACCTCCCACATATCCTCCTCTATAGACAAGCCATGTCCTAGCTTACATAGCATTAGGTTACACACAAACCACATATACCCTACCAAAATAAACCTCCACACTACCTACATTTAACAATATCCCCCTTAATTTCATAGGTATTCAAAATCCACTCAACCGAACAACTATTTTCCAAGGTACTCCACTGCACCTTATCAAGCTTCCTCTATTCCTTATATCGGTTATTGTTATCCAATTTTGACCCCCAAGTCAAAATAAGACCCCTATAGGCAAAAAATTGAACCTTATGTGATTTAGGAGGTCCTAGTTGAGTCCAAAATACCTTGTTAGCATTTATTAAGGTAAATTTGGAAAGTTTAAGGTAAGTCTCTTTTATGTGTTTTGGGCTATTTGGGTCTCCTAAGTCAAAAAGGGTCATTTGTGGTACCTTGAAAAATATGTCATAATTTATTAGGGGTTTATTCATATCATTTTATGTCTTAAACATCTTATAATAATGTTTCATATCATTTTATGCTAGCTTGAAGGTGGTGAAAATGAGTGAAAAGGGTGATTTTGGCTAGCATTTGTATGTGACAAAGTTCCCTAAGTGAAAAATCCATACCACACATCTTCCAAAGAGCTTGGATCATTTATGTAACTATTACACCTGACATAGAATCAATGCAAATTCAAAATCTTGCACTTCAATATTAGTTTGAGGAGTTAGAAAAAGTTGTACAAACTTGTTAAAGTCATGCACAAGTGAAATTTTTTTAGAGGTGTCCTTTCATCTCCCATATGTCATAAAAAATCTTGGAAGGAAGTTGTAGATCCAAAATTTGTATAAAATCACTTGTCTCCTCCATCGCTCCATTCACAAGCTAGTGAAGGCCAACTTCAAGTAGATGGTATAGGCCGTATAAGTAGAGTTGGGAGCTAATATTTTGGCCAAAGTTTGGTACCCATATGGAATTCTAATTTGTGGCATTGGTCATTGGGTTGGTTCTCTTAGATTTATGAGCAATCACTAAGAGCCCAAACTATTTTTTGAGAACTCAAAACCCCACATGATGAGTTCAGATCAACTCCAGAACAAACTATGAATTCTTGGCTACTTTAAATTTGTTGGAGAATGTTCCAAGATGTTTGTATATGCCTCACAGACCTTTATTCATCATTGTGGCACATTTGGATAGTCTTTTGGCATGAAAAATCTCTCTTGATAGAAGTTTGAAATGACTGGCCATGTTTTTTGTGTTTCTAAGAGTGATCAAATGCATTTGAGTGAATATTCATTGTCTTACACTCTCTCCACAATCCATCAATGGTATTTTTATTAGTCATGTATTCCGTACAAGTCTCAAATTGGTGACATATCCATTCACCATCTTGGATTATGTTCTGTGTGTTTATGCATACAAGGTGTTTTTAGTGATTTAAAACATGTTTCAAATATTTTTTTCAGTTGTATTTTACATGTTAAGATGTGTTGGTGTAATGGAAACAATAATCTTTGAACCTACAGTCATGTAGTTACACCTTCAAAGCCTTCAAATACAAAGGTTGTCCATTCTCTCGTCTAATGCAGCCTGCAAGTCTACAACTCAAAAAAATACATATTGCCAATGTTCAAATAAGGTTATCCAAGCATGAAACAAGGTGATGGTTCAGTATGATAATGGTCATAGACATACAAGGATATCAAAGGCATCTGAAGGTCAAAACTAAGTTGAAAAATAAATTAATATACCTCATAGAGACTTATAGGGTTATGTGTGTAGGCAATCAAAAGTATAGAGGTATGATGATGTGCCTTCAAGAGGATATGAAGCTTGGAATACAATGAGAATGACTCTTGATTAGGATTGAATATTATAAGAGGGCATGATAGGTTTTAAAGGCCAACCCAAGACTCACATACTCAGTCCATTCAGACAACCACCAACAACTTGTTGTGGAGAAGTGTGCTTTGACAGTAATGTTTGATAGAGAAAGGGCTTCAAGATGTCAACATCACAAAATTAAGCCATTAAAGGGTTTTGGTATTGGCTCTGAAGACCAAGAAAAGACCAAATACATAGTGAATCTCAAAAACAACACCTACAACTAGCTTAGTTGACTGTATATGCTTGGACAATAATGGCAGAGTTTGAAGAACCTCTTTGGAGATGTTAAGAGTTTGTAATACAATGAAAAGGAAACATATTAATGAATATTAATCCACTATATGACATATTTATTCATTAAATAAGTCCAATCCAAAGCCTAATACATAGTCAAATAGTCATTATTTCTTGAACACCTCTTACAGCCAGTTGGAAAAGTGTCTTGGACAGCAAGGTGATGGAGTTTGTAAGCGTAAAGGAATAAGAAAGGCCTTAAGACAACATAAATATTATGATAGAACCATTTTAAAGGTTGGAGGATTTGGATATTGATTGAGATAGGCCTAAAAGTCACGAAACTCTCACATACATAGTCCATTCAAATTGCACCTATAGTTAGGGGATAAAATTTGTCTCAAACAGTGAGTTTGGTAAGCTTTTGGAGCTTTAGGGCATTGATAAAATATTTCTTAGACCTAAATAATAATGATACAAAGCCACTGAAGGATCTAGATATTGGTTTGAAGGCTATGAAGCACTATACACAATCAAGTCTGCTCAAACCAACACCTACAACCAGCTAGCCAAGAGTGAAGGATGTATTGAGACAGAATAGGTTGATGGAAACACAAAGGTTTCAAAGATTTGAGAAGATGATAAACATACATTCAATATTTTGAATAGAGTTATAATGTCAGACAAGGTTCATCTCATACCCAAACTACATACCATCTCCAATGAATAACACATTGTGACACCTTCACCTCTAAGGTCTTCCTAAGTGACTAAGCACTCTCAAAGCTTGAAAGAGTAGTGTTACATGTGTAGTTTGAAGGTTAGAGAAGAGTTTCAAGTCCTTAATACATTGAGGTCAAATAAACTCTAAGTAAGTTTGAGGAAATGGAGACTAAACAAGGGTTACAAGGCCTTATTACCTACAACATAGTCTAAACACAGTCCTGCCTAGGCTAGTGTAATGGTTTGCTTGAAAGAGTAAAGGTCTAAGGGAGAGTGAGATAGTTGAATGTGATGATGTAGTGTGAATATTTTTTCATGAGTATCCCTCAAACTCAACAATGAAATCAACACAATCAACCTTGTTTAGTCTAGTAGCCCAATTGCATACACAGTCCTTATTGAGCATTCAATTAAGTGAGATGGTGAAGTATTGCTAAGTTGGGCCTTGAAAACCTTGAATAAATGTTAAAAGACACACAAATTTTTAATTATATCTTCAGACTTAGACAACAACCTAACATACCCTATTCATACCCTACCTACTCAGTCTATATAATAACACAACTTGCTTACTTAAAGAAACACTTATTTTTTGAAGAAATTCAAGAGTATATAGAGGGATTGAGATAAATAAAATGTTTGAAATAGTGGTTTAGGGTGATGACATCACTCTAGAATAACCTCAAACCCAAGGTAAAAAGGAAACAAACACAGTCAGGCCTTGTGTAGTCTTGAGCAGGATGAGTGCATACACAGACTTGCAGTAGAAAGTGGTGAAGTGATGGTCAATAGAGGTTGAGAAGGACTTTGAGAAATTTGGTAAGTTGTTAATTAACTTATAGAAACATTTCCATGAATTCAATAATTCTTACAAAGAGATAACATGGCACATACAGTCCAATAGGGTATGGTTGGCAAACTAGTAAAGAACCCTAGGCCTGAGATAGTGGGTTAGTTGGAGACCTAATGAAAGAAGGATGAAATATATTTGGTGAAGTGTTCATATAGTTCTGTCAACACCTTAATATGGATATTAGGGTCTGGTAATAGAGAAGAAAATATCAAAACTCAGTCTAAGCCTAAAACCCTGTAGTCACACTAACATGCCTATACCTAGTCTTGAGAATTTGAAGTGTTAAGGCCTCCATAGGTATAATCAAGATTTGTAAATTGGTACAGGGGGTCATCATGGGTTTAATACGATATAAATGGTACTTTTAAGGTCATAAATATAGTGTAAGTACTCACTATTTTGTCTCAGACCTTATCCACTCCTTGGGCAAGGGGCAATGAAGAGACTTAAGGGTCTACTTCAGGTAAAAGGGCATGAAACATGTTTCTAGACCATATTAATGGATTTTGAGGTAGTGAAAGTTCATATAAGAGGTCTCCATACATTCTTAGATGGATATAAACCTCAATGTTCACTCCAAGGCCCTTGAGGGCTAGCAAAGAGAAGATAAGCTCTTAAACCCCACACCCTGACCGATATACCAGATTGATACAAAGGCGCAATGAAGACTTAAAAAGCATGTGGAATCATGGAGAGGGTTTTTTCATATGTGTATGAGCCTCTCATATTAATGGGAATAAGTTTCAAGACTGAGAACTCAAATTAGATCTCTCTCTAAGCCCAAGAATTCTAAGTAAGCCATTTGAAGAGCAACTTCAAATGCTCATACCGTTGCTCACACTTTGCATGGGAGTTTGAGCCTTTTGAAATAGTTTAAGGGGTATATCAAGAAGGTTTTTCAAGTGGAAGGAGGTCATTTAATGATCTATTATTTATAAATAATCATTAAGGCCCCAAACAGGTATAAAACCTCTCTTAAATCCTAATAGTGACTAGTCATGGAAAAAAGAGTTCAAAAGCACATTTGATGACATATCTTTATCTTGAAAACTCTTGTATGTTGTTGAGGACTCCAAGGAGGTTACATCCATGTACTTCAATTGTACTGACTACTTTATGGACTACCCAAAATAGCCTATTTTTGCATGTTTTTGGTGTTTTGTAAGTGTTCTGAGAAGGGGAAAGCTTCCATATCATGGGATGAAGTTATTTAGGAATTTTAATATCCATTAAATTCCAAAACATTTCACTAGAGATTTTGGATATGATCAAACCAGAACCATTTTTCAAAGCAGTCACAAACAAGCTCAAAAGTAGACTAGGTGGTAAGGTCATTTCTTGGTTTACATATTTTCTCAGGGTCTCAGGACCCCAAAATTGACGTGGAGGTTGGTGTTGTCCTAGGAAAGGTGAATCACATTATTTTTAGTTATTTCACATGTGTTATAGAAGTATGGAGCAATAAAATAGGGTCTAAAGCAAGAAGGCCTAATTGAATCCTAATTTAAGAGAGATAAAGGCAACAAAATGGGTTTCCACTTAGAATCTGAAGATGACATTTGACATGGAGATAAAAGGCCATAAAGGTTCCTATAATATTCCATTAGTTTTTCAATATCATCAGTACAACTCCCACACAAGGAAATTTACACAAAAAAGGCTACAAGGAAACTAGGGCTACTGAAGGCTTAAGGAGTAAAATGAGTTCTTGGGTGTCAGTCCAAGAACAAAAATGATTTGTTTTAGACTTGATAATATATTTGAATACAATTCACATGGTTTGGATGATTTTGGGAAGATAAACTTGAGTTTTATGCCACTTGGACCAAAATAGGTGTGGGAAATGAAGAATTGCAAGATACCTATGCATATAATTGATGGAATGGCAGATCAGAGGAGTTTTTTAAGGCATGTCAGATGTTCAATAAGTTTTTTCAAATAAATTCAAGGTGAATTCATGGTTGGAAGGCCTATTTGTCACTCCTTTCATGCAAAAAAGGGCAGTTTCTAAGGAGATAGTCAAGGTGTCAAAGCCAAATCGTAACCCCCACATCACTTGGGAGGTTGAAGCTACTTCAGAAGTGAGACAAATGACCTTGGAGGTCTACTAGACTATCCCATAACTCCTCTTATTATAACTCTCATGGACACTTGTCAATTTTCTTATACCACACCCCTCTCTCTCTTATCTTCACCATTCTCTATATATTGAGCCACTTTTGGCTAAGTTTGTATCCTCCACATGGGTATGGCAAAACCCTTCCCATTTGTATGCCTTTGATCAATGAGAAGAAATTGGTTTACCTCCTCTTTTTACTATACTTAGTGTGCATATGAGAATAGTTGATCTTGTTAAGTGAATTGACTTGTCTTCCTTGGCATGTTGTCTTTTTTTAACACCTAAATGTAGTTTAAAAGCTTCTTTTATAAGTCATGTGAAGTTTATGAGTGTGGTGTAAGAGCTAAGTGAGTTTCTCTATCTTCTAGTGTCATTCAAGACCTCTTGGTTAGTCCTCCTAGCTTAAGAAACCATCACAACCTTCACATTGAAACACTCATGTGAGAGATTCAGATTAAGAGAAGTGTATATAAGGATAGTTTTTTTGATTTACAAGTGCACATGTAGCTAGTTGGTAGTGGTCATTTCATATTTGGTACATCACCTCATTAGAGTAGGTTTCTCTCCCTTTTCCTATCAAGTGATAGATTAGTGTGTGAGCCTTAGTGATTCATCAAAGGGAGCTAGCCCTTCAATCTAGAGGTTTACCCCTATTACAACCCACATGTTTAGGGATAATCTCATGTTTCACCAAATTTAGAGAGGTTTGAACAACCTTCTCTTAGGTAAAAAATTTGGTCAAAACAGTTCTAGCACTCTCGGTAGGACTAAGGTTCAAAAGAGTGGAAGAATTTTTTTTTGTGTCCTTCTACCTATCTACTTTTGGAAGCATTAAAAAAACACCAATGATGACTCCGAATGCAATCAATTGGTATTAAGTAGCTTGTGTACTTAATGTTAAATAATTTGATGATATCTTGCATTTTATTTGACTAATAACATTGGTATGGTTGGATATGATGAGAGTTTATACTATACACCTCCCTATCAACCTTTTCATGACTCATAACATCCATATAGCCTTATTTATCAACTTGGTTATGACCCCAACTATGTGCTTCAATAGCCTTATCAAGCTTGTTACCCTCATTATGTGTTATTTCAGTATTATGGTCAACCTATTTCTCCTTTACATAACCATGGTGTTGCATATGAGCAACCTTCTCAAGCTCAAGTTGTCTCTAGTTATCCCTCAAACCAATCCATTTCAAGTTTGAAGCAAACTCTATTAGGCTGTGAGAAATACATGTTAGACCTTCACACTCAAAGAGAACATGGTCAAGATATTCCTAGCCATCTCATTCATGACATGACAGACTCATTGAATTTATTAAAAGGATAATGGACACCTATTGAGAGAGCAAATTGGCAAAGCTCTCAAGTGAAATGTTTGATGTAAGTGGTCTCATTCAAAGCATAAAAGATATGTTGAAAGTTCATAAAGGACAACGGGTCCAATTCCATCATCCCTATGTGTCTTCTTACACTCCAAATCAGCTCTCATACATGCCACCCATTCTTCTCCAAGAGACCTTTACAAGTGAATATTCGAGAGTTCCAAGTCTTCCATGTGTTCCTCAAACCTTCCATTCTTGGAATTCAATCCAAGAGAGTATTCAAAAAGATAAGGAGATTGTTGTAGAACAACCTATTGATTCAAGCCAACATCCTACTTATCTTCTTCAAGGAACTCCCAAGGAGTCTTTCAAAATTCCAAGCTAGAATAAAATAGTAAAGTCTTGGAGTGGGAAAGGTGAAATAAATATAGATTGGGGAGTTGAATGGAAAGAGAAATCTGAACCTATGCAAGTCTCTCCCACCCCTCCTAGAGATATCTCTTATACTCTATATCAACCTTCTTATGATACTTATCCTCAATAGGCTACTAATCACCTTTAAGGAAAGATATTTCAAAAGGATATAAATAGGCAAATCAAAGAGTTGGAGTTGAAGATAAAAGGACTTGAAGAGAGCCAAGATCAAGAGATGGAAGACAAAGAAAAATTTATGCCTAATCAAGCCCCATTTCCCTCTCCCCAAGAACCTATAGCTTGTCCATATTGGAGGTCTATCCAAGAGTGTATTCAAAACAAGAATGAGATTCTAGTTGAGAATGTGGAAAATAAAGTTGTAGTTGTTGAATAGCCTCAATAAGGTTATGAGAAAGGTTAGGTGCTTGTTGAAGAAAATGAAAAGTCTACAATCCAATTCAACATGCTTTCCCTTCAAGAATTCTTTCAAGAATCTCCCATTTCTAAGACCTCAAATTGCAAGATTATTTTATCCATCTCCAAGCCCATTCATGAGCCATCCACCACACCTCATACTCCCTCTCTAACCCATGAACTTGTTCATCACCCTCTCACCACATCCCTTATTGAAGGAGAACCCATCCTATGGGAGATAAACGAAGAAGATCAAGCCAAAGTTGCAACTGATCAAGAAGATGACTCAAGTGTCTATGATGAAGAGTTCACTATAGGTACTTACCTTGGTGAAGATAATCATAAATCCATTTTATTGAGTGAATAAAGAGATGATATTGTTGAGTTTGTGACTGCTAATGAAAATCTTGATCAAGACATGAAAGAGAAGGTGCTTGAAAGAGACATCATATTAATTGAGTTGGTTGAGACTCGTGAGCAACATCAAGAAGGTAGTTTTGAAAAACTAATAAAAGACAAAGCTGCTATTGACTCCATGGACTAAGATGATTTGTGGTTGAAGTCCAATGAGATTTGTGAATAATTTGAAGGCCTTCAAAAGCCTACACCTCTTGCTATTCAAGTTGAAGACATTCCCGTAGATGCATTGCCTCTTGAAGGATAATATGATAACTTCCAAAGTACCAAACTTGAACAAGTTGCATCCAACCTTTAGGTTGAAGACTCTTCAAACAATCAAGATGAAGTTGATCAAGTACATAATGAATAAGAAGATGAAGTTGAAGAAGTTGTGGTTCTTGAAGAGATGAAAGACAAAGATGATTGGAAACAACATATTGAGCTCCTCCAAGAGCTTGAAGGTATTTAAAAGGTTGAAGATCATGTTCAAAAAGATATTGTTCAAGATGTCTTCATTGAGGAAAATGATGAGGATTGGGTTGAGTATGTTAAGCTACTTTTAGATCTTGATGAGCTTGCAACAGTTTATGGGAATCCTAATCTCATTAAATCTTACCATGAAAGTCAAAGAACCATGCTTGGATGAAGCATTATTGAGTCAAGTTGTAGCTAAAGAGTACCATAAGAAGATTGTTGAGTCAAAATAAGAATTCAACTTCATAGGTGATATGTTTCCAACTATTGTTGTTACATTGGAGGTCATGCCAAGAAGATTGACAAGCATGAAGGAGTTGAAGACATCAAAGCCAAGGCTCAAGAGACAACTTGATTCATTCCATCCTTCATCTCATGGAGCCAAAGATGGTGCAATATTCACCTTTGATCTAGGTTGAGAAAGTTTATTTCAGGTTCGTTTGTATATAGTCTAGTTTGCTTGAGTTGTTTTTGTGTTTCCTAAGTGCTTAGTTAGCACATGTATGTGTCTTTCTTTCCTTGATTTTATGTGTGTGTCTTAGTTTTGTGTTTTGTTAACGTAATCAATTTGTCTTTTTGGTCAAGTTTCAAGGTCTGATCTTGTTGTCTCAAATTTCAATTGATTCCATAACCCAATGGAAGGACAAGACTACATGTCTCTTTAGCATAACATATATGCTACCCCTATGAGTCACCAATTTGTTATCTAATTTTGACCCCCAAGTCAAAATAAGACACTTATAGTCAAAAAATTTAACCTTAAGTGATTTAATAGGTCCTATTTGAGTCAAAAATACCTTGTTAGCATTTATTAAAGTAAATTTGGAAATATTAAGGTAAGTCTCTTTTATGTGTTTTGGTCATATTGGGTCTCCTAAGTTAAAAAGGGTCATTTGTGATGCCTTGAAAAATATGTCATAGGTGATTAAGGGTTTATTAATTTCAATTTATGTATTAAACATATTCTTAAAATGTTTCATGAAGTTTTGGAATGCTTAAGGTTCATTTGCTATCTTGAAGGTGATGAAAATGAGTGAAAATGGTGATTTTGGCTAACATTTATATGTGACAAAGTTATCTAAGTGAAAAATATGTACCACACACCTTAAAAAGAGATTGGATCATTTATATAACTATTAAACCTGTCAAAGAATCATAACAAAGTTAGAATTTTGTACTTCAATGCTAGTTTGAGGAATTAGAAGAAGTTTTATGAACTTGAAGTCATGTGCAAGTGAAAATGTTTTAGAGGTGTCCTTTCATCTCCCATAGGTCATAAAAAATATTGGATGGAAGTTACATATCCAAATTTTTTATAAAATCTCTTCTCTCCTCCATTGCTCCATTCACAAGTTAGTGAAGGCTAACTTCAAGCAGATGGTATAGGCCGTATAGGTAAAGTTAGGGGCTAAGATTTTGTCCAAAGTTTGGGAACCTTATGAGATTTCAATTTGTGTCATTGGTCATTGGATTAGTTTTATTAGATTTATGAAAAATCACTAAGATCCTAGACTATTATTTGAGAACTCAAAACCCCACAAGCTGAGTTTAGAGAAACTTCATAATGAACTGTGAATTTTTGGCTACTTGAAATCAGTTGGAGTGTGTTTTACTATGTTTGTAGATGCATCACAAACCTTCATTCACCATGGTGGCATGTTTGGACAGTCTTTTGACATGAAAAGTCTCTCTTGAGAGCAATTTGAAGTGTCTGGTCATGCTTTTTTATGTTTATGAGTTTTACATATGATCAAATGAATTTAAGTGAAACTTCATGGTCTTCCACTCTCTCCAAAATCTATCAATGATCTTTTGATTAGTCATCTATTATGTACAAGTCTCAAATTGGTTGCATCTCCATTCACCATCTTGGACTGTGTTCTATTTGTTTCTGCATACAGAGTGTTTTGAGTGATTTGGAATGTGTTTCAAAGAAGTTTGGAGTTGTATTTTCCATGTTAATATGTGCTGGTATAATGGAAACAATAATCTTTGAGCCTATAATCTTGTAGTTGCACCTTCAAAGCCATCAAACATAAAGGTTGTCCATTCTCTCATCTGTTGTAGCCTGTAGGTCTGCAACTCAAAAAAAGAAGGTTATCCAAGCATGAAACAAGGTGATGGTTCAGTGTGAGAAGGGTCATAGACATACAAGGAGCTCCAAGGCATCTGAAAATCAAAACTGAGTTGAAGAACAAGCTAACATACCTAATAGAGACCTACAAGGTTTTGTGTGTAGGCAATCAAAATTACAAAGGTCTAATGATGTGACTTGAAGAGGATATTAATCTTGGAATACAATGAGAATGCCTCTTGATGAGGATTGAAGATTGTAAGAGGGCATGATAGGTTTGAAAGGCCAACCCAAGACTCACATACTCATTCCATTTAGACAATCACCTACAACTTACTATGGAGAAGTGTGCTTTGATAGTGAAAGGGTTTCAAGGTGTCAAAATGACAAAACTGAGCCATTTAAGGGTTTTGGTATTGGTTCCAAAGACCTACAAAAGACCAAATACACAGTCAAGCTCAAAAACAACACATACAACCATCCTAATTGACTGTATGTGCTTGGACAATAATGGCAGAGTGTGAAGAACCTCTTTGGAGATGCCATGAGTTTGTAATAAAATGAAAAGGAACTCTCTTGATGAAGGTTGATCCATTATAGGACATCATGATGCAGTAAAGAAGTCCAATCCAAGGCCTAATACATAGTCAAATAGTCATTATTCATGAACACCTCTGACAACCAGTTGGAAGAGTGTCTTGGATAGTAAGGTGACGGAGTTTGTAAGCTTCAAGGCATTAGAAAGGCCTTAAGACAACATCAATAGCATGACATATCCATTTACAAGGTTTGAGTATTTAGATATTGGTTGAGATAGGCCTAAAAGACATGAAACACTCACTTACATAGTCTATTCAAATTGCCCCTATAATTAGGGGATAGAATTTGTCTCAAACAGTGAGGTTGGTAAGGTTTTAGAGGTTTAGGGCATAGATACAATCTTGATCAGACCTCAATAATAATGAGACATAACCACTGAAGGATCTAGATATTGGTTTAAAGGCTATGAATCACTATACACAATCAAGTCTACTCAAACCAACACCTACAACTAGCTAGCCAAGAGTGAAGGATGTCTTGAGACATAATAGGTTGATGGAAACATAGAGGTTTCAAAGATTTGAGAAGATACTCAACATCCATTCAATAGTTTGAAGAGAGTTACAATGTTAGACAAGGCTCATCTCATACCCAGACTACAGACCATCTCCAATGAATAACACATTATGACACAATCACCTCTAAGGTCTTCCTAAGTGACTAAGCACTCTCAAAGCTTGAAAGAGTAGTGTTGCATATGTAGTTTGAAGGTTAGATAAGAGTTTAGAGTCCTTAATACATTGACTTCAAATAGACTCTAAGTAAGTTTGAGGGCAAGGAGACTAAACAAGGTTTATAAGGCCTAGTTACCTACAACACAATCTAAACACAGTCCTGCCTACGCTAGTTATGGTTTGCTTGAAAGAGTAAATGTCTGAGAGAGAGTGAGATACTTGAATGTGATGATGTAGTGTGAATATTTTT
Source organism: Torreya grandis (assembly GCA_037957365.1). Taxonomy (NCBI): domain Eukaryota; kingdom Viridiplantae; phylum Streptophyta; class Pinopsida; order Cupressales; family Taxaceae; genus Torreya; species Torreya grandis. Next base: position 2,336,219 of record JARHVA010000098.1, read on the forward strand.
TCATGAGTATCCCTCAAACTCAATAGTGAAAGCAACACAATCAACCTTGTTCAATCAAGTAGTAGCCCAATTTCATACACAATCCTTATTGGACATTCAATTAAGTGAGATGGTGAAGTATAGTTAAGTTGAGATTTAAAAACCTCAAAGAAATGTTGAAGCACATACATAAACATTTCATCAGACCTTCAGATCCAGATAACAACCTAGCATACCTTGCCTACTCAGTCTATATAATGAGACAACTTGCTTACTCAAAGAAACACTTATTTTTTGAAGAAATTCAAGAATATGCAGATAGACTGAGAGAAATAAAATGTTTGAATTAGTGATGTATGGTTATGACATCACTCTAGAAGAACCTTAAACCTAGATTGGAAAGTAAGCAAACATAGTCAAGCCTTGTGCAGTCTTGAGTAGGCTGAGTGCATACACAGACTTGCAGCAGAATGTGGTGAAGTGATAGTCAATAGAAGCTGAGAAGGACTTTGAGAACTTTGGGAAGATGGTAAGTAACTTATACAAACCTTTCCATGAAGTCACAAATTCTAACAGAGAGAAAATGGCACATATAGGCCATTAGGGTATGGTTGGCAAACTAGTATAAGAAGCCTAGGCCTGAGATAGTGGGCTGGTTGGAGACCTAATGAAAGAAGGATGAAAGGTATTTGGTGAAGTGTTCATATAAAATTGTCAACACCTCAATATGAAAACTCAGTTCTGATAATAGAGAGGAAAAGATCAAAACTTGGTCTAAGCCTAAAACCCTATAGCCACACTAACAAGCCTATAACTAGTCTTGAGAATTTGAAATGTTAAGGCCTCCATAGGAATGATTGGGATTTGGAAATTAGTACAGGGGGTCATCATGGGTTGAAAAAGACATAAATTGTCTCTTTGATGTTAGAAAAATAGTGGAAGTACTCACTATTTTATCTCAGACCTTGCCCACTCCATGGGCAAGGGGCAGTCAAGAGACTTAGGGGTCTACTTGAGCCAAATTGGAATGAAACAAGTTTTAAAAACATATGAAGGGATTCTGAGGTAGTGAAAGGTCATATCAGATGTCTCCATACATTCTCAGGTGGAAATAAACCTCAATGTTCACTCCAAGGCCCTTGAGGGCTAGCAAAGAGAAGACAGGGTCTTAAACCCTACACCCTAACCAATATAGAGGGGTAATGAAGAATTACAAAGCATGTGGAATCATGGAGAGGGTTTTTACAGAGGTGTCTGAGTCTCTCACATCAGTGGGAATGAGTTTCAAGACCCAGAACTCAAAGTAGATCTCTCTTTAAGCCCAAGAATGCTAAGCAAGCCATTTGAAGAGCAACTTCAGAAGCTCATACTATTTCTCACACTTTGAATGGGAGTCTAAGCCTTTTGAAATAGTTTAAGGGGTCTATCAAGAAGGTTTTCCAAGTGTAAGGAGGTCATTTAATGATCTTTTTTTTATGAATAATCGTTAAGACCCCAAATGGGCCTAAAATCGCTCTTAAACCCTGATAGTGACCAATCATGGGAAAAAGAGTTCAAAGGCACATATGATGACATATTTTAATCCCAAAACCTCTTGGATTTTATTGATAACTCTAAGAAGGTTACCCCCATGTACTTCACTTGTACATACTATTGTACATGCTACACAAAATAACCTTTTTTTGCATTTTTTTGGCATTTTACAGGTGTTATGAGAAGGAGAAAGATTCCAAATCATGGGTGTAAGTCATTTGGAACTTTTTGTAGACATTCAAGTCCAAAAAATTGCATTATATATTCTGGAGATGATCAAATCAGGCCTATTTTTCAAGGCAGTCTCAAACAGTCTCAAAATGAGACTAGATCGTAAGGCCATTTCTTGGTTTGCATACTTTCGTAGGGTCTCAGAACTCAAAAATTAACATGGAAGTTGATGTTGGCCTAGGAAAAATAAATCACATGATTTTTGGTGACTTCACACATGTGGAAGAAGTCTGGAGCAAGAAAACAAGGTCCAAAGCAAGGAGGCCTAATTCAAGAGAGAGAAAGGCAAAAAATGGGTTTACACTTAGAATCTAAAGATGAAATCTGACATGGAGATAAAAGGACATAGAGGGTCCTAGAATATTCCATTAATTTGTGAATATCATTTGTAAAACTCTCACACAAGGAGATTTACAAGAAAAAAGGCTATAAGGAAACTAGGGCTATTGAAGGCTTAAGGAGAAAAATAAGTTATTGGGAGTTGGTCCAAGAACCAAAAAGGTTTGTTTTAGACTTGATAATATATTTTAAGACCATTCATATATTTTGGACGAGTTGAGGAAGACACACTTGAGTTTTAGGTCACTTAGACCAAACTAGGTGTGGGAAATGAAGAGTTACAAGACACCTATGCATATAACTAATTGAATCAAAGGTTAGAGGAGTTTTTGAAGGCATGTCATACATTTAATAAGTTGTTTTATATTAGTTCAAGGAGAATTCATGGTTGGAAGGTCCAGTTGTCACTCCCTTCATGCAAAGAAGGGTAATTTCTAAAGAGCTAGTCAAGGTGTCAAAGCCAGATTGTAACCCCCATGCCACTCGGAAGGTTGAAGATAATTTATGAGTGAGACACATGGCCTTGGAGGTCTACTGGATTGTCCCATAACTCTTTTTCTTATTGTAATTCTCATGGACACTTGTCAATTTTCTTCTACCACCTATCTCTCTCTCTCTCTCTCTCTCTCTCTCTCTCTCTCTCTCTCTCTCTCTCTCTCTCTCTCTCTCTCTCTCTCTCTCTCTCTCTCTCTCTCTCTCTCTCTCCTCACCATTCTCTATATATTGAGCCGCTTTTGGTTAAGTTTGTATCCTCCACTTGGGTATGGAAAAATGATTAAGAGGTTATCATCAATTTTTTCATCCATGGATGAAAATAAGAAACACATTTATACACTCACCTCGACCAATATCTCTCTTAGATTTGATCCTTTCTTGACTTGATTGGTTCTCAACCTTTGATTTCAAAATTCTTTGTCTCTACCTTATTTTATCTCTACTCAAGCTCTAAGTCATTTACTCTTCATCCTTTACTTATCATCATCTCAAATCCTCTCAATGCCTCATAATCTATTAACCCCTTCTTTCTCCTTCTACGTCTTACTTGATTCAAAAGTTCATTGACTCCTATGGTTCATAGGTTCATTTCTCTATTTGATGGATCTTGTGATATCCTTATACTCATATTGGTCTTATTAATCCTTTATTTCACCTATAAGGTTTCTCTATTCAAGGCTTTACATCATACCCTACTTCTCTCTTTTGACTATCATTCTTAGTAGCCTTTTTTGAAGGCTTTTCCCTTAGTACGAATTGGTACGACAACCTTTTAAGAAACTAAATATCTTTTAAGTCACCCTCTATCCATTTATTTCCTTTTATAAATTTTATATTCTCAAATCATCTTCTTAACTACTTTTCTAAGACCTTTTTGAAAACTTTTTAGTCCTATTAGATTTGTTTAGCCCTTCCATACATATAATCAGTCATATTCTGTACATTGAGGTACTTACAAAATCAAAAAATCCTAAATCTCTTTAAGCATGTTAATCTATAGATAATGACCGATTTTGGTGGATTTTGGATGGTTGAAATGTTTTTAATGTTGATTTTTGCTTCTAAACGCTAATGCAAGGTTTTGATAGATTTTGTAGATTGAAAAGGGACAAATTACTCTTTCAACTATTTTAAAGACTTTCAAGTAACTGTGCCACTTTCTTGAGACTTGTTTGACCTCCATACAAATTTAAATGTCATGGGAATCAAACTACAACCTTTGTAGAGATCTCTCTCTTCATTTTGGTTAGACTATGTGTGAAAACACAAAATTGTGTACATCCGAGAAGACACAAACTAAAATTTTAGAATTCATGAAGGGTTTCAAATCCCTTTTAATAAACTTTATAGTGACACTATATGATTCCTCCTATAGTTTTAGACCTCCTTAACAATGCTATTTCATCATTTCTCACTATCCATAGTTTGTTGTGTAAGGTTTCATAAACAATCTACAAACCTATGTTAGGTCTCTCATTAATGTTTATACAAGCAACCTTAAAATAATGTAACTATACCTTCATAACATGTAAGAACCAACTTACCACTCAAAAACTTATTGTATTTATATCTTTGACTCACCAATATTCCTTCTTACCAAGATTCTTTCTCAGTCCTTCTCTTCATAGAATACAAACAAAACAGGGGTATGCAACATGTTTCCTTGAACCAACTCAAAGAATTTGAAGCTAATATGCTAAATACTTGAAGCACCACAAGAACACAAATATTCACTTACCAAAAACACAAGAATCACATTCACACATAAATATAGGGTATGTGCTCTTTGTTTTATCAATCAAGAAACTTTTCTTCATTTACTCGGGGTTCAACAACATATCCTCTTTGAATCTAACCCCTGCACTCTCCTACCTTGAATGATTATCTCTAAAAACATTTACAAACTCTCTTTTATATTAATAAATTATCCTAACTATCTACTAACTCCCTCTTGTATGTTGGGAGTGTGAAAAACTGCCTAACCACTAACTTATCAAGATGACTGATCATGTGAGTCATGTGGGTGTTGAAACAGTCTTGACCCTTTATGTTAGGCTGTGGAGCTAAAAGCTTCACTGATGCAAACAGGAGAGGAGGTTGCTGAGGGTTGCTGAGTTGCAGAGCAACCGGCGTCGGTCTGATCGGCCAACGTCGGCAGAATTGTGAAGAGAAGCAACCGACGTCGGTCAGGGATCGGCCGGCGTCGGTCACCTCCAGGCGGACAGGGACCGGCGTCGGTCGCCTGTGTGGTTCGACTGCGAGTTTATTACAGGCAGTTGGTTGACGAACTAACTGTTTGCATGCTTAGTGCTAATTATAGACTGAGAGCTACGGATCTAATTATTGTACTTGGTGTCTAATTATTGTTTGGATGAGATCTATATAATAGACTCATGGTTGTATTGTAAATTAGTGCTAGGGAGTAAGAGAGCAAATAGCTCCTTCAGAGAGAGGTAGAGCAATGGTGCGTTCCTCCTAGTGCCACAGTACCAGGTGTGTGGGTGCTGGATTGGAGAGTCAGCTGGATTCTTCATGTATGTATGATCTTGGTCATCAGGTGAGCATGGCTATGATAGGAGATCTACATGGTAAGTAAGATCGCTGATCTGCAGGTGTGTGTGTGTGCAATGTCAAGGTTCACAGGTGTGCAGAACCAGTATTAATCTGTAGGTTGGAGATCAGATAGGACAGCAACACAACAAGGAGCAGGATCAGGCAGGATCTACTTGGAGTACGGTGTGTACTCATTGGTATGTACATGGAGTACATGGAGAGATAAGAGGAAGGCAAGGCAGTTCCTTCCATAAGTATGGTCTGTTGAATTACAGGTTCATGGGAGATCTACTTGAAGTACTTTGAGTACTTGTGGAGTGCGTGGAGCACTTGTGGAGTGCGTGGAGCACAGGTGTAAGGTGAACACCAACTCTGTATTTGAGTTGGGTGTTGGGACCTAGTAGAGAGAGCTTTGAGGAGAGAATTACTGTTCACTTGAGGTGTGGGAAACCTCTGAAGAGGTGGTGGAGAAGAAGTGGCATCTTCTTTATTGTATTCTTTTCTGTAAGAGTTATTAATAAAAGTTGTGTATTGTCTCTCATATTCTGTGTTATTCTGAATTCTAGTTACTTGTTGAATTTGGTTAATTTTTGCATATTAAGTTGCTTGGTTTGGTAATCAACTGTGTGCTTTCGGTGTTTCGCATCCTGACAAGTGGTATCAGAGCTAAGGTTGCAGGAAGTAGGTCTTGTGTTTGGTTACAGGTCACTCTCAGGGGTTTCTGATTGAGTGGGAGCAGAGCAATGATAGATGAAAGTAAGCTAAGAATGGAGGAGTTGAAAAGCACAGATGGTCACTTAAGGTCCCATGGAAAGAAAGAGCAGGTAAAAGAATATTGTTGGTCTGTGGAAGATCAGCATGAAAAAACTGAAGAAGCAGATGTTGCAGGTGATGTGGCACATGATTCTTTGAGAGGTTTCTTGGATAAAGTTGAATCTTGTTTTATAGATTCGGTTGCCTCTTTCCATGCAGCCCCAGGTAGAGGAGCTGGTGAGCCTTGCCAAAGAATTGGCAAAGGGGAAGTGAAGCTAAAATTGCAGGCGGCCAACACACAGGTGTTGATGAAGGTCATGCAGGTCCCAGGTTTGGAGATATGGCTAATTTCTTCAAAAAGATTGGGTGATGAGATATGCACAAGAACTCTCACAGCGGGTGCACTTGAATTAGCTGGTGGTAAGAAAATAGGTACCCTTTATCTACTTGTTTATATTACTGATTCTTCTTCTGTTGCGGAGACATGGCTTCGTAGGCTTGGTCACATGAGCAGGAAGGAGATGCATGTTCTTAAGCGGAAGACATATATATTTGACAGGCTTAAGAACTGGAAAGCCTTGGTGTTCTTGGAGGAGATGACGGATAGAAACCAGTGGATGGTGTTGGATACTTCTGAGCAGGGTAGTTTGGACATGGATATTGATTCAAAGGAGCTCGCGGGTAAAAAGTCATCACTCACAGGCGAACACAGATACTGGCATTGGTCAGGAGGAACTGGCGTCGAACAGATAGGTGCCGATATCGGTCATGTGCAGACCAAAGCCGGTGATGTCGGGCAGAGTAAGACCGATGTCGGTCAGGAGGACTGACGTCGGCAGTGAGTAAGACCGATGTCGATCAGGAGGACCAACGTCGGCAACAGAAACACCAACGTTGGCAGGTTGGTAGTCAGGGACAGACGCATGGGAACCAACGTCGATCGGATGCAGACTGTGGAGTGACCGAGGTCGATCACTGTAACAAATTTTGGGTGGACATCATGCTATCAAAGAGTCTCAAACACCCATATGGAAGATTGAAGATGTAAGTAGGCCCTCAAATTCGTTGTTCCTCTTCTTTATACTCGTTGCTGATTGTAGAGCAGGAAGGATCCAGGAAATAGGTGGGAGCATGGCAGGGATATGATGCAGAACCAAACGAGAGTTTTGGTAGGGTTGCTAGCTGGTGCAAAAGCACAGAGACGAATGGATTCCTTAGTTGAAGAATAGAGTGAACGAACACGTGAGACGGAAGACCAGGCATATGGTCTTGAGGAAGCTGCAGGACAGTGGTACAGGTTTTGACAGGTGGAGGACAAAGCATGGCTTCAGTCAATGTCAAGGTAACTACTGTGGTTTGTCTTAGCAGGTGGATGATGAGTCATAACATCATTCTGTTGCTGTATGTGGATGGTATATTTGCTAGCAGGGTTTGTACATACAGGGTTTTGCTGAGCTAAGGGTAAGATTAGTTCAGTGGCATGTCAGGAGGAGTTTGGAGCAGCAAAATTCTTTGACATGGGAGGCATGGAGATCACAGGTTGATTTTGTCTCTAGTGGGAGCTGATGTGAATCAAGTGTTGGCGAGGTTCATTACGCAGGATGCAGAGCCAGAGCACACTAAGGGCTGGACATGTACAGTGTCTGAAATCACATGAGGTTTGGTATAGACCTGAGTTTTCCCATGCAGTGGGAGCTATCAGAGAGTTAGGAGCCAATTCAGGGAAGTGTGTTCTCAGGTATTTGAGAGAGACCAACAGCAGGGATTCATGCTATGCAGGGTCAGGACTTCACTACATGGGTTTGTAGGTTCGGATGTGGCAGGGTACTCAGATGACAAGAGGTACACCACAAGATGTGTGGTGGGTTGTCTTCAGGATTGATCTTGAAGAGGGATACAAACCAGAAAATAGATTAGACAGAGTACAAGTACAGGTACAGTGCAGCTGTTTATCTCCAAGTGGGAGATTGTTAGGCTGTGGAGCTAAAAGCTTCACTGATGCAAACAGGAGAGGAGGTTGCTGAGTTACAGAGCAACCGACGTCGATCTGATCAGCCGACATCGACAGAATTGTGAAGAGAAGCAACCGACGTCGGTCAGGGATCGGCCATCGTCGGTCACCTCCAGGCAGACAGGGACCGGCGTCGGTCGCCTGTGTGGTTTGACTGCGAGTTTATTACGGGCAGTTGGTTGACGAACCAAGTGTTTGCATGCTTAGTGCTAATTATAGACTGAGAGCTGCGGATCTAATTATTGTACTTGGTGTCTAATTATTGTTTGGATGAGATCTATTTAATAGACTCATGGTTGTATTGTAAATTAGTGCTAGGGAGTAAGAGAGCAAATAGCTCCTTCAGAGAGAGGTAGAGCAATGGTGCGTTCCTCCTAGTGCCACAGTACCAGGTGTGTGGGTGCTGGATTGGAGAGTCAGCTGGATTCTTCATGTATGTATGATCTTGGTCATCAGGTGAGCATGGCTACGATAGGAGATCTACATGGTAAGTAAGATCGCTGATCTGCAGGTGTGTGCGTGTGCAAGGTCAAGGTTCACAGGTGTGTAGAACCAGTATTGATCTGTAGGTTGGAGATCAGATAGGATAGCAACACAATAGGGAGCAGGATCAGGCAGGATCTACTTGGAGTACGGTGTGTACTCATTGGTATGTACGTGGAGTACATGGAGAGCTAAGAGGAAGGCAAGGCAGTTCCTTCCATAAGTATGGTCTGTTGAATTGCAGGTTGTTGCAGGTTCATGGGATATCTACTTGAAGTACTTTGAGTACTTGTGGAGTGCGTGGAGCATAGGTGTAAGGTGAACACCAACTCTGTATTTGAGCTGGGTGTTGGGACCTAGTAGAGAGAGCTTTGAGGAGAGAATTATTGTTCACTTGAGGTGTGGGAAACCTCTGAAGAGGTGGTGGAGAAGAAGTGGCATCTTCTTTATTGTATTCTTTTCTGTAAGAGTTATTAATACAAGTTGTGTATTGTCTCTCATATTCTGTGTTATTCTGAATTCTAGTTACTTGTTGAATCTGGTTAATTTCTGCATATTAAGTTGCTTGGTTTGGTAATCAACTGTGTGCTTCCGGTGTTTCGCATCCTGACACTTTATTAGAACCTAACCACCAAACTACAACATTGATACCTCTTGAAACAAGATTGAAATCTCCTAAACTTCATAAGAAATTTTTGAAAATTCAAATCAAGGGTTTTGGCGAGAAAATGCCAAATGTACCCAAATTCAAATTTTACAACAATCTAACATCTAGTATGGACTCCTATGTACCTCTTATGACCTTAAAAAATTACTAATGACTCAAGACATGTGAAATAGACCAATGTGTACAAATGTAGTGATGTTTCAATTTCATACTACCGAGGAGCAAAGAAAAACTTTCCATGAAAGTTATAAATGATTTGATTTTGATATTCTTTACAACATCCTTCTCCAAGTTTATGTCCACCTAGATCCCAAGGCCTATTAGAAACAAGTAGACCTTATTGATGCTCACTTAAAATCATTATGGATCCTCCTTTATTATTCTTCCTCTTGCTTTGTATCTTATAACCAATCATGGGAAACTATTGCTTGTTCTCTCTCTTTCATAGAACTGCACATGAAGCAAACCAATTAAACATAACTGTTGACGCAAGAAAATTGCACCCGGGGTAAGGAGGTCAAACTCCTGCATTTTCTCCACAACATGGAAACTCCTCTCTCGCCTGTGGGACGGCGAAGCAGGAGAGGAGAGTCTCTAGTTAAGGGCTAGCTCCCTTTGATGTATCATTGTTTGTTTCAGGCAGTGCAAAATATAGACAGGTATATATATATATATATATATATATATATATATATATATATATATATATATATATATATATATATATATATATATATATATATTGGGGATGAAAAGGGACAAGAAAATACAAGAAAACAAACTACTCTAAGGAGGTGATACACCAAAACAAGGTGACCTTCTCACACCCACTCTCAAAATCAGGTAACACACTTATACGCTTCACCCTTGACAGAGGAAACAATCTGCTAACTTATCAGGGAGGTAAAAAATGAAAGATACAGAAAAGGGGAGGTTCACTAAAGGTGTTGTGAGAAACACTATGTAGATGATTCCCTCTGTTCTGCATTCCAAAGTAGAACTCTTCTCCTATCAGCTGTAGATGGCACCTTGTAGATAGCTGGTGTGTTGATGTTGAACCTGTGACAGCATCAAAGATAATGACTAAACATTTATTAACACTCAGGACATACACAGGATATCTATTCAAGAAAGAGGTAAAAAAAGTGTTGGTAGATTGAGGTGGAAATTTCAGCAGAGCTTCGCTTTGTAAAAATTGTGAAAAAGATCCTTACAAAATGACTAAGTTCACAATATATATGGGAAGCAAAGAGGCCCATTTAGCGCTCCTGCTCTTACAAGTGGCATACGTGTTGCTTTCAAAAGAAAACAAGTCACTCAAAAATATTAATGAGCTGTTCATTTGCCTGCTCGAGACCTGCACTTCCTGCTTAGGTAACTTACACGGCTTGCCTTTCAATTAATGCAAATGGAGAAATCAGTTTTTGATGATGGCCGCTATCATCCCAAATGATCGATTTGCTGGCATATCTCACCTACCGAAGTTGCTTCTTCAATCTATGCCATTTGGACTTAGCTGCTCACTCATTCTTTACTTATCGCTCTGTCCAATTGATCTTTACGCCATCAGGTAGTAAATGCCTTCTGTTTATGCCACTTGGATCGCTCAACTGCTCCTTGCCCTGTCATCTTTGCTTGCCACTTGGAATTTGTCCCCTTTTGGCCGCTTGGATCCTTGGGCGGACATACTAGCGGGTCGCTTGATCCTAAGCTCTTTTCCCGACTAGCGCTTCTCATTTGAAAACAAATGGTTATTCTATTCCGTTAAAATTGATGCTTCTGTGGCCATCATGCTTTTAAACATCAACGAACATTTCATTCTATTAAATTTGATGACCACTGGGACATCATCAGGCCCACGTGGCATCATATCGGATCCCTTGTCGGCCTTTGCTTTTGTTTTCCTCCTGTGGGCACCCTTTTGCTTTGAAACTTACCCTTCGCATTTCTCCCAGAGGGATGGTGACCCTCCGCCCCTTGAAAATGCCTCTTTGCATTTGGCCGGAAGTCCCCTCGCAAGGGCACTTGCCCTTCAGGGTCCTTCGGCGGGTCTCTTTGTAAACTGGCAGTCCTCCCAGGTCCTCGCGAACAATTTCCCTGGGTCTTTGCTGTTTGAGTTTCCATGGCTTTGTTTCCTGCGGACTTTTGTCCGCAGACATTTTCCCGCAGACAAAAGTCCACAGAAATTCTTTTGTTCAATTTGCCTTTGCATTTGTAGCAGCCTGAATCCTCTAAAATATTTGAAGTGTCTGCCCGCCCTCTAAAGGGCACTTTGACTTTGACTATGCCTTCGGCCAAGGGCAGCCCCTTGAACCAAACCCGTTGAACTTATCATTGAACTTTCCGTTGAACCCAAACCATCCTTGAACCAAGCGATGAACTGAGATGAACCAGGCTGAATCAATGAACCAGACCTGAACTGAGCATGAACTTGAAGATGAACTCGCAACCCGAAAGTGACTGGCTTCGAAAAGCCAGAGAAGAAGTTGACCACAATTTTGCCAGGGGCAAAAATTGGTCAACAGATTGGCGACTCACAGGGGAAGCATGCCTGCTATGCTTAGAATTCATCTACCTTGAAAATCCATTGGGCATGGAATCAGTAGTAAACCTTGAAAACCAGCAACAGCTCTGCTATAATCTAGAACCAAAATGCACAGACCCACCTCTGAGAAGAAGAAAGCACACGCAAGACCAAGAAAACTACAACTTGTGCAACAACACTTAGGGAAAATAGGAAAAGAAAACAAAAGGAGAATATGTACAAGCGAACCCAAAAAAATTAGTGACAACATTTTAGATGTATCCCATTAACTGGGATACACAATTCCTCACCGTCCAACCTGGAAAGTTGGAACGCATTATGCTGCTTACACTGGGTGATCATGTAAGGACCGCTCCACAGGCCATCAAATTTTGCATGTTTCCTAGGCTTTGCTCGATCTTTGTCCCACTTTAAGACAATGTCTCTTTCAACAAAATCTTTTAGCAAAGATTTCTTGTCGAAGTGCCTCTTCACGTGCTATTGGCAACTGGTCATGGAAGCCATAGCTTGATCCCTTACCTCTTGGAGTTCCATCAGCTCACACAACCTGACCTCCAGGCCATTTCCTTCTTCAAATTACAGTTGGTGGGAGAGATCTAGTGCTGGTAATTCAAGCGAGATGGGAAGCCTAGCTTTCCTTCCATACACGAGCGTATATGGAGAATTTTTGATTGCCCTTTTTGGAGTAATTTGATTGACCCATAGAGCTGTCTTTAGCTTGGCATGCCAAGTTTTCTGATTTTCTTCCATAGTTCTCTTTATGATTCTGATCAGATTTTTGTTGGTGGACTCAGCCAGTCCATTCCCCTACGCATAATAATTTGATGAAGTGCTGAGGTATATGCCATACTTCAGTTCCCATTCACTTGTTCTGGTCCCCAGAAAAGCCAGAGCATTATCTGAGATTATGGTGACTGGGACCCCAAATCTTGTTACCAGGTCCTCATAAAACTCTAGGACTGTGCTTTCATTTGCCTCTTTCAGAGCGACAGCCTCCACCCACTTGGTGAAATAATCTGTAGCAGTCAGGACCCATTTGTGCCCAGCACTGGAGGGAGGGTTGATCATCCCTATGAAGTCTAGGCCCCACTGCATGAATGGTTGCTCAACTTGAATGGCCTGTAGAGGCATGGCAGCCAATCATTGTTTTTCATCAAAAAGTGCACACTTTGGGCACTTTCTTACCCAGGCATGGGCATCCTTGAAAAGAGTAGGCCAGAAGTATCCAGCTCTCATTATCTTTGCTGTTATAGCTCTAGGGGTGAAGTGACCGCCTGCTAGCCCATCATGGAACTTGGCCAATACCTTATCAGTCTAGTTTGGGTCAATGCACCTTAGGAGGACCCCAGAGAAATCCCTCCTAAACAATACATCATCAATCAGAACATAAGGAAGGGACTGGAGTTTAAAATACCTTCTCCCGGTCTTATCAAGACCCTACAGACATTCACCCGTGAGACGGAAACGCTTCATGTCTAGTGTCCAATCCTTTATGATAGCTGGTTCTTCTGCTGTAGCTGCATCATGAATTAACAAGCTGTCTCTCCTTTCTTGCTTTAAGTTTGTAGCCAGCTGTTCGCACAAGCCTCTTCCCCTCACCAGCTTAGTGATCTTGATATCTATGTCGTACTCCATCACTTTGGTAATCCACCCTGCCCTCTTTTCGTTTAAATCTCGATTGGTCAAGAATTCCTTGACACCCAGATGTGGGACCATAAGGTGGATCCTGTTGTTAGACAACATATACCTGAATTTCTTCAGGCTTCGCACCACTACCAGGACTTGATTTTCTACATATGTATACCTTACTTCAAAGTCCTCTAACCCTTGGCTGAAGAAAGCAAGTGGCTGTTCGAGGTCATCACTGTTAGCTTGGGTAAGTATGGTGGATATCACTTCCTCATTGCTGAAGGTATAGAGGTTGAAGTCTTTGCTAAAGTCTGGGCCGATCAAAATGGGAGCCTAGGTTATGGCCTGTTTGATGGCCTCAAAGCTATCTTTCCTCTTAGCTGTCCATTTGAAATCCTCACCTTTCTTTAGCATAGGGGTGAGTGGCTTAACTATTTCTGCAAAATTTGAAATGAATCTCCGAATGAAATCAATTCTGCCAAACAAACTCTGCAGACTCTTCTTGTGTTTTGGTAAGGACATCTCCAGTATAGTGCGAACTCTCTCAGGGTCAACAAACAAACCCTCCTTGGACACAATGTGGCTGAAGAGTATCCCCTCATGGACAAAAAATACACACTTTTTTAGATTAAGAGAGATGCCAAATTCCCTGCACCTTTCAAAAATCTACCTGAGGTGTTCTATGTGTTGGCTCGCTTTCTTGGAGAATACCGTTACATCGTCGAGGTATACCAGCACGTTGTTGTTTATCAAGCCACCAAAAGCCATGTCCATGGCCCCCTAAAAGGTGGCACCAGCATTAGATAGCTCAAATGGCATCTTCTTGTAGGCGAACATTCCCCATTTAGTGGTGAAGGTTGTTTTGTGCTGGTCACATCCTTGCACTAGAATCTGATTATACCCTGAATAACCATCTAAAAGGGAGAACCACTCACTACCAGTTACCTTCTAAAAGATTCGCTCCATGTTTAGAAGGGGTAATGATCCTTTAGAGAGACTCTATTAAGGTCTCTGAAGTCGACACACAGCCTGATCTCCCCATTTTTCTTTCTAACAGGAACAAGGTTGGCCAACCATGAGGAATGTTTGATTGGAAATATAATTTCAGACTCAATCAATTTGGCCAATTCCCTTTGCATGAGGGGCTCAATTGTAGGATTGATAGGCCTTTGCTTTTGTGTTACTGGCCTGGCACCTTCTTCCAATTCAATGGTGTGCTGGGCAAGCCTTGGGTCGAAGCCCTTCAAGTCACTGTAATCCCATGAAAACACATCAGCGAATTCTTGACATAGCAGAATGAAAGCTTGCCTCTCTTGGGACGTGCAGACCTTGCCAAGCACCAGCAGCTTGCCCTTGAAGATTTTGACCCTTTCATAATTTTCTTCTTTGGTAGTGATGCACACCTTATCATTTCTTAACTGGTCATTACTGTTGAAAATGCTTTCAAGCATGACCAGACCTTTAGGAAGTTTGTTGTTCTTCAATTGAATAATTTGATTGCCATATTGATACAACAATCTCACCTGGTTGTGTGTTGCGAACTTAGCTTCTTCTTGTAAGAAGAAATCTATCTGCTGGTCACTTTCGAAGACTTGCCAATTTGCAATGCTATTCGAGATTGAAGGCCGAACCACAACTTTCAAGTGGCATGAACCACAGTCTCTACTTATTTCTTTTGAAACATCAAATTGGGTGCCAATTGCTGCCAGCCTGTCAGCCTGTTTGAGCCTGATTGTTATTCGTGCTGGGCTGCATTAAAGGCTCAAAGGCCTGAGATTGAGTGGCTATTTGGTTGTCTGCATTCTAAAAATAGTTCATCACTTCATTTGTATAGACAACTTGTTCTTGACCATATCCCATGGTCGAACAGCTAGGCTGCTCTTGTATTAAATTATTCTGAACAGGGACCATGGCCTTAGATGATGAGGAGGGACCGGTGTTGTAAATTTGAAATGGCCTGGTTGTAGTGAGCTACCCCTGACCTTGATTATAATTCTAAAAGGGGGGTATAGGGGCTTGACCATAATTTTGGTATCCCTGATTTGGTTTGTTGCCTTGAGCTTGCTGCCTTTTAATGGCAACAAGTTCGTTGGACATCTTTTGCAACAAACTCTTAACCTCATGAAGCTCATTTGGTGGAACAACAACTAGTTTTTCAATGGTAGGCAGAGGGGCAATTGTTGGAACAGGGGCCTGAATTGGAGGCGACATTTTTGGGAAAATTGGCATATGAGGCCTAGGGGCAATTTTCTCGGCTTGAACCAAACAATTTTCGGCTGCTATGGCAATGTCATAAGCAGCAAGCAATATATGCCCTCCCATAGATTGTATCATCACTGCAATGTCATTGTTTAATACTTTTAAATAGTACAAGAAAGCGTAGCTAGGAGTCGGCCTTACCAAGATGGGAATTCTATCCCAAGTCTTTTGAAACCACGTGTTGAAGTCTTGCATATACTCGTGCAGAGCTCTCTTTATGGTCATCAACTACTCAGCAAGTGAGAGGCCATCACTTTTTTCTCCAAAACGATCTGTCAACTAAACACCCAATTTGTTCCAAGAATGTATTGAGTTTACAGGCAAGGTCCCGTACCAATCAAGAGCCTTGCCTTTAAGAGACAGCGCCAGCAGTCTGATGGCAATATTTTTTTCTGTTATATTGTGAATATTGCAAAGGTTAGCAATATTATTAATATGCTCAATGACTGTAATAGGTCCCACTCCATCGAAAGAGGGCACATTCTTTAGAGCTATTCTTGGAATTGGATCATATTGTGGGAGATTTAAGGGGCTCTCACCACAAAAAGCTGCGAATGGCAAAGCCATGGCTGGGATTGGCTGTAACTGAGGTTCTGCTATGGCTGTGTCTCTTATAACAGGCCTAGGAGGATTGCTTGTTGGATAAGGACGAGTCCTCTCAAATCGTAGTCTTTTAATAGAATTGAAAGGTAATTGAATGAATTCGAAAGGAACCCCTCTTGAAGCAGACCTTTTGGTGACTTTAGGCATAGAAAGTTAAGACACTAGTCTTAATATGAAAACTGAAGCTCTTACCAGTGGAGTCTCCAGATGCTAGAATACTTAAAATTTGTGGTAACAAGACCAGCATCAATCCTGATATCTTATTGCATTGAAAACTTGGGTCCCACCGGGCGTGCCAGAACTGTTGATGCAAGAAAATTACACCCGGGGCAAGGAGGTCGAACTCCTGCGTTTTCTCCGCAACATGGAAACTCCTCTCTCGCCTGTGGGACGATGAAGCAGGAGAGGAGAGTCTCTAGTTAAGGGCTAGCTCCCTTTGATGTATCATTGTTTATTTTAGGTAGTGAAAAATATAGACAGGTATATATATATATATATATATATATATATATATATATATATATATATATATATATATATATATATAAATTGGGATGAAAAGGGAGAAGAAAATATAGGAAAATAAACTACTCTAAGGAGGTGATACACCAAAACAAGGTGATCTTCTCACACCCACTCTCAAAATCAGGTAACACACTTATACGTTTCACCCTTGATAGAGGAAACAATCTGCTAACTTAACAGGGAGGTAAAAAATGAAAGATACAAAAAAGGGGAGGTTCACTAAAGATGTTGTGAGAAACACTCTGTAGATGATTCCCTCTGTTCTGCATTCCAACGTAGAACTCTTCTCCTATCAGCTGTAGATGGCACCTTGTAGATAGCTGGTGTGTTGATGTTGAACCTGTGACAGCATCAAAGATAATGACTAAACACAGATTAACACTCAAGACATACACAGGATATCTATTCAAGAAAGAGGTAAAAAAAAGTGTTGGTAGATTGAGGTGGAAATTTCAGCAGAGCTTTGTTTTGTAAAAATTGTGTAAAAGATCCTTACAAAATGACTAAGTTCACAATATATATGGGAAGCAAAGAGGCCGATTTGGTGCTCCTGCTCTTACAAGTGGCATACGTGTCCCTTTCAAAAGAAAATAAGTCACTCAAAAATATTAATGAGCTGTTCATTTGCCTACTCGAGACCTGCACTTTCTGCTTAGGTAACTTACACGGCTTGCCTTTCAATTAATGCAAATGGAGAAATTGGTTGTTGATGCTGGCCGCTATCAGCGCAAATGATCGATTTGCTGGCATATCTCACCTGCCAAATTCGCTTCTTCAATCTGTGCCATTTGGACTTAATTGCTCACTCATTCTTTACTTATCGCTCTGTCCAATTGTTCTTTACGCCATCAGGCAGTAAATGCCTTCTGTCTATGCCACTTGGATCGCTCAACTGCTCCTTGCCCTGTCATCTTTGCTTTCCACTTGGAATTTGTCCCCTTTTGGCCGCTTGGCTCCTTGGGCAGACATACTGGCGGGTCACTTGATCCTAAGCTCTTTTCCCGGCTAGCGCTTCTCATTTGAAAACAAATGGTTATTCTATTCCGTTAAAATTGATGCTTCTGTGGCCATCATGATTTTAAACATCAATGGACATTTCATTCTATTAAATTTGACAGCCACTGAGACGTCATCGGTCCCACATGGCATCATATCAGATCCCTTGTCGGCCTTTGCTTTTGTTTTCCTCCCGCAGGCACCCCTTTGCTTTGAAACTTACCCTTCGCATTTCTCCTGGAGGGATGGTGACCCTCCGCCCCTTGAAAATGCCTCTTTGCATTTGGCCAGAAGTCCCCCTGCAAGGGCACTTGCCCTTCAGGGTCCTTCGGTGGGTCTCTTTGTAAACTGGCAGTCCTCCCGGGTCCTCGTGGACAATTTCCCCCGGTCTTTGCTGTTTGAGTTTCTGCGGCTTTGTTTCCAGCGGACTTTTGTCCGCCAAAATTTTCTTGCGAACAAAAGTCCATGAAAATTCTTCTGCTCAATTTGCCTTTGCATTTGTAGTGGCCCGAATCCTCTTAAATATTTGAAGTGTCTACCCGCCCTCCAAAGGGAACTTTGACTTTGACTGTGCCTTTGGCCAAGGGCGGCCCCTTGAACCAAACCCGTTGAACTTAGCATTGAACTTTCCGTTGAACCCAGATCGTCCTTGAACCAAGCGATGAACTGAGATGAACTAGGCTGAATCAATGAACCGGGCCTGAACTGAGCATGAACTTGAAGATGAACTCGCAACCCGAAAGTGACTGGCTTCGAAAAGCCAGAGAAGAAGTTGACCACAATTTTTCCAAGGGGCAAAAATTGGTCAACAATAACCACTTCTTGCTTGTTGTCTTGAAATTCTCCTTGTTCCTCTTCAAATTCTATTTGTTCTTTGGCTACTAACTCCTCTTCATCTTGACCCAATATTGTCATCAATGCCAACTGAGCTGCCATGGTGATCTCCTTATCTCCTATGAGACTCAAATCATTTGATCCTTACAATATTTGATGCCATATTTTCTCCTCCTCTATTGTATACTCATTCACCCCACTTTGATCTTCCATTGGTGCCAAAGAAGACACCTCAACCTGCTATAACTCAGTCTTTGCAAGCATTTCAACATGTTCTTCTTCTTCCTTATCTACTGCTGCCACCTCATATGCATCAAACACTTCATTTGGTAATATTGTCCCTTCTTGTCCTTCCACCAACAAGTTCATTATTTTCAAGGTACTCTCATACAAATCATCTTCAACAATGTTCACATCAACACACTTATCAAAAACAACATTGAAAAAAATACCTTGTACTTCTTTGCTTTCCTTAAGGCTTACTTGACAAAAATATTCCTCTTTCTTGCTTGTCATGAGGTATGGTATTGTTGCAAACTCTCTCTCTTCTTCCTCATCATCTAATGGATCACCTTCTTCAGGGTAACATAAGATTGTTTCACCATAATCTGCTATCCAATCAATTTGCTCTTCATTATTAACATGCCACTTATGCTTCCAAAAATCTTCTTCTCCATTCATTTCTTTACTTGTATATACACATTTCAAGAACTCATTAGTAATAATCATTTAAGGCTTGCATGCCACCTTGCTTTTTATTCTAGGTTGCCTTACTATAATCTTCATCTTTTTTCTTCTCCTTTTCTCTATCAACTGCTTGAGAGGCCATCTCACCTTCCTATTGATGCACACATAGAATCTTGGTCTCATTGCTTCCAAGACTTGTTCTAGCCTTGTCAATACCTCAATCATCTCAACTATCTCCTTCTCTCTCTCTAACTCTCTTTGCTTCACTTTTATTTCTCTTTTCATCCTCTTGTGACATTCCTCACTCATCAAGCCCTTCATCTTTTTCTTTCACTCTTTTATCTTCATTATCTCACTCTAGGTCTCTCTCTTGGACCTATATTCTTATTATATACAAGCCTTCCTACTTGCCTCCTTGACCATTCACCTTGTGTCCCTCACTTGACTCTCTCTCTTTCTCTCTTAGAGTTTATCTTTTTCTTTTGTCCTCACCTGGGACTTTTTTAAATCTATATCAAGCTCTTCTCTTCTTGAGCTTCTCTCTTAGATCTCTCACTAGCTCTTCTCACTCTTTAAGATTTCTTGGCTTAAGGGATTTTCCACCTCTCTTCTCTTTCTTTCAACTATTTTTGCCTCTCTTTCACATAGCTTCAGCCTCTTCACTTTGTCCTGCAATCTTCATTAGCATTCTCATAACAAACTCATAACAATCTCAAAGTAACCTTAACACAATGTACAAACACATTAAATCAAATCTAAATCAACTCTTTCAAATAGAAACTCGAACATACCTCAACCAGAATGTTCTTGTTCTAATACAAAATGATGTAGAGGTCATCATCAAGTTTGTCATCAATGAACAAAAACAAGAAACACATTCATATACTCACGTTGACCAATATCTATCCTAGCTCTGATCCTTTCTTGACTTGCTTGGTTATTAACCTTTGATTTCAACATTTTTTGTATCTACCTTCTTTTACCTCTACTCAAGTTCTAAGTCATTTAATCCTCATCTTTACTTATCATCATCTCAAACCCTCTCAATGCCTCAATACTCTATTAACCCCTTCTTTCTCCTTCTATGTCTTACTTGATTCAAAAGTTCATTGACTCCTTGTATGATTCATGGGTTCATTTCTCTATTTTCTAGCTCTTGTGATCTCCTTATACTCATATTGGTCTTATTAATCCTCTATTTCACCCATAAGGTTCCTATATTCAGACCTTTAAATCATACCCTACTTCTCTCTTTTGACTGTCATTCCTAGTAGCCTTGTTTAACGCTTTTCCCTTAGTACAGATTGGTACGACAACCTTTTGAGAAACTAAATATCTTTTAAGTCAACCTATATCCCTTTCTTGCCTTTTACAAAGTTTATGGACTCAACTCATCTTATAAACCGCTTTTCTAAAACCATTTTGAACACTTTTTAGGCCTATTAGGTTTGTTTAGCCCTTTCATACATACAGTCAGTCATATTTCATACATTGAGGTAATTACAAACTCAAAAAATCCTAAATATCTTTAAGCACATTAATCTCCATTTGATGACCAATTTTGGTGGATTTTAGATGGTTGATACGTTTGTAATGTGGATTTTTGCTTTTAAACCCTAATGCAGGGTTTTGACAGAGTCTACAGACTGAGAAGGGACAAATTACTCTTTCAACTATTTACATACTTTCAGATAATTGTGCCACTTGATTAAACCTATATAACCTTAATACAACTTTCAAAGTTTTGGGAATCCCACTTACAACCTTTGTATAAATATCTCTATTTTGGTTAGACTGTGAGTGAAAACATAGAACTGTGTACATCCAAGAAGACACAAATTGAAATTTCAGAATTCATCAAGGGTTTCAAATCCCTAAGAAGGTTTAATAAACTATTTAGGGACACTATATGGTTCCTCCTACAGTGTTAGACCTCCTTAACAATGCTATTTCACTATTTCTCACTATCCATAGTTTGATGTGTAAGGTTTCATAAACATTCTACAAACCTGTGTTAGGTCTCTCACTAATGTTTATACAAGTAACCTTAAAAGAATGTAATTTTACCTTCATGACACTTAAGAACTAACTTACCAAAAAAAAAATTATTGTATTTATATATCTTCAACTCACCAATATTCCTTCTCACCAAGATTATTTCTTAGTCATTTTCTTCATAGAATACAAATAAAATAGGGGTATGTAGGCATAATTCCTTGAACCAACTCAAATACTTTGAAGCTAATATGATAAATACTTGAAGCACCACAATAACATAAATATTCAATTAACAAAAACACAAGAATCACATTCACATGGAAACACAGGGTCTATGCTCTTTGTTTTATCAATCAAGAAACTTTTATTCATTTACTTAGGGTTCAACATTTCCTCTTTGAATCCAGCCCCTCCACTCTCCTACCTTGAATGAATATATCTAAAAACATTTAAAAACTCTATTTTATATTCAAAAACTATCCTAACTACCTAATAACTCCCTCTTGTAGTTGGGAGTGTGAAAAACTACCTAACCACTAACCTACTCATCAAGATGACTCATCATGTGAGTGTTGAAACACTATTAACCTTTTATTAGAACCTAACCACCTAACTATAACATTGAGACCTCTTGAAACAATATTGAAATCTCCTAAACTTCACAAGAAGGTTTTTAAAATTCAAATCAAGGGTTTTGACAGGAAAATGGCAAAAGGACCCAAATTCAAATTTTACAACAATCTAGCATCTATTATGGACTCCTATAGACCTCTTATGACCTTAAAAACTTACTATTGAATCAAGACATGTGAAATAGACTAATATGTACAAAGGTAGTGATGCTCCTACATCACAAATCACTGCCCATTTGTATGCCTTTGATCATTGAGAAGCAACTGGTCTACGTCCTCTTGTGACTGTACTTAGTGTGCATATGAGAATAGTTGATCTTGTAAAGTGAATTGACTTGTATTCCTTAGCATGTTGTCCTTTTGTAACACTTAGATACATTTTTAAAGCTTCTTTTATAGGTCATGTGAAGTGTATGAGTGTGCTACAATAGTTGAGTGAGTTTGTCTATCTTCTAGTGTCATTCAAGACCTCTTGGTTAGTCCTCCTAGCTTAAGCAACCATCACAACCTTCGCATTGAAACACTCATGTGAGAGATTTAGATTAATATTAGTGTATGTAAGGTTAGTTTTATTGATTTACAAGTGCACATGTAGTTGGTTGGTAGTGGTTATTTCATATTTTGTGCATCACTGTTGGGGATTAACCAACAATAGATTACACTTGTGAAAGCAATAAACGCGGAAATAAATCAGATAAACAAGTAACTGAAATGAGATAATAGCAAGAACAAGAGATACAAGAAACCACCCTGAAAACTTGTATTAACAAACTCTTTACAAAAGGAATACAATTGAAGAAACTTCTTTCTTCCACACCTCTCCTAGATGTATAGATCTCTCACTAGATCTCTATTCCTCAAGAGCTCTCTCTCTCAAGAACAATCAACTCCAACAAACCTGGATTGATTCAATTCTGTATTGTTCTTCAACATTCACATACAATGAACTACTACAATAATTCACACGAAGCTAAGAAGATCTAATTCTACATATAGAATTAGGAAACTTGAGCATGCACTTACAACAAACAGTTAAGCCTCTTGAACAAGGGCTCTAAAAATAATATTACTAATAATAGAGATGCGAGCTTAAGACTACAACTTAAACTCATCATGCAAACACTCGCTTCTGTCCTCGAAAATAGCATTTTGGACGCACAGGTAACCGACGCCGGTTCCTGCTGCTTGCCTGTGACCACCGTCGGCCGACCCACTGTCGACGCCAGTGCCTCTGCAACTGCACCTGACCGACGCCGGTGTCTGTGTAGACCTGAAACTGTCAAAGTGTGCTCCTTGGTGAAGCTTTTAGCTCCACACCCTAACAATCACCTCATTATAGTAGGTTTCTCTCCTTCTTCCTAGCAAGTGATAGATTAGCGTGTGAGCCTAAGTGATTCATCAAGGGGAGCTATCCCTTCAATCTAGAGTTTTAACCCTATTATAGACAACCCACAAGTCTAGGGGTAATCCCATGTTCACCAAATTTGGAGAGGCATAAACAACGTTCTCTTACAGTGTAAAATTTAGTCATAAAAGTTACCAAACTAAACCCTATGTGACCCCACCTTTTTAATCTAGTCCCACTACATCAACATGGGGAATAATGTTGAGTACCTCAAGGAACCTCTTGATGCCAACATATGAGGGTTTTTTCCTCCTCATCCCCTATCAGACCTTCCCAAATTTAAAGGGGAGGGGGTTCCCAACACCAACGTCAAAGCTTACAATATGAACATTAGGGAACTCCTACCTTGGGATGAGGTTGTTATAAAAACCTTCCCCAAAACTTTATAAGGATAACATTCGATTGGTATTACCATCTCCCTAAGGGGTTTATAAAGATAACACACAAATTCTTGCACATCAATAAAGAACATGAGTTCATTACCTATTTCATTACGAGATGGTTGTAGGTCTTATATTCCTCTGCCAATACACCCAACATGGATCAATGGGAATTATGCGATCTCTTCTTCCATTCCCTTGGTAAGGAGATGAGGGATGATCTCAAAAAATTCCCATATCGATCCTATGAATAATCCCTTGAGAGTGCCTTGTGAATTGATTGGGAGGATATTAACAATGGTCGGTAGACATACAGGACCAATGGGCACATTATCACCCTAAGACATAACATTGGGGGATTTAAAAGTGTAAGTCCAAACAATAACAATAGCCAAGGTCCCAAGTCCTAAATCAAAATAGGAATGCCACCACTGATGATGTCACTGATCATAATAAAAAGTCAAACCCTATGAATAAAAAATAACATCAACTTGCAAACAACACAAGCGTCACCAACAATGTAGGGGATAGAAACCAAAATCACCCTCCTACCATCCATGTGTTTGACTTTAACTGACTGTCACCATGTAACATGCAACACCAGAACCATAATCAAAATTAATACCAACCAGCCAAACAATAACCCCAATTTTAGAACCAAACCTATTACCAACAAAGTCATCATTAAGGGTTTAGGTAATAGGGGCAAAACATGAGACCTAGAGACTGTGATCCTAATGTTTATTGCCTCTTCCATCGAGTTATTGGTCAAGACACTAGGAACCATAAAGAATATAAAAATTTATACAAAAACTCCTAGAAGATCAAAGGCAAACATTCGTAGACATGTTTCTACATAATGCTAACACAAATTCCCAGGTCTTTTCAAATGGTCTTGTCTCCCCTCAAAATCATAATCTCCAAATATATCAGAACCTCTTCCCCAACCACTAAACATGCATCACCCAAAGTCATTCATAGGGTGGCCCATAGAACCAATCTATTCAACATAATCAACCCATGATGTTGTGTACTCATGATGCCAAAGCCTCCACCTCTAGGATTGCGAACATTGATCTAGCTCCTTAGTTAGGAGTGCAAGGAAAAGCCAAAATGGTAGGGGTCATAGAACTAGAAGTTAAAGAGGAAAAAACCATCACTCACACTAAAGTGTATCAATGTATTGCCCTCCATCCCTCAAACATTTTGGAAAGATAGTCTACTCCTAAACCCCTAGGTAACTATGATTTGATCTTTGATTTAACTAAAACATTCTCCTACATTTTGTTTCTAGACTTGCTTAAGAAATACCCCTCATCAGTTGGCCTTCATCAGTTGGCCTTGCTTGATGCTCTAGGACTAGGGCATTTATCCAGTGTCACTCCTTCATAAGCTTAGATCAACCATATTGATCTGGACATATTTTCAACTGGTCAAGAATCACAAGACATTATTTATTTCTTTAATTTATGAATCCTTCTTCCTGAATCTGAGATGGCAAGGAGGGGAGATCCACCCTAATTTATATAGGTACAAATTTATAACAATTATGTGAAGAAGCTATGTTTGATGATGGAGCTACAATCAACATTATCCCCTTTTTCTCCCTACAAAAACTTGGTCATGGGGAAACCAATTTTTCAATAATGTGTAACACCTTATGAGGCTACGACAAACTCAAATATGCTTCCATAGGGACCATTGTGCTCCTAGTCACTTTGGGCCCTAAGAGGGTGCTAACTAAGTTCTATGTCATAGACAAAGACACCAACTACAACATGATCTTAGGAAGGCCTTGGATACACAAGATGAAAGATATCCCTTTAACCTTATTCCAACAAATATGATTCTTACACCTAAGAAATGTCTTCGTAGCCCAGGGGGATACTAAACCCTTTGACATGTTACAAGCAACCATGCATAAGCAACTCAGGTTACATGTCAATTAACATCTACCTACCAATGGGGTCACAAAACCCCCACAATTGGTTGATGTTACTAGATCCATAAATTCCAAAGTGGTCATCCTAAAGAAGGGTGCATAAATACCCTAGGACCTATTACAGAATAAATCAAAACAAAAAGACATAGTAACATCTAGAAAGAGCACTAAACTAGAAGTAATTACCGGTTTGGTAATCTCCACTATGTCTACAACAAAAATTTTCAATCTCTTGGAAAAGGACCCTCCCCTCATCCTCCCATTCAACCCACGAGGAGTAGGGACCTAATATTTATATTAACCTCATGTTCAGAATCCCTAAGAAGGGTTGAATAGCCTACTAGACCTTTGCATGATAGAAATGTTTATGAATGAAGAAGTCCTCCTTTGCAACAATCATCCCAATTACTATCAATGCTACCTCCCAATGTTCAACCATAAAGAGGCAAGTCACACTTCATGTTTTACCCTTGTTACTTTCAAACCACTTCAAATTATGCTTAAAATTCACACTATGACATGGACATACTATTTTTTCAGAGTCCTTGATCCATTGGGTCTGCTCCTTGTAGAGATGTTAGTCATTTTACTTCGGCTTAGATCTAGTTGTATTTCTCATCACATCCTAAGTCTGCCAACAAGCAAACAAACCATTCCTTCCTCTTGGGCCATGCCGGTACTCAGGGAGAATATTTTTACTATGATGGTAGGTAGGATAGAGATTAAAATCAGAGCCCATGATTACCCATAAATTCTTAAAATAAGGCTTATGTTTCCTTTCATGAAGGAAAAAGACCTTAAAAAGTCACTCATTGGATTCTTGCAAGATTTCCCACATATAACAACAAGACAGACAATACTAACCATGTCCTACCCATAATACTGCAAGTTGTATAACTATGTGCATATACCTCCTGCACTGAAGCAAGATCATAATTATGCTGACATACTCCCCATGCCAAAACAAAACCCTAATTATGTCTCCATACTTCCCACCCAAAAGAAAAGGTCAATTAAATAACCTTTTGAATATTTGGAGTTACTTACCTACCTCGATCTGAAACTTAGAAAACAACATTTTAAGTCCCTGAATTTCTTCCCTTCATTCATCCATAACATAAGGCTGAATCATTCACACTTCTACAAGCCCTTCTGTTCACCCTTCAAAGGGGGTGGGTTGATTGTCTTCTCGAGCCTCGAGCCTAGGGATCCTAAGAGGGATTACCCAATATTTTTGACATCTATACGATCGAGATATCAAAAGACCAAGAAACTTCACCCAATGATTATCCACTTATACACATAATTAATGGGCCATTTACTATGATGGAGACAAGTGTCATCTAAGCGCTAGGCCATGAGTCATTCTCATCTCTCTTGAAGGGAGAATCATGCCTTTTGGATTCAAGTTAGACTTTGAGTCTAAAAATAATACGGATGAGTACAAAGACCTATTGCTTAGCATGCTCATTGCAAAATGTTTGGGCATTCAAAAGTTGAGGATCCATGATGACTCACAATTAGTTGCGAACCAAGTTTCCAAAGTTTATCGGACCAAGGCCAAACACCTTTAGCTATACAAGATTGTTATACACGAGATCACTAAGGGATTTAACTTCATTTCTATAGAAGAAATCTATGGAAAATGAACCAACTTAATGACTCCATGGCTACCTCATCTTCATGCTTTATCCCCCATCTAAAAATATCAGAATCTGATTTTGTAGTCTCGGTCAGGATGAAGCCTCTTGTGCGTAAGACTCATAAAGACCAAAATGTCACCTAAATTAGAAGGGATGACCTCTTGGTCCTTGATCTAGATGAGAAAAATGAGTTCATTCTTAAATTATTACAAGCCTATGATGACCTCCCATCATTCCACCATAAGAGGGGATTCTCACATACCCACTATCCCACCTCAGCCCTTGAAATTGAATATTATGATTCTTATTGTCACATTGAGGATTAACTATCCTCAAATGATGAAAATTATGTATTCAATATAGAGGGTGAATATTATGATATTCTCCTAGCCCCCTATGTGTTTGAAGAGGGAAACACCTCCCTAATCAAAGAAATAATTGACATTAACATCAAGACATAAGAGAATACTAGACTTCTCAAGCTAGGGTCTTTCTCTCCAAGCAGGAGGTGGAGGGCCATAATCAGCTCTTCACAAAACTCTCAAAATCTTTCATTTTCTCCTACAATGATATGATAGGCATCAAACCCAACATATTCAACCACAACTTAGTTACAAATCCTGACATAAAACCTATCAAGCAAAAGCTCAGACCCATCAAGCCTAAGGCCACATTGATGGTAAAAGAGGAAGTCATCAAAGTTTTAAAATTTAAATTTATTAAGCCAGTGGACTACTCCAAATGGATGTCCAACATTATCCCCATTCTCAAGAAGAATGGTAAAATCATAATCTGGATAGACTTCCATGACATTAACAAAGCATGTCCAAAGGATGACTTCCCTCTCCCATCCAGTGACGTCATTATCAATGCTACTGTGGGGTATGAATTGCTATCACTCATGGATGATTTTGTGGGGTACAACCAAATTTGCATATATGATGAGGACCAAAGCAAGACCTCATTTACTACACCCTAGGGGACCTTTTTTTATGTTGTGATGTTTTTTGCTCTCAAAAATGTGGGGGCAACATATCAAAGGGCCATGACCCTTATATTCCACAATCTCATTCACAATATAGTGGAGGTCTATGTAGATGATCTTTTAGGAAAAAAAAATGATGTGTAGACCATTTAGAGTTGATATGCACCATCTTGACATGCTTAATCGAATACAATGTCACTCTCAACCCACATAAATGTGTGTTTGGAGTCACATACGGAAAACTCTTAGGGTATATCATCTCCTAACATGGAATCGATATTGACCTTGCTAAAATCTGAGTAACCTTATAAATTCTCCCTCCCATAGATGAATCAGGCATCATATCATTTTTAGATAAGTTGGGATCCATTCAACGATTCATTCCTATTTTGCCTATGTCATTCGTCCCATCAACAACCTACTAAAAAAGACAAGCAACCTAACTTGGACAAATGATTGTCAGGAGGAATTCAAAGTAGTAAAATAATTTCTTATGTCTCCCCTACTATCATGGCACCCAAGCTAGATAAGCCCTTAATACTTTATGTTATAGTGATTAATGTATCTCTTTCTTGCATATTGGCTTATGAGGATTACACTGACAAGGAACATGCCATTTATTTCATTAGTTGAACCCTCATCGATTATGAAACACAATATACTCAAGTAGAGAAGGAATGCTTAATAATAGTGTTGACAACCAAATGATTATGACACTATATGCTCAATCAAGAGACAAGGGTTATCATGAGATCTCAAGCCCTACAAAATTTCCTAACCTAGCCATCCCTATATAGGAAGGTTGGGTGCTTCATTACACTCCTAAATGAGTTTGATTTAATGTATATCAACCAAAAGTCTGTTAAGGGATAGATCATTTCTGATTTGTTGGTTGATTCACCCTTAGAATTTATTGACTTTTTCGATACCAATTTATCCAATGAGATGATATGATATGTAGAAAATACCACTATTAGATCCTCTCCTTGTTACGTAGATATCATCAATTACCTGATTGACCAAAATTATGTTGAAAGTTCCAACTCACAATAGAAAATACGTCTTCACATCATCACATTTAAGTATGTTATTTTATATAGGTCCTTTATTGTAAGGACTTTGATGACATGTTGCTTTAATGTCTTGACTAGGGAGAGTCAAAAAGAGTTCTCTTTCATTGTTATAGTGGTGTTTGAGGTGGACACTTTAGCGGCCATGCAATTGCTCAAAAAATCCATAGGATGGGATGCTTCTAGCCCACTCTAGACCATGATGCTATCGAATATGTACATAAATATGAGAAATGTTAGTATTTTTCACATGAGATACATGTCCCCACTAGGGTGTTATAACTCGTCATCATTCCATGGACCTTTTCCACTTGTGGCTTGGATTTAGTAGGTAAGCTCTCCCCTGCTTTTTTTGATGGTCATCACTTCATTATCATGAAAACTGAATATTTCACCATGTGGGCAAAAGCAATACTATTAACAACTATCACTAGATCTGTCATCCTAAAATTTATCCTTGATCAAATCAAATATCAATTTGGGGTCCCACATGTCATAATTATTAACAATGAGTCCCCTTTCAAAAATCTAAAAATTTGTGAACTGTGCAAGAAATTCACTATATCACACCATTCAGTGTCCCTATATTATCCACAAGCCAACAATCAAGCCAAATATACTAACAAGACCTCAAAGTCAACTTTGGTAAAAACATGTCAGAGATTCTAAATGAGATTGTCATCTACAACTTATACACCATAATGGGCTTATAGAATAATTATTAAGACACCTATCGGGGTAACTCCATATTCACTCATGTTTGGATTTGAAGCCATTCTACCCTTAGAAGTAGAAATACCTAGCCTCTATGTTTCCCTCAGGGTCTTTTTGATCAAAAAGAATATAAAGAGGCATGATTGGCCTAGTTATAACTCTTAGATAAACATCAAATTACTACCATAAATAATCACATTGTTTATGTTGATCGTATGGGTAGACAATATAAAATAATCCATGAATGCCCAATCCATGCAAGAGACCTTGTCTTTAGACTCGATAGTCGAATTGAAAGGAATAAAGGAGAAGGTCAAAAGTTTAGACCTAATTGGTTAAGCCCCTACCTAGTGATAGAAGAAACATAACCTATCGATTATGCACTCTAGAGGGTAAGGAGTTTGGTGAGTCTATGAACTCTTTTCACATAAAACACTTGTATATCTAGTAGTTTCATATCACATTGTTCTCATTTAAATTGTATTTTCATAGGTTGCATTTTTGACTGCATATCAGATGTGTTGTTCAAGTAATAATTTGGTTTTTAGTTCACATAATGTAGAAACTTGCAAAATGTGACATATCACATAATCCCACTCTCACATTACCACATCTCCCCATACAAAGCATTCTCAAAATCTGAATTTTACATTGGTATTTGCCTTAGCTCTTATGAGTAGAGTACACATATTTTCCCTACATCTTCCTGCACAATTAAGATAGATGTTAGCCTACAATTTAGCCTAGAGGCTTGTCCATGATATAGTCTCCCATTTATGATGCCTTTGGAAAAAAAAACATTAACATGCTTGAAAATATGTAATTTTACTCGCCTATCTTGGTCCTTGGTGATGAGCCCTTGCATATTACTAGTTGCATGGGGCCAAGATTTGGGGGTAATCGCTTAGCAGATTAAAAAAGAGTAAATAGTCCTGTGAAAATTAAAATGCTCATGCAAAAGTCAAATTTCACATCTCTCACCCTTTTACTAACCTTTGGTGATGAGCCCTCAAATCTTATTGGTTTCACAAGTTTAACATCAAGGAGAGATTCCCCTTTACTTGCCTGCATCTATCCTTTGGTGATGAACCCATGTGTCTTCCTAGTCACATGAGACTAGGTGTAGGGGGTCACAAAGAAAAGTAGAATCCAAATGTAGAAGCAATATCAAATCAAAAAGTGTTCAAACAGAAAGTTCTACAAAAGGCTTGCTTACATGTCTGTGTTTAAAGAGGGTAATATTTTCGCATAAGAAGCATATTTTACCCTTTACTCGTAAGAATTAGCTTACCTTTTTTCTTGTGAAATTTTAATCTATGGATTTCATTCTCTATCCCCTCACATTTATCCTATTTCCCTTATCATTCATTGTTGCAAATTGAAAGTCATATGTTATGTAAACAAAACAACTAGGTAGTCACCTGCAAAACAAATGTTAGCACAATTACAGTTACATATATTTATCCATCACATTACATCATTTGTATACATTCTATTCTCACATATACATAATCATCTCCCATAATAACATATCAAAAACAAAGAGATACATATACATAATCACATGCCAAGTCATTTAGAGTGCATGAACTGAAAAGCAAAGCATGAAAATTAAAGTCACATCACATGAATGATAAGACATTGAGAGGTAAGACAAAACATCTATATATATATCATAATAACTATCGAGTTTGTACAAAAAGGATGTCTAATAAAAGATCCTCTATGAAAGGATGATGTGCTTCATGGCATCTCAAAAAAGAATCAACATATACAATGGAATAGCAAAAACATCTACAACATATCTTAGGAGCCTATCTTCCTCTTGTGAGAGGGTCTTAATGTAGAATAATCTCAGGGACTCTCACTTCGATGATGTCTCTTGCTAGATCCTCCCTCAGAAGCTACCTCACCCTCTTCGATATGAAGGCTAATATGATAACCCCTGCTACCACCTCCATCTAAAGTCGTCCTCCCTATCCTATCATTGGAGGCTATACCACCTCCTCCACCCACCATAGTATCTACCAAGGACTCCACCCTAATCACTCTAGCCAATAGGGTGTTATTCTTTGACCTCAACATTATCACCATTGTAAACAATGGTACGCTGGGGTGAAGGCATCTGTGTGACGACCAATCCTTGTGGGGTGTCCAGGATCGACAAAAATTTGTTCTCGAGTCAGATGAATGCTCAACTAAAAAATATTGATTAGGGTGTCCTTGATCATCTGCCTCCAACCACCCACAATATCTATAATTGAAAAGTATAAAAGTCAGTGACATATGTAATTGATATAAAAATCCAATATACATAAAATCAACTAAGCAACTAAGAGAATTGAAGTACCTATTGTAATTATAAATATGTAAATCAACATTTTACCTAGGTCTCCCTCATGCCACTCAGAGTCAGAATCATCCTCCATAACCTCCTCCTCATATATGTCCAGATCCTCCTCTAGCTCAACATACACTAGAGCCTCACCATATTTTTTCCCTAGATGTTGTTATGTAGGGTCCTCTTGAGCGGGGTCTCGTTGTGGTGGTGGTGGTGGCCCATTTGTTGCTGCCTATCTACTCTTAAGCATCCTCCTCTTATATCTAGCTAAAGGGGAGATCCCTTTTTCACTACTGGATGAATTGGTTGGGTAATTGGCACCCCTCTCATAAGCAAATGCCATACTAACTATCTTATTCTCGTCACTCTTTATTCTCGTATGCTTTGTTAAATAACCCCAATAATGGGAAAATTACCTGCATAAGGCATGCCAAATGATTGTGGGTACCCTATCCATTTGGTGTAACTCAACCTATAAAAGTCGGTCCTAAACCTGAGTAGCCCCAATGACTATTGCAAGGTAGGCCCCCTCATTAGCCCATTGCCTAACCATGTCCTAGTAGGGCAGGGCAATCAGGTTGATTACTGTTAGAGTCCCCACTGCTTGGGGTAAAACATGAAAAGATGACACACCCATCTATAAAGTAGCCCTAATATCCTTGGACGATCCAATCGGTACTTCCCTTTGGTAAGGGATGATTCGATTGTAGATACAACCCATAACAACTATTAGGTGGTTAATCAAGAGGCCCCCCAAATGGGCCATGTGATAAATATCCATGTAGGTCCAAGTCATTAGCTCCTAGATGCAGGAGTTATGGGCCCCTCTATCCTCAATACCCTAAACAATAAATGACCAATTGAATAACAATCTATCAGTACCCTTGTCTCCCATTAACTTAGAGGAAAGGATACCCATAATAAATTTCCATATGTTGTGGATCATTGATCTCTCCACCCAGGAAAACCTCACACCACACTTTGCACCCACATAAGGTGTGTCAACATATCCAAATTTCTCTACCCAACTTCAGGCCTCACGATCGTTGTTGACAACTCAGATAGAAACTAACCAACCCATCGTAGGAAGGCCTATAATCTAGTAGACATCAATGAAAGTGATTTTTTGGTCCCTAAGGGATTAAGGGAACACAAATGTATTTTAATCAAGGTCCCAATAGGTCAGAATATCACATAATAGTCTGCTGGATGCTAGGATGATCCCTGCCTGCATTATCTATAAAATTTCAATGCGATCAAGAATGGATAGTTCATTTGTTATCAATAATGACAAGACTCAAAGGATTGACTCTTGCTCTTGAGCTTTAGTCCAATGTATATACTCCTCTTGAAATATAAAAATAAACCTTGAGTTAGCTTAAGGACCAAACTTGTCCTTCAAAATCTCTCATTTCCCCATTTTTCCCCATTACAAAGGGATGAAAGTACCCTCTTCTACAGGTGGCAGTTATGAAACTATCACAGATAAGATTGTGTAACTTCCTCTAAGTGGTAGTTATAGAATAACCTATTATGCAAATCATGGTAGTTATGTAACTATCATGGTGGCGGCGTAACCACTAGTCTGTAAATACTGATGGTTTCATCCCTGAGTGATGGTCTCATTTGTTACTGTGTGCCTTCATAAATCCCCTAAAAATCCACAAAACTCACTCTCATTAACAAAAAATCTACATATTCCTAGTCTACCCCCTAAAATCATTTAAAAGATAAAATTTATTGATTTCATTGGATTTTAGCTAAGTTTTAAGTAAAATTTTAAATTTGGAGTGAAATAGAAAAGCACATAAAAACCTACCTTGTCTTGCCTGATAGCTCCTTCCACTGGTAGATTTGTCATCCCCTCATTCTCCTCTTTCTATTGATTTCTTATGCGCTCAAAATGGTCATGGACAATCCAGAGCTCTAAAATCACAAATAGTTAAATGCACAAATGAGTTAGTTTTAGCAAGTTTTTAAATATATTAACCCCCAAACTAGCCGTTTTAACTTTAAAACTTTCTAAATTAGGCATGTTTCCCTATTCCACTTACATTATTTGTATTATGTAATATATTCTTGTGATTTGTATTGTAAAACTAACAAATTAACAAGTCTTATAGTTCTCTAATACCATGTTTCTGATTTTACAGATACACGATGACTTGGTAATGGATTTAGTCCCCCGATGGGGTGATTTAGGTAGTATGGTATTCCACACATGTATGGTACATACTCTTGTCCATAGTTTGATTAGATAGTTTATTTTTTATTTTTCACTACATTGCACTCGATTCTCATTCTCTTTTTGCAAGTTGCACGAAGTCCTAGATAGCTTTATTTCACCACTTAGATAAGGTAAATATTCCTAACCTCTTGTTTCCTTTCCACACTCCTTTAATCGGGACTACACCTTGCCAACTCATGACAATACATCCTCCCAAGGGGATAATATGTATGCACTCAAATTTTACATGATGTGAAATTCTCGA
This sequence comes from Torreya grandis, assembly GCA_037957365.1. Taxonomy (NCBI): domain Eukaryota; kingdom Viridiplantae; phylum Streptophyta; class Pinopsida; order Cupressales; family Taxaceae; genus Torreya; species Torreya grandis. Next base: position 2,370,943 of record JARHVA010000098.1, read on the forward strand.
TACAAATCCGATGATGATGTAAAGATATCTTGTTTTGTACTCCATAGAGAACTCTCTAACTCCTTTTCCCTCTTTTAGTTCCCTACTCCTCCCTTGACCCCCTTTGGTCCCTTTTGGTTTGACTTATGTAGCTTCTATCAACTTGTTTTGAAAACTTCCCATATAAAATGAAATTGCCACTCTAGATAATGAAACTGCCCCTTCTTTTACAGAACTTCCCCCTAAATTACATAATTGTCATGGCAATTTTGTAATAAAGGTGATGATTATGTCCTAAAGGGGTAGTATTTTAATAAAATATAGGCAATTGGGTAAGTGTAGGTGGTGGTTTTGTCACCAAAAGCAGTGGTGACAAGTAACTCTTACATAAAGTGATAGTTATGTCCCCTCGTATTCATCAACTGACATTAGCTCTTGAAAATCATTTTTTGACGTGTTTTGCATGCTTTTTGTCACATTTCTTATTCACTACATCCTAAGTTCGCCTCCAATCAAGTACAACTTACTCCCTCTTCTATTTATAATCATTTTGAGTTCCTCCCAAATTTGACTCCCAATTGAACTTAGTTAAACTCCCTCATGCAAGCTCCTAACTCTTTCTAAAAATATATATATATATATATTGACCTAATTTCATATCTAAAAAATGCCATTAAAAGTTGTTATTTTGAAGCTTTTGCAGCCATAGTCTTGATACAATTACTTTAAGATCCAACTTCTATAGTTTTCATATCGACTGCATTACCACAGATAAAGAAGTGTTATTATTCCAACAACTCAGTCTTACCAAACTAGAGCATTGGTTAGCCTCAATTCAGTTGCTCTCTAATTGTGGTTGTGTATTTTCTCTTTCCCCATTTGTTTCAGAGATTGGTCATCCTCCAGTTAGAGAGTTCCTAGAATTCACACAAGGATAAAAGAAGCTAGTATATTAAGGATTCTTTTATCTAAAAAATGAATTTAACTAGCTAATTGGGATTTAGTTAGCCTCATTTCTACATCTATGGTTTATTTGAATAATTATTAAGTTAGGTAATGGCTTGGAGTGAAAGACTTGCAATTGAAGCTCATAGTCTCTATCGCTTTAAATGTTTTGTGCCGCGATAGGGGTAGTTACTCATGGAAACGATCTTGCTTTGTGTCTATGCACTTATTTAGGGAACATCATCCAAGCAAGAGAACATTTTTTGATGTCTGATGTTTGTTCTACTTCTTGTTTATGAATTTATGAAAGTTTTATGACTGCTATTATTTATTTTCACAAATGAATTATTTGTTAATTTTTCTGTCTAATGTGTTTAAGATGACTAATGTTTCACTAAGTGTAGAGGTTTATTACTATTTGTAAACTAGTGTTTTTATAAAAATTAAATAAAATGTAATTATATTGAAAATAAAGAAAAACATATTTCTTTTTGTGCTTTTTCAAAGAGTATTATGTAGGTGTAATCAAATTAAAAGATAAAACCGAGTATTTGAATGTTGATTTTTTAATTTTATAAAAACACGTAAATTTATTTACATGGTTGAAAATGTGCATTTGATTTATTTTCTAGAATGAATGAAAACTAATGATGAATAAGTATCTTAATTTCAAGATGTACAACTGAACATTAATTTACATTTTTTAGATTGTATGCATGCAACTAAATGTGCCTATGAATTGAAAATTATAACTGAATGCAAACTTTTTTATTTTTGAATGAATTAATTTTGTTTATTCTAACATGAAAAATAAAATCTTGAATCTAGGTGTTGTTACATGTTAATTTTTTTGATGTGTGCAAAGATTAAAGATGGAGTTGATGATGCAATCTCTTTTGAGTTTTTCCAAAATGGTAAGCAAATGGCTGTGAAGTGCTAGCTGATTTTCTTATCTATGTGAGTGTCTTAAAAACTAAACTAGAAAGAATATGGACTGTTGGAAATAAAATAAATAATGTTCTTGAATTATAAGACTAACATGAAAATCTATATGTTTTTGGGTTTTTTATATGCAAGTGTTATTATTAGATAATTAAATGATTTTCTATGCAAGAAAGCACAAGTAATGGTTTTTTTTATATTCACTCTTTTCAAATTTACAAGCAAACTAATTAGGGAAAATTTAATCTAATGAAAAAACAAAGAAAACAAGAAAATAAAAATCTTCCAATGCTTGATGGATTTGGAAATATGGAGATGCTCAAGCTACTATCTCCTTAGATTTTTACTCAATGATAACCAAGGGATTCTCCAATGAGAGGAAGATGAAAGTAATGGAATTAAAGGAATAAAATAAAGAAACATAACAACTGAATTATGGTTGGTTCTCATAAACAAAAATTCAGTGTGCTGTAAATTTGTGAGCCTCCTCCAATTTATAATGGTGACTAGAAGGTTGCTTCAAGACTTTGTTTAATTATTCAAGAAAAATTACATAAGACAAATTATAGTTATCTAAAATTTGAATACTCAATTCTCTATGCAAATTTTAGATCTAAATTTCATTTTAAAGAGATTTATTTGTAAGAAAGTAATGGCTCTGACATGTAGGTGTTAAAAGAACTAGTTAAGAGCTTACTAAAGTTGACTTGGAGTTAGCTAATATTGGCTTGAGAATTAACTTGAGTGAATTGGAATGATGGTGAACTAATTATAGAATAATACAAATTAAAATAAAGTGTAGAACACACAAAACACATGTTCTATGATAAAAAAATAAAAGTGAATGCAATGGTGTTAAAATCATCGCTATTTATAGACGACAGTTGTGTGAATCGTCGTGGCATTTTTTTTGTGCACCTCAAATATCTTAGATTTTGAAGATTAATGTCCTTGTTTTGTAATTTTGGCACTTAGATAAAGTTTGGAAAGTGGAAAAAGGGGAAATAAAAAGAACACTAGGTCTGAGCATATTATTATTATTATTATTTATGAAGGTCCTTGCATCATCATCGAATATCATAGAAATACAACACTATGTAAAATTTGGGTGTGTATAATCATCCCATCTATTTCACGTGTCAGTTCAGAGAGAATAACCCAAAGATTCAGCTATATAATAATATCAATCTCAAGCCTTTTATCATTTAGTAGTCATCTACCTATCAATGGAAAATACATTGCATATTGAGATGAAATTCCCTAAAGCTCCCAAATCTAAAACCCCTAAAAAGATAAAGCCCTAAGCTATGCATGAGTACCATTTGTAAGGTCAAGTCACAAGTTTTCAAGTGTTGAAATCCATATATAAGATTTCATAGCATACTAAAATTACACAAGAACGCACACACTCAACTAGGTGGGAGAACTATGTTTGGTTTGACTTCCCTCTTTAGAGTATTAGATACATAGGAAACACTTAGTCACAAGGGTGGATAAGTTTGCTAAACCTTTGTATTTCACTTAATGTTCTTATTTTACAGTGGCTATTTAATGCACAACTAGAGTTTGAATCAAGGATAAGGATAACATATCCATTCACATGAGATCCAAGTCATATGCATCACATAAACATTTATCAGATGTAGGAAAAATAATTAGAATTGTTACAGATCGATAAAGGTACACATGATAGTTTCGCACCCTAGAAAACAATTCACACTACACAACCATACAAGGAGAGAGGACTTGTCCAAGCTCACATAAACACTACATGATCCATAACCCTCATAACACTTATCAACGTGATGTAAAATTGAACATGCATATACTTACTTTGTATGTTTTAATTATATATACAAGTTTCCAACTAACTCTGATCCCTCAAACAAGACATATCCCTTTCATTGATCTCTACACTCTCTTCTCTTGTTGTTCACTCTCTCTATTGTATACTCTTATGCCTTAAGCCTCATGCATAATTTTAACACCACATCATTCTCTGCCATACCCATGATTTGAGATTCCCTTCTTGTTTCTTGGATCAACCTTGCTAATTCGTATGTAAACACATAGACTTAACAAATTAATGTGTGCTACCATCAATCTTACCATATTCACACCTAGGCTCATATGGTTATCTACTTACTAATTTACATCCTATCATACTTCCAATCAGATAACCTAATCTCCAAGATTTCACCTTCAATCAACCACTCCTTCTCTCTTTAAGTTCTTAGTTCCTTGTAGCCCTCCTAACCTATAAGTATCCTTGTTTAGGAAATTGAAATGGGATCTTAATAAACTAATCACCATTTTGAATACTCTTCATCCCTATTGTACTTCACACAAACTTTCAGATGACTACTCTCAAGGGAGACCACTTAATTCCACACCCTATTCTCCCAATTAGGTCTCTTAGGCCTAATTCCTTGTAAAATCAACTAAAAACCTCCTCAATTATCTTAAGCATGACAAAACACATTAGATGACCAAGTTTCATTCTTTTTGTACAATTAGAACTCCATTTATACTAGTTTCAAGATGAAAACCCTAACTCAGGGTTATTTAGAACCGTGTTAGCCTACGAGGTTATGAAAGTGAATATTTTGAATTTTAAAGAACCTAAAACTTTTATAAGACATTAATAAGGTATATTAAAAATATTTACATCTTCTAAAACCATCCATTATCTTTAAACACTCATAACAATGCTCTCATATGCAACATTTCATAGTTCTATAACATGCATTAGGACTATGTACATAACATGTGGAGGTCTGAGTTCAACATTGCCTTATCAAGTGAATATTTGAGCCCTATAGTGATTATTCTCACCAATAACACACTTAATTCAATTTTTATGCTACTCATAATGTAAATCCATTCAACCAATTGTCAACTACATTTCACTTGCTTGCCCATTTTGACTGTACATGACAAAACTCTCTTGAGGAGACTATGTTGTAGATGATCACATGAATAATGAATTTATGAAGTCTAAAAAATAGAACACTCCATTAATAATACCCATGTACCATATTTACAACATCAAAAAAATTTACATAGACCTACAACTTATACCTCTGCCCTGATCCTCTTTGATTGTGCTTAAATCAAGATTGGCTCTAGTCTTTTATACCGTGTCACTACACTGAAGATCAACATAAGATTTTACTTCATTTCAAGTAGAACCAAAACATATGAAATATCACACACCCATTGCATTCATCAAACATTTGAATGGATTCACAAGGATCCTCTGTTATCATCCCCTTCTATACTGTGTTTAAGACATAATTTTCACAAACTGGTCTAGACTGGTTCTTGGATCACAACCTATAGATTATCAACCATGAATCATTATTTATATAAGAAAATAACACTATAAGATAGAAAACATACCATAATTTCAGTGAACTCAATTGCATTCATTTTAAAACACTTCTTTATTTCATGGTTCTCTATGCTCATATAAAATCAACACAAAATTTACAAAAGAGCTAGAGTTTCCTCATCAAATCTCATTTTTTTCTTAGAAATCTCCTCCTTCCTTTCTTGAAATTATCCTGATCTAGTATCCCCTTTATTATATCTAACTACATGCAATCCTATTCTCTTTATATCCTCAAAATGCAATCAACTTCCATTTCTTGCCATTCCCACATAGGAGTGGTAGTTACAACTTTTATTTTTCTTTGTTTTTCATGACTTACACATTGGAAAATAACTGAAAACCCTTATTAGGACCTTATGACATCCTTTAAAATACTTAATAAACCTTACATAAAAAGACATTTCAACAAAATCACTCCTAAGCTCTCACTACATCATTCAAATATTTAAATCCCACTTTTCGAGGGAAAACACAAAATGACCTCAAATTTGAATTATATGCCCAATTAGGACTTATAATCAATGCAAAAATCCCCTATTAGACCTATAAAACTCATCTCAACCCAAAATTGGACTAACTAATGATCCTCCTGCATCGAACTACCAGCCTAGAAAATTTTATGAGCTCCTGCTCATGCATCACTATTACTCTTAACAGTTTCTTTCTTGAATCTTCTACCACCAATTTCTCATATATGTGGGTGTATTATTGAATCCCACATTTGTATTTCTCCTTACCTATTATATTCTCCATCCATCCTAAAAACAAAATCAATTTTTTAAATACATCAAATATCCTCTTATGCCTTTGAGGCATAGTCCACTTCTCTTTGTTTGTTTATTGCTCATGCTGCCAAGCATTGTAATGAGCCTTGAATTGATCATTATTCAACAATGCATTAGCCACCAACTTGATTTTATCTTTATTTAATTTTTTTCTTCTTCATTTATTGTCTATTCTTCAACATTAGTATCTTTGATTTCTACAATTGCTACCTTAATCTTGGAAATCTGTATTTCTTGCAGCTTGTCCTCTTGTATTTCACTTCTCCTTAACTTTATATTTGTTCTTGTCACTTCCTTCACCATCTCCTTATAAAACTTGTGAGGAACATTAGAATATGAATTTTTATCCTCATACCTTTTCTCTTTTTTCTATACTTCATACTCTATGGTTGCTTATTTGTCTTCCTTTGCATACTCTTGAGTGAGGATCATTGCCTGCTCATTCATATTTGGTTTCATAGGTGACTGACCTATTTGTTCTTCTTCAAGTATTAAGAATCTATATTGAGCCTCCCCTTCATCTTGTTTTCTATTGAGCACTACTTGATCAAGTGTTCCATCCTCTTGCTCTTTTCCTCTATCATATGGCCAATTTGTGGCCCAAAATTCTGTTGGTCCCCTTGGTCTCTCATCTTTATATGAACTCATCTTCATACTTCTAGTTACCATCACTTCTTTGGATTTAAAAACCACTAACATTGAAATCATATGAAAGTTGGCACCACAATGGTGACCTATAGATTTTACAAACAAATAAAATTCAATCATTACGTTTTCTTCAATCTCCACCTCAGCTGCAACCTTGATCTCTTATTTACTTGCTTGCCTGTCTACCTCATCACTCTTGATTGGATGCAACTCAACTTGTGCAACCTCTTTTTTCACCTATTTATATTAGTTTCTCCCTTTCTCACCTTCTTCTTTTATTTTCATCTTCTTGACATCCTCCTTCAATTTCTCTTTTGCACTAGCAATCATTTCTTCATACCTTGCATCTATATCCTGCTTCTTGGCTTGCTTCTAGTTTTCTAACTCATCTTTTCCATTCTAAAAATTAGATATTTTATTATTTTCTACACCTAAAAACACACACAAATCATTAGTTTGAAAACTTATAAGCTCATATGCCTCTCTTGATGCCTCAATCATTAGCTTTCTTCCTCCTTTTTGCTTCTCATCTTTGTCTCACCCTCTTCTTCGTCACTAAGAGCTGATCCTTTCTATGGATATAAAATGGACACCTCTTAAACATTCTCCATGATCATTTCATCCTCTCCAAATTACTGATCACCTTCTTCCTCATGCATACTAGGCTGCCCACTCTTCCAAAACCTCTTCATTTCTCTCTTGAGTTGCTTGCAAAGCAACTTCTTCTTTTTTCTTACTTTTCTCATAGATTTCCTCTTTATCCTCTCAAGAAGTAGCCTTACAGGGCATTGAAATTTATTTCTCTTCATGACCCATCCATACCATGGGTTATCTTATTCTTGCATTTGCTCTATCATGAGCATCAATTTGTCTAACTTCCCTAGACTTTGCCTCAAATCTCTTATTTCTTTTTCCCACTCTAACTCTCTCTTTCTCTCATCTTTCATCTTATCCTTGGGGAAAATCCTCTTAATCATGCCATCAATTCTTGTCTTCTCATAATCCATAACCTCATTACAAGTATTTATAGCTTGCCTCTTTAATCTTGACACCTCACTTGGGTACCTTATTGGTCTGCCCTTGAGACCTTATTTTACCTTGTACTCACTTGGGACTTTATCTCTACTTGTCCTCACTTGGGAAAATTCCTCTCGCTTCTTCATGCACCCTAGTATCTTCTCACATCTAAAACAACTCCCTCTACATCTATCTCTTTTATTTATTGGTTACACATCTCTTTGGATCTAATAGTATTCATTGGCCTAGAAAGCCTTAGGACCTCAAGCCTCTTCTTTGGTCCAAATCTAATGCTATGTTCTTGCATCTTGCTCTCAATGCTTTGGATTTTACCTGTATGCTGCTTGTTTTCTTCACTCAATATATTCTCTTCCCAAAGAACTTGTTTCTATGATACCAAAATGACGTAGAGCCCTCCTGACACTTATCAATTTGATGTAAAACTGAACATGCATATACTTACTTTATATCATTCAATTAGCTCTGCAAGTTTCCAATTGACTTTGATCCCTCAAACAAGACATACCCCTTTCATTCCTCTCCACACTCTTATCTCTTGTTGCTCACTATCTCTCTTGTATACTCTTAGGCCTCAAGCCTCATGCATATTTTAACACCACATTATTCTTTTCCATACCCATGCTTTAAGGTTCCCTTCTTTTTTGGATCAATCTTGCTAATTCAAATGTAAACTCATAGACTTAAAAACTTAATGTGTGCTACAATGAATCTGGCCACATTCACACCAAGGCTCCTATGGTTATCTACTTACTCATTTACATCCCTCTCATACTTCCAATCAAATAACTTGATCTCCAAGATTTCACCTTCAATCAATCACTCCTCTCTTTAATTTCTTAGTTCCTTGTATCCCTCCTAACTTATAAATCTCCTTGGTTTAGGAAATTGATAGAGGATCTTAACAAAATAAACACCATTTTGAAGACCCTTTATCCCTATTGTACTTCACAAAAACTTTCAACTCACTACTCTCAAGGGAGACCAAACCACTTAACTCCACACCCTATTCTGCCAATTATGTCTCTTACGTCTAATTCCTTGTCACATAATGAGATACCATACAATATGATCTCAAATCAACTAAAAACCTCCTCCATTATCTTAAGCATGGTAACACACCTTAGATGACCAAGTTTCATTATTTTTGTATGGTTAGAACTCCATTTATACTAGTTTCAAGATGAAAACCCTAACTTAGAGTTATTTAGAACTATGTTAGCTCAAGAGGTTATGAAAATGAATATTGTAAAATTTAAAGAACCTAATTTTTTTAAAGACCTTAATAAGGTATATCTAGACTCTCTACACCTTCTACAACCATCCATTGGCTTTAAACACTCTTAAAAATTCTCTCATATGCAAAAGTTTAGAGTTCTATAACATGCATTAGGACTGTGTACATAACATGTGGTGGTCTGAGTTCAAAATTACCATATCAAGTGAATATTAGATCCCTCTAGTTATTATTCTCACCAATAACAAACTTTATTCAATTGCTATTCTACTCATAATGTAAATCCATTCAACCAACTGTCAACTACATTTCACTTATTTGCCCATTTTGAATGTACATGACAAAATTCTATTAAGGAGATTGTGTTGTAGATAATCACCTAATTAATGAATTTATGAAGTCTCAAAAATATAAAAATCCATTAATAGTACCCATTTACCATATTTAAAACATCAAAAACATTTGCATGGACCTATAACTTATACCTTTGCCCTGCTCTTCTTTGATTGTGATAAAATCAGGATTAACTCTAGTCTTTTATATTGTGTCACTGCATTGAAGATCAACATAAGATTATGATTCATTTAAATTAGAACCAAAACATATGAAAGATCACACAACCATCACATTAATCAAATATTTTTATGGATTCCCAAGGATTCTTTGTTCTCTTTCCCTTCTATACTGTGTTCAAGATAGCATTTTCACAAACTGGGCTAGATTGGTTCTTGGAACACAACCTATAAATTATCAACCATAAATCATTATTTATGAAAGAAAACAACACTAAGATATAAAACATTCCCATGATTTAATTTAACTCAATTTCATTCATTAAAAAATACTTCTTAATTTGATGGTTCTCTATGCTCATATAAAATCAACACAAAATTTACAAAAGAGGTAGAGTTTCCTCATAAAATCTTATTTTTTCTTGGAACTGTCCTCATTAATTTCTTGAAATTATCCTACTATGTTATTCCCCTTATTGTATCTAACTACATGCAATATTATTCTCTTTACATCCTCAAACATGTAAACAACTTCCATTTCTTGTCATTCCCATTTCTTTTTCTTTGCTTTTCATGACTTACATGTTGGAAAATCCCTGACATCGCTTATTAGGACCTTATAATATCCTTTCACATAATTAATAATCCTTAAATAACAATACATTTCAACAAAATCACTCCTAAGATCTCATTACATCATTCAAATATTTAAATCCCACTTTTGGCAAGAAAACACAAAATGACCTCAAATTTTGAATTCTATGCCCACTTAGGTCTTCTAATCAATGAAACCATCCCCTATTAGACATATAACACACATATCAACCCAAAATTGGACTAAATGATGATGCTCCTACATCACTTTGTTTCCGAATTTGAAGCACTCAATAACTCTATTTTTATCACTGTTGACAACTATATCCAACTACAAATCTACAGACTCAAAACAAGTTAGGTATTCAATTCCTCTAATATTTTTCATAAATAGTAAGTTACTATGTTCTTTTAGTTACTCTAATATTAGTTTAGCAATTGTATAATTTTAATAATTTAAATTTTCTCTTAGTTTTATTCTATTAGGAATCCAAATATAGATAAAATACTAGCTAGAGAATATGAGTTGTCATATGTCTACAAAAATTGTAACATTTATCGATTTATAAATGACTTTGAGTTCAAATTTTGTAATATTATCGTGCATATCAAATTTCAATGGCTAGAAGTGGAAATAGTGGAAAGGGGAAGTTGATCTATAAACTCATAAAAATAATTATTTCTAGAATTTACAAAATCACATCTTCTTGTTCAACTTCAAATTTGTTTACAAATTTGAATAACGCAAAAAACCTACTATTCCATTTCAAAGGGGTGTCAATCGCTCATGTGTATAGAGAGGGAAATAGAAGTGCTAAAAAAATGGCTAATATTGGGATCCATATTAGCTCTTTTACAAGCTGGCAAGGTGATGAGTTTCCTGATGACATCACTCCTTTTATCAAACTCGATAAAGGGCATACCATAGAATGAAATGATGTGCTTATTTATGACTATTCACACCCAGCCTAAGAAAAACTATGCTAGCACATGCAAGGACATTATAATCTAGTCAATTTAAAAGGCTTTGCATACATGGATTAATTTGGCACTTAGTAACATTAATTTATTTAGCTCTGCTTTCAACACTCCTTCCACTCTCATCTCTAAGGGCTCGAGTCGTGAAGTTTGCAGAAGAAGCCTGTAGAAAAATAAAATGGAAGGTGGCTATGACTATTTTGAACCCATCTCCTACACATATATTAAGGAAGATGAGTACGTTTGGCATAAGATGGTTAAAGGGATTCTGGCTACATACATGGAGCAATTGGTCAGGCATGATACTGCATTATCTAAGGATTTCACCCATGGATGGATGGATAGAGAGGTCCACCTGCATGGGTTAAGGATTCTGATCACCGAAGAGCTTATAGGGGAGATCACGGGGATGGATTGCACAAGGGTTAAATCTTTCAAATATAAAAAAAGGAAGGAGGAACTTGTCAACATATTCTATATCAAAGAGAAAAATAAGCCAAAGATGGCTTCTTAGAAAGGGTTCATTAAGACAGACTACCAAGAAAGTGGCCAGACATATGATTTCAGATCATGCATTATATCACACTAGAAGGCAAACATACAGTTATCTTTTCACACCATTTTATTTTGCTTAATCACTTTAAGGGTCACATTATCAGTCTCCCTTTCTTCCTTTTGAAATCTCTAGAAGCCATAATTTTGAATTACAAGAACAATCCCTCGATGGATCTTATCCACCAAGGGTTAATTTTGTTGTTGGTTAAGAAGGGTGAACTCTTGTGGTCAAAAATTGTGTCAAAAGTAATTAACATCACCAGTGAACAAGAAGATTCAGTCAGAGAAGAGGATTTCTTCACGGAATCCAAGTTTGAAAAAGTTGAAAATGGTCAGAATGATGGTGCTAGAGAAGAGTTTTTGTAGGAGGAACCTAAATTGAGAGATAAGGACATTGGGGTCCTTGAATTTGTGACACCAATTACTAGCAGGGGTTAGGTTTTTTTAAATCCTAATACCAAGGATGACATTGAACAATCCCTTGATATGTTACATAACAAGGTGTCCATTTAGAAATTGTTGTTCAATGAAATTATGGATGAACTTGAAAACCTTAAAGGGCTCTTGGTTCAAGCAACTTTTGATATGAGTTTCGGAAAGGAACACAAAAGCACAAATGAGCTCACTCCTCAGGGCAATAAAACCACTCGCAGAGACAAAGCAAAGCAAAATAACAATGAGTCAGAGTAGGGGAGGGAGGAATCCAAGCTCACAAGTTCCAAATGCAAGAGGTAGGTGGAGGAGAAAGAACAGGTAGTTGGGAAATAGACCAGAGGAAAGAGCAATAAAGTAGATAACACTGAGACCAATAAATTGGTCTATTACTCTCAATCTGACTAGTTGGCCTCATTTACTTTTCTTTTGGTTGGCCTAGGTTTTTTTTTGAATCTTAGTGTCTTTTAGGTTGAAGGTGGTTTTTCCTATCAGGTTTTACGTTTTAGTCCTTTTTTTAATGCTACTATATCATGCTTATCTTCTGCTTTATTTTGTAAGGGTACGAGACCCATTCAACCCATTTATTAACCTATCTAATAAAAAAATCTTACAAATGAGTTAATTATTCAAATCAACTTAGAATTGATGTGGTGTGATGTTGGAAATGTAAACCCAAAACTTTAAAACTAAACCATGAATGCGAGAAACACAAACATAGCTCATAACATTATGGATACACAAAGACATAAGTTTTTTGGTTTAGAAAACCCTGATATGGGGGAAAAATAGTAGGAAGTGGTGATGTCCCAACTTCCAAATCTTTTTATGGCCAAATATGGATTAAAAAGAGTTCCTTAGAATAAGTGCAACATATAGTTTGTTATATTTCTGACTAAGCTTCCCTTTGTTCCTTTTTGAAATCTTTCTTATAAGCAATTGAACACCAAATATGATCACCAATGTCTTGTCTATATTCATAGATTTTTTTTATCTTGCTTGGGAATTTCCTTTCATGCACTAATGGATACCCAAATTTCTCAAAAACTTAAGAGACGAGTTCCATTACCATTATTGTACATGTATGTTACTTGGGGAGAAACCACCAGTTAATATATATTAGCAATTTCGTAACCATAGCTCTATAGGTATTGTCAGTTATGTAAATGTTTGCATAAGTGGTATTTTTTTCATCATATATGAAATACTCACTTAAGATCCCTATTGATGACTAAAACTGGATCTCCTCTGATTTATTGATAAAATGGATTGTTTTCCTGGTCCATATGAATCATAACTCCATCTTGAGAGGATTTAAGTCCAACCAAGGCTTAGTGGGGGAAGAGATGTGGGAATAATTCTCCTAATTTTTACTTGAGGTACTATCTTATTTGCCTTGGTGTATTCCTTTTGAGGCCAACCTACCAATATTATTGTGGTCCCCTACGAGTTTCTTTGACTTGTTTTTACAGTACAACATCCTCTAACTCTTTATGTGCTTCCACAACAAATTCTTCTATAGAGTGTAGTAATTTTCCTTCTTCTTCTTCATCTAACATGGATGGTTCATACAAATGAAAATTATTTCAATTCACTATTGAAGACATATTTATGAATGGGGGTAGATCAAACCTGAAAGCATTCTCACCAATCTATCTCTAAAATGGCAAATGACCCATATCTTAGAGGCTTGAGATTCCTAGTTTGTCCTAAAAGCCTTTCTTTCTCAAATACAACCAAATGTTATCATCTACTTTGAGTGTGTGCTCCTTTTGGTGTTGATAATGCCTAGCCTTGTACTTGGCTTGATACTTATCCAATTATTCATTTACTTTGAGATGGATTTTGCTAATCCTCTAAATGAACTTTTCTACTCTTGTCACCTTTAAGTCTTATCTTTCCACACCTACATGTTGTTTAATTGCATCATCAAGTGGATTAGTTGGAAAGTATCCAAAACATGCTTCATATAGTGCTTATTAGTGGATTTATGTATTTATCTATTGTAAGTGTTGGATATATGCCAAAAATAATCCAAAGTCATTGGATACTTTTTATTATAACCACTTATCAATTTTATTTATTTTGCTATCAAAGCTAAAACTTGATTTATTGGTGGCCTAGATAATATATATGCCACAAAATTTATGCTTTCCTTCTCATACTTGATCACCAAATGATATTATTAAATAAAAGACATCCATTTGTAGTGTCTTGCTTTTTATTTATTTTGTGCTTAAAAATATTGAAGAGGTTTGTGGTCAGAATGCACAATAGTTTATTTACACGAGTAATGTTTCCAGTTGTTAATTTTTTGAACTAGTGTGTAAAAATATTTATCATAAACATGATGCCCTCTTACTTATGAAGAAAATAACTATGAATGGTAACAATGTGGCTCACCCCCTTGCAACAAAATTGTCCCTAGAGCATAGTCACATCCATCATTTTCAATTTCGAATGGTTGTTGCACGGATAATATTATATTTTAATGAATCAAAAGCACTATCATGTTGCTTACCCCAATAAAAATTATTTCCACTTGCTACAATTGTATGTAGAGGTGTTGCATTTGTGGAGAAAGCTAGAATAAACTTCATGTATTGTATTGCTCCAACAAAATTTATAGTCTTTGTGAAACTCCTAGTTGTAGGCTAATTAGTGAGAGCCTTTACATTTTATAGATCCACTCTCAATTATCTTCCTCTAACCAAATTCCCCAAATAGATTAGTGATTGTTTCACAAACTTGCATCTTTTCATATTTCACAATACTTGTTTCAAATGAGTTAGATGTTATTCTCATGTACCACTAAAACCCATAATATCATTTAGATATATTTTGACACATGTATTTATGAAAGGCCTCAATAAATTATTCATCAATCTCATATTTGTAGTAGGTGCAATATATAAACCAAATGGAAGCACCAACCATTCATACAAACCTTGTTTTGTCTTGAGTTGCCTTTCATAAATCTTACTACTCCATATGAACTTGATGGTACCCATTTTTGAGATCCAACTTTGAAAAGTAATTAACATGCTATATTTGGTCCAAAAATTCATGGATATCTATTCATTATGGTGATCTTGTTCAAGGCACCATAGTTTATGCACATTCTCTTAGATTCATCTTTCTTTTGTACAACCATAATGTGTGACCCACATGATGAAGTACTTAGGTGTAATATCCCTTTATTTAATAGCTATTCAAGTTGTTTTTTTAACTTCATTACTCTATAAATGTGATTGAATATACAACCCAATGTTAGGTAAAGGATATTTGGGCAACAATTGAATCTCATGTTCTACTTCCAATTTTAGAGATAAACTTTTAGGATTTTGGAATGCATCTTGAAAAGAATGCAACAACTTATCCAACCATTTCTATCCTATGTTAGCACAATCAAATTCATAAATTTCTAATTCATCCTGTACTTATCTTTCAAAAATTAAACAAACCTGCTTATTTTCTTGAACGAGTCTTTTTTCTTGGTTGGCACTTACTAGGGCACTCTTGGGCTTGTTTTGATGTGACTTGATGTTATAGATGACTCCATTCTTGACTCATCGATACCTATTATCCCTCTTCATGAAGATAGCATCCATAAGATACAAGTAAGGGTTTCTAAACACCAAATAAAATGCATCAATATGAATAACATTTTTTTCTATCTCATCAATGTATTGTGGGTTAATATAAAATTTTAACTTACAATTTTTATTCACTTGAATTTCTACACCCTTCTTCAACAACCCAAAGGATGTGGATTTGTTGGTAAACCAAAGTTCTTTCCAACTTCATCTAAAATCAAATTGGATTGAGAAAAAGTGTGAAGTGCATTTACCTTGGCTTTTCTTAATCTGAAACTTGATTTGGATAGCTTGTTTATCTCTTCTCTTTCTTGATCTTTGTTGTTTGTGATGATCATAATGCAACCTAGATTTTCATAAACATCAAAATTATCCTTGATCTCCACTTGTGATTGATCTATCAAAGATACCATAGGTTTTCTAGAGATCTACTTGGAACAATTATCATGCTGCAATTCTAGATGTAACTTCCACACGTAGCATCCATATGTACATCTATAACACAATGCTTACAATCTTTCTCGAGATCCCTATAACTATGAAAAGTTGGGGAATTCTTCTTACCTCTACACTTACCCTTATTGAAGGCTTTGTAAGGATGTTTTACTTTTTTTTGAACTAACACTTTGATTGATTTTTCTTTGAGGGCTTTCTCTCTTCTTTCCTTTTCTCCTCCTCAATGTAGACTTGCACCCAAGCCTCATCAAGGTCTTTCCGCTTAATTTAGATGCCTTATCTCATTAGGCATGCATGGAGACCTCCAAAGACTTGGTCAAGTTGTATTCATACTCCAAGTCTAAGCCCATAAGCATGGCCTGTCACAAAATTATGTGGTATAGTCCTACTTAGTTTGACCCACACCTTGCATGTGATATTTCCACATGATTTTTTGATTAGTCTTATGCCTAATAGGATAAAATTTCTTATGCAATAAGTCCTTGAATTCATCTTGCATACCTAAAACTAGATTCTTATTCTTTTCAAAATATGCTAGATAATTATCCAACCAAATTAAAGCATGACCTTCCATCTTGAGATGTGAAAAAGAATTTTGTTGAGCCTCAACAACTTTATTCACACTAATATACACCTCCATTTATTTCAACCATTTTTATAATTATTCAACATCTACTTGTACTTAATATTTAATCTCTACCTTGGCCTCAACTTTGAAAGGAGTATATTCAGATTTTATAATGTAGTCACAGTAAGGGGTCCCAATGAAGGGATGTCCTTGACCATGTAGCCAGAGTCACACAGGGATAAACAACATTAATTATTTATTATCAAATGAAAATAAGCCTTAATGGAATTTATATTATGTGATTTTATATTCTACCTTCTCTATCACTAAGCCTCTTTGAGATTTACAATATTATTCTCTTAGTTGAAGAACCTGAAACTTCATATTCTGGTGGCCCTCAATTCTAGCTTGTGGCCTCTTCCTTTTATTTTGGCCTCCCTAATCTGCTTTGTGGTAATATCTATGATATTATTTAGGCACTCTTTTTGAAATATTTATTATTATCATTTAGGGGGACCTCTATCTGCTTCACAAATCACCTTGATTCCTTCCTGAGATTCTTCAACTTTTATACTCGCCTCTATGACTTCCATGCAAAAATTTGTGATCATGAATGAGAATGGTTTCTTGGGTCCTTTAGTTATGAATCGTTTCTCACATGTGTTCAACTACCTCATGGTCACCATAAATTGAAATCTCATCTGGATAAGCTTTCCAATGAGACCCATAATGCCTCATTTGGTGATTTTGCATGAAAGATATGGTCTCTTGAAATTCCTAATGTTGTGTTGCTTATAAAATAAGTTTTGATCATTGTGGTCTCTATGTATTTATCTATGTTTCATAGACTCATGGATTTATCAAATTCACACTATGATCAATCATGTGTTTTCTCTCTTTTAATTATGATCCATACCTTTAACTTGTGACCTACGAACCTACCATGTTGTGACACTTTTCATTCACATTCATGAACTCTTGTAATCTCCAAGAACTCTCTTGGTTTTGAACCCCCCATGGTATTTTTCTAGGTTGTGACTATATGAATCCCATTTTATGGGATCCATGGAATTTTTTCCATGAGCTCTGTTAACCTGTGGAGATTTTTTGAGATCATGACCTTCGTGACTCCATGGGGTGTTTATAAGCACGCTAACTATGTTGATTCTCTGCATGAACTTTAAGAATTTTGTGTTTGTGTAAAAACTTAAATAATTATGTGGCTCTATGATAATGAGCATGAACTTCAATAATTTTGTGTATATTTCACAAGGTCGTGACCTATGGACTTATGCAATCCACTTAACATGTTAATCAGGCCATAATGAAACATGTTAACCTTGGTCACGGATGAAGACTAACTCTTGTGTGGCCTCTATGAAAATTGTGAACACTAAGGCTTCTAAGTGTGGTAATCATGGGACTTTAATATATAAGTACAAAAGCTTAGATTGTTAAGTGGCCATCATGGGATTTTAATAATATAAGTTATGAACCCTCTGATCCTTGAAACTTGACTTTGCAAACTTTGTGAACTTGGGACTTGGCCTCTGCATCTCTGTGAAGCATCTCTGTGAACCCAAATTTTGGTCCAAGGCCTCTGTTTAATTATTTTTCTTGAGACTCTTTATTTAAATCTACCAAAAACTCCTACTTGTTTTTGGTGATAAAATATTTCCCATACACCTTGAATGCTTTGACATCATTTTACATAATCATTACCTTTTTATTTTAGAAGTTGTCTATGCTTATCCATAAAATCTTCTTCTTTTTATGTTTGGGGTTCTCTCTCTAATGTCAAACTTCATGTCTAGACTTGAACCATCACATCCATGGCCTCTTGGTTCCTAGATATAAGCTCATGTCGATTGATGATGGTGTCTTGGGACTTCATCATATTTTCCATACATGGTTCTAGTGCAACATCTCTCTTGGCAAGATTGTCTTAGCATTCTTGAGTCATTTCTCTCACTTGTTGAATCCAACTTCTTGTAGAAATATAAAGATTAAAAGGTAGAAATTTATTCTTTAGATATTTTCAAGATCAAATGAATTAGCCAAAACTTTTCTCAATACCCTAAATATTAATCTTCTCTGATACCAAAATTGTCTATAAACTCTTAAGAACAATTATTTCTAGAATTTACAAAATCACAACTTTTTGTTCTATTTGAATTTGTTTAAAATGATAATTATTCAAATGAACTTAGAATTGATGTGAAGTGTTTTTGGAATGTAAACCAAGAAGTTTGGAACCAAAACATGAATTCAAGAAACATGAACATAATGCATAAAACCATGTAAACAAAAAACACAAGTTTTTTGGTCTGAAAAAATTGGGAATGGGGAAATCCCACTTGGAAATGGCTAGTTAAAGAATGATTAAAAAGAGTTAGATTAAGTACAACAAACAATTTTTTATCATACTCACTGAGCTTTCTTCTATTCCTTTCTCTAGTCCTTCCCACAATCAACTAAACACCAACTCAAATCATTGTCACCTTCTCTATATGTGTCTCTTCTTAGCATGCTCAAGAATGTCCATTTGTGCACTAAAGGATCCCCAAACTCTCAATCACTATAGAGAGAGTTTCCCTTATTGTAACTATACTTGTACAATTACCATGGGAAAAACCATTGGTTATTATAGATCAATGGTTTTGTAATTTCCACTCTATAGGTAACTGTTAGTACCTATAGAATGGTGGTTACAGAACTATCCATGTGCATTAACTAGTGATTTTAACATGGTAAGGCGGTTATATAACTACCACCTACATGAAGATGTAGTTTTTTCACCTTTTTAAGACTTGTATCTTTTATTGAAAAGATGTTTGAACTATTTGATTGATGAAGGGAGTGTTTTCTTGATCCTTGTGCATAAAAATGATGTTAAGATCATGTAGCTCTGATAACACTTGTTAGGCTCTAGAGCTCAATTGATTACTATTGTATAAGCAACTAAACACATAATTAAATCAAAAGTAATAAGTAACTAGAAATCAGAAATAACAAAGAATAAGAGATATGAGAAACAATACAATCTGTATTCAACTCTTCCAGAAGGAAATACAATGAAAAAATCTCACTCTTACCACACCTCTTGGATGTCCAGTAATTCTCCCTCAAGAGTTCTCTCTCTCAATCAATTACAACCAACTCAACACTGAGTTGTTCCCTCCAGTGACAATCAACCCAATGGTTGTTGTTGCCTACTCTTTCAGTAGATCTTCTTGATCTTGCACCTTGCAGATCTAATTGATTTTACTTACTTGATTACAATACAGCCCCATGGGTCTCTTAAATAGAACTCCAAACCAAATAATAATTAGAAAAGCGGACTCAAGACTAAAATTAGTCTTTACATGCAAACTAATTGTTCGTCTAAAATTAAAATAGTTCTGGAAACACACAGGTGACTAATGTCGGTTCTTGTCTGACCGATGTCGACCGACCATAACTGATGTCAGTTATTGTGTAGCTAAAGATAATCGATGTCAGTTGGCCTAACCGATGTCGATTACTGTGTAACCCAACAACCTCCACATTTGCACATTCAGTGAAGCTTTTAGCTCCACAACTCAACAATCTCCCTCTTGGAGATAAATAGTTGCACCTGTACCTGTACAACAACATCCTTTAATTTGTTTCTAGCTTGTATCTCCATCTTCAAGTTCAATCTTGAAGACCAACAAAAGTTGAATAAAGATTCAACTTCTCCTTTGTTACTGGCTTTGTTAACATATCTGGAGGGTTCTTATCCTTGCTAGCCACCATGACTGCAACAACCTTTTACAACTCTGAAATCCAGCTAACCACCGTTCCACCAACAGTGAACCCATATCATGTGGTGCTTCTCCTGCCATCCAAATCACCTTCCATATCCGAATCTACATACCTATGTAGAGAAGTGTTTGACCCTGCATAACATAAATACCTACTGCTGGTCCCTCTCAGATATCTGAGAATCCACTGAACTGCTTTCTAGTGCTCCTTTCTTGGATTGGCCATAAACTTGCTGACAACTCCCACTGCTTGGGTAATATCAAGTCTAGTACATACCATGTACTCAACCTTATCATGTGATTTAAGACATTGTTCTTTGCTCAACTTGAACTGTCCAGCCATAGGTGTGCTTACCGATTTTGCATCCTACAAATTGAACCTCTCCACTACCTTATTCACATAATCCTTTTGAGACAAAATCAACCTGTGATTTTTTCTGTCTCTAGAAATACTCATGCCAAAGATTTTTTTTGCTTCTCCTAAATCCTTCATGGCAAATGTGTGAGCTAATTTTACCTTTAGCTCAGTAATTCCCTGCATGTGTGACCCTGTAACAAGCATATACACTACATACAGTAACAGGATAATGTAGCTACTATTATCCAACCTGATAAAATAAACACAATGGTCACATTGACATTGACTAAAGCCATGCTCTGTCATAAACCTGTCAAATCTCAAATACCATTGTCTTGGAGCTTGCTCAAGACCATATAACTTGGCCTTATGTCTCGCCTGTCCATTTTTTTTTTAACATGTATATCCATTCATTTTTCAGTGCTTTCTTTTCAGCTAGCAACTCTACCAAATCCCACGTTTGGTTCTCTTCTAAGGAATCAATTTCTTCATTCATGCCATGCTCCCATTGTTTCCTGGATTCTACCTGCATTGCCTCTTCAAAACTTCTTGGTTCTCGACCATCAGTGAGCAAAAAGTAATATAAAGAAGGGGAATAACAAATTTGAGGCTTACTTACCCTTTCAGACCTCCTCATGTGTGTTTAAGACTCATTGACAACTTGCTCTCCACCCAAATTTTATTCTAACAGTGATCGATCTCGGTCATCTCTCGGTCTGCACCTGACCGATGTCAGTTCCACCTGATCGACCTGACCAATGTCGGTTCTTCCCTGACCATCATCAGTTTCCACCTGCCCGACATCACCGACTTTGGTCTCCATCGGACCGACGTCGATTCTTGCCTAATCGACGTCGATCTCTGCCTGACCGATGTCAGTTCTTATGTTTTTCTATGAGTGATGATTTTTATCTGCGAGCTCATTTTGGATCATAATCTCATCCAAATCAACATTGTCCTACTCAGAATTATTCAGCCTCTTGAGCTGATCACTATCCATCACCTTCTCATTAAAAACCAAGGCTTTCCATTTCTTAAATGTGTCAAAAATATCAGATTTCCACTTTATGCAATAAAACCATACCTTTCTTGTAGCATCATCAATGAAAGAAACATAATACTATGATCCTCCAATAGAAGCTCCTTGAACTGATCCCCACACGTCTATGTGAACAAGCTCCAACTTGTGCTTCTTTGTTGACCCAGTTGTGAGAAACCTCACTTTCTCCTATTTTTCAAAAATACAATGCTCACAGAAATCTAGATCTATCAAATCTGAAAGCTTACCTTTTGACTTAAGAACATGCATTCTCTTCTCACTCATGTGACCAAGCCTACAGTGCCACATCTTTGCATCTACATATAAAGTAGATAAAATAGAAAAATAATCAGTAATACAAGTAGATAGATAAAGTGTACCTACTTTCTTACCTCTAGCTAATACAAGTGCACCCTTAGAAATTTTTCAAGATTCAGCTGTGAGAGTTACTGTGCAACCCTCATCACCCAACTTTCTTACAAAAATTAGATTCCGCTTCAGGGTGGGTACATGCATGACATCCTTCAACACCCATGTGTTTCCATTCTGCAATTTTAGCTGCACTTTTCCTTTGCCAACAATTTGACAAGGCTCACCATCCCCTAAATAAATTTTTCCAAAGTCTCCATGGACATAATCATGGAAAAATTCTCTATTTGGGGTTGCATGGAAAGAGGCACCAGAATATAAAACCCATGATTCTACCTGACTATCCAAAGAAAATATAAGAGCATCTTGTGCAACAATACCTGTAACATCTGCTTTTCCATTACCTTCATGCTGATCTTCTTTCAACCAACAATCTTTCTTTACATGTCCTTTCTTTTCACAATTTCAACAGGTTATACCTCCATTTTTGGATTTGGATCTACTGCCTATCTTTGACCTTGATTTTTTTTACTTGCCATTCTCTCTTTGTCATTCTCTGCTTTCAACACTTAAAGCATTACCTAATGTTTTCTATGTGTTTTTCCTGCGAATTTCTTCATTCAAGATTACACTAACAACATCATCAACTTTTAAGATATTTGAAGCAGATGCAGTATTACTAACTGCTATTACCAAGCTATGCCAACTTTCAGGTAAAGAGCATAAGATTAAGAGAGCCTTAATTTTATCATAAAAAACTATTTTTATTGAAAGTAACTGATTTACTAATCCATGAAAATCACTAAGATGACTATATACAGATCCACCTTCCTGCATTTGCAAATTAAATAATTGCTTCATAAAAAATACCTTATTTGAAACTGAGGGTTTTTCATATAAATTTGCCAAAGATTTCATTAACTTTACCGGTGTCTTTGCCTGTGATAAGTTAAAAATCACAGACGATGCCAGACTCAACCTTATAGATCTAAGAGTCTTTCTATCAAGAACATTCCATTCTTCATCTTGCATATCTGTGGGCTTTCTTGAAACCCCACCCAACGGTAAGTACAGATCTTTCTGATAATATAATCTTCTATCTGCATCCTCCATAATTGATAATTCTTGCCATTGAATTTTTTCATTCTTAGTTTACTTTCTTCTGCCATTGCTTTACTCCCACTCAATCAAAAACCTCTGAGAGTGAACCTGTAATCAACAAACACTAACCCGCTCTGATGAACCTGGGTTTGATACCAACTGTCAGAATCTTATAGCTCTGATACCACTTGTTAGGCTCTAGAGCTCAATTGATTACTATTGTATAAGCACCTAAACATGGAATTAAACCAGAAGTAATAAGTAACTAGAAATCAGAAACAACAAAGAATAAGAGATACGAGAAATAATACAATCTGTATTCAATTCTTTCAGAAAGAAATACAATGAAAAAATATCACTCTTTCCACACCTCTTGGATGTCCAGTAATTCTCCCTCAAGAGTTCTCTCTCTCAATCAATTACAACCAACTCAACACTGAGTTGTTCCCTCCAGTGACAATCAACCCAATGGTTGTTGTTGCCTACTCTTTCAGTAGATCTTCTTGATCTTGCACCCTGCAGATCTAATTGATCTTACTTGATTACAATACAGTCCCATGGGTCTCTTAAATAGAACCCCAAACCAAAAAATAATTAAAAAATTGGACTCAAGACTAAAATTAGTCTTTACATGCAAACTAACTGTTTGTCTAAAATTAGAAAAGTTTTGGAAACACACAGGTGATCGATGTCGATTCCTGTTTGACCGATGCCGGCTGACCATAATCGATGTCGATTACTGTGTAGCTAAAGATAATCGATGTCGGTTGGCTTGACCGATATCGATTACTGTGTAACCCAGCAACCTCCACATTTGCACATTCAGTGAAGCTTTTAGCTCCACAACTCAACAAATGAGCCCAATTAGCCAAAGTGAGATCCCTAAACGACCATCAGGACTGTATCTTACATAACATACATGCTCACATGACAACAAATTTCAATCTAGATAAATGGGACCAAGAACTGTAATAGATGAAATGGTAATTGCTTTGGGGAAGTGAAGAAGGGATTTAAGGTTTCAAAAGTTGACAAGAATATCAATATCACTTGATTTAAACCAAATTAACTATACATGGACAAATGTGACAAACTAACATCATTTAACATAAAATAAAGGCCATGGGACTATTTTAGGATACTACATTTTCCTCACTTTGAGGTGTGCCCATAGCCAATAAGTAAATGGTACATGCATGGACTTCAAATTAAAATAATTAAAAATTATCAAAATGGATATTGTTAATTTGTATCATTGGGAATAATAAGTCTTGAAATTTTCAAAACTACTTTCCTGCACAAACATGGGTGAATAAGAAATAATAAATGATGGAAATTAAGTGGAATAACATAACTCTTTCATCCCTAATATGTAGTTGAAGTCTTATGGGTCTGTCATATTGTCGAAGGATATAGCTAGGTGGGGTGGAGTCAAAACCTTTTTATTGTCAGGGACAAACCTCCACACCCTAAATATTAATTATTGGGTCATTGGGCATTTAGGAACTAAATTTCAAACCCTAGAGTATTCTTGTGATGAGTCTTCAATCCCAAAATCATTGTGAATACTACATACACTGAGTCATGAAAATGATCAATATAAAATGAAGAGTATAGTCACTGCAACCCTCTCAAGATATCAGTGGAATGAGTGAAGCACAACAAGACTTGTGTCTAGACGGTGAATTTTTTTCCAATAAATGCCACACCATGAACATTGTTATTAATATATCATGTCCCATGTGGGCTCAAAAGATAACAATTATAACAAAAAAATCATTGGATAAATTATCATAATAAGTCATTAGTCCATAAATATATATCAATAAAGATCATGAGGATAAAGGTTTTATCCTAGTGGATAACCCAATATGCGCATTATATAGACCATAATCACATAGTGGTTACGATAAATGTATGATATAGGTCATGGAAATAAAAAAATATATCGGGATTATGAAGCCCTTTCCAAGCACACAAGCAAGGTAGATATGATAAGAGAGATGTAAGACAGGTCGAGCAGTATACAAAACACATCATGCATATGACCAAAACATGTATAAATCTCATAAGGATTTGGAAGACATGTTAGGCATGTGACAAAGTAAAATTAAAATAAAAAACATAAAAATCACATCAATCATTGTAACACATATCTAACACATAAGTGGATAAATCAATATCAATAATTGTGGTCCATTAGCGAAATTGATGCAAAAGTGATAAGGGGTCTCAATGAAGAGATATTTTAGAACACATAGCCTTAAAAAATTACATATTGGAATAATGTATTTAAAATGTAATAATAAAAGAACAATGTTCTTTATTAGATTTCATCGATTGGAAATACAACTTTTGCACACAATGGTAATAACACAACAATCTCGAATGATATGTGTTACAACACCAAATCATCTTATCTTTGCTTGCTAACTCACAGTCTTTTAAGTATAGTTATTTCTCATAATATTGTTCTATATCCTTAAACTCGTTGACTAGTAAAAACAAGTGTATGGGCATGCTTATATGGCACAAGACCCACCTACTTACATTAAGTATCTCAATAACCTACTACAATTATTGCATTTTTATAACACATCACCATGCACCACAAACATTAAATGTTCATTGCAGTCCCTATGCAATGTAACACATCACAAGAACATGTGCACCCAAAACAACTACGTAGAGATCACATCTTGCTAGGATCTTGCAATGATTCATAAAAAAATATGCACAATGATCCTCATATTTGCACTACCATGCACAAACCTTTTTCATATGATATTGCAAGCTTCACAAGTAAACTTGCATAATAAAACTCTTTAGCATCACAATACTCCAAGCCTTCTACTTTGCAAGGAACTGATTAAAGACTCGGGAAAAGTTTTTGCAAGTGACTATGAGTTATGTGCGCCAACATGGCTATGTATAAAAATAACATGCTTACAAAAAGTATGCGCAAAACAACACTATAAGGGATTTATGTGTGTACACAAGTGGTAAAAAATAACACAGAACTTGCATGCAAGAAGACTTGCTAATGTAGTCACAATTAGGGAATCTAACAAATGATGCCTGAGACCACACAACCCACAATATTTGCATGCCAACACCCAATATTGGTGTGTGCAAAAACTATAAAATCACAAAATAAAAGTTAATCAGTTTAACTACAAAAATGAAAAAAACAAATGTAGCCACAAAACACCACCTCTTTATTATAATCTTCAAACTTAGAGATTACAATGATCCCAAATGGATATCAAACAAAATGTTTCAACACTAGACTCACAAATTTGCAAGGCCCTTATTAAACCAAAAAGGTTTCCTTCTCTTATAGGTAATAGCAGCTCATATTCTTCTTCTTAAAATCAACACTATGAATTCATACTTTGGCTGCCAACTCATCCAATGTCTTCGAACACCCAATTTATAGGGATATAGAGTTGTTACGAAAGTTGAAATGATTTTGCTTCCTTGAATTCATTCATCTAACCATAAATCTTATCCATTTATCTATTAATATATGATCTTGACATAACCATAGCATTTGATTCTACGTTGATCTAAGTCAACACATGGATGACACTTCACATGCCTAATTCGTAGATGTGGTGCTCTTAATGGCAATTCTCATGCGTGAACTCACAAGGTATTATCCAAGTTAGCAGTGAAAAATATTCATTCCCTTAAACATTATGATTTCACATAGATCAAGTCGAACATAAGAGGCTACAAAGAAGGGCTACACAAAATTGCAATAACTCATAGGTTTTTCGGGGGTCAACTTTTTTGGATTTGCTCTAATTTTAGATCATAATACATTTTCAAAAATTTTAGCTTCTGATCTATAAGTTCACGTAGATTTAGCTATGCTTCAAGACTCCATGAACATTGAAAATGGTTTAAAGTCTCTAATAAATATCACAAAGGATGTGTTGAAACTCACTAATAACCAACCAATTCAAGATTTCTCACACCAAAGGTGTCACAAAACTAATTATTCCTATTCTAATTCATTTTGGGTTATGTGGATTGCTCATATGCTTGAATTCTCCCTTGCATCATTTTTGCATTAAATAACTAAGCTTATTTTATGATCTAAATATTTTTTATTAAAGTAGGATTATAGGTGAATCCAGATGCTCCTACCTCATACACCTTGGGTAACAAAAGAAACATGAGCTCTTGCTCATGTACCTTGTAAGATCTCTATTGTTGGAATTCTTTGTTTTAAAAATTATAATGGGCTTATCCATGTCACATCTTATAATTCTTAGTGCTTCCATTTTACCAAATATTCTTTATATTATTTATCGCATGTTTGCTTGTTAATTCTAGAATCAATCACAATTTTTGCTTCCTTGTGTTCTTTCTGAAGCATCTACACTCTCCAAACAAATTTTTAGAATTTGAATTTGCACTTTAACTACTTTTCCCTTCATGGTACAAATATAAATTTACAACATTGAAAATAAGATTTTTTTTTATTCCTTTAGATATGTCTATCTCATATGTAGTTGTTGCAAACTTTCACAACACTTTGCATGGCCCAATTTTCTTCCATTGTAACTTGTCATAGGTTCTCTTTAGAAATATTTATTTTCTCAAGTGGGCTAAGAAAAAAGACTCCCATCTGGTATTCAACTTACCTTATTTTTATATTTGTATGTTGTTTATACTAGACAGTGCTCCTTTCCAACTACATGTGTACTTGTTGATCTAATTCATCCATATATTCAGGAAAATATTCTACTTCAACACTCTTTTTTTGCTCATGTTTGATGTCACATAAGTCTACGACTCCTCTTGACTTGACCTATACACAATTTGAAATGGTGTGCTTCTAGTACTCTTATTAAATGAATTGTTTTAAACAAACTCATCTTATGCCAGAATGAGATCCTATGTTCCTGTCTTTCCTTCAATCAAACATCATAATTGATTATTAAGATGTTTATTGACTACCTTTGTTTGTCCATTCCTCTAAGGATGATATGTTGAGATTAACTTTAACTTCGTGCTTAATATTTTTCAAAACGTCCTTCAAAAATTTCCATAAAATTTCAAACCTTTATCTAATACTATGAAGTGCAACAATCTATCAATCACATGACTTCCCCAAAAATAAGTTAAGAATGTGTTGCATCATTATTCTACTTACAAGCAAAAAAATTTGCCATCTTTAAAAATATATCCACAATCCCATATGTGGAATCATGTCCCCTCTATATTCTAGGCAATCCTAAAATAAAATCCATGCTAATATATACCGATGGTGTCTCTAGAATAAGCAATGGTTGATACAACCATGCATTCTAACTTCTCCTTTTTTCCAATTGGAAAACTCTACATTCTTTCACATACTTGCGCACATCTATACTCATCTTTGGCCAATAGTAATTCTCAACCAACTGTGCATATCTTTTGTCCTAATCAAAATGACTTGCGAAGCCTCCACTATGTTTCTCCTTAATCATTTTTTTTGCATTGAATGTCTAGGTATACACAACTACGCTTCTTGGGATACCAATCCTTCTTGCATGAAATAATCCAACCATGGTGTTTTTTAGCCACTCATTGGTTGTATGCATGTTTCTATAAAATTTTCATCTTCCTCATACATCTCTTTCACAAAATCATATCCTTTGACTTTTACTCAACACATCTGCAATTTTGTTAGACTTACCATAGCTATATTTCAACACAAATGAATAAATTTTCAAAAAATCAACCCACTTCATCTGTCTTTGGTTCAACTTTCCTTGAATATTTACAAATTGCAGTGCTTGATGGTCTATATACAACACAAACTCAAATAACAAATAACGCCTCCACTCTTTGAGTTGCTTACACTGTGGCATAGAACTCTTGATCATATACTGCATATTTCTTCTTTGTTTCATTCAATTTGTCACTTAAGTGAGTTATCAACCTATTTTCTTGAATCATCACTAATCTTATTTATATGCCACCTGCATCACCATCTACTTGGAATACCTTACAAAAAATTGTCAATTGCAACACCGGTTACCTAGACAATTTCTTTTTCACCTACTTGAAACTATGTCCTTAAATGCTCCATACAAATTATTCTCTATCTTTGCACATCACCTTTGGTGATTGTTTTGAAATACCTAATTAACTTACAATAAATACTTGTAAGGCCATGAAATCTTAAAACTTAAAATGTGCTCCTAGGTGATGACCACTCAAGTATAGTGCACACTTGTTTTGGATCCATTTTCAATCCTTCTTGGGTTATTATGAAACCCAAGTATACTAATGCCTCCTTCATGAAGCTACATTTCTTCAAATTTACTAATAATTTTTCATCTTGAAACCGATGTAGCACTTGCCTCAAATGCACTAACTGTTCTTCCTCTAATTTGCTGAAAATTAATATGTCATCCAGATATACTATGACAACTTGTAGAGAAATTGTTTCAACACTTCATTCATGAATCTCATGAACATACTTAATATGTTACTTATTCCAAATGGCATGACTAACTACTTGTACAATCATTTTTCTATTTTAAATGTAGTCTTCCACTCATCACCTTCCCTTATACGAACCTGGTGATATCCACTTTTCAATTCAGTCTTCATGAAGTATTGCACTCCATTTAAAGGATCCATCAAATCATCCATATGCAACAATGGAAATTTTTACTTAATAGTAATCTTGTTGATGGCTATAGAATCAATGCACATCCTCCATTCACCTCCTTTCTTAGGGGCTAACATTGTTGGAACTGCACGGGCTCAAACTTGATCTTATCAACCCTTTATCTAACATCCCTTAAACTTGTTTTTTCACCTTTACTTTCTCATTTACATATCAACATATATGTCACTTTGTTCAGTAAACCCAGACCTAAAATGAAATCCATTTGATCACTTATACTTCGCATGAGTGTCAACCCATCTAGTAAATAGTTAGAAATAATCTCTACAAACTCACTTAACAAGTCCTTCACTTTATGCGAAAGTAATTCTCCTATTACACCTACGCCTTCAACTTGTGCAGGCTTCAATATCAATGCATAACATGTGTGTTATCACTTGTCTTTGGAATTATTTTCCCAAAACCATCAATATCGTTGGAACCTTTTCCACTTCCTTGTTCTTATCCTTCAAAGGATTTAAAATGTACTCCCTTACATCCTTCAACAAAGTGTAGGTGTTCACGTGCCCTCCATGTTGGGTCTTCCTATTAAACTGCCAAGGCCTTCCAAGTAATAGATGAAGAGAAAACCTGTACACTTGAAATAATTAAAACACACATTGATATCACACCATTACTTGGCTCTAATTAGCTTCCTTTAATCCCTTTCTTTGACTTTAACCTTGCTTGCATTTTGATCTCTCTTTTTGTTCACTCCTTGGCTTCACTAAGCTCTTAAGCCTCTTTGTATGTATAATATTTTGTAATATCATAAAGGTCTATCAACATTCCTCCTATTCTTCATTCTCTTTCTTTTCACCATCATTATCTTCTTTGCATCTTTCATCCCTTCATTCTCAATTCAAACTAGCTCTTTTCTTGAAGTAGGTTCATAGGATTGAAAGCCTAAAATCAGCATCCAAGGTTCTTTGTCTTTTCTCAAGGGTTCATATGACCATACATCTGCCCCTTTGAATTCTCACATATATCCAATCAATCAACACAATCATCAAGAAGGAACTGTCAACTCAACTACGCTTTCACTCTCTAAGGTCTCTCTCTTGTAACCATGTTTTTATGCAAACCTCCTTGGTTTAGAAAAACTACAGAGGATATCAACAATATAAAACCACTTTTAGATACCCATTAAGCCCTTCCTACTTCATGAAAAATTTATTGACCCAAATCCCAAAGGTGAGTACCTTTTCTCAACTCCCTCCATTGCTAATTAGGTCTCTCAAGGCCTAATGTCAAGCCATATTACTTGAAACCATACCATATGGACTAGTACCACTCAAAAAACTTGTGAATATTCTAGTACACATTGACTTACACTAGATTACAAATTTTCATGATTTTTGACTAGAAAAAACTCAAGCTATTTCACTTGCAAGGTCTAAACCCTAGGTTGTTTTAAGACATGTTTGTGTAGGCTGATAGTACAATAAAAGGGTTTAAATAATTTTTATGACACTTCAAACTAAAATGATACTTGGAAAAGTTATGCCCTAACTTTATTCAACTCCTCCAACCATTATTTGCACTGGTCCACCCTTCAAACATCTTCTACAAGCTAAAACACAACGTTTTTAGTCTTTTTCTAGGACAATGTATACAAAATAAATGGTTTTGAGTACTTCAATGAATTTTTAAGAATATAAAATGGATATAAAGCTTATCTAGGGTCTGACCAACCTTAACACACCTTATCCAATAGTTATTTAGCTTTAAGCAATCCAAAAATCACTCCCACATGTAAATCTATAAATTTTTGTGTTCTCTTGACTAGACTGTGCAAGGGTTTTTGTTATCTCTAAAAAATATAAGGTTATCTAAACCTCAAAAAAGGATTGTGTTCATAACCTAAAACTCTCCTCTATTTTTATAAATCCAACCATTCAATAATCACAAAGACAAATCGTCAAAACTACATCAACTGCTTACCCATCTTGACTGTGCACAACAAAAATGGCTCCACCATAGATTGTGTACACAATCTTGAAAGAATTTAAAAGAGTTTTCTCTCCAAACTGATCCCTAATCATACAAATACATAATCAACACTCAAACAAGACTTATTCCTATATTATACAACCAACAACTACCAAATGATACTCCACCAACCTCTCTTTTCTCTTAAATCTTGACTGTGATAAAAAACAAGGTTGTTTAACTTGGACTATGCATTTGGGCCTTCACCTGTAGGTTAAGCATCAAAATTCAATCTTAATTCAAGGAAAACAATCAAATCAGATGAAACACATACCAATGATCATTTCCATTCACAAGTATAGTCTTCAAACAAGCTTGTATTCATTGATCTCCACACTATATACATAATTTAACAAAGGTAGACAAGGTCTATTGGATTCTTGATATTTTTTGCATTTTTTAGCTTCAAACCTATGTATCCTTCCTCCTCTGCAACCCTAATCTATGCTCAAATCACTTATACCAACATTTTATTCTTCTTATTATGCTAAAAAATGCAAATAACTTCCTCTATCTTGCCAACTCCACGTATGGAGGGTAATTACAACAACTTTCTTGAATTTTAATTTTTTATATCATGAATTACACATTAAGACACCTCATATACATATTATAGGACCATTACCAATCATTTTCAAACATTAGAGTTCATCTAAGACTCTAAAACTTCTCTCAAACTAGACTTAGAAATTCAAATTTTCAAAATAGGTTTTTTGGTGGGAAAACCAAAAGACCTATGAACACACAATTTCAATGACTCTTAATCACCCTAAACCATACCAAGGGACCCTAAAATACCCATAACACCCTAGACCAAAGTTGAAATGACCACTATGAAACACTTAAATATATTTACATTCTTGATTTTTTGTGATGCTCTGCATCAAACTCCCCAAGTGGGAGAAATTTGAGCTCCTGCTCAAATGTGCTTTGTTCCACTTCTTTCTTGTCTTCCAATTATTCCTCTTATGGTCTCATAATATCCTCTTCTTATTGATCCTCTTGTTTTTCTTCTTTATTTTCAGTTGAATCTTATTTCTTTGTCCTCTTGCCTTGGCTTATTTCCTTGTCAACTCCTCTTTACATTCTTGTTTGTCATCAACTAATAAATTCATTTCGTCATCTTTGCTTGGCTACAAATTGACTTGTTCATCTCATTTATTCATCTTCAACTCTTGGCTATTTCTTTATTCACCTTCTTCTTTTATCTTCAGCTTCTTATCATCCTCTTTCAGCTTCTCTCTTATACTATCCACCATCTGTTCATACCATTCATCTATCTCCTTCTTGGCTTGATTGCAAATCTCAAAGTTATCTCCATCAGATGTTCTTTCATTGTCTTCACCTGAAAACATACATAAATCATTAGTTTTAAAACTTGGAGGCTCATATGCCTCTCTTGATACTTCAAAGATTGGCAATCTTTATTCTAACTGCTCATCATATCGTACTTCATCCTCTTCTTCTTTGTTAAGAATTGATCCTTCTTCTGGATAAGATATAGACAACTCCTCAACATCCTTCATGATCACTTCATCTTCCCCAAAGTATTTATCACCTTCTTTTCCCTGCATATCAACTTGCTCACTCATTCAAAACTACTCGATCTCTCTCTCGAGTTGCTTACAGAGCAACCTTTTCTTTTCTTTCTCCTCCTTCATGTTTCTCCTATTTCTTCTCTCAATAAGAAGCCTTATAGGCCACTAAACTTTTTTCTTTTCCATTACCAAACCATACCGGTTCTCTTCTTTCTACATTTTCTCTATCATGAGCATCACCTTCTCTATACTTTCTAAATTCTACCTTAAATCTTTCACTTCCTCTTCTAACTCTAACTATTTCATTTCGTCACAGTGGTAGTCTACCTTAGCCATGCCCTTCTTCTCATTCACCTTCTTTATCTTCATTTTCATTCATCCAAGTATTTTTCACCTTGGAACCCTCTTGTCCAAGTCTTTCTCACCTTGGAACCATGACCCTCACTTGGAGTCTCTCTCTCTTATCTTCTTGAGCTTTTGCTAGCTCTCTTCAAACACTGTTCAAACTTCTCAACTCTCTTCCTAAAACCTTGATTAGCACCTCACATAACAATCTTTAACAAATTCAAATAATAACCTTCAATCATTAAAAAAAATATAAACTTAATCCAAGAGCTTACCCACTCTGATACCACTTGATGAAGAGAAAACCTATACACTTGAAAGAATTGAAACATGCATTGATATCATACTATTAGCTAGCTCTAATTAGTTGCCTATAAATCCCTTTCTTTGACATTGACCTTAATTGCATCTTGATCTCTCTTCTTGTTCACTCCTTGGCTTCACTAAGCTCTTAATTCTCTTTGTATGTATAATATTTTGTAATATCATAAAGGTCTAGCGTCTTCACCTGAAAACATACATAAATCATTAGTTTTAAAACTTGGAGGCTCATATGCCTCTCTTGATACTTCAAAGATTGGCAATCTTTATTCTAACTGCTCATCATATCGTACTTCATCCTCTTCTTTATTAAGAATTGATCCTTCTTTTGGATAAGATATAGACAACTCCTTAACATCCTTCATGATCACTTCATCTTCCACAAAGTATTTATCACCTTTTTTTCCCTGCATATCAACTTGCTTACTCATTCAAAACTACTCGTCTCTCTCTAGAGTTGCTTACAGAGCAACCTTTTCTTTTCTTTCTCCTCCTTCATGTTTCTCCTATTTCTTCTCTCAATAAGAAGCCTTATAGGCCTCTAAACTTTTTTCTTTTCCATTACCAAACCATACCGGTTCTCTTCTTTCTACATTTTCTCTATCATGAGCATCACCTTCTCTATACTTTCTAGATTCTACCTTAAATATTTCACTTCCTCTTCTAACTCTAATTCTTTCTTTTCATCACAGTGGTAGTCTACCTTAGCCATGCCCTTCTTCTCATTCACCTTCTTCATTTTCATTTTCATTTGTTCAAGTATTTTCACCTTGGAACCCTCTTGTCCAAGTCTTTCTCACCTTGGAACCATGACTCTCACTTGGAGTCTCTCTCTCTTATCTTCTTGAGCTTTTGCTAGCTCTCTTCAAACACTATTCAAACTTCTCAACTCTCTTCCTAAAACCTTGATTAGCACCTCACATAACAATCTTTAACAAATTCAAATAATAACCTTCAATCATTAAAAAAAATATAAACTTAATCCAAGAGCTTACCCGCTCTGATACCACTTGATGAAGAGAAAACCTATACACTTGAAAGAATTGAAACATGCACTGATATCATACTATTAGCTAGCTCTAATTAGTTGCCTTTAAATCCCTTTCTTTGACATTGACCTTGCTTGCATCTTGATCTCTCTTCTTGTTCACTCCTTAGCTTCACTAAGCTCTTAATTCTCTTTGTATGTCTAATATTTTGTACTATCATAAAGGTCTATCAACCTTCCTCCTATTTTGCATTATCTTTCTTGTCACCATCATTATCTTCTTCACATCTTTCACCCCTTCATTCTCGGTTCAAACTAGCTCTTTTCTTGAAATAGGTTCCAAGATTGAAAGCCTAAAACAAGCATCCAAGGTTCGCTATCTTTTCTCAAGGGTTCATATGACCATACACCTGCCCCTTTGAATTCACACATACATCTAATCAATCAATAGAATCATCAAGAAGGAACTCTCAACTCAACTACACTTTCACTCTCTAAGGTCTCTCTCTTGTAGCCCTATTTTTATGCAAACATCTTTGGTTTAGACAAACTACACAAGATCTCAACAATGTAAAACCACTTTTGGACACCCATTAAGCCCTTCTGACTTCATACAAATTTTCTTGACTCAAATCATAAGGGAAGTACCTTTTCTCAACTCCCCTCATTGTTAATTAGGTCTCTCAAGGCTTAACGTCAAGACATAGTACTTAAACTATACCATACGGACTAGTAACACTCCAAAAACTCGTGAATATTCTAATACACATTGAATTACACATGATTACAAAGTTTCATGATTTTTGATCAGATAAAACTCAAGTTATTTCACTTGCAAGGTCTAAACCCTAGGTTGGTCTTAAGACAGGCCTGCGTAGGCCAATAGCACCATAAAAGGGTTTAAATGATTATTTTTACACTTCAAACTAAACTAATACCTAAAAAAGTTCTGCCCTGACTTTCTTCAACTCCTGAAACCATTATTTTCACTGCTCTAGTCTTCATTCATCTTCTACAAGCTAAAACACATGGGTTTTGGTCTCTTTCTAAGACTGTGTATACAAAATAAATGGTTGAGTAATTCAATGAATGTTTAAGACTATAAAATGGATATAAAGGTTATTCAAGTTATAGGCAACCTTAACACAACTTATCCAACAGTTCTTTGGCTTTAAACAATCCACAAATCACTCCCACATGCCAATTTATAGAGTTTTGTGTTCTCTTGACTAGACTGTGCAAGTATTTTTGTTATCTCTAACAAATCTAAGCCTATCTAAACCTCATAAAAGGCTTGTGTTCATAACCTTAAAACCTCCTCTATTGTTAGAAACCCAACCATTCAATAATCACAAAGACAAATCCTCAAAACTACATCAACTGCTTACCCTTTTTCACTGTACACAACAAAAGTGGCTATGCCACATACTGTGTACACAATATTAAAATAATTTATAGTATTTTGCTCTCCAAACTGATCCCTAAGCATCCAAATACATAATTAGCACTCAAACAAGACTTCTTCCTATATTATACAACCAACAACCACCAAATGATACTCCGCCAACCTCTCTTTCTCTTAAATATTGACTATGACAAAAAACATGGTTATTTAACTTGGACTATGTATTTGGGCCTTCAATTGTAGATTAAGCATCTCCACACTATATACAAAATTTAACAAAGGTATATAGGATCTATTGGATTCTTGATCTTTCTTGCCTTTTTCAAACTTCAAACCTCTATCTCCTTCCTCCTCTACCACCCTAATCTACACTCACCTCACTTCTACTAACATTCTATTCTTTTTATTATGCTAAAACATGTAAATAACTTCCTCTATCTGTCCAACTCCATGTATGGAGGGTAGTTACAACAACTTTATTGAATTTTACTTTATTTTATAATGCATTGTACATTAAGACACCTCATATACATCTTCTAGGACCATTACCAATCATTTTCAAACATTAGAGTTCACCTAAGTCTGTATAACTTCCCTCAAAGTTGACATAGAAATTCAAATTTTCATAATAGACTTTTTGACAGGAAAACCAAAAGACCTATGAACACACAATTTCAATGACTCTTAATCACTCTAAATCATACCAAGGGACCCTAAAAGACCCCTAACACCCCAAAACAAACTTGAAATGGCCACTATGAGACACTTAAATATATTTACATTCTTGATTCTTTGTGATGTTATGCATGAATAACACGTGACAAATGTCCATGGGCATTATATTGCACATGACTTCATCCTTGTATGCGCTAATTTGGAAACTTACAAGAAATTTCTCAATCAATAAAATCTAATGTCCCTTCAATAAACAAGACATTCTATAGTGATTTGGATGGATAATACTCTTCAAACCAAGCTTTTCAACCATCTCTTGTGAAACAAGATTATTTGTACTACCACTATCAACAATCAACTTACAAAACTTACCTCCAGATATACAAATGGTTCTAAATAGATTATTCCTCTATGAGGGAATATCCTCTTCATTTGTTGGTTTTAAAAACACCCTCTTTATCATGAGAGCCTCTTCCATTTATAGTTCTTCACCCTGATATACTGATAACACTTTCCTTATTCACTTGCATGATATACACATTCGCATCATTATCCGCATGTGGACACTCAAATGTTATGTGCCCAATTTTACCACATCTAAGAAGTATTGGATTCTCCTTCTTGCACATACTAACCTCTATTATTGTTTCCTTGTCTTTGCACGTGCAAAAAAATCCCTTTCCCTCGTATTATGCCATATATTTTTGCAGGACAACTTCTCCTCTGCCTTCAACGTGCACTGACAGGCTTCTTCAACAGACCACACTCAAATCATGCCATACTCATCTTGGATGGAAATTCACAATCCATTCATGTACCTCAAGATATTGTTTCATCCTCAACATGGCTCACTCTGATGATGAGTCTATAAAACTCCTCAGCATAATCTTTCACACTCATTTTTATTTGTCACAAATTTTGTAACTTCTTGAACAAAGTTAACTAGGAATTAGAAGGTATATATTTAGCCTTCAACTTCACAACTAGTTTATGGCAAGTCTCGATCTTGTCCTTGCCTTTATAGACTCTTTCTACCTACATTTTCTCCCATCATCAAGATGCATGACCATCCAACTTTGCACGTGAAAATTTGACTATCTTGGGATCTTCGATACTCTCATACTCAATATTTCTCTAACTCAGTGATCAAATCAAAGAACTCTTTAGTACTCAAACTCCCTGAATAACTAGAAAGGTCTAACTTTGGCATACTAGTTATCCTCACAACTATGAACATGAATCTATCTTCACGTTCATCGACCTCTTCTTTTGTGACATGGCTCTTAGGCACTTTTTATGCAACTTTATTGTTGCTTTTATCATCCACTAACCCAACACCTCGTCATTGTGTAGTCTCCATAGCCTCAAAATGGGTTTGCATATATCTCATTAATCCACCTAAGCCAGTTTCGATGTTCTCAACACCCTCATAGATAAAGCTCCTCAACGTGCCATTTCATCAAAATCACAATCACTACAACCTTCTACCCAACATTTTCTAGAATATGTCTTCATTATTTTCTACACACACTCAAATTCAAAAAACATAATCTCACTCGCCCAACTTCATGGAAGAAACCATGCTCTAATACCAAATGATGCAATTGTGGTTTGAAGTCTCAATGAAGAGATGCCTTAGAAAACACAACCTTACAAAAATACAATGAAATAATACAATTAAAATGAAATAACAAAACAACAATGTTCTTTATTACATATCAACGATGGAGATACATCTTCTACACACTGGCAATAACTCAACAATCTAAAATGAAA
The DNA here is from genome assembly GCA_037957365.1 of Torreya grandis. NCBI lineage: Eukaryota > Viridiplantae > Streptophyta > Pinopsida > Cupressales > Taxaceae > Torreya > Torreya grandis. The sequence continues at coordinate 2,409,964 of JARHVA010000098.1, forward strand.
TGCATCACAACATTAGATTCTTAGATCTTTGCTTGTTAATTTGTTGTCTTTGAAAGTATAGCTATCTGTCATAATACTCACTATGATCTATATCCTTAAACTTTTTGATTAGTTGATTCAAGTGTAGGGTCATGCTTATATAAGTGCAAGACAAACCTCCTTACATTAATGCTTTCAATAGTTGACTACAATAATTAAATATTTGTAGCACATCATCATGCACCATAAACTTTAAATGTTCATTACAATCCCAATGCACCATAACACATCACAAGAACATGTGCACCCAAAACAAATTACACAAAGATCACAATCTCACAAGGCTATCACAATGATTCCTAAACAAAAGATGTGCATAGACTCCTTGCACAATGAACCTCACATACAAACTACTATGCACTAATGTCCCTCATATGATATCATAAAATTTGCATGTAAAGCTACACAAAAAAACTCTTTGGTGTCACACAATACTCCAAGTCTTTTACTTTGTGTGTAACTGAACAAAGTCTTACCCAAAAGTTTTGTAAGTGATTACAAGTTGTGCATGCCAACATGGCTACATGGAAGAACAAGATGCACACACAAATTTTACAAAAAACAACATAAGGGATTTGTGTGTGCATAAAGGCTATGCAAAACAATGCAAATAACTTGCGTGTAGTAAGATTTGTGCACAAAAAAACTTAGCTTATTTTCTAAACTAAATTTTTTGGTTGATGGAGGATTACAAGTGAAACCCAGATGCTCCTGTATCAAAAATAAATAAATATCAAGTATTGGATAGCACGTCAAGGACATAAGCATAAATGGAAGACACATCATGCACAACCAAAACATGATAAGGTAAGTGTTACTCATTGTCATTATGAATGTATGTGATAAGGATCATAGAAAACATAGAAAACACATAAGCATGATAAACAATAGAGCAGGGAGGTAGGCACAATGCACATGATATGACACACAAGGACAAGCTTTTCTTGATAATGATAATTGAACATAATATGAGCAAAAAACAAAAATCATCATTGGATGTTAATTATATCATTGTTAACTTTCAGTAGTATTGAAACATGTCAAATATGTATTATACCTTATAAACCAAACATAAAATTTGTGCATGATTGATGATTTTAGAAGTATCTAGATTCAAAGGATAAATTATGCCTCATTATTGCCCCCATGGAGTGGTAGGGCAACATGAAATGAAACAAATGATTCCAATTGGGGTTTCAAGGGCTTTTGCCAAAATGTATTCCAATAAATGGATTACAATAAGTTAAGCTTAACAATACATGTGTAATACAACACTAATACCTAATTAATAAATGGAACAATAATATAATAAATACAAAGGGATAAGAATGCCATCTTTGTGTACAATGTTATAGAAGACTTATCGCATAAATTTGAACTTGAAATCGCACAACCAAAGCTAAGAAGACAACCACCAAAGAAATTCAATCTAGTAGACTGTACGCTCCCATCTCAGAAGGTGTTTAGACCAAACTTTACTATCCAAATAAAGTATTTGAAATTAAAATCTGATTTCTAGTTTTGTACACCTAGTTTTGTGCTTCGCTTCCCTACGCTCAAATCTCACGTTGTAACTAATGTACCTGGAATAATTAATTCTTTTCTACACTAGAGTATTAAGGAAAACAAAGTGGATTAAGGACATGTGTTCAATAGGATGGTGTTGTTTTATTAGGGCCTATGTGGGAATAAAAGATGTCAAAAAAATAATAAATTGTATAAATGAAAGCAATTTAAAATGTGTGCCAAAAGTTCTCCATAGTAGAATGTAGCTAGAGAAAAAAAGCTGCATCCCTGCCAAAATGAATTACAAACTGGTTCATTTATAGTTCACTTTGAATTAAAATTTTGTAATATAGGCGCATGTCGACTTCCAATAGCTAGAAGTGGGAAACACATAATCATATCCAATTTGCCAAAGTCAAAGTGGGAAATGATTGCTAAGTCCATATTATATGGTCTAAATAAGATGGCACGGCCACATAGTTCAATCCATATTATATGATCTAAATCGGATGTTAGGGCCGCATTGTTCAATCCATATTATATGGCCTAAAACTGTAATAGTTAAATTGAAAATGGAAAAAATATTTAAGGCTTTGGAAGTCAATAAGGATACCAATATGGTTTGATTTGGACCAAATTAACTATACATATGCAATTAAACTAACATACGCCATGAAGCCATTTTAGACTACTACAATTATTATACCCAAAATTATATAAACTTATGTCAATGCATTAAAATTCAATTATAATAGTAGTCCTTATGGGTTTTAGTAATGCAATTCACTTAGAGCACACAAGGAATATTGTTTTCAAAATCTTAAGGGCTCACCAATACAATCCAAGACACAAGTGAATATTGTATTTGGAACCCAAAAAAATTGGGGCATATCATATGCATAGGGTCTTAGCTTCTAAAATACAAAGATTAAATGTTTGTGTACTGCAAATATTATTTTTCATATTTGCATAATTTCATAAAGTTGATGTAAAATTTATAATATTGTTTTAATATTTATTTTTATTTTAATTAATATAGATATTTAAAATAAAATCTAGAGATATCAATATCGAGGTGCCTAATTTGGATTTGTTATATATTATATTGATCAATGAATTCATTCACATATCCATGATTTTTTTTGTTCAATAGTGGTAGATGGCCTCAATCTAGCTGCACCATTGTGTTGAGCTCGAAAAAATATTTCATATTTGCATAACCTCATAAAGTTGGTGTAATTTATAAAATATTGTTTTAATATTTACTTTTATTATAATTGATTAGTATCGACATCTTAAATATATTTATAAAATAAAATTTAGAGATATCAATCTTGAGGTGCCTATTTTAGATTTGTCACATATTATATTGATTAATGACTTCATTACTATCTCTATGATTTTTTTCATTCAATAGTGGAAGACAACGTCAATCTAATTGCACCATTGTGTCGAGCTTGAAAAAATATTTCATAAAAAAAATGCTGCAAACTCCATCATATGCCCAAGATATTACAATTTTTCAATTGACTTCTCAAAGTAAGAAGAAAAAACTTTTTTATGATGATCAAATAGATGTCAAATTTAAAGATGGAGATTCCATGTGATAATCAAATGGGCATCAAATCTAATGTAGGGTATTAATTGTTACCATCTCATAGAAATTAGGCAAGGAAAGCATGCATAAATTGTGGCATCTCCCCATCGACATAAGGATTGTGGTATATTGAAACCTACAAACTAATGTGGGGATTAAGTTCTTTAATGAATGAGGATTTTGGTATAAGGATCATTGTATATTGGGTTTATATATTGGATTTGAAGCCTACTAATGTGGCATTAATTTTTTGAATGAATGAAGATTCAACAGTCATAATTTTTTTTGAATCATAGAAGTCAATTCCAAAATGCATTGAAGAGGCATATATGACTTGGGGTAGTAACACATGTGTAAAGAGCTTGAAACAAAGTCTAATTTCAAATATAATTTAAAGGCCTACATTTAAATACAACCTTGATCAAACACAATTCGAACAAGAACCTAGATCATGTTTTATCATTACAAAATTAAAGAAACTTGGCAATTATATATGATTGTAATTGTAAGAGGTATATATGTTTTTAATAAGATTAGAAAAATTGTGTGTGTGTGTGTGTGTAATTATAAATATAATTATTGTACTTTAAACTTCTGCAATCCATAAAGTTAATAGCACATGTTTTGGATATAATTCTGTAGTCCCGAGATAAATTGTTGTTTCCAGCTATAAAAATTATCTCTATAATTGATTTCCAATGAATCATAGTAAAACTAAGATATATCAATCAAGCTATGAAGGGAAACACAATTAGTACTTATTTAAAAACTAATCATGATTGGTAGAACAGTGACACTGATGTGTGGTTTCCCATTATTAAAAATAATATATAAATATCATATTATATTATTATTTATATATGCAATGAAAATAGAAAGATGTATCAAACAGGTTGTAGTCTAATTAAGATGATAATATATTTTTGTCTTGTAATCTCAAATTTCAAATTCAAAGTGTACATTATGATTTTTTAATTTCAAAGACTACATGGCAAGAGAAGGGTCATGCTTTTCTTTCCTTTAGAAAGAGTTATCAAACAGGTTGTAGTCTGATTAAGATGATAATATATTTTGTCTTGAAATCTCAATTTTTAGATTCAAAGTGTTCATGATGATTTTCAAATTTCAAATAGTACATAGCAAGGGAAGGGTCATGCTTTTCTTTCCTCGTGGTAGTGTCCTTTGATTTATCATTTCAATGAGGGCTCTTCTCTTAGATGTCTCGTAATCTCAAATTTTAGAGAGTACATGGTGAGATAATGGTTGCACTTTTCTTTCTTTTTGCATGTCTTGTGATTTCTTATTTTGATGAGGGCTCTTCCCTTAAACTTCTACTACCAGATCTCCTTGTGTGAAAGTAATGTAGAGATTATCTTTCAAATCTCTCTGGCATGTGCCTACTTGCTATTCTCAGATAGGTATGAATTTATGTAATGAAAGTCTTGCTAAAAGAACATAATGAGAGAGTGAATTGTGTATGTTGATATGCTTACGGTGGATAACTAGATACTGAATATGTTGATATGCTTATGATGGATGGATAGATACTGGATATGAAGAAAAGAGAGACCATCATATTGAAAATTGTGTAAGGAAAGGTCTCTTTTTTGTCCTGAAATCTTTACCTAAAATGTTGAACTGTGAACTATACCTCAATTTCTAACATTTCTTCTGTTTTAGCTAAGTCTATGCTTTCTGATTAGGGAAATTTTGATGCATTTTTCTATTGACAACCATGTTGTTTCGTCTCCCCCTCCTTTTTTATTGGCCAATATGGAGGTTAGTTAGTGCCCTAGAAAGGGATCAACGTTTTTGGCAGATTGTAGATGGCACATTATGGATTGTGCCTTAAAGACTACTTTCAAATTATGAGTGGTCTTCTTGTAGAACTCTTTGGGATCTCTAGTGAAAAATATAAATGGATGTGGAATAATTTTTGGCAGAGGGTACCCTTCACTGAATTAGACTAGCTGTAAGAGTGTTGAAGTGAGCAGTAGAGTCTAAAATCGATATTGGATTTAGCATGTGTTTTGACTGAGTATGATTAATGACATAACAATGAATGAATTGCTATATTATTTTGATTCTTTGCATCTTTGAATTGACTCAGTGTCCCAAGTATAATAACATCTTTGACTGAGTATGATTAATGACATAGTAGTGAATGAATTGCTATATTATTTTGATTCTTTGCATCTTTGGATTGACTCAGTGCTCCGAATATAATACCATCTGGGTGTCAACAACTTGCCATTTTTTTTTGGGTCTAGGGTTCCTTAACCCTATTGATGATTATGAAAATATAAAAGATAACGAGTAATGATGCATGTATTTTTATATTTCTTGGGATAGTTATAATGATTGAAATTTTTAGATTAAAGTGCATTCATATATCCAAAACTAGAGGCTCAAACATGATGAAACTAGACAATTATTGGTACCACCAAATGTATAACATGGAAATGAAGTCACTCGTGTTGAACAAAATTTATAGCCGATGTGTTGTACATCTCCAAACTAGCTTGAACTTTTTAAAAACTAGCATGCACTTACTTATGGATCAAAACTCCCATAATTTTGTTGTCTTATTCTAGGATAAATGACTAAGTTTCACTCTATTAGCACCTAACAAAAATAGGTGATTTTCCAAAAGATGCAGCAGCTATGATATGTCTGCTAGGCTATATAAGTAAACTAGAGATCATAAAAGAGGTTAGGTGGCCAAAGGCAATGATGAGAGAAGAGCTGAACAAAACAAACTATGGATGAATAAGTGAGGCATCAACCTACAGGGATACCCAAGGACCAATCAAGAGATTATAAATTGTGAGGAAAAAGTTTAAACTAGGCATGTGGACAAATCAACTCGGGAAGAAAGAGTAATAATACATGACAAAGTTTAACCCCACTTATGAGCATGACCAAAAAACTTACATAGGGAAAAAATCAAATGGAAAATGAAGATGTTTGTATCCCAATTAAGGACACAATCTCACCAACTTAGATACAAGATGGGTGGGTGGAAGATCCCAAAAGAAACGTGGGAAGAGAAAACATATTTTTTGTGCATCAGGGATGGTAAAGATAGAATGGTACTATATCATCAAACACTCGACATATGACAACATTTGAGCTAGCTACCTGGACAACCTGCATAATATGTCTATGTCTACCATTTAAAGAAGAAAACATTAAAAAAAGTGTGGAATTTTTGATCAAAATCCATAGCAAGAGAATTAACCTTCTGAGGTAGAACAATAACAAAGATTCGAACTAGGGTTCAACTTCAAAGATCTTCCATTTTTTTGGCAGCCTCTCACTCCTTTGGCTATGCTTCTTGTTCTTTGGGTCCCATAGACCATTTTGGTCTCGTGGACATAATTAAAATCTCTATCTTAGGTTTGAAAAAAACCTCATTCTAATCAACTTCTTTTAAGTTTTTGTTATAAACCTTGTTCTCATCATCAACAATGGGGCCAAATCCAATCATCTACAAAATGCCCTATCAAAATTGGGGTTTTCACTCAAACCCAGGTCAAATTATTCTTCAATTCACCAAAATTTATGACAATAGCTTGTCACTTTGTATCTTCAACAAAACTTCTCCAATCTAGGCACAATCTGTTAGAGGTATAATCATTGAGCGGGGGTGGGGCGGGGAGGGGGCGCGCAGTAGGGGTTGGCTTGAGGATGGCGAAGGGGGGTGAATCAGTGATGCAAGATAATCCAAACAACAAATCCAATATTTTCAAACCCTTAATCAATCACCATATGTATTCATAAAGCATACAAGTCATTCATAACTATGAACAAGAAAGATGATGCAAGATCAAGCATACAACACATGAATTATGTGGAAAATCCTTATGGGGAATAAAACCCACTCTCAAGCCTAAAAACATATGAAATACTTGTCATATACAATGATCACAAACATAAGACCTTTTAGTGAAGCACCCACTTCACAAGGAGCACCCACCCCTAAATATGAACAAGCACCAACTTGTTTTAGATATTGAGCACTCACACAACACCTATGAAATCAACAACTCCAGAACTCTAAGTGCCTTTCAATCCAATGAAAAAACAATTTATAACACCTCTCTTTCAATCATTCACACACTCTCAAACTTGCACACACAAGCAATGCATCCAAAACACCCTTTTGGATCAGTCTAGACCTCTTCGCTCATCCTTAATCTTCAATATTATAGGTACAATGTTATGACATCAAAAATATGACCTACAGGTCATACACACAATCCTCAACTTACTCTACTCTTCAATCCATCTGCTTGACACACTCACTTTCTTCTTCCTTTGCTTCATAACTCTCTATTCTGCTTATTGACTTTAGAAACCATCACCTTTAATTTCACTTTTTATAGAGCCTTCACGAATATCATCTTCTTGGTCAGCCATAAGACTTGCCTTAACCATTAAGGATTTTATCACACAAAGACATAGTTCGATACCACCCTTATAGGTCGACCATAGCATCCATGGGTCACCCTTAAGCAACTACACCTTTTAAATAGACCTTAATAGCCCTTATAGGTCTCATGGAGACCTATTCACCTATTTAGCATTTCATCAAGCAATTTAGGAACACAAGACCACTGCCAAATGCAAGGTATATTCCACATGACCCCTAAGACACCTTTAAGTGATTATATCCATCACTACACTCCTTTGCATATGCATAATCTACTCAAACATTAAGTCTTGTATAGAAGAACACCATGAATGAACAAACAATCAACTTCTAAGCATTTGTTCATACTGAAGATGGATTGGTCAAACCTCTAAAATCTACACAAATTATCCTCATCGAGTCTACAACAATATCCAATAGTTAATTCACCTTGAAATATCCAAAACTCATAAATACAAACTCAAATATCCTTATTGGATCACTTGCAGATGATGGTTATACCCAAAGTCAACTTTGGAGCTCAATAACTGCAACTGTATAGATAGTCAAGCCTTCTAACCAATTTTGTTGGATGCACCTTGGAGTTTTCTATCACTTTGCTTTTTATACCACCCTCATAGATCGACCATAGCATCCATGGGTAACCCTTAAGCAGCTACATCTTTCAAATAGACCTTAGTGGCCCTTATAGGTCTCATGGAGACCTATTCACCTCTTTAGCGCTTCATCGAGCAATTTAGGTACACAAGACCACTTCCAATTGCATAGGTCTATTCCACATGACCCCTAAGACACCTTCAAATGATTACATCCATCACTACACTCCTATGAATATGCACAATCTACTCAAACATTAAGTCTTGTATACAAGAACACCATGAATGAACAAATAGTCTTCTTCTAGAAATTAAGTCTTGTATAGAAGAACACCATGAATGAACAAACAATCAAGTTCTAAGCATTTGTTCATACTGAAGATGAATTGGTCAAACCTCTAAAATCTACACAAATTATCCTCATCGAGTCTACAACAATATCCAATAGTTAATTCACCTTGAAATATCCAAAACTCATAAATACAAACTCAAATATCCTTATTGGATCACTTGCAGATGATGGTTATACCCAAATTCAACTTTGGAGCTCAATAACTGCAACTGTATAGATAGTCAAGCCTTCTAACCAATTTTGTTGGATGCACCTTGGAGTTTTCTATCTCTTTGCTTTTTATACCACCCTCATAGATCGACCATAGCATCCATGGGTAACCCTTAAGCAGCTACACCTTTCAAATAGGCCTTAGTAGCCCTTATAGGTCTCATGGAGACCTATTCACCTCTTTAGCGCTTCATCGAGCAATTTAGGTACACAAGACCACTTCCAATTGCATAGGTCTATTCCACATGACCCCTAAGACACCTTCAAATGATTACATCCATCACTACACTCCTCTGAATATGCACAATCTACTCAAACATTAAGTCTTGTATACAAGAACACCATGAATGAACAAATAGTCTTCTTCTATAAATTTGTTCATACTGAAGATGGATTGGTCAAACCTTCAAAATCCACACAGATGATCTTCATGGAGTCTACAACAATCTCCAATAGTTAATTCACCTTGAAACATCCAAAACGCATAAATACAAACTCACACATTCTTCTCAGATCACTTGTAGACGATGGCCAAACCCATAGTCAACTTTGGAGATCAATAACTACAATTGTATAAATATTCAAACCTTCAAACCAATTTTTTTGGATGTGTCTTGGAGTTCTCTATAAATTTGCTTTTTATACTACTATCAAATTCATCATACATTAAAAGTTATAGCTCAAACAATATAGACTAGTTTTTCTTTGTTAATTTAAATTCCAATGGTCATTGTGTAATGCAAAAGCTTCAGACACGTGTGTTCATCTCATGCCCCTTGGCAAATTGATCAAATACACTCCATCGATCTCCTTGGGAGTCTCCTGGTCTTTACCTTCAATCGTTGCCCGTTGATCTTTGATCCGTGCTACCGAGATTATGACACTTGCCAATCTCACATGCCTTCTGTGGACCCTACTGTCAGTCTCCATTCACTTAATGCGTTTACTCCACTTGGCAATCCCGCTTGCCTTCTATGTACCCTATTTTCAATGCATACACCTATCTTCTGTGTACCCTATTGTCAGTCTCTATGCACTTACGCTACTTGGAATCCCCACGTGCATTCTATGTACTATGTTGTTAGCCTTCATATGCGCTTACGCCACTTGCCAATCCCATGTGCAATCTCAAGATCCTTTGATTTGTTGACCTCATGTTCGTCGTTAGATCTCCATCTGCATGATTGAACATGCATCGTTAGATCTTTATCTGCATGCTATTGATCCTTGATCTGATCGAGCTAGGTTTTGAAACTTGGCATCCTTATATAAAAGTCACTCGATATTGCAAATTTGGCTAAGTATGGGAAACACTGCAATCTACCTGGACGACCAACTTTGCACTTAGATATATTTTGGTACACACAACCTTATGCCCTGAAATTTGGACCATAGAAACTAGGCTCAAACTTGAACACCACCATGTGATCAACTCTTACTTATACTATCACATGTGTGAATGCTGACATCATCAATATGCTCACTTACCCTAATTTGCCAAGACGACTAGGAAAACCTAAACATTCATATGACTATTCTAATGAATTCCTTTCACTTCTACAAGCACTCCAAGCACTCAGAACACCCCATAGGGTCTATACAACATGAACATAACAATAACAACATTCTCTATCATCCCAAAGACATGCACACATGATATGCACTCTCAACTCTACTTGAAACCTATCACTTTGTCATTAATGCATTATGTACTCAGACCACCTTGACATCAAATACAATCCATGCATCTCAAGAACATGCTCAACAAAATTAAGGATTTATGACACATCATTTCACCTCAATAACAATAGTATCCATATCTATCTTGAATGCATCCCAATCCTACAACAAAATTGTTAATCTAATATCCAAATATTGCAATCTAGTAGTAGTTTGGGATATTCACTCTATAGTGGCTATGTAGAGTAATCAATGTATCAATTTCATTTGTTCTGTAACCAGCTCTGATTTTGTATTAAGTCTTCCAAACCATGGCTAAGTGTTAACAGAGGAATGCACACTGTTGTCTTAGTGAAATCATCTTTAATTGTATTTTTCTTTATCCTTGGACTGCACATTAAGTTGGTCCTTCCGCAAATTTGTTTTGTGCTTATAAGACATTATGTTGAAAAACTACAGATGCATCTGCGATTCATTTTAGTGTATATGATGCTTTGGTAATATTTGCAGTCACTTGGTCAAATGGGAAAAATATCGTTGGCATCATGAATTACTTAGCAATGACGATGTGCCAATTGATTTTTCAAATACCATTGCTTGTCCAAAATAATGGTGCAATAATATGTCTTTGTACCCATTTAAATGATTGATTATGCACTAAAAAGGCTACCTAAAATGTCTCTGAATCATCCAAAGTTTAGTACTTGCTAGTTTAATCCCTGATGTGGTCTTTTTAGAAATCATGTTTACAACTTTTGCATCGGATGTGTCTGAGTTTTGTTGGTAAAAGCAAGATGTCATACAAACTCTTTCTTGAAGATCTCTAGGGGTGAAGGCTACAAAATGGCAATGAATTTGCAATTTTAGCACTCAAAAAATTGTAGAGATGTTGGTTCAAATAGTTCAATAGCTGGGACTGTAATGCTAGTCTTCTTCATTGGTTTTTAGAAAAATGATTACAAACTACTATCCAATTGGTTGTCTGCACTTTTGTTCTTTTCTTGTGATATGTCTATCAGTCCTTGTTAACCTTTTTGATCTTGCACTTGAGCCATTTGGGATGAGTTAATTTAGGCTTATTCAACAATTTATATATCCAAGAGTTGGTGCTACTATTTTCATGTGGCACAATAATAGATGAACTTGGCATATTAATGAGAAACTAAATTTGTTTCTTAAATTTCCAAGTGAGTATTGGTTCGGTTGATCCAAAATCACTTTATTTAGTTGTTAGTGTTAGCTTGATTACTATGGGGCACATATACCCCTTTGGTAGTTTAGGCATTTTAATACTTCATATTTTAGTTAGGTATTAGTAATAAATAAATTAATTAATGTTAGTTTGTAATAGCTTTATCTGAAAGAGATTTTATATGGTGTTTGGGAGGAAAATCAAACAAAAATGTGAGTTCACTGTTTTTTAATCATATGACATGTTTTTTTATTTGTACGGCCCATGAAACTATTTTGTACAGCTTACCATTCAAAATCTCAATGACAAGTTCCTTTTGTACAACCTAAAACCCCTATTTGTTGTTGTATATGCCCTAAAACCCAATTTGAAATGTTGTTTTTCATGTGTATGGATTTGGAGCAGTAGTACAACCCAAAACACATTCCCGTAGCAGTTATATGGCATATTGGTACTACATAAATAATTTTGTACGTATTTAAACCCTTCAAACTAATTCATGTACGATCATCATACGGATTTTAAATTGTTCCAACACATTTTTGAGCAATTTATGTGCAAACAAAGGGAAAATTCAAGCATTAGTATGAATTCATACATCCATGATGGCGTTCCAAGTAGAAGTATGGTGCATTTATGTTTAAAACATTTGTATACATCTAATTTTTCTATATTGTTATGACTTTGTAGGTGCCGCAAAAGAAACAAAGTGCAGTTTTTCACTTCCTATGAAAAGTTAGATAACAAGTTTATACATGCACACATTTATATATATTTTATTTTGAACATTCAACAACATACAGTTTAAATGCAAAATCGTTATCTCAAGAAAGCTTGTAGTGGAGTTGGTTAGGCATATTTTGTAAGTCATTTGTTAAAGAGAGGTCATGAATTCAAAACCTCTAAAACATACTTTTTGCTCACATTTCTTTTTGGTTGCATTTCATTTTGTCACATTTGTCATTGTGTACCTTGTATTGCAAGAATTTTTTGACTAATCGCTATTTTGTATGAAGGTGATCGTGTAACCAGCCAATCTTTAAGTTTTTAGACATTCCAAACATATCCAAATGGTCAATTTTATGATTTGAAGCTTCTTTATATGGATTTTAAAGAACATGTATTGAAAATGATGTATAAAAAATGCATTTCATTGGAAACCGACACCTTAAAAATGAAAAACTTTATTATATCATCTCACACTTGTGTTATCAAAGATATCACTAGAGCTTTCAACTAAAATTATTGCAAGTCTATCAAGATCCTTATAATTGACAAAGTATAAGTGTCAAAATGGAGGTTGGAGAATAATTCCCTTTCTCTAATTAACTATTCGCTCAGAGTTTGGGTAAAATGCTTGAATAACATTTTTTTATAACAACGTGTTTTTTTCAATTTATTGTTGTTTTCAGTTCACTTTTGATTTTCTTCACTTCATTGATATTCTTGATAAGTAGGAGACAAAGTAGTTTGAAATCGGTTTTTTGTTGCAAGAACTTCTCACCTCACTTGATGGGGGAAGATATTGCATGGCCTTCAATCAGTCGTCAGTGATTGTACAAGTTGACATGGGAGTTGCTACCACCATAGTGTTGAGCAAAGTTCCATCAACGTCGTTGGGCATAAGGGAGATGTGCCATATTTAAAACTGAATAGTCACTTGGATGGGTTTTTGTGTAAGCCCTTATGTGGATTGATGTGATTGGACAAGTTTTGATCATGCTCTACTGTAGTACAGTACAAAATGGTTAGAGGGGATGAGTAGACATTGATCGTATTTATCATTCATGCCACAACTCACGGGTAGAGGCCTTCTTGGAAGTGACATTGGTTGATCCATACCCAATGTACATTGTGCCAATTGTAGGCACGACAGATATTTTTGATGACTTCATAATCATAGCTTTGGATCTTTTATACCCATTTTTGGATCAAGAGGAGATTGTTGGGTCAGTTGATCCAAAGTCACTTTATTTAGTTGTTAGTGTTAGCTTGATTAATATGGGGCACATACACCCCTTTGGTAGTTTAGGTACTTTAGTACTTCAACACTTTAGTTAGGTGTCAGTGATAAATTAATCAATTAATGTTAGTTTGTAAAAGTGGTTGTCATATGAGTTGAACCCATGAGGTAGTTAAGTCTCATAGTAAAACCACCTTGCAAGTTTATAAAGCTAAGCTGCCTTGTAAATAATTAATAATAAGATTTTACCATTGTGTGCAAACATTGTCCAATTTTACAATGTAGATTGTTACATTTACTTGTGTATTTGGTCCTAACAATGAGTTTTGATGTTATGAATAATAATACTTCATTCCACACAATGATCATGTACCTTTTGTTCTTGTACTAGAATGATAATTTGGGTTGAACTATCATCAAGTGTTATGTTATAACTATTACCTGTGAAATAGATGTGTGCTGCAACTATAGTTGCAAACAGAAGTGGAATCTAAAAAAGCATAAAGATACAACTGAACACAAAAAATGAGAAAAACAAATAATTCCATTGCACCCCATAATGCCAAAATACAGAAAGTCCATTAACAATACTTGTATATGAAGGTAGATGAACTTAGACATGATAGATAATAAATCACAACATTTCCTTGTTAATAGCATTAAGGATTTTATGTCAAACAAATATCATTAAGAGCAACATTTAGGACTTCTAGAATATCCAAATATCATTGTATTGTTCATAACATAAGTGTTTACCTATAATTTCAACATTTGACATCATAGTTTGATATTCAACTTCACAAATAACGTCTTTGATACAACATTTGATGTACAATTTCAACAATCACTTACAAAAAATAATATTCTTTTCTGCACCCAAAACAAAAGATGTAGTTAGATGTTTGCCAAGCAACCCTACAATTGGTTGAAATATCCTTTCACACACACACATTCATTGATAGGAATCCTCTTAGGCAACAACCTCTCTCTTTACCTTTTTTCTTCCCAAAACAACAACCAAGAAAACACTTTAACAATATTTGTTAAGAGAACAAAGAAAATATCCAACTTTTTGTTAGTAGGGAGATGCGAAGCATAAGTTGCACGTACAATTTTGTAATATAAGTAGGTGACAAGTGTGCGACATAATGTATTTTGTATAAATCATGACCTGATATAGGATATCAAAGCACATGAAGTTGAACGGTCCCTTTGATCATGAAGATGAAAGGTCATGAAAATGAAGAGTCATAGTCTCTTTCCAGCGTTATATATACTCTAATTTTTTAAAAGAAAAGGTTGAACTGTAATGTAATAGAGATCAACACATGGAATTCCTTAATTCATTAGTTTGTTGGCAAGCCAATTTTGTTCGTGTATAAATCTATCTTGAAATGATTACATCTTCCTTGCGACTAAATGTATCCTTGTTTACTATTTATCGTTGAACTCTTTGAATGGTAAAACATTAATAAATGCACATACTCTAATGGTGAACATGAAGAAAGCTTGGTGTATGAATATGCATTGCATTTAACCTTACCCTGTCTGTAAGTTCTTGTAAGTATTCAGAGTCCCATCGCAACATCACAGACTAACACGCTAGCATGCCCTAATGAGTGATTCCAATGACCATTGTTAACAATGGTTCCATTGCCGAGACTTGAATATATTGAAATGGTTACTTGGTCAAAGGGACCTTGAAAATTGGCTAGAAGTGAGGATACACAAGTTCACAGAGGAAGAACCCATATGGATGGGATTTTCTATAGAGGAGACATTTATGAACATATCCATGGAGAAATTTATGAACTATTTTGGTGCGAGTTGTCAGAGTTGCTAGTAGCGCGGTTGTCTAGACTTGAATACTACTACTTTAGGCCACTAGAAACAAAACATTTTGAGTGAAATGAAGAAAAATTGGAAGGATTGTGTAGCCTAGATACTAAATGGACATGTGCGATTGACCATTGAGTAGAGACTACAATTGACAAATAGTCAGAGAATTTTTTGTTCAAGGGTATATTGCATTTGAATCTAATGACAAATTGTTTGCTAGAGGGATCTGAGGCAAGTTTTTGAAACAACTTCCTATGTTGTTGAAGATATTGGTTTTGGAAAAGGCCAAGGTGTCGATTCCAACCAATATGGGGTAGTTGCTCAAGGCACTATGGGGATACAGACAAGAGGGAGTCGACTGAAGAAAAATTGAACCAAGGAACCTAAACCCAAACCCAAAGAATGGATGAAGTAGAGAAGCAAAATGAGAAAGTGATTATGGCGCTTCAAAGAGAGTTGTGACAACAAACAAGGTGTGTAAGGCCCCTTTTTTCCTAAGTTTGGACCCACACCAACTCAGCAGACATCTCGACACAAGGCAATCATGTGGAATGATTGCTAGTTTAGTATCTTTTGCGCTAACTGGAGGAATCACTGCTCACTAGCACCCAAATTTTGTGGGGTATCTTCATAAGTATCCACACGTGGCAATCGAAGCACAAAGAGTGCAAGGTGATGGAGGCGGCAGAATGATCAACCAAAGCTCCAACTCAACATCCGATGTGCGCCCTCCACCCTGGCGAGAAGATGTCCCTGAGTGGTATAAAACCAAGCTTGAGCCAGTGAGTAGAACGATGCGACTTGGAGATAGCAAAGCTCTGCAGAATTAGTTCTAGGCATAGCGAAACAATCGCCATTAAAACTTAGTTTTAGCATGGATAGCTGTGAAGATCCACCTTGTAGTGCCCAAGCTTGCTTGTGAGCCTCTGGGTTGATAGTTATTTAGGTGAGCATGTGCTCTATTTCTGTTAATATGAACTCTGTTATTTGAACCTTGGTAACTGAAGTACGACGTTGCACCTATCTATGTATTGATCTAGTTTATATGGTTATGGCAAGGTTCTTTGAATGCGACTTGAATGTAATAGTTACAGTAGTGTAATTTCGATATATTAATGTGTTGTTAAGCAAAGTTTTGTTCCAATTCGTTAATGGCATCTCTGTGCTAAATAATGAAGTCAACCTAAACTGCAAAATAGCCTAAGTGTAGGAAAGGGCATGCGCTCAATCTTTGACACATGTGTCGAGAGCACTAGCTTGAGCATGAACCCCTTGATATAATCAATTCCCTTGTCCACCCAAGTGCTTGAATGATGCTTAGCTTAGTAACACAAAGGCTTGCACCCCTTAAGAACCTAGGACTAGCCTAATATAGGCTTGAGCCCCTATGTCTAGAATGAGTTCCCCGAATGGGCTTTGCACATATAGACAGTCGTACTCCACCCAGAATGGCTTGCACCAATGAACATGCCAATGTCGTTGTTGTAATGACCAACTCCCTTGAAGAGTGAGTTGCACCATGGCACGACTAGCCCAATGCGGGCCCCGATTCTTTCTCTACTGTGCTTCGAGTGAGTGCATAAGGCTTACGCCTTATGTGAATTGATGTCGACACAACATAGTGACAAATGTTGAGTGCCATGGGTTTATTATATGATTGTGCCTAGTTGCAACCAGTGTAGAACCAACTTGAACAACCAAATAAGCACTTGACAGAGTAAATGACTTAAACAACCGACCCCTTTTCTACAACAAGGTGAAACAATTGTAGAATACGAAGGGCCACAAGTAGCTGCAAGTAGGATTAGACAAGAAGGTAGAAGAAAATGGGAGGTAATAGACCTTCTAGAAAGAAGATATGAAGCTGAAGGTAAAGGAGCACCAGAAGAGAAGGCAGGCAATGTAGGAACCGTAGATAACATAAAAATCGAATAGGAATTGGACACTGACCCAAAAAGAGAGGAACTAAGAGGACAAAGACACCATGAAGAGGTTGCAACAAGGCAATTAGAACAATTTAATGATAAATTTAAAGAGTAGTGACTAAGCCAACAATTGTATGAGAAAGAGGAAACACAAACTCTTTGATAGATATTAATGAAACATAAACTCAAGTCAAGTTCAAGAATGGGTATGATAGATACTCCAGACATAGTTCACTCCCTTCAAGGGGACCCATCCCTTGTGCCTATTTTATTTATTGATAAAATTAGTCAGCGAGCAATCAGAGAAGTAGTTGTAGCTATGAAGTGGTTTGAAGAATTAGGTAGGAATAATGAAATTGGACGTGAAGTTAGCCCAACTATGGAATCTAAGATTCCTTGTACTCCAAGAACATTCACAGAAATTTTGCAGACACCATTGAAATCATCCTCAAGAAAGCCGATCATATCTAGCGCAATCGCAAATATGGCATTTCCTACAGGGGATTCTGCTACTTTAACATCATATGATGGGTCCACTAACCTAGAGAAATATTTACTACCCTATAAAATGAAGTGGCAGGTTAAGGGTGTGATAGTTAATGATAAAAAAGTGTGAACTCATAGGAGATTTGACTAGTCGAACTCTAGAGTTCATCTTTTAAAACAATCCTATATCTATGACTCTTCAGTAGGTTAAGGATAAACTGATAGGAGAATTCAAAATGCAAAAGTGTATGAGCTAGGCAATTCAAGAATTAAAGAAGATTAGATAAAAATCAAGAGAATCAATTTGGAATTATGATTGTGGGTTCTCAAATATGATGAATAGGGTGAATTTTCAATTCTAGGACTCAGTTAAAGTCGTTTGGTTTATAAAATTCATGAGAAGCAAGATTCAGTTTGCCATAGCCCAAGCTCAATTCACCACAAAAGTTGATGCAAGATTTGTTGCGATCAGAGTTGAGCAAATAGAATATTGCGGAGGATACCCTCCTAGCATTACACAAATTGATTCTAAGTTAAATGCGGTATTATGTAGGATGGACGAACTTCAAGAAGGGAAGAAACCAAGATTGGCTATATGATGCATCGAATGTGGACAGGAAGGCCATCACCGAAACAAATGTCCAAAGATCAAAACAAAGTTCTGAGAGGTTTGTCGCATTGTAGGATATGCAATTACGAAGTATCATTTATTACAACATTATGTCAAATAGTCATGCAATGTATTTTTCACTTTCTATACATCCCATAATCATGATGAAAAGAATTGTAGGGCTTTACAAGAATTAAAAGAGGATGTCGCACGAAATGTATTCGCAGTTGCTACACAATAGTCGTCAGTGATAAAACCAAGTGTGCTAGCACAAGATGTAGAAGTCCTAGCACAAGGGGGATGGGTTCACTCAACATCCCAGCCTATTCTTGGGTGGACTCCTCAATCACCACAATACCAAATAGGTTGGATGTTTCAGTCTCCACAAGGATGGACGACTCCTCCTCAATATTAGCCAAGGTGGACACCTTCATCACCTCAGTATCAACAAGGATGGACCCCTATTTTACCACAATAACAACCCAATTGGGCACCCCCTTCCCCTAAAAAACAATCAGAGGATATTCTAATCAACAACAACAATGGGGATCACCATAGAGACAAGGAGGTTATCGAGGTGGAAATCAAAACCAAAGGTAAGGAAATAGATAGTCTAGGCAACCTATTGCTACCTATGTGCAGATATGAATCACATTGCACAAAATTGTCCCTACAATCCACAAAGGGAAATTTTTTGCACATACTATAGAATTTATAGACAACATAATAATGACTCCTCTACTTTGGAGAAGCAGGGAAAGGAGAAGACAGTGCGTAATGTGAACATGGTACATTGTCATCCTAAGAAAAAGGCTTTTATCTAGGCCATGACTAGAACCAACATAGAGAACAAGGGCTTCCACCTCTTGGAATCCCTGAAGAAAGTGCAACCAAAAAAGTGTGAGAGGACAAGTATTTAGACACTGTGAGAGAAAATTTTGATGACAGAAGCAACTAAGTTTTTACAATCAATCGAGAATCAGAATGCCACTAAAGGAGATTCTGTGATGGTAGATGCTCAAATGTATGGACAAATCTTTTCAATTTTGTGACACGATGGAGTATTCAAATCTCTAACGGATTTGCTAGAACTAGTACGTACTCTGCGAAATGAAGACATATCTCAAAATGTTACATATCTATTGCATAATTTGTTGGATTGCGCACAAAGAGGTGAGTAAAGAGCAGAGTGAGTGGTGTGGTATGTCAAGACCAAGAAACCATGGGATGTGGATGGCATAATGGATATTTAACTCATAGGATATGAATGTCCCAATGTTGTCTTTAATTTCGGTAGTACTATATACATGATTTATAGGTCGACTTGGGAAGCTATTGGACGCCTAGCTCTAAGTTATAGTCTTGTTACTCTCAGCTTGGCAGAGTATGGTCAGGTTGAACCCATTGGGAGACATGAAGATGCAGAGATAAAGGTGGTTGATTTAGGTTTGCGTGGAAATTTTGAAGTGATTGACATCAAGATAGATGAGAAACACTATCATGCGCTAATTGGAAAACAATGGCTTATGATCATATGACCCTCAACATGGTTGACAACTAATTGGATTCCCACCACAGGGATGTTATTATTGTCATACCTTTGAACAAAGTTGAGCACAAGCCATATACGATACCAAAACAACCATCATCACCATATGCATACAAGGATGATAGCTGGTTTAATGTCAATACAAACCCAGATGAATTAGAGAGTTTACCTACTTTTTTCAACATGAACAACAGATACCAAAGCTATAGAAAACTAAACAATAGATACCAGAGCTATAAAAAACAAAAAAATAGATACCAGAGCTATAAAAAACAAAACAACGGATACCAGAGCTATAAAAAATAGAAAAACAGATACCAGAGCTATAGAAAACAGAACATTGGCCCTGACCAGTCTAGATGCTTAGCACATGCCCACAGTGTCAAACGAAAGAATGTAAGTCTCCTATGCGTTCTCCTACAAAACCAGAGGTGGACCAACTCTATCGGTTAACTCCTATAGATAGAGAATATATTAAACCAACTAATGAAGACAATTTTCCATGGGAATCAACTTCGTTAATAAGTGGAGATTCAAATGCATATTTAATAAATTGGGTGCATGGAGATCATGAATTGAGATCCATGAGAATGGTATTTGCCACAGAAAGACAATTGCCCCAATATTTTGCTACAAAAGATCTAGCACAATTTCTTTATAGGATGGAAAATCATGTTCTAGATATAAACATATGAGTTAGTGCATTGAATTAAGCATTGAAAGCAGTTGTTGCGAGTTGGTGAGTTGTTCATAGATCTAGCAAACTTCATTGGGAAGAAGTGTGTGAAATGTTGCGAGCAAGATTTCAAGTTACAAGTTCTATCTCTGAGAAGTGGCCATTTTTTCAAGAGGGACATTGTCTGGGGATGCATGTTCATAAGTGTGTTGAAGTATGGACATTACATCAAGTGGAGCCAAGGTATTGGGTACATGTTTTTCAACATACCTTGGCTCCTCTAACCATGGCTTGGTGCATGCATCAGGAACACAAATGATAGACTCAAAACTAGCCACAAGTTCAATAGGACTTCATTCAAACATTTGTACTTGAACATGAGAATCCAATGGTGCATAGGGCTTTGTAGGCATTGAAAGTTTTGTTGTGCCAAAGGGTGAGAGGAAGATATACCTGCTACGTAGATGCAAACATCACAAAGTGAGTTAAGCACAAGTCTTCATGCAACCATAAAGAAGTATCGAGCGAAGAAGAGGAATTTGTGTTGAAATCTTGTATTGAATCTAGAATAGCGCAGAGCACCCATATCACAGTGAGACTGAAGATGTTTGGATTTGAAAGGATTCTTCAGACTAAAAAGGGACATCGAGGAACTTGAAATAAAAAATGCATAAACGTCGAAAGAGGATTAGCTTCAAACCCTAAATATCATACAAGCAGGCCAAAGGAAAGTAATGGATTCCATTCAGATATGGCAAAGATAAATATACCAAGAGCCAATGTGGAAGAAAACTGATAACATCGATTCTGACATAGTACAAAAGCTAGCAACTATTGGTGACTATTAGACAACAACAAATCTCAGAGACAGTTAAGTTGTGAGATTATGAAGATGTATTTCCCACCAAATTCTCAAAAGTTAAGGTTGTAGACCCTTCACTAGGTGAGATGCATATTGAGCTAAAAGAGTGTGCACGCTTAATCAAAAAGTGACCTTATAAATTGAATCTCAATATGAAAACAAAGGTCAAAGCATAAATAGATCAGATGGATATATCCGGTTGAGAAATCAAATTGGATTTGTCATATATGGTGGTACAACCTAAAAAGATAGATATATGGGTGTATGGGGATTACCGACCATTGAATGATGTATGTGTCAATGATCCATTTCCAATTCTTTTCACGGATGAAGTACTTGAATCGGTTTCACATCATGAAGTCTCTTCATTTAAAGATGGGTTCAATGGGCACCATCAAATTCCTATCACAGTTGAGGATCAAATTAAAACGACTTTTACAATAGAATGGGGATATTTTGCTTATAAGGTAATACCATTTGCCCTGAAGAACGCACTTGCAATGTTTTCTCGA
This sequence comes from Torreya grandis, assembly GCA_037957365.1. Classification (NCBI taxonomy): domain Eukaryota; kingdom Viridiplantae; phylum Streptophyta; class Pinopsida; order Cupressales; family Taxaceae; genus Torreya; species Torreya grandis. The sequence continues at coordinate 2,431,993 of JARHVA010000098.1, forward strand.
GAAGCTATTACTACATTCATGACTTTCTATAAGCCTATCTAGATGATTGGGCAATTTTCTCTTTATTCAAAGAACATTTATCAAATTTTTGATTCATGTTGGAAAGATGTCGAGCTCTACGCATCGCACTGAATTCGAATAAGTGCTTATTCTCCACACCATTTGGCATATTGTTGGGACATCATGTTTGTAGCGATATAATTCTAGTAGACCAAACAAAAATTGTGGGACTCAAACTGCTTATCAGCGTGCGTTCATTCCTAGATCACACTAACTATTATTGCAAGTTCATTTGCGGGTTTGCAATCATTTTTGCAACACTAGAGAAGCTATTGTGCAAAGACAACAAATTTGAATGGACTTCCAAATGCCAAACAACCTACACATATTTGAAGCAAAATTTGGTTATAACATCCATTTTAGTCTTTCCTGACTGGAACAAACCATTCCATGTTCATGATGATGCTTTCGTGACAACTGAAGACACCGAAAACCTGCACACCTACGTTTTTGAATGTCAAAAATCCTCATGGACCTATCTAGGACCCCCTTAGGACCAACCTACACCTATCTGGTCTCACCAAACCCATATGCACCTAGTTTCACCAAGCTAAGTGAACCTGACCTTTGGGACCCTTTTCCTCTGGACCTTGACTGTTGATGGTCAGCATAACCATCGATGATCATCCTTGGGAACCTTAGACCGTTGACGGTCATCCTTGGGAACCCCTGACCGTCGACGGTCAAGATCCACTTCTTAGCAAAGAACATGCAAACCATCACTTTGCTTTTCTAATTATAGCTCGCTTAAATCTTGTTGTGAGCCTTTGCATGGACAAATTATATTTAGATGGCCTAGTTACACCTTCACTTCCACCTCTTGCTTGTGCCTATAAGAAAGAGACACTTCGGAGGCCAACTCCATCTACAATAATTATCAGGAGCTCAAAAATTCAGGGGTTTTCTCTTGCAGGTCAATCAACGTCATCAACGTTATCAAGCGTTATCAGCCATTTTATTGAGAGCCAACTTGTCGTCACCTCTCAACCAAGCTCTCAAGCATCGTCACTCTGTCGGAATCAAGCTAAATTCCACCAACAGGCTAACTGCATCACCCATCCACCCAATCGACTTCTGGTAAGACAACTACTTATTTGTCAACATTCACGTGCTTTATTTCCATTTTGCAACCAATCTAACCCTTGCCCAACTCTTAGAATCCACCTATTGGATCTCGTCATTCAGCTGTTTAGCAAACCTAGAATTAACAAAGTCAACTGCCAACAGTCATGCTTAACCGCCGACAGTCACCTATGACAGTAAAAACCAGCGACATGTTTCCATCTATCTAACCCCTACCAAATCCAATTTTATGTGTTTTTGACCACTCACAGACCCCTTTCATATTTTTTGAAGTATACCCCGACCCCTTAGTACTAGTATTAATTAGTTTACCACTAATCTAATCATTTCTAGTCTATTTTCTTAACAAGCATTTTTGTTTTTAATTTCAGTACCTTTTGATTATTGATGCAAGTACCTTATTTCTAGTTTTGTGAACTTGATTGTTTGAAACGTGTAGATTGACAACCCCTAAGTAAGCCCTCGCTTCCGAGATCTAGTTGTCGTTAGGCAATCCACCCAACTATTTGTCTAACAAACAAGTTTGCTTTAGTGTTTTCTTATCTGCAAGTCTTCCTCCCAAGCCAAAGAGGATCTCTTCACAATCTTCTGATTCAACACGCGCACAACCAAACAGGTTTTTCAATCACACTCGTATAGAGTTTTTTTCCTCTCTTCCCTATAACTTAAAGTGAAAATTTACATGAAACATTCTGGCACGTCTGGTGGGACCTAGAGTCTTTACTCGCATTTTTTTCGCATTTGTATGCTCTTCTCTCTATCTGTGCTCATAATTGAAACTGAAATTTATTTTGGGTTTAAAATCAATTGCATCCATTGCTTGTTTTTTACATTAGTTCACTCTGAATTAAAGCACAACAATCTTATCGTAGCACCACTTTTTGTTGCACACACTAGCCAGCTCACTTTCATCAATCAAACATCAAAACAATTTGAGATAAGGCCCAACTGAGATTTCATCACTTAACGATGACCTTACTCATTCCCGACAATCCTACTTGGAGGTCATTACCAAGAGGAGAATCAACTCATCTCTCTGGTTGAGTATAAACTCTGGATATCAATATATATTGGCTAAGCATAGGACACCCTTATCACTATGGGACTGTGAAGTGAAGGGTAGGCCCCAATACCAAGCCATGTATTGATTCTAATACAAATTCTTTTGAGCACCTAAACAACCCGAAACCAACCATAGACTGCTTCTATAGTCCCTAATCTACAAGCCAACTTTTAACACACAAACTAAGGCATAAGCCAAAAGCGAGATTAAAATTAACCTCTAGGTTTAACATACTTCATAGTGTCTCTTGATTGCACTAATCATTTTCTTGCCTTTTTCTTATTTGAGTGGTGAGTTTGTTCTTGTTTTCTTTCCCTTTTTCCTTGTATGGTTCTCACTCGCCAGCATTGAAGAGACCTAGTAGAGCAGAATCCATCACTTAAATCAACCTCTTCATCTATGGAGTACGTCTCTGAGGCAAAATATTCACCTTGTCCATTGGGAAGCCCTACTTTTCGTCAGGGATTTCCACAAGGAGACATGGATTTTACCACTTTTTTAGACAACAATCCAGTTGCCCTTTAGCATTATTTTAACACCTCCCCTTACCATATCTCAAATTCAACTCCACTTTAGGATCCTCCTTATGGCATGCCATCCCACCTTATGAAGGGTATCCTTGTTGCCGTGATCACCACCCAACCTTCAACTACCCAAGTATCATCGTCTACTAAACCCTTTGACACCACCACTGAAAACCAACCTATCCAACCAACTGCTACCCTTACACCTTTCACCCCTACCAGTGACTCCTCCACCTTGGAGAAAACCCAACCACTAACCTATCATACTCCACTTGTTGTAGGAACACCCACCACCGGCACTACCAACCTCCCCTCTGTCAAACCTAACCATCGATCAATACCCCTTTACCAAGCTTAGGGGTATCTATCCCTTCTACTTCACCACCCATTACAATAAAGGTCACTACCTCACCTCTTGTCACTAACCCAACTACCACCCATGCCCAATCCATAGGGACTCCTCAACAGTTATCCGTTGCACCCAATCTAGGATACATCCCTAACCCACAAGGGTATGTACCCACTACCCAACCATCATCATCCACCTACCCTACCCAACCTTTAGCATCCACATTCCAATATGTGGTAGCCTCTCAACCACCAAACAATTTCCAATATGTTGCCCAACCTCTACTACAATATCAGCCTTACAATCCTTTTGGTGCACCGCCTCAAACCGACCTAATGAAAATGCTCATGGACAAGATGACCAACCTTGAGTCATCCATTTCAGGGGCTCATAACATCCTATCCTATGATCAGATTTGTAACAAACCTATTCATCCTTCTATCTCCATCAGATCTTACCCTTCTCAATGGGAGCTTCCGAAATTTACCAAATTTCAGAGTAAGAAAGACCCCCAACAACACCTTAGGGCTTTAAGGCATGCATGTTACATGATTGCTTATGATGATGCCCTTCTCCTTTGAACCTTCCCCATGTCTTTATCCGGCCTAACACTCGACTGGTATAATGCCCTCACCAAGCATTCCATCTTTCATTTCACCCGACTAGCACAAGTCTTCTTGGATCACTTTTCCACTAACATTTCCAAGAAGGTCTCTATCACTGACCTTTCTTCTATCAAGCAATTTGATGATGAGTCCATTGATGATTTCGTCGCTTTTGGAGAAGCTTGATTAATCAACTTTCATTATACTTGCCTCAATCTGAACTTATAGAACTTTTCACTCGAGCCTGCGCCAAACATATATCTTCTACATTGCATGTCCAAAGCTTTAGAACTTTTGATGAAGCTTTTATCATGGCACATAAGCTAGAAAACCGGGCCATAGATGAAGGTAAATTGAAGTTATGAAACAAGAACTCTACCTTCAAGACCAGTGAAACCTCTTCCTCCAAACCAGGTAACCAAGCCAATACCGTAACCAAAATCAGGGGAACCGTGAATGCCATCATCTTTAAAACCGCCCCTCCACCCAATGTCAATCAACAAAATTCTCCCATTACCTCCAATCAAAACACAAGGAACCCAAATCAAAGCAACCAAAAATAATTCACTCAGAGAATTTTATACCTCGGTTATGGAGAAGCTACTAAAAGCTAACCTTATACAACTTCCACCCATCAAACCTCCCTAGCAGTTTGATTCTTCTCATCCAGCACCTGCTTGGTACAAGGAGAATGACCTCTGTGCTTTTCATCGAGTAATTGGACATGACATCAACTGATGTAATACCTTCAAGAATTTTGTTCAGTCTTATCGACAAAGGGGAACTCGTGTTGGATAATCCCAATGCCCCTCAAAATCAAACTCTTGACATCTTCAGGAAACCTTTTCCGAACCATGCCCCTGTCAAAGAGGACACACAAGCTGAATATTCTCATGATGCCTACACGGTCAATATGGTCCTTGATACGCCTATCATCCAACCTCCCTGATTTTCCCCCACTTCGTCTACCGATGTGGCAGAGTCACTTTCCCTTCCTTTGGAGGCCCAAATCGAGGAAATTCCTTTTTCCTTAGCTTCGCTCATAGAGGATTTGGAATCATCAAGCACCCCTTTGGATAGCCAACCCGAACAAACAACCATCCCTAGCCCACCATCTCCCCTAACTACAGACCAAGCCACAACTATGGATATTAATGCCCAAGGGAGCAAATTTTTCACAAACACCCCTCACGGAGTGGCCACCCAACATCTGTAGCTACATATATGGGTTGATACCAGGCCATATATCCATCTGTATACGTAGTATCATCTACAGGAGCCCTAACAGGGAGTTCCTCAAAACCACACTCTAGAACTGTCATAGTAGGTTGGGGCACTGGCAATTGAACCTCTGAATCCTGCCTCCTATATCGGGGAAACGGACTTGGGACACCCTATACCAAACCGAACTGTCGACGCACTCTATCGAATAAAATCAGCTCAACCTCACCCTCTCGTATGCCCACTATCCACCAATAACTCTAAAGGGCAAGGGTTTGCCTCCTATAGCCTAGCTAGATCAAAAATTGTAGGTACGACCTCTAGGGGATGTCTCTAGCCACTAATGCACCTAATACACCCCTGAACCACTCAACATCGGAGACACCATCCCCTGTACCTGATGCAGCCATATCATCCCTCCATCGCATGAAGCCAACAAGGAACTCTATTTGAGTATAGCCGACCCACGACAATCCTACTAGTCTCAACACTCGAATATGCTCATAGGCCCAATAATGTAGAACCAGGTTGACACTGATACCGTATCTCCTGTGGTGCCTAAACCCCCACCACTCCCTGCAGATCTACATGAGCAAAACAAAGACCTAACCAAACAATGTCCTCCCAAGCAATAACTCAACCAATACACCCAGTAACACATACAAAAACCTCTTGCTTCTCGAATTTGGGAACCCAAAGCACATAGCCACAATCATCAACATCGTCATCAACCTCCTTTCCTTTGGAGATCTCTCATATAACATTGTGTAACTGAACCCTCCAAAATGCCATCAGAGCTGGTCGTTATCATCCCCATACAAATACTCAACAAAACCATCCCACTCCTGCTCTATCTGGTACATCACCTCGCCACGTAGTGGGAGTCAAGTGATCACGTGTACATCCTCTGGGCGAATAGTCATTTCCTCGATCAACAACAATAAGGTATTCATAACAGGGTCCCATCTCTCGATGATTGTTATGATCATGGATGCATCCTTGGGCACATGCTGGTAGTGCCTCACCGCCCCTAGCCCTACCTCCTCCATGTGCGCCCAGTCCTCGGTGGTCATCCCCTTGTGAAGCGTAGGAAAGATACACGGCACGCGATCACGCATATGGATCTGCTACCTAGCCTGCGTCAAAACATATACTTAGCTCAGTTCCTAACACTGGTTTCGTATATCCTAGCTTCTAAACAGACCCTCACCCTAATCTTATCTTAAACAGACCATTACCCACTACCTTCATCCATTTCCCTTAATCAACCTATTTATCTTAACCCATTGACCTACCCATTTTGCCATAACCCTAAACCATTACCCTTACCATTCACCTAACCCAAACCCTAAACACTCATATCAGCGCTAAAATCTTTATTGTATCGATTACCATAATCTAACTCAAACCCTAAACACCTAACCAAACCCTTAAAAACTTACAACAAAGTTTAACCTATCCTACCCAACCATCGACGGTCATGCTGATTGTCGATGGTTGGCAACCCCTAATTCCTAGGGTGTCAACCATCGATGATCATCCCTGACTGTCAATAGTCACCTGTGGGTGTTCCATGGCCGAAATGCCTAAAATCCCCATAGGCAAATACAAAAGCCCAACATACAATAAACCTACTAAAACACCTAGCCTATCACCTACCCAAACCAAATCATTCACCCACCTTGTCAATTTGTCATTTTACCCCCAATTTTGCCCAAAAACCTTAAAAACACTACCTATGACATACAAACCAGACAACACAATCCAAACCTAACCCCCCCAAGCACATTCAAATAGCTAATATCAAACTAAGCTAGCAAATTCACTACACCCCCTACCTCCTTCCTCAATCATCTTCGTGGTCTAAGCCGACCAACCGCTGCTCGGCTGCATCCTCTTGTTTCCTGCAACCTGGGCCCATGTAATCAACCCACATGCTTCTGGCCAACAAACACTCACCACCTCAACAGTCATTCTCCTTGCATAGTGCCAAAATCACTAGAGACAAAGTCAACAAGGCACGATAGTAACAATGCCAACACTTTTATTTTTTACTTTTACCCATCCGACTTTTTAGGGTTTCCCCTGACCGTCGATGGTCAGAGAACCCTACAAAACCCTTGTTTTTTTCACCTTCACCTACAAACTACCATTTCTACCAAACTACGCACGGCTTTGCCTACTTTTGGAGATGCCCTACTCTCACCAACCCGACCACCTCATCACCTCGTCGTTGGTCTATTTTGGCCCATCTGGCACACAATTTTCCAACACTTTTTGCCTGGTCCTTTTGACCACAATGATAATATTGCCATGTTGACCTTTTACATTTTGCGCCACCTCACGCATACCGATCGACTTGTATCTCACCGAGAGCATTTCCTACCTCGGATACCTACGACACTTGACCCGTTTATGTTTTTCATGGGAGCACTTCCTACCTTGGATACCCACTGGAAACACAGAAATCGCTTAGGAGACTTGCATTTGAGTGTTCCCAACCGCTATGCCTACAGACAGTCACGCGGTTCACTTGTCCCTTGTCCTTCTTAGCACTGACCCTTATTTTTACCGTTGGCAATTTTAGTCTTTGTGCAATCTTGGATATCGCACCTTTTTGTCATATTTTATGCACAAGTTTGCATCTCATATGCCCGACTTTGTGTCACCACCTCGTGACTAACCATCTACCACTTATCAAATCCGTACCCATTTCAGTTTCACCTCGACTCCTGGTTTGAAGGGGAACACCTCCTACTCTTAGGGCAACCAGACCCTTGACCCATACTTCATTTTTGTTTTGCAGCTCGTTCAAGCAAGCCGCACAACAAAAATGGGCAAAATGTAGACACTAAAAATCTGCACACTTGCATTGTTGAATGTCGAAAATCCCCCTGGGCCTACCTAGGACCCCCTTAAGACCAACCTACACCTATCTGGCCTCACCAAACCCATTTGCACCCAGTTTCACCAAGCTGAGTGACCCTGACTTTCAGGACCCTTTTCCTCTAGACCCTGATCGTCGACAGTCAGGGTGACCGTCGATGATCAACCTTGGGAACCCTTGACCATTGACAGTCCACCTCTTAACGAAGAACATGCAAACCACCGCTTTGCTTTTCTAAATATAGCTCGCCTAAATCTTGTTGTGAGCCTTTGCATAGATAAATTATATTTAAATGGCCTAGTTACACCTTCACTTCCACCTCTTGCTTGTGCCTATAAGAGAGAGAGGCCTGGGAGGCCAAATCCATCTACGATAATTATCAGGGGCTTAGGAATTCAGTGGTTTTCTTTTGCAGGTCTATCAACGTCATCATCGCTATCAAGCATTATCAACAATCTTATTGAAAGCCAACTTGATGTCACCTCTCAACCAAGCTCTCAAGGACCGTCACTCTGTCGGAATCAACCCACATTCCACTAACAGGGTAGCTACATCAACCATCCGCCCAATCGGCTTCTGATAAGAGAAGTATTTGTTTGTCAACATTCATGTGTTTTATTTCCATTTCGCAACCAATCTAGCCCTTGCCCAACTTTCAGAATCCCCCTGATGGATCCCGTCATTCAGTTGTTTAGCAAACCCAAAATTAACACAACCAACCACTGACGGTCAGGTTTAACCGTCGACGGTCACTCCAACCGTCGACGGTCACCTATGGTAGTAAAAACCATCAACCTGTTTCCACCTATCTAACCCCTACCAAATCCAATTTTATGTGTTTCTAACCACTCACAGACCCCTTTCAGATTTTTTGAAGTATACCCTGACCCTTTAGTACTAGTATTAATTAGTTTACCACTAATCTGATCATTTCTAGTCTATTTTCTTAGCAAGCATTTTTGTGTTCAATCTCAATACCTTTTGATTATTGATGCAAGTACATTCTTTCCAATTTTGTGAACTTGATTGTTTGAAACATGTGAATTGACAGCACCTAAAGAAGCCCTCGCTTCTGGAATCTAGCTATCACTAGGCAATTCACCCAACTATCTGTTTAGCAAACAAGTTTGCTTTAGCACTTTCTTATTTGCGGGTCTTCCTCCCAAGCCAAAGAGGAGCTCTTCACAATCTTTTGATTCAACGCGCACACAACCAGAGAAATTTTTCAACCACACCCGTATCGAGTTTCTTTTCTCTCTTCCCTAGAACTTAAAGTGAAAATTTACATGTAACAATAATAGTTGGAACAATGTTAACACAACCAAGGGATGGAAGCTTAAATCATCCAATTCACTTTGCAAGTTGCAAGTTATCATCAATTGAAAAAATATATACTACCTCAAAGTGAGAAGCTCTGGCAATGGTTTTTGCAATGCAAAAGTTTGACACTACTTGTTGGCCACTCCATTTGAGTTCTTTACATATCACCAAGCTTTGTGATGCTTGGTCAATAAACCAATGTTGGGAGGAAGGATTTATGTGGCTAATGCTTTTTGAAGAGTTCCAGTTCAAAATCAATGTAAAACCCAATAGGGCAAATGTGGGACTTGACTACCTAAGCCATACTCTGAAAGGGGAAGAACCAGAAGAACTACAAGATGAATCTCCAGACACATCTATTCAAGGTGACTGCTATTCCTGAACAACTAGAAGATATCACAAACTTTCTCGAACAAGGTACATTACGTGTACATTATGTAGAGCTGGACAAGAAACAACTTATCGCATGTGTTTTACCATTCAACATCATAAATGGATTTCTCTACAAGCTAGGAAAAGATGATATTTTGCGAAGAGTGGCTTTGGAACATGAAAGACCTCAAGGTTTTGAAGAATCAAATCAAGGAGTAGTTGGAGGACATTTCACATGGGAGTTGACTACGAGGAAGATATTGCATAGTGGGTTGTGGTGACCAACCTTATTTCAAGATGTGCATAGGGTTGTGAAACACTATGAGTTTTGCTAGAGGGTAGGAAAACTCAATCAGTAGGATGAGATGCCATTAAATCATGTTTTGGATATGCAACCATTTGAATTATGGGGAATTTGACTTTGTTGGGCCTATCAATCCTCCATCTAAGCAATCCAATGCCAAATATATTATCACTATGACAGACTAATTCACCTAACGGGTTGAAGTTGTTGCGACTTTGAGTTGTTGTACAAAAGATGATGTTAAATTCTGATATGAAAACATCATAATGAAGTTTGGATGTCCTCAGAAGCTAATAAGTGACAAGGGTACACATTACCAGAATAAGACTATTCAAACCTTAACAAAGCAGTTTATGATTTCACATCTAGAAGCACAACATACCATCTATAGGCAAATGGCCAAGCATAAGAATCTAAGAAGGTTTTGGAGAAGATGTTGACCAAGATTTGTAACATCTAGAGAGATGATTAGGAAGATCACATACCAATGATCTTATGGGCATACAAAAAAAATAATAAACATGTGAATGTGTATACACAATTTCAATCTGTGTATGGAATGGAAGTTGTGATGCCCATGTCATACATAGTTCCAACCCTGTGAATCACAATGATAATGCAATTAAAAGATAAAGATTCATTGCAAGAATGACTGTTAGAACTAACTTGCATTGAGGAAACAAGGCATCTAGCAAGTTGGACTCAGGTAGTCCATAAGAAAAGTCAAAAGGCATGGCATGATTGCAATCTAAGACCCTAGGAATTTCAACTCGAACAAATAGTTTTGTTATATGACATTAGATTCAAAGTAGACCCAGGAAAGTCTCACACTGGATGGAAAGGTTCTTATATCATTCATCAAGTATCACAAAAGGCACTATAATCTTCAAGGAACTATTCTCCCAGGTAGAATAAATGGCTATGGGCTCAAACCTTATTGTCGATGATCTCAAAGCATAATGCACTCAACAAAACAATTGTCGCATGACATGAAGTAGAGTATAATTTTTATTTTACAATTTGTTTCTCTTTGCAGGTTTGTAGCAGCAGGGGAATGTAGTGTGATCTATATCGCAAGAAATATCATGATGCAATGTAATCAAGATTTGGTACAATTGGTTCAAGTGAAACAAGATCAAGGCGATGACAAAGATTGGTGTTGAGTTTGCAAGAGACTGAGTCCAAGAATGAGATGTCAGTACAACATAGAAAAAGCGGTGAGGGATGAAAATTGCCAATGGTACAAGAAAGTTAATGTTAGAACAAAACAAATAATGCGACAATATCGAAATAGATATATATTCTGAAAGATAGTTAATGCCGAAAAGGGAAAAGCCTTGAGAAATGAAATGGTGGTGTCTCACATCATAAAAGTCAAATAACTAAACATTACATCTATCAACCAAAATACCAAGGGTCAAATCAAAATGGCTATTTGAATTTACAACAAGCATTTTGAGGTACGAAATGTAGATCAGCAGATGAATGCAAACAAGGTGAAATTTTGGGGTTGGATTTCTATATAAGGTAAGATAACAATTCAAGCCATACATTACAAACTCAAGTGAAGAACAAAGCTATTGCGACCAAAATTTAATGCATTCGTGAGATATTTTTTCAAAATCAAGCACAACACACTTTGCAGAACATGAAATGGCCATGTATCATATCCTTGTTCCACTATCAAAGTCCTAGAAGGAAGAGATGGGCATTAGATTTGCCCTAAGACAAGCCAAAAAGAGTGTTGTCGATCCATTTGAATTCAAAGACGCAACATACAGAGAATGGTTTCCACAACAACATGCAATTACTTCATAGTAAGGAGTGTTTGCACTAGCCGGTAGACTACGAGGATCAATTGTCAAGCGGTTAGTGAGGCTACCTATATTTGGCCAACATGAGGAGTTAATGATGATCCTCCTCAGTAAATATAATGAAGGAGCCATCCGTTTGTCCAAAGAAGTCACAATTCATCTCAATGCCAAAGCCATAACACAAGCTACAAGATTGCTAGCAAGGGGGAAGTTTACAGGTTTACAAAACAAATAATCCTCCCATTCATTCAAAAATCAAGGAGAGATGCATGTACCATCAAAGGAGTACCAATAGATAAGGTTACGAATGCCCCTATTCATGTCCTCACATAATGCATAATGCGGCGATATTGACAGACAATGGAAAGTGTGAGGCAGGTTACAAAGGGCATAATTGATATTGTGCATAGAATGATAAGGCTGGGGGAAGACTTCAATGGGCCTAAATTCCTCGCAACTCATCATAGCCATTGAGAATCTTCTGACATAAGCAACTCAAACTTTTCAGTATCTCTCCTACTCTGCTTCCCATAGTGGACATCCCGAAAGGACAAATCACATTGGATGTCAACTATTGGCCAGCGAACACCTTCTTCAACTTCATTTGGCCACGAGATGGACAACACCTTCTCTAGGTGGGTAGGTTCATACAATGGTGGGTAAAAGTTTAGAACATGATTGCAACGCACCCACGTGTACCCGAGGAGGTCCTCAAGTATCTCGAACCAATTGCCACCATTATGAAAATGTACAAAAAAGTACAAGTGTGCATTCATGAGTTGCAAAAACTGCCAGTTCTGCCTCTTCCTTTCTTCATCCACATCCAAATGGAAAAGGTGATGTTAGTAAATAAATGTTGAGAGAATGAAGAGAAAATGGAAGTATGTGATGCACATATTAATGTGTGTGACCATCCTTTTATTAAGCAAAAAGTGGTTACATCAGTTGGGAGGTTGGCCCTATCGTCCATTAGTTAAGCACTAACTAATGGCTAATTATAATGCTAACATTATAAATTTAACACCCTCCCTTAATGACTAAACTAGAGACTACTCCAAGTTTGTCCCGAATTTTTAAAAATACAATGGGACCAAAGAGTTTAGTCAATACACTTACAGACTACTCTAAAGATATCAACATGAAATTTGCAGTCCATTGACATTTTATTGTTGTCCAATGTAGAAATTTCAGTGTAGACGAAAACCAAAAAGGATCGCCAATAACAAAATCATTTTTGGCTGAAATCTTTAGCGCGATCTCCATAATTTTGCATCTAAAATTCTAGAGATGTTCAAACAAAATATACCAAGCTCATGGAGCTTGCTTAAGTCTATACAAAAACTTAACCATCCTGCAAACCGAATGATCATGACGAACTTAAAAAATTGTCAGGAAGCACCATGAAGACCTCTTTGTCCAAATGTTTGCTTAAGAAACTAAAAGGATTTGTTGTGGATAGAAGCAATCGAAAAGTGATCATCTTCACAATATAAGGAGTAAAAACCAAGTCCTTAGTAATAGTGGGAGTAACAATCAACTCCGCAACATGAGAAGAAATCATCTCCTCATCTATTCCCCTTGTGAAAATCCATTCATAACGAGATGAGCCAATCCTTGTGACTTCAGCATATCATTTCCTTACACAACTGCCTGTGCATCCTACACAACTACATGTGCATGTAACTAAGGTTGAGGAATTGCATCATCCTACACATCCTCCTGCACGTCCTTGATAGTGGATATTCTCTCCACCGCTAGTGCCTGTAAGTTGATTAGATAAGGGTCAACAAGCCTATCGTCATCTTTCTACACATCCTTTATGGTAGAGTTTGCCTCCACATGTGCATGTATATTGATTGTCATTAGGTCAACAAGCTTATACAAGCCATCTTTCGCAATGCCTAGGGCCACCACTATGTCATGTTTGACATCAGACATAACACATTGTTTTCTAGAGAATTGTAAACAATGTTTGGATTCTCAGTTAAGTAACTAACAAGGAAGAGATTTTTATTCATGCTAAGAACATTCCTAACATTCCTTGCTACGAGCTTTCTAACATTATTCAATACAATGCTAATGTCTCCTATCCCTTTTACTACTTATGACTTTCTATCAATGAATAAAATTGAATCAAAAGGATTTGTACTTGCAACAAATTTAACATACCAATCCTTACATGTAAAAGGTTGAGATGTACCAGAAACAATGAACCAATAACTAGTAGAACTTTGCTTAGAGTATAATGCCACAAGAGCATACTAGTCTTTAGAATCATGTTCATAAACTGTTGCCACATTTGCTAATTGATTTTTTTGGTGGGTAACTGTGTATCATCACTTTTGACAATCTTTTTTCAAATGCCCAACCTTGTGACAATAAAAACACTTTCCTTGATACTTGAAGATGGATCAATATGGATACATTTCCACTTCTCTTTTTACTAAGCAACTAATGCACTCTCTTCTTGTCCAACAAGTAAATATTACCTTGATCAAACGTCGGAGTGTTACCCTCTGTCATCAGATGTAGAGCCTCCATGAAGATTCATAAGAGGATGGTAAATTGTTCAGCACCAATGCCACCATATCATCATCATCATCATCTTCATCCACCATTTTGTTGATAGTTGATAACTTCTCAAATATCTTTCATCTGAAGTAAGTGCTCTAACAAAGACTCATCATCTAACATCTTTGTGGAGAATAATAGGTTCTTTAGATACAACACGGCTTTTTTTGGAGGTTTGATATTTGTTCAATAAATTGGTCCATATCCCACTTGTTTGAATGGCATTAGGGCCTCAAGAATCATGTCATTTGACATACAATTTTAATAACAAGGCCTCCTTATGACATTTGTAATAATCTACAAAATTTGTCACTAGTCTTGTTTTAGTGCCGATAATGATTTTATCGCAATCACAATATTGCGCGATTGTTAAAATCTTATGACTCTACACATTGTAGTTATAACAAATTAACATCAATGCTTCCGACAAAACTAGGGTTTAAATAGTGGCCATTTTTCACTTCGGAAAACAATTAAACAAGGAAAGTACAAATTTCAACCTAAAATTTTAAATTTTAATACAATAGGGAAATTATTACTATTTATCTCACCCACAAATCAATGCAACTATTAATCCGGCTAACCTGGAATTTAATGAATATTTTTTACGAACCCACACGTAAATGCAATAGAATAAAGATAAAAGTACAAATTTTCAACGCAAAAGTCACTGGAATTTAATGAATTTTTTTTACGAATCCACAAATAAATGCAATAGAATAAATATAAAAGTACAAATTTTCAACGCAAAAGTCAACATTTTCTAATTTTATAAATAACGTTGAATAAAAAATGACTTATTATTTTGTGCGTGCCCTACTTTCCCGTTCACTACTTTGTGCCCACGTTGATTACTGTCCATAGATCATTTTGGTGTGTTTGTTGAATGCACACACAACCTCATTTTTCTCTCTTCTCATTGATTTCTTCACATACATGCGTTTTTACCTTCCCGCGACACGACTGTAACTTTTCGTGTTTCATCGAACTGGGCTTGTATTCCTCGTCAGTTATTCAAAACCTTCCTCGTCATTTGTTGCCTCCTTAACGTCTATTGTCTTCTGCGTATTTCTCACACATTTTATCTTCACATTTACTTTGCATGCCCTCTGCTTTTTCCACCATGTTTTGTTCAAACCCTTCGCATTTTCCTTTCACTGATTTGCTCCCAGTCTGTGATTTGTCTTTGTTTCACGAATTCATCCCTGCCCTGAACTTCTCTGGTTCTTCGTTTTGACATCTTGTTTCTAGTTTGATGACGTATCTCTGCTCTATGTGCCCTACGCAATTGGTTATTGCTTCTCTGGTCCACGACCCCTGCTCTCCACAACCTTCTCTTCGCATTTCGTACCCTTGACCTAGGGTTTCCTTAAACTGTGTTTCATTCGTACTCTACAGGACTTCCTTGAACAATGGACGTCGCTCATACCTCGCCCAATATCCTCAAGCGATGGCTCTGCTACCAATGTTGGTAAATGAATGTTGAGAGAATGACGAGAAAATGGAAGTATGTGACACACATATTGATGTGTGTGACCATCTTTTATTAAGCAAAAAACAATTACATCAGTTGGCAGGGTGGCACAATCGTCCACTAGTTAGGCACTAACTAATACCTAATTATAATGATAGCATTATAATTTTAATAGGCGGAAGTGGGTAGCTAGAATAACTTGTTTGCAAGAAGTGTTTAACCGATGCGATCCATGCCCCCTGGAGCAGAGCAACCATTGCCTCAACAACAAGAGGAGATGTAAGTGTAACCACAGCCAAAGGCAAAAGCACAAACACACGCTTACCCATAGGAACAACCGTCAGCCCCCTCGTTGCAACCAACCCTTCCAAGCGCAAGGCATAGACTCCTCAACCTTCTCTGCCAAACGGATACCCACAATTGCAGCAGAATATGACCTGTGTCCATTGGGAGCTACACTCAAAGAGGTGTCTAGGGTGTTGCTTGAGGATATCAAGGATGATATTTATGACAAAGAGAAGGAAAAGGAGTTCTTTTGGAAGGCAATTCACATATGCCAGCTGCAAAATGACGTCCCATCCTACCTGTTGGTACAGATTCCTCCATCTCCAAAGTCCATTGTAGTGGACACAGTCAGGGAAGAAGAGAAGGCCAAGCGCACAGTGAGCTCTATTTTAAGAAGGGGCGATAGGGTCCTCAGCATCATCAAAAGAAGTTGCAACCACATAAAGACCAAGTGCAGGGGAACAAATGGCACAAACCACCCTAAAAATGAGTTGTAAGGGCATCTTTGTTGATAGAAGGTGACGATGATGAAGATAGCTCTCTCAAGCCTTTGGTGCAGAAACCTTGCACACATGGAGTTGCTCGGCCACATCCAACCATTTCAGAGCAGATGGAAACATGCACAAGTCTAGAGGAAGCAGAAGAGGAACTAGAAACAGAAGTGACAGGAGTTGAGACATGTGTTACAAAGTGCCAAACGAAAATATCGATACATCCCTATGCATGCCCAAAGATTGTCATGCCCAAGCACCAATTGGCACCATCTTCTTCCCCACCACTTTCACCCCCACTCTCACCATACTCTCCAACACATGCAAGGACTTCCTTCCATTTTTGACACTACTGAATCCTTGGTGTAGGGAGTGCAACAAGAACAAGCACAAATGGATCAGCTTCCCATGCAAGAGCATCCAGATCAACTGGAGGCATAGGCTCAAGTAGAAGAGTTGCCGACACATGAGACTTCCAAGGCCATATGGGAGGAAGAGAAAGCCTAGAAAGACAAGGAAGCCTTGCTTCAATAGCAAAAGCAACAAGAAAAAAAATTGCACAAGAAAAGGAGAACCAACAGAACACTGAGGATGAGAAAGCAACAAATGAGGTCAAGTGCAAGCAGCAAAAAGACTTGTGCCAACAAGTTGAGCAAAGCAAAAAGGCCACAAATGAGCAAGAAGAAAAAGACGCAGCGAAAGAACAAGAAAAAAAGTTGCAGGACGATGCTGCAAAGGCTAGCCAAGTAGCCATAGTGCAAGTCCATACAATGGCAGGCCAAGAAACTCCAACGCAACAAGGAGCTGGAACAATGCAAGTTCCAATAATAGAAGCCCAAGAACAACCATCTATAGCTTTTGTGGGTTCGAGGTCCGCACAAGGAGAAGCCTAGAGGAAGACTCGCAAGAAAAAGGGGAGTCCAACAAATATTGGTGGATGGATATCCAAACACCAGCACTACGACAAACCACATTTACTCTTTTGGTTGTACAGATAAGGCACTGACCAATGACATCTGTAGCTATTGCAACCCCCATGGCCCTACCTACTTCGGGGCAAGAGGTTGCCCTTGATGCTTCTCAATTGTCATTTGTGAAGTAGATTGAATGTGTTGTTTTCTAAACTTCCATGACACAAAAGGCGGTTGAGATCAAGTAGCAAAACACTCAATTGCACAAAGAGAATGTTGAGTTGCAATAGCAACTTGCCAAAGCATCAAGTTGATCGACGACACTTCCCTGACACCAGTTCAACAAGTTTTGGGGAACTAAATCATATTAGAAGCAGTTCAATGCTCTCCTCACAAGGTTAACTCAAGATTGGGTCACAACACAATGCTTGCAAAGCATCAAAGCCCACATCCAACAATTGTGCAATGAAACGGAAGTTATTTTTGAGTTGTTGAAGTACGAGCAAGTTCTAGATTCCGTTGTGCATTAGGCTACATAGCTTTCCAGGAAGATGCTTGATTGAGAGGAGCAACTCCAAGATGCATGGAAGGATATTACGTCGGATCCCTCCTAAGCAAACAAATCGAAGGTGGTAATGGAGAGCCAAGCATCCTCGACAAACATGGACAATGCATTGCAGAAGTCTTGCATTGAGAGACAATGTCATGGCCAAAATGCACATTTGGCAGTTGGAGATGCTTTGTAGCACGTTTGCACGCATTCAAACACAAACGCATGTCAAGTGAATAGAGTAGATCATTCAAGAAATCCAACAGAAGGTTGCTCAACATAAGGCAATTATTGCAGCTATCACTGACGATGACATCCAAACCATTATGCGAAGCCAAGCTCTCATTCACACGTTATTCATCATGGTTAAGAGCATCTTGGCCGATTGGAAAAATTACAAACAAGATTTGACACATCTTGATAGCTCCATCCAAGGGATCCTCGACAAACCTCAGTTTTCCATTTGCTCAACTTATACAGATTCTTCATGCGAGGAAGGCTTCTTAAGTAATGCAACCTCCTCAACAACCACCTGCCACGACATCAGTGTTTGCATCTTCATCTGCAACATCATCAACAGTTGCCCAATCATCTCAGGTTGACCCTTCTATAACTTCACAAACTATGCCTCCATCATAGTAAGGTATTGCAATTTTGGTCAAATTTTGAAGATTAAAATTTTTGCAAGCAAGAAGCTTTGCAAGCAGGGTCAGGAATGTTGAAAACCCATAAAGGGCGGCCCCTTGATTATGCTAACATATTGAAAATCCACAAAAGGTGGTAGGTTGGTACGTTACATAGTTGAAACCCTGAAAGGGAGGCTAAGTAGTGCACAAGTAAAAACTGGCGAACAAAACTTAAGTGAAATTGTGACCATTACTTATTGATCGATTCAGCAGCTCAACTCAAAGCAACTCCACCAACACCAGACAGTAGTTCTCCAACAACATCTTTGTCTCGAGATGAGACAACTTTTTAAGTCTGAGGAAAGTGTTAGTAGGGAGATGTGAAACATAAGTCGCATGCATAATTTTGTAATATAGATAGGTAACAAGTGTGTGACATAATGTATTTTGTATAAAGCAAGATCTAATGTAGGATATCGAAGCACATGGAAGCTAAATAGTCCCTTTGATCCTGAAGATGAAAGGTCATGAAAACGAAGAGTCATAGTCTCTTCACAACATTATATATACTTTGTTTTTTTAAAAGAAAAGGTTGAATTGTAATGTAGTTAAATAAAAACTGCACATCACCTTTGGTTGATACTACCTTGCACCAAAAACTTGTGGGCAAACTTGTCTACTTGACCCGCACTTGTCTATAAATTGCACAGGGAATCAATATTTATTCTAGATATATGTAGGAACCACATGAGTGTCATTCAAAAACAATCATATTGCGAATCATATTTTGTAGTCCTGAAGGGCACTTCACATTTGGGCATCAATTATGTGTGTGGAGGGAAGTTCCAATTGATTGGGTGTATTGATTCAAATTATGGTGGATGTCCCAACACTATGTGGTCTACCTATGTCTACATTTTCAGCTTTGATTCGTGCACTGTCTCTTGGGTTTCAAAGAAGCAGTCATATGTCACCTTGTCTACCACTGAAGGAAAGTATCACCAAGCAATTGAAGCAATGAAGGACGCATGTTGGATCAAGAATTTGTTTGAGTTGAGATTGCCCAAGATGTCGGCTACAACACTCTTCTGTGACAATTAGAGTAACATCAAGGTTGTTGAGAATCTAGTGGAGCATTGTTGCATTAAGCATATGAAGATACATGCCTATTTTCTAAGAAAGTCCAAGGAAATATCTCCATGCAAAACTCTTTGATAAAGGATATCTTCACGAAGCCCCTATTATTAATTCTTTCATGTATAGTGGTCAGCTCTTACCTTTTTGCCATCTACTTTTATTGCCTACAGAGGCAATTCACTCTTTTGTCTTTCACTAATAATGGAATTTAGTTGTATAGCATTCTAACATTGTAATATATTCAATTATATTGCACTTGCTCTTCCATTCTTTGCATGATCGCTCTTCATTTCCCAGAGTTCATTCATTGCAATGTTTTTTTTTTTTGTGAATGCATCAAAGCATTTATAAATTTTGTTGTCCACATGTTGGTTGAGAGTTTAGTTCATGCCATGCTTGATTTGTGACCATTGTTTTCCTATGTTTGTCATCTTGACTAGCTATGTGTCTAGCAAATTTTGAATGTTTCTCCATGTCAAGTTGTTGATGGAAAACCCTAGATTATTATTTTCCCTGAGGTTTCCTCTTTCATTAACAATTACTATACAAAATCTTCTTTCATTCTATGTGAGGTGAATTGAGTTCTCTATTTTAGACCTGGTTCCTTGCATAACAATTATCTTTTCACTCTAAAAAAATGGTTCTTGCTCATTGTCAAGAAACATATATCATGGTGGTGGTTATTGTTTTTTTTTTGGGCAGCAGCGGGGGGGCGGGGGGAGATATTGAAGGATTTTTTTGATCAAGGATATCTATTAGGACCCCCCTTCAGTATGGTATTTGTTTTACTTAGGTTGTTGAGTGTGCTATTCTAACTTAGGTTATGCCCTTTTCATGCTAGGGGTCGCATTTGGGCGTTAGATTTTTGGCATCTTCTTTAGGTTTTAGAGAGTGCTTTCACTTGGGCTAGGCAATAAAACCTTCATGTCTGTTTTGTGGTTAGCAATCAAAATATGGGAACAACCAATCCAAAACATGTAGTTTCAGAGCTGTTTCAGTGCAAAAGCTTTGATCATAATTTTTAAAAAAGGCTAGAGCATGCATATAAATACGCTGCTTTTGCTTTCCTTGTTTTATAAAAGTGTTAACAACGGTCCCCGGAATTGCTCATCTAGACATGCTAGGATTGTAGTATGTGATATTGCGATGGGATTCTGAATACTTACAGGAACTTATAGGGAGGCTGCAACTAAACGTAGTGCATATTCATACACCAAGCTTTCTTCATGTTTACCATTAGAGTATGTGCATTTATTAACGTTTTACGATTCAGTGAGTTCAACAATAAATAGTAAACAAGGATTCATTAAGTCACAAGGAAGATGCAATCAATTCTAGTAAGATTTATGCACGAACAAAATACGCTTGCCAACATACTACTGAATTAAGGAATACCATGTGTTGATCTCTACTACATTACAATTCAACCTTTTCTTTTAAAAAAACAAAGTATATATAATGTTGTGAAGAGACTATGACTCTTCATTTTCATGACCTTTCATCTTCAGGATCAAAGGGACTATTCAGCTTCCATGTGCTTCAATATCCTACATTAGATCTTGCTTTATACAAAATACATTATGTCACACACTTGTTACCTATCTATATTACAAAATTATGCATGCGACTTATGCTTCACATCTCCCTACTAACACTTTCCCCAGAGTTAAAAAGTTGTCTCATCTCAAGACAAAGATGTTGTTGGAGAACTACTGTCTGGAGTTGGTGGAGTTGCTTTGAGCTACGCTGTTGAATCGGAAATCCTTCAACAAATTCATCTTGAGACAAAGATGTTGTTGGAGAACTATTGTCTGGAGTTGGTGGAGTTGCTTTGAGCTGAGTTCCATCTCAAAATCCTTCAACAAATTCATAACATACTTCAGCTTGGAAATCACAATCCCATCCATTTGCATAAACATGTAAACCATGTAGAAAATGAAGACAAATAAGATTTTTCATGTCAAACATTGTCTTAATTCCCTCCATATCCTAGATGAGAGAAACATTGCTTCATGTTAGTATTGAGTCATCAACATAAATAAAAATGATCAAGATGTACCCATCAACATACTTCATATAGGTGTTCGACTCCATCACAAATCTCCTAAATCCACATCGAACAAAGAAGCAATCAATCTTTTCATACCAAGCACGTTGGGATTGTTTGAGCCCATAGAGAAACTTTTTCAGTCACCACACAAAACTCTCCTTTCTTGGTTCAACAAAACCTATGGGCTGCTCCATATAGATCTCATGAAGATCACCATTGACATATGTACTTTTCACATCCATCTGTGCACTTCCCAACCAAAGTTGGTTGCCAATGAAAGGATGATTCTGATACAACGCATCTTCGCAATAGGGGTAGAGGTCTCCTCATAGTCAATACCTTCCTTCTGAGAATACCCCTAAACAACAATTTGTGCCTTACATCCCTCAATCTTATCATCAAAAATATATGTGGTCTTGGAGACCCACTTACACCTCACAAAATTCTTCCCAAGAGGTCAAGGCATTGATTCCCAAGTTCCATTATTCACAAGGCAATTATACTCTTCCTTTGGTGCCTCTTCCTACTCAACAATTCCAGTTGTCTTCACATAATTATAGATCAGTGATGTTCATATCTCTAGCAATGAGTGCCATATTTATCCTTCATTGATATCTAGGATACGGCCTAGCTTGTGAACATTCACATTAGCCATATTTCCTACTTCATTGACCACTATCTTCTACCACAAAGGTTTATGCACAAAATCTTCTTGTGGAGACTACAAATTTGCCTCAATCATAGGTGTTCCCAGTGCGTCAAGTAATTCCAGTGGCCCATTGTGTTGTTCGTAATTAGCCACTGGGACAACCACCTAATCAAATGGCAAAATATCCACAACATTTGAAGGGGGAGAGTTCTCAAACAATGTAGCTCTGGACACATGCTCATCGAACTTCACATTTCTATTGACGATAAGTTTATTCGTCTTTGGATCAAGAAGATGATAAGCCTTGGAAGTATTTGAATGGCCTACCATAATAGTTGGTTTGTTCTTGGCATCCAACTTCTTCCTCTTCTCATCTAGAATATGAACAAATGCAAGGCAACCAAACACCATAAAATGTGTTGTTGAGGACTTCATACCAATCTACCTTTCATAGGGCATGACATCTTTGACAGTCTTAATGATGACCCTATTAAGCACATGATTGGCACAACTAAAAGCTTCACCTTGAACATGTGCAGGGCAACCAAACACCTTGAATGTGCAAGGCAACCAACACCCTAAAATGTGTTGTTGTGGGCTTCTCACCAATCCACTTCTCATAGGGCATGGCATATCTGATAGCCTCAATGACAACCCTATTGAGCACATGATTCGCACAACTAATAGCTTCAGTCTAAAATCAATCATGCAGAGTCTCTCCTTGAAGCCAACATCTAGCCATATCTATGAGTGGGATTCTTCCTCTCCATTGTGGAATGAAATCACAAGGTGCTGCCAAGAAATCCCATGTGTGCACATTAAATCCTTAAAGGCATTGTTCACATACCACCACCATCAGACACTAAACATTGAATCTTGTGCCTCAATTGGTTTTCAACAAGTGTTTTCTATTGCTTAAATTTCTCAAAAACAAATTCCTTTACCCTTCAATAGATATACCCAAGACATCCTAGAATAGTCATCAATGAAAGTGAAAGAAAGAAAAGAAAAGAAATTATATTAATGTCCACAAATGCCCAAAAGTAGGTCAATGGGACTCGATAATACACCCAAATACAATAGAAAGCGTTGAGTAAAAGAACCCTAGGGTTGTCGATGAGATGTGGGTGAGTTGGTAAAGTGGCTTGGTTCAGTCTAGCCCCACCCAAGTACAAATCTCGCTAGGCATGTGACGTCGGTTGTGGCCGTTTGTGGTGTATTCGAGACTTGTTGACTATAAATTTGGTAATCATGAGGTTGGTTGTTGTTGTATGTGGTGTATTTGAGACTTGTTGGTTGTTGATATGGTAATCCTTTGGGGATCTAGGCCTCGATATGTGTCCCAGACTAGTTCGTAGCTCTAGTAAAAAAGCGATGATCAATCAAAAAAAAAACCGAGGTCAATGACTAACTAAAAAAAGAACAAAATGTCACGGAGGTCACTATGCACAAGCTCCAAAGGCGACCCTGCTCTTCAAGCTTTGGCCTTCTCAAATGGTTCGCAATGATACTTCCCCAAAGTGCATCCCTCACAAACACCTTCATAGAGATGCACGCTGTCGATGTACCATCTCCTTGTATACGATTGTGATGCTTCTGAAATTCAAATGTCCAAGGCATTCATGCCACCATCTACTGACATCGTCTTTTTTAGCACAAAGGCAAGATCTTTCCTACCATCATTTGTTTTGACCACAAAAGCAAGATCTCTCCTACCATCATCTGATGAAACAAAGCCTATTAACTTGTACACATTATCCCCAAGGTCAAAATCGCATGTAGCAACCACACGGAAACCATGATTGATGTCTTTCACAAAACATTCATCGAGGCAAAATTCAATTTTCATCCCTTCAAAGAAAATCTAACTAACAAGAGATTTGAATGAAGATCAAGCACATGATAAATATCCTCAACAATACCATTAGGAACATCGGCATCACCATTCCCAAGTACTCTCATAGAAGAATCATTAGCCAAAATATTATTTTGAGTCTTAGTGTCAAAAAGAGGAGAAAACATATTCCTTCTCTTCTCTGTATGATAAGTACAACCAGAATCAACAATCCAAGAGTCATGTGAAACATGATGAGAAGAGGAGGCATCACAAGAGAAAGCAAAATGGGCAGAATTGGTACCTTCATTGTCACTACTTTAATTACCTTTAGTTTTATCCTACTCTCTTTCGTTTGCATGTCCCTGTTGTACTTTTTGAACTTGTGCTTGTTGTGGCATTCTTTCCCGCTATAGAAGTAAATACGTTTCATCTCACCCTTTGTTTGGTTCTCTTGGTTACCCTTGTTGCCTTGATGTCTTTCAGAATCAGATCCATTGCTGGATTTCCAGTCCTTTGAGCGATGATGATCATTTTGGTTCCGCAACTCACCCTTTGCCTTTGACACAGACATGGTAGGCCTATTCCTTGGAGTCTAGAGCACCCTCCTTCTGAAGATGTTCTTGCTCCTCAATTAGTTGTTCTAAAAGCTTTGCCATAGTGAAATCCTTCAACCCAACCTTCTTCCATGAGCTTCTAGCTGATGAGAACTGCAGATGAAAGAGATTGAACAAAGTTCCACTATTAGAAGCAAAATGTCGATGATGTAGTCATCTTCAAACTTGAACTTTTCGCCACAATTGAACTTGTTCTTCAATTCTAGCACCTTTTCCAACTAATCTTCAACCCTATCAAAATAAGGCATGAGAGCATTCAACTCCCTTGAATATGTCACTGCAAGTGCCGCATCTGCGGTCTTGTACTTCTCAGACAAATAGTTTCAAATGGCATGAGCTGAAGCTTGATCAAGGATTTGGTGCAAATGTTTTGGCTTCTTGTATAGCTTGAGAACTCTAATGGCTTTATCAGCCTTGTGGAGGATCTCTTCAATTGTCTTCTTGGGTTCTGCTCTCTCAGGGTCAACCATATACCATAGATCCTTGAGGTGATGTCAAATTTAAGCTCAATGGTTCATGCCCTGAATTCACGAATGCAAAAAATTCAAAAAAGTGGCCCTTTCTATTTTTCCACAGATTCCAGATCTGCAGATGGTTTGACAAAATTTGGCACGGATACCAAAATATGAGCATTCTTTGATTTAGGAAGAAATAACGGTATCTCCTCAACCATGAGCCCTAGAGTCGCAAAGATGGAGAATTACGGTCCTCTCGTGGTGAGCTATTGCTGACTCAAGCAAATCAGACCAATCTAAAAAAATTCAGACCTAGTTGCAAGCTGAGTGACAAGACGCAAAATCACTTTTGAAGCTAGCTGCAAAGACTGATCTTCCTAGATCACTTCAAACCTTCATGAAACATTGAGCTAAGGAGCTCATACGTACCTAAGGTTGCAATCCTAGCCTTTGGTTACCATGTTGGATGCATTTGCATAAAATAAAAGAACAATGTAATCAATGAACATGGAGAAATGAAGAGTGATCATGCAAAGAATGAAAGAGCAAATGCCATATAATTGAATAGATTACAAAGAGATAATGCTATACAACTCAAAGCATTGCTTGCAAATGAAAAATGAGTGAGTTGCCTTTATAGGAAACAAGCATGGTTGGCAAAAGGACCGACCGACCACCATACATGAGAGAGAATTAATAATATATCCTAAAGGACCAAAGTCAAGTCAAAGTGGTCAACTATGGTGGGTTTACACAACTGCATAAAACGAATGCCAATATCTGTTAACACAGGTATCGTATAAAGGGTGCAGATGAATCTAATAGACGTGGACAACCATGATAAGGAACACATCGACAAACACTCGGATCAAATTATGATGAAAGTAATAAATTCGAGCACAAATGCATGGATGGCCAGACATAAAAAAATCAAATGGTCAGGATCAATCATGATGTGATCATAATGCAAGCTAAGACATACAAACAATTGCAGAACAATAATGCAACCAAATGCCAGAATTCACAAGACTGGGAAATAAAGCAGATGGAACAAAAGTTGGGGTTCGCTGTTTGGAAGGAACACCCATATGAATAAGGTGCAGGGAGTGAACACCAAAAAAAGCGAAGCAACCGGTAATATGCACCCATATGAATCAATGTCCAATTATGTGTCAGGTAGAAAATAAACTTGTTATTACTAGTAAGCAATGTATGTATATGAACTACACCCTTCCAGGAATTCCATTGTATCAATCATCCAACTTTCTAGTCATCTTAGCGTATTTCACAATTTCCAATTAAGAAAATCATATACCAGGGAGCTTAATAAATTTTATAAAATGTAAGGAATTTAACTATCTGATCTACAAAATGAAAAATTTGATCATTTTCCCCAAAGAACACTGCTTATAGCATTCTCAGAAATTCAACATGGATGCTTAGAATGGCCAAAAAGATTACGTATATTTGTGGATGGGAAGTATTCCTTTGTTGCTAAAAGCCCGGTTAAGAGCAGTTATTTTTTAATCGAGAAATAAAGTGCTTACATTACTGTAATAAATAGAGATACAAAACAGCAATTAGACTTGCTGAAGCAGAGTTAATTTCAAAATATCAATCACTTCCAAAAGCAGTAACTGAGATCTGTTTTGAAACAAGAAACAGGGCACTAAAACCTACTAGATTTAAACAGAGTTTGTACATAATCTAGCAGAAGATGCATGACATGTCACATAAACTTTCTGAGATGAAATGGAACCAAGAGATTATGAAACTGTTGTTCTTTAACATGTATAAAAAAATTGATTATATTTTGACATAGAGCATCAAATGCAACCCATTTTCCCAAAATGTGAAAATGGTTTGTATTCTTCATAAATCAGCAATCATACATTTGTTGTATCACTTACTCTCAAGCATAAGTTACCATCCTCATCCCAGCTACTAGAAGAAAGAGAGAAATAAAAGGAATGATATAATGAGCTACACAGAATACAACATGATAAAGAATTTTACAATCAATTACCTCGGACATCCCCACTACTAAGCAACAGTGATTTAGAAAAGACCCAGCAGTACACACTAACTGCAGTGATCACCAACAGTACCAGAAAACGTTTTGATGGAAAATGGAAAAAACAGCCAGTGTGACCGTGCAACAGATTTTGCTCATATTGGTTTCTAAAAAGAGCTGATTGCTTCGCCTTGTGAAACACAAATGAAAACCCATTCCACCTTCTCCCAATTGTAGATAAGCTGCTGCTTTCACCCTGTAAAATTTGAGAACAAAACTTATGATGTTGTCTGCTAGTGTCCCCAAAGCTTGGTAATCAACCACAAAAGCCAACAAAAATCCTTAAGACTAGATAGAATAAATTCCATTCCTTTTCCCACATAGGCTTCCTTCAAGATGGAACTTGTGGACCAGAAAAAATAAAAAGGAACATCAGAATGAACGTCAAAGGAATGTTTCTATTCTAAGTGAAACAAGCCTCAAAGCAATAAAATAACATCCCATTGTCAACGGGCAAAGCATAAGTGCGTGTTAGGGAAACGATGAAAACTTTGAGGCATAGTTATCAGGAAACTCCAATTTTTGGACAAGGACCGCGTGCCAGTCCCCGTACCCACATATTTTGATGACAACATTTACATACAATTTAGTCGCACCCTTATTCATTTACTCATATACCCTGATTTGAATGGCGTCTCCATCCACGTACCAGTACCCGTACCCCCACGTCTCTTGGTAACTATGCTTTGAGGTGGAATTCTTAAAGAAGCGACAGGAAACAATAATACAAATGGCAAAAGATTCCAGAAACCATTGGGAATGGTATATATAAAATTTTGAAAACTCCTGTAAACGGTATTGGAAGCTTCTGGAATTCTGAGCTCTAGAATAAGAAACTTCCAAAAAATCCTGGAGAATGGATAGAAATTATTGGAGACATTTCTTAAAGTTTCCAGGATGGGAAAATGTTCAGAATCCTGAAAACTGCTTTCCAGTCTACAAGACACAGTTTTTAAGATTCAGGGGTCTTTCCAAACAAACTGAGTAGGCAGATGTTTGTCTCTGCTACAGATGAAATAGTTTGAAACAAAATTTTCGAAAAATAAAATCATGTTTCAATAATGTTTGAGCAGTCAAAACTCCTGAAAAAATCACTCGTCCATTTTATAAAACCAAATCCAACTCTCCGAAATAAGCAGAAGGGGGATAGAGAGGGCTGGACAGTATCACTGCCAAGTCTAATTTGAGTTGAGTTCTCAGGGAATTAAAAAAATGATCTGTAAACTTTTAGATATCCAGTAAGGAGCTTGATCCATTGTGTTTTTCTTTGCATGCCTTCAGAATAGCAGATGCCAGATACACTGTGAGCAACCGAGGCTACTCTGCTTATGCAGGAAATGGAAGGATCATTGCAAAGTGCAAACTTTGAAGCACACGGTAAACATGCAATCAATTTGAGGTTTTTAATCCCTGTGACCTGAGCTGCAGAAAGTGGAATGGTGTTGATCCTTACCCACTTGTTGTAGTGTCACTTGAGGAGACATCCTTTGGATCCAGGTACCATCCTTTCTCTGTGAAGAGTTTTGTTCTCTCATTTGAATGGAAAAGTGACTGCACTGGATCTCGAGCTTCTTGTTCCTTCCGATGTCATGGTGTTGTCTGCTGGAAAGTAAAAGGATTCCCAGTGCACCCGTTCTATGATTGCCTACTTTTTTTTTTAAAACTCTTCCCATGGTTTGAGAAACTAGTTACATATTTGTCAAATTTGTTGGTGTATTAAATGTTTCCACCCAACATTTATTCTCAGAGGTTATAGCTAGCATGCACGTATTTCAGGTCTCCAACTGCCAAGTTTGGAGGCTGAGTTGGTTTTTATAAAACTATAGTCAAAAGGTTTAATCAGAAAAACAAACTAGTTGAAGGAGGTCATGGCATATTAAAGATACTCGTTATCAACTACCATAAAAAGATAGAACGATTGTAGTTTCTGTTTGTGACAGTAATTGAAGCTTCATGATGCCACGTGATTGAACAGGTTTTACTCAGTGATGAAAGATCTTATGACATTTTCTTCTGTTTTGTTTTGAAATTCATGAGAAATGGAAGTGGGACCATGCACTTCCATCTGCCCTGCCTACGGCCCATTTTTGGGATGTTGCTTCAAAATGGAAGCAATATAAAGTACAATCTAATAGTCGGGGAAGCTAGTGTTAAAATTACCATATAGTTCACAGTAGCAATGGAAAACATTTTGAATTTCTAGGCAGTAGGATGTTCGTTGATAGTTTTGAGTTCAACGGACCAGAGCTCTTCTATTTAAGTGCAGTGTTCCAAATATTATATACTCGGGTGAGGAGGACTAGAAAAACTGTGACCTGTGTAGAGTGATCCAGGGTGTACTTATCTCTTAGAGAAATTATTGTGATAATTTACTTCTTTATAACAATAATTCTTTGAACAGATACGATGGTTGAAGATATATTAATGGATCTTCTCAATTGCTTACAAAAATGATTAGCAACCGGAAATCCAAAGACAATCTGCAAAAGCGGAAAGATGTAAACAAAGACAGCAATTTATTGCAGACAGAATGAAAAGGCAATGCTTCACATACTCAGATACTGTTGATAAATAATTGGAACATTTCCACACAAACTACTTAGATATTGGTTTACAGTTTACACTACTGCTGAACAGCTGGAAGAAACTCGAAATTCTGGAGAATGGCAGTAAACAGCATAAAAAATGTTTGAAGTTACTGAATGATACAAAGCTGTTCTCATAGTCACAGTACTCTTCCCAATTGGCTGAGTTTTCTCGCCTTTCACTCTCTTGTCCAAGAAAAGAAGCAAAGTCAACTCTGCCAATTTTCAGACTAATTATGAAAAATCATAATTAATCTAAGATGGTTTGAATCAACAATTAGTGAACCCTTTTCCAAATGCCAAGTTTACTCTTACCTTCCAGGCTTGCCGAGTTGGTTTTGAATCCACATAGCGTGATTATGGCTATAACTCTGCATTACTTTTATAGATTTCAGAGACAGCGCTTCGAGACAATTTCCCAAACACTAAGCCAAATATTGGCCACTTCGATATTTTATTTATCCTTTTGGAGTTATAACAGCAGTATAGAATATCGAGAAAGATATAGTATGTTAGCTAAAAAAAATTATAACCCGACTAAGATATGCATTTGGTGATTGGCATAAGAATTTCCTCAATGACATTCGAAGGTAGGGAAAGACATGCTAATGACTTAAGCAGAAAATTTATACTCTTGATAATGAAAATTAAATTGTCATCATCAACAGTGCCTAGGTTCACTGGTTTTTTTGACAAAGTTTCAAGTTGTCCACCAAGGTTCCATTCCAGCTGCAATATGCCTTACCAGAATGGAATGTGAAAACAAAGGGATGAGGTTGGGTGAATGTCCCAGGACTTTGCATGTAATCAAAAGCATGTCCTTACTGTTTGGTGCAGCCTCTTCGGTGTGTTTAGCATCAAGGAAAAATGTTTAAAAAGATAAGGGTAGACCAAATCTACAACCTCAAAATATAGGAACGCTTCCAGCAAAGAAGTGAAAATGAATCCTTGAAAAACGAATGAAAACACAGAAAAATAGAGTTTATACTTAGAAACAAATAATAAGACTAAACCCTTGTCACAATGAAAGTCTGAAAGAGAGCTTCTGGATAACTGCGTCTTTTGTTTTTGTACAATGTGGAAAAGTCACCATGGAATGAAACAAACACTAACATGGTTGTCCAGAAAAGTTTTACACAACAATTGCATAATGTGTGTCACCTTGAAATGTGGGATACGGGTACAGGTATAGGAACGGGAACATCGTTTTCAAACAGGATACAAGAGTATATGAACACGATCTTGTTAAGTATCCCATTTAGTGGAAGACATTTCCCTGACAGATGCTATTTAGGAATGCCTAGAAGAAATTCAAGGAGGTGGCACTGTTACAATGTATAAAGACTCCTACTATTCTCAGGTAAAATAAATGGCAACTTTCATGCCCAACAATGAGGAATCAATTAGGGAAACCCAATATTGTTGAAAGGGCTAGCATCGAATTTAGGACGCGCTAAAGGTTGTATGGCAACCTTAGAAGTAAAGAACTTAGGAATAAAAAGATAAAAATTTAATCGAGTAATGTTTATCATGTAAAATAGTTTACTCACATGCAATTAGCCAATGAAAAAAGGATGAAAATAAACATTAAATAGGTTTTTAACCCTTAGAGTAGAACATGTTCTTAGGAATGATTAAGCCAGTAGTCTGTGTCCTTGGCCAGGTGTATTTTGCCCTACGTTTACATCCATGCCTTTTCAAAAAAATATTGTAGATGTAGAGTTTGGAACCTTATTTTAATCAGTGTTAACAAAATGTCATATTGGTCATGATTGTCTAATTGATTGTAATTTTGGCAATATTTCAATTGTTAAAAGAAATCATAGTTTTTTTTTTTTAATATTGCTAAACTTTCCCCATTTTTTGTTGCTTTTACTCAACTTTTCCCTACTAGTATTTTTTGGTATGGGCGTTAGTTGCAAATGATCATTTTGGTAACATTGATTTTGATAAAATTAAAAGTTCTGTTTTGGGGTTTTTCAAATAAATTCAGTGTTATCCTCCTTTATTTCGAAATTCTTTAGATTCTCTTTCAGTAATTCCAATTTCAATTTTCAAAATTTTAGCTTTCAGATTTCAGCTACAGAGGTTTCAACTTGTAATAGCAGATTGTTTGGTAAGAAAATATAAAGGAATCTTTCATTAAGTTTTTATAAAGTTTATGGCAAAAATGATAGCAATATGGATCATAAAGAGACTTCATGATTAGGCATGCTTATGTCATCATCTGTGTCAAGTGTTTATGCATATTTTGGCTAATATATGGCCTGTTGTGTGGTATTGGGGTTACCTATTGGCTTCTTGGCTTTTTCATGGGGATCTTTCACAAAGATATGGCTCCATTTCGTCCATTCCATGCTGTCATACCATTCCAAACACTAAGCCAAATGTGGGTCAATTTGATATTTGATTCGTCCTTTTGGAATCATAACAGCAGTGTAGATTATCAAGAAAGGTATAACATGATGGCTAAAAGGTTATCTAATCAGACTAAGAGATGCAACTAGTAACTGGCATAAGAATTTTGTCTAAAGACACATTTCAAAGGCTGGGAAAGACGTGAAATTAGCTAACCAGCAAATTTAAACTACCGATGATGAAAACGAAATTTTAGGAAGCAATAGTGCCTTGGTTCATTAGTGCGTTTGACAACGATGCATGTCATCCACCAAAGTTCCATTCCAGCAGCAATCTGTCTCTAGCTGTTAATTCATTAGAAGCTAACCATTGGTTGATATTATTTACTAACATTGTTACAAAAAGCTAGGCAAGCAAAGGGCGGATCATTACTGTTTATAATTTGAAGGGTCGTTTTTTTCTCCAACTTTAAATAGGTATGATGGAGCTTTCAGTCGAGTGTTTGGGGAAGCTTTGTTTGAGTGTGGTATTAAGTCGATTCTGAATACAAGGGACATGGATAGCAGTTCCAATTTCAAGCATTTCAGCTTAGTAGCCTTCAAAATATTTTGCTTTCCCCTTTGCTAATTTTCTAATCCCTTTTACAATGTTGTTGACTGCATAATTTTGTTCAAGCAAATAGGAAAATATATTCAAATGAATGATCGATGGGGGTCCCAGGTAGGAACAACATACAGTTTTTTAAGATAGCTGTTCCAGTTGTCAGGGTCAATATTGGGATTTCAATGGCGATGACATGGTCTATAGTGCTACTACTGTTCCCCTAAATACACATGAATTGTTAAGAGTTGAGCTAGTATTATAGTTCATTACATATGATTAGTTCATGACTGCTACTTTATCATTTCTGTCAAAAATTGTTTTATATGTTGTCTTCCAAAATTCTACTGAATTCTTGGGTTAGCTTTGGATCTTCTTTAACCATAGTAGATTAGACTTTACGTTGTCCCTATGCAGTGGTCACAAAACCATGCAACTTAGGAAATATATGCCTAAGAAGAAAAGCTTAACACAATGGCATTGTGTCAGAGTCACCTAGAGATGTGTAATATGAGTATGGAGAGAGACAGGTGTCATCTTGAAATAGGGCAAGAGAATATAAACAAGTAGATTCTGAATATGAGGGACACGGATAGCACATCCAACTCCAAGCATTTCAGCTTAGTAGCCTTCAAAAAAAATTGTTTTCCCCTTTACTAACGTTTTGAGTGTGGTATTAAGTAGATTCTGAATATGAGGGACAAGGATAGCACTTCCAATTTCAAGCCTTTCAGCTTAGTAGCCTTCAAACTATTTTGCTTTCCCCTTTGCTAAATTTTTAGTCCCTTTTACAATGTCATTGACTGATGATATTGTATTCAAATGTGTGATCAACAGGGCTAGGAACAACATATAGTTTTTTAAGATAGTTCCAGTTGTTAGGGTCAATATTAGTTTATAGTGCTACTACTGCTCCCCTAAACACAAGTGAATTGTTGAGAGTTGAGCTAGTATTATAGTCAATTATATATGATTAGTTCATGACTGCTACCATATTAAGTAGATTCTGAATATGAGGGACAAGGATAGCACTTCCAATTTCAAGCCTTTCAGCTTAGTAGCCTTCAAACTATTTTGCTTTCCCCTTTGCTAAATTTTTAGTCCCTTTTACAATGTCGTTGACTGATGATATTGTATTCAAATGTGTGATCAACAGGGCTAGGAACAACATATAGTTTTTTAAGATAGTTGTTCCAGTTGTTAGGGTCAATATTAGTTTATAGTGCTACTACTGCTCCCCTAAACACAAGTGAATTGTTGAGAGTTGAGCTAGTATTATAGTCAATTATATATGATTAGTTCATGA
Organism: Torreya grandis; assembly: GCA_037957365.1. Lineage (NCBI taxonomy): Eukaryota > Viridiplantae > Streptophyta > Pinopsida > Cupressales > Taxaceae > Torreya > Torreya grandis. Next base: position 2,466,168 of record JARHVA010000098.1, read on the forward strand.
CTGCTACTATATTAATTCTTTCCAAAATTGTTTTGTATGTTCGTCTTCCGAAATTATAGTTAATTCTTGGGTTAGCTTTGGATCTTCCCTAACCGTAGTGGATAAGACTTTACGTTTTGTCCCTATGTTTCCAAAAACCATGCGACTTATGAAATAAATGCCTAAGGAAAAAAGCTTAACACAATGACATTGTGTCATAGTCACCTAGAGACATGAAATATGAGTATGGAGAGAGACAGGGACGTCATCTTGAAATAGGGCAAGAGAGTATATAAATAACGATACAGCTATATGACATTCATATATAATCACCCACAGATGTGGTAATGGGTAAGGTCATCCTCACTGGACCCAAGTTTCTTGGTGACTATAATGAGCCATGACCCCTATCAAGGTTTCAATTTTTAAAAAAATCAAATTCAATGGCAGCACATGTACTTTGCCAATAATGAACAAGGTCGTAGATAGAAATCAGACAAATGCAGGAGAATGAGAAGGTTCCAATGGTTCTTGAAATTTACACCACTATAAAGACTCCACTTGAACATAATGGAGAGACGATTGTGTAATATTTCATTTGCAATTGCAACAGTGGTACATTTCAAAATCCAGATTGAGTAATGATTCAAGGATCAAACAGAACCATTACCATCATATGAATGTAATTTAGAAGATTGGAAGGAATATCATTGTCCCAAATTGACTGCTAACAATCAGCTAAAAATACTTGGGCATGCACTGATTGACTGCTATTCTCTACTGTTTGGAAATCCTCAGATAAAAATAAAGGGTGACTGAAGGAATCACATTTCTTTATAATCGCCCTTCACAAATTGGTAACAAAAAAAACACTCCTAGGCACGCAAATATAAACAACAAAGCCCTTAATCCAAATAAACCACTGCAGTGTCGATATTTACATGCCAAGATAAAAGTATGGATTATTGCAAAACTGACATTACATAATTCTCTTGTTGACAATTACCACATCTAACTAGTATTTTTCCTAAAAAGCCAAGCAAATTGCTTCCCACTGCAAGAAGCAATTTCATCCCCATTACAAGGAGGCCATAAACTCAAAATGCCTATATAGCATGGCTCTAAATAGAACAAGAATAACCGATCAAACACCAAAATTCAGTGAACGTATTGGCTATAAAGACAAAAGGAAATTTTATTGGCCTATGATTTCAGCCAAACTAGACAAAGTCCTTAGTACCCAAGGATCAAAAAACAAACTATTTCAGACAATCTCACTACTTGTCCCATCCCTAGGACATCATGGACACCTCACCCTAAATAACTTTACTCCCACCAAGGAAAGCAACCCAACATCACATTTGAGTACCCGGGTTTTAAATATTTATAGGCATCCTAATTTACTTAAGCCTTTTATGTTGTTAATATGTAGCGCAATGTTTTATTCACAAGTGTTAAATGAAGTGATGTTTATCATATTTTGTACAAAACAAACCAAAGTTAAATGTTGTATTAGGCAAACTCTAATTTCTGGTTGTGTACAACCATTATGTTTTTGGTTTGCATCGGTCATTGCGTGGTCGGCAATGGTTGTCTCAATCACCACACCTGTCAACCACGAGTCAGAGGATTTTGTAAACAAGTGTCGAAATTCGACACATTTCTAGAAAGATGAAAGTAAAATGCAAGGATAGCCACAAAAAAAAAGGTGCCACCATTCTCATACGAAGGATATTTTCAAAGAAATCAGCCAAACTTGCCACATTTTAATCTCCCCTTTTCTAGATTAAAATAATTAATAATATTATTTAGGTTGAGCCCGATCATTTCTAATCTTTTGGGCAACTTAATAATATTATTAGTATTAAAATAAAAGTATTCTTAAATACTTTAAAGTAAATTTAACAATATGACTAAGTCGTCAAAAAGAAATGTCGGCAACTTATGTTTTATTATTAAAATAAAGTAAGTTTGGAGTTTGAGTGGAAAAGGGAAAAAAAAAGGTGGAGAGGTCTATTTTTAGCATCTATCTATCATCTAATAATCAATTCTTTTGAAGCTAAGCATGCTTGCTTGCACGTTCAGCCATTGAAAATGAAAACCCTCATTAGCTTTATGATTTGGGGCAAAAACCCTCAAATTCATCTTGGTGACTTCATTTAGGGGTCGCAGTTGGGCAAAATATCACCTTTGTTGGCAGCTAGGGCCTAATTGAAGGGTGGGCAGCAGTTTGGGAGCCAATTGAGGGTGGGTACAACTGTTTGGAGGGTTCATTGAGGTGGATGCAGCCATAGGGCAGTGTTTGGGAGGTGGTCGTAGCTCAAAGAACCCTCTGGGAGTGGGGCGACTTCACTATAGGGGTCAAACATTGGCCTTGATACTCTTTGAGGGTTAGAATATTATTGTTTTTCACTCATACTATCAATTGTGTTTAATTCTAACTTTTAGGCTTGCATTTGGGCTAAAAATCAAATGTGATGTTCAAGGGTTTCACCCAAAAAAATAATATTTGAATTTCCATATTTTGCAAGGGTTTGTGGCAATTAAATATTGTATTTTGATCTAAAATAAGTGTTTCCAGAATTCTGAATTTTTTTGTAGTTGGGGTTTAATAAAAACATCAAAATTTGTATTTTCATTTTTAGGGTTTATCCCAAATTCCAAAATTGCTAAATTCTGCCCTAAAAGGGACATTTCACACATTGTTGGAAAACATTCCTTAAATATAAGTGGAGCTTGAGGAGTAAAACAAATCCCTCGCTCTCATTCATGTGTTTGTTTAAAAATTATGGGGTATGTTGGTTAGAGTTTTATTTTACGATGTAGTGATCTTGGGTTCCATCCTTGGTGCATCCTTCACATGTATTACAATACATGGTGTAAAATTTTGTATTAGGAAGTTCCCGAGAGGTCACCCATCCTAGTACTATTCTTGAGCATGCTAAACTTCAGAATTTTTACGAGCATTGGGGACAAAGCTCCTTAAGGGGGAGGGAAGATGTTTACCAAGGCACAACATATGTTATCGGATGTTTGTCACTAGATTTGTCTTTTTCATTTTAAGGGTTTATCCCAAATTCCAAAATTGCTAAATTCTGCCCTAAAAGGGACATTTCACACATTGTTGGAAAACATGCCTCAAATGTAAGTGGAGCTTGAGGAGTAAAACATATCCCTCACTCTCATTCATGTGTTTGATTAAAAATTATAGGGTGTGTTGGTTAAAGTTTCATTTTACGATGTAGTGATCTTGGGTTCCATCCTTGGTGCATCCTTCACATGTATTAAAATACATGGTGCAAAATTTTGTATTAGGAAGTTCCCGAGAGTTCACCATCCTAGTACTATTCTTGAGTGTGCTAAACTTCAAAAAATTTACTAGCATTGGGGACAAAGCTCCTTAAGGGGGAGGGAAGATGTTTACCAAGGCACAACATATGTTATCGGATGTTTGTCCCTAGATTTGTCTTTAGTCTTAATATCATTATTAGATCATGTTACATTTTCGGAGCCTAGATTAGTGAAGGGTTAGGTCATGAGTTATGTAGGGTTTCTTGTGGTTTTGATATAAAGCATGGAAAACCCCTAAATAATCTATATTTTACCATTTCAACTTCTCATGCAAACAAAGAGCCACCATTGTGTGAGAACTCCTATGTTATACATAGATTTGCAAGTGCAATCCTCTCTCAGGTAAGCAAGTGCCACCATTTATCCGTTTAATAATTTATTTTACTTTAGATTTGCAATTCTATTTTTTGATGTTATTTGGAACGCAAAACGCTCCCACCAATTTTCAAAGAATTATACTACACATCTTCATGAACTTGACTGCTAACAACTTCAAAATATTTCTTAACAATTGGTCAATCCATGAACCCAAAGAGTTGCATCTGCAAGTGCTAGCAAAATGAATGAGGACGTGTCACAAGGTAAGGTTGTCCCTAAACCTGAATAAGTGTTGGCTTGTAGTCCCTTACAACTAATTATTGGATCATGTAGTTGGAAGGCTAGGGTTCAAGACAAACCCTAATAAGATTCAAATTGCAGTGGATATGGAGGCTCCATAGCATGTGACCATAGTAAAGTCCTTGGGGCATGTGGGGTGCTACAAGAAGTTCAATAAGAACTTTTCCCAAGTGTAACGCCACTTATTGGCTAATGTTCAAATGGATGAAGCAACAGCAAAAGGAATTTGAAGGGTTGAGGTCCAGTTGATTGCTACATCCATTATAGCATGCCCGAATTGAAACAAGGCATTCCTTATGTATGAAGATATATCAAACTTTGCCATTGGCTACACACTGGCACAAAATGGAAATCACAAGCTAGACTGCCCCATCTATTTTACGAGCTAGTTGATGTCAAAGGCCGAGATGAATTACAACACAATAGAGAAGCAAACCATGGGATCGTCTATGTTGTACTCAAGTTTGGACACTATCTATTGACCAGGACCTTTGTATTCTTTATTGGCCACCAGACCTTGCTCTAAATGGTGGACAAGCCCATTGTAGAAGGAAGAGTATGTTAGTGGTCGATGCTATTGAAAGAACTCATCTACAAGATTGTTTTGCATCTTGGTAAAAACAATGTTATTATTAAACAGTAAGTAGGATCAAATCCAGAGAACCACCAGAGCAGGTGAATGATGATTTCATGGACATGCATCTGTTCCAAATTGTCACACTGCTAGCATGGCACAACAACATTGGCAACTATTTGTCAACTAAGTCCTTTCACAAGGACATACAACAAGAGTCGAAGCGCATCATACTAAAAGCAAGAATGTTCCAATTGATCAACAAACACTTGTATAATATTAGACATGATAAAGTGTTAAGGAGATGCAACTTTTGAAAAGAAATCCATGATCCTTAAAGTGAAGCACATGCACAACCAATAAGAGATCACATGAGTACAAATGCACCAACCAGGATGGTATTGCAGTTGGACTATGGAGGCTAACACTTTTCAAGGATGCACAAGACTGGGTGTAGAGTTGTCATCCCTGTCAGCAAAATAAGAAGCCAATGAAAATGAATTTCATGCCCTTGTGGCTATCACAACAAAAATAATTCTTCGAGCATTGGGGTGTGGATTTCGTAGGACCTTTCAAGAAGGCCAATCAAATGCATCTATGTAAGGAGAACCACCAAAGGGGGTGAATGATGATTTCCTGGACATGCATCTATTCCAAATTGTTGCACTGCTAGCATGGCACAACAAAATTGGGAACTATTTGTCAACTAGGCCCTTTCACAAGGACATACAACTACAAGAGTGGAAGCAGATCATATTGAAAGCAAGAATGTTCCAAATCATCAACAGACTCTTGTATAATATTAGACATGATAAAGTGTTAAGGAGATGCAACCTTTGAGAAGAAAACCATGATATTTAAGTTGAAGCACATGCAAGACCAATAATAGGTCACATGAGTACAAATGTGACAACCGGGATGATATTGCAATTGGACTATGGAGACTAACACTTTTCAAGGATGCATAAGAGTGGGTGTCAAGTTTCCATGCCTACCAGTAGAATAAGAAGCCGATGAAAATGGATCCCATGCTCTTATCGCTATCACAACAAAAACAATTATTTGAGCATTAGAGCTTGGATTTCATAGGTCCTTTCAAGAAGGCCAGTCAACTGCATCAGTGTAAGTATATCGTGGTGGCTACAGAGTATCTGACAAAGTGAGCAAAGGCAAAGGGTTGTGCTAGATAACTCGGCAAGGAGCACTACAAGGTTCATTTATGAGAAAATCGTGACATGGTTTAGCACTCCTTGATAATTAATGAGTGAAAGAGGTAGCCACTTCGTAAATGAAATTATTTGACACCTCACGACCAACTTCAAAATTATTACTCGTTGTTGAGCCCATATTACCAACAAGAAAATGGCTAGGCTAAGACCACAAATAAAGTTCTAGTCTCAGTCATTCAAAATTCAATCCGCAGGGGCAAGATTGGGAAGATCGGATGCTAGCGGTGTTGCAAACCTACTAATCTATTAACTCTCAACTTTGGACTTATTAGAATTCATAATGTCCCAAATGATGTTCTAATTTGAATTCTACTTCAAAATGATAGTTCAATTCATTCAAATCACTTGGAATTAATGTGCTACAGGTTGTTGGAAGATATAAAACAAATGTAAGAAGAGAAACATGAAACAAAGATGATCCATAACTAGGTGGAGATTCCACTCGAAGTCTTACCAACACAAATCCTATTACTCCTAGCTTAACAACAATTGGTTAAATTATTGTTCTAGGCTATTAACCTTACAAAAACAAAGATGAACAAGTGTTAAAGGTGAAATGTACAACCCACTACACACAAACATGAAGCATATGAATGAGCAAAGAACAAAACAAACACAAGATTTATCCCGGAGAAACCCAATATGTGAAAAACTTCAACGACTAAGGCAATTGCACTCCCCTTCCACTATGTGATGTAAGAAATTTACTAGGTACTATCAAACATGGCCTTCATGGACAAAATCTTGACTACCACTCTATCCAAAACTCATACACAAGGATGCTCTGCACTTCCACACAACTGAACCAATCATCTACAGCTAGGCAACAATGAGATAACAAGAACAAAGACTCAAACTTGTTTTCTAATGTCTATTGCCTTCCCAAGACTTGTATTAAAGCTCTCTCAACCTTAGAACCTGCCATGAAGTTAAACCGAACCGCCAAAGTGAAGAAGCACTATAACCAGCCAAATTCAAATGGCTCCAGAGTCCTACAGCTAGCTCTGGAGTCCTACAGTCCAGCTCCAGAGATCAATAGTCGGCTCCTGAGATCAACTCTGATCTAGTTGGTCTCTGATAGCTTTTCCCCCAGTGGCTATTTCTCTCTCTTGAAATAGCCCAAAATCCCAAGAGAGATAATAAGCAATAATCTCTAGCCAGGATTGATGCTCATATTTAAGTGAACCCTGAAATCGCAATAAAGCCAAAGTCCTCTAACTTCCAAAGGCCGTAACTTTTGCATATGACCTCGAAATCACGTGTCGTTTTTTTGAACTTGTGTAATTTTTCGAGTGGAACTCAAATATGTAATCAAAAGATACTTTTGACAGCAACCATATGCTATTTCCCCCCAAACAATAGAAATAAGTACTTTTTCTTCCATTTCAAGAGCTTGCAACTTATTGACTCATCACCATGAAGATGTCTGGATCACCCTCATACTGATCTGCCAAAAAAGCATATATGGTCTAATATTTTGAGTTTATTGAATGTCTTACCAAAGTGTCTTGCAAACATGAGTTACATGTAATTGAGTATAGTGGAAACCTCTAGTACACATGACCATCACATTAGGATCCAAATTTGGATCATACCTGCCCAATTTGAGGCTTTTGAGTCCCTAAAAGCTTTAGGAATCCTTTGAGGAAATTTATTCCCCACTCTTATTTGGAATACCATTTGACCTTTCTGAATAGCTGCCATTTTTATCCAACCAACCAATGTTCTTGAACTCCTCTTTGTGTTGTCATTTCCTTCTTATACAAAACAACATCCTTCTCCTATGCCAACTGACTATCTAGAGCGAGGTCCTTAATGGAAGGTAGCAACTGTAGACATCTAATTCCTAACACCATTTGTGTTGAAATTGTCAATCTTACTCGAATTGCACTCAAATGCACATTTTACGTCAAAATCCATAAAACGCCCTAAATGGTTTGAACTCGTCACTTACAAGTGCCATGTTAAGTCAAAGTATCCCTAAATAGGGCAATGCATTTTATGGGCCAGCTAACTTTGATCAGATCATTTCGAGTCAAAATGACCATTTCGCCATTTAATGCTCTGGATCACTCTTTTCTTTTAATACATTGGTAACGTCATGTACCTTTGTTATTTGGTGTTGGTAACATCCTAAATGAGAATACAGATCCAATGCATCTAACATCGCATTCCAGTTCCTCTCCAGTCAAATTACGACCCAGTGATATGACTTTCTAACCATTTTGATTAATTGAGGGCCAATTTTCAAATAATTGCATAAATGTTGATTAACCTTGTTTAAGGCTAATTAATCCAAATCAAGAGCTTAAGTGGATTTTCGATGAACGTTGTTAAATTTTTTTTTAAAATTGATTCCTATTAACTGCATCATCAGGGAACATTTCTTGGGAAGACATCCCTAGGCCATGAATGCCACAAATATCACAATTATGGGTCATCCATGCCTAGTTAATGCCTCCCATGCCTCTTCAATGCCCCTTCTTCCAAGGTCATGATGAAGATAATTATGGATTTAATTCCAAATATTAGGATTATCCATGGCCACATATCTCAATCTTGAGATGGACGATCATGGTTGATCCTGACCAATCTCAAAAATTTATAAATAGAGAGGCCATGGATGTGAATTTTAAGCTATTTTGGTGCAAGGCTACTATGCTCAAATATCTTCAAAGCTTTAATAATGCAAAGTTATAATGCTAAATTGTTTCCACAAAGCTTCATTGATAGGTTAGTTTAGTGATTTGGAATCAAGAGCCTAGATTTTATGTAGTGTTCTTGAGGCATTGGAGGAGCTTACCACCACTGTTGACAAAGACAAGGATGCTTGATCAAGGGAGGCCATGTTTTTGAGCCACATGGGTATGGTGAATCCATTTGGAAAGGTAATATGGTGTTGCTTTCTTTCATTTGTTTCTTGCTATCTTTTGTAATTCCCATAGGAATAGATAGGTTTGGTTAGTTGTTTATGCATGTTTCATTATTTATGGACTAATGCTTGACTAACTTGCTTTGTAATCCTCTCTTCATCTTGGCACGCCCAGTGGGACAAAACACATCCTACACATGGAGATCCTTTTGCAACTTTAAAATATTTATTTGAGCTCTTAAAACTCTTGCAAATTGATTTTCTAACTTTATTTTGCCGTTTTTGGTTGCCACGGTTTTTACATAGTTATCGACGTCGGCAGAAATACCGACATCGATTACCCTGCTTAACCAATGTCGGTCAGAGAAACCGACATCGATTAGATTTCGGTTAGCCAGAGTAACTGACGTCGGTGGTATTAACCGGCGTCAGTCACTGTGTTTTTTCAAAAACACAGACCCAAGACCTACTTTTTCAAAGTTTGTTGTTTCAAACTCAAAAGAGCTTCAAAGCTAAAGGACATGCTAACAATTTTGCTGCAGGACCAAGTTTAAAATTTGCTCAAAACATGTTTAAATCACCTTTACATGCTTAAAAATCGATTAGGAACCTTGTTTTGGTGTTTAACAAAGAATTTTTAGATGTTTTTGGCGAATGTTTTTCAAAGTTTGCAACTAAGACCAAGGGGTCAAATGAATACCACCAAACATTTTTATTTGGATTTAAAATTGAACACACTTGTCATTTTTTGTTTGCAATAGTTGTTTAATCAAATCTTGTTTGGCAAAAAGAGGTATGTTGCATGTATGCTCTTCCATTTGTCCCCTATAGGGAACCCTTAATATCAAAAGCGTCATTCCTGTTGTAAGTAGCCTAGTCCAAGGCTTAGAAAGAAAGTCGTCTAAAGCACTCCCCAAAAACTCGTCAAAGTTTGGGTGATCTTGAAAACGACCCTAAAGTCTTTTTCTTTTATGCTTTCTTTATTTTCATGCAAACTTGGCTTGCGAGTGGGACGTCATTACCTCCCGCGAGTTATTTAGGGAAGCTTTGACCCAGGGTTTCAACTCCCGGCATTGACTTCATTTGACTCCTTTAGAGTTGCACATGTGACGTATCTGCATTTGAACATCGCACTACATTGAACGAACAACATGACATAGTGGTTGTCAAAAGGACTAGACCTTTTTACAACTAGCCAATGCCGCGGTCACCCAATTTTCGTGCTTGTCTTTTGCATCGTTTGACATGAAAGTCATTGTGCAATTGATTCGCCCAAAACGATCAAAACCTTGTTAGTTTAGTAGACCCCACTTTGCCATACCTTGTCAGTTTAGACTTAAGACGTTTATTTTTTGTCATTAGCTTACTTGGTCTTGATTTGTGTCTAAAACTGCTTGTTAACTCAATGAACTTAACCAAAACACATTGTCCTCAATTTTCTTGAGCAAGGGAGGTGTTACGCTGTCCAAATGAAAAATTCATCTTTTCCTTGTTCAATTTGTTATCAAAAGCTTTGTGTCGTGTCATCCACTTTGGCGCAGTTATGCTGCCCAATTGAGTCTAGATCTTTTACCCAATTTGTTTAAATCTTTCATTTATAATCCACATTCGAAATTGAGCCTTTCTAAGTTCTAAGGGTTGGTGCGTCAAAGTGGGTTTGTCATTTGTGCACTAAGCTTGTTTTAACTTGGGTTCAATTTTCTATTTGGATTGAAGGTCGTTTATTAAGACTCAAAAACACATTATCATCTTGGTGGACTCAAGTCATCTTGCGTATCGCTCACACTTTGGGTCCTAGAACGCATTTTATCATACTAGAATCATTTGGCGACGTTGTGCTGCCTATTTGATCCTAGCTGTATACTTAGTGATTCGCGTATGTTTTTACATCTTGAGTTGCTTAGTTCATTTTGTCTTCTTCGTAATCCGAATAGCTTTCCTCTAAACTTCTAGGGTCAACTAGTCAAAGTTGAAGCTAGCTTTTGTAGTGTGGGTGTATGACAAAGATCTAGGCTTTGGTGTACTAGTTTTCACCTTGGGTCTTTGAGTTACCTTACTCTTTTCTGATCTATACGATTTCAACTTTACCAAAGGTTGAGTAAACTCGTGAACCAAATCTTCTAAAATTGTGTGGTTTCAAACCACCCCCCTTTATAGTCTCATTGGTACCTTGGTTATTTGTTTAAGAGAGAGCCAAAACATACTTTGATTGGTTGCCAAACATTGGTCCAAAGTCAGTCAAACATGCAAAACAACTCTTTTTAGACATGACTCAAAGGTTCACTCGTAGTGGGGCCTCTTATGGCCTTAGTTATGAGGATGGGCAATTTTATGATGGTCAAGATAACCCCGTTGCTTTTGATGATATCCCCGCAATAGTAGGATTTGAAGATGATTACAATGAATATCAACCCCCAGAATATCAAGACGAAGCCCTTCTTAGATCGATAGAATCAGGGACTAGACTACCTTCTGATTTTCCTAAAGAACAATTGCATACCTTAGTTAGAGGAGAACAACGACGGCAAGAGCAAGCTTTTGCACAAATGGACATACCTTCTTCCTCTAATAAAAGAAAGAAAATACAAAGAGTCAAAACCCACAAATTCGGATCTTCTAGCTAAGATCAAGATAATAAGTCAACGATATGCAGATCAACTTGTCGCAGACTTAACTGACTCCCTAGTTGCCACTTCAATTCACAATAATACTTCGAAAGAACAAGGAGATATGGTGGAAAGTACACAACAAGTATTGGATGAGAACATTACCATAGTGGAGGTAATTTAAACGAACAATTAAAGTCACAATAGACCTTACAAGATGTTCCATTTGACACAGAACACACATTCTTCAATTATCAAGAACCTCTTATTACTTTACAAACCCAGAAACTCAAACATTCAGTTCGAATTGAGGAAATCCCTCAAACAAACGAAAAATTGGTGAATAAACATAGAAATTTCCAAAATCAACAAAGTGCGAAACAGTCAGATTCAAGGAATGTTTTACAATCCAAGAATCAACGCCCTATGTTCTCAACTCAAGCAACAAATCTGAACCAAATCATGGATTGAAAGGTATACACTCCCTATAGATCCACACAAAACCAGGGGCACATTCCACGCCAACATCTTATCCAATTCACAAATGCACCAAACATGCAAGAATGGAATTCTATGAAAGAAACTGTCCAAAGATTGGAGACGAATAATAGTCAAAAAGTACAAATTCGATGAGATATGCCCATATCCATTTGACTTATCTATTCTCCAAAACCCCTTTCCACCTCATTTTGAGGCACCCAAATTTGACAAATGCAAAGGGAAAGGAGAACCGCACGAACGCATACAAGCATTCTTCGTCTTGTGTCAAGAGGTTGCTTATAGTAGCGAGTACTTACAACGACTGTTTCCACAAAGTTTAACGGGACAAGCTCTTGATTGGTTACTTAAACTACCCAAGGGATCAGTTGCAGATTGGAACGACTTATCGAAAAAGTTCATTAACCATTTCTCATACAACATAGAACATGAATTGACCGTTGTTGACTTATGCAAAGCCAAGAAACGTGATGGTGAAAGTTTTGTTGCATATCTACAAAGGTGGAGAGCATTGGCAGGCCGTTTTCAACACAATTTACCAAACAAACAGTTGACTGATATCTTTGCACAGAATTTGCATCTTAAAGTTGCGCATAATCTACGATTAGCTTGTGCTAACTCATTTGAAGAAATTATTGACAAAGGAGTGCAGATTGAGAAGGCTCTTATTGCTAGGGGCCTTGTTAAGATTTTTGCGCAAGGTCAAGCGTCTAATCAGACTAAATCACTAGCTCAAACAGTTATGCAAAATAAGCCTAAGGGCTTTAGCAAAAATAAGAACATGGTTGAAAATGGGGTGACAAATACAAGATATGTACAAACGGTACAGGCTATGCCTCCAAATGTACAATTAACTCCCTCAAATCCACTACCTACTTTGCAAAGACAACCTCCACGAAGGACGTTTCATAACAATTTTAGAGTCTTTAGCAAGTTAGGAGAATCGATTGAAACAGTGTTACGAAATCTCATTGCAGTTAATTTAATTATATGGCCAGTATCAAGGCCATTTCCTCAAGATCAGCCAAAACCAGACTGGTACAAAGAGAACGAATGGTGTAACTTTCATCATGTTGCTGGTCATGGTGCATATCGTTGCGTTCAATTGTGATATATTATTGAAGACTTTATTGAAAATGGTGAGCTGGAAATTAAGTTGGCTCCTAATCAAGACACAAATCAGGTTATGGGAATCTACAAAGACCCCTTTCCTCGACATGATCCACCACCACCAAGAAACAATCAAAATGGTCACAATCAAGGACAGAGGCAAAATCAGAACCAACAACAAGGTCAAAATCGTAATGAGCATAATCGAGATCATGATCCCCACACTAATAATGTGGCTTATAACAATGTACCTTACAACTACAATAACACTGTGGGACGCATTTCTACAACCCACATTGCCATTGCTACTGTGACACCGCTTGGCCAATCTCGTGTTCCTCGCAACATGAGACCCATCATTATAGGGTCAGCACCCTCTCCCCCTAGTAATACCATGTTGAGTTCGCATCATGTTGCTACTCCGTTTGCACGGGTTACTAATCTTGAACAACAGTATCATTCTTCTAAAGGCTCCTCGCTGACCTAAAATTATAGCAATACAGTTAATCACCCACGAATCACCATCCAAGGCCCTTTGCCTCACTCTTCTAATTATAATAACTCCTTGCCACCTCTAGGTTGTGCAATCACAACTAGACGCCCGCGAGTTACCATTCAGGGTCCACCCACTTCTTTCCATAAACCCAATGAGAACATTGTGCCAATGGTTCCAAAGCCGAATATTGTCCCAACAAAGACCAAACTAGTTCAATCCACAATTCAAAGGCCTTATAGTATAACCAATCAATTAGATAAAACCCCTGTGCAACTTTCATATTAGAACTCTTGCAGACATTTGATGTCCATAGAACCATCTTTAATAAACTTTTACAAGAGTCTCTTGTGTCTAATGATATAAACCTTGATCAGTGCCAGAACCTAGTTGGACATTTGTCTTCATTTCGGCAAATCATATTTGATCAAAAAGACATGTCCACCCTTGGCCCAAACCACAATAACCCACTATACATTGAGATAATCATTGCGGATCACAAGATCAAGCGAGTTCTTATAGATAATGGTTCAGGACTGAACATCATATCTCTTAAATTGGTGCGACGATTGGGTTACATGGACAAAAACATTCAGTCAGAAACTTACAATTAAGGCTTACGATGACGCCGAGAGGGATTCATCCAGTACAATTTGGTTGCCAGTCATGGTTGGGTCTATTTCTCATCACACGTTATTCCATATTGTGGATATTGAACTTCCTTATAACATACTTCTTGGTTGTCCTTAGATCCATGAAGTATAGGCAGTTCCATCTACTCTTCACCAATGCCTTGAGTTTCCCCATGATGGGATAGAGGTTACTATTCTCGCTGATCAACAGCCATACCAATACTGCAAACATCTTGAAGCAGAGTTTCGTAATTATAACTATTGTCCAAGTTCTGAATTCATTGCAAAGAAGAACAAAGCCATCATTTCTCATCCATCTCCATCTAATTATATAAACCCTAGTGATCTAGCCTCCACTTCAACTGATCCATTTCCTGCAGCTCTGGCCAAACAATTTATTATTAAAGATGCAGGGATTTCCACGTACCATCTAAAGGACATCCTCCATATTGCAAAATTACCACAATCCCCTAAAACATTTGGTAAGCCTAAAACTTCCCAGACTCCTAATAGACCCGATCAGATTTGGCAACCAAAGAAGAAGCAACCAAAACCTCCTATGGTTTTTGTACCTGCAATTGCACCAAAGAAAGATCGAGAGGCTTTTACTGAAGGAGATTGGTTATATTCTGAGGGCCTTGCGGATTGTTTTCAAAATCCAAAGTATCCTATCCCTAATAGGATAATGGATCATCTTGACTATACAGGGAAAGGCCTTGGCCCACAGGCGCAAAGAATTTTAGAGCCCTTATCAGCTGAAATTATCAACTGGAATCATGGTCTCGGATTTAAACCACCATAGGATGACCTCATAACATTTGGTAGTGACTCTTCCGAAGTGACTAATAACAAGACTCCTAGCAACGACACAACGTCCCATTATAGCCTTTTTGATGAGCTTGCTGATTCAGATTTGTTTGATTCAAATGCCATATTGACCATAACACCTATTGGAGCTTCCCAACCTGAAGCAAAAATCCGTCTTACTGGAGCTTCCCGTCCTGAAGCAAAAACCCGTCCTAGTGGTGCTTCCCTTCCTCAAGCAAGACATTATATCTTTACTATTAAAGCTTCCCGTCCTTAAGCAAAAATCTGTCCTATTGGAGCTTCTCGTCCTGAAGCAAAAACCCGTCCTGGTGGTGCTTCCCTTCCTGAAGCAGGACATCATTTATTTACCATCAGTGCTTCCTGTCCTGAAGCAAACCCTCACTTAACCTATGCCTTCGCCATGTTGAACTCATAGATTGGGATCAGCAAAATTCGATCATATGCCTCGATGAGTTTCAAAATGAAGAATCGATTGCAGAATACATGGACCTACGAGATGCATTCCCCATTGGTGATCATAAACAGGGTTTTGATTTTTCATTGAATTCTTCTGCCTACTTTGGAGAGCAGGCAAACTTTCTTGGTCATAATAAATAACAAACATTGAGATCTTCAGGGGAAAACCTCTCTGAGGCACTTGCTGATCAGGGAAAAAGTAAAAAAAAAAAAGACAAGCCTTTGAGTGAAACCCTGTTTCAGACGCTCTCAGACGAGAAAGTTTGCTCATCCCCTCAGAACATAAAAAGTCCATCTAGCCCAAGTTCCATAGCTAGTACAAGCATCTCTTCAAAACAACATCAAATATTTGAGCATCTTGCTCTTGAGTTTCCAGAGGTCTTTGCCAATTGACCTTTACCTGAGAAGGCAGATTCTGATTCTTCATATTATCCAAATCTTTGGGAGGAACAACAAGATATAGCAAAAGAAGATCATGACCATACATTGCCTACAATTCTAGAAGATGGATCCACACTCCTTATGGAGAGCACAATAGAAGTAAATTTGGGAACCCATGAGGATCCCAAAAAGGTTTATCTTGGAGCTTCCCTTACTGAGGCCGAACATGAACATATTATATCTATTCTTAAGGATTATATAGGCATCTTTGCATGGGCATACTTTGACATGCCATGGCTAGATCTAGATTTAGTTGTGCATCGTCTTGTTGTTCACCCTGATGCTAAACCAGTCAAGCAAAAGTTGAGAAAGATGCATCCACGCATCACCCTTTTGGTTAAGGCCGAGTTGGAAAAGTTGTTAAAAGCCAATTTTATCAAACCACTGGACTACTCTGAATGGATTTCTAATATAGTACCGGTAAGTAAAAAGACCCCAGGCATACGTGTTTGTACTGATTTTCGTGATATCAACAAATCATGCCCCAAAGATGATTTTCCTCTGTCCAACATCGACATGATTGTCGACTCAACTGCTGGGTACGAGATGCTATCCTTAATGGATGGATTTTCCAGTTACAATCAGATCAAGATAGCACCTGAAGATTAGCATAAGACCGCATTCACCACTCTGTGGGGGACATTCTGTTACCAAGTTGTGCCATTTGGTTTGAAGAATGCTGGAGCCACATATCAACGTGCAATGACTGTCATCTTCCATGACATGATGCATGACATTGTCGAAGACTATGTTGATGATATACTAGCAAAATCACGAACAAGCACTGGACACCTTGACATTCTACAAAGAATATTTGAGAGGCTTCGTGCATATAAAGTCTGCTTGAATCCTAAGAAATGTGTCTTTGGAGTCACATCAGGAAAATTGCTAGGGTTCATTGTATCACAATGAAGGATTGAAGTCGACCCTGCAAAGGTCACCGCTATTATGGAGATGCCTCCACCAAACAATCTTAAACAGTTGCGAGGTCTACAAGGCAAGATCCAATCTATATGCAGGTTCATTTCTCAATTGGCAGATAAGTGCCACCCATTTACCCATCTCTTAAAGAAAGGGGTAACATTTCAGTGGGATGAAGATTGTCAGATAGCATTTGCAAAGCTTAAAACATACTTGGCCAATCCACTAGTCTTACGACCTCCAACACAAGGAAAGCCACTATGTTACATATCAACCACAGTACATGCACTGAGGGCACTTTTGGCTCAGCATGATGATCATGATAAGGAACACGTGGTTTATTATTTAAGTCGCACATTGGTAGCCTATGAGCATAATTATATGCCTATTGAGAAGGCATGTTTAGCTATGGTGTTCGCCACTCAGAAATTGCGACATTATATGCTAAATAACAAAACTATTGTTATCGCCAAGGTAGATTCTCTCAAGTTCCTCTTATCTAAAGCAGCCCTTCAAGGATGCATGGCTAAATGGATTATGCTCTTCAATGAGTTTGATATTGAATACCAAAATCAAAAGGCAATCAAAGGGCAAGTTCTTGCAAACCAACTTGCAGAAGCTCCTATTACGGCCACTCAACCCCTTAACTTTGACCTTCCAAATGATTCTATCATGACGATAGAACAAGCATCACAAGAACCTGAACAATGGACACTTTATTTTGATGGATCCTTCACATCCTGAGGGTCTGGAGCTGGCATATTATTGATCATGCCACAAGGGGATTTGATCCCCAAAGCATTCCATATACAATTTCAGTGTACAAATAATATGGCCGAATATGAGGCATTGGTTGCAAGGCTCCGTCTTGCCATACAGTGGGATATTCAAAGCTTAAAGGTCTATGGAGATTTGCAGATAATCATAAATCAGACAACTGATCAGTATCAAACAAAAGATGATAAGCTTGTTCCTTACAAACAAATTGTTGATAACCTTAAAACACATTTTAAATCTCTGCAGTTTGAACAAGTTCCGCAAGTCATCAACAGATCTGTCGACGCCATGGCAACAATTGGTTCCATGATTCAAATGCATGATAGTGCTAAAGAGTATCAGTTCCTGATTGAAAATATTCTTCAACCGACACATATTCTATCAGATTCAGAGAGAATATGCACCATTGTTGATCTTAATCTCTCACCTGAGCTACCATGGTACCAAGATTTTTATAATTATTTCCATAGTCATGTATTTCCCGCTAACCTTTCCAATAACCAACAAAAACTTTTCCTTCATCGCTTAACACGTTATATCCTCCTTGAAAACACGCTTTATTGAAAAGGCTATAATGGAACGCTTCATTGTTTATCTTTGGGAGAATCCAAGCTGGCACTAAAGGAGGCTCATGAAGGAATGTGTGGGGCCCATACCAATGGTGTAGTCCTAGCAAAGAAGCTTCTCAGAACAAGTTATTATTGGCCCAAAATGGAGATAGATTCTTGTAATTATGTAAAGAAGTGTGTTCCTTGTCAACAGCATGGCAACTTGATACATGCACCTTCCTTACCATTGCAGCCGATTACAACACCATGGTTGTTCTCAACATGGGGTCTCGATCTCATTGGAAAAATTAACCCAACATCTTCAGATGGCCATAAGCACATTTTGACTGCAACCAAGTACTTTACGAAGTGGATTGAGGCCATCCTCTCACTTATGTTACTGGGAAACAAATAGCCAAATTCATTCATAACCATATCATATGTCGATATGGCATCCCGGCCTGTATTATATCTGATAATGGCGAATCCTTTGTGAACCAAGATGTGAAATCTCTTTGTGCAAAGTTCAAGATCAAGCACAAAAAATCCACTCCATATAACCCGCAAGGCAACGGACAAGCTAAGGCATCAAATAAAACCATTCTAGCCATCTTAAAGAAGATTGTCAATGATGTTGGCCGTAATTGGCACTTGCAACTCTTTCCTTCCCTTTGGGCTTATAGAACCAATCATCGCACCCCAACTAGAGCTACTCCATACTCCATTTTTTTTGGTACTGAAGCTATCATCCCGATCGAGATTGAGATCCCATCATTAAGAATATCACTGGAACACATAGAAGATGATGAAGATTATAGAGCCCCACGGCTGCAAGAACTAGAACTTCTAGATGGTAAGCGTTTGACTTCTATAGAAAACTTGCAGGCCTATCAAAACAGATTACGAAGAAGCTACAACAAACGCATTCTCCCTCGAGAATTTGAGACTGGTGACTTAGTTTTGAAAGAAAACCAAAAGAACACGAATGTTGAACCCAAAAAGAAAGGCAAGTTTCAGCCTAATTGGTTAGGACCATACATTGTCACAGCAAACTATGAATCAAGAGCATATCGATTGGCTAAACCTAATGGTGAATAACTTTCGGAGCCCATGAACATCATACACCTTAAGAGATTCTACACATGACCAGCTTTGAACCATTGTCTATAAGACCCCTGATTTGGAGGCAACTTGTGCTGTTGTAATTTTGTCCCACCCTTTTATCTTATCTTGAACACATTTTATACTACCCTGGTCCACTTTTCATGAATCTCGACAGTAAAGGCTTTGAACTCTTGACACTCTGAACAGATTCTTCGTCCCATTCTGGATTGCTCTCTTCGAGATGCATATTCTTTGTTATGTCTAAGGCATGTTATAAGCTTGAACACTTTTTGTTCCTTGACCAATTATGATCTCGATTATGTCTCATAAACATTATGAACATCTTCAGCAGTAGCTCTACAAAGTAATTCAACCAGGGTAGTATTGTACAATTTTAGACAAGTAAACAGTTGCATCTTCTCAGTTCAAGTATTTGTTGCTTTCTTGTTTTATCAAGAACTTCGCTCTCGCCGATTCGTGAGCATGGACCGTTGCAGCCGGCTTAGCTGTCATATTGGAACCTTTACTCTCAAGACGTGCATCTCCTCGACTAGATGGTCCCACCTTGTGCATATTTTATCCCAAAAACACCAAAAACATTAGAAATAATATGAAAATATAAAAAAACATCAGAACAGGGTCCACAAAAGAACAAAAACATTGTCTCACGCTTTTATACATTTGTACATGCCCGTTCCACCATCCCACGCTCTCATCGTTTTGCGAGCAACTGTTAAGTTTGAACGCTCTCATTGTTTTGCGAGCAACTATTAAGTTTGAACACTCTTGCCGTTTTGCAAGCACAGAAACACCAGTTCATTTCATCTTATCCCACGCACTTGCCGTTTTGCACGATCATTCTTTCTCATCTCATCAGCTTCTTGTTTGCCAGACCATTCTCGTTTGTTTGTTGCATCTTTCATTTCTTCTATAACATTAACCATGTTGGTCAGATCATTTTCTCTTCTATCCCATTTCTTGGGAGAACTACATTTGCCCTGAAATTCATGTTGGAACATGCATCCATGGAACTATGTAGGCAACGTTCACTTGTCTTATACATCTGGAGTCAACTCAGCCAACCCCTTTCTTTTCTTCTCTTCCCCCATTTCTTCTGTCATTGTTCCTCTTTAATTAGGGAACAATTGTCGTGTCATTGTTCTTTGTTATGATGGGGTGGAAAGTAACGCCTTTACTGCACATGCATGAACATTTGTCTTTAAACCGCACTAACTTGGTTTTTGTTTGTCTTTATTTGAGTTTTCTTGATGTTTTGTTGTGTTTTCTTGGTGTTTGTTGTGCTTTCGCACCTCTCTTTTTATTTTTTCTCTTTTTCTCTTTTTATTACTTCTTGTCTCGTCTTGGTCTTGTGTTTCCTTTGTTTTTGCTTATCTCTTTTGTGTTTCAAAACATCTTGATGATTCACATGGATCTCGATTGCTTATATCTTGATCCTATGTTATTACGTTGCTCTTGAGCCATTTTGTTTATTTGATTGTTGTTGGTGTCTTGTTTTTATGTTTGATTTTGCTTTTCTCTTTTGTGTTCAAGAATGCCTTGATGGTCCACATGGATCTTGATAATTCATATCTTGGTCTCATGTCATTAAGACATTCTTGCCTTTTGTTTTTAAACATTTTGTTCCTACTTAAGATCATTTCTTGATTTCAAGAGAGATTCATTTATGTTTATTTTTTCTTTGTCTTTGCTTTTTTGTTTAAATGTAAATCATTGTAACTCTGGTTTTGGTCATTGTTTTACCATTATCCTTGGTTATAGGTATTCACATTTGAACTGACTCAACGCAACTGAAATCTTATGTCATTCTAAGTTACTCATACTTATGATGTCTAATTTATTTTGCTATAGCAAGCACTTTTGTGCTCAGGGCTCAACGTCTTAACGTCAACATAAGCTCAAATGAATGATTCTCAAGAACACTTTGCAAAACCTAGGCTCATAATATGGAATTAGGCTTCTAGGTAGAATGCATTTTAGTACTCAAGTTTATGCTTAGGCTGCATCTATTCGCATACATTGTGAGTCTAATCAATTCTTGGTCATTTTTCATAATTCCTCATTCCATTCTCTCCCAAACTTGGGTGAACTACATTGGCTTGAAGTTCATGTTGGAACATGAGTCCATGAAACTATGTAGGCAGCGCTCAATTTCTATTGAGGTCAGCTCGGCTATCTCCATTCTTCTTTTCATCTCTCTCATCACTTTGTGCATTCTCATATGCTTGGTTTTATATGGCTTTCTAAGCCATTACATCATCGCATGTACGTTTGCGCCCGCTCGCTTTAACCTATCTTTTTGGTTATATCCTTGAGCTATTTTGCTTGCCAATTGCCCATGTTGGGGCACAACATCTGAACACCGTCCAAAGCAAATCAGCTCTACAGGGGCAAATCATTATTTATTCTTTATCAATGATCAAGATTCGCCCTACTGAGGCAAAACTATTTTATCACAATCAAATCTACTCTACTGGAGTAGTTATTATATTCTCTTTGGAGACCCCGTTCTAGTGGTGCTTCCCTTCCTGAAACAAAACGTTCTCTCCTTTCCTCTAATTCCAAGCTCTCCACATTAAAGCCCATGATGACAATATTTTAGTGTGCAACTAGTCTCAAGATTGATCAATGTCATAAGTGCGCAGCTTGTACTCTCAAATTGGGTACGTTTAAAGTGTCCCTTACATTTATGGATTGTATCTTTCACATTCCCCCTGTCTCTAGGGCCTATTATACTTCTAATTATATTTTGATCATTGATGGTAATCACATGTGCAAGCATTAGCTCGTCTGGATGTGATCTATTCCATGGGTTAATCTCTCACTTTCTCTCTTTTTTAGAGTCCATTCTCTTTCATCCTAGTATGTCCTCTCGAGAGGGCATCATGGGTCTGTTCCAATTTCTTGTTGACAACTCTTTTCTTTGAAAAGACGTTGCTTCCCCTGATGTCTCGCTATGCCTTCTCAAACAGGGGCAAAATGTAGACATTTAATTCCTACACCGTTTGTGTTGAAATCGTTAATCTTACTCGAATTGCACTCAAATGCACATTTTAGGTCAAAATCCATAAAATGCCCTAAATGGTTCGAACTCGTCACTTACAAGTGCCATGTTAGGTCAAAGTATCCCTAAATAGGGCAATGCATTTTATGGGCCAGCTAACTTTGATCAGAGCATTTCGAGTCAAAATGACCATTTCGTCATTTAGTGCTTTGGATCACTCTTTTCTTCTAATTCATTGATACACGTCATGTACCTTTGTTATTTGGTGTTGGCAACATCCTAAATGGGAATACAGATCCAACGCATCTAACATCGCCTTCTAGTTCCTCTCCAATCAAATTACGTCCCAGTAATATGACTTTCTGACCATTTTGATTGAGGGCCAATTTTCAAA
Organism: Torreya grandis; assembly: GCA_037957365.1. Lineage (NCBI taxonomy): Eukaryota > Viridiplantae > Streptophyta > Pinopsida > Cupressales > Taxaceae > Torreya > Torreya grandis. Next base: position 2,488,621 of record JARHVA010000098.1, read on the forward strand.
TAATTGCACAAATGTTGATTAACCTTGTTTAAGGCTAATTAATCCAAATCAAGAGCTTAAGTGGATTTTCGATGAGAGTTGTTGAATATTTCTTTTTGAAAATTGATTCCTATTAACTGCATCATCAGGTAACATCATTTCTTGGGAAGACATTATTAAGCCATGAATGCCACAAATATCACAATTATGGGTCACCCATGCCTAATTAATGCCTCCCATGCCTCTTCAATGCCCCTTCTTCCAAGGTCATGATGAAGATAATTATGGATTTAATTTCAAATATTAGGATTATCCATAGCCGCACATCTCAATCTTGAGATGGACGGTCATGGTTGATTCTGACCAATCTCAAAAATCTATAAATAGAGAGGCCATGGATGTGGATTTTAAGCTAGTTTGGTGCAAGGTTATTATACTCAAATATTTTGAAAGCTTGAATAATGCAAAGTTATAATGTTAAATTATTTCCACAAAGCTTCATTGATAGGCTAGTTTAGTGATTTGGAATCAGGAGCCTAGGTTTTATGGAGTGTTCTTGAGGCATTGGAGGAGCTTACCACCATTGTTGACAAAGACAAAGATGCTTGATCAAAGGAGAACATGTTTTTGAGCCACATGGGTATGGTGAATCCATTTGGGAAGGTAACATGGTGTTGCTTTCTTTTATTTGTTTCTTGCTATCCTTTGTAATTCCCATAGGAATAAATAGGCTTGGTTAGTTAGTTCTTTATGCATGTTTCATATTTATGGACTAATGCTTGACTAACTTGCTTTGTAATTCTCTCTACAGCAACAACCCTTCATCTTCAGTGTTTAGTATAAAATGCTCAAAAAGACGTAAGTTCTCAACATTAACAAAATAGATCATATAAGAAGGCAAATCAAGTCTAAAAGCATTCTTGCCCACTTGTACCAGAATTTGAAATGGACTATACCTAAAAGGCTTAAGCTTCTTAGACTTACCTTGGAGCCTTTCTTGACTCAATTACAACCATACCTTGTCGCAAACAAGGAAACTATGCTCAATCCTATGTTGATCATGTCTTGCTTTGTACTTAGCTTGAGACTCCTTCAACCTCTCATGCACTTGAAGGTGAATTAGTTGAATCTTTTGAATGGATTTATCAGTTTTGTGGACCTCAGATCCACTTTCTCATTGCTTTTGTATGGTTGTCTCAAAATAACATCAAATGCACATAAAGGTAATTAGCCAAAACAAGTTTCAAAATGAGATTTACTACTATAAGAATGCACAACCCTGTTGTAGGAAGGTTGAATATACACCAGATTTTCATCCCAAGTCTTAGGATGCTTCCTAGTATATCCTCTCAAAAGTTGTAACCAATGTTCTGCTCACAACCTTTGTTTGCCCATTGGTTTGCGAGTGAAAAGCAGTAGACCATTTCAGCGTAGTATCCATCTTCTCCCACAATGTGGCCCAAAATTTTCCAAAAACCCTTCAGTCCCAATCTGAAACAATAAAACGAGGCAAATCAAAGTGAAACCATACATTAGTAAAAAACAACTCAATTGCATCACTACCTTTGAGGGTGTTCTTACAAAGAACAAGGATACACATCTTACTAAACCGGTCCACAACCACAAAGAGATAGTCATGCCCCTTCCTTGACATAAGCAACTTGCCTACAAAATCCATGGAAATGTTTTTCCATGGATTAGAAGGAACTGGTAATGGCATATATAAACCCAACTTCTTGTTACTAGGCTTGTTTGTACTACATAATACAAATCCTCTTATGAACTTGGAAACATCTACTTACATATTAGGCCACTAAACATACCTTGCAAATGTGCAACAATCTTTGTAACATCAAAATGCCCTACAACTTTTGAAGTATGTGCCTTCCTCGTTCGCTGAACTCTTTCCTCCTTGGGCACACAAAGCTTACCAACTTGTAGAGCAATCCATCTTGAAGATAATAATCCTCCTTGGGTGCAAACCCTGCACCACAGAACTTTCTTATTTGAAGAAATAACTCCCCAAAATCTGCATCATGCTCATATCCATCTACATAAGATTCATACATAAAAGCTATGTTATCAGTTCGTTTTTGGTTCTAGTGCAAGTTCAAAGAACCCGGTTCCCCAGTACGACGATTTTTTTTCTTGGGTTCATTTTGGATTCGTCCATACAAAAAAATATAGAAATTCTAGCCTGATACATAGAAAATTAGTGCCATTGTCATTAATCACATAGTATGCATCTTGATAACTGATAAGTTGATAACCATTAAACAGAAATGATAAATATTAAAATATCAAATATCAAATATCAATAATTATCCTATGGTTGTAATTAATTACATCAAACTTTAAAAGTTAATTTTCATAGTCATTGCTCTTCATCGAGAGCATCAACCTCAACATCATGTTGTGGTTCTTTAGAACCACATGGATTATCACCATTGCCACTCTCGCTAGCTAAGTTTTGTGTCGTCGAAGTGGAAGGACTGCTTGATGAAGATTCAAACCTACAACAACAATGGGGGGCAAATATGCAATGAGAAAATTAGAAAAATAACAGGGAAGTAGTTTTTCTTTTGTCAATTTGTTTTTACCATTTGTGTTATTTTTAGCTTTTGCTTGTGTTTATACTTGGCTTTTAGGGTTTAGAAATGTCTCTTTTATTATTAATTTGCATTGGTTTTGGCAAAAAAATGAAAAAAAATAACAAAACACGTTTTTTATTGTTATTTACTGCTATGGACTGTGGGTTTTTTGTCCCAATGCCTAGAGTTTGTCCTAGAAGAACCCCAGTCGTACTCGGATGCCCAGGAATGAACCTTGAGTGTTGGGACAGCGAACCAGCGAAAACCAATACCCGATTCGAACCTAAACCTCAAACGTAAGCAAAAATTGAATAATCGGTAACATTGCATAAAAGGCTCAAGAAGAGCTATGGTGTCCCTAACTGAAAGCAAAGGAGGTCTAAACAACATATCAGCGAAGTTGTTAGTCACACATTTCTTATATTTGATAACCAAATGAAATTATTGAAAAAATCCTATCCACTTATAGTGTTTAGGTTGTTAAAGTTTAGTTTGAGTCTACAAATATTGGAAAGATTGATGATCCATATGGATAATAGATTCCTTACCCATGAAATAGTGCTTCCATTTCTTGACCGCTTAAACAAGAGCATACAATTCTGTCATATGTACAATAATTTAATAATGCACCATGAAACAACTCAGAATGATAGCATATTGGCTTACCTCCTTCAAGTAGAACAGCCCCCATAGCATAGTGACTAGCCTCCGTTTCCACCTCAAAGGACATCTGCAAGTTAGGCAAAGCTAAAACCGACGCATGGCTAATCTTATGTTTGGACAAATCAAATACGTTTTGTTGCTTCTTACCCCAAGTAAAAGTCTTACCACCTGTTGTAATGATGTGCAAAGATGCAGCTATGAAAGAAAAGTTCTTGATGAACTTCCTCAAATATTAAACTGCACCCACAAAGCTTCATGTCTCAGTCACATTGGAAGGGCTTTGCCAATTCTTGATGACCTTTACCTTTTCCGGATCAATTCTCAATTCCCCATCTCCAACCATATGCCTCAAAAAAACAAGTGATTGTTGAACAAACTCACATTTCTTCTCATTCAACACTTGTTTTCTTTCAAAAATTGCAAAAATTGTTTGAGATGATCAACACATTCATCAAAAGTTTATTGAAAATAAGAATATCATCCAAATATAAAATGACAGAGGAATCAATAAATGGCTTCATTACCTCATTCATCAACCACATGAAGGTCGCTAGTGCATTGTGTTGGGTGAATATTTTGTCACCAACTAACTGATGGGCAAAATAGGTTGTTTCAACCACAGCATAAGGAGATTGATCGGCCAAATGTGCAGGTCTACCACATCAAAAAGGGACAAATCTCTCCTCTCATCAAGGGGAGGTTCCCTATAAATACGAGGTGCTATATACTATATATATAAGCAGAAAATAACACTCAGGGGTAGGATAACACCATCCGTCTCTCTTTTTTCAGATATGATGTTCACAAATCAAACGAGAAATCCTAGTGAAATGACAAAAGGTATTTCTCTTCTTCCAGAAGTGTTGTTCAGCAAACAACAGGAATCTTTCTGGTAGTGACAAGTAAATGTAACAAGGCGCAATAACCAACAGAATGAGGTGTAGCACAAAGTCTCCACCTCAACTGCCAAAGAATGAAATATACGAAGGACAATGGGGGCACAAAGTCGTCCCAAGTCCTTTACACATAAACAGAAAAAAAAACACGCTAAAGGCAGCACAAAGTCTCTCCACAGTCGGCTTCAAGACACCTTGATTACTTCCACTAGTTCTGCTTATTAAATTAAATGGACAAGAATGCTTCTAGGAAACAGACATAAGAACAATTTCCTAAATAACACAAGCTATTCCAGCACAAAGTCTGAAAGGTCACTTGTTTTCTCATTCAAATAAAGAAATATGATTAACAATCTGAGCTCAAAGTCTCAGGAAATGCCTTTCAATTTGGGCAGAGTTTTTTTCTATAACAGAGAGATCTCTTGCATAAAATAAGATATTACAATATATAGCAGCCAAGAAAGACTTGGCGCTTTGTTTCATGGAATGGCCCATGCTGCATTCAATGCCTTGAATGCATTTTTAGTTCTGTCAAGGGGCCATGCTGAAACAGGGCATTGATCTTAACTGTAACGTGTCAATCCATCTCAAATGTCTCCTCCAAAGTATAGGCCGCCTAGTCCTCTACCTGATATTTGTGCAACTATCCACTTCGCCTTTATTCAAAGGGAGAAAAACAGGCCGCGCCTTTGAATGCTTGCGCGCTTAGATGTCTACTTAGTGGACTGTTCCACCTACTGGAATAACTCCCCTGTAGATATTTCAGTATCCCCTGTAGCTTTTTGAGCTCTCGGGCTATCTTCTTACCTTCAACAGGGTCTTTCGGCTCTTTCTTCAGCTGTTCGCTAAGTTTTGTCTTCAGGTTTTGCGCCATATTTGAAAATAAACGAGCATTTTATTACCTTAAATTTGACGTCATTGGTCACTTGAACCACGTTGAACCTTGAACCTTTGAACTTTGAAAGTTCATTGGTTCAACGGTTCAGGCGGTCCGGGCGGTCCCTTGGTTCAATCATTTCTTTGGTTCAATCGCTTCCTTGGTTCAATCGCTTTCTTTCCTCTTCGGTTGAAGCTCGCTTTCAAACTTTGAAATTCTTTGAACCTTTGAACTTTGAACCATTTTGGTTCAAGTTTCAACAGTTCATTCTCTTTCTCAGAATCTTTTGTTCCTTCGAACTTTCTGGATCCTTTTCTTTTTTGTTGAACTCGTTGAACCTTTGAACTTTGAACTCTTTTGGTTCAAAGTTCAACAGTTCAATGGTTCATTCTTTGCTCTTCGAATCATCTGTTCTTCTAAGTCTTTCGAACTTTATTGAACTCGTTGAACCTTTGAACTCTTTTGGTTCAAGGTTCAACGGTTCAATTTTTCTTCTTCGAAGTCTTCTTTTGTTTAAGTCTTTTGATCTTGTTGAACCGTTGAACTCGTTGAACCATTTTGGTTCAAGGTTCAACGGTTCAACAGTTCAACCTTCACTCCTCAAAGCTTTCTTTTCTTTGAGTTCGCCGAACTTATTGAACTTTAGAACTTGCCGAAGTCTTCGAAGCGGTTGAACCTCTTTGAACTCATTGAGTGCTTAACTCTTTTTGAACCTTTGAACTCGTTGAAGCGAGGTTCAATGGTTCAAGGGTTCATTCCATTTGTTTGAAGCCCGCTGCTAAGTCTTTTGATTGAACCTCAACGTTGAACCAACCTTGAAAATGCCTAAGTGTTGGAACTTCTTTCTGAGAAAACCTGTTTGTTGAACTTGTGAGTTCTTTAGCTGAGAATGCTTGAATAATTGAAGAACTTGAATACTCAACATTTTTTTGAGAAGGGAAGAGAGAATTTTGGTCTGCAAGACCAAAATAGTTGACATGTCCCAAAAACAAGTGACGGATTTTGGGAACAACACATTGTATAGCCCAAAAGGTAGAACCAGTCATTCATACAACCCCTACCTTGTTTTGAATGTTTTTTTTCAAACACCCTTTTCCTTAATCCGTACTTGGTGATACCTGTATTTCAAAGCAAGCTTAGTAAAATATTTGGCATGTTGAAGCTGATCAAGAAAATCATCAATTCGTGGAAGAGGATACCTATTCTTGATAGTTATCTTATTAAATGGTTTATAGTCAACACACATTCTCCATGTGCCATCTTTTTTAGGTGCTAAAACAATGGGAGAACCACATGGAGAAGTACTTGGACAGATTACACCTTGATTAATCAAATATTATAACTGTTGTTTTACCTCATTGGCATCCTTCAAGGACTACTTATATACCCAGAAATTTGGAAGCGGACTATGGAGTAGCAAATAGATTTCATGCTCAATAGGCCTAGCTGGTGGTAACCCCATAGGCTCATGGAAAACCTCCTTGAACTATTGTACAATCAACTCATATGCTTTTGCTATTTGTTAGTAAACATACTACAAGAAGTATTATGCACAACTACTTCTTTATCTTGAATATCTCTCAAAATAAGCAAAGCAAACTAGCTGCTAGCATTAATAAGCTTCTTAGCTTCAAAAGCACTTACCAAAGATATTTGAAAATCACCTTTGTAGGTTGAAATGATGTAGCTCTTGCCATCCTTTACCAAACGGTATTGGTTGGCTCTCCTCATGAAGATTGCATCCTAAATGTACATGGGCTGCCAAACACTACACCATACACATCAAGCGGCACAACATCCATTGTAACTTCATCAATGAAATTTGCATTGATACCAAACTTACCTTTGCATTGTTTGCTCACCTTGATATCTACACCTTTTTTCACCCAACCCAAATAATATGGGTTTGGATGATTGTAACTCTCAAACCCAATTTCTCTACTAACTCCTTGTTTATTAAATTTGCTTCTGAACAAGTATCAAAAAGAGCATCCACTTTTGTTTTCTTCATTTGAATTTTAATATGAAAAATCTTAGAAAGTTCACTCTCTTGAGCACTACTACTACCCAAACATACCTCTCTACTGACAGGGAAATACAAAGTATCATCCACCTCGAAGCTACAACCAATATTCTCACTTTGAAGAGAAAACATAGCCTTTATTTTCTTCTTGTTCCTAAACAGATGCAATTTTGAATGGAGCTTCCAACATTTATCCTCGGAATGACTATCAACATTACATTCACCACAATGTCTTTTAGTAACCTCCTTAGAAATAGAAGAAGCATTTTGCTTACCTTTCCCTTTACCTTTCCCCTTTCGCTTAGAGTCGCCTTATTACTTGTAGCTGTTTTGAGAGGTAGATCGAGCCGCCTTCTCATTCATCTCCAAGTAGTGAGCTTGAGAACAAGTCTCATCTACATCCGTAAGCTTGGCCAAGAGGACTGGTCTCATCAAATGGTTATGGAGTCCACCCACGTACTTCATCAAGAGGTCATGGTCCGCTACATCTTTGTCCATTTAGACAACCTTCTTACGGAACTCACTAGTGTACTCTTGCATGCTTTGGCCTTGATTTTGCCTAAAATATTGCCAATACATGGACCTCTCTTCGTCATAACAAATAGTATAGAATTGCTTCTTGATTAGCATCTTAAAATCATCCCACTTAGTAATAGGAAGAAGCTTCTTAACAACTAAAGAATGAGCATAGCTTCCAAACCAAGTTAAAGCATGATCGGTTAATTTTAACCTTGCAAAGATATTTGTTGGCTTTCATTAATCTGATACAAACTGAAATATACCTCAAGTTGGGCTAGCTAATGGTCTAACCTCTCCGCATTCACGTCCCCATCATATTGCTGAATTTCGATCTTTGCCTCAGCCTTGAATGGAGGTAGAGCTTGGTTGGTATGGCGCTACTCTTCCTTCTCATGGGTCTCGAGAGCATCTTTCAATTTTGCTTTCAATGTCTCCATAGAAACACCAAGCTTCTTCATAAGAATCCCCATAATGGACTCCAACCAGTCAAGCTTGCTCATAGAAAGAGAAATGTTAGCTACTCCTTCAAGCTTGTGAAATCGCTCTTTTGTTGTTTGCGCATCTTCTTTATCAGCATGGGCCATCCTTTTGATCTCTTGTTTCCATTTTTTTGTGCAAACATCTACTTTAAAGGGAACTAGGACACCTTGACCACTAGCACTATATGCTCTAGCGATAAGCATAAACTTGCAATGTAGTCACAAAGACACAAAGGACTGACTTAACCAACTCTTATACCAATCTGATTTGTAAACTAGGTGGATATTCCACACTGAGTTTCATCAACACTAATCCTATTACTCCTAGCTTAACAATTGGTTAAAGAACTGTTTTAGGATATTAACCTTACACAAACAAAGATAAACAAGTGTTGAAAGTGAAATATACAACCTATTTCACATAAACATGAAGCATATGAATGAGCAAAGCACAAAACAAACACAAGATTTATCCTAGAGAAACTCAATGTGAGAAAAACTCCACTGGGTGAGGAAATTGCACTCCCCTTCCACTATGTGATATAAGAAATGTAGAAGGTAATGCCAAAGATGGCCTTTATGGACAATCTTTACTACCGCTCTATCCAAAACTCATACACAAGGATAATCTGCACTTCCACACAACTAAACCAATCATCAACAGCGAGGCAACAATGAGATAACAAGAACAAAGACTCGAAACTTGTTACAAACAATGTGAATCCAACTTCCACCCTTCTCACTGTGTTTTTTGATGTTTACTACCTTACCCAGACCTGTATTAATGCTCTCTCAACCTTAGAACTTGCCAAGAAGCTGAATTAAACCACCAAGGTAAAGAAGAAGCATCATAACCATCCAAATTCATGTGGTCACAGCTGGCTCTAGAGTCTTGCAGTCCATCTCTGGAGATCAACAATCAACGCCTGAGATCAACTCCAATACCAGAGTCCTCTAACTTCTGAAGATCGGCACTTTTGCATACAACCTCAAAATCACATGTCGTTAGTTTGAACTTGTGTAATTTTTTGAGAGAAACTCAAATATATAATCAAAAGATACTTTTAACACCAACCATATGTTTGTTTTCCCCAAACAATAGAAACTAGTACTTTTCCTTCCATTTCAAGAGCTTGCAACTTATCGACTCATCACCATGAAGACGTTCAAATCACCCTCATACTGATTTGTCAAAAAAGCATATCTAGTATGATATTTTGAGTGTATGAAATGTCTTACAAAAGTGTGATACGAACATAAGTTACATCTAATTGGGTGTGGTGGGAATGTCTAGTACACATGGCTAGTACATTAGAATCAAAATTTGGATTAAAAGAAAATTAAATAAAACTCAAAACAAGGTGACCAAGACACAAAAAGTTTTAATTTAGAAAACCCCAAAAGTTGGGGAAAAACTAGTGGAAGAGGCAATTGCACTACTTTCTATCTTCTTATGGCCAAAGATTACAATGAGAATATAGAACAAGTACAATAAATAGCTATCTTGCTCACCAAGTTCCCTGACTAAGACTTACTCCAATCCTTCCTACAACTCTTTGAACACCAACTTTGTTCACCAATGCCTTCTCTCAATGTGTGTAATCTTCTTATAATGCTTGGAGATGTCCTTTTGTGCACTAAAGGATCTCCAACCATCCTGGAATATGAAGAGACACTTGACCTACTTGTATCGTACCTATACAGTCATCGTAGGTGAAACCATTGTTTAAAAAAGAGAGATGGTTTTGAAACACTACCGTGGCAATTATGAAACCACCAAATGGTTTCATAACCACCACCTTGCAGCAATTGGAGACTATGTAACCACCCTCTACATGAAGCGATAGTTTCGCCACGAAGCTTGGAACTCCCCCTTTGCAGCTCTGTTAATGATTGAAACCGGTCTTGATCTTGTCGTCTGATGAATTGGATTGTTTTCTAGATTCATATGGATCATACCTCCCTTTTTGAGAGGCTTTTGGTCCCACAAAAGCTTTTACTGGGGAAGAAGATGTGGAAACAACTCTTCCACTTTTTCCATGGAGTACCATCTTGTTTGCCTTGGCATCTTCCCTTTGAGTCCAACCTACTGAGACTCTTGCAGTCCCCTACGAGTCTCTCTAACTTTCCACTACAGCACTGCATCCTCCTCTAACTCCCCTTGTGAGTCCACAACTAAGTCCTCTATGGATGGTAGTAATTGTTCTTCTTCTTCCTCGTCTAGCATGGATGGTTAATACAAGTGCAAATTCTCACAATTGATGAGGGTAAATCAATCTTGAAAGCATTCTCATCAATTTGATCTAAGATGGCAAATGGGCCATACCTTGGTGGCTTGAGCTTCCTGGCTTGTCCTTGAAACCTTTCCTTGCTCAAGTACAACCATACCTTGTCACCCACTTTGAGTGTGTGATTTTACGATGTTGGTCATGTATGGCCTTGTACTTGGCTTGAGACTTCTCTAACTAATCCTTCACTTTGAGATGGATTTGCCTAATCCTCTCAATGAATTTTTTTCTCCTTGTCACCTCTGAATCTTGCCTCTCTTACCCGGCCTATTGTTCCAATGCAACATCAAGAGGATTAGTTGGCAAAAAGCCTAAACATGCTTCAAATGGTAACTTATTAGTGGATGTGTGTACTGCCCTGTTGTATGAATGTTGAATGTATGCCAAAGACTAATCCCAAGTCCTTGGATACTTATTATATCCTCTTATCAGCTGCACCAAAATCATGTTGACCACTTTCGACTATCCATCAGTTTATGGATGGAAAGGGTACTTCTTTGAAGCTTAGTATCCATTTTTCTTCATGAAGTAGTCCAAAATTTGCCCAAGAATCTTGCATCTCATTATGGAACAATGGACATAAGTAATCCAAAATGCACCCAAATATCAAAAAAAGAAAAGTTCAACTGCCTCATGCCCTTTCACTATTTTCTTGCTAGCAATCAAAACACACATTTTGTTGAACCTATCTACAACAACATATAGATAGTCATGGACATGCTTGAACATAGTTATTCCTCTTACAAAAGCCACATAAATGCTTTCCCATGGTCTAGTAGGTACAGGGAGTGGCATGTAGAATCCTTCTTTCCTAACCTTAGGCTCTATTTGTACGACACAACTTACATCTTCTAATGAACTTAGATACTTCTTCTTGCATATTGAACCAATACACACATCTTTGCAAATGAGCCATGGTCTTACTAACACCAAAGTGTCCTAAACCTCTGAAGAATGCACTTCTATCATCAAGATAAGTTTTTCCTCCTTTGGCATGCACAACTTGTCCCACTTGTAGAGTAGCCCATCCTTGAGATAGCATCTATCTTTGCCTTCATTATCAACCTTCTTGGTTTGTAATAGCTGAAATGTCTTCCCAAAGTCTACATCTTGTGCATATGCTTCCTCAGAAGCCTCTTTGTGAAAGGCTCAATTTTTGAGATTGTTGCCAAAGCTGAAACTTGCTTTACTAGTGGCCTAGATAGCATATCCATCACTACATTTGTGCTGCCCCTTTTGTACTTGATCACCAAATATAATTTTGAAGGAAACCCATCCATCTGTAATGTCTTGCTTGTTGCAAGTTATTTTGGGCTTACAAATATTGAAGAGGTTTGTGGTCAATATGCACAATAGTTTCTTTACCCAACAAATAATGCTTCCATTTCTTTAATTTGATCTGGTGCATACATTTTTTTATCATAAACATGATACCCCCTTCCTGCTGAAGAAAACACCTCTGAATGATAACAAATGGGCTTACCTCCTTGCAACAAAACTACGCCCATAGAATACTCATTTGCATCCATTTCCACTTCAAATGGCTGCTGCAAATTAGGAAGAGTAAGGACTAGAGCATGGCTGATCTTATATTTCAATTAATCAAAGGCACCATCATGTTTCTTACCCCAATAATTCTAGTCTCGGTGGCACTCATAGGTGTGGGACAATTTGTGATAGCCTAAACCTTTGATGGATCCACTCTTAGTTCTCCTCCTCCAACCATGTCCCAAATAGATAAATGATTGTTTTGCAAACTCTCATTTCTTCATATTGCACAATAGTTGTTTTTTTTTCAACACTTGCAAGACATGTTCCAAATGTGTTGTTCTTCCCATATTGCACTAAAAATCAGAATATCATCTAAATACACTATGACACATATTTCTATGGAAACCTTTATTACATCATTCATTAATCTCATGAATGTAACTAGTGCACTACATAAATCAAATGGAAGAGCCAACCATTCATACAAATCTTGTTTTGTAATGAAGGTTGTTTGTACACATCCTCCTCCTTATGAACTTGAAGATAGCATGATTTGAGATCCTCATTTGTGAAGTATGTAGCATGCTGAATTTTGGTCCAGCAAGTCATCAATCCCTAGAACTGGATATCTATTCTTTATGGTGATCTTGTTCAAGGTTGACCAATCAATGCAGATCCTCCACGAAGGATGCACAAGCCATCCTTCTTTTGTATCATCCGTCACACCCTGCTTTTATTGATAGACTATTTATTTGTTTTCTGTTGCAATTAGCAATTAGTGGCATTGTGAGCCATGTGGATTTATTTGGGTTAGACATTAATGCTGTAGAATGGCTCATTTAACTGCTACTTTATGTTTGAACAAATTGAAATTAACAAATGTCAATTAAATGACATTTATTATTCATTCTATTATGCAGTTTTTATTTTTTGGACTAACACATGATTTAAATGCCTTTTGAAAGTCAAATGGAATTTTCAGGGTTATAATGATTTAAAGTCAAATCAGAATTTATTTGTTTCACTGGTTAAGCATCAAGCAAAATTCATCACTTGTTTTTTTAACTCTTAATGCCAAATGAATTGAAATAATATATATAGGATGACATCAATAATTGATTGTTTACATTATGTAGAGTTAAATTGAATTTTACTTGATTAATTTGAAAGGCATCAAATGAGGTGATGCACTTTCATTGTTTATATTTCACAAATTAATTTGATGTTTATATTGAAATGATTATTGAATATAATTAACTCGGTTTAACCACTAGACGGGTTTTGCCGAGTGTGTGATTGCAGCACATGTTTCCTCCCCTAAAAAGAGGGAGGGTGTGATCAGGGAGAGATTGATAGATGTAATTTCTAAGGACAAGAAAGATAATGTTTTGTATATAGAACTATCATTGACAGTGAACCTTGCATTAGGACCTTCCAATAACCTCGGGGATAGGTGGATAGTTTTGTTAAGCCTCTATCTTGTTTAGTTACTTTGTTTGGCACATTGCGTCGATCAATGCCAAGCATCAAGCACTTTAAACCTTCGCATTCTCACTTTTTTTCAATGTCTTTGTGCAGGCGAAAGAAATGTTGGGAACCCTTCTGCAACATGGTATGCGATGGCTCATTCTTTGCTTTCGTGACGAAAGTTGACATCAGTTTTTCTTATATGGGAGGTGCTATGTTGCTTACCTTTGGATGCAAACCCTTCATTTTGTCTTTTTGTGTATAGCCTTGTATGCTTCACGATGTGGGCCAGATGTCGGCCCAAATATGAAGTTCTATTCTCTCACCTTTATAGTAACTTACCATAATTATTATTATTTTGCCCCTGGTTAGGAGGAATGAATATAGACCTATGTGGAAGGACTCAATGTTATTAAGAAATAATAATAAAAGAAGCCTTTATAGTAACTTACTATAATTATTATTATTTTGCCCCTGGTTAGGAGGAATGAATATAGACCTATGTGGAAGGACTTAATGTTATTAAGAAATAATAATAAAAGAAGGATCTCTTTATATCATAGGATTCTAATATCTTTGGTGTGGAGCCTTGTTTTCAGAAGACTATTACATAATGTCTTAATTTGTTTTTTATGCATATATATTATTTATGTCAAATAATAGTGTATTTTTAAAATTTAAATTATTATTAGATTAAATTTAAATAAAATGACATTACTCTAGTAATCACTTTGAATGTCCTTATATATTCATGGAATCTATTGATCTTCATGACTATAATCAAATTATTAACACTAATGAAGTCTAAAAATTCCTCTTAGAAGCAGGTACTAAAGCCGTATCACGACACTTGTTACCATACATTCTAATTTGAATATAAACTTATTATTCCTTTATATTTATTGATACAAAAGATAGGGTTTTGGATGTAAACATCAAAACTATTTCTTCTCACCTTGCTGATCAGCAACTCGTATAGCATCGCGATACTTTACTACTAGAAACTTTGAAAATGCAAACACAAAATATATTACTTATTGGTCTATACAAAACTTTATACTAAGCTTTAAACCACATCTATGTGAAAACAATGCTAAGTGGCTTGCCAAATTAAGTTTATTATTTGCAGTATTTCTGCAATTATTTGTTAAAAGTTCAAGTCAATATTGAACAATTACTACACCATGAAAACCTGAGACATTAATTGCTTGTACAATCCTCGATGGATTGTGAGTTGTAGACACCCCATTCTAGCCACAACTGGCTTCCGACTAATTTCTACTAAACATTGCAGATTAAGCCTATAAATCACTGAACATGCCAATTTCGGCCGCACATCATTCATTAATGTTCAAAATCATGTTGAGGCATCCCTATTTGGAGTATTATACCGTACGCAACAATAACCTCTCACGGATTCATACTCTGTCACCTTGAGACCTAACAACTGGCAATATGGACTATGGGCCCATTAAGCAGGGCACTTAAACAATTCTTAAAAGAACTAATATGTTAATCAAAATGAATCAACTAATTAAACCAAATTAAATTCTTAGTTAAATTATTCATTTGCAATTAATGAATATCTAAAAATGAAAATTCAAAAATATCAAGCTTCTTCATCATTGTCTTTATGAGTTGTGAAGCTCTCACAAAATATCTAACAAATATCTAATTTGTGAGACATGCCTATTTATGGAAAATCATAATTACATGTACCCTCCTTAACTCAACTAGAGTTAACTTTAACTCGCCTAGGGTTAGTTTGAACTCATTCCATGTTTAAATCCTAACCTAACTCAACTTGGGTAAGAGTTAACTTTGGAGGCTATAAATAGAAGGCCTTACCTATTGATCTTTAAGCTCTTTTGGTGTAAATTTATTATGCTCAAATAGATGCAAGAAGCCTTTCTAGCAGTGTTCCATGCCAATTTCATAAGCCAAGTTAAGCTAACCAACATTCCCAAGGTGCCAAGGAAAGGTGGAGCAATATAGCTTCATTGACAAATATTTCTTGAGCATATAGCCGAACAAATCAATTCAACAAGCCATTTTGAAGCTACAAGGAAGGTAAAAGGATGATTTATTTTGTTTTCTAGTTGTGTTTTCATTATATGCTTGTTACATATGCTCTTTGTAGTGTCTAGGTTAGAGATATTAGTTTTAGTGTGTTTTGATTTGATTTTCTTAACTAACACTATACTAATCTCCCCTCTATGGATTCCTTGTTCACATGATGGCATGCCTAGTGAGACCTGCACCCCACAAAATTCTTCTCATGGCATTTTAAGACCTCTTTCTAACATTTTTCATGTCAAAATCCTAACTCGCTGACTAAAAAAGTGAAAAAATGAAGTTCACGGGCGTTGCACAAAATTATGCTTTTGCTTTGTGTAGTCGCGTTTTTGCTCTGTATAGTTTTTTTTTGCATTGTGAAGTAGCAATATTGAACTATAGAGTAGGGATATTGCACTTGCGTTTTTGCATCTGGTAATTGCGATTTTGTCTTTAAATCTGTGGTATTGCTTTAACAATTGCATTATTTCCTTAATAGTTGCGATTTTGCCTTTAAATAAATGTTATTGCATTAACCAAGTGTGACTTGCGATATTGACCCCGTAAAATGCGTTATTGTAACCCCTACTTGTGTTTTTGCATGCTCAGTTGCGTTATTGCAACCCCTAGTTGCATTTTGCATGCCCAATTGCGGTTTTGCATACTCAGTTGAAGTTTTACATGCTCAGTTGTGGTTTTGCATTACTCAGTTACAATTTTGCATTCTCAGTTGCGGTTTTGCATTGACAGTTGCGGTTTTGCTTTGTCAATTGCATTTTTGACATTTTAGTTGTGAATTTGTTTTCCCAGTTGCGTTATTATCTTAAAAGTTGCAGTTTTGCACTGTATAGTTGAGGTTTTGCACTAACACTTTGTCTTGCAGGAAGTTGCGGTTTTATACTAACCAATGGTGATTTTTCAAGAAAGTTGCAGTATTGCTCTCTGTATCTGCAGTATTGCACTGTGTGAAAAAATAAGAAACCTGAGAGCTAAATTCCAAAAGTCATTTGCTCACTTGATTTTAGCTTCTAAGCACAAAGACCCCCTAACACTTTTTGCAGGACCCAAAGACCAAGGAAAAATGTTTTTTTGACACTCTAAGATTCAAACTCTCATTTACATTTGGTGTTTAAAAATCATTTACTTGATTTGTTTTCGTTTTTCAAAGTTCACGACTTAAACAATGCCAAGGGGCTAAACTTCATATCATATTTCGCTTGGTGCTCTAAAAATGAACTCACGCTCTACTTAAGTGCTCATAAGAGTTTTTTGTTCTTTTGATTATTGTGTTTTTATTTTGCAAACCAAGCGTAGCGTGTATACTCTCCCCCCATCCCCCTTAGGGAACTTGAGTGATCAAAAAACGCTTCAATTTTTGCCTTTGTTGCTTTGTCCAAAGCGTGGAGGAAAGTTGCTAAGGCACTCCCCAAAATCTGAGTGATTTAGGTGATCCCAAAACGACCCTAAAGTCCTACAATTTTTATTTTTGTGCATCTTAGCTTGTGGGCGGGATTTCATAGCCTCCCCACGAGTACTCTAGGGAAACATTGACCCGAGAATTCATCTCCCGGTATCGGTTCAACCCCACTCCACGGTAGGGGTATATAAATTGAGGTCAATTTATTGAGACGCTTGTTTGAGAAGTTAAACAAGCTCTGTTAGTAAAAACTTGCTTCGGAATGTAGGTTTAACTCAGACATCGCACTACACTGAGCAATTGATGGATGTAGTGGTTGTGAAAAAGACAAGACCTTTTCACAACAAACCAATTAATGCGTATCCAATTAACGTGTTGTGCCCTAGTGTTAACCACACATATGGAACAATTTAGAACATACGAAAATTGATAGTTTTTAGACAACCTCATTTGTCGTGGATATACTGTCAATGTAAGGCGAGTATCCCATAGTTCTATGTCGTCATACGAACTCTTGAGAGAAGAGGGGGCTTAAAAACCCTACTTTTCATGTGCATTTAAATTTTTCGATTAACAACATAATTTCCTCTCAAAAGCAAGTATATAGACAGAATTTGAGAATACGAAGCCACCTTGTCAGTTTTTAAGATTAAGATGATACACTTAGGAGTTTTTGTTGTTTTTCCTTTTTACTTGCATTGTCTTGAGTCAAAACCGTTTGTTTGTTTAAACCACGTCCAAAACGAGTCATGTTTGCACATCACTCTTTTGTTTAAAAGAGGCGTTATGCCTTCCATTTGACACCACACTTAGCCTTAGTCATTTATCAAGTTTTTGTGTGTGTGTCACTTGTTTGAAAGGGGTGTCGTTACACTGCCCATTTCACTCCAAGTCATGTCTTAAAGTTGTTGAAACAAACCATTTGTCATACCTTTAGAGCAAGATAGCATCGTTATGCTGCTCATATTATTTCAAAGACTTGTTGCCTTGTATCCAATCGCAATTTAAAAACTGTGTGTGCCCTTTTTGGTCTATGCCTTGTATCGTTATGCCATCCATTTTGGTCTAGCTTGTTGTCCATTTAAGAAACCAAGCCTTCTAAATCGAGTTCCAAATCGGTCTTGATAAGTTCAAACTCAAATGTTGATTGGTTTATGCCTATGCCTCAAATAATTTTGGCTTAGACAGTTATCTCATACTTTTGAGTTGTGCAACTTAGACTAATTCCTTGCTTGATTTAAAGACAATTTTTGTGCCTAGATTTGGGATGTGATCTATCTTCATGTGCCTAAAGTCCAATGTCTTTTGCCAAAGGTCAAATTTATGTTTGAAACTAAATGCCTAGTTTGAGTCCAAGTGTTTCAAATTTGGTAGATTAATTATACTACCTTTTAGACCTAGTTTGTGCGAAGTCTAGCTTTTGTGTCGTGTTCCCAAAAGACCTAGCAATTCTCATTTGTCTTAGACCTAGTTTCATTCCAAGTCTAGCTTTTGTGCCATGTTTTCAAAAGACCTAGCAATTCCTATTTGTTTTATACCTAGTGTTGTTTCAAAGTCCAGCGTTTGTGTAGTGTATCCAAAAGACCTAACATTTTACCTTTTGTCTTTGACCTAGTTGTTTTGAGCCTAGCTTTGTGCCTTGTTCCCAAAGACCTAAAAAAGTTTTTTAGACCTAGATTAGAATTGTTTGAAACACTTTTAAACAAGTTTGGCATTCGGTTTTACCCATTCACTTGACTATTTGCATGAGACATTTGACATTAGACCATTTTAAACCAAGTTTATCATTGATCAAGTTTTGGAGAACGGCTCCATTCCTAGACCCATTCCTAGACCAATGCCGCTTTCAGACCTAGACCTAGACCCAAACCATTTTCATAGACCAAGACCGCCCTCTTTGGGCTAATTGTCAGTCCTAGCCATGTCAATTATCATATGCCACAATCGCCCTTCTTTGGGCCAATTAACGTACCAAGTTCGCCCTTTCAATGATAACGATACCCAATCCCCTACCTATACCATTAATCCTCTTTCGATCTGCACGAGCAACCAAGCTTCGCAGCGCCCAAGGATTACCATTCCAGGCCCTCATCCTTTGGCTTGCATCAACCACCAAGCTTCGCAACACCCAAGGATTACCATTCTCAGCCCTCATCATGTGAACAAAGAATTCATAGAGGGGAGATTAGTATTGTGTTAGTCAATAGAATCCAATCAAAACAAACACACTAAACACTAACACTTCTAGCCTAGACATTAGGGAAAGCATATGTAACAAATATACAATGAAAACACAACTAAAAAACAAAAGAAATCATCATTTTACCTTCCTTATAGCTCCAAAATGGCTTGTTGAATTGGTTTGCTCGGCTATGTACTCAAGAAATATTTGTCAATGAAACTCCATTGATCCACCTTTCCTTGGCACCTTGGTAATGTTGGTTGGCTTAGCATGGCTTATGAAATTGGCATAGTAACACTACTAGAAAGGCTTCTTGCATCTATTTGAGCATAATAATTTCACATCAAAAGAGCTTAAAGATCAATACATAAGGTCTTGTATTTATAGCCTCCAAAGTTAACTCTTACCCAAGTTGAGTTAGGTTAGGATTTAAATATGGAATGAGTTCAAACTAACCCTAGGTGAGTTAAAGTTAACTCTAGTTGAGTTAAAGAGGGTACATGTAATTATAATTATTAGGCATGGCTCACAAATTAGATATTTGTTAGATATATTGTGAGAGCTTGAAAACTCATAAAGACAATGACGAAGAAGCTTGATATTTTTGAATTTTTGAATTTTCATTTTTAGATATTCATTAATTGCAAATAGATAATTTATCTAAGAATTTAATCTGGTGTAATTAGTTAATTCACTTTGATTAACATTTTAGCTCTTTTAAAAATTGTTCAAGTGCCCCGCTTAATGGATCCATAGGGCAAACTACTAATTGTTAGATCGCAAGGTGACTAGAGATGAATCCATGAGAGGTTATTGTTGCATACGATATAATACCCCAAATAGGGATGCCTTAACACGATTCTGAGCATTAATGAATGATGTATGGCTAAAATTGAGATGTTCAATGATTTCTAGGCTTAATTTGCAATGTTTGATAGAAATCAGTTTGAAGTCTAGTCGGCAACTAGTTGTGCCTCGAATGGGGTGTCTACATGAGTGAGATGTCATCTCACACAGGTGGTATGGGACACATGTGTGATACTTTATTCCTCGCACTTGTCGAAGATTATTTTTATTTTGTTTTCTTGGAGATCATTGGTTGCTAAGTTATCGTTAGGATGGGTAGGTTCGGGTCGTCTCGAGATTGAATTGTGGACATGGGAACATGAGTACTAAGTGATTGTGGAAATCCTTAATATCACTTTGACCCATAGTAGATTGTTGACTCTGATGTGACAAGCTAGACTTGTTAATTCCCAAGTCTTATAGCCATAAGCATGTATACCTAGTTTATCTAGAACTGTTTTATTCCCTATTTTTGTATACATTGGGAATGTTTTCGATCCGTGCACAGTTCCTACCCAATAGAATAAGCCCCTTGCTTGTTTCTCTACATATAGCTCACAGCGTCTGCACACTCCTTTGCACGAAGCTTGCTTACACTCTTGTGCATAAGTCCCACACTTGTTTGCAGACTTTCGCACTCAACTCGCAACTCTGCGCACCGTCCCGGTATTCGCTCGCAAGCTTACATGCCTACATTTGTCGTCACTTCAACACATCCACATGTCAGCATGCTCTGACCGCGTGGCTTTTCAGGTGGCACTCTCCAGTCTGAAATCTTGTCAATTGGACCGTTAGCCGCCACCAACCTAGAATCTCAATCGTTGTCCAATAAAGAAGATGAAACAACTGTTAACCGTCTTTTTTGTAACCGACAATAGTTGTAACTACTCTTGTATTATTCATGTTAAATATGTAACATATGCATCCAGCCTAGGGGTTGATGCCATACACATTCGTAACATAGATAGCATGTTCTACATATCTATTCTATAACACATGAGTTGTAGCACATTTGTACCATTTTCCCTAATCTCTACTATTGAATAGAAGTTGCATTTCCTGCAAGTAAGACTTTCATTCCATTGAACGTGTTTTGATTGTTTTGTCTGAATACATCTCTGCACAACCAAACTCGGTTGTTCCCCGCACACTTGGCCCTAGGCCCCATGGTGGGGATCATTGGGATCAGTGCTGTAAACATGCAAGCGCAACTCAAAAAAAGTCTGTCAATCAATTTGTTTAAGAATATCCAGAAGAACGGCATAGCAAAAGCAAGATGGCTAACACCCAAAAGCATCCTGAGGTAGCCCCAAAGGTTTTGAGGCTTATTGCCGATGCACTAGAGGCACAACGCACCACACTTTTTGGCCAATTCTACAAGTTGATGATACAACTCAACCCAATACCTTCTACTACACCTCCACAGTATGCTCAACTACAGTTTCAACAGCAAAACCCCTTCAAAGTACAAGTCAATCTCAACATCCTTCTATTTGAAGGCAAGATCGATGGCGAAGCATCAAATTCTTGGATTTGACAACTCAAGGCATACTTCTCAGTCAATTGCTTCACTGATGTTGAAAAAATCACCTTCGTAGTATTAAAGATGTCCATTCTTGTGTTGCAAGAATTGCCCCCCTCCCCCACGTTTCACATCTTGGTACACCTCGGGTACCGGTACGTCCCGGATACATATCGAAGGCGTCCGAAAAGGTACCGATAGGGAGAAATAATGGAAGTCAACAAAAAAAAAATTAAAATGCAAATCCAGTCGGAACCCAAAAGTATATAAATAAAATAAATGTTTAAGTATAAGAAACTATACTTTAAGTTATATTTTATTTATATACTTTCAGGATGTTTGAGAGGGGTTTCAGACCTCTAGGAGCTATAATGCCAATTCTAGGTTTTGGAGGATACTATTGTATTTTAGAGTTAGTCAGATTCCAGGGTTTCAGGGTTTCAGACTTAAGTCATTTTTCAGGGTTTCAAGATTTCAAGGAGACATCATAGGAGGTATGAATGCTGCATGAAGGGATGTATGCGTGATAGAATAGTATGAGAATATCTCTCACAAAGTGCCACAAGCCGATCCCACCCCATTCCCTGTGCACCCCTTAAGCAATGCACTATGTGAGATTCAATGCACCGATGAGCCCTTGTGAGAGAAAATGTCGGTAAATGATGAAGTTGAAAAATAATGGGAGTGGCATTCATGATTTTGTGGGCAATCGAGATGATTTATTCTAGATTTGAATGTACATTTTATCTTTGAAGTAATGAATGAATGAATATTATATATTTTTAAGTGTTTTATCATTTATAGACAAATATTTTCATACTATGTAGTTTCAAGTGTTTTACTAAAAAAATGAGTAATATACAATATATATATATATACATAGACATAGACATACCCACGACGTATCTAAATCAAGGTTTTTGAAAAATGGCATACCTATGTACCCGAGATGTCCATGTATTCATACCCGTACCGGTACCCAAACAACATAGGTCCATTCCAGTTATTCACTGGTGGGAGACCTTCAATGCGCAACGTGCACAGGGGTGTGTTCCAATTGAATCATGGAAGACTTTTGTTGATGCATTGAGGGAGGAGTATTACCCTCTCTTACACTTTGAAGATGAATACATCAAGTTCCAACAACTGCGTCAATGCAAGGATGAGTTGGTGGAAGACTACACCAACATGTTCCATGACTACTCTATGCATCTGCGAGTGAACTTGGGTGAACAACATAAGGTGTTGACGTACATTAGTGAACTCTCACCTTATATCCTTGCGAAGATGGAGTTCTTGACTTCTAACACATTGGGGCAAGCATATCACAACGCCACCAAGATTGAAGCCAAGGCAAAGATGAAGCAACGTTCCATCTCTTCACCCAATGCAGTGCAAAAGGGCCAGCCCTCGCACAACTCCACATCACAACCTTATGCGCAGAAGTAGCACACTTCTCGCAAAGGTGAGAAACCTCAGAAGACTACACAAAACTCGAAGGCTCCTATGCCTTCTGCTTCAAACAAAGGCAAGAAGTCAGGTGATAAGTGGTGCCACCATCATCACTCATGCACTCACAATTTTGAATGTCATGCGTAACAATCCTTGCTCACATAATTTGCCTCAGGACCCACACAGATGGACAACACTAATCCAAATGCCTCTTGTCTAAGTACCAGCACCACTGCAATTGACATCTCTAAGGAACGCAAACGTCTCTTCCACACCAAGTTCTAGGTGAAGGGTCAGCCTCTTCATGTCATCATAGATAGTGGCAGTCAGAAGAACATCATTGTGCAATCCATAGCTCAATGCCTTGGTCTTGCCACTGTTGCACACTCCAGGCCATATTCTCTAGGATAGTTGCAACAAGGGAGAGGTAACAAGTCTAACGACAATACACTTTTCAGTACAAAGTCAAGTGTATGGAGGACAACGTCACAAGCCACAGCATTGGACTATTCGTGCACAAAATCGCTTCTACAATCTCTGAGTCAACACCCACGACCAAAGTCACCTCAATCTCTGCCAAGCAATGCCACAAACTCATCTCGCACACACAGAAGTTTGTGTTTCTCATAGTTCGTCCTGGCACTCCTGTGCAAAAGACAAAGCATAGTCCAGCAGCACGCATCACTCGCACAATGTTGCTGCAGCAACAGCGCAACAAGTTACTGAAGCAATGTGGCTAAGTCTTCGTAGACCCTGAAGGCCTTCCAACACACTACACAGTAAAGCACCACATCGATTTTGTTCCTAGATCCCCTCTTCCGAATAGCCCCATGTATCACAAATCAATTTGGGAGAATGATGAAATCCAGTGCCAGATACAAGAGCTCCTTGATCAAGTCAAGATCAAGCCTAGCTCTACTCCTTGCGAGAGTCCAATAGTCCTCACACCCAAGAAGGATGGGTCCTAGCAACTTTGCATAGACTATCGTGCACTCAACAAAATAACAATGAAGAATCGGTACCCACTGCCACACACTGATGACATTTTGAACCAGCTCCGAGGTGCACAATACTTCACCATGATTGACTTGAAGTTAGGATGCCATCAAGTCTCAGTCCATCCTGAAGACATCTGGAAGACAGCATTCAAGACACGGGAAGGATTGTATGAATGGTTGGTCATGTCTTTCAGTTTAACCAATGCACCAACCACATTCATGTGCTTGATGGATGATCTACTCAGGCCTTTTCTCAAATCCTTAGTCATCGTCTACTTGGATAACATTCTCATCTTCAGCAAGACTTGGGAGAAACATTTGGAACATGTTGCACATGTCCTAGACACTTTGTGTCAACACAAGTTGCAATCCAACTTAGCAAAATGCACATTTGGCACTACGTAGATTTAGTACCTAGGCTACATCATTTGATCGCACAGGCATCCATGTAGATCCAAAGAAGATCAAAGTAATCCAAGATTGGCCTACTATGCACAATCTCGCAGAATTGAGTTCTCTTGGACTTGCCAACCTCTACCGCAAGTTCGTCCTTGGTTTTTCGCATCTCTCTTCCGCTCTCAATCAGATAACACATGCAAAAGCTAAGTTCGATTGGACTCATGCGCATCAGCGTGCTTTTAAGGCACTCAAGCAATGCCTCTACACAATGCTTGTTCTCGCAATGTCCGACATTGCGCATTCCCTCGAAATTCACACTGATGCATTTGACTATGCACTTGGTGCAATGCTCGTGCAACATGGACATCCGATCGCATGCCACTTAGAGACGTTCAGCGACATTGTGCAAAGGTACTCCACCTATGAGAAAGAACTATATGATATTGTTCAAGCAATTAAACAATGGCGCCACTACATTCTGGGGAAGGAGACAGTTGTACATTCGGATCACAAGCCACTTCAGTTGCTGCAAATGCAAAGCAAGATAGAAAATGCACAACACATTAAATGGATGACTTACCTACAGCAGTTCCATCTCGTGATCAAGCACAAAAAAGGGAAGGACAACAAGGCATCAAATTGCCTTAGTCGACCACCGGATCAACGCTCATCATGGTGCTAGATACACGGGGCCACAACTTCGTAGACTAAGTATCCCTCTACTCAGTTGTTTCGAACTTCGCAGCAACTTACACCAGCCTCATGCAAGGTAAACAAATTCAGGAGTTCTACTTGTTTGACTAGCTTCTCTACAAGCTTGGACATCTTTGTGTTCCTAGTGGCACACCTTGCTGACAACTCATCTAGGAGGCACACTATGCCAAGACCTCAGGGCACTTTGGCGTGACAAAGACTAGCCACATTGTTGTTGCACTTCTACTGGCTGCACATGCGCACAACCGTGGAACACCACATCAAGTCTTGCATTCCTTCTTGCATCACCAAGCCCACAAATAGGAAGCTAGGAATTTACACACCTCTACCGGTTCCATCTAGACCATGGGAATCTATCAGCATGGATTTCATGACTGGGTTGCCTATGATGAGACCCCAGCATGACGTTGTGTTCGTTGTAGTGGATAGGTTTTTCAAGATGGTTGTCATGGTCCCTTGCAAGAAAGGCATTAACGCAGTTGGCACTACGAAAGCCTTCTTCAACCATGTTTGGGTTTATTTTGGGCTTCCAACATCCATCATCTCCGATCGAGATACGCGCTTTGTAAGTCACTTTTGGCAAGCATTATAGGACTTGATGGGTACATAGCTAGATAAGTCGATGGCTTTTCATCCACAAATAGATGGGTAAACGAAGTGGTCAATCGCTCATTTGTTCATTTGCTACAAATGTACAATCGCGCACATGCTCACACTTGGAATGAAAATCTCTTGTACATTAAATAACATAGCCCTACATAGCTCTACAAGTTATAGTCCATTCTAGACATGTCTTGGGTTTCAACCTTCGGCACCTCTAGATGTCTCCTACCACGCAATAGCCTGTAATGAATCGTGCACACAAGAACAAGAAGCAGACAATGCCGAGAAGTTTTTGTGCCACATCCAATCTGTTCATCAACAGGTTCAATAGATTCTCTCTCGCACACAAGTACAAGGAACGCCATGATGCACATCGCACACCTCATGCATTTCACGTTGGCGATAAAGTTTGGTT
Organism: Torreya grandis; assembly: GCA_037957365.1. Taxonomy (NCBI): domain Eukaryota; kingdom Viridiplantae; phylum Streptophyta; class Pinopsida; order Cupressales; family Taxaceae; genus Torreya; species Torreya grandis. Next base: position 2,514,497 of record JARHVA010000098.1, read on the forward strand.
GCACCTTCAGAAGGAGCACTTCAAAGGTCCACATAGGAAGATCAAGCCTCTGCATTATGGTCCTTACACCGCGCAGTTGGTACGAACACTTTCATTCTTGATATGCCTTCATACTTGGGCATGCACCTAGTGTTCAACATGGAACTTCTCAAGCCTTACACTCTGCGACTTCTTGAACCAGCTATGACACATCCTTTTGATTTGGATCCTGACCACTTGCACCCCGTAGAGGACCAAATCATTAAAGTGACAGAGACACGCACCCGCCATGGCACACATCAACTTCTCCTAGTGGTCAAGGTTGGACAACATGCTGATCAAGCCAAGTGGTACACTTCTAAGCAACTTCGAGTGCAGTTTCCTCCGTTGTACACCGACGCAATGGAGACCATTGCTCTTCAATAAAGGGCAAATGATTTGTCCACAACTTCTGCGTAGCAAAATAAGCCCCTTGCTTGTTTCTTTGCATACAACTCACACCTTCTGTGCACTCCTCTGCACGAAGCTTGCTTACACTCTTGTGAATAAGTCCTGCACTTGTTTGTAGACTTTCGCACCCAACTCGTAGCTCTACACATTGTCCTAGTATTCTCTCGCAGGCTCACGTGCCTAAATCTATCCTCGCTTCAGCACATCCACGTGTCAGCCTACTCTGACTGCAAGCTTGTCAGGTGGCACTCTCCAACTGGGAATCTTGTCAACTGGACTGTTAGTCGCCACCAACTTGGAAGCTCAATCGTCATCCAACAAGGAAGATAAAACAACCGTTAACCGTCTTCTTTGTAACTGACAACAGTTGTAACTGCTCTTTTATTATTCATGTTAAATATGTAACATATGCGTCTGGCCTAGGGGTCGATGCCATAAACAATCGTAACATGGATAGCATGCTCCACTATCAATTTTGCAACACACGAATTGTAGCACATTTGTACCATTTTCCCTATTCTCTACTATTGAATAGAAGTTGCATTTCCTACAAATAAGACTTATGTTCCATTGAATGTGTTTTGATTGTTCTGTCTAGATACATCTTTGCGCATTCACTTTGCACAACGAAACTCAGTTGTTCCCTACACACTTAGTCCCGGGCCCCATGGTGTGGATCAGTTTCATTTCTAGTTCATGTTCACTATCATACTTGCTTAGTGTTGCATGGAGTTAGCTACAATATTGACCTATATATACGTTGTCCTCTTTCTTTTCATCAAATTTGTATTTATCATTCTCATGAAGGGTAGGGCCACTCTCAGTGGATCAGAGATGTGTATGGGACCGAAAGGCTCTATAGTTGGAGATAAAGCCTCTATGATACTCTGCATCTCTACTTCTTACATAGTATTATTGGCTTCGATGATGATCTCCTACATTCTCAATGTTCACATTGAGGAAAACTTGTCGATTACATATACATGTTGTGAACTATAGAGTGCATAGTATTTGTATATATTTTGAGAAAAGATGCAATCTCATTTGTATTACTTTAAAATGATGTAATTATGAGAACTATGAATGTTGATGTAACTAGAAGATCAGTATAGAATGAAAATCACCTGATACTTTTGAAAATGAATAAAGGAGATTATTGATTCATGGATGATTAATTTCCTTATTGCAATTTTATAAGCTACTCTAGTTAAGGAAAGAATAAATTTTATGTGAATGTGTACTTGAACTCATACTGAATTATTTTGGCAGAGATGGTTGCACTTCGTCAATTTTAGAATTAGCAAAATTACTTTGCACTTTTACATTTACTACTTATCAGTTTCAATTCAGTAGTTATTATGAAGAATATTGAAATTAGGATTAGTTAAGAAACCTTTGGAAGGGTAATTTAAAATCACACAAATAAAAATAAATAAATAAATAGGACATTTTTTGGTGTCTGACTAGAAGTATTCTTACACCATCACAATGGGTGACCCACATGATGAAGCACTTGGATGCATGATGCCTTGTTCTAACAACACTTAAAACTTTATTCTTAATCTCATTACTCTCCAAAAGTTAGTATACAAACGAATGTTAGGTAGAAGAGACCCTAACAATAATTGAATTTCATGTTCTACTTCCCTTTTTGAAGGCAAACTATTGGGAGTTTGCAAGTTTGCAACACATTTCGAAAAGAATGCAGCAACTCATCCACTCCCTTCAATCCTTTGTTAGCACTATCAATTTCCAATATCTCCAATCCATCTTCTTTCTAATCTTTCACAATAAGTAAACAAAACTGATTATTTGCTTGAATGAATCTTTTTGCTTGGTTGGCACTTACCATGTCAAGCTTAGGCTTGATTTGATGTGCCTTGATGACATAGTTGACGCCATCCTTGACTCATCGGTACCTGGTAGCCCTCCTTGAAATCAAATTAAATTGAGACCCAGTATCAACAAGTGCATTTACTTTGGTCTTCTTGATTTCAAATAGTTTGTTCATCACTTCCCTTTCTCGTTGCTTGATGTTCATGTTGGTGGTGGTGCAGCGAAGCTTCACATCTACATAATAATTGTCCTCTATCTCTACCTTTGATTCCTTCAAAGATGTCATGGACTTCCTAGAGTCCTTGGAACGATTCTTGGGGTGCAATTTTGGATGCAACTTCCAACACTTAACATCAGTGTGATCATCTATAACATAATGATTACAATGGTTCTTAGGATCCTTACAACTATGCAAAGTTGTAGCATTCCTCTTATCTTTCCATTTACCTTTCTTTAAGGCTTTGCAAGGTTGGTTTTTCTCTTTCTTGACCTGATTTGTGGACTGATTTTGCTTTGAAAATTCTGCTTCTCCATTGCTTCTTTTCTTACTCAATGTCATATGCTTTCAAGCATGCCTCATCAGGGTCTTGTGGCTTACTTGAGATAATGTGTCTCTTAGACGTGAATGGAAACCTCCCAAGTATTTGGTCAAGTTGTCTTCGTCTTCCAATTCCAAGCCCATGAGCATGTCTTTCCTATAGAACTTTGTGTTATAATCTTGCACATTTTGACCTGCTCCTTGCCTGTAATACTGCCACTTAATTTTCTGATCAGTCTAATGCCCAATAGGATAAAAATTCTTATGCAACAAATCTTTAAAATCATTCAATTATCTAAAATTGGCTTCTTCTTCTTCTTAGAAGCTGCTAGGTAAGTTTCCCACCAAACTAGAGCATGACCTTCCATCTTGAGACGTGCAAAAGTAATCATTTGCACCTCAATTACTGTATGCACACTAAAATAGACCTCCATTTGCTTCAGCCACCATCTAATATCCCAGCATTTATTTTTCCTTTGAAGGATTTAATCTCAACTTTTGTTTCGACCATGTAAGAAGCATGTTCAGATTTTCCCTTAGCTTTACCTTTGTCTTTAGGAGGTTGTTCTTCATGCTCGTCTAGGGACGACTCTGCTTTCAGATTCTTCTTCATGTGATTCTTCTATCCCAAGCTTCTTGACTATAGCCCAAACCATTGCGTCCATGGAACCTTGGTTCCTAGCTGCAAGCTTTTGCTGTCTAGTGATAGTGTCTTGGGACTTCATCATGCTATCCAAGCACGATTTCAACACAGTTACACTCTTGGAAAGACTTTCTTCACCCTCATCATCAATTTCTTTCACCTTCTGATTTCCCATTCTTGTAGATATCTCAGGATTTGCGAGGCAACAATTCTTCTTCTTGAGATCTTGTCACTAACATACAAAGCAGTCAAACAATCCACAATAACCCAAAGATAAATCTGTTCTGATACCAAAATGATCTATAAACTATCAAGTTCAGACTTGCTAGAATTCACAGAAGCAAAATTTGCTGTTCTACTTTGAATTCTTCTTCAAAATGACAATTCAATTCATTCAAATGACTTAGAATTAATGTGCTACATGTTGTTGGAAGATATAAAACTGAATGTACGAACTGAAACATGAAACAGAATGTAGAACATGAAGACACCAAGAACAGATTTTTATCTGGGAAATCCTAAATGTGGAGGAAAAACTAGTGGAATAGGCAATTTTACTACTTCCTATCTTCTTATGGCCAAAAACAGATTACAATGAAAATATAGAACAAGTACAGCACACAGCTATCTTTTTCACTAATTTTCCTCATTGTTCCTTACTCCAATCCTTCTCTCGATGTGTGTCATCTTTTTATGATGCTTGGAGATGTCCTTTTGTTGCACTAAACAATCTTCAACTGTCCTAGAATGTCAAGAGACTTGCCCTGCTTGTACCGTGCCTGTATGGTCACTGCAGGATAACCTGCCGGTTAAAACAGACTGGCGGTTTCGTAACCGCTTCATGCAGGAACTAGAGGCAGTCGCTTCATCACAAAGCTTGAAACTGTCTTTGAAGTTCTGTTGATGATTGAAATTGGGTCTTGATCTTGTTGTTTGATAAATCGGATTGTTTTTTGGATCCATAGGGATAACCTACAGGGCATTTTATAAAGTGACCATAGGGCACACAGCATTTCAGTTGATGCATGGCTACGAACCAGTCGTAGAATGAAGTATTTGGTGCTGGGTCTACAGTTACCAATGGAAAACTGGTTGGGAGACCATAAAAAGTCTACAAGAGCGATTGATGAACCTAAACAAGTTAGGACGAGTTAAGGGTTATGGCATAGTGGGAAATTGAAGTAAAGCGCATCTGAAAAGAATGAACTTGAAGCCTAGTACACTAGTGCTGAAATTTAACGGCAGCTGTAAAATTAAATATGGTAAGTTTAAAATGTTGTGGCTGAGGATGTTCCAAATTCATGAAGTTATGGCCAATCGGTCAGTCAGACTGGATGGGGCAATATGCAAAGCCACAGTTAATAGGTCAAATATAAAAATCTACGGGATGTAGATCCTACCTTCAATTAATATGCTCCACATCGAAGACTTTCTAGAAAGTGATGAGAGGCAAAGTGTTATTAAAGCCACATTGTTGAAAAAAGGATCGAGGGTTTGAAGCAAGCCAACAAGAACTAATCCAGACGAAGAAAAATAACAAAGAAACAACCACGGATTTTCAAAATAAGTTTGTGAAGCCCAAGTGCAGTTTATGCAATATAAAGATTTGAGTTCAAAAAAAGAGGTGCAAGAGGAAGAACGAAGCAAAAGGCACAAAAATTTAAGGCAAACAGAGCAAAAAAGTTCCTATCGTATGGATGTACAACAAGCCTATCAAAAATGCGGTTGTGCAATAGGCATGTCACAAACTGGATCGTACACCATACAAACCCTGGCAAGGTTATTGATCCAGGAGGATCTCCAAACAGCGGTTCCAGTAACACCACCAAGCCTGTTCTTATAGCTTGTAGTCACTGTGGCTCATGTTCAATGGTCTGTGATACATCTACACAACCTCCAAAGGTTGGAGACATATTTCAAAAACTCATACTCAGCAACCCAAATTTTGGGCTCATACTCAGGACTTCGGCAACTTTATTGCTACTTTAGAAAAAAAAATCATAAAATATACTGTAATGTCCTTAAATCGCAGTCAGTTATCAAGGAAGTTAGATCACTGCATTTACATAAGGAAATCGTTGTCAAGAAGAAGCGCTGCCATTTAATATCCTTAATCATTCAAGTGGAGCGCCCATGCAAACAGCAGCAGTTAGTATAGTAGTAATTAATTAATTAGTCACTAAAAATTCATTAAGCATTAAGCAAAAGGACACCACCCTTGGGAAACGACATTTGGAAGAGACGCGTCTTTCGATAGAAAATTATGAAGTATTAATAGTCATTGGTTGGTATGGAAGGCATCCAATTATGAATTCAATCATCTAACTTCGTATAAGCATCATGCTATACAACCACTCTCAAGGACGAAAACCCTTGTGATTATAATATCACAAGGACGAAACCCCTTGTGGACTTATATTTTATTTAATTTATTATTTTGTATACAATGTTTATATTTATAAAAAAAACATTATTTTAAGGAATTCCGTAAAATCCAAATTAATGTAAAATACTCCGATTTGGAATATTACAATGGTATCAGCGTTGTGATCTTGCCAACCTATAAATAATAAGGACAATGGAAGAATCCATGTTTGAGTTGTTGCAAGCTATGCAAGAACATTCAAAAGAGTTAAGGGCATGGGCAGAAGAAAGGAAAAAAAAATCAATAGTGAATGTATATCTCCTGCTGGCAATCGCAGTGAGATGGAAGAAAATTGAAGGATGAAGGTTACATCCCAAACAAATTCCAAAGAAGTATTCCTCGCAATTTAAATAATAATAATCTTAATAAATGTCAAAAAATAACTGAAACAGTAGCTGACAATGCTAATCTTAACCATTACAACACAGTCTCTACATTTCAATCCATAACAGATTTCATCCTGCCCCAAGAAAGAATGAAGGGTAAAAACTTGATGAGCAGGCTTCAAAGGCGTGAGATGGGAATGATTGGGAGAAAGGCCTTCCGCAGCACAAGTTGTGAGATATGCTTCATGAATTTTCAATTGCAGGAAGAGTTTGATGCTTATGACCCCCTCTCACATTGTTTTATAAGCGATAATGATTAGATTACGCCACCGTCGGACATTGTGGAAATATATGTTGCCAAGGATATCATATTTTCTATGAATCAGAGTTTTGTTTGTGCAGCATTTAGTAGAATCACTAACAAAAGACTTTGCTTCTTGAATCAGACATTTGATGAAGAGATTATCACCCTGTTCTACAATAACAACACCGCTTCCCTTATCACAATTTCAGAATATCCTTTACCAAATGACATCAACTCATTCAAGATCCGAGCAACCCCAATTGATTAAATTAGGAAAGGTAAACCTAAAGCTCATTTAGACTTAATTGAGACACAGATATCCTCAGAGCAGGAGGAAGATTAAGCAGTAATCGACCATGTTAATGCAAACGCTGTTATCTCCAAAGACGGTAATATCAATGTGTTTGATCTGAACAAATATACGCTGTTGTATTCCTTATATGATAAAAGAATTCATAAAATGAGGCTCGGTCCTGGTGTAATATTGATAACATTACATAGCTTAAACAAGAATGATGTTCCTATTGAGATTTTAAATATAGAGAAGGGAACTTTTTTGAAATATTTTATCTACCAATAAAATCCCAAAATGCAGCGCCTTATTTAATTCAATGGTTCTCCGAGAAAGTTATCTTAAAACCTAGAAACAAAAACATCGAAATACTTGACCTTCAGACAGAAATAAGTAGCACAAAGTCAATAGAACTGATAAATATTTATTTCTTCAAGTAGGCCCGATCGTTTTTAACGATTGATAAAGAAACTATTTCTATATGGAATTTCCATGGAAAGCTCATAACTTCATAGATGACAAGTTATTGTGGCTTCACCCAAGTGAAGAAAGGTGTACGACCAGAGATCAATATTTTATTATTTTTGAACGCCCTACGCAAAATGGCTTTGTCATTACCATAAGCAAGATGTTGGCAAGGAAATGCATTGCTAAGATTGATTCGGAAGTTGAGATTAGTTGCAGGAATGGGCCAAATGCATCACTAATTCAGAACACAATCGAAGAAGCCCTTCAAACTGTTAATGCAGGAAGCATTTTGAGACCTTCCCTTATATTAAAAATTAAACGGTTATGCAAACCTAAACAGCAGTTTGAAAATTTTACGAAAGATCGCAACCCTTTCAAGTATATTATACAAAATGGCATCATAGAAATATTTGATCTTAAGTATGGATTGCCGGTCCAAGTTCGGGATACAACCTTGGCCATTAACACACACGATATTATTCCAAAGCGTAATGTGAATAGAGATTATTTTCCATAAGGAATTGTATACATTGCTGGAGGGTATGGTCAGGATAAGCGCCAAGCAACAACTTATAATGTGGAAGAAGTCAATTGGAATACACTTCCTCCTTTGTCAGAAGACCAACCCATCAGCAAAGGAGTAGTTTTCGATGGCAAGCTCTATATTTTGGGTTATTTTTGGATGGCAAGCTCTATACAAATATTTGCCCTGCAGAGGAGAATCTGGACTTCGATAGATGATATGCTGCCTTTTCCGGGAGTTCTTCTGGAATCATTGGGAGCTACATTGGGCCATATATACATCTTTCGTTTTGTTGGATATTTAAAAACAATTTGAATCAAAATGCCTGGACTTTCATTGAGCCTCTTCCTGAACAAGTTAAGCAAGTAAAAGCTACCCTAAGGCACAATGATACTGTTTTCTTAACCAGAAAATTTGGTTTCACCAAGAAGTTGTTCGTCAGGTACAGAAGCAAGGAATTTTGCGATTTGGCACTCACAAAACTTTACGCAAGACGTGATGAACCACAATTCATACGAGATGAATCAGAAAAAAAAATTGGCAACAATGACAACAATGCATTAATTATTGTCTTATCTTTATGTAATTCCAAATTTATTTATATAGCGAATACGCATCTTATTGCTAGCGCTGAGATGCTAGAAGTGACGTTGTGGCAGTCTTATTGTTTAGTACACGAAATTGAAGATACATTAGAAAAGAGAATGCTCATTCCTGTGCTGATTTGTGGCAATTTTAATTCTTTGCCACAGAACGTTGCACTTACTTTTATTGTAACCAACTGAATCAACGAGCAACATAGCCATTTACAAATTGGTGAAGTGCTCAAGATTGATCCGAACCAGCTAATTAAGACTATTGATTTTTGCAATGCTTACTTTGCTTATTTTACTCAAGGACTTACGTCTGAAGAAGATGACGATATAATGAAACGTTGGATGGATTTTGAAAATAAGGAGCCACTGTACATGCATTATGCATTTGATTTTAAGGGTACTTTAGATTATATATTTTATTCCCAAAATAATTTGAGAGTCGAGAAATTGTTAGAGATTGTGGACTAGGATACCGTAACACGGGCGGAGGATAAGTTTATTACTTCAAGCATGTGGCCTTCTGATCACATTGCGCTGTTTGCACAATTTTGTTGTATCGATAATAATGGAAACAATGATAAGAGAGAGGAAATATCATGTTTACATTGCCGAGGAGCACAAATTGAAGACCTTTGCATTGATTTCACTCTTCTTGGTTTCTCTGACTATCCCCTCAAACCAGGAGAGAGCAACATCTTGGTTAGCATGGATAACCTCGATGAATATGTTTCATTAGTTGCGGATGTAACTATTAAGATAGGAATCATGTGGCGAATTGAGTCCTTGTGAACAGAATTTAATTAGGTGCTTCCTATTTCACCTTTGCAAGTGTTCATAGAAAATGAGATGGATACTCTCTTATGTGGTGTGCGTGATTTATGGGTGGCTGAAATGATTACTGATCACATCAAATTTGCTCATGGTTATATGGCCCAAGATTACAGAGTATTGGTTATTTGTAAGATCTTCTCATGGAAAAAGCATACAAAACCTCTTGACATTTTGATGGTTCCCATTACAACTGTTGTTATCTTACGGTATTTGATCACATTTGTGAGATGGCCAATAACAGATACAAAGTTGAAAGGAGCATTAATTCTTAAACTCCTTAATTTACTATTGCTTGAGGACAAGCAATTTGAGGAAGGGAGGTTTGTAATGTCCTTAAATCGCAGTCAGTTATCAAGGAAGTTAGATCACTGCATTTACATAAGGAAATCATTGTCAAGAAGAAGCGTTGCCATTTAATATCCTTAATCATTCAAGTGGAGTGCCCTTGTAAACAGCAACAGTTAGTATAGTAGTAACTAATTAATTAGCCATTAAACATTCATTAAGCATTAAGCAAATGGACACTACCCTTGGGAAACGACATTTGGAAGAGACATGTCTTTCGATGGAAAATTATGAAGTATTAATAATCATTCGTAGGTATGGAAGGAAGGCATCCAATTGTGAATTCAATCATATAACTTTGTATAAGCGTCATGCTATACAACCACTCTCAAAGATGAAAACCTTTGTGATTATAATATCCCAAGGACGAAACCCCTTGTGGACTTGTATTTTATTTAATTTATTATTTTGAATACAATATTTATATTTATAAAAAAAAAAACATTATTTAAAGGAATTCCATAAAATCCAAATTAATGTAAAATATTCCGATTTGGAATATTACATAAACTAAAATAACATTGAAAACACAATAAATAACATATAAAATATAATTCGAAGCTAATGGCAATCAGTTGAATGAAGATTGAACTTGACTATTGAACTGAGTATGAACTTTGAACTTTAAATAGCAATATTTTGGTATATCATATGACCGAAACTGAAAGTATAAAAGGCTGGAGACTCAAACAATTTTGAAATTTGAAACTTTGAGCAAGGGTTTGTAGCACTAGCTTCAATGTAACATTAACAGGCCGCTTGGACTCTGGACTCTGTTTTCAAAACTACAGGTACCAGGGCAGTCACGACTCACACTAAATCTATCATGCAGCAAGCACAAATGAAATCATGATTCACAGTCACGACTCAAGTCTCAGAGCTCTTTTCTAAAACTTGTATGATCTAGATCGTATCACTATCATCATGCGGTAGGAAAGAAAAATGCAAAATCAATCTCCAAGCACTTCTCTAAAACTTGTATGATCTGGTTCGTATCACTATCATCATGCAACAAAATAAAAATCACGATATCAAAGCAAAAGCAAGCGAAAAACTGCGAAGGAATGAAGTGAAATGATGTTTTTTTTGTGTGTGAAGGTCATTAAAAACCACAAGCCAAGTAGTAACCATTTTGCAACAATTTTGAGGTTTCCAACTAGTAACTGTCTAGTACGTGCAGTATGCAAAACAACGGTTGATAGTACCTCCAAGATCATCATCCCATCTCCAACAAATGTCATACACAGTGCAGTCTATGTAGATCAGAGGTGGCGCCACTTGCACGTGCAATAAAACTTTTGCAGTACCTGCCATCAACTTCAGCAGGGTCTTGCACACCTTCCTACCAAACCACAAAGGACAACTCACTGCGTTGTACCACCTAGTGCCGACAACTTGTTGCCTCCATCCCAACATGCACGAAGTGCGTGTTTTTCAAAAGCTTAGCCGATAAGAGGTTAAGGAGAAGTGCATTGGCCCATGCCAAAATGTCAAGCATTACTTCTAACGCCAATCATCACAACCATCAGAAGGTGAAGAGTCAAACCTGGAATTTGAACCATTTCAACTTCTATAACAGTTATTTCTAGCTTCACGGCTTTGTATTATATGCATACACATTTGTAGCTTTAGTTAACAATTAGAGTAGAAGATAGATAACCATACACCTTTCTCAAGGGTATGCCATGTCCAAAACACATAGATAAATAAACACATTTACTGTTCCAATTCTATTATCTCTCTTGATTCTCAATATATTTTCTCATATAGCTTCCGCACACGCACATAACACATCTAGAGTGTTGTCCAGCAGGTTCCTCCTAGGCCCCATATCAGTTATACACCTAAGGGGGTTGTACAGGCATGTTGTTTACATTGTTGCACGGGCCACCACTAGAGTCGTACACAACCGAGTAAAATTTTGAGGTCATACATGGAGCATGATTTTGGAGGCAGTATAAAGCCATCCCATACCATGACAAATCTAGAAACGAGCATTAGGTTGTAACATGATTTTAGGGCAACAGTTGGTCAATTGGATAGTTTGGAAATTTTCAAAAAACACGTTTGCATGTTTTCCCAGAATCAAATCCATCACCTTTTTCCATATGCAATTGGCTGCCATTAAAATAGTTTCTGCTAGAAGAGTTTCCACTAGCATTGTCAAAACAAATTAGCATGTTATTGTTGAGAGAAGTTTCAACACAACAAAAGACCCAACCATTTTCAAGTTGGTGGAGAGATTATCGTTTATTAAAGGTGATTCTACATTGTAGTTTTAGAAATGTAGTTGCAGCAGCAACACATGCCTCAACAACAACAATAGACATGATCAACAAGGCCAAGGTTAAGGCAAAAGCAAAGAACAAGGTTGAGGCCAGTGGCAAAAACCAAATGGCCAATAGAAGTAGAGTGCCAATTGAACCTCACATGCAAACCAAGGATCTAGGCAGGCCCATTTGATAAATTTATGGTGAAGGGCTCATCAAAACTTATGCAAGGTTCAATCACTGCAGCCCAAGCAACCTCACTACCAAGGTTGGTGGAATTGTCCGTTACCTCCTTACTTCCAAACAAACCGCCACCAAAGTCTTCATTGAAGTCAAAAATTAAATTGGCTAAGGCAAAACACACCAGTGGTTAAGCCTAAGAAAAATATATGCAAGCACCAGCAGCTAATATCTATTGGAGGAAATCAAGAGATCGTTTGACTAATGATCAGCTAAAGTTGGCCTTCATGTAGGCCAAGGTCAATAAGATAATTGAAATGCCTTCCTTCCCATAGAAGGCCCTTGTGAGGGCCTTCAAAGGATGGTCGGCAATTATGAACCCAATATACGAGCGGCAATAATTGATTCCCAAGGAGTGACCATACAGGAGGCAATGCAATCTATAAACGTTCATAGAGCCTTTGGCATTCCTTGGTAGCAAAGTAGTAGGTAATTGATGAATACTGCATCACTCCATTGTCACCAACAAAGGTTTAGACCGTTGTGCAACACAACAGTCTAGGGGAACAAGACATATGTGCTAAAGGAGGATAGATGGAAGGTACTCCTCAAAATGATTTGTTCATGATTGGTCGAGGCCACTAGGTATTCAAAGATTCTTATCTGGTTAGTTGAATACATGGGTTACCTAGCTCAGGGGGTGGTGTACAAGTGGGTAGATGTTTTGGCTGACTATCTCCATGAATTCATGTGCAACAAGCACAAAGGCTTTTTCATGGCCCAACGTGCGGTTCGTTTATTACTGGATAAGATCTATACAATCCAAGGGCAACTCGATAGGGAAGTATGACCTAGATCCCAACTAGAATCATATTGAGCTAATGATGTTCATGTGGAAACACCTAGGGTTGGCACTACCAAGACAAAGAACTCCCTGCTAGAAGACAAATCCTCGCCTATATGCAAGTCTTTGCCATTCAAAAATACTGCAACTAAATGCTCTCCACCAATTAAGTCCAAGAGTAGACACCAACCCCAAAGAAATTGGTGGTAGTTGATATATTGGATGATGAGGAGCATGCGAGTCATTCAAAGGGGGAGAGTTCTACTAAAGACGAGTTCGGATCAGAGAGTAGAGTCTGGATGCTGAGGAGCAACACATGTTTATGCCTGCAACCACCTCAATTCTTGCCACTTTTGTACCAACTACACAATATCCTTCAAGGAACCTCTCCTCTTACGGGTCAATCCTTCCTATTTCAGCTTCTTTGGATAATAACATATATGTCAATAGTGGTACAATCACTGAGTTTGGTGGTGTATCTTTTGTGTCCCTTCCTATTTGTTTTCCGCATGTGGACTTGTCTTGTTCTGTGGATATAACAATTGTGTTCATAGGTGTATCATCCACTATTGTACCTTCTTTAGCAGACCCACCCCCTTTCAACTCAGCATCTATGGAGTTGACCAAACAAGGAGTTGTTGATCAATTTCCCATTAGTACAACTTTTCCTACACATCACGCCATGGTAGAATCAGTTAAATATGGATGGCCAAGATTTCCTCAAAGAGAAAAGCTTGCCAAGAGATTGGGGGAATATACCTCAAGTTGTCAATGTAGACACCTGATGATGAGACCCCTACCATCCAAGTGTTGGTTACTAAGCCAAAATTGAGTCTAGAGCAAGTGGAACCACAGTTGGACCATGCACATGATGAGGCCATGGCTGCTTCAAAGCAAGTGGGTGATTTTGAGCAAGGAGAGCAGATGGATGGCTTTGAGGATTTGTATGATCCAAGTAGTCAAGTGGAGGTCGGTAGTGGCCGAGAGCACAATCAAATCCAACAAGAACATAGAGGGAAGGAGTCTGAGGATGAGGACTATTCCCACTTTTACTTCCCTCGTCCCATAGACATTGTTCTTCAGATGCTTTATTGTTCATTGGCTAGCTAGTACAACTCGACTGCACCTTGCTTGAGGCATGAAAAGAGTTGATTCGTTTGTGTGGAAGTAGTGTGAAGAGAAAGTAATGGCCAAGGTCGGCACTCAATACCAGTCTACACTCAAGATTGAGAGGCCTTCTTTTGCAGTTTGTTGGGCAAAGTCAAATGGCCAATCAATATTGACCTTGGGCACTATGATCCATGGGTTCCACCACTTCCACTCCCATAATATAGAAGACAAACTTGCATGGCCGTGTGGAGATCTTGTAGTTGCATAAGAGTCACTATAGACAAAGAGGGATGGTTGGCAAAGATATCAGAGCATGATAAATTATAAATCATCCTATATTATCAAGGAACATCAAAGAAAGCCCAATCTTCCCATAGTGTATGAGATTCATTTCCTACCCAAATCTCCTCTGCCAAATATTAGCTTGTATGTGCAATCACTTTTGGAGTAATGAGGTAAAAAAGACAAGTTCAAGATTTGTTGGAGCAAGGGGTCATTTTCATAGGTACTTGACCATGTGGGTCACCCCTAGTTGTGGTACGGAAGGACGACTCTTGAAGGATGTGCATAGAACATATCCACCCCCAAGGACAAATGACTTGGACAAGCTACAACATGCTAAGTATTTCACAAAGTTGGACCTTAGATTTGGCTACCTCCAAGTTTGCATGAAGGAGGATATATGGTAGACAACATTAAAAAAACAAGATTTGTATGAGTGATTTGTTCTTCCTTTTAGCTTGTGTAATGCACCACCGGCTTTTATAAATTTGATAAATGATGCATTGAGAACATTAATGAATGCATGTATGATAGTGTGTCTATATGATATATTGGTTTTTATTATTACTTGGGAAGAGCATTTGACCCATTTGAAACAAGTTTTGCAAGTGTTGAAGGAAAAACAACTTTTGTGCAACATGAAGAAATGTGATTTTGTAAACCAATCACTAATCTATTTGGGGCATGTGGTTGGGGGAGGAAAATGAGAGTGGATCCAGCAAAAGTTGAAATTATCACAAATGGGTTCACAACAAAGAGTGCAATAGGAACAAGAAGCTTTGTTGGAGCAATCAAGTACATAAGGAAATTCATTCCTTATTTCTCCACAATAGCGGTGCCTTTGCATGCTACTGCAATAAATGGTAAGAGTTTCTATTAAGGTAAGAAACAAACAAGTGTTTTTGATGTTTTTAATATAAAATCAGCTATGTGCACCAATTATTGCTCTTCCTACCTTGCAACAGCCATTCAAAGTCGTGACGGATGCAACTGAGTATGCTATGAGGGCAGTTTTATTGCAATGAGGTAAGCCAAATTGTTTTCACTAAGAAGTGTTTTCTAAATCTCTAGGGGATTACCTCGTATATGATAAGGAAATGTATTCACTTGTTCAAGCAATTAAAAAATGGTAGCATTATTTATTGGGCAAGAAATTAGTTGCTCATAATAATCACAGAACCCTTCAAAATTTGTGCAAGCAGAAAATAAGTTTCAACAAGCAATGCACTACAAATCGATGGAATTTTTAGAATAATTATATTCGGAGATCAAATACAAAGAAGGGAGCACAAACGTGGTAGCAGATATGCTATCTTGGTCACCCATTGCAAAGCTAATTTTGGCTATGGCCAAAATTTCAAAACTTAAGACTTTCATGCAAAAGGCTTGTGAGGAAGCATGTGGAAGATGCAGATTTTAGGGAGATATACAAGCAATTGAAGAGAAGAAAACAAGATGTTGAAGACAAGGTTGCTTACTACCTCATGAATGGACTGCTCTACAAGTTGGATGAACTATGTGTGCCAATTGGGGAGCGACTTTTAATCAAGAGAAAAAAACATACGAACACTGTTTCAGGGCACTTTGGAGTTGGAAAAACAGTTGCGACTTTGTAATTGTATGTGTTCTGGCCTAAAATTCAAGATGTTTATAAATTCATTAAAGGATGTATGTTATACAGTGCAATTAAGCCTAAAGTCAGGAAAGAAGGATTCCATATGTATCTACCTATTCCTACTAGGCCATGGGAAAGCATCTCTATGGATTTTGTGGGAAGTTTACCAATGTTAAAGCATGGGAATGATTATCTTTAAGACTTTGTGTGATTATAGATAGATTTAGCAAAACGTGAGTTAATTCCATTGAAAAAGACAATCAAGTGTTTTGTAAAATGTGTGTTTTGAACCACCTTGAGGAGCGAGATGGACACCAAGTTGAAAAGAAGCACAGCCTTACATCCTCAAACCGATGGGCAAACAGAAGTGGTAGTATATAGAACTTGTTAGCAAATATGAATGCTAAAAGAATGAAAATAAATGGAAGGCATACAGCACATTTACACACTTGTGTGTTTGTCAATTTATTAAGCACAAAAGAAGTTAGCAATAGGGAAGGTCAATAACCAACCATTAGTTAATGGTTAACTAACAGCTATTTATTAACTTTAACACCCTCCTTTAATGACTAAACCGGGGACTATTCCAAGTTTGTCCCGAACTTTTAGAAACAAAGTGGGACCAAAGAGTAGTCATTACATTTATAGATTGCTCTTTAGCTATCAACATCAAATATGTCAGTCCTCTGACATTTTTTTGTTGTCCAATGTAGGAGCTTCGATGTAGACAAAAATCGAAGTGGATAGCCAACAGCAAAACAAAAATTCGATCGTGTGGACATAAGATATATCAAGTTGTCCACCAAATCGTTGTAAGGTGATTCATTCACTGGCGATGAATCAGTTAAAGCAATTAGTCAAAACAATTTACAACAGTTGGGAAGACTAATGACCAACCATTAGTTATAGTTAGCTAATAGCTAATTAATAACTTTAACACCCTCCCGTAATGACTAAACCAAACACTACTCCAAGTTTGTCCCGAAATTTTACAAACAAAGTGGGACAAAGAGTTTAGTCATCACATTTATAGATTGCTCGTTAGACATCAACATGAAATATGCAATCCTCTAACATTTTGTTGTTGTCTAATGTATGAGCTTCGATGTAGAAAAAAACTAAAAAGGATAGCCAACAGCAAAACAAAGATCTAGTTGGACATAAGATATATCAAGCCATCCACTTATTTGGTCTAGGCGATTCATTGACCAATGATTAATCATCATTCATTGATAAATTCATCCCGACCTACATAGTTATGAATCCATAATCATGGAGATGTTGATCAAATAAAATATACGAGGCTCATGGAGCCTGCTTAAGTCCGTAGGACTTAATCATTCTACAAATATTTGTTCAAGAAACCAAATTGAGTTGCTTTGGAGAGAAGCAACCAAAATGTGTTCATCTTCCTAATAGGAGTAAAATCATACTCTGTCGTAGGAGAAGAAACCATCTCTTTAAAAACCAACTCCACAATAGCAATACGATCAAAAACCAACTCCATAGTAGGAGAAGAAACCATCTCCTCATTTACTCCCTCATGTTAGAAAAAACCTTTCACAACAAGATAAGCCATGTACTTGCCCAAAGTACCAATTTTGTCCAACCATTTGCATACAAAGGGTTGTTTAACTAGTGGTTCAAATATCATTCAAAGGTCAAAAATGAAATAAAATGACCATGCTCTATTGAATGAACAACCTTGTTTTCGATCTTCGTCAGTGCCTTTGACTGAGGCACTTCATCCTTCTACACAACTACCTATGCATTTGACGGAACAATTGCAACCTCCAACACATCCTTGGATATTCCCTCCACAACTAGTGCATGTAAGTTGATTGGAGTAGGGTCAACAAGCCTATGAGGAATTTCATCCTTCGCCACATCCTATATGGTGGAGTCTCCCTCCACATGTGCATTTACGTTGAATGTGACAACATCAACAAGCCTATATAAACCACCTTACCCAATGCCTGAGGTAGTTACTCTGTCATGTTTTACATCAGACACAAGATATCGCTTCTCAAAGAAATTACAATGTTGGAATTTTCTATCAACTAACTAGTAGACAAAAAAAAAAATTATTCATGCGAGGAACATATTTAACATTCCTTACTTTTATTTTTCTAGCATTATTCAACACTATGCAGATATCTCATATCCCCTCTATTGCATGTGACTGAGCATCAGCTAATGAAATTAAATTAGAAAAGTTTGTACGTGAAATAAATTTCGGATACCAATCCTTACAACATGTGAAATGTTTGGATGCACCAGAATCAATGAACCAAAAACTGGTAGCATCATCATTCAATTATAACGCCACAAGGGCATGTTCTTCCTCAAAATCTCATTCTTCTTCAACTGCTGCCACATTTATCGCGTGGTTGCTTTGTTGGGAAAGTGCATAGTCACTTCCGAAAATCATTTTTGAGATGCCCAACCTTGTGACAATAAAAGCACTTCGCTTGGTACTTAGAAAATGAATCAATAGGGATACATTTCCTCTTCCCCTTTGACTTAGCAACAAATGGACTCTCTGTTAGGGTATTATTTTCTAATCTATTGGACTTTGTTTTGTAGCATTTATATGCTTTCTACAAGTACTCACTCATCTGGAGTTGTAGTTGCTTCTCCAACATTTTATGTTCGTTCCATGAGGCCCACTTTTATTTTCGATGTGGTGGCCTTTTTCTTGTGGGATCATGCTCAATGTGCATAGTTGCTTCTGAAATTTTTTTTTAGATGCCCAACCTGAAAATCTTTTTTGAGATGCCCAACCTTATGACAATAAAAGCACTTCATCTGGTACTTGGAAAATGAATCAACAGGGATGCATTTCCTCTTCCCCTTCGACTTAGCAACAAATGCACTCTCTGTTAAGGTATTTTTTCTAATCTATTGGGCTTTGTGTAATGTCCCCTTTCTCGAACTAAGCGTAGCAGAGACCCCTAAGATTGCTTTATTTCTCGTAGGCTAGAGGGGATAAAGAGAAAAGGGAAATAATTTAAATATATTGGCTTAAGTTGTTCCCCAACGTCACTTAAACGTTATAACTTAAAAAGGGGACATATAAACTATATTATTAATTATGTGGAGACAAAAGGTGTGTTAATTATAAAGTCAAAAGGGAAAATAAAAAAAGAAAAGTATTATTAATTATTTTTGGAGCAAAAAGGTGAATATTAAATTAAAAATAATTTTAATTACTTTAGGGTTTGGAGGAGTAAGGTAGTTATAAAAAGGTTGGATGAGGAGAAAGAAAATCATAATCCTTCAATCAATTTTAAAACACTTTTCAAGCTTGAGTAGCACCTATTCAACTTTTATTCACAGAGGACAAAAACCCTCCAGTGAAAGGGTTTGAGGACAAAAATCCTCATACCTAGAGGGTGATTCCACATGGGGATCACAATTGTGTTTCAAAAATATCACAATTCAGCTTCTAAAAGTCACTTTACAGCGAATCACCTCAGCCATTCAATGCCACACTTGAAGGATCTAATTGTAGCAATTTGTAGGCAAGCTCAAAAAAGGAAGGAAAGCAAAAAAAAAAGAGTACCAATCCGTACGGATCCGTACGACATCTGTACTGGTACCTACGCTAAGGTTTGAGCCTTGGTTATCCACTGTTCACTGCCGAGATACCAACAATCTCTTTCTAGTAACAATCGTACATCTTTTCCAACTAGGATTTCCAATAAAAATTCAAATTTTGTGTTGTCTGATATATCAAGTTAGACTATCATCGAGACCAAATTAATTATATTGATTTAAGTAAGATTTTTGTACAATTTTCAGCCCTGAACTATACTCAAATTTGTTTCTATTCTTTGATCTTATAACAAATTCAATTGCAAATTTAGTCTAATTTCAGTTGGGTAAAGTTGTCAATTATAAACAAAATTTAGAGCTCATATTTGTTTGCTAAGAGATCTTACAATGGTATCACGTCCATACAGATCTGTTCTTTTTTTTGCTTTCCTTCCTTTCCTGAGCTTGCCTGCAAATTGATGCGATTGGATCCTTCAAGTGTGGCACTAAATGACTAAGTTGATTCGCTGTAAAATGACTTTTAGAAGCTGAATTGTGATATCTCTGAAACACGGTTGTGATCCCCACGTGGAATCACCCTTTGGGTATTAAGGTTGTTGTCTCCAAGCCATTCCAATGGAGGGTTTTCATCCTCTATGAAGAAAAGTTGAACAGGTGCTGCTCAAGCTTGAAAAGTGTTTTGAAATTGATTGAAGGATTACGATTTTCTTTCTCCTCATCCAACCTTTTCATAATTACCGCATTTCTCCAAACCTTAAAGTAATTAAAATTACTTTTAATTTAATATTCATCTTTTTGCTCTGAAAATAATTAATAATTACTTTTCCTTTTTTATTTTCCCTTTTGACTTTATAATTAACACAAATTTTGTCCCCACCTAATTAATAATATGGTTTAAATGTCCCATTTTTTAGTTATAACGTTTAAGTGACATTGGGGAACAACTTAAGCCAATTTATTAAATTATATCCCTTTTCTCTTTTCCCCCTCTAGCCTACGTGAAATAAAATAGGCTTAAGGGTCTCCAGTACACTTAGTTCGATAAAAGGAAAATTGCAGTCTGCCCTTCTCGGTATTGTTTGCCCTCGAGCAATTGCAAATTGAGGTGCTCCAATATCTTGTCTCCTTCCCAAATAACATCTTCCACTGGTAGATCCTTCCAACTTACCAAGTATTTGGTGATAACCTTGTTCCTCAACTTTTTTTCTCTGTAACTGATGATAGCCTCAAGAACCAACACTAGTTTGCCCTCATCATCCAAAGGAGGCAGCTCAATGGAAGGAGTAATATGTTGTCCTAATGCCCTTTTGAGACATGAAACGTGGAACACATTACGAATTTTGCTATGTTTAGGCAATTCCAGCTCATAAGCAACCTCTCCCATCCTTTGCTTAACCCTCTATGGCCCATAAAAGTGTGGCTTGAGCTTTTCAACTCCACTCTGCTTAAAAGAAGACTGTCTATAAGGTTGTAACCTCAAGTACATATCTCCAACTTCAAAAGACCTCTCTACACGACGTTGATCTACATAAAACTTTAGCTAGTTATGTGCATGCTGAAAGTTCTCCTTGAGTATTTCTAAGATTTCTTGGCTCTGTGCTATCAAATCTCTAGACCTTAGTACTCTGCTATTAGTAATAACCAAATCTATGAAAGATAAAGCATCATACAAAACTTTGAAAGGCATCATACAGATAGACATGTGATAGATGGTATTGTAGCAATGCTCCCCATGTATAGCCATTTAACCCAAGTTGATTGCTGCCCTGTCACATAATTTCTCAAATACCCCTTAATCCATTTATTAACAAATTCCATTTGCCCATCTATTTGAGGGTGATAGCTTGTGCTTGGTGTTAACTCAGTTCCTGTCAAGTGAAATAGCCCTTGCCAAAACAAACTAAGGAACCGACGGTCCCTGTCACTCATAATATTCTTAGGCAGCTCGTAAAATCTAAAAATCTCTCTAAAGAATAAATCAGCCACTTGTGCCTTATTTCAGTTGGAACAACAAAGCAATGAGCATACTTTGTAAGTCTATCAACCACTATAAAAAAACAGCTCTTTCCTTGAACTTTGGGAAGCCCTGTAATGAAGTCCAAAGAGATACTTCCTATTCCTTTTGTGCTGGAATGTGATGCATCAAGTGAAGGATTAGGGACTGTTTTCATGCAAAAAGGTCACCAAATTGCTTTTTAGAGCAAGAAATTGAAAGATACAAAGCATTGAAGGAATAGGGACTGTTTTCATGCAAAACGGTCACCCAATTGCTTTTTAGAGCAAGAAATTGAAAGATACAAAGCATGGGTTCTCTATTTATGACAAGATGTTAGCAATCATGCATTCATTTGGAAAAGTTCAAATAATATCTAGTTTGTG
This sequence comes from Torreya grandis, assembly GCA_037957365.1. Classification (NCBI taxonomy): domain Eukaryota; kingdom Viridiplantae; phylum Streptophyta; class Pinopsida; order Cupressales; family Taxaceae; genus Torreya; species Torreya grandis. Next base: position 2,536,291 of record JARHVA010000098.1, read on the forward strand.
GCATATTGTGGTGAGGACGGATCACAACAGCATGAAGTTCTTCCTTAACCAAAAAGATTTTAATGATAGACAGCAGAAATGGGTAAATAAACTTCAAGCATATGACTTTGATATAGAATATGTAAAAGGCAGAAATAATGTTGTAGTTGATGCCTTATCACGAAAGCCATTTCTTTGTGCCATGTCTGAAATTTTTAATGATTGGAAGGTTGTAATAATAGCTGAATATGCAAAGAATGCTTTCACCAATAATGTTTGTGAAGGTAAGGTGCAAGATGATAGGTAAAAGATGATGGAAGACCTCATCCTATACAAATATAGGATCTATTTAGCTCTAGAATCTAAGGTAAAAGGCAAGGTGTTGAACGTTGTTCATGACATACCCTTGGCCGGTCATCCAAGGTTCTACAAGTCTTATAAACAGGTAAGGGGCAAATTCTTTTGGAAAGGGTTTAAAGGAGAAGATCTCCAATATATTAGAGAATGTGAAACTTGCCAACAAAACAAAGCAGAGCATGTATTTCCAATTGGTCTATTGCAGCCCTTGCCCATTCTAAGCCAAAAGTGGAAACGTATCTCTATGGATTTCATTACAGGCCTTCCCAAAGTCCAAGGTAAGAGTTGTATTTTCTAGTGGTTGATAGACTTACAAAGTATGCTCATTTCTTTGATGTCTCAACTGAATATAAGGCACCACAGGGGGCTGATTTATTCTTAAGAGAGGTTTTAAGACTTCACGGGTTGCCTAAGAACATTGTGAGTGACAGGGACCATTGGTTCCTTAGTTTGTTTTGGCAAGAGCTATTTCAATTAACTCCAAGCACAAGCTATCACCCTCAAATAGATGGGCAAAGAGAAATTGTTAATAAATGGATTGAGTGGTACTTGAGAAATTATGAGATAGAGCGACAATCAACTTGGATTAAATGACTATACATGAGATAGTATTGCTACAATACCACCTATCACATGTTTATTGGTATGACGTCTTTCAAAGCTTTATATGGGTATGATGCTTTATCTTTCATATATTTGGTTATTACTGATAGCAGAGTACCAGGGGCTAGAGATTTGGTCGCACAGAGCCAAGAAATCTTAGAAATACTCAAGGAGAACCTTCAACCTGCACAAAACCAACAAAAGTTATGTAGATCAGCACCATGTAGAGAGGTCTTTTGAGGTTGGAGACACGGTTTACTTGAGGTTACAACCTTACAAGCAGTATTATCTTAAGTAAAGTGAAGCTGAAAAGCTCAAGCCACACTTTTTAGGACCATACAGGGTTAAACAAAGGATTGGAGAGGTTGCTTATGAGTTGGAATTGTCTAAACATAGCAAAATTCATAATGTATTCAATGTTTCATGCCTCAAAAGGGCATTAGGACAACATATTACTCCTTCCATTGAGTTGCCTCCTTTGGATGATGAGGGCAAAATAGTGTAGGTCCCTTAGGCTATCATCAGATATAGAGAAAAGAAGCTAAGGAACAAGGTTATCACCAAATACTTGGTACATTGGAAGGATCTACCAACGAAAGATGCTACGTGGAAAAGAGGAGATATTGGACCACCCCAATTTGCAATTGCTTGAGGGCAAGCAATTCCGAGAAGGACGAACTGTAATGTCACATTTATCGAACTAAATGTAGCGGAGACCCCTAAGCCTATTTTATTTTCCATAGGCTAAAGGGGGGAAAGAGAAAAAGGAGATAGTTTAATAATATTGGCTTAAATTGTTCCCCAATATCACGTAAACATTATAACTTAAAAAGAGGACATCTAAACCATATTATTAATTAGGTGGGGACGAAAGGTGTGTTAATTATAAAGTTAAAAGGATAAAAAATAATTATTATAATTATTAATTATTTTTGAAGCAAAAGGGTGAATATTGAATTAAATGTAATTTTAATTGCTTTAGGGTTTGGAGGAATGAGGTAATTATAAAAAAAGTTGGATGATGAGAAAGAAAATCATAATCCTTCAATCAATTTCAAAACACTTTTCAAGCTTGAGTAGCACCTGTTCAACTTTTCTTCACAGATGACAAAAACCTTCCAGTGAAAGGGCTTGGGGACGAAAACCCTCATACCCAGAGGGTGATTCCACATGGGGATCACAACTATGTTTCAGAAATATCACAATTCAACTTCTAAAAGTCACTTTGTAATGTCCCCAACTCAAATCATGAGGATTAGCAACACATCGGTTGTCCTTTCCTTGGATTACCCAAGAGGAAGAGGACTTAGAGAATCATTAGGTAAGTATTGGAGTCTTTGGCTTGTTCTCAATTCTATTCTTAAGTTGTGTGCACATCTTTTTATGCAACTTAAGTGAACTTAAGTTATTATCAGTGAACTTAAGTTATTTTAAGTTGGAGACACGTCTTTTAAGGCAACTTAAGTGACTCCTAGCTAAAAGGCTTAAGTTGACCCATTTTTATGTACTTTAAGTGACTTTTAAAAAGCATGTGATAAAAAGGCAAAGGGGGCATGGGTTTTCTAAGAGCTTATTGGTTCAATTTTTAGATTTTTAATGTGGAGCTTTGAATTAAGAGGTGGTGATTCAAGGCTTGAGATTAATTCATCTCTTTGGGAGTTATTATACAACTCTCTAGGGGTCTTTTAGAGATGCTTATGTTGTGAGTTTTCTGTTTATTGGTGCTACAACTTGGTTTAAGGTCTGAAACCCTTGAGTATCCCTAGTTTCGGAGAGACATAAGCACTCCCCCTAGTCAAAGGGTGTATTACGGTGGAAAAGCTTTGGTTTTTTAAACCCTAGCACATCATCTTTTCTGGGTTGCAATTGTTTATCAAGTTTGGAGGCCAAATTGAAGATAAAATTCAGAGTTGAAGGTTCAGATTTGGAGTAACTTCAGCATTGTATTTCACATTTTTGAGCATTCTTGAAGACAGCAATAGAAAATCAAACCTAGCGCTGATTTATTTTAGGAGTCGACGCCATATTTGAAAACAGCTAGGGTTTGATCAAGGTCTAAAGTGTTTTATGTTAAATATGCATACTAATTTTAATTTTATCTCAAAAAAATAGAAGAAAAATAATTGTAATGCATATCTGAACTTTTTGGGAAGAAATAAAAGGATTTCCTGTACTTTTCCTATAATACTCATAAATTTATTTCTTTTAGCAGAAAAATCAGATCATTAATTTGATTGTAAATCTGAGTTTGTTGTTGAAATTCTTATATGAAAATTAAGTTTCAGATTTTTCTATGCCCTAGTTTTGGAAATATTGTTGTTTTTCTATTGTCCCTATTTGGGGATATTTCAATGGTATCAAAGCTGCAAGACTTGGTATCCTGTTTGGGTTGGTTGTATGCATGGAAAAGGTGGTCATAACCTGGAAAAACAGAAAGAAATAATGGTTGACAACGAACAACCACCATCATCAAGTGAAGTGGAGGCAAAACAAATGTTCGCAGGAATGCTAAGACAGCTACAAAATACCAATCTTTATTTGAGTCAAATGGCTCATAACACAGCAAATGGAAGAAATCTGGTGCATACACAGAGAGAGGAAAGTAACAAAGTTGCAGTAAACAATGAAAATTCTACCAACAAATCTACGAGTTCATCACAATCCAGACCTTTCATGCCTACCTTTATACAAGAGGATGAGCCTACACAAGAGGAACCCATGGAAGACAATGAGGATGCTGAGATTTTGGCTAAGTATCAAGCTTTGGGGGAAGATTTTCAATCAGCTATCTCTTTTAGAGATTACTTGGAGGTCACCAAACACACAAAGCCAAAGCAGAAAAAATGGAATCAAGGAAAGTAAAATTATGGGTTGTAGAAGAGGTTGGGACGTCTATCCTTACCTAGTTTTGATGGATCATCCAAGGGTACAGCTAGAGCTTGGATTCAGAAATTGGATACTTACCTTGCCCTGAATCAGATGAAAGAGATTGAGGCCATCAAATTTGCTACCCTTCACCTTGAAGGAGTTCCACATGAATGGTGGTATCATGGTTTAGTGACACAAGGTCACAGTGCGATAGTTTCTTATGATCAGTTTTGCACTACATCGATAGAGCGGTTTGACCGCAAGGATTCAAAGGCACACTTTGGAGAATTGGCTCAGTTGAGATAGGTTGGGACACTTGATGCATACATTTCAGAATTTCAACGGTTGTCAGTAATGGTTTCTAATGTGTCTAAGAATAGGTTGATTTCGTGGTTCATAGAAGGTTTGTCAAAACCTCTCACGGGTTGGGTCAAAGCTTTTGATCCACCAACCTTGCAAGATGCTATTAAGTGTGCAAGGAATATGGAACTATCTACACCATAGGATAGGTTTCCTAGCAAATTTCCGCAGAGACCCTTATCGCAGAGTTTCTACAAAGGAAAGACAAGAAATCAAAATATACTAGACCAATGGATGAGATGTCTAAACCTGTTGGTGGTGCATCTTGTGATTTGAGAGATGAGTTGAGACAAAAGAGGCTTTGCTTTGATTGTCGTGAGCCTTGGACACCAGAACATAAGTGTAAAAGTGGGGGCAAGGCCCATTGAATTGAGGTCTTCGAGGAACCTAGTGATAATGAATTGGAGACACAAGTTCTTGATGAGCAACATGAGCAGATGGATGGGGAGATAGACACAGATGAGCACAAGGATGATTTGGCCCAAATGGATGGTGCGATTGCAACCCTCACTACCACTCCTCATTTTAACACCTTCAAAGTAAAGGGTGTCATGCAAGGACAGCGAGTTGTTGTGTTGATTGATAGTGTGGCTACCCACAACTTCATTGATTCGTCCTATGTGAAGAAGCAATGCTTGCAAGCTAAGCATGATGGTTTTCGAGTGCAGACAGTGAATGGCACGATGTTGCGTTGTGGTAATCGTGTCCCACAGTTGAGTATGACCTTGGGTAATTACACCCTTACTGATGACTTTTATGTGGTTGACATTGAGGATACCAATGTTGTGTTGGGCGTTCAGTGGTTGCAATCTATAAGTCCTTATGTCACGGACTTTAAGACTATGTAGTTGAGTTTCACAGCAGATGGTCGGAAGGTGGTATTACGGGGCTTATCTTCATATGCTCCTTGAATCATTTCAGCTAAGAGAATGGAGAGAATTTGTCAGCATTTAGAGGCTGAGTGGGCGGTACAGTGTTTCATTTTAGATAAGTCTATCGATACAGGACATCGTGGATATCATATTGACATACAGGGCTTGTTGGACAAGCATAGTATGGTGTTTTCAAATCTACCACATGATCTACCTCCAAATCGTGGTTTTGAGCATGTTATTGAGCTTGTGGATAGCAAGCCAGTTGTTATGGATCCCTCCCATCATCCTAGACGATTCAAGGATGAGATTGAGAAGACTATTCAGGAGTTGTTGGATGCAGGACATATACGGCCTAGTTCTAGTCCCTTCGCTTCTTTTGTTGTCTAGGTGAAGAAGGATGGTACTATGAGGATGTGCATTGATTATCATGCACTAAATAAGAAGACCATCAAGAACAAGTATCATATTCCGCGTATTGATGAGTTGTTGGATGAGCTACATGGAGCGATCTATTTCTCCAAAATAGATCTTCATTCAGGATACTATCAGATTCGGGTTCGGGGGCAGGATGTGCACGAAACAACTTTCAAGTGCCACTATGGACATTTCGAGTATTTGGTGATGCCCTTTGGGTTATCAAACACTCCGACTACTTTTCAATCTTGCATGAACCATGTATTCAACAAGCAATTACGGAAATTTGTGTTGGTTTTCTTTTATGACATCTTAGTATACAGCAGGACATGGGAGGAGCATATTCAGCATCTTGATGAGGTGTTAAGTATCTTAGCGGCTAACTCCCTTTTTGCAAAAGCCTCTAAGTGTGAGTTCGGTATGACTAAGCTATTATATTTGGGATATGTCATTGGGGAAGGTAGAGTGAAAGCACATAGAGAGAAGATTCAAGCTATACTTGATTGGCCGCCACCAAAGAACGTGTCTCAATTGAGGGGCTTCATTGGTCTATACACATACTATAGACGGTTTGTGAAGGGGTTTTGTTCATTAACCGCTCCTTTCACAAATTTGGCCAAGAAGGATGCCTTTGTTTGGACAATTGAGACTCAAAGAATCATGGATCATCTTAAGAAGGTAATGAGTACTTGTCCTATTTTGGCTTTACCAGATTTTTTCTAAACCTTTTGTGCTTGAATGTGATGCATCTGGTATTGGTATTGGGGTTGTTTTGATGCAAGGCAAACATCCAATTGCTTATGAGAGCTGAAAACTAGATGAGGTTGAAAGGAGGTTCTTTACATATGACAAGGAAATGTTGGCAATCATGCATGCACCTGAAAATTTTCGTCAATATCTTGTGGGCAGCAAGTTTACAATGAGGATTGATCACAATTGCCTCAAGTATTTCATGGAACAAAAAGGATTAAATGAGAGACAACAACGTTGGGTAAGTAAGCTTCGAGGGTATGATTTTGACATTGAATTTGTCAAGGGAAAAAATAATGTTGTTGTTAATGCATTATCTAGAAACCCTTCATTTAGCTCACTTTCAGAAATTTCAGCTTCTTGGAAGGATCTCATACTAGCAGAGGATTCAAAAAAATCAGCATGCTAGTGATATTCTAGATGATAAAATCGATGATGAAAAGTATAAAGTCTTGAATGACATCATTTATTATAAGGATAGAATCTATTTAGTACCGCAAAGTAAGCTCAAACATTAGACTCTTATTGCTGTCCATAACAATCAGCTTGCTGGTCATCCCAGTTATTTGAAGACATATAGGTACATTCGTGAAAATTTCTCATGGAAAGGTATGAGAGATGATGTTCTCAAACATGTGAGGGAATGCATATAGTGCCAAAGAAACAAGGCTGAAGTTTCTTTCCCACCAGGGCTGTTACAACCACTTCCTATTCCCAATCAAAAGTGGAAACAAATATCAATGGATTTCATTACTAGGATGCCTAAGGTCAATAGTAAGGATTGTATTTTTGTTGTGGTGGATAAACTCACTAAATATGCTTATTTCATGCCAATGCCTTCTGAGTTTAAAGCACCACAAGTTGTTGGTCTGTTTTTTGAACAAGTATTTAGACTTCATGGTATACCAAAAAGAATTATAAGTGATAGAGACCACATATTCATCAGCACTTTTTGGCAAGAGTTGATGAAACTCGTTGGCACAGAACTCGATCATAGCACTAGTTATAATCCTCAAACAGATGGTCAAACAGAAATTGTAAACAAATGGCTTGAAGGTTACTTGAGGAACTATGTCTCAGGTCAGCAAAGAGCATGGGCAAAGTGGTTACATTTGGCAGAATTCTGTTACAACAGTACATATCATATGAACATAGGTATGACATCTTTCAAAACTTTGTATGGTTATGAAGCTTCTACATTTGTGGATTTGATTTTTTTTAATTCTAGAGCTCCAAAAGCTCTTGAGTGGACAAAAGAGAACCGAGATATCCTTAAGGTACTTAAGGATAATATTCAGATTGCACAGGAACAGCAGAATAAATATGTTGATCACCATAGAGTTGAGAGGTCTTTTGAGGTGGGAGACATGGTATTCTTGCGTCTTCAACCTTATAGACAAACCTCATTGAAAGTAAATGGAGCAGAAAAGCTTAAACCAAAGTTTTATGGACCTTTCAAGGTGATCAAAAGAATTGGTGTAGTAGCATATGAGTTAGAGTTACCAGCTACAAGCAAAATTCACAATGTATTCCATGTGTCATGCCTCGAAGAATCTTGAACAGCATGTGACTCCTATGGAATTGCCTCCCATGGATGAAGAAGGTAAATTGATACTCATTCCAAAAACAATTTTGCAAGTGAGAGAAAAAAGGTTGAGGAATAAGGTAATCTCTAAATATCTCATCAAATGGAAAAACTTGCCTTTAGAGGATGCAATATGGGAAGGAGAGGAGAATCTTAAGCATCCTAGTCTACAAATCCCTGAGGGCAAGCATTCTTTGGGTGGGGAGGACTGTAATGTCCCCAACTCAAATCATAAGGATTAGCAACACATCGGTTGTCCTTTCCTTGGATTACTCAAGAGGAAGAGGACTTAGAGCATCATTGGATATGTATTGGAGTCTTTGGCTTGTTATCAATTCTATTCTTAAGTTGTGTTAACGTCTTTTTATGCAACTTAAGTGAACTTAAGTTATTATAAGTGAACTTAAGTTATTTTAAGTGAACTTAAGTTGTTTTAAGTTGAGGGCACGTCTTTTTAGGCAACTTAAGTGACTCCTAGCCAAAAGGCTTAAGTTAACCCCTTTTTATGTACTTTAAGTGACTTTTAAAAAGCATGTGATAAGAAGACAAAGGGGGCGTGGGTTTTCTAAGAGCTTATTTGTCCAGTTTTTAGGTTTTTAATGTGGAGCTTTGAATTAAGAGGTGATGATTCAAGGCCTAAGATTAATTCATCTCTTTGAGAGTTATTATATAACTCGCTAGGGGTCTTTTAGAGATGGTTATGTTGTGAGATTTCTGTTTATTGTTGTTGCAACTTGGCTTAAAGTCTGAAACCCTTGAGTATCCCTGGTTTCAAAGAGACATACGGGCTCCCCCTAGTCAGAAGGGTGTGTTTCGGTGGAAGAGCTTTGGTTTGTGAAACCCTAGCACATCATCTTTGCTAGACTACAATTGTTTATCAGGTTTGAAGGCCAAATTGGAGATAAAATTCAGAGTTGAAGGTTCAGATTTTGAGTAACTTCAGCTTGGTATTTCATATTTCTGAGAATTCTTGAGGACGACAACAGAAAATCAAACCTAGCACTGATTTATTTTGGGAGTTGACACCATATTTGAAGACAGCTAGGGTTTGATCAAGGTCTGAGGTATTTTATGTTAAATTTGCATAATAATTTCAGTTTTATCTCAAAAAAATAAAAGAAAAATCATTGTAATGCATATCTGAACTTTCTGGGCAGAAATAAAAGGATTTCCTGTACTTTTCCTAAGTTCAATAATACTAATAAATTTATTTCTTTTAGCAGAAAAATCAGATCGTTAATCTAATTATAAATCTGAGTTTGTTGTTGAAATTCTTATAAGCAAATTAAGTTTTAGATTTTTCTGTGCCCTAGTTTTGGAAATATTGTTATTTTTCTATTATCCCTATTTGGGGATATTTCACACTTTACAACGAATCAACTCAGCCATTCAACACCACACTTTAAGGATCCAATCGCGACAATTTGCAGGCAAGCTCAGAAAAGGAAGGAAAGCAAAAGAAAATATAGATCCGTACGGCATCTATACCGGAATCTGCATAGGGTTTGAGCCTTGGTTATCCATTGTTCACTGCCGAGGTTCCTGCAATCTCTTCCCAGTAGCAGTTGTACATCTTTTCCAACTCGGGTTTTCAATAAAAATTCAAGTTTAATGCGTTGTCTAGTATATCAAGTTAGACTGTCATGAAGACCTTCAAAATAACTATATTGATTCAAGTAAGATTGTTGTACAGTTTTCAAACCTGGACTATCTTCAAATTTGTTTCTGTTCTTTGATCTTATAATGAATTCAGCTGCAATTTTAGTCTAATTTCAGTTGGGTAAAGTTGCCAATTATAAACCAAATTCAGAACTCATATTTGTTTGCTAAGGGATCTTACACTTTGTTTTGTGGCATTTATATGTTTTCTACAAGTACTCAATCATCAGGAGTTGTAGTTGCTTCTCCAACAATTTATGCTTGTTCCATGAGGCCCACTTCTATTTCTGATGTGGTGGCCTTTTTCTTGTGGGATCATGCCCAAAGTGTGCCTACCTTTGGATCAATGTCATTTTTTTGCTCTTCCTCGGATTCTCTTCCTCTGCGACTTTTTTGGCAGCAAAACTTCCACTTCAGTACTTTCACACATCACTAGTATCATCAGGAGTTGTACTTGCTTCTCCAACAATTTATGCTTGTTCCATGAGGCCCAATTCTATTTCTGATGTGGTGGCCTTTTTCTTGTGGGATCATGCTCAAGGTGTGCCTACCTTTGGACCAATGTCATTTTTTTGCTCTTCCTTGGATTCTCTTCCTCTGCGACTTTTTTGGCAGCAAAACTTCCACTTCACTACTTTCACACATCACTAGTCGCATTTTATTTTTCAACATGTAGACTCTTCACCATCGACTTTGGATTCGCTAGTTGTCTTTTACTCCAATCATCTTTCTTTATTTTTTATCTTTCGTATGATTCGGAGGCCAAAGCTTGTATTGTTGGGAGGAATGATGAGGATATATAGAGGTACTTAGGATAATCGTATATCCTATAATCTACGATTTCCCCTATGTATTTCATCCTAGTAAAAACCCTTGTAAATAGTGATTATTAATTGTTATTCTAAGTTAGATTAGGATAAGTTTAGTTAGCAAATTATTAGGGATTTTATTGATGTTTTATCCCTACATTGTTTTCACCCAATAAATGCAGATTTATTTCCTATTTTCTAGATAATGGTTAATACCTAACTGTAAAGCCTAATTAAAGGCATCCCTGGTAAAAATAATTTTATTGGAATTGTAACTAAATTGAGTGGGAATTGTGCATTTTCAAAATATATCAAGCATAGTAGTGTTTTCTTTTACGGGTTCTTGGTCAAAATTCCATGTAGACACCCTCACTGCCGCTTGCTTGATCCTGAGTGGTGAAAGCCACAACAAGCTTACTCGAAAAAAATTACCAGCATCACATGTATACAGTCATCATAATACAGATTCATCTTTGTGTCCTCATATTGCAGCCAAGACAGGATCTCAAAGTAATCAAAGAAAGGAAACATGAAAAAATAAGATTATATCATGGTGTTTGCTTTGTGATGAGCAGGAAATGAACTAATTAATAAATTCTAACCTCCAAAGATTAAAAAGACGAAGACTGTAATGACCTAATATTCCACTATAAATAGCAATTGCATTTGCCAATGCAGTCTTCACATGCACATTAGCAAAATCAACCTGTTATGTGTATGTCTAGCCCTTAATATGAAAAATTATTACTGCAACAACATATGCTGCATTAGTCCCTTGTAAAGGAAACCAATGCACCATAACAGAATGGGACATCATCTTGAACACTCATCCTCAGACTATCCTAATTTTACAAATCCTCAGCTTCCCAAGTCAAAAGGCCATTTCTTCATAAGTTTTTTTTTTTTGGTTCATGGAGAAATTTGATTATGTTCATTCATTATTTCCATTTCTATATCTTTAAAAAACCTCATTCGATGGACATTGATGTGGAGAAAGGGAAAATATGGTGTGAAGGAACTCTCACAAGGAAATTCACAATTGATGCCTAAAAAATGTAATAAGTTCTGCAAAATATGAATGATATCTAAGCCCTAAAATAGCAAATTTTACTTTAGGATGTGCTCTTTTTTGTGACATTAAGAATGTGAGTTGTGCAAGGGAGATGCATTTAAAAAAGAGCCTAACCTTCTCCAATTCAGAAGCAGATACATTTCGAACACAGCCAATAGAAGTTTCCTTCTGAAAATTTTCCATGGAATCTAACTCTCCATCTTTATATCTTTTCAGACCACGTCTTGAATGCTGTAGCTTGCCTCCAAGAAACTTCCAACTGGAAAGAAACCAACAATTCCAGCTCTCATATCTGTTTTTAGGTTTTCTATGATCCTTTATTCTATCAGAGATAACATCCATTCCATCCTTCCAATCATCAAATCCATTTTCGATGCTACCATTCCTGCGACCAACATCAGTTTTCTTGGCCTTCTTATCTGAGAGGGAGTGATCTGCAGAGCCTAATACCCTGTCAAGAATGAGGGAATTTTTCATTTCTTGTCTAGAAACGGTGATATTTTCTCTTTCCTGAAAACCGTGCAGTTGTGACCCAAACACCATATTTTGATGAAGTTCCTCAACCTTTGAAGCTTGTGCCCTCTCTTGAATAGTCAGTTCTCCTTTAGTTTGGTATTCCTCTCTCGGATAAGTGTACCCATTCTGATCATTCTTTCCTGTCATTTGATTTCCCAACAAAAATTTGGCAAGCTCATCCCTGTCCCCATCACCAATGCTAACAGCATGTAGACTATGTCTATCTTCTTCATTTCCTGAATTCCTTATATCAGTTTCCACTAAAGTTATCTGATAGCTAATAGCCTCAATGAAAGGGCGGTATCTTGCAAGAGCTCGTTCTGTTCTATGATCTTTCAGATTTGCCTTCGTAAATGCCCTCTCAAACTCCTCCAACTGAATAAACCATACAAATAGTTTAGGATGTTGTAAGTTCCCAGCAGAAAGGGATAAAAATAAACTGTAACTAGGATGCAATGTTCTGTGATGATAACATCTTTGTTGGTGGACAGATAAAAGGCTCTATTGTGAATAAATAGCATCCATGTTCTGATAATTAACATATTCCTTGTTCATACAAAATAAGCATTATCATAAATATTACATCTACCTTTAAGATAAACAATTAAATTCTTGATCTATTGGTGATTAAAGGCACTTGGCTGGTGTAGTCGGAGCAAGTGATCCTACAATAACAATCCCTGCAGTTTTTTTCGAGTGCATTTGAAGCTATTTGAAAAACTGGGCAACATAGACTTCAATTTATATGGCATTTTTACTTGCCCTAACAAATTTCCTTTACACATTTTTGTGTCAAGGTGCAGATTAACAGATGAATAATCAATTGAGCCAATCCCAATTACCATCCAAGGAACATTTTAAAGAACCAAACAGTTTAAAAACTTTAAAAATCTTGGCAAATATCTTTTAGTGGTGTAATTTTTCAATTCTATAAACTAGGCAAAAAAAAAATGTTTTCAATTTAGAAGCATAAAAAATGTGACATCATCAAAACAAAAAAATGACGTCTTACAAAAACTGAGCTATATCTTTTCATTGGCTAATATTTTTTTATTTTATTAAGAAGAAATCAACTAGCAAACATTGGCCATTATTGATTCCTTGCTAATAACTACCAGTGCAAACTTGCATGATAGGCTAGGAAAGTCCTTGCCAGGTAAGCAGAGTAGAAACCATCGGGATTTTACCATCTGCAGGACTGGCATGATTCTTCTTCTAATTAAGTATGGTTCGTCTTGTTAAGTGTAATCTCCAGGCCAACCGGATTGCGTGGCCTTCAGCAATCGGTGCATATCCTCTGATGAAAAAATTACACAGCAGAGCTTTTAACTCGGGCATCCCAATAAGGTTTGGCTAGCTTTTGAGCCTTGAACCTAACCAACTCAAAATGAATTGAAGAGAAAATTTTTAAATGCCTTAGATATGTTTTGTTACATTATAATTTTGATCTGGTGAAGTTCAGGGCTCAAAAGCACCCATGCTTATTGGGAAACTTAAGTTTAGAGTTCAGTTGAGGAGGATCTCAGAGGTGATCTCGATGAGCCAAGCATTACAATTAATAACAGAGGAATCACCTCAGACCTGCAAACGGGAAAAGCCCAACAGTCTCACCTTAAGAGGGTTTGTTCCTACCTGATTAGACCTTGCCTCGGAAAAACAACTTTGCAATTTACTATTAAATTCCTAGGAAAATTAAATTGGTTTTACATACCATTCTAATAGCATTTTTTCACATGAGACAAAAATCAGCTAAAATTGATTGATCTTGTGGATTGTACCAGTCCTACACTGCCTCCCAAGATAATTTGAGAACTTTTCTCTACCTTACTATATTTTGCATCAACTATTTTGCATTTATTCTAATTTAGAGAGCAGAAAAAATTCTGAATCTAAATGTCAATAGGGATGAGCTCAAGCAGTGAGTCAATGAGATTTCATGGCAAAAATCCAAGTACAATGCCATGACCAAAGGTATGCTCCTGGCATAGTTGAAAAGTGGATTAAGACCTAGATTTTAACACAAACTAAAATAAGACAGTGAACTCACCTGCCATTTTGTGGTCTCAAATGCCGTGATAAGCTCCTTTCTATGAGCACCAGGACTCCGCATGGTTCCATGGGCAGCCTGGCTGCTATGGATCCAAGCCCTATAAGCTGATTCCAATCTGCATAACCATTACAAACAATCATCGCTAGCTTAAATGCTATAATTAATATTCCTCATTTTCATTTAGGCTTTGATTTTACTTCTTCGGCTTCCGTGCACCAAATTGAATAGAACTTTGTAATTAAACACTTTTGAAAAAGAGCACTGTTTGGCCACTGTGACCACTAAATTAAGTAAATTAGTACATTTATTTTTTGATTGATGAATGAAGGCTTACAGTCAATCCCTCAGGGACATAGCCGCCGAGAGACCAGTTCCAGCGTATGTTATTTTATACTTTGCTTTAATGTAACCGCCTGGAAGCGAGGAGCAAGGCCAGCGGTTCCAAGGTGAGATTTGAACAATTAATATACTCAATTTCTTCGGCTTTAATTCACCAAGCTCAATCAGAATTTCATAGTTAAGTGCGCTTGAACAAGAGCACCACTGCTTGGCCACGTGTAACAATCAAAATTTAATTTCAAATTGGGGGTATACAACCGATCCCTCAACCCTGGTACGCGGACGAGGGCCCAGTTCCAAGGCATGTTATTTTATGGTTTATTTTAATACAACTGCCTGGAAGCGAGGAGCAAGCTTAGCAGTCCCAATGTGAGATTTGAACAATTAATACACTCAGCTGCCTTTAGGGCCTTTAGGCATTCGATTGACCAGACTTTAGGGCCTTTGTGCACTCAACCGACCCGAAAAGTTCGAGAAGGCAGAGGAGATGGAAGGCATTTATGCTCTCAACTGCCGTCAGGGCCTTCTGTTCATTTTCCTTGAGTTAGTATTCATTCAGGGCTCAACCTGTACGTTTGCTCCGCATCCGGCCCATTCGAAACAACAAGCCCAGCGGTTCCCGGGTGAGATTTGAACAATTAATACACTCAACTGACTTTAGGGCGTTTAGGCACTCAACAGATTAGAGAAGGTCAAGAAGGCCAAGAGGGACAAAGACATTGATACTCTCGACTGACGTCGGGGCCTTTTGTTCATTTTCCTTTCCCTGTAGTTAGCCTTCACTCAGGGCTCAACCTGCATTTCTACTCTGCATCTGGCCCAGACAACAATCCCGGTGGTTCTGACGTGATATTTGAACAATTAATACACTCAACAGACTTTAGGGCATTTACACACTCAACCGACCAGATTTCAGGATCTTAAGCCGCTGAACTAACCAAAGGAGATCGAGAAGGCCGAGAAGGACGAAGGCATTTACACTCTCAGCTGGTTCCGTGGTTTTACTTACTATTATTTACACTTTCACCATTAGTACTCCAGATCCCATCCGAACTCCATTGTTGAGCACGCTTGAACCAGAGTATATATTACAGCCTGGCCATGTGGCCATTAATGTTTAAGATAAAATAAAATTGAATAGAATTATATTAAATTAAAGTTAACATACCTGTCTGCGGAGAGCTGAACATCTTCGGCAGCAGAAAACAAGGGGTGAAGTTCCCACAATGTGAAATTGTCACCCATTGATCTCAGCCGTCAAAGCCTCATTGCTGCTTCTGGAGTGCAGCCACGTGGCAGATGAGATCAAAATGCGCTACTTCTCCGCTGATTTTTGCAGAAAGTCCTATATAGGTGAGATCTTTTGTTTCTTTGTGCTTTCGGCTCTCTCAAGCCGTATATATATACTCTGTGACTTCGTATTAAAATTTATTACGTATTTGTACGAATACGAACACGATATAACCGTATCGAGGTAGTGCTATTGGATATTTTTGTATTTTTTTAAATTGGAAAATAAATTTGTATTTTTTTTTGTATTTTTTTAAAATTGGAGAATAAATTTGTTTTCGATTTGGGGTGCAAAATGAATGAATAATAAGTCTTTCTTTGAGAATTAAAGTGGGATATTCACTTTTTTATTTTGTTTTGATATAGCGAATTGGTGGTTGGTCTATTATTATTCATGATGATTTTTTTTGGATGATTGAAATGTTCTTATATTTGATCGGTGCTTCTCAAAGATAATTCTTCGTATCTATTTTTGTTGTGACGATTTATGTGTAAAAATCTATTTTTTTTGTTATTTGCGGTTTTTTGGACCGTACTTTGACCAATTGATTTTGTTGTTTTTAAACCGAGTTTTTTCTTTGGTCAAAAGTTTGAGCCATGATATGTGCGACTACTTTACTTTGCAACCTTTTGTAATTATATTTCTTTGTTAATATAATGTGAAGCATTCCAATAATAAAATAAATCTATGATTTTGATGTTAAATTATTTTTAAAAGATGGAGTATCTCTTATGATTTTGATGTTAAGTTATTTATTAAAAAAATATGAAGTATGGAGATTATTGACCAATAATGATAGTTGAGAAAGAAATAAGTAGGAAGAAGAACACATGGATGAAATAAAACAATAAGTAGATGAGCAAACGGGGCATTAACATTTAAGATTACCCAAACATAAACAAGAGAAGTAAAAAGTATGTAAGAGAAAAATTCAAAATTGCCTTGTGGACAAAACAGCGTTGGCATAAGAAAAGATATTATGTCAAAGAATTTAATCTCACATATAATCATGATGAAAAAACCTATATAAGAGTAAAAATCAAGTAGAAAGCGAAAATATCCATGGCTTTGTTGCATTGTCCTAAGGGTGAAACTATTAGGTGGATAATGCTTTAAAAATATTAGAAAAAAAGAACATGCACGTTGTGTACCATAGGGTTGGTGGAGACAAAATGGCACAACATCATAGAGTATCTAACATGTAATGATATATGAATCAACTACAATGACACCCTAAAAGTGGACAATTTGACTCTCTTGTCTGGAGAAGTGTGACTAGATAAAATAACAACAAAAAATAATCACAATTTGTAGTAGAAGATCCAACAATAAAAAGGGAATAGACATTTCATAAACTTAATGGGGTAACACTTGTTTCAAGCGATTGTTCTCCTGTGGAGCACTCTTGTTACTGTGTTTGGTCTTATCAGTGAAGTATCGATAATGTGTACCACGATGGATGGTATAATATTTATGACATGTCATTATATGCATTAATTACTACAACCCCTTTGACTATGTTTTTTTCTCGGAGAGCAAACTCATGTTCGATTTGGGGTGCACCAATAGTTAGTTTCCTTTGACTTAATAACAAGGGGGTACCCATTCTGTGAAATTCACACAGATTTTAAACCTACTCTCATTTTTTTTACTTCGGGTCTTTAAAAAAAATTGTACTTTGGTGGATGGTGTAACATTTGTGACATGTTATTATCTCTATCAATTGAACTATAATCTCTTTTTAAATTAGAGAACACTTTATCTTTTAAATTAAAGGTACGTGAATAATCGATTTCTTTTAATTATGCTAGAGACGTTATATAGTAAGGAACATACCACATATTCATTTGTGGATTTGGGAGATGTCATTCAAGTCAAATGATGAGGACTAACATCATCCATGCGAAGGGAGAGTTGGTGGTCAACCTAGTGGTCAAGTGGTTCATGGGGACAGTCACTAAGAAGCACACGGTTCGTTCCAAATCTTAGAGGACGTGATTAGTGTTTTGTTGTGTGGTTCGAGCTATGTGGAGCAGAACATAAATGGTGGGAAGGCGGATGGAGAGTGGGCCACAGCTGAAGAAGTTGCAGGATGGGGAAGTTGCTCAAAGGTGAGAAAAGGGGAGGCAACCAAAGAAGTTGGGCGAAGGATGGTAAGACAGGAGGAGGGGAAGCGATGGAGAAGGAGGAAGGATGGGCTAAGAGACAGGGTGGCAATGTGGAAGGGAAGTTAGGGTATGGGCGCATCCTATAGGGTCAGCCCGCCAAAGCTTTAAAGCCTTATTTTTAAAAAAAAAAATTAACAATTCAAACAACTTTATTAAAAAAAAACACCCAAAAAAATCAATAATAAAATTATATAATATTTATATAGATTATATTATATATATAATATTCATATATATTATATAATTAATTTTTAACATGTAAAAATATTATAATATATATTATATAATGTGTATATAATCACTAACATTATATATATATATATATATATATATATATATATATATATATATATATATATATTGGTAAGAGGGGTTTTGTAAAGTGAAAAAAGTGTAAATCAACAGCTAAATTTTACTCAAAACTCAGTTCACCTTGAAGTATTTCATTATTTTCATGTTATGCAAGAATGTGTTTAGATGTCAAAATAAGTTCATATAAAGTAATTATGGGGGGCAAACTGATCAGGATCTCAATTGACATGCAATGCTTTAATCTATAATGGCTTTCATTCTTCGTAGAAAGAGATGACGTATTTACCTAATCTTTATGTCAAAATTGCAACTGCTTTAGTTTCGATTAGGAGACATCTGTATTAGTTGGTTGAAGAGCCCAACACATTAGGGTCGGGCCAAGTCTAGGTGATTGGGTTTTGTCTTGGTGGTTGCAATGGATAAATTGTTTGGGTTTTGGGGATTTGGATAAAAAATTAAAGTGGACATGGGTACATACAATCAATATAAAGATTGATGTTGTAAACATTCAAACCGTTTATGATTATCTTTCCTAGCCATCTAGTGGGGTGATCAAACATGATGTAAAATTTAGAAGATTGTCCGAATTCAAGGTAGCTGTTGGATTTACATGACTTGCATCCATCAGAAAGGGGTACATAGCTTGCAAAGTGGCAAGTTCTTTGATTGGATGTTTGCTATAATGAAGGGTTGATGAAGACAACATAACGTTGATTTGATTGTGAGAAGGCTCCATCTCTGATTTGTAGTTCAAATTAGCGCTGCAATGTTAATGATATGAAGACAAGACATTGAATTTCCAAAGTCTATATTGTAACTTATGTATGTCTATGTTACTGATATATTAACACATAAAGATTTCAAAGTGAGTTGGATGGTGATGATGAGGGGCAATGATAGGGTATTTCATGTGATATTGTACACCAGAGGGGCCATATCATACACATGCTCTGAATTTAGGGCAGTTCTTGGAAATTTACATTGACATTATGGAGTTTATCTTGTTGCTTTCATTGCAGTTGAAGTGAGTACTGGAGCTTTTGTAAAGTGCATGCCACATGGATGCATAATGGGGCATTGCATCTCCTAAAATTGTTTGTTTCACGCTGTCAATTGGACTGGGTTCGTTGCCCCTAGTTTACTCCTTGATGGAGATGCAGTTATCTTCATCCCGTATAGTAAGCAACTTGAGCTCACAGGTGGCCTCCTCTTTTGTTTGTTTTGACAATGACGTTGATGTGGGAACAAGACATTAAGGTTTCAAAGTCTATCTTCTAGCTTTTGTTCATCTATGCTACCAATATATTGACACCTAAAGAAATTACATCAGGGTTAAGAACATACATAAACAATGTACTCATACCCATGGAAGAAAGCGCAAGGCCATACATAACATGCAAATGGTGAAAGATTTCTAAGTGCATTGGATAGTGAGGATGAGGTGAAATGATAGGTATTTTAGGGAATATCATACACCAAAGGGCTTATATCGTACACATGACTTGGTTTTAGGCAATTTTTGGATATAAATGATCTCACCCATTACAAAGGGGTCTCTAGCTTGCAGGGAGAAAAGTTGAGGTTACGGAATCTATCTTGTTCCTTTTGTTCATTAAGAACTTACGAAAAGACCATACTCTAACCCTTAGAAGAAAAGATAACCACAATTGAAGCCTAACCTTGTAAGCATTAAAAACATAAAATCTAAGGGATCACTTATTAGAGTATTGTTGCTTAATGCTTCGTACACAAAAGGTGATACAAGGTTATGGTAATGATTTTCAAGTGAGGTACAAATAACAATTTATAATCTTTTGCTTTATAAAACCCCGCTTTACCAAAACATAAAATTACATCATCTCTAGCATAAATTTTCACTTTTTAGTATGGTAGTTGTAACCTACACAAAACAAGCTATAACAATGGGGGTGGTGTCTAATTTGAGATATATCAAATCGCCATACAACTTGGAGAGAATATGCAAAGACTCATAGGGATTCAAACCTAGGTTCAATATAATACAAAAAATTGGTAAAAAAATACATCCCTTCCAGCAATCCTTGCACCATCAGGGTAATTGCTAGTTTAATACCAAAATATCGAGATGTATTCATTTCATCAAATTCTTATAGAACTCAAACCCAATCTCATATCTTTTATTCAACTCATATCCAAAATTTCTTACCATAATTCATACCAATCAAAGTACAACCCTTTCCAGTTTATTACGTCAATAGGCTTTCTACAATGAGAGTGATGGGTTGGGTGTAATGTAGTGAATTGTCTATTTTTATATTTGACCTTAAATTTGACATCTATTTAATCGTCACGTGGCAATTTCAACCTTATATTTGATGTCCATTTCACTGTTACCCAGACGATTTTTTCTTTTGCTTAGAGAACTCTAATAAATTTTAATATCGTAATCATGCGAGGGAAAATAATTTTTCAAACCCAACATATTGGTATGGTTAAATGGATATCTTTTAAAATTTTGGAAAAAATAAAATAAAATTTAATAATCAATTTAATATATAAAAAATTAAAATTAAAACTTTTAAATTAATATCTTTTGACATATTTCGCCAATGAGATGTGGGTGAATTAGTTAAAGTGGTTTCATTGTATCCAATCCCACCCAAGTTTAAATATCCGTATTACGTTACGCAGGGTGTCACCGATGAAAATATTTGTAGGACCCGTTATCGTTATAATGATATTTGTGGGATTCGTAGTGGTCATGATGATGTTTGTAAGATCGTTCATAGCCATTGTGATGATTGTAAGGGAGATTCGAGACTCTTACTTATATCCAAGATCAATTCACAACTCCAATCAAAAGTATACGGGTCCAAATTCTGAAAAAAGGTTTACCAATTATTAAAAAAGAATATCTTTCGACACATTTCACTTAAGATTTCACACCCGGTACTATTTGTTTGTTCGTATTGCGTGGTCATTATTTTTATTCTTATTTGTTGTTATTTGATGGTTTAGCCTTTTTTTTTTGGGTCCACGTTATGTTTATGAATAAAGAATAAAGAATTCGATTTCTGAGTTTACCAAAGAAAAAAGAATTCGATGCCCATGGGACCCTTTTTTAGAAAAAATTAAAGAAGCGATCATCCGTTTCCCCATAGATTTGGTTACACGTTAGCCTTGTGTGATGATAAAAAGATGGTTGCTTTACATGTAACAAAAACAAAGGAATTATGATGTGACTAGTCATCCCATAAATCTTTAGATATACAAAGGGGGCTTAATTACACATACAAAGAGGGCTTAATTATTTGTTTTTAATTAATTGGGAATAAATATTCATGGGGTTTTTAACATTTAGTTTAAAAAATTTGTTGTCGTTGAATTATTATCCAAGTTTTATTTATGAAATAAGCATCAACAATGTTAGTAATTTCATCTGGAAGTTTAGAATCGATAAAAGATAAATGTAGTGTCAAGTGCGCTTCAAACAATTCTCGAGAGTTTTAAGAGCGTTTTAAACAATTCTTAGTTGTTTTAAGGGTATTTCAAACATGTGACAAGGAGGGTCCAAAATAAGTTGGTAATTGTGTTCCCTTTATTCTAATTTAATATATCCTTGCTTCAATATGTGCATTTTGACAAATGGGTACTTGCACAACAAAGTTTTTAGAACTACAGTATTAAAATGTCAAAAAATAGTAAATTACATGAATGCAGATAACTGTAAAAATATAAAATTTTAAGTGGTTGTTTTACGAAAAATGCCAACTTCAGATAAGAATAAATGTCTTAATGATTGTTTGATCTTTTTTGAGAGTGTTTAGTAAAATACTAATAATGTATATGTATATGTATATGTGTATATATATATATATATACTATCGATGCACAAAATTGACATTTAATATTAAAAAATGAAAAAAAAAAATATATATATATATATATATATATGTGTGTGTGTGTGTGTGTGTGTGTGTATGTATATATGTGTATGTGTGTATGTGTATCTATACATACATATACACACATAAATATATGCACACACATAGATACATATGTGTATGTATAGATACACACACATACATACATATTTGTATGTGTATATATGTGTGTGTCTCTCTCTATATATATAAATACACTCACCCACTCACACACACACACACATGTATGTATGTTACATATATGTGTGTGTGTATGTGTATGTATATGTATCTTACATAGATATATATATGTGTATCTTACACACACACACACACATAATGTAGATACATATAAATGTGTGTGTGTGTGTGTAAATAACTATTGGAATCTGAAATACTTAAATAAAATATTTCATTTTATGAAGAAAAATGTGAAGATTGAGTGGATCTAGGTGCCCCAAATTTTGGAATAAAGTTAAATAGAATATATGTTGACACACATGTCCTAAAATCTTGTCTCTGAATTAGATTAAGTAGGATATATTCCCCCTTTTCAGATTTGAGATGCACTAATGTAACTTATATCTCAAAAGAAATATAATGGATGTAACATGTATAATATAGCCTAAGAAGTTATAGGCAACTAATTTTGGCACATGCCTTGTAATTGTAATGTTATTATTGTGTTTTATTATATGTGATCATTGGTTTAAATTGGGTTATTATCGGTGCATTCTCCTTTATGTTGGGCTTCAGTTGTCCGACTTTGGATCCTTCCAGATATTCACGTAGCTCATTAGTTCTTTGTTTTCAGGATTTTAATCACTTTGACCATTTGTCAAAATAGTTTGATAATGGTCTAACCATTATCAAAATAGTTTGATAATGGTCTAACCATTGTCAAAGCATTTCAATTATGGTTGTGTCGATTGTGGGTCCTTCGACCCTTTTCTCTCATGCTCATCATGTTTCGTTCTGCCCTAATTGTCAGTTTTCCCACTTTCACAAGGTCAACTTGCACGCTAATAAGGTCCTAATTTCAATATGAGAAGTCTATATGTACACATGCAATATAATACATTTAGGGGACTAGGGGACCAAGAGCTCACATTGTATGTGCATGCCATCACAATGATCGTGTCTAAGGACCTCCTTGACTCTTGTTTCTATTGTATTTCTATTTATTGGTGCATCCGTGTACCAAAATAAGGACTAGTGAAAGAGTATATAGATTCAACTACTTGCCTACATTTCATCTCATAGGATAAGAGTTATGACTATCATATACATGGATCTATTTTTTGATGTGCATGAGTGTTGATTTCCAACCTATCAAAAAACATGTGGTTGACTGAGGTAGTCCACTTGAAAAAAAAATATAAAACAAAGTCCTTGCAAGGTTTATTGGCGTGAATAAAGGCTCTATCAAAGGAAAAGATGTTTTGGTAGTTTCACACTCCTTTTCATTGTGTGAGAAAGGTTTTTGTTGAGTAGGCACAAATGAAAGGATTCAAAAAGTTATAGACCAATTTGATCTACACAACCATTGTTAAAACATAACTGCCGCTTTAAAGACAATTTAACATATCATAGTAGTCATATACTAGTTAGCCTTTATCATGATAGTTTGATTCTAGTCATTTCAACTTATCGTGGTCATCTTTTTGGAATCTCTTATGTATTATTTTTGGACCTTTTTCTCAGCACTTTCACCCTCTTTCAGAGTCCAGTGGAATTAAAATACAAGTATGCATCTCTAAACGCCCCTTTTCAATTATCAATCATTTTATGTACGTTCATTCATTCTTCCTTGAGATCTAGATAGGTTTTTATTTATTGTATTTAGATTAGATCTTCCCTTGTGCCCATTTCATAATTAACTATAGTTTTAGTAAGACTAGATCCACTCTAGCATAAAACATTTTGGTGAACTTGATCGATCCTACATCCAACCTTAGGTTTTTATGATCCTATCCCCTTTGGCACCTAATTTTGATGTGATTGGTTCGGATTTGATTTCCCTTGGGTTTCTATTTAACCCTTTCCATGTTATGTCAGTATCTTGTCATTAGGCTTATCCTTGTTTGACCATGTCAACTTTTATAAGCCTTAGATCTCCTTCTTTTTGTAGATTATGTACATTCTCATACTTCTTAGCTTTCCTCATGCATAGATTTTATTCATATATGGCATGTGTTTCTATGATAATATTTACATGGAGGGCTCTTAGCTTTTGTATGTTTTTAGACACAATTATGTGGTTATTATGCAAATGTTTATCAATGATTACATGTTTCTTTCCTCATATATAATATAATTTTAGCATGTGGTTTGAATTGTGATGGGGTTATGTGTGATAACGACGTTTAATGTGTTTATGCTCTTGTAATTGATAACTTTGTATTACTTCCTCTTAGTGATAAATCTGTGTAGTTCATTACATGATGGCTCATTATGAAGTCGATGTCATAAAAACCCTGAGGAATAGGGTATGCAATGCTACTATCCCTCATATTTCTTCTTAAACTCGAAGTGGGCTTAGCAAAAACACTCCTACCCCTCCTCAAGCTCCAAGACGTAAAGTGTGTACCATTAAGGATTATGATATCATAGATCAACTTAAGAAAACTTGTACCTAGATATCTATCTTAGAATTCATTACAAGGTATAATGTTTACAAAGACAGTTGATAAGGCCTTGTGTGATACTACTTTACCACATGGTACCAAATTGCGTACTTTGCTTCTATTGTTAAAATCTTAACAGATAGTGAGAACCTTGTTTCTTTTAATTTAGAGGACGTACCTTCCAAGGTTATTGTGGACCAACATTTAAACATATGCATTCAAGCTATCATTCATAATAAAGGGATTAAATGAGTTCTTATAGACAATGGTTCAGGATTAAATATTTATAGTGAGACCTTTCTCAGTGTACATGGAATTGGATGAAAATCCCTTACAAGTTCTGATATTAGGGGTTAAATTTGACGCTCATTTAGGTGTTTTTTAATCATTTTACATGTAAAATATAGGTAATTTTTTTTTTGAAACATATTAGTGGATGGGAAAATTTTCATAGGGACTGTCATTATGACGTTCAAGTTGAAAAATGCCTATTTTATATTATACGGCCTTAGGACCTGGGTAGCCTAGAACCTCTAGGGCTAGTACTAATAATCGATAGGCTAGTGAGTCAGTGACAGTGGACGCTACGAGGTTCAAGCCCTACACCAAATTTGAATGTTGAATAATATAGGGTTGGCAGCTACCCACTTGGACTTTGGCCAATGACAAGCTAGAGGCACAATAAAATAAAACCAGACCACGTGAAACCTACTGGCTACTCCTTGAATCCTGAACTTTGAAGATAACAATAACATTATTATATGATTTAGAACCCAGGCATGACCATGATGAGAAGAAGGAGAAAGTGGTTATCAAAAATACCATGTTATGCCAATGTCGTTATTATACTTGCACTCACTGCATACCTCCCATAGTCTACTATGTGTTGTGTCCTAGACACCTAGACTGATGCTCTCTGAGTGCAGTGCAAGGTGTGGAGATTGGTGCCAAGTTCACACACCACCAAAAGAAAGTCAGCCTAGATGTACCTATTGTAGAGGGGTCATCGACTCACCACTTGGTGAGCTTCATAGGAGAAATTGATCTCACCAATGGAAGATATAATACAGAGACACATACCCTATATGGGAATTTAGATACCCTTTTACAAGAATGTTTTTCTTTAGAATAATTTGAAGGGAATGGATCTTCACCGAGTGGGATCGAGAGAGCCCTAACATGATGGGCACTCTAAGATTGAAGGCCCTATAGCTTGGGATGTGGTTACAAATTTTATATAGCAGTAGATAGAACAGACAGATTCAAGGCTGCTTCTTGATCTACAACATACGCTCACCTTGATTATGCATCACCTGAAGGTCTTGATGGTGAGAAGGCATGAAAGGTGAAAATATTCAAGTCCACAGATGATGGGTTAGTGGTGGGGTTTAATGAAAACCAAAGTGCGTATCTAGGCCTTATGATGATAAAAGATTAGGTAGTTGATTAGAGCATCCACCGTGCTTATGTGGAAGCCATCCATCAGGGAAGAATTTTATTGACATTGAGAATTGGTATTTTTTTTATAGTTATGATTCGTAGGTGGATGATCAGGACTGTGGATACTTGCACCTTATTCTTATTGAGATTGTGCTGAAGATAGTGAGCAAGATCAGGGCCAAGGAGAGATTTGTCATTTATGTGGTGACCCCCATGTGGCCTGAAGGGATACTTGAAGGGGAAATAGTGCATGCAATTTTGCATTGGAACATGAATACCATGGAGATGATGTATAGATTGATTGGGGAGGCTCTGAGAGAGTAGGGGAGTAGGGAGAGTCCTATAGACTACTTAAATTTCTTCTGCTTGGAAAATAGAGAGACGAAGCTCCCTAGGGAGTATGTCGTACCTGAGAATCCAAAAGAGGGCACCAATTATTGCAATACTTAGATGAATAGGAGATTTTGGATCTATGTCCATGCTAAGCTAATGATCAGTATGTAATTTTAGTTGTGAAATAGTGTAGATTAAAAGACTAATTTGAAGCTTAGCATTTTCAGTTTGGGTTGTAATAATGTTTGTTATTTTGGTGTTTCAGTGGACGATGAATACATAAATATGGGGTCGGCCAATCTGAACCAGAGATCGATGAATGGAGGCTGAGACATGGAGATAACACAGGGTTGTTACCAATCGCACTACATCAACAACGAAAAGGAAGGTATTTTTATTAGATGTTTGTTTCTTTCATATTATTAAAAATTTAATATAAATGCGATAATAAATTTAGTTAGGTAAATTTAAATATTTAAAGGAATAAAAAATAAATGAATGATATGATGTTATTTTTATTATATGTTTGTTTCTTTTATATCATTAAAAATTTAATATAAATTAATGAAAACGTGACAACATTCTACTTATTTGTTTTCTTAATTCAATTTATCTAATATATGGATAAAATAATGATTATATAATTGAGATTTATTTCATAAAATATATATTATTACGTCGACTTTATTGTTATGAAGAAGACATAACTATATTAATAGATAATAGAATAAGAAGAGTAATAATAAAAATGATACATTTTAAATCCGAGTCTTTATTTAATTGCTATATTTAAAAAAATAAAATAAAATCATAATATCTTAAAATATAAATTAATTTTATAATTAAATTAAGGTCATTTCTCATTAATTAGTAATTTATAAAAATACGATCAAATCATTAAATAATATGAAATCCTCCAATAGATAAAATTATATAATAAATTTAAATACTTCAAATTTAATATTTCTGTAAATATTTATGACATAAACTAATTATTAATGTATTGTGTGCTCAATTATCCTTATATAATACCTACACCCACTCCTCTAAAACTTGTAAATGCCCTCGTGTCATTATTTATAGTAATGGGGGGATAGAGTTTACTATTTCATTTTCCTATTGTTTAGTCATCCTCCCGAGTTCCCATCCCCTTTTAATGTTTAACAGTTGACCAATGAAACTTGCACACATTACGAGCTTCTTGCCTAAAAAGTGTACCTTTATTTGTGATAAAAAAAAACTAGTTTGTTGAATTTGGGATATAGGGGTCAATAATTATATTGAATTTTTAATCTTAAATTAGTCCAATCATTCTAGCAAAATTATTTTATTGAATGATTATGGATTATTTTTTTATTTAAATGGGTAAATGGGTTAGCGTTTTGACTCGAGCCCATAGAACTAGCCTAGGAGATAAACGAGAGGCACAAGACCCCCTTACATTGAATACCAACCATACTTAAATCACAACTGATCACCACAGACCAACCTAAGACACCAACGACTACCATCGAGTTATAATTTAAATTCATATAAAATATTATGACAAGTTGTAATATTTCCTAGTTATATTTACATATGCTTAAGATAGAATATAATTTTATTTATATCAATAATATCTCTATTGTTATATCATTTTATTTTATAAAAATATATATTTTTGGATTTATATAAAAATTATGAAAGCTAAAAATTAGAAGTGAACGTCACATCCAAGGTGAAAGTAGTTTAAAAACTATCACAAAAAAAATTCTTGACAAGTAGGGGTGACCGTCAAATTTAACCCCTATCTGATATGATCATTAAAGGTTGTGACAATCAACCAAGAAAGGTTCTTAGAGTAATTACATTAACATAATTTTTGGACCACAAACTATAGCTATGAAATGTCGAGTAATATCGAGTGATGTGAGCTACAATATTTTACCTAAAAGGCCTTGGATTCATGTTGTGTATACAGTTCCTTCTACATTACATAGATTCTTAAAATGCATTTATAAGGGATCCTTATATAATTTTCTTGCGGGTGATGTTCCTTTCCCATTTTGCAAAATGGTTAAACCCACAGAGAGTCATTTTTCATATCAATATACCACAACCATCTATTATGACACCTAAACAAGTCACTCCAATTGAACAAGTAACTACATTTCAATGGGGTGAAATTAGTAAAACCTAAGAGGATAGTGGCACTCAAACTGATAACATAATTATCATTTATCAAAGTCTAATTTGATCCAATAGGTATCAATAATATAAAATTTATATGCATACCTTTAATTTTGGTCAACACTATCTCACATCGCAAGACTATGGTAGACATATCCAATCATCTATACCTATTGATACACCATCATGTGATGATAAAAGTAAAAGGCCTATAGTGGACATGTTTCAATACTAATAATCCAAAATAATATCCTAACCATGTTCAAATAACTTTAGAAAAATAATGATTTAGATTGAAATGCATATAAAAAATAGGATATAAGGGCCACAATTTAAGTAAACATGAGCAATGTATAACTAAACTTATCATGCCAACCATGCATCAATTTAAATAAGGTATTGAATTCAATGAAGATACTAGCATTAAAAATATATATTTTTGAGAAAATAGTGATGGTCTTATAAAAACCAAAATTCTTTCAAACCATTTTTGCAAATCTAACATGAATCACATGCAAGAGGTAATTATTGTCATCACCTAACATCTTGTACTTCTTAAATTGATTGATAATGTGGCTTCACCTGAGATTTTGTCTATCGACACTTTATCTAATGATGAAGCTTTTTAATATTTTTTGGGATTGTATTTGGATTTACTTCTTACCTTCATAAAAACATATTTCCTTTTGGTTTGAGTTATCATGCATGTTTTGGGAAGTGTAAACCCTCACTTATAAAAATTGATAACATGTTGTATATTTTCTTAGTTTTAGTACTAACATATAGTATGTTATGATTAATTAGTTTATGTTAGTTGAGTGGTTTTTTATTCATTGTTTGAAGTTTGTCCTTGATGTGAGCAAGCTGTAATATTGGAGTTCACATTAGGTTGAATCTTTGCATGTGTGATGAGCATAACAAGCAGTAGGTTCTGGGCAAGGAAAGTAGAAGCCTTGCATCATGTATCTTTATTTAGAAATAGTGTGATTATTGTTGGAACATATTGAGATAAAAGCATCTTGGGAGTCAGGAGGTACTTATGAGGCATTGGGTTTGGAAGCTTCATGAAGGTTTAGCAAAGTAAACAGGGTTGTTAGTCTAATCTAAATAATTATATGTAGAATAAGTTAATGGTTAAATTAGTGGGAAGATAATCCTAAAATCAAGGATCTTCTAATTGTATAAATATTATTCATTATTAATAAGAAATAATCCTAGTACAAGCATAGAGAAAACTATCATTGGTATTAGAGTAGGATGAATGGCCTATGATTTTATTTTTAAGAGCGTCTAGTATATTGGTATATATTCCTATTGTTATAGTGTAAAGAGTGAAATTGCATTGCATTGAGAGGCATAAATAATGATATGTAGCAAAAAGCATTTAAAAATCCTTGAGACTCGTGCTTGCTCAACAAATAAAAAGAACCTTTTTCCAAAGACTGGTGTCTAAACATTGGAGAGTCCCATGCGATAGAAGTGCCTAGGTTGTATGTTGTCTAAAATTTAGAAGTATCATTCAAAGGTGTTATACAACAAGATGAATGATCACATGAAAGGTTTAGGATTTTAGTATTTTGAAATGTATAAAAAGAATGGTAGACCTACAAAAATAAGTGTCAAGTTTTGTCTTGAGTACCTACTATATGGAGTTGAATTTGAGCAAGGGAAACTGATAATGTTGTTGTTCACACCAGGAAGGTAAATATAAATGTTGTATAAAGTCAGTGAGCATAATCAGTAATTTTAGGAAAATAAGGGGAACTCATAAGATGAGTATTTTGTCAATGTGCATCTCACATGTCAATATTTATAAAGCGTGATGGTTTATTTCAATTTTTAAATAGCATAATTACCAAAAAATATTGAATGCATGCATATACCATGACTGTAATGGTGCATTTCAATATTTACATAGCATAATTTTAAACAGAACATGGCCAACTTGAGCATAAACTTGGTCCTAACTTCAGTAACAAAATTTACACATTATTGTAAAAGTGCAACCAACTGACATTAAACAAATATTTTTAAAACCACACCAGTGAAACAAGTAGATAAGATATGAATTGACGAGTAACATTTTAAGCCCACCACTTTTTTATTTGGATGGATTGCTGACATACTTATATAACATTCTTATTGGACCCCAAATTTTGTAATAAAATACTCAAGTATTTTGGTAACACGATGCAGACAAGCAAGGGTGCGAGAACGATGTGGAGTACTATGGTGTAAGAAAGAATGGTGCAAAAGAGAATGGCTGAGAGAGAGAGAAATATTAAAGAACATCATAGAAGACCTTGGCATGGAAGGGTGATTTACTAACGACAAGGAAGCAGAGAATGAGCATTTGACATAAGACTCAAAGAAACACAAGACTAGGACAAGAGTGCAAGGAGTGGAGACGTTGACAAAGCAGTTTATAAAAGTAACAAATATTAATGAGAGCACAAATCTAGCACTGATCTATGAAAGAAGAGAAACATGAATATGTAATATAGAGATGGTATATAAGGGTAGTTAGGCCTGCGTCAATAGGAATTAATTGTAACGGCTCTCCACAACTCATTATTGTTAATGGTCACTAGTTAGTCAACACTTTGGTTTTATTGATGTAACCAAAGGCAACGAGTTTACTTATGTATAAATACCCCTTATCTCTATTTACGAAGTGTTTTTGTCTTGGTTGGAGTTGATACATTCATTGTTAGATTTGTTGTTGATGCTATTATATGTAATTATGAAGTGGTTATCAATATAAAACTAAAGAGATAATGTAATGAAGGAAGCATCTTGTAATCTTATTCAATAAAAACAATAGAATCCTTTGACTAAAAATCATGATGTGTTGAACTCTATAATGTTAACTTTACTTTTATGATATTAATTATATGCACTATATGAATTCGTCAAATGATTGACTCTAGACTAATGTTGGTAGTAATGATGACTCAACGTAATAAGTCAAGCGCCTAAGTAAGATATAGTTGTCTAACCACCATCACACGGTAAAATCAATAGGGACTAGTCTAGGCTATGTACCTCAGGTGAGTTTTTGAGGTTACTCCTCACATGATATGCCAGTGTGAAAGATCAATGTCATCTTCTTTTCATTGGGTGTGTAATTAATACTTAGTTATGCAAAGTTAAGGGAAAAGACCCAATAATTCTGAAGAAAGTAATCATGCTAAATTTATCTATTACCCTTAACAACATAATGAAAATATGAAAATGAAATTAAAAGATTAATATAAAAGATAGTGTAATGGCTCCATTTATTGTAATATTTTTGGTCTAGTAAGATTATGTTTGAACTTGTGCAATAAAGTACCAAGGTAAGGAGTACATCAACTGCCTCACTTTTTTATCTTACATAATTTTAAAACCTTGTCAAATATTGACAACAACAAGGCAAAACCAATAAACCCACATTTCCTACTCAACTAGTGGCGACTGTCATTGGTGACTGTCATACGAAATTGAAATACCCAAAAAAATATTATGTTTTTCATGTCAGAACAATCATATAGGCGGTCAGAATAGAACAATAATAAAATCAATGTCTCCAATTTAATTTACGGTTTCGTCAAAAACATTGGTCATCATCCTTACTAGTAAATGGTACGTGTAATGTATTCATTCAAAACTAAAAGCAAACACTATTCATGTAAATTTCATAATATAAAACCCTAAAAAAACCAAATGCCCTAAATATTGCATATCATAGGACAAAAAATTAATTATAGAATATTTCCAATGCATTGCATTGCATACCTTAATTGAAGTGATCTTTCACTCTTTTAGATGGCCAAATAGGGAAAACTTTGGCAAAATTCTATTATGTTGTGTCAAATCTAGAGGTAAAACTAAGTTTGGCTTGTTTGTTTGTTTTTAACACTAGTATATTTGCCAACAAAAAAAATGCACTTCACCTCGCTTGAACCTACAAATGCTAGAAATAGTAACCACATACATCTTGCAATGTATGCTATCCACAGTCTCTCATTGAAGACACATCCTCCATTTGCCTATGGTAAATATCAACCATGTTTACGTTGTTGCTAAAGGGCTCCATAAGAAAATGGAGGAAATAAAACCCTGTTATTGGCTACATGTTAGATGCACTATTACCCTTTTAGTAGCAACGAAGAAGCCAATAAAATATTAATATTAGTCTACAAGCATTCGAACATGGTTTTTATTTTTGATCAACAATATAATGTCATTGATTGTGGATGGAAAGTAGGTGAAAATAATGGCCAAAAGCGAAAATAATAATACTTCTAGTATGTATTAATAAAACACTTGAATGTAAATGTTCATCCTATGAAAAACATATTGAAACAACAAATTTATAGGAGAAGAAACACCCAACCAATAACAACATATTGAGGCATAGATATCAAGAATTCAAAGCTTGTGAAGGTAAGCAGGACAATAAAAATTGAGTAGTTCAACACATCAAATTTACCATTAAAAATATTCCAACAATGACTAGACATGCAACCCAAGTGCCATGAACAAAGAGTGCATCATGGAAAATGAAGTTTATATCACCCATCCAAAATAGAGTAATGTATTTTTTATTATTGAAGATATAGTTTAAGTTTTAAATTTTTAGAGATTTCATAATATTTTTTAATTTTTTTGTATTTAGTGTTTTAAATTTTAAAAACTTTTACAACAAATCCCATACTTTATTAAGTTTTTTTATAAATTTTAGAAAATTATATAGCTTTTCACAACTATTTTCCTACAGTAGTCATGTGTAGAATTAATTGTGTAGCTCTTGACCAAGATGAACCAAAGGCTAAAGCTTTGCCTAAAGGTCTGTAATAACATCATAAAACATATTTTAAATAATTTTGTTACAACTATTATAAATTTATATATTTAATTATTTTTTTTGAATATGTGCCTAGGATGGAAATATTTTGATATCTAGATTTATATAGACACCCAAATCTGATACAAGCCCATCCTTTATGTCATTTGTTACAACTTTGTACACTTAGACTATTGATAATGAATAAAACACCTATTGGCGCATTTTACTTGAATATTTCTCTATTCTGATTTGTGAGTTTGTCTATTGGTCATTTATGTTATCATTTTGTCATGGGGATTCCCAGTTTTGGTCCCTTGTCCTTCTAGACCAATCCATGACAACTAGAGAAGATCAGCCTGCAACGATTTTCATTTAGTGTAGACTTATTTAGGCATAACTTTTAGAACTTCTTTCAAGTCTTCATTTTATTCTTATTTTATTCATTGAGTCTTTTACGGGCTAATAGATCCCAAATTCAAAACCAAAACATTTATAAAGACAAGGCTTATCTAAGGCATTAAGGAGGGTTTTCGTCACTCTCAAAAGTCATTCAAATGTTTCATGTTTTATCTATAGGTTTGTTAAAGCAATATTCAAGGTTGAATCTTCATCTACCTTTTTTTTATTAAGGGTAAAAGTGGATTTTTGAAAGGGCCCAAACCCTTTTTACATAAAGACTAAAAGATACAACAATGAAAACCAAAAGGACAAAGATAGGATAGGGCTACAAAACAACTCTAATAAAGGACAAATGTTAAACAACCAACTAAAACTAAAATATTTCTACAAAGGACACAACAACAGGAAAAAATAGATTACACTTTATGTTTCTCGTGTTTACTTTTCCTGTTGGGATGGAACTCCTCTTCTTCAAGAGATGCAAGATTAGAAAAACTTTTTAACAATTTAGACTTCTAAGATAGTATCCTAGAGATTCAATGGTTTCTTGTTGTTATTATGCTAAACTTTTGTTGACTCTAAGTTGCTTCTAGTCTAATGAAAGTGATTGGTGGGGAAAATTTAGATTTATCAATACCTTCTTTGGAAGGTTCCCTAGCTAACCCTCCATATAAGGAAGGATCATTTGCTAACCTGATTGGTAACTTAGTTGTGGTTCTTCCTTCTTTTGCATTAGTTATTTACCAAGAACACTAAGAATACCCCCAATGTTTATCCCCTCATTATTGTTTTTATCTTTTTACTCTCTATTGATATGGCCATTTGGGCATTTTTTCTTAAAGTGACATGCTTGTTAACATCTATAACATTGGATGTTGAGATTATTATAGTCAATTAGTGGAATCCATTTGTCGTCACTTGACTGAAGAGATACATTTTGTGGACTTGGGACTGTCACATTCCTTAAGACTATTATTCTATATTTATTCATATTGAATTTATGTTTCAAATTCTCTTATGTTTACGCATGCATGTAAAATAATTTTTCAATGGGATCTCATTCTCTCCAAAACTCTATAAGAAGAGCACAAAAATTGACCCAAACATGGATGTTGTATATGTTTTTTGTAAGGGGGCTAAATATTTTCCACCATGATTTAATGAATACCCTTTCATCCCATGAACGAACTAGATGCATATTCCATAACATAGTTTCTAACAACTAAACAAGAAAATGTTACAATAAAGAAGTTCTTAGGTACGAAGATGACTTGGAAATATTTATTAGTCCATGTCTTACTGACTTCATTTTTTACCTCTTCCATATTTAGTCTTCTTTCTTTAACCCTGTAAATGATTGTTCGATCCTCAAAAACATCTAGATCTAGCTTGAAATAACCATTTATAATTGTGATTATTGTTGCTGTAATTGCATAAATCTTATTCATTTTAAAGGTTACATCTTCATGCTCTATGGTGATTGGTTCACCCTTGAGCATAGTCAATTTTAGTTTTTCCATGATTTTTATTGACTCTTCACAGACATTCCATTGGAGAAAGGCCCTATAAAGACTTACTTCTATAGTATTTTCTTTGTTCACTACCTTGAGATTACCATTTATTGACCTTAGTTTTCCATTTCATTTCTCAAAGGCCTAAGAAACATTTGCCTTAGTTTCCCTCTTTAATACCCTGAGCTTTTTATCCTTTACCCCGAGTTTATCATTTTGTTGCCTTGAGGCCCAAGAAACACTAACCTCTGATATAGTTTCTCCATCCTTCACCCTAGTGTTATTGTGGTAAACAACATGCCCCATTTTTAGTCAAAAATGAGGGGCCTCATTTATCGAGATCCTAAATTTTCTCACTTTCATCAAACTCAAGTTCCTTGAGCTCAAGTCACCCAAGCCAATCGATTCGAGTCATTTCATTTTAAATCCAAGCTCATGACTTAGCCAATTTTATTTGTTTATTTCAAACCAAGCCTTAAGTCTTTTCTTCCTAGACCCGTTCACATGTTTTCATCAAGTCATTTTAGAGTTTGGGGCCAAAGTCTAAAATTTTATGTGTTTTAAAGACTTTGGGATTCAAGTTTGTGCCACATGGTATGATCCCAAAAGCCTGGGTCTACATAGGGATTAAATTCAAGTCTAATAGTCTAATGTCCCCATAGTCTCGAGCTTTCAAAACCCTAAGAAGATTCCACGTGGTGACTTCCAAGAAGCTCAAGACCTCACGGGCAAGACTGATTATGATAATGAGTCCAAAGACCCAACTTGACGAGGGGTTCTCATGTGGCACCCTGATGACATCAGCCTTATTAGGAACTTAAATTTGATGAGTATCTACCCATCACCAGAACGTAAACCCTTGAATCTCTAGACCTATAAGAGCGTGCCATATGCTACTTAAATGAACTTAAACTTGATAGTCATTCTAAATGTCAAAATTGTTGGGACATTATTTTATTTTAAAAAGATATTCGATCTAAATCAATAATTAATATACATATGCTTCTAATAAGAGCTTGTGCTTAATTGAGCTAACTCATGCAAATGTTCATGACCAAATAGAAAAATCCATTGTTTATTTCTCACATTTGATCAAAATCAATTATGGATTTTGCATGCATGATTTAGATCGTCTTAATGCTTTTGCCTTGCCTTTTATTTAAATAGACTAATTTGGATTTTCGATTGAACAAAATGACTAATTCTTTTCATAGTTTTTATCTTTTACTTGGTCATTTTTATGTTCTCTTGTAGGACCCATTATTTAACCCAAAGTCTCAGAGGCATTACAAATTTAGCCAAAATTTGATCATCTCATATTCCTGAGATCCTAAGAAGTTGTCGTGTGGCACCTTCTTGAAAGCTTAAGAGATTGGAACCATTAGCCCATTAGCCTAAATCATGAAGATCCTAAGAATATGAGGAAGCGACACATGGTAATGATTGAAGCCAAAGGTATGAAGAGCTCAGGAGAATAAAAAGAGGCCATATGGTTGCATAAAAGATAAAAGTGAGTGATAAAACTAATGCCCATAGATGCCGATAAGCTACCAGGTGGAAAAATTAGAACCCACTGAGGCCAAGCCAATAAGTTAATGAAATAAAAGGAATAAGGAGCTAATAAAGAGTTGTGTGGCAATACTAACATCATAATACATTGGCTTATAATTGATGGCCTGTTTGCCCATCAAGATTGTCAAAACTTGAGATGGGCTATGCCTTTAATTCGACGATAGAGGAGTAACTTGTAGAGGCCCATATAAGATAAGAAAGAGATAATAAGACAAATATTTGCCTTCATGAGATGTGATATCTCAACTACAAGGGTGTGGGCCTAATTCAAATCTATTAGAATCTCAATTGCATTTCCAAATCATCATTGAATATTTGTAACCACCCTATCAGTGGGTTGAGTTAGAAGTCAAAGTCATGAGCTTCATGAATTGTCAATTTAAAGAGGTTGAATTGCCATTGTTAGGGGTTGATACTTTAGGCATCAAAATATTATTAGATAGGTTTGGATTGCACTAGCCTTTCCCCATGCCTTTGACCTTGATTATCTACCAGGAGATATTGATTATAATGTTGAATATAGATTTTATTACATTTTATTTGTTTAATGTGTTAGGATGTGAAGTCACTATTCATATTCATTATTCATGAATCACTATTCATAGGCACTATTCATGGTCACTATTTATGGTGATGTGGCTTGATGGTGATGTGGATGGTTAGTGATGTGGCTAGTGATGACTTGGCATGAACCATGGTGGGTGGTATGGCCCATGGAGCATATTTTAAGGTCAAAAGAGGAGAAGAGAGAAATAGGGCACATTTCTCCACTAAGTCACATGGGTTGGCTTGTGAAATGCATGTGAGGACATAATGATAATGGATTACATGTTTCTACTTAGGCATGTGCTTGTGGGATGTAATTATTTATGGGTTCCTGTTAGGTGAGGTCAAAAGTGGGAATCTTTTGACTCACATGCATGTGTACATGGGAAAATGGGAGATAAGGATCACTATTCTAGATTGAGGTCACATGTGGAGTGGGATGTAACACATGGTTAAACACGTGGATTTGCACATGGATTGGTCAAGTGGGCATGATTGGATGCCATTCAAAGGTTTGACCTTGTACATGAGGGGACAATATTCCTTATTATTGAATAGTGCTACCCACTCAAGGATGGTGCATTTTTCTCCTCTCTCTATTTTCTCTATATATTGTCAATGATATTTATTGGCATGAGCTTTCCTTTGTAAATTCATCATGTTAGAGGATCCATGAAAGCCTTGGGCTTGCATGCTTGGAGGTTGGATCCTGGAGGTATTGTAATGCTTGGTTTACAACCTAAATGCTTCAGGTGGAAGCATTAAGTGATATTTGAAAGCACCGAAGGAGTTGTTATAGACGAACTATTTTAGAAGAGAGTAATGTTGTGTTTTAATATGAAGTCTGGAACTGCCATTTTACTCATGGTTTTTCCTTACAAGGTTTCCATGTAATCTCTATGTAATGTGTCCTCTTGCTTGTCTTTATTTGTGTATCTTATTTTTCCACATTTAATTTCTTACACAGTAAGAACTTTATTCCTAACAGTTGGTATCAAAGCTTTAGTAGTGAAGCTTTGATTCCTAACAGTGGTATCGAATCCATGGTGAAAAATTCCATGTGTGTGAGTGTTTTCTGTTGTTGGTTGATTGTGTGCAAGGTGAAGCTACTATGTAGGAGGAGCGACCAAGTGGAGATTAAAGAAGGAAAAAAAGAGGTGTTTTGTTTTGTTAGGTATCTCTCTGTGGAGCATGGTGGAGGATGTCTTAGTGAAGATCCTAATATCTTCATGTTGCTGAAGAGAAGCCTATAGATGAGTGGAGGAGAAATCTAAAAAAAATCTTTGCCAGACAAGTCAGTAGCCTACATAGTATTCTTGTTGAAGATGGAACAACTCTACAACTTGAGGAGTAAGGTGGATGCCTTTGGAGGAGGTGGAAGATAAGGCATGACCTTGTTGTAGTTCTTGACAGCAAACAAAAGGGGTTTTGATGTGGTATCCTACTAACCACGTGTTGTTAGCTGAGATGCTGAAGAAAAAATCCATTCAAAAGGAGGTATAAAGAAAGCTAAAGTTATACCTATTTTGAAGTGGATGAGGAAGAGAAAGATGAAGATGCAGATGAATAAGTGAGACCTAGTTTTCTTAGAAGGAGAAGGCTATATGTTTGGACATGCGGTAGAGAAGTGATGCATTTTTTAGGCTTGAAAACGTGATAGGTGTATTGGTGCACTGAGTAGTGTGACAACTTACCTAGATCTATGATTGGTCCACTCACGCCATAGTTGACACGATTGGTAGCCAAAGGCTACATGCAAGAGAGGCACTGAATCCTGGTGTTCCT
Source organism: Torreya grandis (assembly GCA_037957365.1). Taxonomy (NCBI): domain Eukaryota; kingdom Viridiplantae; phylum Streptophyta; class Pinopsida; order Cupressales; family Taxaceae; genus Torreya; species Torreya grandis. The sequence goes on from JARHVA010000098.1 coordinate 2,575,413, forward strand.
TAAAGGAGAATATTGGTGTTGACCATATGACTCAGGGAGATAGAGTGTTTTGTATATGGTTGTGTCATTGGGCAAGTAAATCGATGCATGGATTAACACTGTAGGTACATGAGTTAGTGTTTTGGAAAAATTTGGTAGAGCATGATGCATTTTAGATGCATTCTTGAGACTCAAAAACTTAGTAGGTGCAATGATGCACTAAGTGGCATGATGATTTCCTAGGAATCCTAATTGGTCCAGTGATCTTGTGCCATGTTGACAACTTCGAAAGCTATGTGGAGAAGTCTAGTTTTGACTAATGTGAGATATTCTCTCCTCACTACTATCAAGAGTGGTATGTGCACTAGTTGTTGTTCAAGGAGTTGGAACAATGTGATTCCTACATGGTGATCTCTCTTAGAGAGAGATAAAAATAAGTGATAAGTTAAAAAGTTGCTGATTTACATTTTGAAGAAGTCATTGTATGGGTTTTTAGTAGACATGTTAAGGGAGTATAGGATATTCAGTACCTTCATGGAGAGCCAAAGTGGATAGCAAAGATTATTGCTATGAGTTGTGACATGTTGAATGCAGGCCTCAACATGATCACTATTTTTTATGGCTCAGTTGAAACACATTAAATGAAGGTGGTATGATGGAGTAAACCAAGGATGAGAAAGCAAGGAAGTACCCCACTTCTTAAATTTTGAGTTATCTTCCCAAGAGTGTTCCAAAGGAGGATAAGACATGTTGTTATCATGTGTATTGGATTCATCAAGAGTAGGAAGCCTCATAATGTCATGGTCAGCACTAAAATAGATATTCCCAAGTAGTGGGAGTTGTAAATGGTTCATGGCAGAATCCCATTGGAGGATTGGTCTGTGGTGTGGAGAAGTGATTTATCACTTCAGTGCTATAATTTGCTATGGAAGAGCAGATGTTGACAAAGCCAATCATGTCAGAGAAGTTTTATTAGTGCAAAAAATCTTCTACTGAGTTTATGTCAGGGTAGTAGAGGGCATGGATGAGTAGCTAGTTGTAGAATATTTAGGTGTGGTAAAAGCCTATGTATATTACAGAAAGTGGGAGAACGTTAGGATGTGAACTCACTTTTCATGAATCACTTTTCATATGCACTATTCATGGTCATTATTCATGTTGATGTGTCCTAATGGTGATGTGGATGGTTAGTGATATGGCTAGGTGATAACTTGGCATGACCCACAATGGGTGGTATAGCCCATGGAGCATCTTTGAAGGTCAAAAGAGGAGGAAAGAGAAATGGGGCACATTTATCCACTAAGTCACATGGGTTGGCTTATGAAAAGCATGTGAATACATAATGATAGTGGATCACATGTTTCTACTTAGGCATGTGCTTGTGGGGTGCAGTTGTCTATGGGATCCTGTTGGGTGAGGTCAAAAGTGGGAATTTTTTGACTCACACATGTGTGCACATGGGAAAGTGGGAGATAAAGATCACTATTCTATATTGAGGTCACATGTGGAGTGGGGCATAACACGTGGGTGTGCACATAAAGTGGTCAAGTAGGCATGATTGGATTCCATTCAAAGGATTGACCTTACACATGGGGGGACAACATTTCCTATTATTGAATAGTGCTACCCACTCAAGGATGGCACATTTTTCTCCTCTCTCTATTTTCTATCTATGTTGTAAATTTTATTTATTGGCATGAACTCTAATTTGTAAATTCATCCTATTAGAGGATCCATGCAAGCCTTAGGCTTGCATTCTTAGAGGTTGGATCTTGGAGGCATTGTAATGCTTGGTTCACACCCTGAATGCTTCAGGTGGAAGCATTGAGTGCTTTGTTTGGAAACACTGAAGGAGTTGCTATGGAGGAGCTATTGTAGAAGATAGTGATGTTGTGTTTTAGTATGAAGTCTGGATCTACCATTTTGCCAATGGATTTTCCTTGCACATTGTAAGTTTTCCATGTAATCTCTATGTAATGTGTCCTCTTGCTTGTCTTTATTTATGTAGCTTGTTTTCCACATTTAATTTCTTGCATAGTATAAAATTTATTCCTAACATAATGTATGTATTTTTTTGATTTAACTGGTTAATTTGTGTTAGGACTATCAATATGCTAGTTTATAGATGATTGCCTCAGTTAAGATGTGTAATGAATATTTGAATTGGTTTGTTGGATTTGTCCATGCTTTACTTTAGTCTTTTCCTAGTTATGTGCAATAGCTACAGACTGTCAGTGAGACTATCTTTAGAATGGGTTCAATGAATAAATTAATTTTATAGTAGTGTCCTTAGAAGCTTCCCCACTTATTGGCCAATATTTGTATAATTTTTAGACTAAGCACACAATGATATAACTATGGTCAGGCATGCTTTCATTTCCTTGTCATTACGAGGCTTGTTTAGATCAAAGACACCTTCTCTTTTCTACCCTATCTTTCCCTCTCTTTTTGTTTCTTTTGGGTGATACTTGGTCTTAGTTTAAATATTGGAATGAATTCCAGTGAAGTAAATCTTAATTGTTTTATTAGTTGAATCAAGTAGACAACAAGGTCTAGATAATTAATTAACAAGCAAACAAACATGAATGATCGTATCAATTGAACCTCTAGTGGTAGCACTCACCACTCTCAAAGTAAAAGATGTTAAACTACTCAATCCTTGGATTGAAACAAGATCAATCATAAAATTAATAATGAGACTTTCTGTCCCATGTGTTTTTATCTCCCTTTGTCCTCTCTGAATTACCTAGCTCCATGGGTATATTTTGAATGGATCATAAATTGAGACCAATAGAAATTAACACTAGAAGGATGGCTTCTTGCTTGTTAGTTGCCTATTTGAAAGTTACCTGGACCCCAATGCAAGGATCACAAGGTCCAGATTTAAGTTTTTACCCTTTTTATTTCACTTGTTGAGGCATAATAAAAACATAACCATTAGAAATAGGCATGTTATACATATGATTCAATTTTTTGGATTGTCCCTAATTCTCTAAATTTTGTGGTTATGACCATGTCCTCGCTTGGTGAATCAACCATTAATGTCCTTGGTAGTCAACATGACTTTCCAAAGGACCCCTTTGTGTTTCTTCCTAGATTTCCAAGCAATCACCATATAACTATGGAAGAACACCTCATTGCCTATACATCTGTTATGCATGTTTTAAATGTCCAATTTGAAAATGTTGCTTGCAGGTTGTTTCCTTTTAATTTGGAGGAAGAAGCATCTGATTTGTTTATGCATTTGAATCCCAATTCTATTAAGAATTGGAATGATTTTGAACATTTACTTTTGCTTAAGTCTGGTCTAGGGATTGACCCTCATGATTTATTGAACGAATTTGTTATGATTAAGAAATAACCTCATGAGCTAACCAGAGATTCCACTTTTAGATTTCATACGAGTCATAACAAAGTCCCTATCAATCTTATACCTCTTAAATTAGTTATTTTGGATTTGCATTTAAGTGCTTTGAATCCTTTAATTATAATATTTGTGAGAATGTTTGCAGCGGATACTTGGACCATGGCTTTCATAGAAGCCATTCAGGTATAAGATTATTTATTTTGCCTCCATCTAAGGCAAATAGAAGAGTTGTTTGCTTTCCAAAAGACTGCAACAGTAGATCAAAAAATTCATCCTCCTACCATAGTCCAAGGAAAAACCTTTCAGTTGTAACCAATGGATCATCACGGTTCCCTCATTAACTATGACATGCTTATGGAGGATGATGATAACTCTGATGATGATGAAGTCATTCAAATTTCAAAATTAGAAGAGCTCACTCAGCCTATCCACGAGGAGGAAGAATATGTTCATGTAGTAGATGATCCATGTTCCAAGGAATTGGTATGCCTTGAACCTCTTACTCAAATGTTTATAGCCCCCGATATTCAAGTAACTGAACCTCTTGTTTTCTTTTGGTAATATTTTGATGTAAAAGCTTCCAATGCCTATTCTCTCTTCGATTTTGAGACTAGGAAACTTGATTGAACATACGCTTGCTAATAGTCTTATATTTTTAGTGAAGAAACTCAAGGAATTTTTTAGTGAATACAAGGACGTCCTTTCCCTCACAAGGACACTAACTAAAAGAACCTTGTTACTACATACAAGTGGAAATCACATTGCACTAGGTTTCTAGACCCATGTTCCAAATTTTGTTGGGCTTATTTCTTGTTTATATTAGTGTACATAATTTCATATTTTCCACGCTTTATTTCTTAGTTAGATCTTTCTTTCTTTCTATTTTTACTTTCTAGTAGCTCCCTATTTTTATATATGTTTGTTTTAGATTAGTTTCCCTATTTTGGTTTTTGCATCAACATTGTTTTTATTCCTTATCTTAGGAATACTTTTGAAAATGATGAGTCTTATCTTGAAAACAAAAGCTTGAAGCGAAGAGTTAGCCCTTATGAATTTCCTTTCCTTATGTTGGTGGGCCAAAGGACCTCAAGTGGTTTATGGAAACATGAAATTTGTTCAAGTCTTGGAAGTTATAAAGTTAAAATTCATGTTTGAATAATTGTCTAGGTTGCTTCAGTTTTATTTTGCACATTTTATAAATGATTGGAGGCCTATGATTTTAAATAGAATGTGTGGATTCTAGAAAGGTTTATTTTCTTGTCTAAAGCCATCAATTGCATTTAATTAAATATCTGAAGCAAAATGGAAACATTGCTTTAGTTTGAATTTATTTTGGCAGTCACGAACTTGTTAAGTCTATCATTATACCCAATGGGGATTGGTTCTCAACCCTCAGTGGACATAATTACAAAATAATTTCATGATAAATTTTTGAAGGAAATAAAATAAAAATGCAAGATCTAAAGTCTTCCTCAAAAGGGTGATACTAGCAATCTCCATTGTAGGCTTTTTGGCATAGTTAGCAGTGGAGTAAGGCCTTTAGTGGGACCATAAGTATCTATGTCAAGGCTATAAATGCTTGGATGGTAGTAGATAAATACCCATGCCATCCCCCCAAGCTAATTTGTCAAATATTTTCCCTTTTGGGAGTTTTGGTTGTCTAAAATAGGTCTGAATATTTTTATGTGAATTCAAGAGCTATAAAGGAATTTATCAATTTCACACATTGATGGCCTTTAATAAAATAAAAAATTTAGTATGTCACATATTGAAGTAGAATTAAATGCCTTCATCTTTCTGATTTTGTCTAAAGAAATTGTTTGCAATTCATAATTGTGTTCAGGTGTGAAGGTTTGCAGTTTAACTCTTAGATTGATTTCACTAGAAATTCTAGATTTTAAATGCTTTTACAACATTCTCCCCACAGAGGTCACCATTTATTGTTGTGTCAAGAAATATTCTCCATTTTCAGTAAAAAATGAGGACCCTCTTTTATTGAGCTCTAAAGTTTGGTCACTTGCATTGAACTTCAGTTCCTTACACTTGAATCGTCGAAGCTAATCGAATCAGAGTCATTTAATTTTAAATATGAGCTCATGCCTTAGCAAATTTTATTTATTTATTTCAAACTGTGCCTTAAGTCTTTTCTTCTTGGACCCTTCCATGTGTCAACATCAGTTCATTTTAGAGTTTGGGTCCAAAGTCTAAAAGTTTCTAAGTCTTTTAAAGACTCTAGGGTCTAAGATCATGCCACATCAAGCTTGGGGATGTGGAGGCATTAACTTCAGGTCTAATACCTTAATGTCCCCATAGTCCCAAAATTTTAGGTTCCCAAGAAGCCTCCATGTTGTGACCTCTTGGAAGCCTAGGACCTTGGGGGCAAGACTGATTACACCAACAAGTCCAAAGACCTGACTTAATGAGGGGTTATCACATGGCACCCTGATGATGTTAGTATTCTTAGGAGCTTAAAGTTGATGGGTGTCTACCCATCACTAAATTATAAACCTTTAAACCTCTATACCTATAAGAGCATACCACATGACACTTAAATGAGCTTAAACTTGATGACCATTTTAATTGTCAAAACTGTCAGGACATTATTCTATTTTGAAAGGATGCTTGGTCTGAATTAATAGTTTATATACATATGCTTATAAGAAGGGCCTATGCTCAAATTGATTTGAATCATGAAAATGTTCATGACCAAATATCAAAATATGTTGTTTACTTCTTGCATTTGATTAAAATCAGTTATGAATTTTACATTCACGATTTAGATCATCTGAATGCTTTTGCCTTGCCTTTTCTTTAAACAGACTAATTTGGATTTTTGATTGAATAAAATGACTAAGTTGTTTAATAGTTTTTATCTTTTACTTAGTTATTTTTATGTTCTCTTACAATACATGTCTTTCAACCCGAAGCCTTAGAGCCTCAAAGGCATTAAAGTTTTAGGTATGATCATCCTATAGTCCCAAGTCCTTGAGATTTTACCAGTAGCACCTTATCAAAAGCTTGGGAGCTTAAAACCATTATCCCATTAGCCTAAATCATGAAGAGTCAGAGGAGCCGAGGAAGTGATATGTGATGCCAATTAAAGACAAAATCATGAAGAGCCTGAGGGAATTAAAAGAGGCCATGTGGCCATGTAAAATACAAAAGTGAGTGACAAAGCTAAAGCTCATGGATGCCAATAAGCTACCAGGTGGTAAAATTAAAACCCACTAAGGCCAAACCAATAACACAATGAAATAAAAGTAAAAAGAATTCAAGAAAGAGCCTTGTGGCAATATTGATGTTAGAAATACACGAGCTTATAATTGATGCATTCAATTTAATGGCAGAGGAGAAAGTTGCAGAGAGCCACATAAGACAAAAAATAGTTAACAAGATAAATATTTGCTTTCATGAGATGTGGTATCTTAACTGCAAGGTCATGGGCCTGATTCAAATCTATCAAAATCTCAACTAAATTTCCAAATCATCATTCAATATTTGTAACCACTTCGTTAGGGGGCTGAGCTAGAAGTCAAATCCATGAGCTTCATAAATGATCTAGTAAAGAGGCTAGATTGCCATTGTTAAGGGTTGACACTTTAGGCATCAAACTATTGTTGGAATAGGTATAAATTTCACTCCCCCCATGCGCTTGGCCTTAGTTGTCTACTAGAAGATATTGATTGTAACATAATGCTTTTATAATGTTGAATACAAATTTTATTATGTTTTATTTGTTTCATGTCTCTAGTCTTTTAATTTAATTGGTTAATTTAAACTAGAACTGTTAATATGCTTATTTGCAGATGATTGCCTTAGTTAGGATGTGGATTAGCTATTTTAATTGGTCTATTAGATTTTTTCATGTTTTACTTTAGTCTTTTCCCAGTCATTGTGTGCATTAGTTACAAACTATCAATTATACTATCTTTAGAATGAGTTCAATGGATAAATGACTTTCATATTAGTATCCTTAAAAGCTTGCCCACTGAATGGCCAACATTTATGTAATTAATAGACCAAGCACATAGTGGTATAATTGTGGTCAGGCATGCTTTCATTTCCTTGGCATCAAGAGGCCTGTTTAGATCAAAGACAACTTCTCTTTTCTGCCCTATGCTTCCCTCTCTTTTTATTTATTTTGGGTGATACTTGGCCTTAGTTTAGATATTAAAATGAATTATAGTGGAGTAGATATTAAATGTTTTATTGGTTGAATCAAGTAGACAACAAGGTCTAGATAATTAATTAACAAGCAAGAAAACAAACAAATATGAATGATCATATCAATTGAACCTCTAGTTGTAGCACTCATTTCTTTTAGAGTAAAATAGGTTAAACTGCTCGATCCTTGGATTAAACTAGCATCAATCCTAAAATAAATGAGGGGACAATCTATCCCATGTGTTTTTATCTCCTTTTATCCTCTGTAAATTACCTATCTCTAGTGTATATTCTGAGTGGATCACAAATTGAGACCTACACCTACTTTCTCCAATTCGTTGCTTTGGTTCCTCCATTCTATTGTTCTACATTTGCATACTTGTATTCATCATTCCACACACACATTTTAGTGGGAGAACTACATTTGAGTTTTAGCCCTCTTTGAAGTATTATCAATGTAGTATAGTGCTTGGTATTTCAATGATGATAGACCAATTTCATTCCAAATCAATCCCTTTCACTAGATTCTCCCCCTCCCCACATTTTATTTTGATTTGATTTATGTACAAGAAAATAGGTTTTTATCATTATAGGTATTTTGAGCTATATTATGGATATGAAGACATGTCCATGACCCCAATTAATGTATTTTTAGGTGGTGAAATAATCAATTATGTGTTAACGTCAACTAGGACAAGTTTATGATAAATAGACCTGAGAGAACTACACCATTGTCCACCTACAATAGACATGTCCAAATAAATTTTCTATTTCTGCTTCAAATCTATCATCTCTATATTTATGTATTCTATGTTTATGTCTATTTACAATATGTCATAGTCAACTGAGACATGTCTTCGGTCAATAGATTTTGGTGCATTGTGCCACCATCCACTTTCAACAAACTTGTCTAGATTTTATTTCTAATTTTGAACCTAATACTGAGCCTGCACAACCATTTTACTTCTATTTTTCACAATCTAATAGTTATAATAACCAATGAATATCCATGTTCGAGTTAAGTATATTTCTTCTTAATACTTTCTTGAAATAACAACTTTCTATATTTAGTAATTTGTCAAAATCAAAATAGTCAAATATTGCATATCTTTCTCATTCTTATATTTCTATTTTTACACCTATATATAATCCAATATAACTATTTCATATTGTGTTTTATCAAAAATAGGGTAAAACATATTGGTGAACCCATACTTTTGTATTTGAACATTATTTTCCTTGTTTTGATTTTTTTAATCTAGGGTTTTAGCTAAATTTTGATTTTCAAAAATAAAAGAATTTTTATCTTTCATCTTGGGGATTCAAAATTCATGTTTACTTACACAAAAATCCTTGTTTTTCATTGGTTTTCAATTTCTTTTTCTCTCTGTCTTCCTAGAATATGCGTTCCTATAGTTTTAAAATTTGGAGTTGTCATTTTGGGCAAAACGGTTATCGATTTTACCTACATCATGGTGTAAGGGGTATTTCTCTAATACTCTAGCCATTAGACAATAATATATATGTATTTTAGTTTCCACATACCCCACATTTTATCATAAATGCCTAGGTTTTATTTTTAATCCATAGGAAGCCTTGAACCATGTATTCTTGTTGTGTACTCATAAGTGATTATCCCCAAGAAGTTACTCTTAATGTACCTTAGAGATAAGAAAGTGTGGCTACGAGAATGGTGGAATCCTCCATAGTTAGTGCCTTTGCCACCGTATTTACTATTTATGATTAGGATAATATAACTGGGAGCCTACAAAGCAACCAACCTTGCCTAGTTTCACCCATTGATAGCATTGTTTTTCATTGTATGATTGATTGTTTGTTAGCATTGGGCATTATATTTGTCATATTTACTATTTTGGACTAATAAATCTAAAATTGACTCTCAGTATGTATCTAAATATGAAATTACCAAATGTGTTCATCCTTTAGATCTAATGTTTTCTAGTAATGCTACACTTTATGCTTATGATAATTAATGGACTAATGATCATACTTGTGCAATCTCTGATGCTTCTGAAATTAGTCAAGAAAATTATAGATATGATTATGATTGTGAAAATCAATATGAATGGTATAATAGTGAAGAATATAATGAAGAAAATGATCTAACTAATGTATAAATTGCACAACCCATTCCTCCCTTGTACTCTTATTTTTGAAAAGCAAAACAAAAAGAGCATATTGATAATGAATATGTTCTCTCCCTCAATCTCTCAAAAGGATTAAAATAAAAAATATATCTAACTAACACCTTATATACCCTCTAACTTGGCTCTTGCATTCCATCACATCAATCAATATACTTTCCAACCACATGGCCCTTATATAGAAATGCTAAAAGATACAAATGAATTTGTTGGCCCATCTCTCTATCTAAAAATTTTAGATGATGTAGATTCATATATTTCCCATTCTTCTCTAAACATAGTTAATGATACGCTAATTTATTATTATCTTTCTACTCCTGTGGAAGCAATGACTAATTCTATAATTTTATCGTCCTCTATTGAAATGTTACAAGATGATAATGAAGGGGAATTAAAAATCCAAAGTAACATTATGGATCTATATTAATAAAGCAACAATATTGAAATATTTTGTAATAAAGATAGTGATCATAAACCCATTCAGTGTGAGTTGCATGATAATACCAATTGTGACTATTCTTCTTTCTCTCCTAAGTCACTATATTTTGATAAATAACAATGTCACGTTTCTAATTATATACATGTTCAAAATGATAAGTTAAGCAATGATATTCGAGTTTGTACCAATGTTTCCTTAGAAAGTAATACCCAACCATGTAATGATAATTGTCATGATCCTCTTATACCAATGTAAAAATTGGATGATCAATTTCAAACCATTAGTGTGCCTTTTAAACAAATATTATTTCTACTAGTCATATTATATTCATGATGCATTCCATTGGAGAGATCCAAAATAAATTTATTGATCTTACTTTAAAAACTAGATAATGTTGTGCAAACATCAAAGATAATGTTATCCTAGCACAACCCCTTACACTAGTTGTATATGAACATCCATATAAAAAGTATTTTGTTATGCTTACACTACCATTGTGTGATGGTTATGGATATCCTTGCAAGAATTTAATGCAATATACACTTTCTTTTAGAGATTAGGGGAACGATGGACGTATCTCACTCAAAGTTTTCCATAGAAGTTTTATAAGAAAAGATTAATACTGTTTCTACAGTTTACCTAATGGTTTGTTGTCCAGCATCAAAAAATTATTAGATGCATTCTTATATGATTGTCATAAACACATGGTACCTAATCTCACATCAGAACACATACACAGTTTGCACAAAGATCATAATGACTTAATTGTAGACTACATGTTGTCGTTCAAAAATACTTTGCACTCTCTAACTTATCAACCCTCAGATTTGGGGATTTTTTTTATATATTTAGTAAGGGTCTTTTATCTCCACTCAAATAAAGAGCCATGCATAAAATTTACACCTCTTTTGAGAAGTTATGCATGTATGTATTAAAATATGCATGTGAGCTAAACTTCACAATAAAAAAGGTTACTAAATCAAAATCATCTACAAACAAGCAACCAATTATCAATTTAACATCCAAAAGAAAGAATTGAATTTCAAGTCATTCATAATAAAGATGAAGCATTGAAGAAATTCCCTATAAAATAACAAATCCAAGCATTCAATAAAGGAAATGAAATAATTTATAAAGCATCACCTAATGTGAATAAACCTAATTCCAATAAGAGGCCATCACTTTAGTCTGACAGATTAAAATATTGACCACATGCTATTCTAATAAATTTTAGATGAGAATTCAATCACTCTCCCTCATAATTATTATCATCCTCGTCATTGTCGTGAGTACATAAAAGGAAGGAATTTTTTTGCACTTATGATGGTATTAATGGACATCAGGATAATGACTTTCGCGTATTGCATACATTGATTACACAAGTTGTTAATAAATAGATTATCACATTTGAGAGCAATAGAATCAACAAGAAAGATACAATGATCCATGACAATAACACATCTCCAATTTAGATACCAAAGTAAACACATCATAATGAATATTGGAGTTGTACAAAAATATTATCCAATGCACATTATCAATTGCAAGTACCACAAGTAACTAACATGGGTGCAAACATCTTATAGAGCCATAGATACAATATCACAATACAATTATGAATAATACATAGCATGGTGCATAATTCCTATGTATGTCAAGATGTTTTGCCCATTTGATAGTTTTCAATTAAATTTAATACATACATTATTACAAATCTCAAAAAACACAATTCATTTTCAAATACCAAATATCAAATAAACTACTCTAGAAAAGTCCAAATCTTAATAAATAATATAAAATGCCACATAAGCTACTCTATCAAAGTAAAAATCACATCTAAATGAAAATATATAAAGCATAGATATTCTATATGAGTCAAAAATAAGAGAAAATACACCATAAATCCACACACACACACACATGTATATATATGTTTTATACAAGTATAACATGATCAAATAATCACTCTATAATGGTGTCCTTACCCTATCTATCACATCCAAACTCAACTAATAATCGACTATGTGAGGAAGAATATGTAATTTTAGTTACTTGTGATCTTGAATGAGATTGACTCTTATGCCCACAGTCCATGAATACAACCAATTGAGCCTTTAGTGTTGCATGCTCCTATTGCAACTACACATACTCCTAGAAAACACTCTATTATAGATTCATCAATGGAGATGGAGGTGGAATTTGTTGTCTTATGAGCTTTGTCCTTAACTAATTATGTTCAATGATAAGTTCATCTCGCTCAGCTATTAGGTCATCATGCATTGTTACCACTAAAACATAGGTTTTCATCACTATAACTGCATGATAAAATAGGGGAACATGCTCTCCTATAATATTTATCACTCACTCCAACAATCCACTAGTGACATTCTCACTAGGAACATCTCATGTGAGAACCTAGAGGGATGTCTCTACGATGACCTACCAATAATCATTACCCATTGAAAGAAATCAAATAAATATATTAAATCAATATCAATGATATCCAAATTAATAAAATTATATGTAAAGCTCTAAAATACACATGTACTCACTCATAGGTGGAGTTTTAGGATCAATTTATACCATGCCACTTGCATCATTGGGAATAAAATAGGCCACCTATGGGATAACCACCATCATGTATAGGCTAGTGTACAACCAACATCATCAGTGTTAAGTGTCTGAATAATGGGATCCATGTTGGCTAGGGGAATGGGAGGTAGGTTTATATAACTAAGACAAACCATATCACCCTTTCACTATAGAGGCCTAACATATTTAATCCATGTGTATGATGTAGGAGGAACATTTTGTGGGATGCCAAATTTTCTATTTACACACTCAAACTAAAACCAATCATTGACATCTAGCCACTAGTCATGCAACCAATAACTAACCTAAATGCATCTCAGATTAAATATATCATTTGACCATCCACCAAACCCCCTTTATGGATGCCATATAATGTTACCAATAGTCAAATAATCAAATATCTGATGACACTCCATCTTATTACCCCTCATAACTCTAGTTGTCCCCACCCACATCTCTGCATATATATGGGAATGCACCCATCCACTATGAGGCATACCTATAAGTCAGATAACTCTAATGTGTTCATAATTCCAACAATTCATAAATGTCCCTATGCCCAACCCTTTTCCAAAAACCCTCTCGATTATATCTGTGAAGATCCCTATACAAGTGAGCTAGTATAGTCCAACCCTAATAATATCTCATCCCATAATCCTCAATATCATGAATGAATTTATGCATCTGATAAGAAATGACAACCCCACCACCATCAAATTCAATAAAAGAGTCAAGCAAGGTACAAATTAATTTCTATATGTGCAAAACATTCTCCAACACAACCTCAAAATAACATTTGAAGTACATAATTTTCAAATTTTACATAAGTCAAATTTTGATTTTTTAAAATTTACCAAGGGAGATGCATCTTTTGATTGTAAAATGCCCACAACCTACTCAATCTAAGTCAATACTAGTAATATCCTTTACGACATGGTGTTTGTCTTAGAGATAAAAATTGTAAAGTTTCAATGTGAGAATGAAATATAGTTTCTTTTTCAACTAGTCTATTTATATGAGTTGACTTTTTCCTTCTAATTTTTAAAAAACATTTCTAATTAATACTCCAAACTTATGTACACAGATCCAAACATATCAAAATCAATCCTTGTGAGTTGCCTTAGAACACACACAACACACCCTTTCAAATGCTACTACTATTATGACATAAAACAACCTTTTCAAAAAAGTCAAATTTTACATCTACTTGCTTATACGCATTATCTCCTACATATTTTTTGGACTTATTAAAAACTTATCATATCTAATCAATCATCATGCTATAATAATAAAAATTCTCAATCAAAAATAATAAGCTCAATCAAAATTTAAGAAAAATATTTACCTTATCCTTTCGATATGATGCACTTGATTCTCTCACACCCTACATCGAAGGGGGGCATCCATCAAGTTTATTACAAAATATATCTCATCACATTATACATTATTCAAAATTGTTTAAAATTGGTCACATGATACAAGTTTATTATATATTCAAGAATATACTTATTAATATTAGGAGCACATGACATACATGCACATTAAAAATCGTAATACAAAGGTAGAAATAAGGCAAAACCAGATTTGATAACAAAGTAGAGTGTTTTCAAAAGGTTCAAAGTGACTCAAAAAGTAAGCACATGATATAAATTATCACACACATAAATATTTTGGAGACATATGCACTCACTTATCAAAAACTCAAAGTATATAATCATGCATACTTGAATGCATATGTGCATGGGTACGTGCAAAATGGTTACACAATCAAAGTTATAGGTTGCAAATACAATTACAAATGAGAATATAGATGCATAAAACTCTATATCATTGGCACATATTTAGAGGGGTAATTATAAGAATTCATTCTCAAGATTGTTCAAAGATGCAAAATGTCAAAGATTCAAAGTTTCAAATTTCAAAGCTACAATAGTCAAATTGAAAAAACAAAATATTCAAGTTTAAAGGAAAAATATCCTTTCAAAATAAAATTATATGATAAATGTAGTCATGATGGGGGAATGAAGATTATTCATTCTTTTTTGATCATATAAAATAAAATTTAGATCCGTCTGTAGTGGTATGACTCAAATTTGTGCAGTGATGTACAATTGAATCTAGTGACACTCAATGGCCTTTGCTTCACTTCTAGTGAACCTAACATGGTTCCACCTTTTTTGGAGATTAGGATATGGAGTATTTTTTCCTCATTTTTGAGATTCATAATAATTCATCCTTCCAACTCATGGGCTTGATTAGTTAAATCTAAAATTTGAGACTTCATCACTCTCAACTCTTCAAAAAATTCAAAATAAGCAACTATGTTCTCTGAGTGCTTCAACAAGGGGGCATGTGTTTTAAAAATATCTTATCAAGTCAATATGGTGATGGGTATAGTGACACATAATTACATGTCTACCTTTCATTTATTGCTTGAGGAACTATTTTTTTCCTTGGCTAGGAAATGAATAGGATTGAAAGCATCCTTTCCCAACTTAGCACAACATGAGCATTCTCCACAAGTAGCATAATACAACATGCATATAGGTGTATTTTTTCCCATTTATGATTTTAGATTAAATATTTCATATCTCATAGATAAATATCAACCACTCTATATTTTATTGTATATTATATCATAACAAAGTTGAGATAGTCAACATTTCTAATCTTAAAGATAAAGTGTGTTATACACAATCAAGTTCCAGTTCTTTCCTTTACTCTTACTAGAATAAAGTGGGGGAGGGAAGAAAGTAAGCACATAAATTTGATACAATCTCATCATTTATGCCAAATATTGAAACTTTATATGCTTATACTACTCCATATGTTATTAGAGATTATATCATAAAAAAGTTGGCAAAGTCAAAATTTATAGTCTTAAAGACAAAGTGTGTTATACACATTCAGGTTCTAGTTTTTTCCTTTACTCTTACTAGAATAAAGTGGGGGAGAGGGGAATGTAGACTCCCAAATTTGGTACAAGCTCATCCTTTATGTCAATTACAACAACTTTATATGCTTAGACTATTAACAGTGAATGAGGCATATATCAACACATTTAACTTGAATCTTTGTCTATTCTAATTTGTGAGTTTGTCCATTTGTCATTTATCTTGTCACTTTGTCATGTGGATCCCTAGTTTCAGTCCTTTATCTTTTTGTAAATTTTTGTGATAATTGGACAGGATCGACCTGTGGCCTTATCCATTTAGTGTGGACTTATCTAGGTATAACTTTTAGAACTTATTTCAATTCACATATTATTTTATTCTTATTTTTGTCCATCGGGTCTTATCTTGGGTCAGATTTTACAATCCAATAGGTCCCAAATTAAAAAAAAAACATTTATAATACAAGGCTTTTATAAGGCATTAAGGATAATTTTCCTCACTCTCAAAATTTATTAAAAGTTTTTCATGTTCTATCTATAGTTTTGATAAATAAATATTCAAGTTTGAATCTTCATTTGCATACTTGTGCCAAGGGTGAAATAAGAGAAAGAGTATCTAGAATTTCATTCATCATTCCATATACACATGTAAGTCAGATAAATACATTTATGTTTGATCCCTATTTGAAGTATTAACAATGTAGTGTAACGTTTAGTCTTTCAACAGGGATTGACCAAGGTCAGTCCAACTCAATCCGTTTCTCCTAACCCCCAAAAATTGATTCCAATTTGGTTTATGTGTAATAAACTAAGGTTTTATCATTGCAAGTATTTTGTAAGATATTACAGATATGAAGATATGCCCATGGCTTTGATTAATACATGCACAAACATTGAAATAATCAATGTTGTGTTACATTCAACTAGGACAAGTTTGTGGTCAACAAACCCAGGTACACTACATTATTATCCACCTACAATGGACCTTTTTATAGATATTTCATGTTTTTGATTCTAACATATCATCTCCATATTTATGTTTTCTCTGTGTATTTCTACTTATCATATGTCATCTCTAGATTTATGTTTTCTCTGTTTGTTTCTATCTATAGTTTATCACAGTCAACTGGGTCAAGTTCGCATTGAACAAAAATAGGTACAATACACCACCATCCACTTACAATGGACTTGTCTAGATTCAATTTATGATTTTATGTCTGATATCAAGCCTGCATAACCACCTTTCATTCACAATCAAAAAGTTAGAACAACCAACAGGTATCTCTGTGTGAGCTAATTATATTTCTTCTTGGTACTTTCCCAAAATAACAACTTTCTATATTTATCATTTTGACAAAATCATAATAATTGAATCTCATATATATTTAGAATTTTTATATTATAGAGTTACACCTGTATATAATCAAATACAATTCATTCATATTGTGTTTTATCAAAAATAAGGTAAAATAGGATCCAAGTGAATTTTTTTGTTGAAAACTTGTACAAGTGCCTAGAATGTCCATCTAAATAAACCCTTGAAAGCATTTTTAAGATATCTTAAAGGTTTTCCTAATTAATTTTTTTATTTTTTTAGTGTATATTCCTTACATAATTTCCAATAAAATTTATGTTAATTTTGTGTCTTCTAAACCAGGAGTTGGTTTAAGGGAAAAATTTGTCACATGATGGAAAATTGTATTTTGTTTATATTGACAAAATTATTTCAAATAAAACCTTATGGTTTTTGCAAAATAATTCTTTTTCTATCACAACCAAGCTTAAAAAACATTTATTAAGTACATGTGCATTGTCAATTGTGCTTGACACCCATACACATGTTTTTATTTGTCGGTGGGATGCTTATGAAAAACAAACAACACAAAAACCATTTGCATGCTTCATGGATGGATTTATGGTTCACAATACCATCAAGTTAAATGTGGCTAAGTGAGTTACTTCCACAAGAGGCTAGAAAAAATAGAAAAATGAGGCCAATCCAGCCTTGATTTTGTCACTAACTCAGAGGTTATAGTTTGTTGTAGTGTAAAACTAATTACTTCCAAAATAATATATAGCTATAAAGTTGTTAGTCATTAGTGGCAGTGATGATGTACTATGGTTACAAATAATTTAGAATACCTATATCTACTCAATGAGGTCCAACCTACCAAACGAGCAAAAGAAAAGAGAAGTGGAGTCCCATGCCACACTTGTAATGGTTAGTGCGTGTGTCCCTACTCACTTGTTTCAAAGGTCAATAAAGCACATTTGATCAAACTCATTGTGAACCATGTATGTTCATTCACATTTATGGATAATGTGTGCATCACTATTTATTTGTGTATGCTATTTGATTAGTGATTATATCCATATCTTTGATTACAATTTTACTGCTAGTTAGATTAATGATATGTTACCATCCAACATTAATATTCTTGGACTTAGTGTGTGTACCAATTCCCATGTAGTATAGTTATTTTCCCTATATTTATACTAAGGGAGGATTGATGGATATTTTCCTAGTGTTATTAATAGCATACGATATGTTGTAATTAATTAATCTATGTTAGTTGGGGGATTTGTTATGACACCCAAGTAAATAGGGTTTCTATTTTGTTCCAAATAATTGTACTTAGAAGAGGTTAGTGTTGAGAATTAATAGGGAGATGATCCTAAAATCATGGATTCTCTAATTGTATAAATATTATTTTATCATTTTTAAGAAATTATCCTTGTATAAGTGTAAATAAACTATCATAGCATAAACGAACATTTATTAAAGACAAAATTTACTACAATAGGCATTAGGGAAAATAGAGCTGATATACATACCTCCAATATTAGTCAACCCTATGTTGTTATTAACACCAAAATTTAATTTTCATTGGTTTAAATCTTGTAAATATTTTGATGTAAATTATAAGTAGTAGTAGCATCTGTTAAGAGTTATTAGTGCCCACCAAGGAAAAACAACACACACCACGAAATGTCATAAATTAAAAAAGAAATATTCCATGTAACTCTCAAACTAGTTTAGGGAATATTGTAAGAATGATGGTCCATGAAGAAAGTAAATATTTGTCCTGAATGATCATGGTAATGTAAAAATATCATTGTCATTATAAATAGGTCACTAGGGTCAAGGTGGTCTGAAATAAATAATATGTTATTTGTAATGATTCCAAAAGAGTGACACCATAAATCCTTTAGAAATAATTGGTCTATTATTAAGAAAAGTCTAGGAAATATTAGGTAAAGTCTATTACTGGGTGATTAAGTTAGAATTCTATTTGGTAGTTTATGTCATGTCAAAACTAATCCTACACAATATTAGTTAGATAAGATTTCTTGTATTATCTTGGGATGGGAGTGAAGGGCTTGAGGTTCTATAAAAGGAGAGATAGAAGAAGGCACACATAAGGGGGCAAAAAATAAGACAATAAAAAGGAGAATCCTCGAGTCTTAAAGTTAGAGTGTGAAGGAAGTTATTGGCTTGTGTGAATGTGAAGTTTCTCCAAAAAAGGTTGTTGAAAGGGCTAGTGAGTGGAGTCCATGAGGATATGGTAACACTCAGTGGAAGCTAGATTAAATTTTTTGGTGAGATTATACACACATAATTCTAATAATATATCATCTGATACATTTTATTGTTATGTACACACATAATTCTAATAATATATCATCTGATACATTTTATTATTATGTACACACATAATTCTAATAATATATCATCTGATACATTTTATTATTATGTACACACATAATTATAATAATATATCATCTGATACATTTTATTATTATGTAAATTAATTGTAGCATTTTTCCTATTACCCATGTGTTGTGTTGTTGAGTTATCTCTAGAATCACACCTCCACAACCGAGTTGTGCATTGCTAATACAATCATAACATAGAGATTTATTAGTGAAATATTTCTCAAGTGCAGATCAATAATTAAACTAACGAGAATTAAATTTTGGAGGTAAAATTTTGGTGCTAACATCTTCCCCCTCCTTAGCTTCTATTCTATCTTCAGATTAGACTACCACAATCAATTTGGAACTAATGTTGGTGGAATTGAATTGAAAATATATATTCCCCACTTTTTAAATGAACAAAGTGGTAGAATAAGACATAGTGGTGTTAGAGAAGTCTTATGGTTACCATGTGATTGACATATATCATTTCTTACAATAATTGAAACAACCTTTGAGAAGTTTTGGCTAGTGATAACCGTATCAAGGATTCTTAGTGTTGCTAGATGCCCATAAAAAAGACCTCCACATGTACCATCATGAAATTATTCAATTAGATTCCTTATTATTTTTTGACTATCTACTCTCCTATATTTTCCATTAGCTCCTACCTGATCCAAGAATCCATGTGCAATGGAATATGGGTGACTTACTTAAGTGATCTTCCTTTTAATATTTGCAATAGTACCATCAATAAACTTGAAATCATTCGAATTATTCCATATATCTAAATACTCACTTGGAACTCTATTATTTATAATTGTAATATGTAAATATTCCACTTCAAACTTAACATCATCAAACCAATCCGATGTGCTAACAAGTTCTATGTCACCTTTACTAAAAATGTGAACATGAAAAATAGTACATGAATAAACATCTAAATATTGTATATGTCATTATTGATATTCAAACTCTTCTTCAGTAAACTATTTGGGTGAAATAATAGGTGAGATTATAAGTATGTCCATAATTGACATGTCCACATCACCCTCTTCATCCTCATTTTACACATCAATAATGCTAGAATATTTTGAAAATGTTGGGTCTTTTATATGACTATCATCATTTCTAACATGATCCTCATTGTCATTCTTATTGGCCTAAAATTTTGGCTAAATATTTTGTCTATTTTGGCATGGAACTAGCATGGCGTGGAAGGACCATAGCATGGAAAGTCTATGGTGTGAAACTTGATGGGTGAAGAAGCACCATGGCACAGAACCTATAGGGCTCGAGAGGACAAAGGCATGTAAGCACCAGCATGAGAGGACCCAATCAAAGGAGAATTAGTCATGAGGAACCTAAGAGCATAGGACTCATAATGATAGTGATAGACTTGGGTAACACATGGGAAGCAAGAGAGGTTAAGGAATGGTTCTTAAGGTTTACCCAAACCTTATTCATTAGAATTTTTGCACTGAATCGTACAGAGAGAAACACATGGAAACAAGGATCCAGCATAGAATGAGTATATAGGGGCACAAAGGCTCAGGTCCCTAGGAGAAGTTAGTTTATTGAGCACCATGACTCTCAATCTATTAATAGTTTGTTGGATAATTACTCCTATCATTAATGTTGTAAACACTTTACAACTATAAATACCCTTGTTATAAAGTACCACATAAATGGATTGTTGCTTATTTTGATGCTTTTGCTTAATATATGAACTATGGATATGGTATAACTTCTTGTGTTCATGATGAATGGTTGTGTTGTGTTGAGTCTAGCATAGTGATTGGAACTGAGTATGGAATCTAACCTATCTTTCTTTTTTCTAAAGTAATAACTCTAAACTAAAATGACATTAGTCTACGTAATCATAGTGGCTGAGCTTAGTAGTCCTAGAATCAAAGTAGTTTATCTATGCTTTTATATAGTATATATTTAATTACATAAAGAAAAGTAGAATATGACTAAGTTAACATTACTACACAATAAAACTAGCAGGAACTGGTCTCTAGCTATGCGCTTTGGGTGAGCATGCAAGACCACAATCTTGCATGAAAGGTCCAACATGTTCGCTCATTGGGCTAGACTTTAGAACTAAAGCTATAATAACAATAGAAACCCCAACATTTTGGTTCCATTGTTGGGACCCATAGCACTTGCTACTCGATCATGGAAAATGTTTGAGCGCATCACTCTTAATAATATAGAATAATGGATTATCAGAGTTAAAGATAATTTTTTAGTTCCCTACCTTGAACTAGGAGTTTTCTCACGATAATGGGTAGAACAAAATCTCTATAGTGCACTATATGAAAATTTATTTGCCGAGATCATAGTTCATTTGCACACTTGGATATCTGCATATACTGAAAGATGATCATGAAATCTTGGGAGAAGATGATATTGGACATTAAACCAACAAAGAGCCTTAGCATGACTTAGAACTCTGTGGATGATAAGCGTCAACATTTTGTAGAGAGGAGTTTTGATCAGCTACATTCTAGAGTATGTTATAACTACCTATTTATATCCTGAAGAAGCTAAGTTTTAGTTCATTTGAGAACCACGTGGCCATTACATTAGACATTTTACTTTAGAAATCAAGATGTTATTTATTGATTTTGGACTCAAGACTATGCCAATGGAGATCTAAATCCTCCTATGCATGAGCCACACATTTGGAATTGGAATAGATAAGAGTCAGTAAAATATTATGGGTTCAAAATGATAGCCAGTCAACAGGCATTAAGAAAACAAAGATATGATGAAGCTCATCAAAGGATTATAGGAGTCAATGGTGTGGGAAGAGATTAAGAAAACTTAGGAAGTACTTTTAGGATCCATAGGGAAGTGAAAACACACATAGAGGATCCCATTACTTTCAAACTGTACCCTATGCCACTAATATCATATGAAGGAGAAAATAGCTGGATGATAAGAACCAAAGAACTAATTTTGAACCAACCAGGCTCCACAACCATAATGCATTCTCATGCTCTTGAATTAGATCAAGTACACATACATAATTAAGATATAGACAATGTGGAATTAGATATTGAGCCAGTAATCGGTACTAGAACAGAGCCATTTGACACACATATAGACTTAACACTTCCTTTCCCTCTTTAAGGGAATTTCATGGTGCAATTTAGGATTCCTAGAGAACCTAGCCTTCAAAGTGGATAGCGTACAGACCCAAATTTGGTTAGTCACCTAGATACCATGCACTATATCATGAGCACTATTGTTGGAGGCACTGGAGGTGGACTAGGTGGTGGCACAAGAGGAGGTAGTGGACTTACCCCTCAAGGGACAAGGGATAGAGTTTCTCAATAACCACCGGTTCAAGCACCTCAACCAATAACAACATATTATGAAATGATGCTTCACTTATTAGAGTATTAAGGCATGGATAATGTAGCTAAACTCATCCATAAATGTGAACTTATTTGGAGGGTATGAGGCATCACCTCTTCTGAGCATAAAGCCACACAATTTGTATCTACACTTTTGGAGCATGTACATAAATGGTATAGAAAGTTCAACCCTCAACAAGATGTGGTAAACTATGATCAAATTAAAATGGTATTCCTTTAGGAGTTTGACATTCTTGAATTTGAACAATAAAGCATAGCTGTGCCAAAGGATATAAAATAGGAACTTACTAAAAGTGTGTAAGAATATAATGTAAGGTTTAAAATGTTTTTATCAAATTTATCCTTAAAAATTAATGCTACTTAGCATGCACAATGGTTTTTGGGATGTTTGTTATTACCCTTATGATGAACATTGTCTCAGAAGACTTTCACTAGCCCGCACAAAGCTTTGGAAGCTACCCTCTCCACTGAAGTGGTTGGAAGTATCAATACAGGGATCAATCCTTTCATGGAAGCTCTAATAGATTCAATGGAATTGTAACTTAAATAATTAACTGTAAATAATGCACATGATACTTGTAATGGTCTTTGGTGTACTGATTGTGAATCTAAAGGTCATACCTAAAGTAATTGCCCATGCAAGAACATCTGCACTATACTAAAATAGTCATGTTAAATATATCATGAAAAACATGATGTAATATCTTGCCCTCTTTTGAAATGAGAAACACACTCAAAGGTGTTTGACTATTATAAGATATGTGATGCCTATACTCATGACACTAATGACTGCTTACTGATTAGTGACATCCATGAAGCACGAGTGCATAGTATGTGCTAGATTTCTGTAGCCAACAATCAAGAGAATGATGGCTACCAGGGTTGAGGTAGAGGATGAGGATGAGGATGAGGAGGTGATCATTTCCCACCTAAGACATATTATAAATGCGGATCCCTAGACCACTACCAAAGAGATTGTCTAGACTCCCCTACATGTGCTTTCTATAAAAAGGACCACCAGCTAGAAGAGTGTCCTTACTTGTACGTAGATATCACTAAGGAGCAAAATGAAAAGGGTGTTGGCATGATACAAGTTGATAAACCACATTTGGTTTATGCATTTAGGCACCCCAACTATTCTGTTAGTGTATACACATAGCTTTGATACCATTTGTCAGAATCTTACAAGAAAACAATTGATTACTTTTGTATAAGCAACTAAACACGGAATTAAACCAGAAGTAATAAGTAACTAGAAATCAGAAACAACAAAGAATAAGAGATACAAGAAATAACCAATCTTGTATTAAACTCTTCCAGAAAGAAATACAATGAAGAAATCTCTTTCTCCTCACACCTCGTAGATGTACAGTAATTCTCCCTCAAGAGTTCTCTCTCTCTCTCAATTACAATCAACTCAATTACTTGAATTGTCTTCCCCTCTTCACAATCCTGTGAGGATCTAACCCTTAATTACAATACTACCCCATGGGTCTCTTAAATAGAACCCAAAGCAAACAATAATTAGAAAAACAAACTCAAGACTAAATTTAGTCTTTACATGCAAACTAACTGTTTGTTACATGCAAACTAACTGTTCATATAAAAATAACAATTCAAGAAATGCCTAGAAATGCACAAAAGTTGGTGTCAATCTGAAGATGACTGATGCCGACCGACCCCTGACCAATGTCGGCAATTTCAGTTGACCCCTAACTGATGTTGGTTGGCTCTGACTGATGTCGGCAGTTGTGTGATTGATGCCGATTACTGTGTAAACCCAACAACCTCCACATCAGCTCAACAGTGAAGCTTTTAGCTCCACAACTCAACAATCTCCCACTTGGAGATACATAGCTGCACCTAAACCTATACAGCAACATCCTCTAGCTTGTTTCTCTCTCTTCAAGTTCAATCTTGAAGACCAACAAAAGTTGAATGAAGATTCAAATTCTCCTTTGTTACTGGCTTTGTTAACATATCAGCAGGGTTCTTATCCATATGGATCTTTTCCAGCTTCAACTGTCCATCCTCCAATACCTGTCTAATGAAGTGGTACCTAAGCTGTATATGTTTGGTTCTTGAATGAAAGGCTGAAATCTTTTCCAAATGAATTGCACTTTGACTATCACTGTACAATCTGCAACTCTCTTGCTCCTTTCCCAACTCTTCCATGAACCGAGTCATCCAAATCATTTCCTTGCTAGCCTCTGTGACTGCAATGTATTCTGCCTCTGTAGTAGACAAGGCAACAACCTTCTTCAACTTTGAAATCCAGCTAACCACCGTTCCACCAATAGTGAACACATATATTATGGTGCTTCTCCTGCCATCCAAGTCACCTGCCATATCTGAATCTACATACCCATGCAGAGAAGTGTTTGACCCTCCATAGCATGAATGCCTTCTAGTGGTCCCTCTCAGATATTTGAGAATCCACTGAACTGCTTTCCAGTGTTCCTTTCCTGGATTGGCCATAAACTTGATGACAACTCCCACTACTTGGGAAATATCAGGTCTAGTACATACCATTACATACATCAAGCTCCCAATTGTTGAAGCATATGGAACTCTACTCATGTACTCAACCTCATCATGTGATTTAGGACATTGTTCTTTGCTCAACTTGAAGTGTCCAGCCATAGGTGTGCTTATTGGTTTTGCATCCTGCATATTGAACCTCTCCAACACCTTATTCACATAATCCTCTTGAGACAAAATCAACTTGTGATTTTTCCTGTCTCTCTTAATACTCATGCCAAGGATTTTCTTTGCTGCTCCTAAATCCTTCATGGCAAATGTGTGAGCTAATTTTACCTTAAGCTTAGTAATTTCTTGCATGTGTGAACCTGAAACAAGCATATCATCTACATATAGTAACAGGATAATATAACTACCATTATCCAATCTGGCCTTATGTCTCATTTGTCCATTCTCTCATTCCTTTAACCTGTATACCTATTTATTTTTTAGTGCTTTCTTTCCGACTGGCAACTCAACCAAATCCCACGTATGGTTCTCTTCGAAGGAATCAATTTCCTCATTCATGCCATGCTCCCACTGTTTCCTAGATTCTACCTGCATTGCCTTATCAAAACTTTTTGCTTCTCCACCATCAGTGAGCAACGAGTAGTATAAAGAAGGAGAATAATGAATTGGAGGTTTACTTACCCTTTTAGACCTCCTTATGGGTGTTTGAGACTCATTTATATCTTGCTGTCTACCCAAATTTATTTCTGACAGTGATCGATCTTGGTCATCTCTGATCGACATCGATTTGTACCCGATCGATGTCAATTCCACCTAACTGACATTGGTCTACACCTGATCGACATCGGTTTTCACCTGACTGACGTCAGTTTCCACCTGACTGACGTCAGTTTCAGTGTTTTCTTGTGAGTGATGATTTTTACTCGTGAGCTCATTTTGGATCATAACCTCGTCCAAATCAAGATTGCTCTGCTTAGAATTATTCATCCTCTTGAGCTGATCACTGTACATCACCTTCTCATTGAAAACTACATCACGACTTCTAATAATTTTGTTAGTTTCTAAATTCCACAATTGGAATCTGAAATCTCCAAAACCATAGCCAATGAAAGTGCACCGCATAGATTTAACATCCAACTTCTTCCTATTTTCTTTATCAATGTGCACAAAAGCTTCAGAATCAAAAACTCTGAGAAATAAAAGATCTACCTTTTTACCTATCCATGTCTCTTCTAGAATTCCACCATCCAGTGTAGTAAAAGGTCCTCTGTTAATCAGGTAAATTGCACTATCTACAGCTTCTACCCAAAACTGTAAGGGCAAACCAGCATGCAACCTCATACTCCATGCACGCTCCATTATTGTTCTATTCATTCTTTTAGCAACTCCATTTTGCTGAGTTGTTCTTGGAATCATCCTTTCCCTACATATTCCACTCATAGAATAGTAACTGTTGGATTTATTGCTGCAGTACTCACCACCATTGTCAGATCTAAGACACTTCAATCTCAAACTTGTTTCATTCTCAACCAAAGCTTTCCATTTCTTAAATGTGTCAAAAACATCAGATTTCCTCTTTATGCAATAAACCCATACCTTTCTTGTAACATCATCAATGAAAGAAACATAATACTGTGATCCTCCAATAGAAGCTACCTGAGCTGGTCCCCACACGTCTGTGTGAACAAGCTCCAACTTGTGCTTCTTCTTTGTTGACCTAGTTTTGTGAAACTTCACTTTCTTCTGTTTCTCAAAAATACAATGCTCACAAAAATCTAGATCTATGCTTTTCAAATCTGAAAGCTTACCTTTTGACTTAAGAACATTCATTCCCTTCTCACTCATGTGACCAAGCTTACAGTGCCACAACTTTGCATCTACATCTGAAGTAGATAAAATAGAAAGAGAATAATTAATAAAACAAGTAGATAGATAAAGAGTACCTACTCTCTTACCTCTTGCTAATATAAGTGCACTCTTGGAAACTTTCCAAGATTCAGCTGTGAGAGTTACTATGCAACCCTCATCACCCAACTTTCCTACAGAAATCAGATTCCTCTTCAGGATGGGTATATGCATGATATCCTTCAACACCCATGTGTTGCCATTCTGCAATTTCAGCTGCACTTTTCCTTTGCTAACAATTTTACAAGGCTCATCATCCCCTAAATAAAATTTTCCAAAATCTCCATGGACATAATCATTGAAAACTTCTCTATTTGGGTTTGCATGGAAAGAGGCACCAAAATCTAAAACCCAAGATTCTACTTTATTATCTAAAGAAAATATAAGAGCATCCTGTGCAACAATACCTACAACTTTTGCTTCTTTATTACCTTCATGCTGATTTTTTTTGTTATCCTTCAACCAACAATCTTTCTTTCCATAATTCTAGCAGGTTATTCTTCCATTTCTGGATTTGGATCTACTTCCCATCTTTGACCTTGATTTCCCTTGCTTGTCCTTCTCTCTTTGCCTTCCCCTGCTTTCAACACTTAAAGCATTACCTGATGTTTCACCTGTGCTTTTCTTACAAATTTCTTCATTCAAGATTACACTAACATCATCAACTTTCAAGATATTTGAAGCAGATGCAGTATTACTAACTGCCATTACCAAACTATGCCAACTTTCAGGTAAAGAGCATAAGATTAAGAGAGCCTTAATTTCATCATCAAAAACTATTTTGACTAAATTTAACTGATTTACTATTGCATGGAAATCATTAAGATGACTAGATACAGATCCACCTTCCTGCATTTGCAAATTAAATAATTGCTTCATAAGATATACCTTATTCGAAGCTGAGGGTTTTTCATATAAATTTGCCAAAGTATCCATTAACTCTACCGTTGTCTTTGCCTGTGATAAGTTGGAAATCACAGAAGCTGCCAGGCTCAACCTTATAGATCCAAGAGCCTTTCTATCAAGAACATTCCATTCTTCATCTTGCATATCTGTGGGCTTCCTTGAAACCCCACCCAACGGTAAATACAAATCTTTCTGATACAGATAATCTTCAATCTGCATCTTCCATAATTGATAATTCTTGCCATTGAATTTCTCCATTCTTAGTTTACTTTTTTCTACCATTGCTTTGCTCCCACTCAATCATAAACCCCTGTGAGTGAATTTTGTAATCAACAAACACTAACCTCACTCTGATACCACTTGTTACTGTATACACATAACTCTGATACCACTTGTTTTTGATTTCTAGTTACTTATTGCTTCTGGTTTCAATTCTGTGTTTAGTTGCTTATACAAAAGTAATCAATTGTACTTTAAGATCCTAACATATTCAATAAATGAATCTTACCACACATAGTAGACAATCTTTATCTACCTCTAATCTTATTGAGAAAGTTCAGCATGAAGAACCATAATAAAGAAAGTATCCTGATGCCCAATAACAAAAATATGTGCTCTAGGACACAATGATGTTGGTGTGAGAACTCCAAGGAGAGATCCAATTTCTCAAAGACAAAGAAGTAATATAGCATGTTGATATGTCGAAAGCAACTAAATTTTAGAATGTGGTACGTGATGAGTTTTAGGAGCTTTACAAGTGTATGCTAGAGGAGGATATTGTCCGATAGCTAATACTTGGATTAAAAATCATGCATAAACACCAAATGATGCTCAAACTCAAGTCAATTAGTAGATTGAGGATCATTTCCTGAATTATGCTTGATGGCAAGACACTCCTATTCCCTTTACCCCTAGAAGATAAAGAGATACTAGTCAATGTTTCCATCGATGGATGGGTAATATGAGACATACTAGTTGACACTAGCACAAAAGTGAATGTCCTCACCTAGGATGCCTAGCAAAAAATTGCTAGTCCAACTCTGCAGCCATCACCTCACATGTTGTTCATGGCTAAGAAGATTGATGTTTTACTAATTGTTGTCCTTAAGAATTCCATAGTTGATATACTTCGAGTACCCTTCAAGGAAGATTTTGAGGTTCTTGAAATAGCTGAGGTAGATGACTTCCTAGCTCTATTGGGAGGACCCTGGTGCCATGAAAATAATGCAGACCTAAGTTTCAAGAAGTGGTACATTAGTTTTGAGAACATTGACCAATGCGTTGTTATTCCATTGGATCAAACACAAGACCCCCCTTATATAGAACCTGTCAATATGGAAGTAGACATTAACTACATCTATAATGTCATTGTTAGAGATGATGAGCAACATGATCCTAATCTTGATGGTATCCTCTGATGGATGGATACTTAGTTCCTCTTTGACACTACAAGTAATGCTTATAATTATTGGGCACATAGAAACTATGACCTCATTGGAAGAGTGTGTAGTACCATTGGAAGTCGAGAGACCATTCTATGCCAATTTTGTAAATGTCACTATAGACATCCAATTCCTAACACCATTTATGTTGAAATTGTCAATCTTACTCGAATTGCACTCAAAAGCCTAAATTAGTCCAAAATCACTAAAAAAGCTCTAAATGGTTCGAGTTTGTCATATACAAGTGTTGATTTAGGCCAATGTATCCCTAAACGGGGTAATGCATTTTATATGATAGCTAACTTTGATCAATTCATTTTGATTCTAAATGACGATTTCACCTTTTTGTAAACTAGATCACTCTTTTATTCAATTTTTTAGTACACATCACATACCTTTGTTATTTTTGTGTTGATAACATCCTAAATAGAAATACAATTCTAATGCATTTAACATTGCCTTCCATTTCTTCCTGAGTCAAATTGTAACCTAGTAATATGACTTTTTAACCATTTTGATTAATTGAGGGCCAATTTCCAAAGAATTGCACAAATATTGATTAATTTTGTTTAAGGCTAATTAATTCAAATAAAGATCTTAAGTGGATTTTCCATGGAGGTTATTGATTATTTCAATATTCAAAATTGATTCCCAATATTTGCATCACCTAATGACATCATCTATGGGGTGGCCTCCATAAGCCATAAATGCATAAAATATCTAAATTATGGGCACTTGTGCCTAATTAATGCCCATTCCTCCCAAATCATTATGAGGCTATTTGTGGATTTAATTATAAATATTAGATTAATCCATGGCCACACATCTCAATCTTGATATGGACAGTCATGGTTGATCTTAGACCATTTCCAAAATTTATAAATAGAAGGGCATAGAACACCATTTTTTAAGCTAAAAATTATAGAGTTATAATGCATAATTGTCTCCACATCCTTTTGTGTTGATCATTTGTGTTATTTAAGAGCTTCATTTGATAGGCTAGATTAGATATTTTTTCTATTGAGCTTAGGTTATGCATAGTGTTCTTGAGGCAATGGAGGAGCAAAGAAACCATTGTTGACAAAGACAAGAGCATTAGATCAAGGGGAGAAGATGTTTGGATCTGCTCTTGGGTGGTGGAATTGATTTGGGAAGGTAACTAGTATTACTTTTTTCAATCTATTATTCATTATCACTAGCAAACCCCACATGAATAGGTTGGCTTAGATTGTCAATTTTTATGCATTATTTTGTGAGTTTTCATGACTAATGTTTGAATTGAT
Source organism: Torreya grandis (assembly GCA_037957365.1). Lineage (NCBI taxonomy): Eukaryota > Viridiplantae > Streptophyta > Pinopsida > Cupressales > Taxaceae > Torreya > Torreya grandis. Next base: position 2,606,123 of record JARHVA010000098.1, read on the forward strand.
CCTCTTTGTAATCCATCCTAAATCTTGACACACCCGATGGGATTCATGTAGTCCATTTTAGTAATGAAGATGCTATGGAAATTTTAAGTTTCCATTTTAGTCATTAAAAATTCCTTTAACAACATTTTTATGCTTGTTTTCCCTTGTTTTTCTGCATTCACAAGTTACACAGTGACTGTCTACAATTCTTAGTGACCACCAATGGTTAGGTCTAATCACCCATGGTTAGGTTATAGGGGAAATACATTTAAAAATTTTCATTTTGAGAATTTTCTCAAGTTTGTTTCTAACAAATTGGGTTTTCTAAGTCTCTGGTTTGAACATAGCTTTGATCCAAAAGCCTAACTTTTGGAAATTTTATCCTAACATCATTTTTAAAGCATAACATTGTTGTCTAAGGGTTCACAAGTAATTGTCGGTGATTATTTTCAACCTAAAACAGTTGGAAATCAATCGACGATGGTCAGTAGGAATCAATGGTAGTCAACAGTGACCATTGATGATCACTGTGTTTTCTAAAAAACATAAACTCAAGAGCATTTAAACTAAAGTTGCTTGTCTCAGTTGTAAAAGTGATTTAAAGCTAAACAAGACTCTCACAATTTTTATGCAGGACCCGTGAGGAAAGTGAACATTTGAGCTTAACTAAGTCTTTTTAACTTCCTTTTGGTGCTTAAAAAGAATTAGGAATCTTTCCATTTGGTGCTCTAATGGAAAAAATTCTTATTTATGTTGAATTTTTTGTAGTTATTCTTTAAATTTTTTTGAAACTTAAGGCCAAGGGGCCAAATAACATGAACAAACACTTCAATTCAATGCTTTAAAACCAAACTCACTTCAAATTTTTGCTTTAAATAAGTCACTTATCTACGCTTACTTTAGAATTATTTGAGCAAAAAGGAATTTGTGCGTGTATGCTCTCCCCCTATCCTCTGTAGGGAACTTGTGGGATCAGAAACACTATTTTCATTGCAAATTATTCCTTAGTCTAAAGGTGTAAAAAGGATTTTGTCAAGGCTCTCCCCAAGATTTGCATGGCTTGTGAGGGGGATTTCATTACCTCCCATAAGTTCTATAGGGAAGATTTGACCTAGAGCTTCATCTCTTGGCATTGTATTCAACCCCTCTCCATGGGGAGTATACAAATTGGGATCACCCCACTAAGATGGTGGTTTGAGTGGTTAAACCATCTCTGTTAGTAGGAGGCTAAACTTGGGATGTATGATCATTTTGGATATTGCACTACACTAAACAAGCGATGGATGTAGTGGTTGTGAAAAGGATTAGACTTTTTCATAATAAGCCATTTGACGTGGACCCAATTGATGTGTTTCTTCTTTTGTGTGCTAATGTGAAAGTTGGTACACATGGGATCCATCTAGATGTTGAAAACTTGTAAGTTTTAGATAAACCCCACTTACTATGGAAATATTATTGATGTTAGGTGCACCCCAAGGTCTATGTCATCTTATTGTCACTTGAGAGAAGGAGGGTGTAAAAATTGTACTATATAATACACTTTTATCTTGGATGAACACTTAATTTCATCTTAAGTGCATGTATAAAGATAGACTTTCATCTTAAGTACATGTATAAAGATAGGCTTCAACAATATCATGCAACCTTGTCAATTGAGGTCTTAGGATGATTACTTAGTTGTATTTATCTTTTTGGTCATAGATTACTTGGTCTTGATTTGAGTCAAAACTTGCTTGTTAACAAAGATTATAACTAAGCACATTGTCCACAATTTTTTGAACAAGGAGGCATTACATTGTCTAAGTGAAAATCAATCTTTTCCTTGTTCAAATTTGTCATCTAAAACATTATGCCATATCATCTATTTTGGTGCATTTATGCTGCCCATTTGAGTCTAGAATATTTGTTAAATTTTCTTAAGTCCTTCATTAATAGTTTACATTCAAAATTGCACTTTTATAAGTTCATAAGGTTGCTGTGTTAAATTGGGTTTGCCATTTACACTTAAATTGAGGGAACTTGGGTTCAATTTCCAATTTGGATTGAAGGCCATTTATAGACTCATTATCACATTATCATCATAGGTGGACTCAAGTAATCTTGTGTATTACTCATGCTTTGAGTCCTAGAACATATTTTATACTACCATGCCTATTACCATGTGGTGGCGTTGTGCTACCCATTTGGTTCTAGTTGTATACTTAGGAATTATTGTATGTTTCCACATCATGAGTTTCTTGGTTTGCATTGTCTCCTTCCTAATCCAAAGGTATTTATTATAGGTTTCTAGTAGCATCTCATCAAAGTTTAACTAGCTTTTATGGTATTCACGTATCACAAAAATCTAGATTTGGTGTACTAGTTTTCACCTTGGATTTTTGAGTTATCATACCCTCTTCCAATTTATATGATTTCAACCCTAACCAAGGTTGAGTAAATTCATGAACATCATTATTCTAATTATGTGTTGTTCCAAGCCACCCTCCTTTTATAGTCTCTTTAGTGCCTTAGTCATTTGTTTATAAGAAAGATCAAAATCCCTACCTTATTTAAACATTTACAAAACATTGATTCAAATCTAGTTAAATGTACAGAGAAACCCTTTCTAAACATGACTCAAATTTTCACTCATAATGGGGTCCCTTATAGCCTTAGCTATGAGGATGAGCATTTTTACGATGGTCAAGACAATCCGTTATCTTTGAGGACATTCCTATAATAGTAGGATTTGAGGAAGAATACATTGAATACCAAGATAACCAAAATGAAACACTCCTTAGGTTGATATAATCTAGTGCAAGACTCCCCTCAGATTTTCATATGGATCAATTACACACCTTAGTTAGAGAAGGATAACAACAATGAGAACAAGTTTTTTAAAACATTGCAAACACAAACATACATTCTTCCTATAATAAGGTTAAGGAAATACTTATAGAGTCAAAACCAACTAATCAAGATCTTGTTAACAAGATTAATAAAATAAGTCAATGGTATGTTGATCAGATTATCATGGACTTAATTGACAGTATAGTTCCTACTTCAGTCCACAATGATGCTTCTAAATAATAAGGAAACATGATTGAACCCACACAATAGAATTTGATTGAGAACTTAGAAATTGATCAAGGAGTTTTAAATTAACAAAACAAGACATAAGAGGTTGTGAAAAATGTTTTACTAGACATGGAACACACATTATTTAATCATCAAGAACCTCTTATCACTTTACAAATATAGAGACCCAAACATTCAATTTGAATTGAGGAGACCCCTCAAGACAAGTTGGTCAGTTCTTCTAAACCAACATATACAATGGTAAATAGACAAAGAACTCCTCAATACCAATAAAACATGGTTGATTCAAGGTAATAGATTCCTTGGAATCAACCGCTTACCTACTCGACTTAAGGAATGAACCAAAACTAAGTTGAGGATTGTAGGGTGTACATCCCTACCAAATCCACACAACAGGGGCACATACCACCCCAACAAAAATAGGGGCACATACCACCCCAATTACAAAAACATGTGCACATACCACCCCAATAGTAGCAGTAGGGGAACATACCACCCTAACATAATTATCTTCCACTTACGAATGCATCAAACATACAAGAGTGGAACTCCATGAAGAAAATTATAACATGACTGAAGATGAATAATAGAGTTAAGAAATACAAGTTTGACAAGATATGTCAATATCTGTTTGATTTATCTATTCTCCAAGTCCCCTTCCTGTCTCATTTTGAGGCACCTAAGTTTGATAAATATAAAGGAAAGGGGGACCCACATGAACACATTCAGGCATTTTTCATTTTATTCCAACAAGTTGTTTAGAGTAGCATGTATTTGCTTTGATTTTTCGCTCTAAGTTTAGTGGGGCAATCTTTATATTGGCTACTTAAGTTACCCAAAGGATCAGTTGCAGATTGGAATGACTTGTCAGAAAGGTTCATCAAACATTCTCGTATAATGTAGAGCATGGAATGACAATTGTTGATTTGTGTAAATCCAACATGGTGAAGAAAGTTTTGACACATATCTACAGAGATGGAGATCATTAACATGTCATTTTTAACATAACTTACCAGACAAATAGTTGGTAGATATATTTGCACAAAACTTACATCCTAAGGTCACACACAATCTATGTCTAGCTTGTGCTAACTCATTTTAGGAGATTATCAATAAAGGTACACATATTGAAAAGGATCTTATTGAAAAAGGCCTTGTCAAGATTTTCATGTAGGGTCAAATGTTAAATTAGACCCCCTCTTCTAGTTAGATAATTGTGTAAGAGAAACCTAAGGGTTTCAATAAAAATAAAAAATGGCTGGAAATGGTGTGATAAAAACAAGACACAAATAAATAGTGTAGGCCCCATCAGCCCCAAATGTAAAATTAGCTCCTCCTAATCCACCACCTAATTTGCAAAGACAACCTCCACAGAGAACAAACCATGACAGTTTTAGGGTCTTTAGAAAATTAGGAGAACCAACTGAAACAATGTTCCAAAAGCTCATAGCAGCTAACTTGAGTGTATGGCTACTACCAAGTCCATTTCCTCAAGATAAATCAAAACAAAATTGGTATAAAGAGAATGAATGATGCAAATTTCATCATGTTTTTGGTCATGGTGCCTATCCTTGCATCTAATTACAACAAATTATTGAAGATCTCATTGAGAGTGGTGAAGTTGAGATTAAATTGGCCCCTAATCAGGACACAAATTAAGATATGGGAATCTACAAGGACCCCTTTCCTTGACATAACCCACTACCACCAAAGAACAACCAAAACCAAGGATAGAGGTAGAATCAAAACTAGAATCAGGGTCAAAATCATAATCAACATGAGGATAATCATGATCATAATACCCATACTAATAATTTGGGTTACAATAACATTCCTTACAACTATATCATCACCATGGGATGCATTTATTCAACCCATATTTCCACTATTACTATCAAACCACGTGAACCATCTCATGCTCCTCATAGTACAAGACCCATCATTATAGGGTTAACATCCTCTCTCTAGTAATACCGCATGGAGTTCACATAATTCTTTCGTAACTCTATTTGCATGGGTGATTATTTCTAGAAAACTCCCTTCCTCTAATTATAATGGTTCCTTGTCGACTCAAAATTATAACAATGCAACTAGATGCTCGTGAGTCACCCTATAAGGCCCTTTGCATTTGTCTTCTAATTATATTGGCTCCTTCCCACCTCTAAGTTGCGTAGTCATAGCTAGATGTTTACGAGTTAATTTTCAGGGCCCTTTTCCCCTTCTTCCACAGAACCTCATGTGAATATTATGCCAATGGATCTAAGGCTAACTACTATTCCAACCAAATCCAAGTCATCTCATCCTAATATTGAAAAGCTTTATAGTCTATTGGACTAATTGATAAAAACCCCTACATATATTTCCATTCTAGATCTCTTGCAAACTTCTAAAGTCTATACGACTATCCTAAACAATCTTTTGAAAAAATCCACTATTCCCAATGATATAAATCTTGAATAGTTCTAGAACCTTGTGGGACATTTGTCTTCATTTTGTTAAGTAACACTTGATCAAAAAGACATCTACACTTGGACCGAGCCATAATAACCCATTGTATATTGAAGTGATCATTGAAAATCATAAGATCAAGCAGGTTCTTATAGATAATGGTTCGGGGTGGAACATCATATCTCTTAAGTTGGTACAAAGATTGGGTTACACTGTAAAAGACATTCAAGCAGAGACAATCACTATCAAGGCTTATGACAACACCAAAAGGGAGTTTACTAGTACTATTTGGTTGCTAATAATTGTTGGGTCCATTTCACATCTTACATTACTTCATATTGTGGACATTGAATTGCCTTACAACATCTTTGTCATCCTTGGATCCATGAAGTATAGGCCATTTCATCCACCTTACATCAATGCCTTAAGTTTCCCCATGATGGGATCAAGGTCACTATTCTCATCGATTAACAACCTTACAAGTATTACAAACATCTTGAGGCTTAGTTCCACAATTATAACTATTGTCCAGGTTTTGAATTTATTATGAAGAAGAATAAGGCTATGGTTTCACATCCACCTCTATCCAATTGTATCAACCCTAGTGATCTTGCTTCCTCTTCAGTTGATCCATTTCTTGCAACTCTTGTGAAGTAGGTTATTATTAAAGACGTGAGCATTTCCATGTATAGTATTAAGGATGCCTTCCATGTTGTAAAGTTGCCTAAGACTTCAAAAACATTCGATAAGCCTAAACCTTCAAAGAATCCTAATGGACCCATAATGATTTGGTAATAGAAGAAGAAACAACAAAAAATATCTATGGTTTTTGTACCTACTATTGTGCCAAAGAAAGATTGAGAGGCTTTTATCGAGGGAGACTGGTTATATTCTGAAGGTCTTGTTGATTGATTTTAGAATCTAAAGTATCCTATCCCTAATTAGATCATGGATCATATTGATTATATAGGAAAACCCCTGGCCCTTGAGCACATAGAATATTAGAACCCTTATAAGCTGGAGTACCTAATTTAAATCATGATCTTAGATTTATACCACATGGTGGTGACCTCATAACTTTTGATAGTGATTCTTCTGAATTGACTAGCGACAAGACTCCTGACAGTGACATAGTATCCCATTATAGCCATTTTGATGAGCTTGCTAACATGGACCTATTCAATTCTAATGCCATTCTAACCTTAACTATTGGAGTTTCCCATTATAAAGCATGAACTTATCCCACTATTGGAGCTTCCCATCCTGAAGTAAGAACCTGTTCTAGTGGTGATTTACTTCCTGAAGTAGAACACCATATTTTTACCATTAGAGCTTCCCATCCTGAAGTAAACCCTCATTTTTTCTTATGTCGTTACCATCCCAAAATCATTGATTGGGACTAGTAAAATTTAATCATACGGCTTGATGAGTTTCAAAATGAAGAATTAATTATAAAATACATGGGCCTATAAGATGGATTGCCCATTGGGTATTACAAACAAGGCTTTGATTTTTCATTGGATCCTTCTACCTAATTTGGAGATCAATAAAACTTTATTGGTCATAATAAAAGTGAACCATCAATATATTCAGGGGAAAACCTCTTTGAGTCACTCATTGATCAGGGAAAAAGTAAAGAAAAATACAAGCCTTTGATTGAAAACCTATTTTAGGCACTCTCAGGCGGGAATGTTTGCTCATCCTCTTAGGACATAGAAGGTCCCTCTAGCCCAAGTTCTATAGCAAGTACAAACATCTCTTCAAAAAACATCAAATTTTTTAGCGTCTCTCTCTTAAGTTTCTAGAGGTTTTTACTACTTGGCATTTACCTAAGATGGGAGATTCTAATTCATCACACTATCCTGAACTTCGGGAGGAACAACAAGATGTAGCAGAAGAAGATGACCTCGATCATACCTTGCCTACAATTCTAGAAGATGGATCCACACTCGTTGAAAACACAATAGAAGTGAACCTATAAGGATCCCAAAATTGTTTATCTTGAAGCTTTCCTTACTGAAGCAAAATGTGAATTTATTATATCCTTCCTGAGGGATTACATTAACTCTTTGTGTGGGCATACTTTGACGTGCCAGGCTTAGACCCAGACTTGGTTGTGCATCACCTTGTTTTCCATCCTGATGCCAAATTAGTCAAGTAAAAATTGAGGAAAATGCACCCACACATCGCCCTATTGGTTAAAGTAGAACTAAAAAAGTTGTTAGGATTAGGTTTCATTAGACCACATGATTACTCTAAATGGATTTCCAACATAGTCCTAGTGAGTAAAAAGACCCCAGGTATACATATTTTTATTGATTTTAGAGATGTCAATAAAGTGTGCCCCAAAGATGATTTTCTTCTATCCAACATCGAGATGATCATCGAATTGATTACTATGTATGAGATGCTGTCCTTAATGGATGGATTTTATGGATACAAATAAATCAAGATAGCCCAAGAAGATCAACCAAGAGTGTGTTCACCACTCCGTGTGAAACATTTTGTTACCAAGTCATGTCATTTGGCTTGAAGAACATTAGAGCCACATATCAACATGCCATAATTGTCATCTTCCATGACATGATTCATGATATTGTTGAGGATTGTGTTGATGATATACTAGTAAAATTAAGAATAAGATCTGGACATCCTGACATTCTATGAAGAATCTTTGAGAGGCTTCATGAATATAAAGTCTGCCTAAATCCTAAGAAGTGTATCTTTGGTGTCACTTCAAGGAAATTTAAAGGTATTATTATGTCAAAAAAGGGATCAAAGTCAACCTTGCCAAGATCAAAGTGATTATAGAAATGCCTCCACTAAACAATCTTAAACAACTGTGAAGCTTGTAAGGAAAGGTCCAATCTATATGCAGGTTCATTTCTCAATTGGTAGATAAGCGCCACCCATTTACCCATCTCTTGAAGAAATGGATTGCATTTAAATGGTATGAAGATTGTTAGTTAGCATTTGTGAAGCTCAAGACATATTTGGCCAATCCACTAGTCTTAAGACCGCCAACACCTAGACGACCACTACTTCTTTACATATCATCAATAAAGCATTCATTGGGGGAACTTTTGGCCCAACATGATGATCAAGGTAAAAACATGCATTATATTATTTAATCCACACTCTGGTGGATTATGAACATAATTATACACTTATTATAAGAAGGTGTGTTTAGCTATGGTGTTTTCTACCCAAAAATTACAACGTTATATGCTAAACAACAAAACTATTATCATTGCTAGGGTGGATCCTCTAAAATTCCTATTATCCAAATCATCTCTTCAAGGACACATGGCTAAGTGGGTTATGCTCCTAAGTGAATTTGACATTGAGTATCAGAATCAGAAAGTGATCAATGGGTAGGTTATTGCTGATTAACTTGTAGAATCCCCTATTAAAGACACTTAACTGCTCAAATTCAAATTTCTAGATGATTCTATTATGGCAATAAAACAAGCATCATAAGAACCTAAACAATGAAAGCTATATTTTGATGGATCCTTTATATCTCATGGATCTGGAGCTGGCATATGGTTGATTACATTATAGGGGGTTCTGATTGCCAAAGCATTTCATATACAATTTCATTATACAAACAATATGGCTAAGTATGATGCATTGATTGAAGGGCTTCACCTTGATATACAATGGGATATTCAAATCTTAAAAGTTTATGGTGATTCTCAATTGATCATCAATCAAACCACTGATCAGTATCAAACCAAAGATGATAAGCTTGTTCCTTACAAGAAAATTATTCATAATTTTAAAGGTCACTTTAAATCTCTACAATTTGAACAAGTTCTAAGTGTCAACAATAGATCTACTAATGTAATGGAAATAATTGGTTCCATGATATAGATTAATGATGGTGCTAAAAAGTATCGATTTTTAATTTAAAATCTTCTTTAGCCTACACATATTATAACAGACTTAGAAAGGGTATGCACCATTGTTGGTCCCAATCCCCCACCTAAATTACCATGGTTCCAAGATTTTTATAACTACTTCCATGATCATGTTTTCCCAGCTGACTTATCCAATAAATAACATAAACTATTCCTTCACTGTTTAACATGTTATACCCTCCTTGGAAGCACACTCTATTAAAAAGGCTATGATGGAATGATTCTTCATTATTTATCTTTGAGAGAATCTAAGATAGTGCTGAGGGAAGTTCATGAAGGATTATGTGGGGCCCACACCAACAATGTAGTCTTAGCAAAGAAGCTCATTAGAACATGCTATTATTGGCCAAAAATGGAGACTGATGCTTAAAATTATGTAAGGAAGTGCATTCCTTGTCAGTAACATGGAAACCTCATATACACACCTTTTTTATCACTACAACCAATCACAACACCATGGCCATTCTATACATGGGGCCTCGATATTATTGGGGAAATAAACCCAACATCTTTAGATGGCCATAAACATATCCTGACTGATACTGAGCATTTTACTAAGTGGATTATGACCATTCCTCTCACTTACATTACCAGGAAGCAAATTTCCAAATTAATGCATTACCATATCATCTATCAATACGGCATCCTAGTTCACCTTATATCTAATAATGGTAGGTCCTTTGTAAACTAAGATGAAATATCTTTGTGAAAAATTCAAGATCAAGCATAAGAAATCAAATCTATATAAACCGTAAGGTAATGAACAAGTTGAGGCATTGAACAAGACCATTGTAGCCATTTTAAAGAAGATTGTCAATAATGTTGGACATAATTGGCACTTACAAATCTTTCTTTCCATTTGGGCTTATAGAACCAATCATCGAACCCCAATAGGAGCCACTCTATATTCCCTTGTCTATGGCACAAAAAATATTATCTCGATTGAGATTGAGCTACCATCATTACAAGTATCACTAGAGTATATTAAAGATGACGAGGACTACAGAGTCTAAAGGATGCAAGAATTAGAACTTCTCGATGGTAAACATTTGACTACCCTAGAAAACTTGTAGGCTTATTAGAATAGATTGTGACAAATCTATATCAAGTACATTCTCCCTTAGGAGTTTGAGATTGGTGATTTGGTCTTAAAACAAAACCAAAAGAAAACAAATGCTAAATGCAAGAAGAAAGGTAAATTTCAACCTAATTGGTTGGGACCATTTGTTATCATGACAAATTATGGATTAGGGGCATATTGACTAGCTAAAATAAATGGTGAAGAACTTTCATAGCCCATGAATATCATGCACCTTATGAGGTTATACATGTGAATAACTTCAAACCATTGTCTACAAGACCCCTTACTTGGGGGAAACTTGTGCTGAAGTAATTTTATCCCACCATTTTATATTACCTTGGACCGCTTTTCATGAATCTAGATAGTGAATGTTTTTGGACTGTTGGTACTCTGAACACATTTTATCCAACCCCATGTTGTTCTCTTTAAGAACCATATTATTTAAGTCATTCTCCTTGAGAACCTTAGTCTTTATCTCACGCTGGACCATCCATCTGTTGGACCTTATTTTTTGAACCGTTCTCTTTGAGAACCACATTCTTTGTTATGTTTTGGCCTTGTTATAACCTGAAAACTTTTGTCCCTCAACCAATTATATTCCTAATTATATCTCATTATCATTATGAATACCTTTGATGCCAGTTCTATAAAGTAGTTCATTCAAGATAATATTTCATTCCTTATTTTATAGATAAGTAAACAATAACACCTTTTCAACTCAAGATATTTGCCTATCGCATGGTTCTTTAGATTGATTTCGTGTTGCACACTATTTGATATTACATTTATTGATTTTTGGTGAACATTGTTGTCTTTTTAGGATCCTCGATCTTGTTGATTTGTGATCATGTGCCATTTTAGTTGGCTTTAGCTATTATTCGAGCTCTCAATTAGTTCCTTGGTCCATTATTTATATCCATGATGGTCGTTACATCTGGCTTAGCTATTTATTGGAACTTCTACTCTTGGATGAGCATATCTTTGATTAATTGGTCCCTTTTGTACATATTTTATCCCAAAAACACTAAAAACATTAGAAAATGATCCACAAAAAAATAAAAACATTGTCTTACACTTTTGCAAATTCTAATCCTCATGCTCTTGTCATTTTGCAAGCATTTTATCTTATTGACTTTCTGTTCTGCAAGTCACCTTGTCCCACCATGTCATGCTCATGTTGTTTTGTAAGCAAATTCAATCCTGTTTGCTTATCATTTCATAAGTCATCTTGTTCCTCTTGCTGTTTTACAAGACCAATCTCATTTGTCAAGTCTTCCCTATTATTCTACAACATTAATCATATGTTCTAGTCATCGCCTTTTTCTTCTATCCCACTGCCTAGGAGAACTACATCTGTCCTGAAGTTCATGTTGGAATAAGTGTCCATGGAACTATATAGGTAGTGCCCACTTGTCTTTGTACATTTGGGGTTAGCTTTACCAACCCATTCCCTTTCTTATCTTCCCCCATTTTTTCTACCATTATTCCTCTTTAATTAGAGAACAACTTTTGTGTCCTTGTTCTTTGTTATTTTATGGTGGAAAGTAATGCCTCTATTACCTGTGCATAAACAACTGTGTTTAAATTGCACTTAATTAGTTTTTATTTATGTGTGTTTATTTGAGTTTTCTTGGTGTTTTATTGTGCTTTCGTACCTCTTTGTTTATTTTTTATTCTTTTCTCCTTTTATTACTTTTGTCTCACCTTGGTCTTGTGTTTCCCTATATGTTTTTGATCTTCTCTTTTGTTTTCAATAGCCTCTTGATGATTCACATAGAACATGATTATTTATATCTTGATCTCATGCTATTAAGTTGTTCTTGAACATTTTTGTTTATTTGATTGTTGTTGGTGTTATTTGGTCTTTTGTTTTCTTATTTGGTCTTGCTTATTTGCTTTCTTTTTCCAAGAATGTCTTGATGGTCCATGTAGATTTTGATTATTTATATCTTGATCTCATGTTGTTGAGTTGTTCTTTCTTTTCATTTTTAAACATTTTTTTTCCTACTTAAGTCTTGATTGTTCATATCTTGATTTTAAGTTGGGATCACTTATGTTTATCTTTTCCTTTGTATTTGCTTTTTTATTTAAATGTAAATAGTTGTAACTCTAGTTTTGGGCATTATTTACCTTATCCTTAGTTATAGGTATTCACATTTGAACCGACTCCATGCAATTGAAATGAAATGTCATTATGAGTTATTCATACTTATGATGTCTAATTTCTTTTGCTATAGCAAGCACTTTGTGCTCTAGACTCAAGTCTTAACGTCAACACAACTTCGATGAACATGTCTCTAGATCACTATGCATAAACTATGCTTAATAGGTTTAACACCTGACTCTATGCTTATACATGCATCTCTTCACATACATCATGGGTCTAATCAATATTTGGTTAGTTTTTATCATCCCTCATTCCATTTTTGGATGAACTACATTTGCTTGAGGTCCATTTAGACTATGTAGGTATCGCTTGGATACATTATGTCTCTCAGGTCAGCTCAACCACCTTCATTATTCTTTTCATCCCTTTCATCCCTTTGTGTATCCTCATATGCATGGTTTTCTATGGCTCTAGTAGCCATTCCACTATCGCATCTATGTTTGTATCTGCTCAACTTTAATCTATACTTTAGGTTATATCCCTTAGCTATTTGATTGCTAATTTGCCCATGATGGGGCACAACATTTGAACCAAGTCACAAATATAAATCAGACCCATAGGGGCAAGACCATTATTTATTCTTTATCAATGATCAAAATTAGGCTTGCTGGGGTAAAACTATCTTATCATGATCAAATCAGCCCTACTGGGGCACTTCTTATTATCCTCTTTTTAGAGACCACATTCTCCATTTCATCTAATTCTAATCTCTCCACACTTTTTCCCATGATGGAAATGTTTTAGTGTGCAACTTGTCTCAGGATTGATCAATTCCATAAGCATGCAACTTTTACTCTCAAATTGGTTATATTCAAAGCGTGTCCCTTACATGTTTGGATCGAATTCTTCCTATTCCCCCTGTCTTTAGGGCCCATTATACCTCTAATTATATTTTGATCAACGATGGTAACCATGTGTGCAAGCATTAACTCCTTTGGATGTGATCTATTCCATAGGTTAATATCTCACTTTCCCTCTCTTTTTAAGAGTCCATCTTTCTCTTTCATCCTACTATGTCCTCTCGAAGGGAAATCATGGGTCATTTCCATTTTCTTCTTGACAACTCTTTTCTTTGAAAAGATGTTGCTTCACCTGAATGTCTCTCCATACCTTCTCAATTAGGGGAAAAATGTAGACATCCAATTCTTAACACCATTTGTGTTGAAATTATCAATCTTACTCGAATTGCACTTAAATGCCCAAATTAAGCCAAAATCACTAAAAATGCTCTAAATAGTTTGAGCTTGTCATATACAAGTGTTGATTTAGGCCAATGTATCCCTAAATGGGGCAATGCATTTTATGTGATACCTAACTTTGATAATTCATTTTGATTCAAAATGATGATTTTGCCTTTTTGTGTTTTGGATCACTCTTTTCTTCTAATTCATTAGTACATATCACATACCTTTTTTATTTTGTGTTGGCAACATCCTAAATAGGAATATGGTTCTGATGAATCTAACATTGCCTTTCATTTCTTCTTGAGTCAAATTACGACCCAATAATATAACTTTTGACAATTTTGATTAATTGAGGTCCAATTTCCAAAGAATTGTACAAATATAGATTAATCATGTTTAAGGCTAATTAATTCAAATCAATAACATAAATGGATTTGGCATGGAGGTTATTGATTATTTCAATATTAGAATTTGATTCCCAATATCTGCATCACCTAGTGACATCATCTATGTGGTGGCATCCATAAGCCATAAATATATAAAATATATGAATTATGGGCACCCATGCCTAATTAATGCCCCTTCCTCCTAAATAATTATGAGGATATTTATGGATTTAATTCAAAATATTAGATTAATCCATGGCCACACATTTCAATCTTGAGATGGACGGTCATGGTTGATCTTAGACTATTTCTAAAATCTATAAATAGAGTTATAATGCATAATTGTCTCCACATGATTTTGTGTTGATCATTTGTGTTATTTGCAAGATTCTTTTGATAGGCTAGATTAGAGATTGCTTCTATTCATCCTAGGTTATGCATAGTTTTCTTGAGGCAATGGAGGAGCAAAGAAGCCATTGTTGAAAAAGACATGAGTATTATCAAGGAGATAACACACTTGGAGCCACTCTTGGGTGGTAGAATCGATTTGGGAAGGTAACTAGTATTGCTTTATTTGAATTTATTCTTAATTATCATTATCAAAACCCACATGAATAGGTTGGCTTAGATTGTCAATTCTTAAGCATTCTTTTATGTGTTTTCATGACTAATATTTACATTGATCCTCTTTGTAATCCATCCTATAGTCACAAGTTCATTCACATTATTACTAAACAAGTCATAAGGGGACTAATATTATATAAACCTTTAGAAAGACATGATGAGGCTCCACGCTTCCATTGACAAATGGAAGTACGTGACTTTGTCCAATGCCTTAAAGGATTTTATCACACTGACATTGATCATATTCAATCTTTGGTTCATCTCTTAGATGGTACAACTATAAGATGGTGGTGAACCCATCATGAATGAATCCTTTAGTGGGACCAAGTATGCTCTGGCTTGCATCACTAATTCCATCATGACAACAAAGTCAAGGGAGTAATCAGCTATAATAGAGTACTAGCACCTAAACCCCATATAGAAGCTTGCAAGTAAATGTGGATAAATGAAGAGTCATACCTACTGGAGCAATTTTGGTGCATGCATTTCATGAAACTTTATGCACCTAGGCATGGGCATGGTATGTTCATAAATAATAACACATATGAACTCGATTTTGGCATCTCTGGAAAGAGAACATGAAATTAACCCTATCTTATTCTTCTTCAAGGATTGATTTATGCCTCACCCCCCAAGCCATATGTGAAGCAATTATTGGTGACCTGAGTCCTATTGAAGATCATCTAAGAAATATCCATTATGTTCTTGAACAACCTCTACATCTCTTGAATGAACTATTAACACAAGTTGTTTCTATGCCAGAACCAATCCTTGATAAGGATCAACATGAAGAGATACGTCTAAGAAAATAGAAGATCATGTTTCAAGTGGAATAAGGTGAAGGATCCAATCCACTTGACCCTTTATCCAATCATTTGGATGTTCCCATCAATTTTGGGACAAGAGTAGTTCATTATACAATTGTTGATATAGACATCCCTTACAACGGGTCCATTCAGAATGTTTAGTGTAACATCGACATGGAATAAGAACCAAAGATGGATATGGTAGGAAATTATTGGATTGACACTAAAATTTCAAAAATATTTGAGTTATTAAAGGAATATTAGGATGTATTTCTAAGAAGCTACAATGAAATGAAGGGTGTCCATTCATCCTTAGGAAAAATTCATATCAAGGAGTACATGTCAAAGAGGAAATTGATAGTATGTTGTTTGTTGGAGCAATCACCCCCATTGATGAATTTGAATGGGTTAATCCCATGGTGATTAGTATAAAAAAAGATGGACAAATTTGTATTTTTTTAGACTACCAAGTACTTAATGCATCCTGTGTCACTGATCCCTTGCCAATGCCTTTTACAGAGGAAATCCTTGAAGGTGTTGCTAGATGTGAGCTATATACCTTCATAGATAGCTTCTTGGGATACCATCAGGTCCAGATAGCTGAAGAAGACCAATTGAAGATAATGTTTACCAATGAATGGGGATCCTTTATGAATACTATCATGCACTTCAAGTTGAATAATGCCCTAACTGTGTTATCACGAGTAGCTATTAAAGCCTTTAAAGATTTCATCCATAGGTTTATTAAAGTCTACTTGGATGATTGCATAGTTTATGGCTTGGTCAAGGACCATTATTCTAACCTAAGGCTTATGCTTAAGCACTATTAGGTCTTACAAATATCATTGAACCTAAAGAAGTACCTATTTTCTACACCCTTTGGTGTGCTCCTAGGATATATTATTTTTAAGGACTTTTGGTAGACTTGACAAAGGTGTCTATTATTCTTTGCCTCCAAGTGCCCAAGACTCAGCACGAGGTCTAACCTTTTTGGGCCATACTAATTATTATAAAAAATTCATCTACAGATATGCAAAGATTGCCATTCCATCGAAGGAACTTTTAAAATCACAATGAACACTTCATATGGAATTGCTCTTGCAAAGAAGATTTTGAGACACTAAAAGACAAACTAGTCATTGCTCCTATCCTCCAGTTTATTGATTGGACAAAGCCATTCCACGTCTATGTCGATGCATCTGGAATGGCCATTGGTGCAATCCTTACACAATCACATGAAGGTCACCTGGATCATCCAATCTTCTTTACTAATAAGAAACTCACTCCATCTAAAATAAATTACACCATTTCAAAGCATGCAGCATTATCGATGGTTTATGCTCTGTAGAAGTTCCATTAGTACTTATTAACCACTCCTTTTTTCTTCTATATAGATCATGAGGCTTTAGAATACATTTTCAATAACATGTGCTACATAGATGGATCTACTACTAGATAGTGTTATTCTAAGAGTTCTAATTTTTTATCATGGTGAAACTTAGGAAAGCCAATTGTGGACTTGACCACCTATCTCGAATTGAGCCTAGAGAACCACCGCACACCATTGAAGATGAATTACCTAATGTTCAACTCTTTTTGTGTACTCATGTACCTGAGGAGCTAGAGGACATTACCACCTTTTTGACCACTGGCTTAGTGCCCAATTATCTCACTCCTAAATCCAGAAAACAACTTGCGGTCTATGCCACACCTTTTTAACTCACAGGAGGGGATCTTTACAAACTTAGCTGTGACAATATTCTTCAACGTTATGTTATGCAACATGAGCTTCCTAAGGTACTTCAAGAAGTTCATGAAGGTATTTCCAGAGGATACCATGATGGAGAAGCTACCACACGTAAATTTATATTGGCTAGATTATGGTGGCCTACTCTTTTCTAAGATGCTAAGGCGTATGTTAGATAGTGTGACATATGTCAGCATGTAGGAAAATGTAACTGACAATATTCCATGCCTCTATGGCCAATTACCTCTCAAGAACCATTTGAGAAATGGGCCATTAATTTTGTTAGTCCCATCACTCCAGCTAGAGAAAGAACAAGTTCTTGGTATATCATAAAAATAACTAACTCAGTTTGGATGCCCACTACATTGCACTAGTGATTGAGGTACCCATTTCTTGAATGAAACAATTCATGTCCTATTGAATGAGTTAAAAAGAATATGTTATCTATATATCATACTAATAACTGATTACCTCACACACTAGGTTGAAGTTATGCCTATAAAAGATTGTAATGCTACCACTACTGCATGCTTTATTTGGGAGCATATCATAACTCAATTTAGATGACCACTAGGTTTCACTAATGATCAAGGTACCCATTTCTTGAATGAAATGATTCATGTCTTATTGAATGAGTTCATGATTTCACACCATAAAATGATGTTATACCACCCACAATCTAATGGTACTTCTGAAGCCTTCAACAAGATCCTAGGTGCCACCTTGACAAAGATTTGCAATATAAGCTAAACGGATTATGATGATAGGGTATCTTTGATCCTATGGGCTTACTGAATGACTTACAAGCACCTAAACAAAACCACCCCATTTAATTTGGTATATGGTATAAAAGTAATCCTTCAAGTTGATTTTTTAGTACCATATTTTCGTATAACATGTATTAGACAATTGGATGAGGAGTCATCCTTGAAATCACACCTAAATACTTTGTTACAACTTGATGAAGCCCATTTCCTTACTCATTGGAGTTAGGATGTGGAAAATCACAAATAAAAAACATGGCATGATCACCACATAAAGCACCAAAGATTTACTCTAGGCATGAAAGTCTTGCTATACGAATCCAAGTTCGTGCACCATCCTTGAAAACTTCAAATTCACTGGGATGGTCCTTTAATCATTCATAGCATTCAACCTACTAGATCATGTAAGTTACAAAGGTTGGATGGCCAGTTCCTTCCTGGGCATTACAATGGAAGCTAGCTTAGGCCATATTTCACTTCTGAATAGCTAAAGTATTGTAATCAATAAGGCTATTTGCCATTAGTTTAGGATTTTCTATTTTTTATAAAACTATTGCCCTTGTTGTGTGCAAACACTTCTTATTATGCTTGTTTTTTTGTATTTGTCTTTTCATGGAGGAATATGACTCTATTTTAATGCGGGGTGAGAGATCTAAACCCTTAATTAAAAGATAGGAGTATAAGTTACTTACGCACATGAATTACATAGGTGCATAAGGTTCTTAGGGAATGCAAGGTGTTTAAGGTGCACAAGTTATTTAAGGAACATAAGCTACATAGCCTAAGGATAAAGTGTTCCTACCATAAGTTTGAAATTTCAAAAGAAAACACTATCTCCCACTCTAAGAAAAGCATGAGACATAGCTGTCCTCAATCTCAAGGAAGGTGCGAGATGGGGTGTGCCATTAATGCATAAAAGAATAATGATGGCAAGAATTGTGTCAATGGTATGATGTGACAATATTGTTAAATGCATTATTTACCAAAAACAATGATCAAAGAATGGTGGTCGTAAAAAGGATGCACTTATGACAAGAAGTGATGGGTAAAGGGAAAAGAATTGTAATTATGGTGAACCCACTTAAGACTATAAATAGAGAATTAAGCTCATTTTTATGGTTTACCTAAGAATTTATTTACTAATTACAAGAGCTGAGAACAAAGAGAATACCGTAGCCAAGAGCATAAAGTGAATGATTGAATCCAGAGCTAGAATACAAAAAATCATAGGTTGAGATAGGTATTGAGGCAACCATCAATCCACTCCAGCAAGTGAAAACACAAGAACTTTAGGATACGGCCATGATAGAGAGAGCTTATAGGTTGTAGGCTATAGAAGTCTGCCATTAGAGGGCATTCAAGCTCATAAAGTTGATTTTGGATAATTGTGCATCAACCTTTAGGCTCCTTAAAGGGTGATGCGGCCTAAGAAAAGGGCCTTAAAATTTGATCCATTACTGTAATCACTTATTTGTTTGGAAACATTAGATGATCATGCATCAACCTTTAGGTTCCTCAGAGGGTGATTGACCTAAGGAAAAGGCCCTAAGAGCTGATCCATTACCTGCAATACTAGAGGAAGAGGAGGTACTTGGAGGAGGACCAATCTTTATTAGAGAGGAGACACCAAAAGAGCAGGCTCAGTGTGTAGAAAGGGAGGAAGCAAGTATGGCATGACAAGTTAAGAAAAATCAATCATCCCTAACACCACCTCTATTGATTAAGGAAATGAAATATCTGAAGTTAGTGTTACATGTGAATAATTGGGTCTTCAAGGTATCCTCCTACACAATCTTTGACTACAACCATCATCAACCTAGTAATGAGGTTAAACTGCAGAATGATTATAGGTTCAAGTCTTATAACACCAGGAACCAGTTGGTGTATGACCTAAAGATATTCAATGCACTGGATGCTACCAGGTTATTCCATCTCTTCAACTTACCTTATTTTGGAAAACCCATGGAGGCAATCAAGTTTCTTCTATCATGCATCTATGAGGACTATATCTACTTGATGGGCACATTATGAAAATCATGCTTGATAGAACAAGCAAGGTATCAAGACTACAGTGCTCAAGGTTGGATGTGTCCAATGACTTGGTAGACATCAAAGAGGTCTAAAAGATTGCCATAATGCCAGTGTACCAAAAGTAAGGCCATGTCATGCATATAAAGAACCTACAAGATCCTACCCTCTGGGTCATAGTGTGGATCATCATGACCAAGATCAATGGGATCGATTGTTAGAAGGAGGTTGATATGGCACACCTATACATTACCCACCAAGTCACTCAGGGTTTGAAATATAATTGGGCTATGGATTTTAGCCAAAATATTGTAGAGGATGCTGAGAAAACCCATCGAACACCCTATCATAGGTTTCCATGGGGTGTGTTCCTTCTATTAATGGTTTTTGATGAGATCAGTGTACCAAAATAAAACTTAGGAGTGACGAAGTGGGCATACCCTCCTGAGCATAACTCTCCTATAGATCTTTATAAGGTGTTCACATGCCCATGTCACATTACCCCATCCTATGAAATAAAAATGAAATACTAGTTTGATGGCATGAAAGATACATTTAGAAATGAATGGGGCATATCAAAGAATCTGCCCCCTTTGGTTGCTAAGAAAACATAGTTTGTAATGAAGCAACACTTCTCCCTTGCATGAATCAAGATGATTCCTTTTTGAGAGTTCTCTGCATAGCTAAAGTTATTGTATGCATTCTTGGCATGGTACTTTGTCAACTCTATGAACATGATCTTTGATGCATAGCCCATTTCCTTGGAAGCTGAGAAGATTGATTTGGAGATTCATACCCTCCAAAAAATGTTTGTCTATCCAAGTAAGAAGGCCTACCAGGAGAAGAGGGAGATAGACTTGACAGACATAAAGGTTAAGTAGATAATGGTGGGAGAACAAGTACACAACTTATTCTATATATTGTACCCCTAAAAGGATCCAAAGGGTGGAGACCCTAAGGAAAAGATCCCATCAATCCCACCATTGAAGAAGAATAAGAGGGCTGTGCATGATGTCAGTTTAAGTGGTCACCAAGAACCACAAAAATGGCAAAAGACTACCCATGCTCCACAACTAGGCTCCCCATCTCCTCCATGCCCATCTTCACCTCACCATTCCCCACCTCATCCTTCTCTACTTTGTCCTTCTCCACCATGCCATTTTACACCATTCCCTTCTTTACCATGCCCATCTCCACCATGCCCTTCACCTCCTTGATCATCTCCACCTCAATCACCACCACCATAAGTCCCACAACCTCCACCCTTTCTTCCACATATTCCTCCAATTCTTCCCTCACCCCTTAAAATAACTCCATCTCCCCCAAAAGTGTCTACTTCAGGCGCTGCACAGTAGTGGGCCACAAAATAAGCACCTGAGTAGGAAGTCCTTATAGTATAGGTGGAAGCATTGGATTTTGACTTTGAGAAGACCCCCTCCCTAGTACAGGAGGAGGAGGCCACCTCTGACGACTCATAATTTGATGTCGAGTTACTCTATGGTAAAGAGGGGGATGGTGAAGAAGAAGAAATGAGTGAAATAGCTATTGGTATCACTTTTATGAGTACCAACATAGAGGTCTAACTAGAGCATGACCCTGATAAAGGGAAGGAACTGATGAGGTCTATAGAAGAGCCTGACATTTCTGCCTCTACCAAGCTTCATGATGATATCAATTTAGCATCCCTAATAGGATGTTATATCTATAGCCACACTTCATTCCTCATCATGCAACCTTGGAAACATGTGTCCTTTTTATTGCACATGTATAATGAGGAGCATGAATTTTAGTTCCAACAAGATAACCTCTATTTGGGACTTGATGCTCTTAAGCTTCCTAAGCCACTATGGGTGGATCCCCAAAAGATCATCCCTCTTCAATTGAGCACAACATTTTTGAAGATGGCCATGGAGTCACACGCCAAAACATTTTATTAGATTCTGATGTGCATAATGTTGAGAGGAAACATACCCAAGTAGTGGGTATGTATATTAAATAAGTTACCACCAAATAGGTGCTCACCGAGGAAGTGGCTATTCTAAATTATTATGTCAAAGAGGCCACAGAGGAAAAAGTTAGAATATTAAACCTCTACAAAAAATTTTTGAAACAAGAGCCAATGCTAGTGGATGGTGTACCTCTCAATGGGGATGTCATAAGAAAATTAGAAACCTTGGTGAACCTCCTACTAAAGTGCTATAAGATTCAACTTGCACTAAAAGATGAAGGACTAGAGATAGTAGAATAATTTATCGAGGTGTTCAAAGTCTACAAGTGCACAGACTGTACTAAAAAATGAAGGACTGGAGGTAGCAGAATAATTTATCGAGGTAGTCAAATTTTGAAAGTGCACCCTAGAGAGAGTTGGGGAAGTCATCTCCATTTTGGATGGAATTTTTGAGTGGTTGACATGTGCTAATAAGATCTTAGAGGCTCAGCTCCAAGTAGAAGAGGCCCAAATGTAGTAGATAGTTGATGCTTCACTCTTAATAAGGGATCATGCCAGACATACCAAAACTTTTAAGGATGTGGAAATAATGGAGGAAATGATCAACACACATCATCAACAACTGAATGTAGGTTTTGTAGCACTCTAAAGATAGGTTATCAAAGAAGTCTCAACACTTGATGACATCCATAAGGCTTCCACCGCATCCCTAGATGAATTGGTCAAGAAGGACAATGATATATCTAGCCAACTTGAGGAGATGAAGTCATCCAATGAGGCCATAGAAGAAATAACTACTAAGTTGTTTGATGCATCACATCGAGATAATATCAAGAAGGAGATCGAGCAGATGGGACTTGAGTTTTTGGTAGAGGCCATTAGCATCACTTAGTCTAGGATGAACTAAGAGTGTAGTGTGGGGTGATGTTGGCCCCAAAATTTGGCTAAGTATTTTATCTATTTTGGCATGAAACTGACATGGTATAGAAGGACCATAACATGAAAAGTCTATGGTATAGAATATGATGGGCACAAAAGTACCATGGTGTAAAACCTATAGGGTGTAAGAGGATAAAGGCATGGAAGAACCAACATGAGAAGACCTAATCAAAGGAGAATTAGTCATGAGGAACCCCAAGAGCATAGGACTCAAAATGATAGCAGAAGACTTGGGGAGCATATGGGAAGCAAGTGTGGTTAAGGAATGGTTATTAAAGGTCATCAAGACCTTATTCATTAGAAGTTTTTCACCAATCTGTAAAGAGAGAAACACATGGTAGCAAGGATCCAACATAACATGAATATATAGGGGGCAAAAAGGCTCAGGTCCGTATTAGAAGTTAGTTGATTGAGCACCATGACTCTCAGTCCATTGAGAGTTCATTGGATATTTACTTATGTTATTAATGTTGTAAACACTTGGTTAGGGATAAATAAATATAAATACCCCTATTGTAAAGTACTATAGAGACTGATTATTATTTATCTTGATGCTTTTGATTAATATATGAACTGCAGATATGATATAACTTCTTGTGTTCATGATGAATGGTTGTGCTATGTTAAGTCCAACATAGTGATTGGAACTTAGTATGGAATCTAACCTATCTTTCATTTTTTAAAGTAACAAATCTAAATTGAAATGACATTAGTTTGTGTAATCATAGTGGCTGAGCTTAGTAGTCATAGAATCAAAGTAGTTTATCTATGCTTTTATATAGTATCTATATATTTACATAAAGAAAGGCAGATTATGACTAAGTTAAGATTACTTTACAACAAAACTTGTGGGAACCGATCTCTATCTACATGCTTCGGGTGAGCGTACAAGACCACAGTCTTGCATGAAAGGGCCAACATGCTAGCTCATCAGGCTAGACTTCAGGGCCAAAGCTATAATAATAATATAAATCCCAACAATTATCAACATTTTCTTTGGTGTTTCTTGAAACCTTATGTAATTCTTCTACCATATCATCTTGTTATGATAATTATGTCAAACATACATCATCCTCATCATCTTCACCATTTATTTCCACTACATTTTCTTTGTAATTTTCAACAATTAAATATAGTATATTTATTGTTACCTTTTTAATTTAATATTTGGATCTTGAAAAATATTCTCTATTTGGAAAATTAGACTTATAATGTCCCTTTTATCTACACTCATAGCATAAAATTTCATAAAAAATTATTTTTGAACCCATATCTCCTTCTTGGGAGCATTGGGAGCCCAAATCCTTCCTCTGAAGAAAGTTTATAACTAACTGACCCACTTTATTAATCAAATCATCATACTAACTTGATGCAACATAGGAGGGAGAAGGGATCATTGTTATTGGTTGTGTACATGGGATTAATAGTGAAATCTCAACCCTAGTAGCAACTTCTTTTGGTTCCTCCTCCATGCTTTATTCTTGTCTTCTAGATATGTCCTTTGTTTGTTCAAGGTTTTTTGGTTGAT
The DNA here is from genome assembly GCA_037957365.1 of Torreya grandis. Taxonomy (NCBI): domain Eukaryota; kingdom Viridiplantae; phylum Streptophyta; class Pinopsida; order Cupressales; family Taxaceae; genus Torreya; species Torreya grandis. The sequence continues at coordinate 2,630,753 of JARHVA010000098.1, forward strand.
TTTACTTCAGCCTTTGCTCAATTTCCAGTTTCATCCCTTGGATGAAGTGCTTGCACAAAAGGTTGCCCACACAATTAATTTAGCCTTATACCAATATTTTTGTACATATTTGAGTATACAACTTCCTTCTTAGATCTAAACTATGTGCATGATAATCTTGGATCTTCTCTTTTTCCCATTGGAATAACTTTGTGATGTTTATCATGAGATCTGAATATTTTTTTCTAAACTAATATCTTCAAGAAAACTATCATGAAACAAATATCATAAAATTAACATTGTCACTTAATGTCTCAAACCATCTAAGTGTTGAACAATCTAAAAATGTGAGAAGAAATTCTACTCATTGTTACTTGCTTATAAACTCTTTACAAATACAAGATCTTTTAAATGATTGAATGAAGGAAATAACATTTTCATTGGAATGGGATAGAGAAATAGGAATCTTACCCATCATCCTCTGTCAAAGATAGTTATGCATTCCAAAATATATAAAAACACTCAAGTTGTAATTCAGTGCAATAAAACATAACCCAATGCTCAATATTGCATTTTTTGTGGCAAAATAACTACAACAATTTACTAAACCAACAATATAAGGATATGATTTGATTTTTTTAAATTATTTTTTCATTTTCCTCTTTTTTTCCCTTTTTCCTTTCCTTTTTACAATAGTGGTGAATCCTATAATGACCAAAGTAAAAACTAAAATTATCATGGTAAAAATCGAAATGATTGTGGTAAAACTGGAACTATAGTAAATGATGTGTAGAGTTAAACCATCAATTAACTTGAGGTAGCTAAACTTGCTTATAAATCAATGAGATTATTTGAGGAATAGTTGTTTGGATTATTTATTCTACTACTTTCATTAATTATCAATATAAGATATGTATTTGGAAATATGTCGGCATTGTATGTGCAACATTAGTTTCTTCGGAAGGTTGAGGTGCTTAAAAGTTGTGTATAAGAAAAAATACTTGTAGAAAGTAAATGACAGAAAAGTAACTTTTAGGAAATGAAATTATAGGAAATTAAATTAAAAGAATATAAATATAAATATATATTTGTAAACTTATCCCATGAAAATGAAATACACAAACACAATCGAAACACATAAGTGAAAATGAAAGGACACACTTATAGGAATGAAATGAATTGGAAATGCACACATAATAGAAATAAACTATTTAATGGATGGGAAACTAAAATACCGAATCCATATGAATGGGCCATATTATGTGTATTTTTAGTACCCCCATTTAAAAAAAAGTATCAACATGATTAGACCTACCATATGATGACTTTTGTCATAATGTTTAAATCTGTTGGCGGGGACAAACTTATTTGCATTAGTTTGAATGGTCATTTTTCTATGTATATGTGAATATAAGATATTACTACATTGAAATGATTTTATTACTTGTAACACTAATTTGTGTTAATATATAGCATAAGTTGGATCATTTAAGTATATGTCACTTTTATAAAATCACTATGATTACACCTCTTTGCAGTTCAGTTATTTATGCACTTTTGATTGTTATAGCCTTGAATTCAATCATTGTCTTGAACAATCAATTTGTGAAAATTGTACTAGAATTTGATAAAAAAGAGCATTGATTTAATGATGAGAATAAGTTAATGATTGCACAAAAATTTGTATTGAGTTCACCTTGGTAGCAGTCTTCAACATAATTTTAATATGATTGGTTGACATAAATGTCACAGGATTGATATTTTAAATGCATATTGTTTGGTGTGTGATCTAATTATAATTGCATTTAGTTCCCAACCACAAGGTTTTTTTTCTTGAACATAATGATTCATGGTAACAAGTGAGAACAGGGACAGTCAAATTTGTATTTCATTCCACTTATCTAGCTAGATTATTCACAATACAAAAGAAAATGACATCTTTGTAATTCTATCACATGCTTTTTGACACCATCAAAACATTTCATGCTTATTCAATGTATCATGTTTCATTTACAAGAAGTGTGGTGTTTATTATATTAATCTCAATTTATTTGGTTTTGATTATCAAACATCATTGGTATGAGATCTGCCTTATAATCAATTATAAAACATTAAGTTTATTAATTTACTCATCATTGATAGTATATGGTATGCATATATTTCAATGCTGATGATTATTGTTACATGGATATAAGTTGATGAATATAATTTTTATTGTAAAAATATGGGGGTTTCGATTCATTTAAAACTTGGGTATTTAATGTGGATATATATCTTGGATATTGGTCCTCAAACCCAAGATTTGCTTTGTGTAAAGATATAGTAAAGGAATTCAATGAGCATATATCTCGAAGCAGGTAATATTAGATTTTGTCAATAGTCTTGGTTGGTGGTGAGTAAATGTTTAAGTCCTTGCCTTGATTTTAGTTTTGGTGATAAAGTTAGAAAGGTTCTAAACGATATGCTAACATTGGTTGTTTGTAGTTAGTTTTGTGAAACCTTGCTTATTATGGAAGTAAAAAACACCATCCAATAAGGTTATGGCACATCACCTAAGCTCATTTAATATACAGTTACGACAAGTACCTCACCATGAAAAGCTTCCATTTTGTTTCTATCTTGTCATTTTTTAAAGCTGGTTGGCATAAGTAGAGATCTCTAAAAAATTAATTGCTTAGTGGGGATGTCAACTATGGTGGTTTTGGTGTTTTTGAGAAGATTGAAAGAATTCAAGGTATGCAATCTTTGTCTCACATGTTTCCCTGTTGTATTACTCCATTATTGATCTCCTATAGAATAAAATTTTTGTGTGTTGGTTAAATAGTTTTTTAGTGAAATAATGTGAAGAATATGATAATTTTATACCATTTGAGAAGGTTAAAAGGACTATGAGCATTTTCTTTGTAGTATATGCAATCACCTTAGTTGAATATTTTATTATTTTCTCATTCAATAGACTCATTCTCTGCATGGAGGGTTACATAGAGGAATTATTTGATATCTCACATATAGTTATTTGTTATTTTGGAATGGTATCTGCAGACATTTGTTGATATAAGCATTTTTTGTTATGACTTACCTGATTTGTTTTCAAAGTTGCACATTATCTTTCTTGGAAGGTTTCATTGTTTACGTGATACACATTTTTTTTGAAATGTCTTGCTTGAATCGAACAACCTAATATGGTCATTCTATTGCATGTTGTTAACAAGTTCTAGCCTATCCATTCTCATGCCTAGATAACACACTAAATTTGTGATTTTGAATCATTTTCTTGAGTTATTATGAAAGTATTTGATCAAACTATGAAGTATGCATATAAATTTTTGAGCTTTAAGTTTAGTTGTTGCATGGTTTCATAATATGATATTCTAAATGCAGTTTGCTTGATAAATAAATATGACACATTTGCATGCACTCGTTCTTGTTACCATTCGATATGAGGACATTCAATTTTTTTTATTTCTATGAAATAAAATTGTGAGTCTAAAGGTTTTGAGTATTTAAGAAACTTTTGGTAGGCACATTTGCATGCATTCAAACTATGGCATGTGGCCATTTTGAAAGATATGTAGTCAGTTTATTTAAGATAATAATAATTTGATTTTTAGATATTTGATTGCCAGATCATGAAATCCATGATGTATGATTTTCATGCATTTGCATAGTTAATTACTATTTGGTATTTTGAAGGTCTCAATTGTTTGTTTCAATATAGGTATAAGCATGAAATTTGAATGATCTATGTGCAAATTATAAACATGTGGCTATTAAGTGTAAGGGATTTTGAAATTTATATTTTTTGGTTAACAAATTTGTCCTTATCTAAAAATGTTTTATTTTGACTCCATACCCTTCTTCTTTTTAAGAACAAATAAGCTAAACAACAAATGGGTGAACTACTAACACCAATTCCCCTCTGAATTAAGGTACATCTCCCTTTAAAATTTTTCAATGAATTCAAATTTTAAAATACACTTTTAACCAGAAAGTGTTTTAAAGGTAAACTAACATCCACACATCACCATGTTATGAATGCAAAATTTAATAGCAGCAATGAATAACATAATACACAGATTCTATTTTCAATAGCAATCAAATAGATAAAAATATATATTGCTGAACCAATAAAGGATAAAACACATATAATGAATTGTCCAATGGAATAAAGATTACCATATGGAATAAGATTTCACACAAAAAACATAGTTCCAAATACTCAAACACACAGATCTAAGTATGCAGCAATTAATTCTCTTTTTCATTCACAAATAAAAATGTTTTAGACAAACATCACATATATTATTAACAACAGTGATCTAGTTCTCCAAATTTCTAACCCCTTTTGCATTACATTTGAAAATATATATAGTTGCCATAACTAATCCACCTGTCAAACTAAACCAGAGTTAGAATAACTCTTACCCATACGGGTTTTAGTTTTTTTTTATAAATTCTTCAAAGATCAAGTTTCGAATAAAAAAGTAACTGAATAGCTGAAAAAGGAAAATATGTAAGTAAAATTATTATTGAAGTGATGAACTAGGATCTCTAGATTTGTCATGTTTAGTTGGGTAGACACGTTGAGCTTTCCATTCTTGAAATGTTATAACAAACTCTTGAATTTTTGAAAGATTGGGAATGTTGACGTGTTTTATCCTTGCTTTTCAGATGTTTTCTTCCCTTCAAAAATTTCCCATCTTTTCTATGTTATGGAAGAGTGTCGATGCAGCGACAAAGAAGTGAATCTACCTTTGAAACCTGAGAAAAATTGCAGTTGACAAGTTGTCAATTTTTTTAATGATGTTGATGGTTTCCCTAAAGGATTGAATCACAATATTAATATCTTTTTCTAGGTTTCTATCATCTTTTATTTATTTGACATTAATATTCTATAGATTGTGTTGTAATGATTGAATGACTTCAGTTACTTCTTTGATCATTTTTGTGATTTCCATTCATCCTTGTTAGGATATTGAATTTCTCCATTCAACATTCTTCTTACTTACATATAATACGTCTTCAACTAGACCAATCAAGTTATTTTTTGAAAAAAACTTGTTGTACCATACTTTTGCACTTCATCAATTTGGTTTATCATGCTCATCCATTTTCCTTCATCCTTTATCCACAAGGCATTTTGTGTCTTCAAATCTTCAACAATAATCATGGTTAGATCATACACATTCTTCAATTTATGGATGTATTATGTATATTTTTGTATGATGCTATCCAACTAGTTATCAAATACCTTGGTAACCATTTTGCCTCTGTGTATCTGATCCAACATCCTTTGATTGACAGGTGATTTTGGATCAAAAGACATGGGCAATTGGTTAATCGATTATGGATCTGGACTATGAATGGCATCAATGTACTCTACCATTGATCTTACAGTCTATTTTAATTCTTTTTTATATTTTTCATCCTTTCAGGTTCTACTGACTATTCATTTAGTGGATGCTTTAAGGTGATGCACATATACAACATGTGATGCAGTCCCAAGATCAACCTTTTCAATTATAAAGTCTTGAACTGTAGGTTCTTAAACTTCTTCATTAGTTTTTGGCCTGGCTATCTCTGCATTCTAGTTCCCTGTATTAAGATTAATGTCTACCCTAGAAGTTGTTTTTAACTTTTTGGATTTAGGGGTTTTCCCTAAACATTTGCTTACCATATCTTCTAGGGGTAAAGAAAATGGTACTACTTTCCTTTTGTTACTAATTGAAATTTTTAGCCATTTAGGTGCAGAGCCTGAGGCTTCTTTATCAAGATTTAGTTGATCAGAAGGGTCATTTGAAATGATCATTAGTTCGGTTGAATCAGAAGCAATCATTATCTGTTGATCTAAACTAACCTCTTCCACCATTGGTGAACCAAACTCTTTATCGGCTTTGTCTCCTCCTGAATCTTCTTCAGAATTCAAATCCACAACTACTATTTTAGAAACCTGACTCCTTCTCTTGCTTTGGGTCCTTGATCTGGCGGCACGACGAGATAAAGTAGTTGTAAGGGCCTTCTCAGATTATTTGATGACAAGATCCCTTCCAGTTTTGGCTCTGGAAGTACCTATATCACAGATAGAAATAAGTTGATTAGAGGAGCTTATTGGGAATGGTGATTAAATTATTGATGTACATTCTTGGGAGGCTATATTTTGAGCTCCCTTCAGTTTTTGCTCTCTCAACCATTTCTTAGTTCTCCTCATCACTAGAAGGGTCTTAACTTTAATTCTATCTTCTTCATTTTTCTCCTAGTCAATTTCTGGAATAGGTGATTGTTTTATTTACTCAAATTGTGGATCAGTCACCTGTTATTCATTGTTAAAAATTCTAGAAATGTCCATATTTAAATTGAGGGGAAATTTTTTTCCTAAGGAGAACCTGGACCACAGTCTCTTTCTAACTTCAAGTTCATCTAAACAACCCCCCCAATAATCCTCCAATTAAGGAATATGTGAAAACCATGCTCCAAAATCTAAATTATCTCTGACAAAACCTTTGCTGTCAAATTGGAATCTAGCTGTGAAAGACTGAAAGTTAAATTTCTTAAAATCTAATTCTAAATTCAAAGGATAAGATGTTGTCTTGCATGAATAATGTCCAAGTTCAACAGGAAAGGATATAACAGATTTATTTTTCATTGGGAATTTCTTATCTACATGTGTTAATTGCCTTCAGATTTCTATTAACACAAATCGGTCAAGAACATACCTAGGTAACCTCAAAGGTTCACCATCAAAACCCCCAACTCTGATGTAAGTGAACCTGTAAAATTGAATGAAAAAACTACCATTAATATTGATCAGCTGCATAGCTTCTTCAAACAACCTTTTATTGATATTGTTTGACATTTCAAAAGTCATATTTTCAGTAAAAACATCATTAACTCTTCTGTAATTCTCATAATAATTATGCATTTACAATTGTGGGTAATAGTCATAAATTTTATTGTCTTCAACCAAAGGTGCATGTGATAATCCTACCCATTGTCTCGTAGATGCCATGCAATATAAAAGATATAAAGACATAAAACTCTTTATTTCCCAAACAATTACTCAAACCTAGATGCAAACATTCAGCTACAATTTTTACCCAATCCAAATATTATTCTCCTTGAAGGATCACTTATATGAAGTACATCCAGTCTTCCCAATAATATGTATGAGAATTACCCTTTAGTCTGTGTAGTAATACTATGATATCTCATATTTCTGGAATCATATGATATTTTGTTAATGGTTTGGGCAATCTTGAACCCCCTTTTTGAAATTTCAAAATCCAATTCCTTACAATCACGTTCTTGTAAACTACTTTCTTTAATGAAAAATAACCATATGAAGAAGAAATACTAAGGTCAGAGTATGTTTATTTAGGATGAATTTTCATTATAGACATCAGTGTTTGTTTGTTGATATGCAATAAAATATTACCATCTGTAGTCCTGATACACCTGTTCTGAGGTTCGTATCTATTCATGCATTCAAAAACTGATTCTAGGCATTGTTTAACCATAGGAAAGGCCGTAGATTCAACCAAACCACTTTCTATTATCTTCTGCATCATAGGATTTGACATAGGATTTCTAGCTCTTTCCTTAAAAATTTCCAAGTCATATTGGACCAGAGAAGTGTCCCCAATTTCAGGAGATCATATGAGACCAGGACCATGTTTGTAATCAAGACATGCAGATTTCATGGCTACAGGTTGGAGGATATAATGAAAAGATAATGTTTTAAACTCCTTAAATAATGTTGTGAATTCAAAAAAATCCTTCTTTCCAACCAAGTAAAGGAAATAACTTGTAGTAAGAGTAAAAATCACCTTTAAATTTGTCTAAAATTACTGCAAATTCGAGCAATCAAATATCTTATACCACCTATGTTATTCTCCTTCGTATCACCTAGTATCTTTGTTTTCTAAATTTGAATTATTCTCTCTTGATACAGATATTAACTAGATCAAATAATTTAACTGAAACAATACATGCTAAACATGCTTGATAAGACACACACTCTGACATATGCATTTATGGCAAGCATTTTTTATGCATGATTTTGATGAGTAATGATTATCTGCAACCTCATGAAAATTCAAAATTTTCTGCTTTATAATGAGCTTCAAATATATTTTCCTTTAAATCTCCCGCTAAATTTAACTTAGAGAAAGCCTTGGGGTGAGATTAGAGTATAGTCATTAAACCATTGAACCATTGAACTTTTGAAAAAGTGGTTCAACTTCAAGGTTCAATGACACAAGATGAAGTACACAAACTGACCGAAAGTCATATGATCTTTCCAAAAACTTTTAACTTTGAAACATTGAACCGTTGAACTTTTGAACTCCGCTTTGTAGGTTCAAACATTAGGTTCAAGTGATAGGTTCAAACAATAGGTTTAATGATAGGTTCAACAATACATTAATTTATACAAAGGAACTAAGTGAACATGGCTATTTACAAAACATTGAGTATTGAACTTTTGAACTGTTGAACTTTTGAAATCCGAAAAAGGGTTCAAGTTCAACTGAAAGGTTCAAAGTCAAAATTAAAATACATAAAGGGACAAACAATTCGCTTTGAGATATGTTGAACCATTAAATTCTTAAACTCTTGAACTTCTTAAACTCTTGAACTCTGAGAAAGGTTCAAGTTCAAAGGTTTGATTCTTTTAAGAATTTACACACAAAAGGCGAGAAGCGGGTGAACTTATTTTATGGCAAGATTCATGAAAAATTGAATAAGGTGACTCAAAAGGTAACATTGGCTTTGATTAGGGACTGTATTTTATGAGAAAAATGTAGAGAAAACTTTGGTTACGTAGATTGGGACATAGATATGGAAGAAAAAGGAGAAAGACAAACCAAAATGAGAAAGGAAAACATAAAATGTGACAACTAAAGGAAAGCTATATACAAAATAGGGGACCCCTATTTCACAGTCAATACAACTTAAGATCCTGTCCATTATAGGACATATGTAAAATTGTTTCATCCAAATATTCTAATTTAAAAGAATTAAGACCAAGTACCTGATGAAATTTGAAAGGTCCATTCCATAGTGAATCAAATTTATCATGTGCTCCTTTAGGTTCTCTCCTTCTATCCCATAGAAATACTTCATCTCCTTCCATGAACTTTCTAGGTCTAGTTTTTTGATCAAAAATCTTTTTAACCCTGATTTGATGAGCAGTAATTCGATTAACAAGTTCATTTCTTTCTTCCCCAATTTTAGTTAAGTACATAACTCTCTTCTCTAAAGAATCTTGAAAGTATTGATCTTCAATAACATTTTGTAATTTAGCTACATATAATTCTAGAGGTAATGATAATTATGCTCCTATAACATAAACCAACTCAAAAGATGACATTCCTATTGCTCTTTTTGGGGTTACTCTATCAACCCAAAGTGCTTCATATAGTTTCTTATGCCAATCTCTGGGATTATCACTCACCAATTTCTTCATGATGGATATCATATTTTTAATACTAGACTCTGCTTGTCCATTCCCTTGAGGGTAATAATCTGATGAATGAGAAAGAGAAATACTATGTTCATAGCAAAATGAAGTAAGTTCCATTAAAGAGAAACTGATAGTGTTATTTGCCACAATCTTCTGAGGAACACCAAAATGTACTAGTATATTTTCTTTGAGAAAATTACATATCACTTCTGAAGTGGTTCTCTTCACAGGGGATGCTTCAACTCATTTTGTAAAATAACCAGTTGCTATTAAAATGTGTGTATGACCAGCACTTGAAGGAGGTGAAAGAGGCCCAATGAAGTCTAATCCCCACTGTTTAAAAGGTTATTCAATAATGATAGGTCTCAGAGGTAATGCTGCAAGTTATGGTCTTCCTGAAAACAATTTGCATTTTTCACAGTTAGCTACCCATTTATATTCATCTTTCAACATACCTGGCCAATAATAACAATTTCTAAGGATTTTGAATGTTGTGACTGAAGAAGAGAAATGTCCACCACAGGCTTTATTATGAAAAACTTTCAACAGTTTTGATTATTGTTCTTTATCTACACACCTCAGAAAGGATCCATCGAGTCCCCTTTTGTATAGGACATCACCCTAAATCACATATTTCACTGATTTTAACTTCAGATTTCTTTTCTCTTTTGAGGATAAGTGACTGGGATAGTCTCCATAAGTAAGATAGTGTGCCACGTTTAGGAACCATGGATCTTGTAAGCTCACCATTAGGATAGTAGGAAGTTCTTCTTCTTCTTTACTTCCGACTATCAATTTATATAAACCTTGACCTCTAACTAATTTAGTTGGCTTAATATCCAGGTCGTACTCTTGAATTTTAGTAACCCATGTTGCTCTATTGTTCATCCCAACCTCTTGTTGAGTTAGAATACTTTTCACAGCTGAACTAGGAACAAATATAACTGAATGAGAATGAAGTATATAATATCTGAATTGTTTAACAACCTTTACTACAGTAAAATCTTGCTTCTCAGTCAAAAAATATTTAAGTTCATGATTTTTGAGATTAACACTCATAAAGGCTATTGGAGCTTCTACATTTACTTCATTTTTCTGTAATAAGATACCAGACATAGTATGTTTCGAAGCATAACAATAAATAATAAAATCTTTTAGGAAATCAAGATTTACCAAAGTAGGTGTTTGTGTAATCACCTCTTTAATATCTTCAAATGCTTTCTTAACAGCTTCATTCCATCTGAATGCTTGTTTTTAACTCATCATTCCCATAATATGTTTTGTAATCTCAACAAAATCAAGAATGAACCTTCTGAGAAAATTAATCTGACCAAAGAATGACTTAACCTCAGTCCTATTAGATGGGATATTGAGCTGTTGTATTGCTCTAACTTTTTTTGGGTCAATTTTGATTCCATCTTTTGAAACTAGGTGTCCCAATAATTTCCCTTCTGTAACATATAAAACTAACTTCTTAGGATTAATAGATATCCCATGACTCCAACATCTTTGTAAAATAGTCTCTAGATCTTTCAGATGATCCTCTCTTTTTCTAGAGAAAATAGTCAAGTCATCAAGATAAATGATGATAATTCTATCTTTCAAATCTTTAAAGGATGAATATATCGCCCATTGAAAAGTTGCACCAGTAATAATCAAACCAAAAGGCATATAATTATAAGCAAAAGTTCCTCGAGGTATAGTGAAAGTAGTTTTATGTTGGTCAGCTATAGCCACACTTATCTGATTATAACCTGAGAACCCATCTAACATGGACATCATTTTTGATTCAACAACAGTTTGCAAGATGTGATCCATCATAGGTAAGGGATAATTGTCTTTTAAACTAGCTTGGTTCAAATTCTTGAAGTCAACACAGATTCTTATTTCCCCATTCTTTTTTTGTACTGGAACAATATTCGCCACCCAGATAGAGTGATGAATTGGATAAATAATCCTAGCATTCAAAATTTTGTCGATTTCTTTAAAGATAGCCTTAGCAACTTTTGGGTTGTAATTTCTCAGCTTTTGTCTAAATAGAATTACATTTTCTTTCAAAAGAATATGGTGTTGAAACTGCCCACATATAAAATCTTTAAGGTCATCATAGCACTAAGCAAAGACATCTTTATAATTAATCCAGAGATTAATTAATTTGTTTTTCTCTTTTGATGAACAACACCTTCCAATGGAGATCTATTTAGGGTCAGTTTCACTTCCAATATTGATTTTCTCATAATCCTTCATTTTATTAGTATTTTGGACAAGTTTCCCTTTAGTATACTCATCTTGTCTTGTGAATAAATATTCAAGAGAGACCAATCCTTTAGGGATTTTATTTCCTTTTAACTGAATTACACCATCTTTTGGATTGATCCCTGGATCAGGAGTGAATTATTTACATTCTATTTCAGAACCTTCAAAATAAGTACCCAAGAACATATCAGCATTCTCCAAATTTTTTTGATCTATTTATTACTTTAAAAAACCTGCCAATTTTTAGCATTATCTGAGATATTAGGATGATAGACCAATTCTATTCTATACGAATCCTTTTTGAAATTAGGATGTGGGAGAAGAAGAGAAGCTGACACTACTAGAGAATCTACCTGAGTGTTCTGGTTTTTGGGAATTGCTTCAATATAAAAGGCATCAAAACATTCTATCTCATCCCAAACTCTGTTTCTATAATGTCTTAATTTATCATTTTTGACTGATAAAATACTTCTCACTTGTTTGACAATTAATTCAACATCTCCTTTTACCTTGAGTATCTTTATACCTTTTCCTTTACCTTCATTTAACCCAAGCAATAAAGCTTCATATTCTGCAATATTATTAGTATTCTTAAATTCTAGTTTGAAGGAGTAAGGAAAAGTTTCACCTTCAGGTGAGATCAATACAACTCCTACTCTTGAACCAACGATAACACAACTGCCATCAAACTCCATGGTCCAAAGATCATCTGAATAAATAGACTTTGGGACAAATTTTTCCTTTAAATCTTCAGAGGAGAAAAAATAATTACCAAACTCACATTCTTCAAATAAAATCTGAGATTTAGGATCATCATAAGGATATACCGTGAACTTATATTTAGGTTTAGGTTCTGGCTTAACTTTATGCTTTCCCACTAGAATTGTAGCTTTTGACCAATCTAATTTAATCTACCCTCCCAAATATTTACAAAAAGTCTTGCTCAACAACATCCCATAACTAGCAGGGATATCACGTACAAAAATAGTCAACTTCACCTTTTTATCAGGGTAAGCTGCAAGAGCAACTCGTGCATCTTTAATTTATCTGAGTAAAGAAATCTATTTGCCATCCATGGAATAACATCTACTAAATATTTTTGTAAGGGATAAACCTAAGGCTTTGACTATATAAAAAGGCATTATATTATCAGACGCACCTGAGTCTATGATACAATTGCTGAGTTTATGACCATTTATGAATAAAGAAACATAAAATGAGTTGGGTTTCATATAAGATGTATAAGGAGTATCATTAGATGAATTGAGGGTCATTCTAGAAGTATGAGTGGGTGATTCAGGTGGAGAAATAAATAATTGGGCAATGGGAGACTTAGTTTTTACGTTTACTTGACTTTTAGGTTCAACTTGTGTAGGACCATTTTTGATATATTTAATCAATTTATCAAGTTCTTTGGGTTTCAACCTGAGATATTCAGTAGGGGATATCTAAATTTTTTTAGACTTATAAAAATCTAAAATATCAAAAGAATTTTCACAATTATTTCTTTGTAACAATTTACTTTCTTGTGTCTTAACATCAAAAGTTTTAGTAAAAGGTTCCTTACCTTTAACGGACATTTCTTGAGTATTATAAAACTTCAGATTCTTTTGACTTCTAGTAAGCATAGTACATGAAGGATATTCAAGAGTAACCAATATTTCATCACCTCTTTCTGAATCAAAATCATATTCTAGGAAGTGTATTTTAGAGTCACTAGGTCTTTCAAAGCTCCTTTCTTCTTCAATAATTTCCCCTTCGACATCTTAAGTAGCAGCCATTTGATTAAATCTAAGCATCTCTGGGCAAGCATTTCCATCATGATCAGTAGTCAAATGAAAAATACACATGTTATTTCTTCTAAGAGGGGATTCAATAGCCAATATTAGTTGTGTTGATGCTAGTGGTAATGTCTTACCAGCATTTGCTTGTTGATTTCTCCTGCCAATATCATGATATGGTTGTTGGAATGATGTACTAGTCTTTGGTAATTGTCTTTTAAGGGCAATCATATCATTGACTAATTTTTGAACTACAGGATTTGTAGAGGATGAAGGATTAGCATTAGGTACCTAAACTTCTTTCTTCCATTTTTTGGCCATAATAAGATCATCCTCTAACTCAACTGCCAATGATTATGCATCTATTAAATTGACAATTACAACTCTTTTGATATGAAAACTTATATCAAGAGGCATAGAATTAATAAAGAAACATTTTTGATTCTCAGCAGTTGGTCTTTTAGTAGTAGGAATCTTGTGCACAATTCTATTAAATTTGGCTATAAATTCCCTCATAGGTTCATGTATCTCCTTTCTAAGCTGAGTTAATTGAGCAAAAAGGGAATGTCCATCTTCTGTACTTTTGAACCTATTTTCAAATGCAGTTTTCATATCATTCCAATTTGTGATCAAAGAATCAGTTAGATGATAAAACCATTGTGCTACAATATCAGTTAAAGTTTGCACAAAAAGCCTTATGGCTACATCTTAATGTTGCACACCTAACACACCACATGCCACTGCAAATGCATTTAGATGTTCCTCTGATGATTATTTTTCATCTCCATTAAATTTGGGAAAATTTTCCCTTGCATTTTTAGGCAAAGGATTCGGGTTGACTCCTAAATTTAAAGGTCCTATGGCTGCACCCCAAGGTTGGGCCATTGGAAGAAAACTTATGGCAGAAGGAAAGATAGTAACATAAAGAGTTAAGGCTTGACAGACAGAGGATGTAGGGGATTTAGGAGGGCTCGGAGGTTTACTTCTAGCTTTTCTAACATGGATAGGAATATAAGGAAAGTTTAAGTTTTGCAATGTTTGAAAAGTAAGATCCTCAATTCCTTCTCTTCTCAAAGACCTTGTGTATCTTCTAGAATCCAATTTAAGATATTATAACTAGATAAGTAACTATTAATTCTATGCTGTTATTAATCTCTTCTCACTTTAGGGACTTGATTTCTTGTTACATTTTCTACTTGTCTCCTTATTTGCTTGAGTAATAACAACCTTAAATTATCAGCCAATTCTTCTTCTTTTTCTAATACTCTACTTGCTCTTCTATAATCATCAATATTATGATGAGAACGCCAAGCAAGAGTATTTAATTGACCAAATATATCTTCCTGTTCGTCTTGAAAACCAAGATTAGGTTGTAAAACAGGAATTATATTTTCATGAGGAAGTACCATTGTTATCTCATATTAAGGTGAATAATCTTTTGTCAATTTTGATTCCCCAGCTGAGTCACCAAAAATTATTGGTTAACAGATTTGTCCTTATCTAAAAACATTTTATTTTGACTCCATACCCTTCTTTTTTTTATGAACAAATAAGTTAAACAACAAATGGGTGAATTGTTAACATCAGTTCCCCTTTGAATTAAGGTACAACTCCCTTTAAAATTTTCAATGAATTCAAATTTTAAAATACACTTTTAACCATAAAGTGTTTTAAAGGTAAACTAACATCCACACATCACCATGTTATGAATGCAAAATTTAATAACAATAATGAATAACATAATACACAGATTCTATTTTCAATATCAATCAAATAGATAATCATATATATTACTGAACCAGTAAAGGATAAAACACATATAATGAATTGTCCAATGGAAGAATAATTACCATATGGAATAAGATTTCACACAGAAAACCTAGTTCCAAATACTCAAACACACAGATCTAAGTATGCAACAATTCTCTTTTTCATTCACAGATAAAATGTTTTAGACAAACATCACATATGTTATTAACAATAGTGATCCAGTTCTCTAAATTTCTAACCCCTTTTGCATTACATTTGAAAATATATATAGTTTCCATAACTAATCCACCTGTCAAACTAAACCAGAGTTAGAATAACTCTGACCCATATGGGTTTTAGTTTTTTTTATAAATTCTTCAAAGATCAAGTTTCGAATAAAAAAGTAACTGAATAACTTAAAAAGAAAAATATGTAAGTAAAATTATTGCTAAAGTGACGGACTAGGATCTCTGGATTTGTCGTGTTCAGTTGGGTAGACATGTTGAGCTTTCCATTCTTGAAACACTATAACAAACTCTTGAATTTTTGAAAGATTGGGAATGTTGACGTGTTTTATCCTTGCTTTCTAGATGTTTTCTTCCCTTCAAATTTTTCCCATCTTTTTTGTGTGTTCTGGAAGAGTGTCGATGCAAAAACAAAGAAGTGAATCTACCTTTGAAACCTGAGAAAAATATGCAGTTGACAAGTTGTCACTTTCTTTAATGACGTTGATGGTTTCCCTAAAGGATTAAATCACAATATTAATATCTTTTTCTAGATTTCCATCATATTTTATGTATTTGGCATTAATATTCTGTAGATCATGTTACAATGACTGAATGGATTCAATTATTTCCTTGATCATTTTTGTGATTTCTATTCGTCCTTGTTGGGATACTGAATTTCTCCATTCAACATTCTTCTTACTTACATATAATACGTCTTCATCTAGAGTAGTCAAGTTCTTTTCTGAAAAAAACTTTGTTTTACCATACTTTTACACTTCATCAATTTAGTTTATCACACTCATCTATTTTCCTTCATCCTTTATCCACAAGGCATTTTGTGTCTTCAAATCTTCAATAGTAATCATGGTTAGATCATACACATTCTTCAATTTATGGATGTATTCCATACCTTTTATATGATGCTATCCAACCAATTATCAAATACTTTGGTAACCATTTTGCCTCTGTGTATCTGATCCAACATCCTTTGATTGATAGGTAATTTTGGATCAAAAGACATGGGCAATTGAGTAATCAGTTGTGGATCTAGACTATGGATGGTGTCAATGTACTCTACGATTGATCTTATAGTATGTTTTAATTCCCTTTTATCTTTTTCATCCTTTTAGGTTCTGTTGACTATTATTTTAGTGGACGCTTCAAGGTGATGCACATCTATAGCATGTGATGCAGTCCCAAGATCAACCTTTTCAATTACAAAGTCCTAAACTATAGGTTCTTGAACTTCTTCATTGGTTTTTGGCCTGGCTATCTCTGTATTCTAGTTCCCTGTATTAAGATCAATGTCTATCGTGGAAGTTGTTTTTAAATTTTTGGATTTAGGGGTTTTCCCTAAACATTTGCTTACCTTATCTTCTAGGGGTAAAGAAAATGATAGTACTTTCCTTTTGTTACTAATTAAACTTTCCATCCATTTAGGTACAGAGGCTGAGGCTTCTTTAACAGGATTTAGTTGATCAGAAGGGTCATTTGAAATGATCATCAGTTTGGTAGAATCAGAAGCAATCACTGTCTGTTGATCTAAACTAACCTCTTCTACCATTGGTGAACCAGACTCTTTATCGCCTTTGTCTCCTCCTGAATCTTCTTCAGAATTCAAATCCACAGCTACTTTTTTGAAAACTTGACTCCTTCTCTTACTTTGGGTCCTTGATCTGGTGGCACAAGGAGGTAGAGTAGTTTTAAGGGCCTTCTCAAATTCTTTGATGATAGGATCCTTTCTAGTTTTGGCTCTAGATGTACCTGCATCATAGATATCAATAAGCTAGTTAGAGGAGCTTATTGGGAATGGTGATCAATTATTGATGTACATTGTTGGGAGGCTATATTTTGAGCTCCCTTTAGTTTTTGCTCTCTCAACCATTTCTCAGTTCTCCTCATCACTGGAAGGGTCTTAACTTTAATTCTTTCTTCTTCATTTTTCTCCTAGTCAATTTTTGGAATAGGTTATTGTTTTATTTGCTCAAATTATGGATCAGTCACATTTTCTTCATTGCCAATAATTCTAGAAATGTCCATATTATAATTGAGGGTAACAATTTGTCCTAAGGAGAACTAGACCAGAGTCTCCTTCTAACTTTACATTCATCTAAACAATCCCCCCAATAATCCTCTAATTGGGGAATATGTGAAAACCCTACTCCAAAATCCAAATTATCCTTGACAAAACCTTTGGGATCTGGCTGTGAAGGACTGAGAGTTAAATTTCTTAAAATCCAATTCTAAAATCAAAGCATCAGATGTTGTCTTGCATGAATAATGTCAAATTTCAATAGGAAAGGATATACCAAATTTCTTTTTCATTGAGAATTTCTTATCTATATGTGCTAATTGCCTACAGACTTCTATTAACACAAATCGGTCAAGAACATACCTAGGTAACCTCAAAGGTTCACCATCAAAACCCCCAACTCTGACATAAGTGAACCTAGAAAACTAAATGAAGAAACTACCATAAATATTGATCAGCTGCATAACTTCTTCAGACAACCTTTTATTGATATTGTTTGACATTTCAAAAGTCATGTTTCTAGTAAAAAACATCATTGACTCTCCTATAATTATGATAACAATTATGCATTTGCAATTATGGGTAATAGTCATAAATTTTACTATCTTGAGCCAAAGGTGCATGTGGTAATCCTACCCATTATCTTGTAGATGCCAAGTAATATAAAAATTATAAAGACATATAAAACTCTTTATTTACCAAACAATTACTCAAATCTAGATGCAAACATTCAGCTATAATTTTCACCCAATCTAGATATTATTCTGTTTGGAGGATCCCCTGTATGAAGAAGTACATGGGATCTTCCCAATAATATGCATGAGCAGTCCTTTAGTCTATGTAGCAATACTATGATATCTTATATTTATGGAATCATATGATTTCTTGTTAATGGTTTGGGCAATCTTGAACCCCCTTTTTGAAATTTCAAAAGCCAGTTCCTTGTAATCACGTTCTTGTAAACTACTTTCTTTAATGAAAAATAGCCATATGAAGAGGAAATACTGAGGTCAGAGTTTGTTTCTTTGGGAGGAATTTTCATTACAGACATCAGGGTTTGTTTATTGATATGCAATAAAATATTACCATTTGTAGTCTTGATGCACCTGTTCTGAGGTTCGTATCTATTCATGCATTCAAGAACTAATTCTGGGCATTGTATAGCTATAGGAAAGGCCACAACTTCAACTAAACCACTTTCTACTATCTCTGCATCATAAGATTTGACATAGGATTTCTATCTCTTTCCTTAAAATTTTCCAAGTCATATTGGACTAGAGAAGTGTCCCCAATTTTAGGAGGAGAACATATGAGACCAGGACCATGTTTGTAATCAAGACATGTAGATTTCATGGCTATAGGTTGGAGGATATAATGAAAATAAAATGTTTTGAACTCCTTAAATAATGTTGTGAATTTAAAAGGATCCTTCTTTCCAACCAAGTAAAGGAAACAACTTGTAGTAAGAATAAAAATCACCTATAAATTTGTCTAAAATTACTATGAATTCAAGCAATCAAATATCTTATACCACCTGTGCTATTCTCCTTCATATCGCCTAGTATCTTTGTTTGCTAAATTTGAATTGTTCTCTCTTGATACATATATTTAACCAGATCAAATAATTTAACCAAAATAATACATGCTAAACACGCTTGATAAGACACGCACTCTGGCATATGCATTTATGGCAAGCATTTTTTATGCATGATTTTGATGAGTAATGATTATCTGTAACCTCATGAAAATTCAAAAATTTTCACTTTATAATGAGCTTCAGATGTATTTTCCTCTAAATCTCCTGCTAAATTTAACTTAGAGAAAGTCTCGGGGCGAGATGAGAGTATAGTCATTGAACCATTGAACCATTAAACTTTTGAAAAAGTGGTTCAACTTCAAGGTTCAATGATTCAAGATGAAGTACACAAATTGACTGAAAGTCATATGATCTTTCCAGAAACTTTAAACTTTGAAACATTGAACCGTTGAACTTTTGAACTCTGCTTTGTAGGTTCAAACATTAGGTTCAAGCAATAGGTTCAAACAATAGGTTCAATGATAGGTTCAAATGGTAGGTTTAATGATACATTTATTTGTACAAAGGAACTAAGTGAACCTGGCTATTTACAAAACATTGAGTATTGAACTGTTGAACTTTTGAACTCCAAAAAAGGGTTCAAGTTCAACCGAAAGGTTCAAAGTCAAAATTGAAATACACAAAGGGACAAACAATTCGCTTTGAGATATGTTGAACCATTAGACCATTTAACTCTTGAACTCCAAGAAAGGTTCAAGTTCAAAGGTTTGATTCTTTTAAGAATTTACACACAAAAGGCGAGAAGTGGGTGAACTTCTTTTATGGCAAGATTCATGAAAAATGGAATAAGGCGACTCAAAAGGTAACAATATCAATGCAAATATATTTGTTAGTCCTGTTAGAAATCACATGGGTGAACAATATCTCATATGCATTTTTCAAAAGTTACACACTTGCATGTATTTGAGCTCAATGTGCTTATTAGGCATAAAATGTTAATTTGGATTTATTGATATATGAAAACAAGTGTTGCAAACTTGAAGGTTGATTGTTTTGAAAGTCATATAAAAGATATTTTTGCATGCATAAAAGATATGCCATATAGATATTTAATATAATAAATATCAAAGAATTTCCTGGTGCAAATAATTAATTGTTTTCTATTGTAAGTGGTTTCTAGAATCAATCATGATTGGTGAAATTATGAGAAGCTTTTAGTAATGGTAGTTTTTACATGTTTTGGTAGTTCTCAATTTTATTTTGAATGAATTGAATTGATAAGCAGATAATGATATTGATTTTTAGATATTCTACTGTAGAGGTTTGAGTTCTTACTGTGAATTTATTTCAAACACATGTAAGGGTGGATCCTGAATTACCATGATTTAGGAATAAATATATGGGGAAGAAATTGTGATAGACGAATTGAGGGTACTCTTTCATAGTGTAATTCTAAATGTAGATATTTCTTTAGATGTAGTGATGCTAACACGTTTCCTGAATCTCTCAATCGTGAAACTCATGTCTCAGTTCATTTAGATGTATTTGACCTTAATTTTTAGAATCTACTTGATAATATCCCTTCTTCTTCATTGAATTTCTATGGTACATCTAGAGGCCAGATGGGATCTCATTAGAGATCTCATCTTTATGGACAAAGACTTCAAGTGAATCTTTCCAATGGATGCACACTGCCATATACTCTATTTCATAGTATGCCCATTTACCTAATTGGCCTAAAAATATTCTTGAACTAAATCATAAGTTTGTTGATCTGAATCCTTCCTTAACACTGATTACTAGGCCTTCTTTGCCTTTACCTGATAACCTTACATTTTTCAACAAGAATCATGCTAGCATCCCTACAAATTATCCCATGGTGGCTCATGTGTTTAAGAAAGTCAATTTGGAGGTTGATGACAATTGTGGAGGCATACATCTGATTAAGTTACCTATTGTTTCAATGAAGTACACAAAGTACTAGATAGATAAAGGTGCTCCATTGTTTGATTTGATTTTTAATGATGATTCTGAATGACTATGTTTTATTTTATAAATTTTCTATTTATTCTTTTGATACATTAATACATTGCTACTATGGTACTTTATATTTTTGAATTTGTGGATAGATAATTTTGGTGATGTATGTTTTATTTTACATAACAATAAAATTTGTTTATTCAGAATATAAAATAGATATATTGTATTTTATTATACTTAATTTTGATCATTAGTGGATAAATGTTCTTTATAGAATATTAGTGTTAAGAGTTTTAAGATATTTTAAATGTTAGCATTTATTGATTATTTAGTGTATGCATAGATAAATGATTATTTTAAGTCCATGTTAAATAAGTCAAGGTGCTCCACTCATTACAATTTGTAATTTAGTCTACTTTATTATTTAATCTCTTGGACTTTATTAAAGTCAAATTACAAAGTTAAGTCATAACTTTATAAATTTATAAATTAAACTAATTGACTTTTGAAAGTCAATTAGATTTAACTACAACTAACTAAAAAGTTAGTTGTAACTTGATTCATAACCATCTCAAGGAAGAATTACTTTATAAAAAAATTGAAGATACGTAAAAAGAGAGAAAAACACATGTATCAAGACCTCTTATAAATTTAAAAAATTTCTATATTTTATTTTTCTATGCAAGTATGTTTGAGACCAAATAATCGATTACATATAGATCATTCATTACATTCTATGACAATAAAGTTGTTGGGCCACTAGTTGCCATTGCACCAAAAGGTCAATCTTTTGGTGCAACGATAATCGGTGGGCCAATAATTGGTATCAGAGCCAAAGGTCTCAGGTTTGAATCCTTGCTTGTGCTGAAGGGGAGATTGTTACAAGGTATCTCCCTTGGTCTTCAAGTCAACACGATGATTGGGATTTGTGATATGGTTTAATCACCTCCCGTGGATCCATTAGCTTTGATATCAATTGTTGGCCCACTAGTGGTCATTGCACCAAAAGGTCAATCTTTTGGTGTAATGGCAATCGGTGGGCCAATAAAAGTAATCTACTTGGAATAACGTAGGTATATCCAAGTTTTATTTATTTATTCATAACTGATTATCTAAAAATTATCAGGCATTAATATCATCTGATGATTGGATATATACAATCATATACATAATTTTTTGTACTTGACCCAAAAATGATGAATACCTCACAATTTATGATAAAGTGTTAATCTATTGATTATAATTTGATTCTCTTTTAAATATTATGTTTGTAAGTAGACTCATTCAATAGTTTCTAAATAAAGCTCTCTCTTTTATACCTCTATGTCGATTCTTGTTCCAAGACTTGTAAACTTATCTTATTTTTAGTTAGGTTTCTATTTATTTCTATTATAGTCAGATTATTTTCATTATGTTTTTCTAATCTTTAATTTTTACCTTTCTAATTTAAGTATTTTTTTGTTTAGATTATAATTTCCTTTCTATTTTCTTTTAGATTTATTACTTTTTTTCCTTAAAAAAGAATTGTAACTTCATATTATTTAAAATAATAAATTACATGAAGTAGATGCTTTTCAACATTCCAAAGGAAAAAAGTTCAAAGAAAAGAGAGAAAAAAATCCCCCAGTATAATAGAAAAATAAAAAATATCCCATACAATATGGATGGGGACAAAAAAGTATTAAGAGGTCACAAAAGGAAAGATATAATATCTAGATCGACCTCAGAAGACTAGGAGTTAATAGGGACTCTGTCCCATAAGATCCCCCATTTTGCCTTTTTGACCTTTCTTTTTAGTAACTTCCTACCACACCCTTTGGGAGAGTATGGGTATAGTTATTTATAATTCAGTACACCTATTAACTATGGATGATTGAGAAGCCAAGGGGTCTAATGATCTGGGCAATAATTCAAGTGACAATTCGAGTGACGGTTCTACCCTAATTGATGATGGAACTTTCAAGAGCCATAACTTTTGCATTGTATCTCTAATTGACTCACCGTTTGAACTATTGGAAAGCTAAGAATGAGGAGAATACAATTTGATGGCATGGATATTTTCTCAATGGTTTTTAACCCTTGAAAACCTAATAGAAGTGCCCCAAATTTCAATTTTAGTAGTGCAATCTAAAAATAGTAAGTTTTTAAAGATAGTAATTCCTCAAATTCTGTTTTATTTTAAATCATGGAAGTCAAACCAGTTAATCTCCCTCGAGATTGGTGACCTTCCACATCCTCCTCCTACTTTAAAAATGTGTATAAATGAAGATGTAACCCAAAATGGAAATTAGACATCTCTTCCCAGAGATAAGCATATAGTTGTATTACGATCTTGAGTAATAAAACATCTCTTCTCATAGAATTCATTATTACCATGTTAACTTTGTATTCTTGAAATGTCTGTCAATCAAGACTTTTAAGTTTTGGATCAGTGGTATTAGAGTAGTTTGTCTTGAGAGTGTATGATCCTGAGGATGAGGTCAAGCTACAAGAAGCTTGGGTGGAAAATAATATAGCTTCTAAACTATCCACCTATTCACTCCAAATGACTTCAAATGGTGGGTGACACTGAGACATCCGATCCTTTCAAGGAAATGGTGAATCAAGCCCTCCAATGGCAATAAGCATAAATGCTATAATAATTTGCCTAAATTCTCCAACAATTCTTGATGGGAAATTTTGGCTCCTCATCTGTACTTCTTGGCTCCTCATCCATGGAACGTCCTTTTAATGCCCCAACACCCTTCAAGGTTTAGGTGAATTTTGATATTCCTACATTTGAAGGCAAAATCAATGCTGATGTAGTAGAAAATTGGTTGGATCAATTGTCTTCCTATTCTCTATAAATAAATTCATCGATGGAGAAAAGATCACTTTTACTCTTTTGAAAGCATCATTGCTCGTGAAAAATTGGTGGGAAGTGTACAAAAAGAGGTTCAGTACAGATGACATTGGCCTTGAGGTGGAACTTACCTAGGATGATTTCATGGAAGTGGTAAATGAAGAATACTATCCCATTGGAGCATATGATGATCTGTACATACAGTGGCAACAACTTCACCAAGGTAAGGACCAATTTGTTCAAGATTACACAGACATTTTTCATTCTCTATCTGCAAGACTGGGCATCCAAGAAAGTGAGAAACATAAGACTCTCAAATATCATGGTGGACTACAATGGTACATACGAAGGGAAATGGAACTCTTTAATTTATAAACCCTCGATGAGGCATATAATTTCACAGTGAAGATTAAACAAAAGCATGGAAGAAAGAACACGAAGAGTCAACCTTCAAAATGGAAAAGTGACAAGGAAGGTCAAACACAAGGCTAAAATTGGAAGAAAAAGGAGTTTCAAGATAAGAAACCCTAGAAGGGGAAGGCTAAAAAATGGTGAGATTACCAGAAAACTGGAACTCACTATAAATAAAAATGTTAAGCCATCAAGTCACTGCTTTATGAGTCACAATACTTGACATGTACTACTCTGTCTCATACACAACCTATAGTCGAAGAGAACGAAGAAGAGATTATAGATGCTGAGCTTTATACCATCATTCTTGATAGTGGGAGTCAAAAGAATTTAATCTCTGCTAAAGCTGTGAAAAGTCTAAATCTATCCATGAAGCATCACCTAAAGCCATACATTATTAGATGGTTGAGCCTAGGGAGAGACCTCTGTGTCACCCATCAGTGTCTTCTTTCATATGCAATAAAATCTTTCCAAGATGAAGTCTTGTGTGATGTGGTCAATCTAGATGTTTATGATGTACTCTTTGGTCTGCCATTCATGTATGATCGACATGGCATCTATGAATCATGAACCCAAAGAATCACCCTCACTCTTGGAATGTGGTACTATAGGGTACCAAAGGTAACACCTTCCACATCTATCTCCCTAATCAGTGCTAAGCAATTTAAGAGATTGGTGGAGAAGACAAAACAATTCATTCTCATGGTGGTCATACCACAAAAATCCAAAAAGGCTGATGTTGCAGTCCTGAATACATAATCCACACAATAATAGAAGAAGATGGAACAAATCATAGGGGAATATGATGACTTATTCAAGTCACCCATAGGAGTTTCACTACATTGCCAGGTAAAACATTCTATCAATTTGATCCCAGGATCACCTTTGATTTACAATCCTATGTATTGTAGATCAGTTTTGGAGAATGATGAGATAAAAAGATAGATTCAAGAATTGATCCAAAAGGGTCACATCAGGGCAAGCTCTTCACCCTGTGTTAGCCTAATTGTCCTGGAACTAAAGAAAGATGGAACATGGAGGATTTGCATTGACTATCGAGCCTTGAATAAAATCATTGTGAAGAATCGCTACCCCCTCCCTAGGATTGATGACCGACTGTGTTGGTTGAATATTTTGTCTATTAGCGTACTGGTAAAAAAATAGGTTTGATCAGCCAAAGTAGGAAGATTAGTCATCCAAATGTGTAATTTATCTCATCAGAAGGAGACTGCTCTCTCCTCTCATCAAGGGGAGGTTCCCTATGGATATGTTATGTATATGTATAAACAAAAAATAATACTCAGGGATACGACCAAACATCCATCTCTCTTTCTTCAGAGATGATGTATATAAAACAAAGGAAAAACTCAAGGGAATGAAAGACAACTCTCCTCTTCTTTCAGAAAAACTATTCAGCCAGCCACAAGAATACTCTTGGAAATAAAAGCAGAATGTAACTGAGAGTATGGTAACCAACAAATCGAGACAGAGCACAAAGTATCTACCTAAAATGCTTAAGAGTAATATATGAAGGGCAATGAAAGCTCAAAGTCTTTTCAAATTCCTTTACACAATAATAAAAAGAAAACACACTAAAGGCAGCTATGGGGGCACAAAGTCTCTCGACAGTTGATTCTTCAGGACACCTTCCTGACTAATTTTACTAATCCTGCTTGTTAAATTAATGGAACATAAAAGATATCACAGCACAAAGGTTGAAAAAGTCCCTTGCTTTCTTATTCCATTAACATAATATGATCAATAGACTAAGCACAAATTCTCAATGATGCCTCTCAATTTGGGCAGAGTTTCGTTCAGATTGTCAAAAAAGAGATCCAATTACAATGAAAGGAAGTCCCTTATATAGCCACTTCAAGAAGGACTCGGGAATAATAATACATCATGATGCATTGGGAACTGTTAGGAAGATGGGTTAGAACTTTGGGGCATTTTACCCATTTGATCTTTTCAATGTAGATAAACAAGCCACACAATTGAAAGATTGCAACTTTCAATGTCCATCTGGCAGTCTGATCTTGTCTTCATCATTCCTCCTTTTTTGGTTAATTGAATCAGGTCCTAGATTCATCCATTATTCTGTCTTTCCTCGCTTTTAGCTGGTTTTGATCTTGAATTTTGGGAATGCATTCAGGTCTATAAATTCAAAGGATCAATAGCTATTTCACTGTCTTTAAAATTGACGTTTACATGCCTGTCAATGTGCTCTCAACGGCTAGTTCACTGTCCTGAATTTGACATCTTTGGGCGCGTCACCCCTTGGTCTTCTTTCGGATTTCAAATTTTTGCTAGGTACTTTTTTGGATTGGACTTGCCCTTTTGGGCCTTAAGAAATGGTCTATGTCAAGTCGGAATAGTCCTTCACTTTAGCCGCCGAGAGTCCCCCACAAGGGCACCTACCCTTCGGGGTCCTTCGGCAGCCCTTTGCCTTGGCAGTCCCCGCGGACAAATATTTCCACGGGCTTTCTATTTGAGGCTTCCTTCGGGCAAATGTTTCCCATGGACATTTCCCCAGGGAAAATTCCCGCAGACAAATCCCCGAGAAAAATTCCCGCAGACATTTGTCTCGCGGACAATTTGCCCAAGGAAAATTCCCGTGGACAAAAGTCTGTGGAAATTTGTTTTGCAAAATATTTGACTGGTCTTTGGACTTTGCCTGCATTTGCTACTTAGAATTATTTCAGACTTTTTGTCTGAAGGAATTCCTTTAGACATAAGTTTGAAAGAATTAAATGTTTAGCCAATTTTCAAATGCCTTAAACAAATCTGAAAGAATTACCTTTCGGCTTCCTTGAAAAATGACCCTTTCGAAGGGTGCTTTTATGGATTAAGTGTCCTCCGCAAGGGCACTTGTCCTTCAAGAAGCTTCCTTTTGCATTGAACAGCCCCTTTGAAATTTGGCGATGAACCATTGGATGAACTTTAACATTGAACCAAAAATGGTTCAAGTTGATGGTTCAATGAATGAAACAAACTAATGAACTTGCCTTTGAACCAGCAGTTAAACCATTTTGTTGAACCAAGACATTGAACCAATCCATTGAACCAGTTCAATGATTCAATGAATTGCACCAAGCCCCTTTGAACCAAAGGCTGATGAACCATCCAATGAGTCAAGTGGTTGAACCAATCGTTGAACCAAGACGTTTGAACCAAGTTTTGGTTCAATGGTTCAAACAAAGCTTTGAAAAATGTCTTTGAACCTGTAGACGTTGAACCAAAGGATGAACTGAAAGAATGAACCAACTGAGTAAATTATTTGGTTGAACCAAAAAACACTGAGTGAAATAAAGCGTTGAACTGCTTGGTTGAATCAAGCCATTAAACTATTTTTTTGGTTGAACCCACCTTTGAACCTTGAACTCGTTGAACCTTTGAACCAAAATGGTTCAATAGTTCAACGGTTCAATGGTTCAAGCCGCCTTGATTTGGCCAAGTGTCTTGAAGCCGATGAACCAATTGAACTTTGAACCTTGATGAAGTGCTTAACTCTTGCCAAAGACGTTGAACTTGTTGAACCTTGAACCCATTGAACCTTTGAACCAAAATGGTTCAATGGTTCAACGGTTCAAGTCTCTTTTTGCACTCAGATGCTTGTTGATGAAGATTTTCAATTGAACCAAAGCTCTGAACCAATCCCAAAAAATGACTAAGTGTTGAAAATTGATTCTTTTGACTGAAACCACCTGCAGAAGCCTTTGAACCTATATAAATGAAATTGCCTATAGAATCTGAAGATACAAAGTCCGTAGAAATCAACATGTAAAATCCATTGAACTTGACTTGCAAAGTCTGTATATTTTTTGAGAAGCTTTGAAAATGAGGAATCTGAATGTCTAAGAGAAATTTTTGAAAATGAAAGATACAATTTTGGTTTGTAGGACCAAAATAGTTCAAATGTTGTCCTAAAAATGAATGCTACTTTTGGGGGACAACAGCTGGCTCCAGTTGGAGAACTTCTGTCAATTGCAAAATGAATTAAACAGAGTAGAATTCAGAATCTCTAGTGTCTTCAAGTGTATCATTGGGCTTCGGAGTCATGATACCCAGAAATGAAAGCCATCGAAAAGAAAATAAACAAAACAAAATAGAATTAAAACTGTACAAATATACATATATACAGAGGCAATGATCTGATACTTCAAGAGTTGAAGTGTTTCAGATGTTGCCCATTATGGGGCAGAGAAAAGAGTGTGCCATCTTGGTATTTCAATAGAAAGCTATTTTCACTCATGTGCTGATGAATTATGAATGGGCCTCTCCAAAAGGAGTCAAACTTTCCATGCATCCCCTTTGGTTCTCTTCTTTTGTCCCACAACAAGACTTGATCCCCAATCTGGAAATCATGATTTTTGGACTTTTGATCAAAGAGTTTCTTTACCATAATTTAATGAGCAATAATTCTGTACACCACCATGGTTCTCTGTTCTTCCAGTTGAGTCAGACACATGATTTTTTGGTCAAGAGAACTCTCATATGTCTGATCTTCAATGGCCTTCACCAATTTCAACGCTGGTAACTCTAAGGTGATTGGTATCTCAGCATTAATACCGTAAAGAAGTTGAAAAGGAGACATACCAATCGCCCTCTTTAGCGTGATCCTATCTGCCCATAGAGCATCCACTAATGTTTTATGCCATGTCCTTTGATTATCATATGCTAGCTTTTTGATAATAGTTACCAAATTCTTATTGCTGAACTCAACTTGTCCATTCTCTTGTGGGAAATAATCAGAAGAATGAGAAAGAGTAATTCAATAATGAAAATAGAATTGCGTAATCTCTTGAGAGGTAAAACAAGCTGCATTATCAGTAACAATTTTGAGTGGAACTCCAAACTTGGAAATGATATTCTCTCTGAGGAAGTTGCATACAAATTTTGAAGTAGTATGCTTGGTTGGGATTGCTTCTACCCACTTGGTGAAATAATCAGTTGCTGTAAGGACATAATCATGTCCAACACTTGAAGATGGGTTTACTGTTCCAATAAAATCAAGTCCCCATTGCTGGAAAGGTTCCTCTATGGTTACTGGCTTGAGAGGCAGGGCAGCCAACTTGGGTCTTCTAACAAATTGCTGGCAAAGTTCACATTTCTTCACCCACTTATGTGCATCTTGGAAAAGAGTTGGCCAGTAATACTTGGCTCACAGAATTTTGTGAGCAATCACAGGGGCAAAAAAATGTCCTCCACAGGCCAGATTATGGAAAAATTTCAAAACCTGGGTTCGCTGTTCTTTATCTACACAGTGAAGGAAAACTCCATCTATGTTTCTCTTGTATAGGCCGTTATCAAAAAGGACAAAATTGGCAGCTTTTAAACCGATAGTCCTCCTTTCTTTGTAAGACAAATGAGCAAGACATTCACCATAAGTTAGAAAATAAGCAATATCTGAGTACCATTCATTGGTAGTGGAGACAAAAAGGACTGTTGGCATATTTTCTATTTTAGCTTCTTCACGCTGTGTATTTTCTGACTTAATGTTAGCCATTAATTGGTAAAGGCCTTTACTTCTGACCAAATTTGTCGCCTTGATATCCAGATCAAATTCTTGGATCTTTGTAATCTAATTACCTCTTTTTCTGCCAAACTCCTGCTGAGGTAATATAGACTTGACTGTAGTGTCAAAAACTAAGGCTGTAGTATGTGAATTCAAAATATAGAAGCATAAATGTTTAACTAATTTTACCAAGGCATAGGCACGCTTCTCTATATTTGAATACTTCATTTCATGAGTTTTGAGAGGGAAACTCATGAAAGAGATAGAATATTCCATACCTTCCTTGTCTTGTTGAACAAGAATTGCTGAAAGAGTATGCTCAGATACATAGCTGTATATGATGAAATCTTTGTGGTAATCTAGACAAACCAAGGTAGGGGCGTGAGCAATGGTAGCCTTGATATCTTGAAATGCTAATTTGCCTTCTTTAGTCTAGCTGAAAGTAGTCTTCCCTTTCATCATGTTCACAATATGTCTTGTCTTCTCAGCAAATTCAGGAATAAATCTCTGTAAAAAATTCACTTTTTTGAAGAAAGAGTGAACAACATTTTTACTTGTAGGCAAATTCAGCTCTTGAATAGACTTGACTCTGTCTGAGTCAATCTTTATGCCTTCTTTGGACACAATGTGTCCAAGGAGTTTCCCCTCTGTCACTCCAAAAATAAACTTCTTAGGATTCAAAGAAATACCATTTTGGCAGCAACGCTCCAGCACTTGTTGTAAGTGGCGTACATGATCAAATCGATGCTTTGAAAGGATAGTTAAGTCATCAAGATATACCACTATGAATTTGCCAATCTCATCTTTGAAGGCCATGTCCATTACTCTCTAAAAAGTAGCACCATCATTTATTAAGCTAAAAAGCATTCTTTTATATGCAAATGTACCCCAAGGAGTGATGAATGCAGTCTTGTGTTGGTCAGCTTCACCAACTTCAACTTGATTATAACCTGAGAAGCCATCCAGCATTGATAACATTTTTGATCCTGTTACTATTTGAAGTACTTGGTCCATGATTGGCAAAGGGTAATTGTCTTTCAGAGATGACTGATTCACATTCCATAAATCTACATAAATGTGGATTTTGCCATTTTTCTTCCTTACAGGTACTATGTTTGCAATCCATGTAGAATGATGAATTGGGAAAATAATTTTAGCATTTAACATTTTTTGTATCTCAGACATAATAGTACCTAAAATTTTCCAATTGTATTGTCTGGATTTTTGCTTGTAGGGCATTGAATCAGCCTTGAGAGGAATATGATGGTAGATTTCATCAGGTCTGAGAGACTTTAGGTCTTCATATGAATATGCCAAGACATCAATGTATTGACAGAGCAAAGAAGTGAATTTGAATCTTTCTTCAGGTGTGAAACACTTACCAATGTTGACCATCTTGGGATTTTATTTGTTGGTCAGATTTACTTGGTCAAATCCCTGAGAGAAATTTGAATCTGTTTGTTGTTGTTTGACGAATCTATCATGCTTATCAAATAGCTTTTCAAGAGAAACCAGGCCTTTGGAAATTTTTTTCCCTTTCAGCTGTAGGAATTCTTCATTTACATATGAACTAGATTCAGAAATAGATTCAGACTTCTGAGAGTCACTGCCTTCAAAATATAGTTGTTCAAAATTGTCTTTTTATTTTAAAAAAGCAATGATCTGATGATCATCATTAAATATTTACTAACGATCAACATTGTCAGGAACACTTGGTCTATAGACCAACTCAATGGTATACTTGGCTTCTTTAAAATCTGAATGAGGAACTAAGAGAGTTCCTAAAATAGCAAGTGCATCAGCTCTGTCATTGGACTCTCTGGGTATGGCAAAAATGTTGAAAGCATCAAAGCTTTCAATTTGGTCCCAAACCAAGTTACGATAGTGATGTAACCTCTCATTCTTGGTCTGATATAGATTTTTCACTTGACTAACCACTAATTTAGCATCCCCTTTGGCATGAAGAAACTTGACGCCTCTTTCTTGAGTAGCCTTCATGCCCAGCAACAATGATTCATATTCAGATGTATTGTTAGTATTGTTGAATTGTAATTTATAGGATGAAATAAACATATCTCCTTGAGGAGATATCAAGACAATTCCAGCTCCAGAACCAGTAGAGGAACAACTACCGTCAAATTCCAGAGTCCAAATTTCATTAGACACTAAATTTACTTTAGACTTTCCCTCATCAGAGATGGAAGGCCCTTCTTCATCTGTATATAAAAAGTAGTTACCCATACTTGCGGATTCGAAAAAGATTTGAGCTTTAGGAGCTGATGTCTTGGTAACTACATACTTTGCTTCCTTTTTAGGAAGTAATCTCTTCATCACGCCTTGGACAGGGATCCTTGCCTTAGATCCATGTTTAGTTCTCCTCATACGTCCTTGAAAAAATTTCATCCAAGTAAAATACCATAAGATGCTGGGACGTCAGCCACTAAGACAGTCATTTTAATCCTATTGTTTGGAAACGCTTCGAATGCAAATTGGGCATCTTTGATTTGCCCTAGTAATGGTACTTGTTTATTCTCCATGGAGAAACATCTCCCAAAAATCTTGGTCAATGTGAGACCAAGAGACTCAGCGAATTTAGCAGGCATGACATTATCAGATGCGCTTGAGTCTATAATACAATTACTCAGCTTGTGGCCATTGATTAACAGGGAAACATAGAAGGGTTCTATTTTTTTAGGAGTAGCTGAAGGAGTAATGACCAAATTATTTGGAATAGGCATATTCTTTAGAGAATCAAGAATTACTTTTTTTGCTTTTTGTCTTATAGGGACGGTCTAATTTTTAACATATTGAACTAGCTTGTTCAGTTGATTTGGATTAGATTGCAAGTATTCAAATTCAGACATTTGTATTTTTGTCTTTTTGACATGATTAATTATGTCAAATGGCTGAGTCGAGATAGGTACTTCAACTTTCTAAGTTTTTAGAGTGATGGGAGGTGGACTGGTTTGCGAATTAGAAGTAGAAGGAGAAGGCAGAACAGATGTATTTACCTTTTGAGTAATGACTAGATCTTTTGGTTGAAAAGGCAGATTAGTTCCACGCTTGACAATTGTGACTGCTGGCTATGATTGCTCTTCTATATTTTTTTATTAGTCTGCTAGATTGATTGGTTATTAGACCTGTAAACACTGCATATGATCCATCTAAAGCTTCTCTTTTTCTTTCGAGTTCATCATGGTAATTCAAGAAACTAATGTGGGAGTCGCCAGCTGATTCTTCTTGATTGTCTTCAATGATATCAACATCATTTTCTTGATTTAATTCAGGTTGATAAGAGAATTTTGATTCTACTTCAAGATATCCCATTGCTGAATTAGTTAGAGGAGCTTCCAGGGCAAGTTTTCCTTGTGGAGGAGGAAGGCAATTTTGTTGTCCTTGGTTTTTGGCAACATTGCCCTGATATGACTGATTAGGGAATGGCCTTTTGTATGTAGGAGCAGAAGACATTCCTTGAGCCATTTGCTTTTTGAGAGCAAGCAACTCATTTACTAATTTTTGCACCATTGGATCTGTGGTGCTTGTAGACGCAAATTTAGAAGATGAAGCTCTGTTTCTATTTGGATCTCTTCTTATTTTCCCTACTAAGATGAGATCATCTTCTAGTTTAGTGGCCAAAAGTTGAGTTGTAGCAAGGTCTATTTGGCTAGCACATCTCAAGAGGAAACTAACTTCAGGTAGCTGAGAATTAATGAAAAAGCATTTGAGATTATTAGCTGTAGGTCGACCAATGATAGGGATTATATTTCTTAATTTGTCAAATTTAGCTATGAAGTCTCTCATAGGCTCATGAGGCTCTTTTTTCATCTGTGTAAGTTGAGCCAGAAGTGTATATGCATCTTCTGTAGATTTGAATTTGGCTTCAAACTTAGCTTTAAGAGTATTTCAATCAGTCACAGATTGAACCTGTAAATGCTAAAACCAATCTGCAGCAGCACCTTGTAGTGTTTCAACAAAAATCCTGACTGCTACATCTTCAAACTCTACTCCGATTACTCCACAAGCTATACTGAATGCTGTAATGTGTTCATCAAGATGAACTTTCCCATCACCATAGAATTTAAGAAAATTCTTCCTAGAACTGTGTGAAAGCTCATGTAGAGGAGGAGTAAGATTGAGAGGACCAAAAGCATTACCCCAAGGGCCTTAAATTGCCATTATAGGATTCTGAAAAGGAGGGATAACAAATCTCAAAGGGGTAATTATAGGCACAACTTTATCAACAACAAAAGTAGATACTTCGTCAGGTAATGGAGATCTATCTTTAGTAAGAGGGAAGATCTTGGTTTATTGGAGATGAGAAGGTGAAGGAAACATTTTAAAATCACTTTACTGTACTAGCTCAAACACAAGATCAACAATACCTTTAGCCCTTTGGCTTTGTGTATACCTTGAATCTGCCAGATTGTAAAACAAAAATGGAAAATATTTGACTTTGCTTCAGTTAAATCTTGAGGCTTTAAACTGTGCATTCTTTCCTAGTTAGTGTGGAGGTGAATGGAATGGATAGCCTATAAATGGATAATGAGTATTCCCCAGTGGAGTCACCAAAAACTGTTGGTTGAATATTTTGTCTATCAACGTACTGGTAAATAAAATAGGTCTGATTAGCCAAAGTAGGAAGATTAGTTGTCCAAATGTGTAAGTTTATCACATCAAAAGGAGATTGCTCTCTCCTCTCATCAAGGGGAGGTTCCTTGTGGATATGCTATGTATATGTATAAACATAAAATAATACTTAGAGATAGGACCAAACATCCATCTCTCTTTCTTCAGAGATGATGTATACAAAACAAAGGAAAAACTCAAGGGAATGACAGACACCTGCAACCTTCATGAGGATGATGGATGACATCCTGTGACCCTTCACCAACTCATTCATGTTGTCTACCTGGATGACATACTCATCTATAGTAGAACATGGGAGGAACATCTGCAATATGTTCATAAGGTGCTTCAAACTCTTCGAGAGCACAAGTTGTATGTAAATCTTGACAAATGCACATTCAGGATGAAAAAAATTCAGTACCTCATGTACATTGTGAATGAGGAAGGGGTCCATGTTGATCCAAAAAAGATTCAGGTTATTCGAGAATGCCCTACACCAAGGACCCTTATAGAACTTTGTAGCTTTTTGGGTCTTGTAAATTTATATCATAGGTTTGTTCTTATATTTTCACATGTTACTGTTGATGATTTAAAATTGTGCTTGATTCTAATCAACAACAATGAGAAGTTGCAATATGTGGGACTTGTGACTTGAAACAACCTCCAGATTTTTAAGAAGTTGGTTCTTCTCTATATTAAGTAGATACTGGGAAAAGGGATAGGAATTTAAATCAGAAACACAAATGCAAGAAAGGAAATCTAATCTATGGTGATGCGCCTGAATGTACTTCGACCTTAATCCTGAGCACAATGAAACTATATGTAGGATTCATTTACATTTAAGAGCAAACAAGTGCATGATCAATGTAAAAGATGGAAACAATAGAAACAGAGGCTCACAACATAGACTACTTTTACTGTGATACAGAAAATGTCAACAAAGGCATAGGGTTCAATCTTCTTATTTGAATTTTCTAGTCATATAAGAGGTGCAAAAACACGTACAGTTATATAAACTTTTCAACTCAAAAGAATGAGACAAAAGCAAATGACGTTCCTAATCATAGCTCTAAAAAGTCTACAGCCTAGACTAATTTTGTAAATGACACAAAAAATATCAAAAAAGGCATATGATTCAATATTCTCATTAATTCTCCAGTCACATAAGAGGCACATAAACACACACAGTTACATAAACCTTCCAACTTGAGAAGATAGAACAAAAGCAAATGATATTACTAGTCACAACTCTAGAAAGTCTAAACTCTACAATAAATCACTCTCAAAATTCTCTCTGATATCCTCTCTCTTGATTATTTTTGGTGATCTCTGCACCCTTATTTATAGCCTTGTATTCACTCCAGATTGTCTGCTTGTTCCCAATCTAGTGGCTCAGCTGAAATCTAATCAAACTGGCAGTGTCTAACAGAAGATATTTTATAGATTCTAAAATGCTTTGTCTTCAGGCAGTTCATTGGTTGAAATAGATTACAAGACACTCCCTTCTTTTAAACGCTAGATAACACTTAGCCAATTCTTTGAAAATCTTCCTATTACTTAGGAGACACCAAAAAATGACACTTGGCGTATTTCGCAGCACCTATTGAAGACACGTGGCACTTTTCGCATAACTTATGCTCTTTAGTGTCTTTGCTCAAGAATGTTCCACCTTTGACACTTGTCGCTATCCACTTCCTCAAAACTTCAACAGCTTAAAAGAAAATAAGACCCATAGCATTTCTTACCCGAGTAACTTTAAAAGGGCCATAGGGATAGGTGTCAATCTCTGCTACTTTTATTAAAGGACAGATGGCAATCTCCACTTTACTTATCTGGGTTACGTGGTGATCTCCACTAATTTTAGCTACCCTTTTAGAAACCTGTAGAAGATGACACATGGTGGTATCTACTTTACTCTATTTATACCATAGAAACAATTGGGTCTCATTTCACATTTACACGAACAACAATACCTGACGGCTTCCGCTTGCTTAAAAAACAAAACTTGGGACCTACCAAAGTCTTTGCTATATCGATGAAGCAAAATGAAGATAATTCAGATTGTGACATGTGGTGGCTTTCACTCTCTTCTACTGGCATAAGTGGCATCTTCCGTCACTTTTAGAAAAGCAAAACTAAGACCTTTTGCGACTGCCACTTGGCACTTTTCGCTTGATCCAGATACTTAGCTTATTAAAAGCTTTCGCTGAAAAGAGATGAAACACAGGTGCTGATATGAAACCACGAATAATGACACTTGGCACATTCCACTAAGTCACTATGAGATACGTGGCACGTTCTGACCAACTCATATAAAATATGAAAGGTGCCTCGGATGACGACACTTGGTAGTATCTGCTTGATTTCAACACTTAGAGAAAAATGAATCAAAAGGAAAATAGAGCCCGCACTCTATTTTCAAAACTTCACCATCTCGAACCAAAATATGTGGAAATAAAACTTTGCAAGGTGTAACTGAAACTCAGAATGAAACGTAGAGTATTTTTTACTCTATAGTTATTGGCGACCCCAAGGAATTTTGAGCCTACTCAAAAAGAATCTACAACTCCTGCATGATCTAAAATTGCTAGAAAACATCATTTTAACTAAAATGTTTCAAATAGATTCCATTTACAGGAATCTCTTTAAGTTCACCTTCCATCATTTCTAACTCAAATGAATTTTGCTGTTTACACGCCTGAATTTTATAAGGGCCAGTCCATAATGCTTCAAACTTAGTGTGTTGACCTGGTTTGGCAGCTCTTGCATCCCATTTCAAAACAATTGAGCCTGTTTCAAAATGGGGATTTGAAGTCTTTTTATCTAAATAGTCTTTAAATATTTTTTGATGCTTTATCAATGAATCATGTACTGCATCCCTCTTTTCTTGAACTTCTAGAAGTTCTGCGAGTCTAACCTGCATGGGGCCATTTTCTTCAATTTCAATATGTTTGATCAGCTGGAGAGCAGGAATCTCCAAGCTTAGGGGAATTACAATAGGTTTCCCATATAATAATTCATATGGGGACATTTTGATCACCTATTTAGGCGTAATTCTATCAGCCTACAGTGCTAAATTAAGCACTTTATGCCACTCCTTGTGATGATCAGCCCCTATTTTTTTGATGAGTTTAATCAGGTTCTTATTAGTTGATTCTGCCAAGCCATTACTCTGAGGGTAATAATTAGAAGAATTTTTTAGATATATTCCATGCTTTAATGTAAATTTAGATACTTTAGACCCTAAAAATGCTTTAGCATTATCTGAAATTATGGTGCCAGGAGCCCCAAAATGAGTAGTGATACTCCCTAGAAAATCTAGAATCACATTTTCTGTTGCTTCTTTGAGTGGCACTACCTCGGTCCATCTGGTGAAATAATCTGTGGCTGTTAAGATCTATTTGTGACCCATACTAGATACTAGATTTATCATTCCAATGAAGTCAAGACCCCATTGAGCAAAAGGTTCATCCACAATTATAGGACTAAGAGGCATTGCTGCATTCCTTCTCATCCCCACATAATATTGACAAGATTGACATTTTTTAACCAGCTGATAACAATCTATAAATAAAGTAAGCTAGAAATAACCTACTTCACTTATCTTTATAGCTGTGGTCTTTGCAGAAAAATGTCCACCTGATACTCCATAATGCATTTCATGTAGTATTTTCTTAGCCTCGTCCTTTTCAACACATCTTAACAATTTGCCATCAAAATTTATTCTGAAAAGAACCTATTCAATTAAAACAAAATGAACTCCTTGCATCTTATAGTATCTTCTTTTATTTTGAGGGAGTTCTCTTGGGTAAATCCCATTTTTCATAAAATGAATCCTGCTTGTGACCCAAGATTCTTGATCAACTTCTTGTATTCTCAATACAATTTCTTCTTCTATTCCTAAATTTATCTCTTCAGGTATCATCTTTTCAAGCTCTTGAGTCATATATTGACACAAACCCCTACCTCTAGCTAATTTAGTAGGTTTGACTTCTACATCATATTCAAGGATCTTAGTTATCCAGTTTGCTCTTTTTTTAGTAATTTCACCCTCCATGATGTATTCTCTAACACTTAGATGTGCTACAAGTATCAAAATTTTAATTCCTGATACTATATGCCTGAACTTTTTGAGATCTTTTACTATAGCATATGATTATTTTTCAACAAAGTTATATCTAGTATCATACTCCCTAAGAGTCCTCGAGAAAAAGGCTATTGGATGTTCTCCCTCCTGTTTATCATCCTTCTGTGTTAGGACAACAACAATACTGAGCTATCCTCCATATACATACATTACAAAAGGCTTAGAAAAGTCTAGGTTTCTAAGTACTGGAGCTGTTGAGATAGCTTTCTTGACCTCTTCAAAGGCTTGCCTTCCTTCCGTAGTCCACTTGAAAATTAGGTCTTTTTTCAGCAAAAGTGTCACCGGTCTTACTAAGCTTGCAAAGTCAGATATGAACTGACTGATGAAATTAATCTTTCCCAAAAAAGATTGAATTGATTTCTTATTGACTGGAAGAGGTAAGTTCATTATAGCTGCCACTCTTTCTGGGTCTATGGAAACTCATTCTTTAGATACTATATGTCCCAATAATTTGCCTTGAGGGAGAACAAAGATACATTTCTTAGGATTCAAGGATATTCCAAATTCTTGAGATTTTTTAAACACAGCTTCTAAATGATCAAAATGATCAGCAACATTTTTTGAAAAAATAGTAAGATCATCAAGATAAATCAGGATGATTTTATTTATCAGTTCCCCAAATGCAACATCCATAGTTCTCTGAAAAGTGGCTCCAACATTTGATAGACCAAATGGCATCTTAGCATATGCAAATGTTCCCCATTTGGTGGTAAAAGCAGTCTTGTATTGGTCTTATTTAGCCAACCAAATCTGATTGTATCCAAAGAAACCATCTAACAAAGAGAATCTCTCTGATCTAGCCACAGTTTGTAGAATTTGTTCCATGGATGGCAAGGGATAATGATCCTTCAAAGATGCTTTGTTTAGATCTCTAAAATCTACACAAAGTCTTATATCACCATTCTTTTTCCTAACTAGCACCAGATTTGATACCCAGGTTGAGTGTTTGATTGGAAAAATTATTTTAGAATCTAAAAGTTTCTGCAACTCATCTACCATTAGAGGCTCAATTCTTGGATTCATTGGTCTTTGTTTTTGTCTGACAGGCTTAGATCTTTCAGTCAGTTTTATTGTGTGCTGAATGATGTCTCTATTATATCCATGAATGTCTTCATAGCTCTAGGCTATGACTCTATCATATTTTTTACATAATTCAATTAGCCTTTCCTTTTTTTCTTGAGTTGCAGAGTTTCCAACTTTTAATTTTTTCCCTTCACTCACCTCTATTTCAGAATAATCTAATTTGTTTGCTTGGAACCTTTTCTTCTCCAAGCTTACATCTTTTAGATCAAAAAGACTTTCTAAAGTGGTTACACCTTTGGGAAGCTTATTGTTCTTTAATTGTATGATTTGATCCGCATATGCTTCTTTAATCTTTGGTTGCAATTGATCATAAAATTCCCCTGATTGTTGCAAGAATGAGAGTACTTGAAAATTATTTTCAAATACTTGCCAATTCTCATCATTATCAGGAATAACTGGCCTTACTATAACCTTTTCTAACTCATTGTTAATTAATAGGCCAGTTGCTGGATCAAACTGCGAACCAAGGGCCATCCTATCAGCTTCAAAATTTTGAATCCTGGGAACTATTTCAATATTAAAAGCTTCAAAATCTTCTATTAAGTCCCAAATTCTGTGCTTGTAGGATTTCATTTTGACATTCTTTGTTATTGCCTTTTCTCTAATTTGCTTTACTACTAATTTTGAATCTCATTTTACTATTAGATTCTTTATTCCCTTTTTGTTAGCTAATATGAGCCCATGTACTAAGGATTCATACTCAACATCATTATTAGTACAAGCAAATTGAAAATGGATAGCCCTTAAATTTTTTTCACCATTTAGAGCAGTAAGACAAATTCCTGCTCCAGCACCATTTTTACTTCTAGCCCCATCAAAATTTAAAGTCCAGATCTCTGAATCCTTTCCAGATCCTTGATTAGTTGGCATTTATTTCCTTAAAACATTTGGGATTTCATGGTCCTCATCAAAAATAATATAAGTGCCCAAACCAGTAGAATTATAATTTTCATATGGGTCACTATGCGTCATAGCTAACAATTGGTTATTTTCTTTTCCTTGATTATGTTTAGTCCAGTCACCTATCTTAGTTGAATAGAAAGGATCTGGTTTGGATTTGCTTACCTCTGATGCATTATTCACTATGGCTATTGTCTATAGATGAACTGTGTCTTTGAGCTTTCTTTTATCAGTAGGTCCTTCAGTATATTTGGGCATTGCTTGATTTTGAAGAGCTTCTTGTAATAATGTTCTTTGTTCAGGAATAGCTAACATGTCCCAAATTGATACTTGTGCTGGGGTCATCTTCAACTGATCTACCACATTCATTAGTTCAAAATTTTGAATTCTTGGAAGATTAGGATATCTTGTCTTTCTTTGAACTTGTTCAGGAACTTCTTGATTCTGCACTGGCTGAAGCATTTCTTGTCTAACATCTGCGTGTTGATGACATTGAAATGAATGATTCTCTATAGCTTTATTTTTTACAACTTTAGGCTGTTTCAACATTCTTCTCTTTGATCTAGTACAATAGTCTGATTGCACCACTGGTTTCTTAGAAACAAAAGTTTCATTTAAAAATATTGATTCTTCATCTTCAACCCATGAGAACAAAGCATATTTTGAGGCTATTTCTTCCTCTTGTTGCAAAGACATCCCTTACATCTGAGCCATTAAGACTAAATTCTACATATCAGAAGACTGGTAGGCTTGATTGTCACTGGAACTTGCAACCTGAGCATCCATTCTTCTTTGTTCTACTAACCTTTGTTGTAGATTACCCATGGATAATCTCTAGGTGTATGATCATTATTGCAAGGGAAACACCATGCATTAGTGTTATCTACATAGTTATTTTTTCCTAGAATAATCTCCCTATTTGAATTGGGAGGAATAGTCTGTGAGGGTGTGGGGACTACAACTAATTGGTTTGTTGGCTGATTGTTAGTTTGTCTTGGAGGACCTTGGTATTAGTTTGGCTGAGATGAAAATTTGTTTCCTTAATAGCCTTGATATGGAGGCTTAGGGAAAGTATTCTGCTATCTTTTTATATTGATCAACTCATTAAAAAATGTCCTTAAGATATTCTTGATATCATCCAGCTCAGATGACTGAGTAGGGACAATTTTTTTAGCAGATGGTTGAGGATAGGTGTACATAGACACAGGTGGGGCTATAGATTTAAGGGCTTCTTAAGGTAATGGTAAGGACATTTATGGGAACATGGGCATGGGAAGCCTTGGGGGTAGCTTTCTAGTATCTATTAAATTGTTCTCAGCTCTGACCGCATAGTCATAAGCCTCTGGCAAATTATGTCCTCCAAGTGACTGAATCACAACAGATATATATGAATTCAAAGCCTTAAGATAAAATACTATAGCCATACCTGGTAATGGTCTATCTATAGTAAGGATTCTTTCCCAACTCTTT
This sequence comes from Torreya grandis, assembly GCA_037957365.1. Lineage (NCBI taxonomy): Eukaryota > Viridiplantae > Streptophyta > Pinopsida > Cupressales > Taxaceae > Torreya > Torreya grandis. Next base: position 2,672,748 of record JARHVA010000098.1, read on the forward strand.
TGAAATCTAGCATTGAAGTCAGTCATGGCTTCTTGTGGTGCCCTTTGAATGGTAATCAATTGCTGTAACAAAGAAGACTTATCACCCTTCTCTTCGAATCTTTCAAAGAAAAGATCTCTGAACTGATCCCATGTAGATATGGTATTTGGGGTCAAAGACCTGTACCATTCTAAAGCTTTCCCTTTAAAAGAAGCTGCTAATAATCTTATGGCCACATTTTGCTGTGTCACAACATGTATAACACAAACATCTGATACATCTTGAAGATGTTCCTCAGGTGTTTTAAAGTCTTGCCAACTGAATTTGGGCAGAGCTTTTAAGGCATTCACTAGGATAGGGTCCCAAGTGGCTGGTGGTATTGGAAGGACTAATGGACTACCAGTGTTCCAAATCACATAATTTATTGGGGGTATAGGGGCTCCCATATTTGCTCTTGGTATTGGTACAAACTGGTTTACTCTTCTTCTTGGACTAGTTACCAAAGGTGGCAAAAGAATACCTGGATTTGTAGTAGATTGTGATATGGTTACCGGTCCATAGCTATGACTCCTCGTAGCTCTCTGGTTCATACGATCTTGAAATAAACTTCAAGATTGGTCCCACCGAGTGTGCCAAAAATTGTTGATGATTTAAAATTGCACTTGATTCTAATCAACAATAATGGTAAGTTTCAAGATGTGGGACTTGCGACTTGAAACAACCTCCAGATTTTTAAGAAGTTGGTTCTTCTCTATATTAAGTAGATATTGGGAAAAGGGATAGGAATTTAAATCAGAAACACAAATGCAAGAAAGGAAATCTAATCTATGGCGATGCGCCTAAATGTACTTCAACCTTAATCCTAAGCACATTGAGACTATATGTAGGATTCATTTACATTTAAGAGCAAACAAGTGCATGATCAATGTAAAAGATGGAAACAATAGAAATAGAGGCTCACAACATAGACTACTTTTGCTGTGATACAGAAAATGTCAACAAAGGCATAGGGTTCAATCTTCTTATTTGAATTTTCCAGTCATATAAGAGGCGCAAAAACACGTATAGTTATATAAAATTTTCAACTCAAAAAAATTAGACAAAAGCAAATGACATTCCTAATCACAGCTCTAGAAGTCTACAACTTAGACTAATTTTGCAAATGACACTAAAAATATCAACAAAGGAATAGGATTCAATCTTCTCATTAATTCTCCAGTCACATAAGAGGCACAAACCATGCACAATTACATAAACCTTCCAACTTGAGAAGATAGAACAAAAGCAAATGATATTACTAGTCATAGCTCTAGAAAGTCTAAACTCTTTACAATAAATCACTCTCAAAATTCTCTCTAATATCTTCCCTCCTGATTATTTTTGGTGGTCTCTGCACCCTTATTTATAGCCTTGGATTCACTCTGGATTGTCTACTTGTTCCCAATATAGTGGCCCAACTAAAATCTAACCGAACTGGCAGTGTCTAACAAAAGATATTTTATAGATTCTGAAATGCTTTGTCTTCTGGCAGTTCATTGGCTGAAACAGATTGCAAGATGCTCCTTTCTTTTAAATGCTAGATAACACTTAGCCAATTCTTTGAAAATCTTCCTATTACTTAGGAGACACCAAAAAATGACACTTGGCATATTCCGCAACACCTATTGAAGACACGCGACACTTTTCGCATAACTTATGCTCGTTTGTCTTTGCTTAGGAATGTTCTGCCTTTGACACTTATCGCTATCCGCTTCCTTGAAACTTCAACAGCTTAAAAAAAAAAGACCCACAACATTTCTTACCTAAGTAACTTTAAAAGGGCAACAGGGACAGGTGTCAATCTCCACTGCTTTTATTAAAGGACACATGGCAATCTCTGCTTTACTTATCTGGGTTACGTGGTGATCTCCACTGCTTTTAGATACCCTTTTAGAAACCTATGGAAGATGACACATGGTGGTCTTCAATTTACTTTGTTTATACCGTAGAAACAATTGGGTCTCATTTCACATTTACACAAATAATGATACCTGATGGCTTCCGCTTGATTAAGAAACAAAACTTGGGACCTACCACAGTCTTTGTTATATCGGTGAAGCAAAATGAAGATAATTCAGATCGTGACACGTGGTGGATTCCACTCTTTTTTGCTAGGATACGTGGCATCTTTTGTCACTTTTAGAAAAGCAAAACTGAGACCTTTCGCGACTGCCACTTGGTGCTTTCCACTTGATCCTGATACTTAGCTTGTTAAAACCTTTCACTGAAAAGAGATGAAACATGGGTGCTAATATGAAACCGCAGATGATGACACTTGGTGCATTCCATTGAGTCACTATGAGATACGTGGCACGTTCTGACCAACTCATAGAAAATATGAAAGGTGCCTCGAATGATGACGCTTGGTAGTATCCACTTGATTTCAACACTTAGAGAAAAATGAATCAAAAGGAAAATAGAGCCCATGCTTTATTTTCAAAACTTCACCATATCGAACCAAAATATGTGGGAACAAAACTTTGCAGCACACAATTGAAACTTAGGATAAAACGTAGAGTATTTTTTACTTTACAATTACTTGGTCACTAACTCAAGTGACTAAAGGAGGAGCTAAAGCTAAATTTCAATGGGGTGAAATACAACAAAGGGCATTTGAGAATTTGAAGAATAAACTTTCCTTAGCCCTTGTTCTTGCCTTGCTAGATTTGCATCAACCTTTTGAGTTGATGATAGATGCATCTGAATATGCTATGGGAGTTGTCATCATGTAACATGGCCATCTTGTTACATATCATAGTGAAAATTTCACTGATACAGTCAAGAAATATCTGACATACAATAAGAAGCTCTATGCCATTGTGCAAGCCTACAAATAATGGAAACACTACATCTTGGGGAAAGAGATAGTCATCCACACTGACCATAGACCATTGGAATTCATTCAGACACAGAGCAAACTATGAAATGAGAGCCACCAAAAGTGGGCCACATATCTACATCAATTCCATCTGATAATCAAAAAACAAAAAGGGGAGCTCAAATACGACTGTAGATTGTTTGAGCTACCCACCAATTACTAAAATCATAATAGTTTTTGACCTGTGTGGACATGAGACTTCCACTTAGGGTACTCTATAGAAGCAAATCCTACCTTTGCTGATACATATCAGGTGCTTCAAAAAGGTAAACATGTTTATGATTTCTATTTACAAGATAATGTCCTCTGTCATATGGGGCACATCTGTGTTCCAGCTACAGAGTAATAGAAGATGATATGGGAAGCACATTTTAGTAGGATAGTTGGACACTTTGGTGTAGAAAAGACATTGGTAGTTCTTCAAAAACACTTTTACTGGCCCCATATGTGAAAGGATGTGGAAAGGTATCTCAAATATTTCACCCCATGTGTGATAGCCAAGCCAAAAAATAAGAAGCAAGGATTGTACATGTCATTTCTAGAACCAACCATCACCAAAAAAGTTGGCCTCTATGATATGGTCCCTACACCATCACCAAAAAAGTTGGAGAAAATGCTTTTGAGTTAAACCTACCAACCTACCTTGGTTTGCATCTAATATTCAACATGGAGCTCCTCAAACTATATCATCCACCTTTGTTGGACACTTTAGTCATAGCAGAACAACTAGACATTGATGAGCTTGATACACAGAGTTTTTCTCCAGTGGAGGAGGATCAAATTGTGGACACTTGGATGAAGACAACAAGAGGACACTTTATTCTACTTTATTGGGTGGTCAAAAGGGGCCAACTTAGCCACCAAGGTGAGTGGCTCATAGAGAGTCAAATTAAGACACAAATGACATACCTAATGAGGAATATTTATGAAATTTAAACCATTACTTCTCAAAGAGGGAGGAATGATTTGGGTAATAATTCAAGCGACAATTCAGGTGATGGTTCTACCCCAATTGATGACAGAACTTCTGGGAGCCATAACTTTTGCACTGTAGCTCCAAATGACTCACCGTTTGAACTATTGAAAAGCTCAGAATGAGGAGAATTTGGTGAGATGGCATGGATATTTTATTGATATTTTTTTACCCCTAAAAACCTAATATAAGTTCCCCAAATTTCAATTTTAGTAGTGCAATCTTAAAATAGTAAGTTTCTAGAAATAGTATTCCTCGAATTCTGTATTATTTTAAATTGTGAAAGTCGAACCACTTAATCTCCCTTAAGATTTGTGATCTTCCACAGCCTCCTCCTACTTAAAAAATATGTATAAATGAATATGTAACCTAAAATGGAAATCAAACATCTCTTCCCAGAGATAAACATATAGTTGTATTACGATCTTGAGTAATAAAACATCTGTTCTCAGAGAATTCATTATTAATATGTTATTTTTGTGTTCTTGAAATATCTATCAATCAAAAATTTTGAGTTTTGGATCAATGGTATCAAAGCGGTTTGTCTTGAGAGTGTATGATCTTGAGAATGAGGTCAGGCTACAATAATCTTGGGTGGAAAATAATAGAGCTTCCAAACTATCCACCTATTCACTCCAAATGACTTTAAATGGCAGATGACACCAAGACATCCGATTCTTTCAAGGAAATGGTGATTGAAGCACTCCAATGGTAACAAGCATAGATGCTACAACAATTTGTCCAAATTCTTCAATAACTCTCGATGGGAAATTTTGGATGCTCATCTATACTTCTTAGCTCTTCGTCCATGGAACATCCTTTCAGTGCCCCAACACCCTTCAAGGTTTAGGTGAATTTCGATATTCCTACATTTGAAGGCAAAATCAATGCTGATGTAGTAGAAAATTAGTTGGATCAATTGTCTTCCTACTTCTCTATAAATAAATTCATCGATGGAGAAAATATTACTTTTGCTCTTTTGAAAGCATCATTGCCCATGAAAAATTGGTGGAAAGTGTACAAAAAGAGGTTCAGTACAGATGACATTGGCCTTGAGGTGGAACCTACCTGGGATGATTTCATGGAAGCAATAAAGGAAGAATACTATCCTATTGAAGCATATGATGATCTGTACATACAATGGCAACAACTTCACCAAGATAAAGACCAATCTATTCAAGATTACACAGACATTTTTCATTCTCTGTCTGCAAGATTGGGCATCCAAGAAAGTGAGAAACATAAGACTCTCAAATATCATGGTGGACTATAATGGTACATATAGGGGGAAATAGAACTCTTTAATTTGGAAACCCTCGATGAGACATACAATTTCATAGTGAAGATTGAGCAGAAGCATGGAAGAAAGAATACGAAGAGTCAGTCTTTAAAATGGAAATGTGAAAGGGAAGGTCAAACACGAGGCCAAAACTGGAAGTAAAAGGAGTTTCAAGATAAGAAAAATTAAAAGGGGAAGGATATAAAATGGTGTGATTACCACAAAATTAGAACTCACTCCAAAGAAGAATGTCGAGCGATCAAGTCACTGCTTTTTGAGTCATAATACTTGACATCTAATACTATGTCTCATACACAACCTGTAGTCAAAGATAATGAAGAAGAGATTGTAGATGTTGAGCCTAATACCATCATCACTTTTTCACAGACCCGTGAGGAAAGGCCAGATGATAAGGAAAGATTGTTTCACTCCAAATTATGGGTAAAAGGTAAGCCTCTACATTTTATTCTTGATAGTGGGGGTCAAAATAATTTAATCTCTGCTAAATTTGTGAAAAGTCTAAATCTATCCATGAAGCCTCACCTAAATCCATACAGTATTGGATGGTTGATCCCATGGAGAGACCTCCATGTCACCCATCAGTGTTTTCTTTCATATGCAATAAAACCTTTCTAAGATGAAGTCTTGTGTGATGTGGTCAATCTAGATGTTTGTGATGTACTCCTTGGTCAACCATTCATGTATGATCGACATGGCATCCATGAATCAAAAACTCAAAGAATCACCCTCACTCTTGGAATGTGGTGATATAAAGTATCAGAGGTACCACCTCCCACATCTGTCTCCCTAATCAGTGCTAAGTAATGTAAGAGATTGGTGGAAAAGACAAAGCAATTCATTCTCATGGTGGTCAAACCATAAAATTCCAAGAAGGATGATGTTGTAGTCCTGACTACATAATTAAAAAAACAACAAAAGTAGATGGGACAAATCATAGGAGAATATGATGACTTATTCAAGTCATCCATAGGAGTTCAACTACATTGCAAGGTAAAACATTCTATTGATTTGATCCCAAGATCATCTTTGCCTAACAGTCCTATGTATCACAAATCAGTTTTAGAGAATGATGAGATAAAAAGATAGATTCAAGAATTGATCCAAAAGGGTCACATCAGGCAAAACTCTTTACCCCATGGCAGCCCAATTGTCCTGACACCAAAGAAATATGGAGCATGGAGGCTTTGCATTGACTATCGAGCCTTGAATAAAATAACTATGAAGAATCACTACCCCCTCCGCATGATTGATGACCTACTGGACCAACTCCATGGTGTGAAGTTCTTGACCAAAATTAAACTCAAATCTGGCTATCACCAAATTCCCATCGATCCCACCAATGTCTAGAAGACTGCATTTAAATCTACAGAGTGTCTCTTTGAATGGTTGGTTATGCCTTTTGGCTTAACTAACGCACTTTCAACCTTCATGAGGATGATGGATGACATCTTGAGACCCTTCACCAACTCATTCATGGTTATCTACTTGGAGGACATACTCATCTATAGCAGAACATGGGAGGAACATCTGCAACATGTTTGTAAGGTGCTTCAAACTCTTTGAGAGAATAAGTTGTATGCAAATCTTGATAAATGCACATTAAAGATGAAAACAATTAAGTACCTCAAGTAAATTTTGAATGAGGAAGGGGTCCATGTTGATCTAAAAAAGATTCAGGTTATTTGAGAATGGCCTACACCAAGGACCCTAACAAAACTTCATAGCTTTTTGGGTCTTGCAAATTTCTATCACAGGTTTGTTCTTGGATTTTCACATGTTGCTTGCTCACTAAACCAAGTGACTCAAAGAGGAGCTAAAGCTACATTTTAGTGGGGCAAATTACAATAAAGGGCATTTGAGAATTTGAAGAACAGACTTTGTTCAACCCTTGTTCTTGCCTTGCCAGATTTGCATCAACTTTTTGAGTTATTGACAGATGCATCTGAATATGCCATGGGAGCTCTCATCATGAAACATGGCCATCCTATTGTATATAATAGTGAAATTTTCATTGATATAGTTAGAAAATATCTGATATATGGTAAGGAGCTCTATGCCATTATGCAAGCCTATAAATAATAGAAACACTACATCTTGGGGAAAGAGATAATCATCCACACTGACCACAAACCATTGGAATTCATCTAGACACAAAGCAAACTATGAAATAAGAGGCACTAAAAGTGGGCCACATATTTGTATCAATTCCATATGATAATCAAACACAAAAAGGGGAACTCAAATATGATTGTAGATTGTTTGAGCCACACACCAATTACTACACTCACAATAGTTCTTTACTTATGTGGACATGAGACTGCCACTTGGGGTGCTCTGTATGAAGTATATCTTGCCTTTGCTAACACATATCAAGTGATTCAAAAAGTTAAACATGTTTCTAATTTTTATTTTCAAGATAATGTCTTTTGTAATATGGGGCACATCTGTGTTCTAGCTGTAGAGCAACATAAGATGATATGGGAAGCACATTTCAGTAGGACAACTAGACACTTTGGTGTAGAAAAGAATTAGAATTTCTTCAAAAACACTTCTACTGTCCCCATATGTGAAAGGATGTGGAAAGGTATCTCAAATATTGCACCCCATGTGTGATAGCCAAGTTAATAAATAAGAAGCAAGGATTGTACATGCCATTGCCAAAACCAACCAGGCCTTGGGAATCTATCTCAATGGATTTTCTCTCAAGTTTGCCCCCTTCAAAACATGGCAAGGACTGTGTTTTTGTTGTAGTTGATCATTTTTCAAAATTAGCTCTCATGATTGCTTGTAAGAAAAATATATCTATTGAATAAACTACTTAACTATATTTTAATCATGTATGGCTCCATTTTTTTCTCCCCAAGTCCATTGTCTCAGATCGAGATATCAGGTTCTTGAGCATCTTCTGGTCCACTCTATGGAAGATGATGGATACCAAGATAATGAAGTCCACAACCTTCCATCCATCGACTGATGGTCAGATAGAGGTGGTGAACTGCTTGATTATTCACATGATTTAGATGTATCACTCTAAACATCCATGCACATGGGATGAGGGGATTCTTTTCATATAACATGGATACAATCGAGCCCTACACAATGTGACCAAGCATAGTCCATTCCAAGTATGCTTCAGATTCCAACCCATGGCACCAATTGATATAGCCGTTTAATTCTCCACCATGGAATACACACCTCATGGAAGATCTAAGGTAGCAAAAGCAATAAATTTTATTGAACAAATGTAACACATCCAACATCAAGTTCATGACATCTTAGAGAAGATGAATCAGAGGTATAAGCAATGCCATGACAAACATAGGATTGCACACCATTTTGATATGCTTGATAAGGTTTGGTTGCAGATTTAGAAGGAATGACTTAAAGGCCCACACAAAAATATTTAGCCTCTGCAATATGGTCCCTACCCCATCACCATAAAATTTGTTGAAAATGCTTTTGAGTTGAACCTACCAACCTACCTTGGTCAGCATCCAATATTCAATGTGGAGCTCTTGAAACCATATAATCCACCTCTATTGGACACTTCAGTCGTATCATAACAACTAGAATTTGATGAGTTTGATCCACAAATTTTTTCCCCAGTGGAGGAGGATCAGATTGTTGACACCTGGATGAAGACAACAAGAGGATGATCTATTCTGTTTTATCGGGTGGTCAAAAAGGGCCAACTTAGCCACAAAGGTTAGTGGCTCACAAAGAATCAAATTAAGACACAACTTCCACACTTGATGAGGAATATTGATGTAATGGGGACCATTTCTTCTCAAGGAGGGATGAATGATCCAAGCAATAATTCAAGTGACAATTCGGGTGACGGTTCTACCCCAATTGATGATAGAACTTTTGAGAGACATAACTTTTGCACCGTAGCTCTAATTGACTCACCGTTTGAACTGTTGAAAAAATAAGAATGAGGAGAACACGGTGATATGGCATGGATATTTTTTGAATGGTTTTTGACCCCTAAAAACCCAATAGAAGTTCTTTAAATTTCAATTTTAGTAGTGCAGTCTAAAAATAGTAAGTTTCTAAAAATAGTAATTCCTCAAATTTTGTATTGTTTTAAATCATGGAAGTCAAACCACTTAATCTCACTCAATATTGGTGAGCTTCCACATCCTCCTACTTTCAAAATGTGTATAAATGAAGATGTAACCTAAAATATAAATCAGACATCTCTTCCCAAAGATAAGCATATAGTAGTATTATGATCTTGAGTAATAAAACATCTGTTCTTAGAGAATTCATTATTACTGTGTAATTTTTTGTGTTCTTGAAATATCTGCTGATCAATTTTTTTGAGTTTTGGATCATCCAAAATTAGATGAGTCCCCATCTCTTTATTAGAATCAGAATTCTCTGATTCATGAGCCCTTTTTACACCCCCTAACATATTCTCATTCACATCACTCATAATTTTACTCTGCTCTTCTTCTCCTATCCCTCTAGTAGATACAATTACTCCCATAGGTGCTTCATGCTCTCCAAAATCATTCTTTTCTAGTTTAGAAGTATGTTGACCATCCTCAACATTATTCACTTCTTCATCCTCTTCCTCTTGTACCGACATACTTCATATTTTGTATGTAGGTTTTGACACCTTTTTATTAAAAGGAATGCTTCATGTTTGAGGGTAAGTATCTTGAAGATGTCCTATAAGCTTACAAATATGACATCTAAAATTAGTGTTCTAAAAATTTAATGTCTGTATATGTTGAATATTTTGATACTTAATCATCATTTTATCTGGTAAGCCCTTGTTGAGATCTATTTTCATATAAATGTGAGCATGCTTGTTCCACAATATAGGTAATAAAGGAAGGTGTAGAATTTTAAGCATTTGGTTTGACTACATTCTTTTTCACTGCTTCCTTGAAAGATCCCATTTTAGATGTAGATGGCATCCCAGGACTTGTAGTTCCTCCTCGTAATCTCAAAACCATATATAGAGTGGAATTCTTGACTATATTCAAATACAATAGGATTAAATGGTCCTCAAGTTGTTTTCCCTCAAATTGTATACACTGTAAAGCTAATGGAGTTCCTTATTGGATCTATATTCTCTATTTTATATCAGCCACCAAATCTATCCCCTGAACCCAAATACAAATAGTTTTCCCACTGGTGGTATGAATCATTACCTGATACCCAAGCTTAAACTTTGCATCTATCCAAGAATGATTTTGTACAGGTATTTTGTCATAAATTTTGAGAGAAAAGTTTATATTTTAAATGTTAGGAAAAAAAGACCAGATAATGACATTTCTTTGGGGTATTTTTTCATAAAATTTTAGTGCATCTAACAGAGCACCATACATATCAAAAAATTTGATATCAGATATGGTAGAATTTATGGTAGTGATTATAAAATCACTTTTGCTTATTATCTCATCTAGTTATGTCATACTAACATTCTTTGCAAGTAGATTTTGTTTCGATAAATTATCATTTTGTTTAGATAAATTGTCAAACACTTTGTTAGTGTTCCCTATTTACTTCACTGTCAAACTATTTGCCCATCTCCATTTGCACAATATGAAATCCTCCTCTTGCATTTGGTTAGAGGTTGTAAGTATTGAACCATTGGAGTGTCTATCGTATAGTTATACATCGAATGGACTCTAGTTTCCATTGAAGTCAGAAGAGAGTGGTTGGGGTGAATAATACACCTTGACAAAATCCTAACCCCATGTCTTAACATCCTCCTCTAAAATGTCAGTCTTCTCTACGTTATTCTTTGCAACATCCATGTGATACATGCAATAGTCAATATCCTTGGCTAGAATATTGCTCATAATATTAGGTAGGGGCATGCTGTTCTCAATTCCTAAGTCTTTGATCTTATTCTTAATGGTCTGTGACTCAAAGATACCAACTTGATCCACCTTGAACAACTCATCATCCAAGCTCTTCAATCATACCATGCATTTACTTTTTGTCCTCAAAATGTGTGATGTACAGTGTAATGCATTTTGATACTTATAAGAATGGATTTCTATGTTTTGCGTCTACAACTTCACCTTGATAATGTCAAATGTGTGATTGGTGATGATAGTAATGATTTCAACAACACATCTGGCCCCATATTCCTTCCATGCCTCCATTTCCCTCTTGAAATGAAAACTATTTTATAAAGCCAACAATATCACAAACTAATCCATTTTAGATTTATTACTTATTTGAATTTGTTTATCTTTTTAGTATTAGTTGTTACTTAGTCTTTTAGATTATCTTTTGCTATTCATTTACCATTTCTAGTGTAGTTTCATTGCTTAATGAAGTTGTTATTAGATTTATTTCAACTCTATTTATTACTTTTATTTATTTTTTTGTTTATTTTATTTTGGGTAGAAGTTGTTATTAGATTATTATAAATAATGTTCTATATTTTTTAGTTCCTTATTTAGTTTTATCTTTAGTTGATAACGTTAATTGAATATGATATTTTTAGTTCTAATTTCTTTGTCCGATTTTGGTTTCCTTTTCTTTTATTTATCCTTTGGCTTCTTTCATTTCTTTTCCTTTAGTTTGTTTTAGAGTTGTGGCATTAAGTGTTTGATAAGAGAGAGAAATTGATTAAAAATTATATGAATCACATATCTTTCTTTCAAGATATTACTTTTTTCATAGGCTTTACTCTATTGGATATGTTAAAATATATCATTTTAATCTGATTCTGATTATATTATTGAAGAAGTATTTTATTTATAAAATATAATGATGTATAATTTAATGTTTGATTTTTTGATTTATTCATGAATTATTAAAAACCCCTGTACACATTTTAAGATTGTTTTTTGTTACTTAGACCCCAATGATTAAACTAGTTTGATTCTATATTGACCTTCGTGACAGGTGAAAGGGTTGATTTGGTGACTTAACAATTTTCATTGCTAACAAATTTGGTGACTCTGCTGAAAAGTTTTTCAAAAATAATATCTTTATTTTTCTATTTTTATTTTCTTCTATCATTTTTTATTGTTTATTTCAGTCCTTGCCCATGACTATTGATGGCCCCCCTCTTATTATCCAATTTAAAGTTGATATGGTTGAGGATCAAGTAGATATTGCTTCTAATCTTGTTTATTTTTCTTGGTATAAGAGACATTATTTGCATCACATTCTTGAGGTTATAGTCAAGGAAGATGATGAAGTAGTATTTGAATTAGATTGGTATACTAATCTTAGCCATCAAAATCAATTTCATATTTAGGAAAAAAATTGTCACACTCAGTGAGAAACAAAGTAAATTTTAATTGTTAATCCTCAATATAGAATTCATTTTTTCTATATCTTTTCCTTTTGACAATTTTATTGTCCCTACTGACTCTAATATAATTGCATAGTTAAATCAACCTTGTCAAGTAGTTAAACCTACTGAAACTTACGATGGAAGATCTTACAAAACAAAGAGTTTGAGACTTGATTCCAGATATGCAAAACAATAGAGGTCAAGTAAAAGTTATTTATAATGAAGTTGATAATGATGTAGAAAATGAGCAACCTCTAGTGAATCCTTAGATTCAAGGGAATCCCATTAAAATTATTCATCTTGGTAAATTACTTTCATTTAAAGGACTTAATGTCCCTAAATTCTCAGAAAGTCTTGGTGAGTTTTGAGAAGATCATGTAGATGATTTTATGTTAGTTCATGTTGCTCTTGATATTATTAATGAAAAAAAAATTTAGAGTATTTTTGCAAACTTTAGAAGGTAAATCTAAGCAATATTTTATTAGCCTTCCTATTAAGGTTATTAGTAGTTGGAAATATATAGAAAATTGGTTAGAACTTTTTTTTGTAAGCCTAAAGAGGATTTAAAACTAGTCAATGAACTTATTAATATTTCTGTTGATCTAGGTGAGAAGATTTATTATTTTATAACTAGATTTACTAAGCTATGCCAAAAGATTTCTCATAACATTAAGCCATATAAAAAAAATGTCTAAATTATATTTTTATAGTGCTTTGATTTTAAAGTATAAAATGGATTTAGAAGACAAAGGTATAGCAAATTATGATGCAACTATTACTTTTTGCATAAAGTATGAAAATAAATTAAAACATGTTGGTTTTAAACATGTTTAAATTATGATAATATAGAAAATTTTAAAACCATTCATAATCTTGACAATAAGTTGGGCACCATCAAGTGGCAATTAAGTGACAAACTTTCTACATTGGGTAAAACTTCTAAACCTAAAAAAATTAAAATGATTTTTTTTTAATTATTATTGTAATATTTGTGAACTAGATCATGACCTTAACACTTGTATATTTCAAAAATTTAGAAAATTAATCCATGGAAAGGATAGTATTTCTATTATATTGGTTGATAATATAAATATGTGTGGTCCTAATGAGTCTTTGGACAACATCAAGACTGTTAATATATATATACTATACAAATAAGGCAAAGGGATTATAATTCTACCCCAAAGGATAATTCTAATGCATCTAAAAATCAAAACTATTCTTCCAAACCATCCCTGCAAGACAAAGGCAAAACTACACATGATATTATTACTTCTGATAGCGCTGCTATAAATTCTCAATAAAGCAACCCTTTGTCTACTAGATTCAATAATAGTTAGAATCTTACTTAGAAACCTAAAAATTATACTCACATTGGTCATCTTGATATTGGTGCTTATAACATTATTAATGATTTGACTACAATCAAAGTTGTTTTTTTATTTATTACAAATTGTTGATTTATATGAACAACTTGATAAAATAAATGATACAATTAAAAATCTAAATCCTAAAAAAATAGTAAGATTTTAAAAATCTAATAATAATGAACATCTATTTTTACTCTCATTTTACATATTTGTGAAATCGTTGACAAAGTTATTCATTATTGTATCCTTGATACATGAATTTCTAAAAATATAATGTTTAAAATTATTAGTGATCAATTAAACATATCTTATGGAATTGATAACAAAATACTTATCGGTTTTGACTCTCATAAAACCAAGGGCTATAGTAAATTCATGACATTGTTATCAAGATAGGCCAAGATGAAAGAATTAGATGTATGTCTAATGTTTATATATTAGATATCCCTGCTATTTATTTTATGTTATTAGGCAAAGATTGGTCTAAAACAATTGGCACTTTCATAAATGAGGATACATGGGTTCCTATTGGAAACAAAATTGTATTTATGCATAGAGAGGAATGAAATAATATTCTCATAGAGTCTATACCACTTATCATTGCTTACATAGAAAATGGAATTGGTAATTATGAGTTGTTAACTTTAGATGAACTTGAACAAAAACAAGAAAAAATATTTTATAGAGATACAATATGGTATTTATTCTTTGATGAAACTTATTTATAACATGGTAGTGGTGTTGGAATTATTTTAATATCTCATATTGGTAAAATTATTCGCCATGCTTACAAATTATCGTTTTATAATATTAATAATATCATGAAATTTGAAGCTTTATGATTTGGTTTTGAGAAGACTATATAACTTAATATTAATCATTTAAAAATGTTTGGAGATTCTGAATTGATAATTAGACAAGTTAGAAAGATTTATAAAATAAACTAGACCCATCTCTATTGATATACTCAAAGAGTGTGGTCACTTCTTGAAAGCTTTGAAACTTGTAATATCACATCTATACTCAGAGAATTCAATTCTTGTGTTAATAAGCTTATTATTTTTGCTTCTAATATGACTTTGAGTGATAGTGAGCCAACTGTAAATTTTCCTTTTCTGTATATTTTTAGACTTAAAGTACATGATTTTAATGATAGTTGGCATATTTTTTTTATTGTGATGAATATATTGGTTCATTTTTTCAAGATAATTATATTGATCATGATGATTAAATGTTGAATTATGGTGATTATGTTAGAATTACCTTTTATTTAGTATAATTTATTTTATCTCAAGTTTCTTTTTCAGGTGTGAGAAATTTATATTTATGTGAATTATTAATCACATAAATTCAGATTTTATGAGGTGTCACTCACTTTTTTGTGCTTTCTTAAGATTTGAAAATTAATTGCATGAGTAACTTCTTTTTCCACATGACACCCACCTCCCTTATCTTTGTAATGGATTAAGACACAAGTAACACACACTTAGGGGGCTTGTAAAGTCAAAGATTCTATGTAACTCTTATTTTTTTCCTTTAGCTCTATAAAAGAGTCATTCTTCTCCTCTTTTTCTCACTAAGAATCTTATAGCTCTCTCTATTCTTCTCTTGTGATCTTGATTCAATCTTATATTTGTGGAGATTTTGATTGCAAGCCTTCTAATAAGTTCACATGATTTTTTATCTGGTACATTTGGTTTCACTTTAAAACTCTTTTCACTATGGTTTGATCTTGAGAGGTAATTTAGTATTGTTCATTCTTGTTTTTATCTCACTTCATGCTATGTCATTGATGATAAATTTTAAGTTAAAATCTTTCATAGTAATAGAGCTATGGTCATCTTAATAACATTTTTTTGAAAAGTATGCATATTTTTAAAGATACTAATCAATTTTTTTTTTACAAAGGCTCTAACCCTTGCTATTTATTAAAGTCTATTTCTTTATCCTTATTTAAATTAGTGGTTTCTAACCTTTTTTTAAAGGTTTTAGCCATATTAAATTTGAATATTTTTTTTTCTAACCTTTAAAAAATAAAAAAACATTGTTTTTTTATTAATTTATTACTAATCCTTAGTTATTAGTAAAAAATCACAAAGATTTTTTTTTTATTTCTTACTAATACTTTGTTATTAATACTGAAATGAACAATTTAGTTTTTAGCTATCACTTATACTTAGTTTTTCTATGAGCATTAATTTTTTTAATATCTCTATTTTTTTCAAATATATATATTTTTTCTGCTTATTAAATTATTTAATCTTTTTTTAAAACTAATTTTTCTTATAAATTTTTTTTACCAAGTTTTTTTCTTGAATTTTGCAGGACTGCAATTTTTTTTGTGGGAAGCTTTGTAAATTTGATCCTTCCAATTTTCTTTCTACTTACCTCTCTTCTCCCTGGCATCACCCTTATCAAATTTTTCCTTTACCGCTTACTTTTTTATAAGTCACTTTTTTTTTTCTTTCTTTCTATTGGACATTCATTTTTTATTTATCTTTTTCTTCTATTTTACTTGCTAGGCATCTCCCTCCCTGGTAATGTCCCTTTACTGGCTGGCATCCTTCTCTATCCAAAAATTTGAGTTACTTCTAATTTTGTGTTTCCCTAAAATAACTCTGTTCAAAAATTTGAATTACTTCTACCTTTACATGGCCATGAAGCTTCCTATTCAAAAATTTATTTTTTCTTCCACTTGTCATTTCCTTCAGGGACATTTTTTTACTCAGTGGCTCACCTTTACACGGTGCTTTGATCCAACTTCATATAAAATATTTTTTATTTTTTTTCCTTAAGACATTTTCATCTAACGTCTTATTTTTTAAATTAAAAATAAAACACAATTAACCAAAAACAAAAACAAGTTTCTTTACAATACAAAAAGCTTTGAGGGATTTAGCATCTTCTTTTATACATGAATTTTTTTTTTCTTAACTACAATTCCAACTTTTAATTTTTTAAAGTTACATATCTATGAGCTTACTTTTTATTTAATGGAAAAAACTTTTCAATATTTTATTAAGAAAAATGAGTTTTTTTATTATTCTAAACTTCTCAAAGGATTTTTTTAAAATTTATTGTTTAAAGTCTTTTATTATTAAAAAAAGACATTCATTTAAGCTTTAAATCAAAATTTAGACATTTTTTGGTTGATATTATGTTTTCTATCTTAACTTGGCAAGTTTTTGTAATTCTTTATCATTTTTTTGGATCTCATTTATTTTTCATTATTTCTTTTGCATTCCAACAAAGTTTTTCCTTTAGTTTCTTGTCCCTACTATGCCTCTGTTATCTAAGTAATTTTTTGCCTATTCACTTTTCAATCATTGGATGAGCTTTCATGGCACCATGACTCAATTGTTGCCTGAAATTAAACTCATGTCCACCAATGATCATTTATAAAAATCATATATGAAATATATTTTTACTTTTAAATATTTGATGTGCATAGTAGATGACATAGATCCTCAATTGAACACCAAGACTACCTCCACTAAAATTTCAAAAAAATGGTAAGCAAAAAATGATGAGGCTTTAGGATTGATTGGCATGACCCAAATTATATTTCAATATTGATGGTTATTCATTTACCTCCACTGCTTGGTCTAAACTTAAATCTATTTATGATATTGTGAATGAATCTCGTAAAATTAAAATTTAAGATTAACTATCTGATTAAATTATAATTACTTCAAAACAATAAATGATTTCTTGATTAAAGTTCATTTTTTGCATTCTCAATTAATTGATTTAAGCATTAAAATTTTTTATTTGAATTTGATTCACATTATCATGAAAAAATATTTGCTTCAACTTTTTTAATAGTTTATTACTAATATTCATTCATAACTAGATTTTACTAATCTATCTATTATGTTGACATTAAATTATTTTGTACTTTATTACGTCAAGAAAAATAAAAATTGATTCAATTTGGTAGTTTTAAGACTAATGAACATGATTTTGTATGTAAGCAACAACATCAGAATGACAAAGAATATATTAAGTCCAATAATACATATGAAAAGAAAGATAAAAAATCTAATTCTAAACCTAAAAAAGTTAGAATATAATTATTGTGACAAAAACATTCATGATGAGGATCATTGCTTTAAAAAAAAATGTGATATCAAAACTAGAAAGCTTAAGATCAAAGACAATTCTAGCAGTAGTAACAATAAGATTCAAGTAAAATAAAAGTCTAATATTAGAGTTGTTTTTATTTGTGATTTGTGTGATTCTCCTATTAAATGGATTATTGATTTTTATGATAATATATGACATCTAATTCTCAATTATTTAATTTTTTAAAACTAGATCTTTCTAACAATCATTTAAGTCTTGCCAATCATACTTCTTGCAATATTGAAGCCATAAAAAATATTAAAATCCCTAATAGTGAATTATATGATGTCTTTCTTATTCTTGATTTGAAATTAAATTTACTTTTCATACCTTAATAATGCAAACAAGACTATAAAATACAATTTATTAATGATATTTATTTTGTTTAATCTATTAAATAAGATTTTTAAGTAGTTGCTACTGCTTTTCTAGACAATGATAATTTGTTTATATTTATTGGATCCTCTTTTCCCTCATATTCTCATGTTTTAATTATTTTTAATGATGCTAACTTGTAGCATGAAATATTAGGACATATAAATTACCAAAATATTGTACTTATGAACAAATTTAACATGGTGCAAGGTTTGTTTGAAATTTCTTACACTATTTCTACTTGTATTGGTTGTATCATTGATAAAATTCATAGAGAATCTTTTCTTAAAAATCATTCTTGACGTGCTATTTAAAAGCTTCATTTAGTTCATAATGATCTTTTAGGACCTATACAAAATCCTATTAATGGAGCTAAGTATGTTTTAAATTTTGTTGATGATTACACTAGACGAGTTTGGATTTATTTCTTGAAAACTAAATAAGTTTTAAACACTTTTATTGAGTTTCATGTCTTTATTGAAAAATAATCTTATTATTATTTATGCATATTATGCACTGATAATGGTACTGAATATGTTAACAATGCTTTTTTTGCATATCATAAGCAACATGAAATTAAATATGAGAAAACTATTTTCTACACACCTGAACAAAATGGTGTTGTTGAATGTAAACATAAAAATATAACTAAAATGGTTAGGTGTATGTTGCATGCTAAAAATATACATTATAAATTTTGAGTTGAAGTCATGTATTGTGTTGTTTATCTCATTAATAGTACTCTCACTAAAGTTATTTTAAATATTACACCTGAAGAAGTTTGGAGTGGTAGAAAACTTAATTTAAAATATTTACATATTTTTGATTGTGATGTATTTGTTCATATTCCACTTGAGAAATGTAAGAAATTAGATTCTAAATAAAATACTTTTATATTTATTGGTTATGATAAATCATTCAAATATTATAGGGTTTATGATCCTCAAACTAATAAAATCAAAATTAAAAGGAATGTTAACATTGTTAAAAATGGTGTATTTGATTGTGCTTCAAATTTTGATTCTATTGATATAGTTTTTGCTTCTTTTCCTTTTGAAATTAGTAATGATCATAATGATCTTGTTCCTCCAATTACTTCTCATTCTTTCAATCTTGCTCCACCTAAAGATATGCCTAAATGGGACAAGACTACTATAGAAGATTTTGGAATTCATGTAGATCTTAATGATACTCATATAATTAAATAAAAATCTTGTAATTATGCTCTGATGTCTAAAATTCTAAAATTATGCATAATAATGATCTTTAAACTCTAAAATGAGCTCAAAGTCACCTTCACTAGGAAAAAGTTATGCATGATGAATACAATTTTTTGATTTTTAATAATACTTGGAACTTAGTCCCACTACTTAAAGGGCATCATTTGGTAAGTTTTAAATGGTTATTTAAAAATAAATTTAATTATGACAATCCAATTGAAAAATAAAAAGCTAGATTAGTTGCTAGAAGTATTTATCAAATTGAAAGAATTGACTATAATGAAACTTTTACTCCTATTGTTAAGATTCTCATAATTAAAGTTATTTTAGCTTTAGATGCTCATATGCATTGACTTGTTTATCAAATGGATGTTAAAAGTAATTTCATAAATGGTGACTTGCATGAAGAAATTTACATGTCTCAACACCCTGATTTTATTAAACAAGGCAATAAAAATCTTGTATGCAAATTAAACAAAAATATTTATGGCTTAAAATAATCTTCTAGAGAATGATACTTTAAAATCTATCATTTTTTTAGCTCAAGGCTTTACTTGTAATTCTAATGATCTTAATCTTTTTTCTAAAATACTTCAAATGACATAGTTATCATTGTTTTATATGTTAACGACTTAATCATCACTGATAGTAATAGTTCAATAGTTTTTTGCATTAAAAATGTCTTAAAGAATACCTTTGAAATCACTGATTTGAGTCTCTTACATTACTTTGTAGGTATTTAAGTTTGACAAGAAAAAATATCTTTCTTTCTCAATCTAAATATGCATATAATTTATTATCTAGACTTAATATGTTAGATTGTAAACTTGTTGCTTCTCCTTTTGAATTTGGTGTTAAATTACTTAATGAAATAGAAACAAAATATGTTGATCCAAATCTATATAGATAATTAGTTGGTAGTTTGATTTATCTTATTCATACTCATCTTAATATTCCATTTTTTGTTAGATTGATTTTTCACTTTATGTATAAACCTCAAGCTACTCATTTTAAAGCTGCTAAAAGATTTTTTTGTTCTATTAAAGTTACTATAATATTTGGTATTGAGTATATCTTGAATAACACTTTTTATTTAGCAGGTTATTCAAATTCTGATTGGATTGGTGAACCTAATGATCATAGATCCACTAACGTTATTGATTTTCTTTGAGTTCCAACATTATTTTATAGAATAATAAAAATCAAACTACTATATCTTTATCTTCTATAGAAACTGAGTATAAATCTTGTCATCATGTTGCAAAGGAAGCAATTTAGCTTAGAAGACTTGTAAATTTGGGTCACCCTCAACATTTGACTACTCTAATTTTTGGTGATAATCAAAGTGTCATTGTCTTAGTAAAAAATTTAGTTTTTCATGCAAGGTCCAAGAACCAACATCACTTTCAACATGAACTTGAAGATAATCAAATTATTCTCTCTTTTTGTCCTACTGAAGAACAAATCTCTGATATCTTCACTAAGCTAGTATGTAAAGATAAGTTTGTTTTCTTTTCTAATAAGTTAGGATTGAAAGAAGTTATCATCAAGGAAGAAAGTAATTTTTCCTCCCTTCTTGCTTGTTTGTAAACCCGTAAATAAAATTTAAGGGGGAGTGTTAGAATTATCCTTTATTTAAGATAATTTATTTTATCCCAAGTTTATTTTTTATGTGTGAGAAATTTATATTTATGTGAATTATTAATTCATATAAATCCAAATTTTATGAGGTGTCATCTCTTTATACTCTTTTAATATTTGAGAGCTACTTACATGAGTAACTCTTTTTTACACATGACACATACCTCCCTTCTCTTTGTAAGAGTCTAGGACACAAGTGATACACTCTTAAGGGGCTTATAAAGTCATAGTGATATTCTATGTAACTCCTATTTTCCTTCTTTAACTTTATAAAAGAGTCCCTCTTCTCTTATTTTTTATTAAGAATCTTATAGCTCTCTATTCTTATTTTGTGCTATTGATTTAATCTTGTATTTGTAGAGATTTTAGTTTCAATCCTTATAATAAGATCACATGAGTTTTTCTCTGATACATTCGATTTTTCACTTTAAAAATCTTATCACTATGATTTGCTCTTGGGAAATAAATTAGTATTGTGTATTATTATTTCTCTCTCAATTTTATGCTATTTTATTAATGATAAATCTTGAGTTAAAATCTTTTAGATACTTGCAACTAAACATTAATTAATTATCTATTGGTTTAGTAAGTTTAGAATAAATGTTCATTCCAAATGATTAACTTAAAATTTTATGCACTAAAGAGCCATCTAAAAGAATAACATGTGAGACTATTCCCATTAACCTTGGCACTAAGGAAGTTCCTAAATTTGTTTATTTAGGAATTCAATATACACTTGAAGAATAATTTCAATTCATTAAAAATTTAAAAGAATTTATTGATGTGTTTACTTGGTCATACAAAGATTCGAAAGATTATAATATCAAAATTAATAAATATGATATATCTATCAAATCTAGTATAAAAATTGTTAAGTTGAAGGTTATAAAAATAATCCTCTTATTAGAAGACACCATGAATAAGGTTCTTGATAAGATGTTAGGCGGTGGTGTTATTTTTTATATAAGATATTTTGATTGAGTAGCTAACTTAGTACCTGTTAGGAAGAAAATTGGTGATATTCGATTATGTTTAGACTTTAGAGATTTGAATAGAGCTAATATCAAAGATAATTTTATTATACCTAGTATTTATTAGATTTTGTAGTAGGTTGTAAGATCTAAAATGATGTATCTTCTTGATATATTTTTTAGTTACAATCAAATTGTTATGAATCCAAATGATTGAATAGACATAAGACTACCTTTACAAAAATGAACTTTTACTTTTAATAGAATGTCATTTGATTTAATGAACATAGGTGTCACTTTTCAGAGGGATACATAGTAGTCTTTGATGACTTAATTATCATTATTATTCAAGTATACCTTGATGATATTACTATGCATTCTAAAAAGAGAAATAAACATATTGATCATCTTTGTGAAGTTTTCACAAGATGTTGAAAATATGGTATTTCTCTAAATCTTAATAAATCATTTTTTAGAGTAATTAAAAGGAGATTATTAGACCATATCACCTCCAAAAATGACATATATATTGATTATGAATACATTTAAGGTTATTAAATATTTATCACCTCATAACGATCAATTTGGTATTACATTATTTTTCAGTAAAATAACTTTGTGCATAAATTTATTATTAATTTCATTGATAAATCTAATCATTTCCAATCTCTTTTAAATAAAAATTAGATTTATGTCTAGGATGTAGGTTCTAATTCAATATTTAATGATTTAAAATATATCATTACAAGGGTACATGTACTTGATAAACCGAATCCAAACCAATGTTATATTTTTTATGTTAATGCCATTGAGAAAGTCATATTTATTGTTATTACTCAACATGATGATAATCATGAAGAAAGACTTATTGACTATATGAGTCAAATTTTGAAAGATACTGAGACTAGATATCCCTTGATTGAAAAAAATATTTTATCATTAATTTCTTTTTTAACTAAATTTAAATATATTTCGATGAGAAATAAAATCATTGTTTGATCAAATGTGCCTATCCTTTATTATATTTTGAAGTAGCTTATTGTTCAATAAAGTTAGCGAAGTGAATTTTTAATATTCAAGAGTTCGATCTTGAATTTGAAATATTCAAAACCGTTAAGAAAAATAAATTAACAAAATATTTGGATGAAAATGTGACCTCTAGCATAAATATTTTAGTGCTTTCAATTGATAATTCTTTTTATGCTAAATCTCATTTCAAGACTATGAAGGTTGTTAACTTTTATAAACAATTCAAATTTAGACATGAAATACATGATTGAGACTGTTTATTTTCACAAGATGATTGGTACCACGATTTAATTTATTATTTCCAAAATCAAGCTTGCCTTGATAAATTAGATAAAAACCAAAGAAGATCAATTCATTTATAAGATTTTAAATTTATTTTATTAGATTTTTTTTGTTTTATAAAAATAGAGATGGTGTTATTTTATGTTGTTTAACTTATTACATACAAAATTTTAGGTGTAGGTTATTATTGGCTTACATTGTTTCAAGATTCTTATAAGTTAGATCATACCTGTATACCTTGTCAACTTTTTATTGATAGAGATAGACTATTTGTAATGCATTTAAATCTTGTTATCTTAAAAAAAAATTACTAAGCAATGTATTGATTTTATTTTTGATATTCATCCTCCTTCTTCAATTGGTCATAGGTATACTTTGACAACCACCAATTATTTTATTAAGTGGATTAAGATAATAAATTTGAAAAAATCTATCATAGATGAAGTTATTTCATTTTTTGAGAATCAATATTTTTTAGATTTAGTATTCTTTAGGAAATAATATCGAATAATGGTCCTCAATTTATTTCAAATGATTATTTAAATTTTTTAGATTGTTATCCAATTATTTATAGTCACTCTTTGAAATACTATTCTCAATGGTATGGACAAGCTGAGTCCACTAATAAGAATTTGATTTCAATTATTAAAAAACTGGTGTGTGCTAATAAATGTGATTGACATTTGAATATATTTGAATTATTATGAGTTAATCATATAGTGGTGAAGGTTGTAACAAAGTATTCTCCATACCTTGAGAGCTTATGGGTTTGAAACTACTTTGCCAATATAATTCCAAATTTCTTCCTCCAAAACTGATCTTCAATATTTAATCGAAGATACTAGAATTGTTGAGTAAAGACTTAATGATATTTTAGCCCTTGATGAGATTAAAGCTATTACTTTATAGAAAATAGAAAGGTTAAGGAAAAACTTAAAAAAATATTCGATATAAAAGTTTTAAAAAAGCGTTTTAAAGTTGGTGATTTGATAATATATTAGGATAAATCTCATGAAGAACCAAACAAATATCATAAATTTGATTCACTTTAGCTTGGTCTTTATAAAATAGATGTTATTGAAAATAATTTTTTTTACCTAGAAGATCTTGGTGAAAATTCGTTGCATCATACAATCAATGGTTATCATTTAAAATTCTTTTTTAGTTAGCATGCTCTTTCTTGTTTGTTGTTCCATTTTTAGCTTATTTGATTTATTTTCTTATTTTTATTATTTTGTATTTGATTTCATTTTGTTAAATTTGTGAGAATTCATAATTATAAGGGAAAAGACAAGGATGGTTTGTTGTATCAGTGTAAGCATCTTATTATTAAAGTATTATTACCTGATCATTTCTAGACTAATCTTTTATTATGAGAAATATTGATTATTGATGTGTTATGAACGTTACCAATTTTTAAAATTTGTATTTTAGGCTATGCATTGGTTGTTCATCTAGCCCAAATTTATTTGTTATAATTTTTCTTATTCTTCATACCACACTAATCAAACAATTCTTCATTAGATATTTTAATTTGAAATAGGTTCATGCATAGTTGTTTAGGAAATGATTTACCTGGATCATACTCCTAAGTTTATTTATATTCATAATTTATTTACAATCCAATTTCACAAGTGAAACTGACTAGCAAGGTCATCAATATTATGACTATTTTTAGTACCCATTTAAAAAAAAATATCAACATGATTAGTCATACCATATGGTGACTTTTGTCATAATGTTTAAATCTGCTGATTGGGCTCAAGTTATTTGTATTAGTTTGAACGATTAATTTTTTATATGTATGTGAATATGAGATATTATTACATTAAAATGATTTTATTATTCATGACATTAATTGAAGGTATTGTGTAGCATGATATGGTTCAATTAATTATATTTCACATTCAGAAAGTCATTATGGTAACACCTTTTTGTAATTCAGTATGTGTGCATTTTTTATTATTATAATCTCAAATTTAATTATTGTTTAGAAACAATTAATTTGTGATAGTTGTAATATAAACTGATAAACAAGAACATCAACCTAATGACAAGAATAAGGTAATGATCGTACAAAGAATTGTATTAAGTTCACCTTGGCAGTAGTCCTTAGTGTAATTGTAATATGATTGGTTGATACAAATGTCACGAGATTGATATTTTAATTGCATATTGTTTGGTGTGTAACCCAATGATAATTACATTCAGTTCCCAATCACAAGGTTTGTTTTTTATTGAACATAATGATTCATGGTAATAAGTAAGAACATATACATTCAAATTTATATGTTATTATGCTTCTCCAGTTAGAATATTTTGTAATGTAAATGCAAATGAAATCTTCACAACTTTATCACATATTTCTTGGCACTATCAAAACATTTTGCGCATCTTCAAGGTAACATGTTTCATTGAAAAGAAGTGTGGTGGTTATTATATTCATCCTAATCCTTTTGATTTTGATTATCAAATATCATTTATATGAGATAGGCCTAACATCAATTATAAAACATTTAGTTCATTAATTTACTAGCTGTATATAGTATATGGTATGTATATATTGCAAGGTCAATGGTTTTATTACATGGATATAAGTTGATGAATATGATTCTTGTTACATAAGTCTATGGGTTTTGATTAATTTAAAACTTTGGTGTTTAATGTGGATATATATCTTGAATATTAGTCCTTAACACTGAGATTTTCTTCATGTAAAGATATATTAAAGGCATTCAATGAGAATATAGCTCAAAGTGAGTAAGATTGATTTTTTTCAAAAATATTGGTTGGTATTGAGTGTTAGGAATCCCTTATCCAACGGAAGCACAATTGATTACTTTCTTATAAGCAATTAAACACGGAATCATACCAGAATGATTAAGTAACTAGAAACTTGAGACAACAAAGAATTTGAGAGACAATACACACTCTTGTATTAAATACTACTAGAAGAAAACACAATAAAGAAGATGCCACTTCTTCCTCCACCTCAAAGGCTTGCCACACCTCAAGACCTTCTTCCCTCTCTCTCTTGCTCAACCAAAACCAACTCAACAACCTGAGTTGTTATCCCCTCCTTGAATGCTTCAGCTAATCTCCTTGACCTTACTTGCTTGTAGATCTCCTTGACCTTGCTTGCTTGCTTCAATGCTTTACTTGCCTTCTTGTGTTGATTACAATACATGCCTCATGGGTCTTTAAATAGGATCCCATGCATACAAAAATAGAACTCTAATTATAATAATTAGACACGCAGCTCGAGACTATAATTATCCCCTTAACATGCAAACACTCAGTTTAACTAACTAACTAACTGTTCGTGCAACGAACAGTTCTGGAACACATAGGTGATCGACGTCGGTCCTTGCTTGCCTGGTGCTGCCAACGTTGGCCGACTTCTTGTCGACACTGGTTGCCTTTTGCACTGATCATGACCGACGTCGGTCATGCTGCCGACACTGGTGCTTTTGCGTCTTCAGTAACCTCTCCATGTCTGCAACAGTTGAAGCTTTTAGCTCCACACCCTAACAATCTCCCACTTGGAGATAAACATCTGCAACTGTACCTATACTTGTACTCCATCTAGTTTGTTCCCTTGGCTCTATATCCCTCTTCAAGCTCACTCTTGAAGACCAACCACCACATAACCTATGATGCTATACCTGTCTCTTATGCCAAAAGAATTTTGCTGCTCCCAAATTCTTCATGACATACCTCTAAACTAACTCTACCCTTAGCTCAGAAACTCCCTGTTTATGTAACCCTACAAAAAGTAACACAATACAGTAACATGATAATGTAGCTAATATTATCCAACCTGGTAAAGATAAATACAATGGTCAAACCTCCATTGTTCTGCAGCCTAATCAAGACCCTATACCCTAGCCTTCTGTCTCACGTGTCCATTCACTCTCTTCTCTAAAATGGGAATCCATCCCTCTATCCAGTGCTTTCTTCCAGCTGAAAACTCTACCAACAAATACCTGTTTGGTTCTTCTCCAAGGACTCACACTCCTCATCCATGCCAAGCTTCCACTATTTCTGGATTCTACCTGCATTGCTTCTTCACACTTCTTAGTTCTTGACCATCAGTAAGCAATATAAAGAAGGTGAACAATGAATATGAGGTTCACTTACCCTTTCTGACCTCCATATGGGCGTTTGAGACTCATTGATAGCTTGCTGTCCACCCAACATCCGTTCCAGTGACCGATCTTGGCTATCTCCCAGTCTGCTCCCGACCGATGTCAGTTCCCTGCACTGACCCTGACTGTCGATGTCATTACCCCTAGCCAACACCGGTGTCCCCTCTGCCAACGTCGATTCCTACTTAACCGACATCGGTCTTCTCCTGCCGACTCTATCTACCCTACTGGTCTGCACATGACCGATGTCGATACCTGTCTGGCTGACGTTGGTGCCATGTGACCGACGTCGGTACCTGTGTTTTCTTGTAAGTGATGATTTCTTTATCTGTGAGCTCATCTTGGATCAAACCCCTGTCCATACTGCCCTGCTTAGAATTATTTAGCCCCTGTGATTGATCTCTGTCCCTCATCTCCTCCATAAACACCAAGGCTTCTTTGTTCCTGTCAAAAGCATCAAATTTCCTTTTCTTGCAATGAACTCTATCTATGATTTTTGAATCTGAACACATACCTTTTGAATCAAGAATGTCCATTCCCTTCTTATTCATGTGACCAAGCCTATTAAGCCACATCTTCAAATCTACAGCTAAAGTAGATAAACCAGAAGTAGAATCAGTAAAATAAGTAGATAGATAAAGAGTACCTACTTTCTTACCTCTTGCTAGAACAAGTGCACCCTTGGTAACCTTCCAAGAATCTGCTGTGAGGGTTATTGTGCATCCCTCATCACCCAACCTTCCTACAAAAACCAAACTCTGCTTCAGAACTGGGACATGCATGACCTCCTTCAACACCCATGTGTTGTCTATCTACAATTTTAGCTGCACTTTCCTTTTGCCAACTATTTGACAAGGCGTACCATCCCCTAAATAAAGCACTCCAAAGTCTCCCTGTTCATACTCATGGAACAAATCTCTGTTTGGGGATGCATGAAAAGAAGAACCATAATCTAAAACCCATGATCCTACCTGACTATCCAAAAAAAGTATGAGAGCATCCTGTACCATAATATTTGCATCCTTTGCTTCTTCTTTACCTTCAGGTTGATTATCTTTATCTCTCAACCAACACTCCTTCTTTGTGTGTCCTTTCTTCTCACAAAACTAGCAGGTAATACCTTTGGATTCAGATCTCCTTCCCGACCTTGATTTCCCTTGCTTTACTTTCTCTCTTTGCCTTCCCCTGCTTTCTACACTTAGAGCATTCCCTGATGATTCACCTGTGCTTTTCCTGCGTATTTCTTCATTCAAGATCACACTCACAACATCATCAACTTTTAAGATTTTAGAAGCAGATGCAGAATTACTTACTGCCATAACCAAACTATCTCAACTTTCAGGTAAAGAGCATAATATCAAGAGAGCCTTTACTTCATCATCAAAAATAATATTGACTGAAGCTAACTGGTTTACCAAACCATGGAAATCACTAAGATGAGTATATACCGATCCACCTTCTTGCATTTGCAAAGTAAATAACTGTTTCACAAGAAATACCTTATTTGACGCTGAGGGCTTTTCATATAAATTCGCCAAGGACTTTATCAACTCTTTTGTTGTCTTACACTATGACAAGTTGGAAATCACAGACGATGCAAGGCTCAACCTTATGGAACCTAGAGCCTTCTGATCAAAAGCATTCCATTCTTCATCCTTCATATCTATGGGCTTGCACGCAACCCCACCCAATGGTAAGTACAAATCCTTCTGATACAGAGAATCCTCTATCTACATCCTCCAATGTTGATAATTCTTGCCATTAAATTTATCCATTCGTAGCTTACTTTCTTCTGCCATTGTTGAACTCCCACTCAATCAGATACCCTGTGAATGACCTGTAATCAACAAACAATAACCTGCTCCCTGCAAACTGTAGCTCTGATACCAACTGTTAGGAACCCCTTATCCAACGGAAGCACAATTGATTACTTTCTTATAAGCAATTAAACACGGAATTATACCAGAATGATTAAGTAACTAGAAACTTGAGACAACAAAGAATTTGAGAGACAATACACACTCTTGTATTAAATACTACTAGAAGAAAATACAATAAGGAAGATGCCACTTCTTCCTCCACCTCAAAAGCTTGCCACACCTCAAGACCTTCTTCCCTCTCTCTCTTGCTCAACCAAAACCAACTCAACAACCTGAGTTGTTATCCCCTCCTTGAATGCTTCAGCTAATCTCCTTGACCTTACTTGCTTGTAGATTTCCTTGACCTTGCTTGCTTGCTTCAATGCTTTACTTGCCTTCTTGTGTTGATTACAATACATGCCTCATGGGTCTTTAAATAGGATTCCATGCATACAAAAATAGAAATCTAATTAAAATAATTAGACACGCAGCTCGAGACTATAATTAGCCCCTTAACATGCAAACACTCAGTTCAACTAACTAACTATTCATGCAATGAATAGTTCTAGAACACACAGGCGACCGATGCCGGTCCCTGCTTGCCTGGTGCTGCCGACGTCGGCTGACTTCCTGCCGATTTCGGTTGCCTTCTACACTGATCATGACCGACGTCAGTCATGCTATCGACGCTGGTGCTTCTGGGTCTTCAGCAACCTCTCCATGTTTGCAACAGTTGAAGCTTTTAGCTCCACACCCTAACAATCTCCCACTTAGAGATAAACAGCTGCAACTGTACCTGTACCTATACTCCATCTAGTTTGTTTCCTTGGCTCTGTATCCCTCTTCAAGCTCACTCCTGAAGACTAACCACCACATAACCTGTGATGCTATACCTGTCCCTTGTGTCAAAAGAATTTTGCTACTCCCAAATTCTTCATGACATACCTCTGAACTAACTCTACCCTTAGCTCAGAAACTCCCTGTTTATGTAACCCTGCAAAAAGTAACACAATACAGTAACATGATAATGTAGCTAATATTATCCAACCTGGTAAAGATAAATACAATGGTCAAACCTCCATTGTTCTGCAGCCTAATCAAGACCATATATCCTAGCCTTCTATCTCACATGTCCATTCACTCTCTTCTCTAAAATGGGAATCCATCACTCTATCTAGTGCTTTCTTCCAGCTGACAACTCTACCAACAAATACCTGTTTGGTTCTTCTCCAAGGACTCACACTCCTCATCCATGCCAAGCTCCCACTGTTTCTGGATTCTACCTGCATTGCTTCTTCACACTTCCTAGTTCTTGACCATCAGTAAGCAATATAAAGAAGGTGAACAATGAATATGAGGTTCACTTACCCTTTCTAACCTCCATATGGGTGTTTGAGACTCATTGACAGCTTGCTATCCACCCAACATCCATTTCAGTGACCAATCTCGGCCATCTCCCAGTCTGCTACTGATCGATGTCGGTTCCCTACACTGACCCTACCTGTTGACGTCGTTACCCCTAGCCAACACCGGTGTCCCCTCTATCGACGTCGATTCCTGCTTAACCGACATCGGTCTTCTCCTGTCGACTCTACCGACCCTGCTGGTCTACACATGACCGATGTCGGTACTTGTCTGGCCGACGTCGGTGCCATGTGATCGACGTCAGTACCTGTGTTTTCTTGTAAGTGATGATTTATTTATTCGTGAGCTCATCTTGGATCAAACCCCTATCCATATTGCCCTGCTCAGAATTATTCAGCCCCTGTGACTGATCTCTGTCCCTCATCTCCTCCATAAACACCAAGGCTTCTTTGTTCCTGTCAAAAGCATCAAATTTCCTTTTCTTGCAATGAACTCTATCTATGCTTTCTGAATCTAAACACATACCTTTTGAATCAAGAATGTCCATTCCCTTCTTATTCATGTGACCAAGCCTATTAAGCCACATCTTCGAATCTACAGCTAAAGTAGATAAACCAGAAGTAGAATCAGTAATACAAGTAGATAGATAAAGAGTACCTACTTTCTTACCTCTTGCTAGAACAAGTGCACCCTTGGTAACCTTCCAAGAATCCACTGTGAGGGTTATTGTGCATCCCTCATCACCCAACCTTCCTATAAAAACCAAACTCTACTTCAGAACTGGGACATGCATGACCTCCTTCAACACCCATGTGTTGTCTATCTGCAATTTCAGTTGCACTTTCCCTTTGCCAACTATTTGACAAGGCATACCATCCCCTAAATAAAGCACTCCAAAGTCTCCCTGTTCATACTCATGGAACAAATCTCTGTTTGGGGATGCATGAAAAGAAGAACCAGAATCTAAAACCCATGATCCTACCTGACTATCCAAAGAAAGTATGAGAACATCCTGTACCATAATATTTGCATCCTTTGCTTCTTCTTTACCTTCAGGTTGATTCTCTTTATCTCTCAACCAACACTCCTTTGTGTGTCCTTTCTTTCCACAAAACCAGCAGGTAATACCTTTGGATTCGGATCTCCTTCCCGACCTTGATTTCCCTTGCTCTACTTTCTCTCTTTGCCTTCCCCTGCTTTTTGCACTTAGAGCATTCCCTGATGATTCACCTGTGCTTTTTCTATGTATTTCTTCATTCAAGATCACACTCACAACATCATCAACTTTTAAGATTTTAGAAGCAGATGCAGAATTACTTACTGCCATAACCAAACTATCCCAACTTTCAGGTAAAGAGCATAATATCAAGAGAGCCTTTACTTCATCATCAAAAACAATATTGACTGAAGCTAACTGGTTTACCAAACCATGGAAATCACTAAGATGAGTATATATCGATCCACCTTCCTGCATTTTCAAAGTAAATAACTGTTTCATAAGAAATACCTTATTTTACGCTGAGGGCTTTTCATATAAATTCACAAAGGACTTTATCAACTCTTCCGTTGTCTTACACTGTGACAAGTTGGAAATCACAGACGATGCAAGGCTCAACCTTATGGAACCTAGAGCCTTTCAATCAATAACATTCCATTCTTCATCCTTCATATCTGTGGGCTTGCATGCAACCCCACCCAACGGTAAGTACAAATCCTTTTGATACAGATAATCCTCTATCTGCATCCTCTAATGTTGATAATTCTTGCCGTTAAACTTCTCCATTCATAGCTTACTTTCTTCTGCCATTGCTGAACTCCCACTCAATCAGAAACCCTGTGAATGACCTGTAATCAACAAATAATAACCTGCTCCCTGCAAACTGTAGCTCTGATACCAACTGTTAGAAACCCCTTATCTAACGGAAGCACAATTGATTACTTTCTTATAAGCAATTAAACACGAAATTATACCAGAATGATTAAGTAACTAGAAACTTGAGACAACAAAGAATTTGAGAGACAATACACACTCTTGTATTAAATACTACTAGAAGAAAATAAAATAAGGAAGATGCCACTTCTTCCTCCACCTCAAAGGCTTGCCACACCTCAAGACCTTCTTCCCTCTCTCTCTTGCTCAACCAAAACCAACTCAACAACCTGAGTTGTTATCCCCTCCTTGAATGCTTCAGCTGATCTCCTTGACCTTACTTGCTTGTAGATCTCCTTGACCTTGCTTGCTTGCTTCAATGCTTTACTTGCCTTCTTGTGTTGATTACAATACATGCCTCATGGGTCTTTAAATAGGATCCCATGCATACAAAAATAGAACTCTAATTACAATAATTAAACACGCAGCTCGAGACTATAATTAGCCCCTTAACATGCAAACACTCAGTTCAACTAACTAACTGTTCATGCAATGAACAGTTCTGAAACACACAGGTGATTGATGCCAGTCCCTACTTACCTGGTGCTGCCAACGTCGGCCGACTTCCTGTCGATGCCGGTTGCCTTATGCATTGATCATGATCGACGTCGGTCATGCTACTGACGTCGGTGCTTCTGGGTCTTCAACAACCTCTCTATGTCTGCAACAGTTGAAGCTTTTAGCTCCACACCCTAACATTGAGTAAATGTTGAAGTCCTTGCCTCGATTTTGGTTTTGACAATAATGTATGCATAGACATTTGTTGATACAATTTTTTTTTAAGTGGCTTGCATGTTTTGTTTTCACATCTGCATGTTATCATTTTTGAAAGCTTTCGTTATCTAAGCAATACTTATTTTTTTGAAACATCTTACTTGATTAAAATAAGTAAATGTAGTAATTATGTTCCATATTATTGACAAGTTTGAGCCTATCTAATCTCATGCTTAGATAATGCATTAATTTTATGATTTTGAATCATTTTCTTGGTTTATTTGAAAGTGTTCAAATAAACTGTGAAGTATGCAAATAAATATTTTGAGTTTTAAGTCGAGTTATTGTATGGATTCATAAGATGATATTATGCATGTCATTGGTTTGATAAATAAACATATCACATTTATATGCACTCATTTATGTCGCCATTCAGTATGAAGACATTTAGTTTGTTTTATTTCCATGAAATAAGATTGTGAGCCTTAGGGTTTTGACTATTTAAAAGACTTTTAGTAGGCACATTTTCATGCATTTGAAATATGGTATGTGGTCATTTTTAAAGATAAGCAATCAATATATTTGAGATAGAAATTAGTTGATTTGTAGATATTTGACTACTAGATCATGAAATCTGTAATATATACTTTACATGAATTTACATAGTTAATTACTATTTAGTCTTTTAAAGGTCACAACTATATATTTCAATATGAGTATGATAATGAAAATCAAATGATTTATGTGTAAATTATAAACACATGCCTATTAGGTATAAGACTTTGAAGTTTGTACTGGTGCAAAAATATTTGTTGGTCCTATTAGAAATCACTTGGGTGAACAATATCTCATATGCATTTTTTAGAAGTTACACACTTGCATGTATTCAAAGTCAACGTGTTCATTAGGCATAAAATATCAATTTGGATTTATTGATATATAATAATAAGTGTTACAAACTTGAAGGTTGATTGTTTTGAAAGTCATATAATATATATTTTTGCATGCATAAAAGATATGGCATATAACTATTTGATACAATGAATATCAAAGAAGTTATTGGTGTAAATAATTAGTTATTTTATATTATGAGTGGTTTTTAGAATCAGCCATGACTGGTGAAATTGTGAGAAGATTTTAATAATGGTAGTTTTTAGATGTTTTGATATTTCTTAGTTTTATTTTGAATGAATGTGAATTGAGAAGTAGATGTCGATATTGATTTTTAGATATTCAACTATGGAGGTTTAAGTTTTGAGTTTTTACTATGAATTTATTTCAAATAAAAGGTAAGGGTGGACCTCAAATTCCTATGATTCAGGGAGGAATGTATGGGGATAAAATAGTGACAAACAGATTGAGGGTACTCTTTTATGAAGTATTTCTAAGGGAAAATATTTCCATGATCATAGGATTGTTAACACATTTCTTTGACCTTCAATCATAAAACTCACATCTCAATTCACTTTGATACATATAACCCTATTTATTAGAATCTACTTGATCCAAAGGCCAAAGGGGATCTCATTTTTTTAGATGAGGTAATGTAAGTGAATCTTCCCAATAGATGCACACTATCATAGAATATATTCCACATGATACCCCTTTGCCCAATCAACCTAAAAATATTCTTGAACTAAATCTTAAGTTTATTGATCTGAATCCTTCTTTGGCATTGATTACTGGGTCTTCTTCACCTTCACCTGATAAACCTACATTTTCTTTCAAGAAATGTGCTAACAATCCTAAAAATCAGCCCATGATGACTCGTGTGCTCAAGAAATTCAAGTTAGAGGTTGATGATAGTTGTGGAGGCACAAATCTGATTGAGTTACTTATTGCTTCAATGGAGTACACTAAGTACTAGACAAATAAGGGCACTCCATTGATTGATTTAGTTTTTGACGATGATTTTGAGTGACTGTGTTCATATTTGATGAATCCTCTATTTATTTTGTTGATACATTAGTACATTATTTCTATGGTACTTTACATTTTTGAATTTATGGATAGATAATTTTGGTGATGTATGTTTTATTTTACATAATAATAATAAACTTTTTTTTACTCAAAATAATAAATCAACATATTACAATTTATTATACTTAATTTTGATCATCAGTGGATAAAAATTATTTATGGAGTATTAGTGTTAAGAGTTTTCAGTTATTTTAAATATTAAAATATATTGATTATATAATGTGTGTGTGTGTGTGTGATTATTTAAGTTGATGTCAAATATATCAAGGGCTCCCACCTATTAGAATTTATGGATTGGTCTATTTTATTATTTAATATTTTATACTTTATTAAAGTCAAATTATAAAGTTAAGTTATAACTTTATAAACTCATAAGTAAACTAATTGACTTTTAAAAGTCAATTAAATTTAACTACAATTAATTTAAAAGTTAGTTGTGACCTGATTCATAACCATTTCAAGGAAGAATTCCTTTATAAATAGATGGAAGACACGTGACAACAGAGAGCAACACACAGATATCAAGAGCTCTTCTAATTTTGAAAGTGTTCCATCTTTTCTTGTTTTTTGTAAGCATCTCTGAGATTGAATAATCAATTATAGATAGACCAAATAATGTATTATCTGACAATGAAGTATAACATATGTATATCTAAGTTTCTTGATTTATTCATAGCTGATTATCTGAAGATTATCAAACATTAATATAATTTAATTATTACATATATGCATTCATATACACATAAATTTTTGTACTTGATCTGAATAATAATAAATAACTTGTAGTTTGTGACAAACTTTTAATCCATTAATTATAATTTGATTCACTTTTGTAGATTATGCTTGTAATCAGACTCATTCAACTTTTTCTCAATAAAATTATCTCTTTTATACCTCTAAGTGGATTCTCGTTCCAAGTCCCATAAAGTTATCTTATTTTTAGTTAGATTTCTATTTATTTTTGTTATGTTTAGATTATTTTCATTTTATTTTGTTAATCATTAATTATTTACCAAAAGTAATTTTATGTTTAGATTACAATTAAGTTTCTAATTCATTTTATACTTATTACTTGTTTGCATTTGTTTATCTTTTTAGTATTAGTTATTACTTTCTTAGTTCCTAGTCTTTTAGATTATATTTTGTTGTTTATTTATTGTTTATAGTGTAGTTTCATTGTTTAATGAAATTATATTTCATTTAGGGCTATTTATTAATTTCCTTTGTCGTTCTATTTATCTTATTTAAGGTATAAGTTACTATTAGATTATTATAAATAATGTTCTATCTTTTTTATTTATTTTTAGTTCTTTATTTAGTTTTATCTTTTGTTGATAGTGTTAATTGAGTTTTAGTTTATGTTCCCTTGTTCAACTTTAGTTTAGTTTATTTATTTCACTTTTGATTTCTTTTGTTTTGTTTTCTTTAGTTTATCTTAGACTTGTAGTATTAAGTAATTAATAAGAGAGAAATTGATAAGAAATTATGCAAATCAAAGATCTTTCCTTCAAAATATTGCTTCTTTCATAAGATTTAATCTATTGAATAGGTTAGATTATATCATTTTAATCTGATTCTCGCTTTATTATTTAAGAAGTATAGATTTTTTGAAAGATAATGATGCATAATTCAATGTTTAGTTTGCTAAATTATTCCTATAATTATTAAAAAACCCCTCTACCTATCTTAGAATGAATTTTTGTTCTTTAAACCCCTATGATTAAATAAGTCTGATTCCATCTCAACCGTTATGAGAAGTGAAAGGATTGATTTATTGATGTAATAATTTTTGTCATCAACATGTCCTGCTTCAGTTGGAATGGAGCTTGAATCCCCTCCTTGGTTAATAGATGATTAAGTCAAAATAAATTATTTATTCATATAAATGGAATTGCTACATGCCCATTACAATCTAATTCAAGTTGATCACAATACTCTACTCTTTTCTGAATTCTATATTAATAATTAATTTACTAATTATTGATTTAGCCTGTAACTTCTCTTTTAAATAGAGAAGGCAATGATTTATTTAAATCTATAAAATATAGAGGTTATAACCAAATTTTGTGGTTATTCCTAGAATACAGTAATTTAAATAACAATATTTAAGATAACATAAATCATATATGATATTGTAACTAATAATCATGAATAATAGAAAATAATCATAGTTTGTTCCATTGTTACAACAGTCCTGGAGGCACGTCCAATGGAGGAAGAATGATGATGAAGTATTTGAAACATTGAATTGTATTTTTCTTGACTATAAGAACCACCATATCCCTCAAATCATAGAGGAAATCTGCTTCAAACCATTAATCAGTTATCACAATTATCATAAGACATCACCAGTAGATGTTATAGATTAGCTCCAGGTTAGCAACCATACTACTACATATTATCTTAGATGTTACAAATTAGCTACCCAATTACACGTGTCATTAGGAAGTCAAATTAATATTTCTCCTTCATTGATACAGGGGCATTAAACATGCTTATGTAATCAATGTGTTTTGTTATGGTGTAATTTGGTTTCAAAGGTCCAATAAGGACCATATGAGAGTGTTATAAGCCTTGTAGTGAGGTTGAGAGCTTGATAGACCTAGAAAGCAGTTGAGTTTTTGAGGGAGTGTAAGGTGGGAATAAGATTGTGAAGCCTAATAAAGGCTATCCATGATGGAGTTTTTCTGTAGGGAACCTAGTACAAGAAGGGGTGTGATTTAGTTTTTAGATGCCTATATCCATAGTGTGAACTAGTGTGAGAGACTAAAGGACATAAGTGAAAGAATGAAGTTGATGAGTTAAATGGACGAAATGAGGGGTCCAGAGGTTCATAAGATAGTTTAAGAGAATCTAAGAACAAGATCAAACAAATGAATGATATAAAACGAAGAGAGGAAGTTTATAGGTACAAGAAATTTAAAGAGAGTGAATGCATGGGCAAGAGTAAGAAGGTGTCAGAGGTTGTTATAGGCAGAGTAGATGAATTACTTTGTATCATTCATAGTTGTGGGTATAAAATAACTTGCAAGAAGTATATTATGCATTCTTCATTTTAATTAGTAAAACCATATACATTCAAGCCATTAAATCATATTATTTTATGTAAATATAACTATTTTTATCTAAAATAATGTGCATATATGTTATTTATATAATATGTGTATATATCAACATAATATAGGTCAAAGGAGTGTGAATAGAAATATAGGAAGGTATTTTAGAAAATTTAATATATCAATATGAGGGACAATTATGGACCTAATCACACCTCCCAACTTAAGTATTTGCATGTCCCCATGTGAAAGATATGAATTAAGTTACGATCAAAATGAGAAATAAAATGAAAAATGTAGAAAAACTTTTTGAATTAGTAGGTGGCATCTTCAACTATATATTTGGAAAGGCATCCTTTATCTTTCTCAAAATTTCTTCCATATTTTTATCTCCTCATGTTTATCAATAAGCTCCAATGTTTATAGCTATAAATTTCTAAATAGTCTATGACTCTCCATAAGAACTATTGACTTCCTTCAATTAGTCACATATGATTTTTAGCCATGGATACTCTAATATGTAATATAGTATTTGTAGATTTCTCTGTCTTTGTATAAGTCATCAAATCATCATAAAAAACTCTTAAAATAATATCTCCATTAGTCTCATTATCAAATATCACTACATATCCATACAAAATCTTCCTCAAAACTTAAAACATGAGTTTTAAAAAGAACATGTAATTTTTTGTCTATGTACTTCTTTTTATCTTTGAAGCTTTGATGGATATTTTTCTTATAACAAACACCATTCATTTATCATAGGATATATTTTTTCTTTTTCAATCTAGAGATGCAATCAATAGTAAGCACCATATGAGCAATATTAATGCTTGAAATTATGATACTTGTAATATTAGTATGAGATAAATATGTAACTAAAATATATTTGAGTTTTACCTTCAATAATAGGTGAAAATTTATTACTTACAACAAATTCTTATTGTTCAATCATGGTGGATTAGAATCTAGACAATCACAGCCAAATAAAATGAACAAAGCAAGAAATATCAGAAGCATATTTTGTTGGAAATGGCATTGTCATGGTAGAAAACTATATATGTTTTCATCATGACATGAAGAAACTCATTTAACAATCTATAGAAAAAAACAAGCTAAAATTATTGCTACAAGTATGTTACAAAAATGGTTACATGCGTGTACAATAATGGCTATGAATATCTACATAAACTATAAGTATGAAACCTCTTACAAAATTGTTTATACATAAGTGAATTATTGCATTCTTAATTGATTTTATTTGGGATACTTTTATCTCAATTATTGACGATGATGTAAATTGAATAGATATTTATCATAATTTCCCTGTAATGATTGTCATCCCTATTTAACAAGCTTACAAGTGACATGAATTTCTAGTATACCCTCAACTTAATGATTGAAGGCCATATCAATCTAAAGGAGATAAATAAAATTTATATCATTATTCTCCACCCAACTTAAGGTGTTTAATAAATGGGGCATACACAAGTGTAATAAGAAATGTCAAAATGTGGGGAACAAGACAATCAACTAACATCTTAATATTTGTTTGGATGGATGTGATAAAAAGTGAGATGACTGGGCATATGAAGTGGATAGGATAAATTACATGGTTGACTCAAGGTTGGATAAGGACTACAACATGTATTGGATAATAACACATAAAATATATAAAAAATGTACATACCTATTAAAAATTGAAAAAACATGATTATCTAAATAAATAATATAAGTTTACCTATAAAATAATGAAATAAAATGATACAAAGGATTTTGTTAGCCAGTATGTTGGAGTAACAACATGTAGTCCTTCAAGTAATTTGACCATGTTATGAATTCAACAATCCAACATCTTGAGTGATGAGTGAAAATTTAGAACAATTAGAAGATTGAATAGAAGGTTTTTAGATTTTATGAGGTTAAGAACTTATGGAATTCTAATAGGACCCATTTGATAATTTTTTTTTAAAATATTTTTCCCTTGATCATCCAAAAGTTAGTTTTTCAATCAATACTCTTTATTTAGTACTTGTTTAACTAGCAAACGGGTTTTATAATTGAGATTATCAATAATAACTAAGGGTTTTTGTTGTTTATTTTTTTATTTTTTTATTTTTTAATGAGAGGATGACATGATGAAAAGCTAGGAAGAGTCTGTACCATAGCCTTGGCAACCTCTAAAACAACCTGAAACTTGAGACCATCATGAATTTTCCCATAGCCATGTGATTGGAGTTGATGTCTACTAACTAAGAAATAAATCTTGATAGAATTAGTAACACATATTTTCCTTGCCCCATTGTCTAGCATCTGCTCAACTCTAAACCAAATTCTTATAAATTTAACTTGGTGGTTTTTATGTGTGGAATTGTGAAGCATTGAATCATCCTATTGTGGAAATATCCTTTTGAATTCAACCCCTCATGCCAAAATATGTGTGGAATGACCTCTAGGTGATGAGAAGTTGGTCAATAGAGTTCATCAAAGCATGTGAGTTTCCCCAGATACCAACCTATTTCACTCTAGTGGGTAGACATTGTACAAAGAGAAATGTTGATAAGACTATTTTACAACCAAATTGTTAGCAAACCTAGGAGCTTTCATGGAAAGCATAAAAAAATTCATCATCCACCTGTAACTTCATTCATGAGATAATAGCTACAAAATAAATTCAACAATGAAATTATATATTATAAGTTTTTATAAGGCGGTAATATGAATTCTTTTAGTAATAAAAACTGTCACAATGGAATCATTAATTTTTGGTGTGTGCATGAGATATCAAATGGTTGGATTATCATTGTGCATGAGATACTATATTATACTAATGAAACTAATTACTAGTATATCTAACCATAAAGAATTCATTCATAGTTACCATAAAATCAAGTTACGTGCCATAAAATTTTTAGCTGATGTAGTACATGGCATGGTTCAAGTGTCCATTTATTCAAGCAAGGACAACTCTTTGTGCTCTGTTGAATGCATAAGTGAGGAGATAGAAATAAATTATCCAATTTAGCCTTCAAATAGAATGTATTGTCATGAGAACATTCTAAAAACTTGAAGAGATTCATGAAATGCATTATTTAAAACAAAACAAGTTTGATTAAAACCATTATACCTATTATAATTTTGATGAGATATGAAATAAATATTTGATAAGACATGCATACTCAAGGAAAATCCTAACATTTATTTGTTGAGGTATTAAAGGAATTTTATAATTATATTTATCTCATGGTGGTTTATTTAAGGCCTGATAGATGCTCATTATTATCGATTTTGTTAATGTTTCAACTAGTTGTTTTAAAGCTAAGGGATCATCTAGGAATACTTACACTAATATTTGTTAACATAGTAATGGACTGAAGTTGTGCTATAAGATTCCAAAGACAACATTAATGTAGCAGGTTGGTGTAAATTAATAATCTCCTCACTATGATTCAAAGATCCCACAATTGGTATGATATTCCAATATACATAATAAATATGTTGTAAAATTATAAAATTAGATTGATTTAGTATGTGTATGTTATGTACATAGCTAAATATTAAAGTGTCTACATTATGTAAGTTCAGCCTTTGGTCAATGGTGGGAATTCATAAAATATAATATTAGTCATTTTTCATGATTTCCATCCATAAGGATGATTTTATCTCTAATGGAGGGTTGGGTACAACATTAAACTCAAATTGTTATTTCCATCTTAAAATGACTATTTAATTTAATCTAAAACTCATGTATGCATTAATTCTAGAAAGTAATTTTTTGACATCACCTCATCTTAATTGTAGAAACTTTGAAAAACAATTTTTTAGTAAGCTACCATAGTTTCTATAAGAAACCTACATCAATTGTTACAAGTTATCCTATAATAATTATTAGATTTTGCCCTGTAGTAATTTTCTACAGGATGATCTGCAACAGTTGTTATAGGCTATCTTGTAGTAGTTGTTAAAGGCTAGCTAGAAATAATTACTCTAAGATTCCATGCAATAATTTACTAAAGGTTACTAGAAAAATCTGCTTAGCAAATTAAATTCCAATGACCAACACCATAAATAATTTTATAAGATTTCAATCAAAATAATAATCGTAGACAACATACATACATTATGCTAGAATGGGATCTATGGATAAGAACAATAATATCAAAGTTACATAAATTGTTGCTAAGAGAAAAATAAAATACAATTTGTTGGTAAAGTGAGATCTATCAAATATTAGTTAGTGCATTTTTAATGAGACCAATAAAGTCCAATCCCCATTGGACAAAGGGTTGATCCACTGAAATTGTTTGGATAGGTAAGGCTGCAAGTTTCACTTCTCCAACAAACATATCATAATGTCTGCATTACCTAACCCATGCATGACAATCACCAAATAAGCTTGGAAAATAATACCCACCTCTCATAGTTTTGTGGGTTGTGGTCCTTGCTAAGTAATGCCCTCCACCATGTCCATCATAGAACTGATCAAGCAATCTTTGTGTTTGGCCTAGCTCTATACACCTTAGCAACATGCCATTGATATCTTTTTTGATCAAAACACCATTCACAATAAAAATGGAAT
Organism: Torreya grandis; assembly: GCA_037957365.1. Classification (NCBI taxonomy): domain Eukaryota; kingdom Viridiplantae; phylum Streptophyta; class Pinopsida; order Cupressales; family Taxaceae; genus Torreya; species Torreya grandis. The sequence continues at coordinate 2,715,837 of JARHVA010000098.1, forward strand.
GGATTGCAATTTGAATATCTTCTTTTTTAAGGGCTTAGATGAGAAGGATAAATACCATCCTAGAGGTATCTTACCATGTCTTGGAACCAGTTGGAAGGTGAGGTGTGATCAGTTGTAACTTCCTCATCATTTGTCACCATAACCACCCGATTAACCTCTTGCAAGTCTTGGGCTAGATGTTCACAATGTCCCTTGCCTCTCACTAGCTTTGTGACCTTGATCTCCACATCATATTCCATTATTTTAGTTATCCAACCAGATCTTCTCTTGTTTATATCCTTCTTTAAGGTAAATTCTTTGATGTTTGGATTGGTACCATAAAATGTATCTTATTATTAGATAACAAGTATCTAAACTTCTTGAGAGACCTTATAACTAAAAGTACATGATTTTCAACAAAAGAGTAACTTGTTTCATATTATTCTAAGCCTTGACTAAAGAAGGCTATTGGCTGATCCAAGGCTTCATGATTCTATTGCATAAAAATACCTGAAATGGTGTCAATGCTAGCATAGGTGTATAGGATAAAATCCTTTGTGAAATCAAGGTTCAAGAGTGTTAAAGCATTGGCTATGGATTTCTTGATATTTTTAAAGCTTCCTACTCCTTTCTTGTTCTAGCTAAAACTCAGATTCTTATTTAGCATGGTTGTAAGTGGTTTAGCTAAAGTGGAAAAATCTAAAATGTGCCTTTTTATAAAACTATTTTTGCCTAATAAGCTTTACAGAGCTCTCTTGTGCTTAGGCAAGGAAAGTTCAAGAATTGAATCTATCCTATCAGGATCTATACTCATACCATGTTTTGAAATCACATGTCCAAGAAGCCTATATTCATGAAATGAGAAGATACAATTTTAGGGATTTAGAGACATCCAAAATTGCCTGCACCTTTCAAACACTTGCTTGAGATGAATCATGTGCTCTCCTGCACTCTTAGATAACACTCTTATGACATCTAAATAAACAAGTATAAACTTGTTAAGGAGACCTTGGAATGCCATATCCATGGATTTTTAAAAAGTTGCTCTAGCATTGGATAAACTAAAGGGCACATTTCTATATGAAAATGTCCCCCACTTTGTGGTGAAGGTTGTTTTAAATTGGTCTTCTTCCTTGAACAAAATATGATTGTAACCACTATAGCCATCCAACAAGGAAAACCTTTATGAACCTACAACCAAGTGTAATATTTGTTCCGTAGATGGTAATGGATAGCAGTCTTTAAGGGAAGCCTTGTTCAAGTCATAAAAGTCAACACATAGTCTAATTTCACTATTATTTTTACATACTAGAACAATGTTTGCCACCCAAGTTGAGTACTTGATTGGAAATATAATAGTTGATTCAATGAGCTTATGAAGCTCAGCTCTCATCAAAGGATCAAGCTTTAGATTGATAGGCCTTTGTCTTTATCTTAATGGCTTAGTTTCAACTTCTAACTCAATGGTGTGTTAAGCTAGACTTGGATCAAATCCTTTGAGGTCACTATGTTGCCATGCAAATACATCAGCAAAACTTGCACATAACTCAATGAAAGCTTCTTTTTCTGAAGGAGTGTAAACTTTACCTAACTTTAAGTTCTTACTAGTTGTAATCTATACATTAATATAGTGTTCCTTCTTTGTTGACAAAGATAACTTTTCCTTTCTCAACTCATCATCACCACTGAATATGTTCTCAAGGGTGACTAACCCTTTGAGAAATTTATTTATTTTTAGTCGCACAATATGGTCATCATACTGCTTCAATAACTTCTCTTAGTTCTTTAAGGAAAACTCAACCTCTTCTTGTAAGAACCAAATAATCTAATCATCATCTTCAAACACCTACCAATTCTCATGGTTATCTAGAATAGAAGGCCTTATAACCACCTTAATGTGTGACTGAGCCTTTTCACTTTTTATATCAGTTGGGATTTTGAATTGTGACCCAATGGTAGCCAACCTGTTTGCATGCTTGTTCTCACCTCTTAGTATTGCCTAAATGTTAAAGGCTTGAAAATATTCAAGTAAATACCATACCCTATGATTATAAGATATAAGAAATGGATTTTTGCATATGTTTAGACCTCTTATTTGGTGAACTAATAGTTCACTATATTTTCATTCCCAAAATATTGTAACAGACTTTTCAAATATCCAATTTTGCTAGCTTGATTAGAAGGGGCTACAACTTGGGCTTTAAGAGATGAGATAGGAGCTAAAAATGAGATTTGAGGAACTTGAGGGGGTGGGATAGATTACAACTCTGAGAATATAAGCATTGGGGGCCTTGGAGAAATTTTACCAACTTGTATCAAGTTGTTCTCTACACTTATTGCAACCTTAAAGGAATTTGGCAAGGTTATGCCACCCATGGACTATATCATCAAACTAATCTCAGAATTGAGGGCTTTTATATAATACAAAAAAACATATTCTAGGGATGGCCTAATTAATGAAAGTATTCTAGTCCATGTCTTTTGGAATTTGAGTTTAAAATTAGATATGACCTCATGGGGGTATTTCTGAATGGTAGTTAGTTGTTCAACTAAGGATAGGTGATCACATTTATCTTTAAATTGCTTGACTAAGGTGGCACCTAGCTCTTCTCATGTAGCTATGGAATTTAATGGAAGGTTTTTATGTTAGAGAGTTATCAATGATGTCATGATTATGTCATGGTGATGTCATGGACATGTCCTAGTGAGTGGATGAAGTGTCTTGATAGTCTAAGTGTTAATGAGAAAGTGTGCAATGTGTTTGTTCTAGTATGCTTAAGTATACTTGGTTGATCTTTAGATTTTGACTATTTAGAGATGATTAGGGATGAGTCTAGAGTATTAATCATGTGCAAGGGGTCCTATATGAGGCTTTCTATGATTTGAATTCTTGTGTGTATGTATGGATTTCATCTAGTTGATCATTATTTTCATCTAGACATTTTGGGTCCAATGGCAAAAAATCTAAGTAGGTAGTTTGCTGACATCACCATTACCACATGTGAATGAGTCAGGGGGAGTTGGTCATATGGTTGTGATTAAATTTGTAACTAGTTACTATGCACTAAATCTTAGGTCATGCAAATAAGTGAGATAAAATATATGCAAGTACAAAGTTGGGTTCCCAAGTAGTTTGATAGTGTTTTCCCATAGCCAAATTTACATGAGGTAAGAAAGAGCCAAGTAAATAGTTTGGTGATGGCATATCTTGCATGTGTGGATATTTTAGGAGAAGTTGATCATATGGGTTTTTTTTGTTTTTTTCCTATGTGATATTCACTAAATTTTAGGTCATGTGATGAAGCACATCAAAAGATATGCATGTTCAAAGTTATCCTCCCGAGCAGTTGTTGACATAATTGGCTCTATGGTAGATAAATTTGAGTGAGCAGATTAGTGGTGTTATATCTCATATGCATGAGGGTTATAGGATTATATTGATAAATGGTTGGATTCTCCTATGTGATGAAATCATATGGTACAAATTTTAGATCATGCATCTAAGCATAATAAAAGTTATTGAGGTCCAAAGTTGGCCTTCTAGGTAGATTGAAATGGTTCCCATAGTCATTTTTACAATGGATAAAGATCAAGACCAAATGAAGATCCAATAGTTTACAAGTGATCATACATATACAGATCAACGGTGCATATTGAGTGAGATCATTTCAAGGTGTCCAATGTTTAACATAGATAAAGACCGAGCTACATACAAGAGATTGATGAAGCATTTTTATTCCAAGATGTTAGGATGCAATGAGATGGTGCCAAGTGTCTAATGTTTAACATTGAGTGGAGATAAATATAGAGATTCTTCCAAGTATTAATGTTGAGTGGATGTTTATACTAATTGATATAAATGGTGTGTATTAAATTCAAGAGGTCAAAGTGATAGTTGTTTAGCATTTTTAAAGCAAAGACAATCTCAAAGATATCGACAAAGCATGTGTGATCAAGATTGCAAGATTGCATGAGATGAGTCCAAGTGTTTGAAGTTTAACATTTGGATAGTGGTGCACTATGAGTTAAAGTTCAAAGAAGATAAATGGTTCATAATTAATATAAGTAGTGAGAACATGAGATGATAGCATGGTGACCAAAGTTTAACTGTGATCGTTTGAATTCAAATATTTGAATTTAACAAAGGAAAGAGCAGTGTCTAGTTTTTGGGCCATATCTTTCGATTTATGCAGAATTTACTCATGGTGTAATTTTTTTTTTATAGATAATTACAAGGACCATATGGAAATATAAATTTAAAATCTAAAAGTGTGTAAAATCAAAGATATTGGGGTTTAAAGTTTATTATGTGTTTGATGTTTGTCTATTAAGAACTCGGGAAGGATGTTTGAGCTTGTGTTGATGTTTCGATGTATCGTGATGAATTATCTATTTTTGAGTGTTATAGAATACATGAAGACCATATATGTGCATTATTAATGTTTGACCAATCATATGCAGTATGAATAAAGGGTTATAATTTGACTGTGTTTTCATTCATAATGAATGTGTGTATAAAGAAGTGTTTGAGCTAATTGGGGGTTAACAGAAGAGTAATTTGATGGATGTTGGCACTTAAAGGGGACCTATATATCATATGTCATGGGTTAATGAGTTGGAAAGTGTTCTTATATTCCTTGTTTGATTGGAAACGTGTTAAAGAGCAGAATGGGTCATCATAGGACCTAAAAGGTGACTTAGGCCTATTTGAAAGTGTGTTGTGCTTAAGTGTGACCCATGTTAGATGCCTTAAGGGTAAAGGCATGTGTTGTGGCTGACAAGGAAATATTGTGATATTTATAATCATGATATATCTATAAATAGTGAAACTAAATGTGATGGTTTCTAGATTTTGTGTGAGACTTGTGAAAGACTTGAAAGAGGCTTGTGTGAGAGTAGTATGCGTTGAAGCAAAGAAGAGAGGATAGGTAGTGTGCCTATTGGATGAGTTGATGAGAAAAATAGTTTTTTGACTATGTGTATGACTTTTAGGTCATATTTATGATGTTAGATTAGTGTTGTTGTAGTTTGAGGATATACGAAGAGGTCTGTGTGTGCATATGAGGATAGTTTGAGTGAAGAAGCAAAGAGATTATGTCATGCTTATGTGAGAGGCTTGTATAAGATATAAAATGAGTTTGTGCAGGGTTTAGATAATCATAGATCCATTATCAGGTGTTGAAGACATCAATACTAAGGTGAAGGTGTTCAAAGGAGGGTCTAAATGACTTGATCTTCCTTAGGGGTAGCTGCTCCTTGTGAAATAGGTGTTTCACTAAAGGCCTTTGGTTAGGAGGACTTGATCAAGGTTTATGGTCTAAAGTATTTGAATAGTCTTTTGTTTGTAATATCTTATAGGAAAAGTAATCCATGTGTTTTAGGATTAAGAATGGGTTTTATTTCCCATGAGGGTTTTCCATAGGAACTATGTGTTATGTGTTTAATCTTGTATATGCATTGAATAAACGAGCTCTCTTGTTAATGTTGTTTGATAAAGTTGACATATATTGATTGCTTGATAGTTTAAAAGGATTATAATTTAATTTGAAATATCTAGGTTCACTTATTCACCCCCCCTCTCAATGATTGTACCTCTAACATTCCATACCACTGTAGTGTTTTTCCTTTGAAGGAAGCAATACACAGTCTGATAGTCACATTATCCTGGACAACATTATGAATAGAATAAAGGTTGGAAACATCTTGGATGTGTTCAATACTATTTTTTTTATCCCATTCCCTTTAGAATAAATGGATAATCTTAAGGGTAGACATAGGGATATCATCATACTGGGCTAAGTTCAATGGACTACCTCTATTGAACGGAATAAATACTTGATTTTTGATGGCCATTTGGGTAATGGGGGAAATAAATTTGACTAAAAAAATAGGATGACTAGGAGATGAATATTTATTTTGGGGATAAGGACTTGTCCTATTGGATCTTGATTTTTTAAAAGAAGTAAAAGGTAGCTCAATGAATTCAAAGGGAATACCTTTACTAGCTGACCTTGTAGTAACCTTTTGCATGAGAATATTATTTGGATGATGCTATGAAATCTACAAATAGAAGAATCTTTAGCTTCTAATGAATGTAGATGCCTCTTCCTACTATAAATACTTCTTCTCAACTACAAACTTTGACTATGCCAAGGAGAAATTATCCCACCAGGTGTGTTAGAACTGTTGGTATCCTAGATTGTACCCTAGCTAAGAAGGGGATTGTTTAGGTCCTCCTACTCAAACCTAGTCCAACATGAGAATGAACCTAGGTTGTGGGTCACCTTAGATTGGGTCACACCTCTAGAGAAGGTTGACTTCCTTTTGGATGTATCACCTAAACTAAACCTAAATTAACTCTTGCTTGGAAAAGGAAGAGAGATTAACAATATATAAAAGCATGTAAAAATGGGGTGATGCACCAGTAATTTGAACACTTATACTTGCACAAGACACATTATAAGACACATTCAAGATTGAAGAATATCACTTCATTCATTTTTTATCAGCCCTCACATAAGTATTTCACAAAAAGGCATTGACTAGCTATCAACCTAACATGGGAGGGCAGTTGTCCACTTCCAAACTAATCAACAAACCATATATTGCACTTGAAATGACCTATGAGAATTACCAAAACACTTCATAAAGGTGAAAAATATAGACAGAGGCAAGGAAAGCATACATTCACTTAGCCACATCAAATGAATTCAAAAGACACACTTTAATTCTGCTACAAAATGGAGGAATTCAATCTTTTATTACATCAAATAGGTGTTACAGTTAAATTTGGCATAGCCAAAGCATAAGAGTCTTTACCTCTAAAAAATATTTGCGAGTTCTTTTTTAAAACTTTTTTTGAGAGAGAGAGCTACAACATGGAAGAAGATGGGACATATATAAAAAATGAAAGGAAAGAGAGGGAGATCTGCAAGCAAAAAACATTGAATGAGGTCCAACTAATCTCGATGGATTAACATTAATCCAAGGATGCCGAGTCATGGTGTTATCAAGAATGAACAAACTTTAAAGGCTCTATAAAAGAATTGAATGCTCCATTGTCTTTATCCAACTGCTAAGTATCCTTCTTAGGACTCTATGCCACTTTCTAATTGATATAATTATGAGGAAAAAATCCTCATATCTTGGAACTGACAAAGCCATGCTTGGTCTGCCTTTAGGTAGCTATAGGTACATTTTTTTCAAAGATATAGTCATGTCGTCATATGAGACACTTTTTTATTAACCATATATCTACCCCTACTATAAAATATAAGCATATGTCTCTACTATAGATCAAAAACCAATCCAATTTATTAGTTTTCATATAGTCATTATATCAACAAAGACCCATATGTTGTATATCTTTGTTCTGGACAACACTAGGTTTAAATAAACCTATCCTACATCTGAGCTTTAATGGCAATAAGGATTCACTATTAATAGCCTTGATTACATAACTATGTTTGATTAAAGATGTTTGACTGAGAACTAATGATGGCCTTTGAAATATCTACCCTAGTTCAACTTGAGTTGAATTCAACCTCTGTTTGAAGTTCTTAGATTTTGACTTTTAATTTTGACCATCAATCTTGATCTGGGCCATCTCAAATTGTGCCATCTATCAACTCTTAATTCATTTTCAAGATCCTGTTGTCAGCTTTTTGAATCCTTGACCTCATGCACACTGTAGATCTCTCTTTGTACAAATGAATGTGAGCCATATATATTCTACTATTCTAACATGGTTGAGACATTTGTCACCCTCTCATTGGTCTTTAGGATCCTCTAACTTTTTGACCTCAAGCTTGTTAGATCTATTTTGTATGATTACCTATGCTTCATTGATATACCTAGACACACTAGACTTATAAATTGATGTTTTACATTAGATCTTATCTTAGCTACCAAGATTTAGATACTTGTCATCGACACATTCAATACTGACCTTTTGACTTGATACTCACTGTTGATCTTCGATGCACAATCAAATGCGCTCCATTAGATATTCAGGACCCATTAGCATCATTAGGTTATCACTCACCATTGGATTTAATATGGTCACCCAATATCTTGCCACTTGTTGGATCCATGTTCAACCTTGAAACATTTGAATTTAAATGGCTATTTGCCACAACTTTAACTTGACATCCCCTTGCACATTTCACTCTATAAGTCTAACATTGAAGCTTTATATTTTGAGATAGAAAAGACATAAAGATATGAAATTTGTAGGGGACTTTATTGGCATGAAAAACATCATTTCCATGTATTCTTTTAACTTTGGTCAACCTCCCAAGTGTACTTATTAAATGTGCAACTAGACTGACCTACCCATTTCTACATGACGTGTTATGATGGTCTGGTTGTCTAAGATCACTAAATTCACACTTTAAGCTTTCTTAAAGTGTTTCAAAATATTTGTAAGACATATAAGATCTTATTCTCCTACTTTTGGTCCATTCATTCCATCCATAACTCTGTCTATCTCATCCATTTAATATTAGACAAATCTTTGGTATGTAGGCCAAATTTGGCCAACAAGTACCAGTTCCTTGATGTAGGTGGCATCAGAAGACATCTTTGTAGAATTTTTTACATATAATTATGGCACAAATGTAGCCCTTTAATAGAGATACCCTAATATATTATTAGAGGTTTTCATCCCAAACCCTCAGTGCACTTGAAGGGTTTCATCCTCAAGTCACTTGTTCAAGCTTGACATACTTGCACAAGAGTTTCAATATCAAAATTGCTTAACCTTCAAATGAACCCTTACATTCCTTTATAGCCACTCCTCCAAGTGTAGTGCCCAAAATTGAAGGTAAGATTTACCTTTCTTTTTAAAATATTAAAAGATCATCTTAATTTCACTTTAGGCCTTACCTTCCCAAGACCTATAAACCCCCCACCACTTAGGTGAAATATAAACATAAGGTGATTTTTCATAACTCAACTCAAGATTAGAAATATAAAGTATATTTTCTATTTTTAACTCCTCACAAGTGGCCCACAATGCTCCCTTTCCTTCCTCTATCCTTAGCCATTGGAAACAAGAATAGGCTAAGGGTCTCACGAAGGTCTAGACCAAAAATGGAGACATTACATGAAATACCTAAAATAGTTTAAAAAAACAAAGTGAGACTAATGCATAATATTTTACGTGCACTCCAACATGATGTATTTCATAATGAATTTAGCCATGTCCCCAAAAGGTCTAGGTAGAGAATCCTTGTCAAAACCATTATGAAGCTCCTTGAGCACTTCCCCTTCCATTAGAAAATTGTTCCTTTCTTTTTTGAAATCTCTTCCCATTTTATAGACCTTAGTCACCTCCACTTCCATTCTAGATACATGTGCAATCAAATATTATGTGATCTCTAACAGAGCCCCATTAACCTATAGAGTTCTATTTTTCTAAGATTTGGCAAACTAGGTTATGATATGGTTATCATGGCCCTCGATCCTCTACATAAAACTAGTTATTCCCCTTGTTTGAAAAATATTCCATACCTCCTGATATTCCTTAACCTCATCAGACATCTTAGGTTCAATTCTATTTTGAATCCCCATGTAGGCAAATTTGGGTTTTATTATGAATTTTCCCTGTGAAACCAATTTTTTTGAAAGGCCTGTAATGCAAGATCTCACTTAACTCCCTCATGTCACTCCATAAATACTCATCATTAATATTTCTCCACCTAATTTACAGGTATAATATGCTATGATTCCATTCATTATTATTCCATTTTATATATGCATCCATCCACTTAATGAAAAATAGCATAAAATTGAGTATGACACCAATTAAAGGAGTCCTCCCTACTGCTAAGATTAAACTCATCCTTTTATTATTGTAATACATTTATGTTTGATTTTTTAACTTACTAGCTTCATCATCAATCTTTTGACGTAACTCTTGAGGCAAATCCTCCCTAGAACTCCATATTTTAAAACCAATAGACACCACTCCCAAGTTTACGAACAAATCATCCGTGCCATTTCTTTCATGATAGATATGTTGGATTTTCACCTCCTAGAAATAATCTATAAGGGAAAGGGATTCATCCACATTCTACTTAATGCTCCAACTAATAATTTTATTCTTGTTCAAACATCTAACTATATTAAGATAGTCTCCCACAGTAATTAGACATTGAACCCCTAAATCCTTAGATAACCTTAGATCCCATAAAACATCTAGGGTTTTGGACCAAAGATTAGATTGAAGTCCCATATCCCTAGCATGAACAAAAACCAAGTCACCTTTTTCATTTCTCAAAATACCTCCTCCTCTTAAGGACCCTGGATCACCCTTAGAGGCACCATCAAAGTTTAATTTATGTCAGCCTGAAGGTGGGATTTTCCATTTTGTTTTCTTTCTAATCTCAATCCTTGAATCAATACTTCTAGTGAAAAAGGATTTAATTTTCCAATTAAATTCCATTTGTTTTTCAATACTAACTAAATGGTTTCCTTTTCCTAAATGTAACACTTGAAAGTTATCCAGAATGCCATTAAATATTTTGATGGCTAGCATTGATCTTGAGAGCTTCCTCCCAATGAAGATTCTATTATTAATATTTATGTGAATTTTATAGAATAGGATGTGATCATGGAAGAAATAATTGATTGATCAAGGGGGGATAGTGGTGGCTAGGGATGTTAGTGTGAATATAATATTGATTAGACTATTTATGATGACTCTAGCATGGGTTAGTAAGATAGTTAAAATCGATACAAAGGTCTGATTTTAAGTCTCTACATTTTACCCCTCTTTGAAAGTGTGTTTAGATACATGATGGGTGGAGTAAAATCTTTTCAAAGAAAGAATAAGCTGAAAAAAAGGTGGATGAAAAATTAGACAATGATGATCAAAGAATGTGATGGATGACACCCTCTCAAGAGGGCATGCAAGGAGGAAGTATGCATATGGGTTTTTGAAAAAGAGAGGAAGAGGCTAGAATATAAGAAACAATAGGTGGGTGATGTAGAAAGAGGGGTGGGATGCAAATTGTGATGATGATGGATGAAATTATCCCACTTGAGATAATGTTTACATGCTTTTATTTCTGGTGAAGATTAAATTACCCCAAGCAGGGAAATTTGGGAGGGATACATTCTGAGATAAGCTACACACTTTGATTTTCCCCAAACAAATTGGATTTGGTAAAAATATCTCAAAAATGTGTGGGGCTTGGATTTAAGAAATATATATCCTAATGATGAGTTACACACTTGATTTTCCCCAAATAGGGTAGAAGCTATGATATTAGATTGGATGGATGATTGAATAATTAATTGATTGATTTATAAGCAAAGATAAATGATTTAACCTATTACACAAATTAAGGATGTGATGATCCCATTGGTAGATGATAGGTGTTGATAGGATGGATGCAAACATATATGCATATGGTATAATGAATTTTAAAAGAATGAAGAAGCTAAAAAAAATTAAGCACACAACGATGCCCCTAAGTGATGAAAATAATGATTGAATAATGATGTGATTAGATTTGGAAAATAATTATAAAAATTTTAGATGTAAAAATATGAAATTGGATTGGATAGGAGACATGGAAAATTGATGTCTACACATGTGGGCTGTGAAGATGATTGTTATACTTGGATAGTTGGTTAGAAGAAATGGACAATGGAAATAGGAATAATAATGGTGAATGGTGGTGGTCGAGATGACATCAAAAACTCCATATAACTAAGTACTACCTACATAGTCTAAATGGACCTCAAGTTGATGTAGTTCTCCCAAACAGGGAAGAATGTGATTAGAAATGATGAAGAAAGAGAATGGGAATGATGGTGGCTGATCTGACCTCACAAATTCCATGTGACTAAGTGTTGCTTATATAATCCAAATAGACCTCAATATATTGTATTTATACTAAATAAAGGAGGAATGTGATGGGAAATAAATGTTGATTTGATGTTTAAAAATGTCAAAGAGGGATGAGATGATTTGATTTAAAAGTATGATTTTTCAAGGGGATAAACTTATGCCTTAACATATCTACACATATATTTTGTAACTTTTTTTAATTTTTCACATGACAGTATGCACCATAAAATAAAACACCATGATGATCTGGCCATAGTGTGTGTGTAAGGACTGACCCCCAATCCAAAAAACAAATGACACAAATGCACCATGATATGGAAAAATCAAGATTACATTTTTGCCATATGTTGATGAATGGACTCAAGTACATGTGCATGATAGGAGGCATCATGATATGTAAGAACCATTATCATATTACTAACACACATGGGCTAGGTCAAGGCACAACATGAAAATCAAATAATTAAGAAAATAAACAGATACAAACAAACTTGAAAATAAAAACAACAGAAAACATCTTTTCACAAATCAAGTCAAAATCAACGTGTGAAGGCTCAATAATATTGATAGTTGGATGGTTCCCCCACAAAATAATATGTAATGGGATGTATTGGGAATAAAATATCTTGAAATAAGTTGCACGCTTTGATTTTTCCCAAACATGGTGAAATTTTCAAGTTTGGATTAACGATTTGCCCCATATAGGGTGGATGTGGGATTGAAATATCCTAAAAAGAGCTATATTGATGAATTAAAAATTATCAAGGATCAATGATTGGATATAAGACAAAACAATGGATTTTTTAGCTTTATATCTTCTTTAGGGATTTTTTGATGTCTTTGAATTTTTTGGACTATCTGATGTTGTTGGATTTTTAGAATATCTTGTGTTTGTGAATTTTTTAGATTATCTGATATTTTTAGATTTTTTGAATATTTGATGTTTAGGATTTTTTGGATTTTATTATGTTTTAGATTGTTGGATTTTATGATCTTTTTGGATTGTTGGGTTTTATGATGACTTTATATTTTTGGATTAATTAGATATAAAGGGTTCTTTGGATGTACTGACAAGAGGTCACTAGCAAAGGGAAAGCATGTTCTAACACCAAGGAAAGAAGTGATAATAAATGGAACAGAAACATGATTTTGAATTCAGGATGACATTGGATGTTAAAGCATGATGAGGGATTATTAAGAATGGATTAGGGATTTCTAAGGACCATGTCACATGGGAATCAAGTGTCGAATCATCATAGTGTTATTTAGATGATATGCCAAGATGCTTTCAAAACAAATCTCAAGACTTATTCCATTTTATTATCAAGGTCAAAATGAGAAGAAATGACATGCATAATAGGATGGATATATATTTGGATAGATGTTCAGGATGGATGGTTTAAATAGGATTGGATTTGTATAACCAAGATGGTTTGGAATGGGATGGAGTTTTATGTAGATGTGGTTGTCCCCAATTGTCAAGGTACTTGCAGACAATGGATTATATACACATGATGATAGAAACATGGTTTTCATCATTGTACTTACCCTAGGTGCCATAAACATGGTTTCACCATTAGACGAATTATTTATCTTTTTCTTTGGAATTTTTTTTCTTTTTTTAATTTAATTTTTTCTTTTTAATTTTTAGGATATCAAATCATTGGAGGATCATGAGATGCATAATGTTGACCCTTTGATATTTCAAGTATGCACTTCATATATTTCACTGTGACCTTCATTTATTTCTAGATTAGCTTCATCCAAATTTATTAGGATGTAGTCATAACCCCTACAAAAGAGGATGTTGCCAATGATGGCAAAGCATAATGTATTGGATGGAGGATGTTTGTTGATTATGCAAAGGACTTGGAAGTAGAATGTGATCATGATGTGAAGGAAGATTTGGATCAATAAATTCACATTCTGCAAGACGAAGAGTAACCACCAATTGGATTTTTGGGGGTTTTATTTTGTATTGGTGGTGTTTTTAAAAATTGATGTGAATTCATCATGTGACTATGTTGATACAGGAGGGAGATTGGTTCTTAGATTTTGGTTTAATAACACCTCAAAGAGATTTTCACTAAGGGATTTGGACTTTTGACTTTTTGGATTTTGATTTTGATTGTCCCATGGTGCATCAAACAAGGTTTTATTAGTAAAATTTTATTCTAGATTTCCAAGATTTTGACTTGGATTATCTTATAATGCCTCAAACAAGGTTTCATTAGGGGAAGTTTATTTTGAATTTGATTATCCCATAGTGCCTCAAACAAGGTGTCACTAGGGGATGCTGATTTTTACCTTGGATTTGTTGGATTCTTGGATCTTTATGTTGTTTTATGCTCTTTTGGTTGGATACCAATCATGCATTCTACGATTTTTTGATTGCTATGGAAGAAGATTAATGGCAATTGATTTTGTTGGTCCTAATCAATGGGTGTGGGAGATTTAATTCCAATATAGATAATGGGTAAGAATATTTTTTTAAAAGGATTAATGGCATCATGGTCCTCATAGGGACTATGAACTAAGCCTATGTTAATGTTGGATGAAATCCTTGGAAAGCACAAAAGTATAATTAACACATTTATGTTTATGAACTGGTGGGTTGTAACCAATGTCTTGAGAACATTTGTGTGCATGTACATAGATGGGCTCAATAATTCCATATTCATAAATGCTAATGCCTTTTCTATTTTATTTCATGCTTGAGAGGATTTTGCTTATGATAGGATATTTTTTTCTCTAAAAACAAGTTACAAGGTTATCTCCATATAACCATGTTTGATTGTGGTTGCTTATTTATTCTTCTATAAGGAAGCCAGATTTGATAAATGATGGCTTGCAAAACTGATAGGATGTTGATGTTGGTTCTAGTTCTAATGTTGATGTTGATTTTTAATGTAACATGGGCTTGCCCATATGGAAAACATTTTAATGTTTGTATTTATTGTCTAAAAGTACCAATGCCACTTGAGTCATGTGATTTTGGGTGTTGGATAGTTCAATAGGTGATAGGAGATGGGATGATATGCTAAGGATGGTGTCATCAATTACGAGTTTATCAAAGATTGGTGATTCATCAAAGATGGGTGGATAGTCAAGGACGGGTTGGATAAGTTATGGTTCATCAAATATTAGCTCATCAAATATGGGTCTTTTTTAAAATTTGAGTGGACCAATAATGGATTATAATTGGTAAAATATGGGTGATTAGACAAAAATAGATTTATAGAAGATGGATTGGTCAAGTATAGAATGATTATATTGATCTTTACTTGGAAGTGGAGGAGTTTGATTGTGATTGAGAGGGCAATCTTGGCATATCCCTAATGGATGAATCTCATACTTAGATGTACTTGGTTCTTGCATAGACGAAGATACTTGGAAGAGCGATGGTAGAATATGATTGGATCTTTGGATTTGTTATGGCTCTAAGTTTAGATGGGTATTAGATAACAAATTGTTTGATGTTTGTGACTTAGTGGAATTGGATGTTGGACTGGGGATGAAGGACCAAGAAGGGATGATATGTGGGATACCTATTGACTAATCTATAAAATTTGGTCAATCATTTATTGATTGGATGGTGATGTTAGAACAGGTTTAGGATTGTGAGATGCGATGGGTCTAAATGGGATTTGATGTAGGATTGGTTGATGTTTGGATCAATTGATGTGATTTGATTAGGATTTTGGATTTTATTTGATGTCTGATTAGGATGTTTGATGTGATTAAGATCAAATTGAATCTTGATTATTAATGTTGGACTTGACTTGGATGTAAGAAAAGATGGACATTATGGTTTCATCATTCCCAACCAATAGGTGCAAGAGATTGAATGGAAAGACATGATTTAATTTTGGATATGAATGACTTGAAATTGATATGACTTGGTCAAAGTTGACTTGATTTTACTTGGTCAAATTTGTATTGATTTGGTATGTTGACTTGGTTTGGTTGGTCAAAGCTGACCTAATTTGATGTTGACTTTTGATTTAGATTTGACTTTGAATAATTTATGTGGTCAAATTAGACTTGTTTTGACTTTTGATTGGACTTGATTAAAATTAACTTGATTTGATATTTGATTTTGACTTGATGTCTAAGGCATGAGATTTACAATTAAAATTTTTACAACTAGAAATGGGAGGAATAACCAAAAAAGGATGTATATAATGTAAATCTTCAATTTATTTTTTTACAATGATTTTTTTTAAAAAGCTTATGGAGAGTTGGTTCATGACAACCAACTGACGGGTATAACTACCCCAAAAACTAAACATTAAGTTAAAACTATATAAAAAATTACTTTGGATCAAAGATGATCCCAATAAACTCCCCCTTGATCCACAAGGGTATAGAAAGACCGAAGTAATGAACTATGAGTCATCCAAGTAGACTCTGTTGTAACTGCAACTGGTAGATTATGCATCTTGAACTAATCAATGCCCTGATCATCCCCTCACTGAAGTAGAATAAGATCATGCTTTGTCCAACTACATTGATCTTCACACAAAATCCATCCAACAAGTGATTTCCCTAGTACTATGTATGACACATCTCAAATTGATGCCCAACAATCACCAACATCTCTCATAGGCCTTTGATTAGTACTAAAAATGCTAGTAACTCAATGCTGACTCATATCATAACCACCAATGATTGATTAAAAACTAATATGCAATATCTTCTCCCCCTATCATGGGAGAGGTGAGAAAACATGAAGCAAATAAACCAAATAAAAAACATTGAAATGCTCTACATCAAAGATCATATTAACACTAGATCTATGAAAGTAAAGTACACAAGCCAAAAAATGCTGCTATATCAAATCCCAATCTTGAGCCTAGTAGCTTGTACAAGATGGGTGTGTCATCATCTCAAAATATATAGTCTTTAATTATGGAGCCAGTAATTTTGTAATCATCCCATCCATCAGAAGAATATGCAGAAGAATATCCAGAAGAGTGACCAGACTGACTGGAGTGACCAGTAATGTTTGTTTCTAACTTCTGTCGATGTAGAGAGGACTTCCTTTTGGAGGGGCACTCTATAGAGAGGTGTCCTATGCCACCACAATTGTATAATATTCTCTTATGTCCATTGGAACTAGAGAAAGAATAGACACATGAAGAAGAATGCTTGTGTTTGTGCTTGTGTCCATGTGAATGTTTATGGCAATGCTCATGTTTTTGAGAATCAGAGTGATGTATATGCTTCAGAGAACCAAAATGATCCCTATGTCTAGAATGATGCTTGTGTTTGGAAGTGTGCTGTGGAGAGTGTTTTTATCTCTGAAAGTGCTTCAAAGAATGTTTTCTATTATGATCATATAATAGATTACCTGTTTTGGTATAGTGGGCCTCTTCCATGGATGTACTCTTCTTCCTTGCAACTTGTCTCTCATGCTAAGTTAATAAATCATAAATAGAGTCAAATGTGGCACCATTAAGCTTATCACTAAGCTGTAGCATTTCAACAAAATTGATGTATACAGAATTAAGACCATTCAATGTGATGGAAATCAACATATCATCATCAATTTTACCACCAATTGTGCAATATTCTTATTTCAATGTTTTCATGTGAGAAAGATATTCAAATACATCTTCATTATCTACCAATTTATTGTTCAATAGTTGCATAAGAAGATAAATATTATTATATGTAGGTTATTTGTCATATATATCTTTTAATGCTTTTAAAGCTTTCCATGCACCAGTTTTAATGGCCTCAATATGAATGATTACTTGTTCAGTGCAAGATGATTTCAAAAGTGCAAGTACATGTTTATCACATTTTTGATTTTCAATCAACTTTGTAGGCTCAGTTGGTGGTGTGGTTTCTTTCTCAATGATTTCCCATAGGTTAATAAAAATGAGTGTATTCTCCATGTTATTACTCCATTCTTTGTAATTTTTAGGTGACTATTTATCATTTTCAGAAATCAAACTCACAATTTTTACCATGGTGCTAAAGAATCAAGTCAAAACAAGATAAAGGAATACTATTTTGAGGTTTTTCCTTTACCCTCAAAAATAGTTTATGAATACAAAGGATTCTTGGGATTTGTAAAAAAAATCACCTTATAACTCCTTGTTACACCCTTATTTCTCCAAAATTAAATTCTTCCAACCTTTTACAAAATAATAATGTCAAAAATAATTTTGACAAAAAAAAATTACACCATTACATTAATAGGTTTTAAATCATTCCTCTTCATTTTCAATGTACTTTGAAAAAATCAAAGCTTTCAACTTTAGTTTAAAGTGTAAAGGGTGAATAAATATATTCTTGGTTTTTGAATGACAAAAAAAATTAATCTAGTAAAAACTTTTACCGAATATTTTACTGTCACGTAATTTATTCATTTCATCTTTTTCTTTGTTAGGCCAATTTGTTCCTTTTGTGGATTTTCCAAATACAATGAATTAAACTATGCTTATTTCTTCTTGTGGGCTCCATAGAGCATAGTGAATATGTGAAAACTAGTTAGATTGCTCCTTCCATCTCAACATCCACCGTACAAATGCAAGTTAATTTCTTTTTCTGCCATAGGTTTGGAATATGGCAATTCTGTGTTGCATCATGATGATTTTTAGGTTTGAAAAACTTTAAAAAATTCTTTCAACATGCCATCCACCATTTATAGATGGAAATCATGCTTGTTCAATGATGTATAGATCTGGTTCAAATAATCTCATGGTGTTGCATCTATCTCTTAATTTGAGGAAGATTTAATAGCACAAATATTCTTTCAAAAATCACCAATCTATTTTGCCATTGTCATACAGTATAGGTGCTTAAATAAATACAAAATTACTAGCACATCATTTCACTTCAAGTAGATCGCTATAGGAAAAATACAAATAAATATATTTACCAACCCTAAATTTTGAAACAGAATAGCTGTAGTGGCTACCACTTCCACAAATGAGGATATCTTCACCTCTGGCAATTAAAAAAGTTTTAAACAATGTCTCAGTTACAAAGTGACATTTCCATCCTTCAATCCTCAATTATTTCCTTGAGCTCTGATACCACTGTTACAACTAGGAACAAGAGGAATAACCAGAAAAGGATGTATATAATGTAAATCTTCAATTTATTTTTGTATAATGAAAGCTTTTAAAAAGCTTATAGAGAGTTGGTTCATGAAAACCAACTGAAAGGTATAACTAACCCAAAAAAATAAACATTAAGCGAAAACTAAATAACAAATTACTTTGGATAAAAAATGATCCCAAAAAAAATAGGTTTCAACAACACACACATAAATGCATACAATTGAAAATCCCTATGCTTAGTAAATAAGGGTGTTTAATGTAATTAACAATCCACTAATATACTTGTACAAATTGGTGAATAAGTTGGTATCCCAATCCTCAATAAGAATCTATATGTGGTGAGTAATCTTTGGGAACGTTTTTTTCCCTACATTAATAATTTTTTACAGGCAAATGGTCCTAAGCTAGGCAAAATAAACTCAGCTAGGTGTGTCCTCTCTATACCTTACAGTACGATGGGGCCTCAGTTCATGGAAGAGGGAAATAACAGTATTCATGCAAGGGTCATGTCCCTTTGTGGCCACTCCAACTATAATATTTTAGTGGAGTGTCACTGGAAATCATTCCTTGAGATTGTTTTCTAGTTCTTGTGTATTGTAACAAATCTCTTCACTTCACAACGTGTTTAAAACATTTAACTAATTAACTAATAATGACATTTCCTTCCTAATTTATATACCCTACCATAACACAGGGTTGGTATGTATGCTAGGGAATTAAATCTTAGTCCTTTGATGCAAAGGGTTATGAGAAAATAATAATTTCACCAACTTGACTCTAAACTTGACTTGAATCAACTCAGGATGCTTTGCTTTGCTCACAAGTTTCAATCTTCAACAAGAGACTTTCAACTTCTCACTAGGTTTTATAGCCTCCATTTGATTGACATGGTTTACTAAGCATATTTTAATCATGTTTTATTATCCTTAAACCCTATAAAAATTTTTCATTCATCCACTTAACTCATTCCATTCATTGAGTTCATCTTCTTCAACTTATTCACTCACTAGCTTCACATTAGTGTTCAAAACTTAAGTCTTACAACATAAAATCTTGTTTTTGATTTCATGAATACAACCTAATATTATGGATTATATTTATTTATCACAACACACTTTCCTTAACCTTTTAAACCTCTCACTTACTCTCCATCCTTCACTTACACTCCTCAAACTCATTAGTGACACAATTCCCTTATAGCCTTTTTTTTTCTTTCCAGAAATTCCATTATTTTGAATGTTATAAAAGTCCAATATAATATATAATCCCATATTTTGTCACCCTCTATCTAATTACTACTTCCCATGAAGTTTCATCACTTAACTCTTTGTGTAGATACTACTTCCTTTGTAAGCTTCTTGCCAATTAGGCCTCCTAGCCCTCCATACACTTGCTCAGACATCAAATTAATACTTTACCATACATTACCCAACCAAAAATTCTTGAATCCTTTTTAAAAAAAATACTTGACTATAAATTTTCATGGTTAGAACTCAAGTTATAGGGGTTTTTGTTTAAAAACCCTAATTAGGTAAATGTGCAGGCCTGTACAAACTAAGAGAGTTTAAAAATACATATATTTGAATTTAAATAATTTCAAATCATCCTGATACCTTAAAAATTTATGTCTTAACAAGGTTCACCTTCCTAAATACCTTATGATCCTTTATCAATCTTATTAAGGCTTACAACAAGTGAAACTCAGAACTCTATGTCCTCATGAAGGACTGTGTAAGGGTTTAGTAGATTGTCTACATTAAAAGAAAATCCAAGAATTATCAATGGATATTATTAATACTCATTCTCTCTTTAAATAATAATAATACTCCACCAATCCAATAACCACTCACTTTCTTAACACAACTCTCCTTCCTTAGCATTTGACTATGCAAGCAGGGTTATTCACTATGTAAATAGGGTACTGAATATATGTAGAACATTTACCAATTATTTTTCATTCAAAACCATACAATATATCATTCCAATAAGGAAAATATTACTAAAAACCATCCCAAAATAATAATTATCTTCTTGATACAAAGATTTCAAGAAACACCAACTTTCATAACAATCTTGATTATTTCAAGTGTGCAATAGGGTTTGAGGATAGAGTTATATTTATTTGAGTTTATTTCTCTATGAAACACCATATTAAATCACCATTATGTCTACATAATTCTACCATATTAATTTACCTTGAAATTTCCTTTCGTAGCAATGTTCATAAATTTTGTTACATTCTTCTCTTTTTGGACTGTAACCTGCATTCTTGTACTCAGGCCTGTAACCAACACAAAACATGATATGATCATAGAATAAAGGGATTTTCAAAGACAATTTATAATCAAGTACAGTCCATATAGTTATCAAGGGAGATTAAACACAACAAATAACTTTTCTTTATTAACTTGAACCATCATTCATTACATATACAGTCCATGAATATACTTTTCCAGCTTCTTGGAAAGTTTACATTCTTCTTTTCTTGATTTATTCTCCTCTCACCTTCGGATCTCTCTCCTCTCTCCTCCTACCCTATAACTACTCTTTCCACCTACCTTACAATTTCTCTTCTCATGTAACATCTATGTTTGTTTCGGTATTTACCATCAAGACTCTATTATAATGGCCAACTCAACGTGTGAGTGGCAGTTACACCAGTTAACATGAATCTTGATTTTCATCACCTTTAAGGACTTTTAATAACTCCTTGGACCCTTTCACAAACATTATCTTAGATACTTACTTCCTATTATGCTTATGGTCTTTTTAGGCTTAGGTCTAGGATTTGAATTTTCAAATTGTCAATTTTGAAGGGAAAACTCTAATATATTCAAAACACATTCTCAGTGACTCATTATGGATATAAAGATAACAAATAGACCCTATAGGATCCTTCATACATGCGTACATCCCAAAATGGATCACCTATGACCTCTAACTAACATGTATCCCTTTAATAACTAAAAATGGTGTTTTGTTTACTAGATGCCCTTACATCATACTCTCTAGGAGGGAGAAAATTTGAATGCCAACATCTTATTTCTTGTCTTCAAATTAATTATTTAAGGATTTTTTATGCTCACCTTACTTCTTCACCTCTTTTATTGCTCCTTTCTCCTCATTAGACTCTTATATTTATGCTTCCTTGCTTTGTCTATCTTCCTTGACAACTCAGCCTCTACCTCTATGAGGTGTCCCACCTACTGCAACTCTTTATTCTCTATATTTTCTATCTTTCTCAGCTCAATTTATCCTTCATCATACTTTTCTTATAAAAAATGATTCCCACTCTTCATTATTTATCTTGCTCCATGACTTCCTTATTAATTGATCTCACTTGGTTCTTGATTCCTTAGTTTTCTTAGCTACTTGGCAATGTTGGTTCCTTCTTCTTTATGTTGTAATGGATTCATAGACATCTCAACCTTTGTCACTTGTTTAAGAAGGCTCTCTTTTTCTACCTTTTAATTACACTTCTTCACCTCTTGATGTGTCTTCACATAACCTTGCTCACCTTGCAAGAACAACTTCTTATCCAATTCACCTTCATCATGGTATAATATGGTTTGACATATTCTTATCATGCCATCATCATGAATTTTATCAAATAACTCATTTGTAACTTCACTCATTGAATATATTACCTTTTTAACCTACTCATGCTTCAATTTCTTTCTTGTAGCTTTGCTTCCATAAATCTGTGTGCTTCACTATGTTTCTCCCTCATCTTATTGATTTTAACATCATGTTTTTCTATCATATGTTCTTTACTTGTTGCCTTATCTGCCCATGCTTGTGCTATAATCAAATCATTAGACTCCATACTTAGGTTTCCTTGATTTATCACCTTACTTGCATCATCTTGCACCAATTTTTATCCATATCTTGGGCTATAATTAATCTTTTGATTATGATTTAATGCTCTCATCTGACCTAAGTTCATATTCATCTCCTTGGGCATCTTGATCCATAACCTATCCTTGGACTTCCTCTCTTGTGAGAGTCAAATAAATCTCCTACTGTATATCAAGTGTTTTAAGCACTCTATGAGGTGCTTCATCTTCATCTTGACTTTTTACAAGCCTATCCATCAATGCCATTATTCTCTATACAAATCATCTTCACTATCTAAATTATCTTTATATGCATCATCATAAATAACATTACAAATCAAACCTTGATACCACTTCACCTTTTCACACTTATTATCTTGTTTCCTCATTGAGTTACTCAACTGCAACATCATCTCTTTATCTTTGATTGGTTCCACTATGTATTCTTACTTCTTGAGTTTGCAACTTGCTTCTTTCTTTATGCTCTCTTGAAATGTACATGCAAGACTATCCTTTTTTACCCTTTCCATGTTATTCACAACCCATTTTCTACCTTACACATTCTTAGACTAAAATTTTCTTCTTATCACACCTTCTTCATGCTTTTTTGTTTGATAAGTTATCATGTCAACTTGATGTAACCTGCCCTTTATTTATTTTTTCTTTGTTTGTTCTTATCTTCCGTCTGTATTCTTGGCTTGAATGGCCTCTTACTTGACGTTTGTCTTTTCCATGTCACCAACTAATGCCTTATCCACTTGGGCACTACATAACCATGCTCTTGTACTCTCCTTGAGGGTTGTAATTTTCCCTTAACTTTGCTAACCTTCATATTAACTTTTTCCTTCTCATATACACACTCAAATTCAAGTCTTAAACACTCACTTACCTCATTGAAGGACTACTGCAAGGTTATTTATTCTCCCATATCTTCATGGTTTTCACTCATGTCTTCCTTGTGGGCCTCCTCTCTTTCTTTAGCTGTAATGCTTGTCAAAGCATCATGGAACTATTATTCCATCTCATCCTTAGCATGCTAAGAATATTTATGGTTCATCATATGGACTTATACAATTTGTCCTCTTCCCTTATCTTCTTAATTCATATTGATGGGTAATGCACTTGACCCATTTCTCACAAAATTCAATGTCTCATTCTTGACCTTCATCAAAATTTCCTTTATACTTGCATACACACACTCAAATGCAATATTAGAATATAAAACAAGAGACCAACAAGTCTCTATGAATGTCTCTTTCATAGATATTTTCTTCTTTTTCTTGTCTCCTCCTTCAAGTGCTTTTCTTGGCACTTCTCTCTCCATGTTATGCTCATTGAGAACTCTTTTCACTACTATATCATGTTGATCTCTTGGCATCTCTTCACCCTCCATAATTATATGGGCTATGCTTTTTTTATTCTTATTTTTCCTCAAGGCATTCATCTTATGACTTTTCTCTCTCATAATTAGCTCTATTATCCACTTCACTCTCTTCCTCACATTACATCCAAGCCATTAGCTTTATTTATCCTTCATGAGCTTTACCATGAGCTTTATCTTCTTAAAACTTTGCCCCAACTCTCTTCTCGTCTCTTTTACTTCTTCTACATCCATTTTTTCTCTTTTCCTCCACTTTTTAGGCCTACTTAAACCTATCACTTAGAAAGATTATCCAATTGCCTCTTAGACCTCTCTTGTGTCTTTTTCTCCTTCTCTAGTCTTTTGTCTAGGACTTATCTTATCTCCCTTGAATCTCACTTGGAGTCTTCCTCTTCTCTTTCTTGAGCTTAAATGCTCTTTCCACTCTATCTTCTTTAGATTTATCTTGGCTAGTCTCAAGTCCTTCATATTAGACTTAAGGGATTTAGTTTCTCTCTTCACCAATATTCAATTTATCTACACTGACCTCAATAGGTCATACCTTCACCACACTCTTCTTCCACAATACCTCTACAATGTCACTTCATCAAATCCTCATAACATTCTTTGCCTATCTCAAATTAACAAGCTTTTAAGAATTTAAAAAAAAATTGAACCAAGTGATTACCTTGCTTTGATACTAAATGATGAAAAGGGTTATGATAAAATAATGATTTCACCAACCTGACTCTGAACTTGGCTTGAATAAATTCAGGATGCTTTGCTTTATTCATAAGTTTCAATCTTCAACAAGAGACTTTCAACATCTCACTAGATTTTATAGCCTTCACTTTAATGAAATGGTTACCAAGCATCTTTAAATCATGTTTTAATATCCTTATAACCCACATAAATCTCTCCTTCATCCACTTAACTCATTCCCTTCATTTAATTCATCTTCTTCAACTCATTCACTCACTAGCTTCACACTAGTGTTCACAACTTAATATTACAACATCAAATATTATTTTTGATTCCATGGATACAACCTTATATTATGGATGATCTCTCCTGATCACAACACACTTTAATTAACCCCTTTAAACCTCTCATTTAATCTCCATCCTTCACTTACACTCCTCAAACTCATTAATGACACAATTCCCTTGTAGCCTTTTTTTTTACAAAATCCCTTAGTTTGAATGTTATGCAAGTCCACCAAAAGATATAGGCCCATATTTGGGTACCCTATATATTATTATTGCTTCCCATGAATTTTCATCACTTAAATATTTGTGTAGATACTACTTCTGTTGTAAGCTCCTTGCCAATTAGGGCTCCTAACCCTCCATGCAATTGCTCAGATTTCAAATCTGTATTATATCATATGGTACCTAACCAAAAATTCTTGAATCCTTTTCCAAAAACCAAAATACACCTAAATAAAAAGTTTCATGGGTTTTCCATAGTTATAACTCAAGTTATATGAGTTTTTGTTTCAAAACCCTAGTTAGGTAAATGTGTAGCCCCGTATAGGCAAGAGAAGTTAAAAATCCATATATTTGGATTGAACTCATTTAAAATCATCTTGAAACCTTACTAAGGTCTGTCTTAACAAGGTCCACTAACCTAAATACCTTAGGATCTTTTATCAATATTATTAAGTCTTACAACAAGTGAAACTCAAAACTCTGTATCCTAATAAATGATACCTTAGTATCCTTTATCAATCTTATTAAGGCTTACAATAAGTGAAACTCATAACTCTATGTCCTCATGAAGGACTATGTAAGGGTTTATTAGATTGTTTGAATTCAAATAAGATCCAATAATTCTCAAGGGATATTCTTAAGATTCATTCTCCTTTTCAATCATAATAAGACTCCACCAATCTAATAAACACTCACTTTCTTAACACATACTCTCCTTCCTTGGCATTTGACTATGCAAGTAGGGATATTGACTGTGTAAACAGGGTAATGACTATATGTAGAAAATTGACCAATTATTTTACATTAAAATCCATACAATCTCTCATTCCAATAAGTTAACTCATATTACAGACCATCCCAAATAAAACAATGATCTTCTTGATACAAAGATTTCAATAAACATTAACTTTCATAACAGTCTTGAATGTTTCAAGCGTGCAACAGGGTTTGAGGATAGATTTAGCTTTATCTAAGTTTATTTCACTATGACACACCTTATTATATCACCATGATGTCTAAATGATTCAAACATATTCATTATTAATATACCTTGGAAGTTCCTTCCTTAACAATCTTCATCAACTCCATTACATTCTTCTCTTTCTTGATTGTAACTTGCATTCTTGTAATCAGGCCTTTAACCAAAAAAAAATGTGATATGGTAATAGCCTCAATATATTCTTAACTATAATCTATAATCAAGAATAGTCTATATACTTATCAATGGAGAGTAAACATAACAAACAACTTTTCTTTATTAATTTGAACCATCATTCATTACATATGCAGTCCATGAATGGACTCTGCCACCTTCTTGGAAAGTTTAAATTCTTATTTTATCTATTTATTCTTTTCTCACCTTTGGATATATCTCCTCTCTCCTCCTACTCTCTAACTACTCTCTCCACATACCTTAAAACTTATCTTTTCATGCAACATCTACATTAGTTTTGGTAGTTACCATCAAGACTCTCTTACAATGGCCAACTCAATTTGTGAGTGGCAGTTACACTAGTTAAAACGACTCTTTATTTCATCACCTTTAAGGAATTATACATAATATGTCTTCAAACACTCTTTTCATAACTCCTTGGACCCTTTCATAAGAATTCTCTCACCTACCCACTTTTTACTATGCTTATGTTCCTTCTAGGCTTAGGTCTAGGATTTGAATTTTCAGATTGTCACTTTTGGAGGGAAAACTCTAGTATATTAAAAACACATTCTTGGTGAATCATGATGAATATAAAGATAATAATTGGACCCTAGAGGATCCTTCATATACACTTACATCCCAAAATGGATCACCTATGACCTCTAACTAACATGTATCACTTCAATAACTAAAAATGTTGTTTTGCTTACTAGATGATCCTACATCATCACCACACCCTAAGGACTCGCACTTGGTGATCAGGGTTTAATTTTCACAACTAAAAATAAAAAAAATTAAGTTCAGTTATTTTTGATCCTCAAGGTCCCATGAAGGACAAGAGGAGATCATATGTAATTTTAACTTTGGATGGGGAAGATAACCAAAACTCTTTTGATCACTTAGGATCCTAAAAATGGGCAAGGGGAGAGCATACATGCTTAGGATATCATAAAAAAATACACACACTCAATAAAAACAAGTAAATTATTCATTTTAATACACCAAATTTGAAGCATGTGTTCATTTTTAAGAACTAAAATAAAGTGTTATGAATGTTTGTTTGTATATGATTTATTTTTGAGCTTATGAATTTAAACTACTATATATAGAAAATTTAACCTAAAAAAAAAATAACATCAAAAGGGAGAGATTATGAAAGCAAATCAAAAATAATGAGATTCTTACCATTGCCTTGTTTCTCTTAGTCTCTCTCCAAGATCTTCAAACTAATTTTCAATGATTCTTTTATTTTTACTTGTTAGATTGCTATGGGTAGACTTAGAATTTTGGCATGATTTTGGCTTCAAGAATTCATCAATGATAGCATGGTTGATTGATTATATTAGCATGGAGGTCTTATGGCTTCATCTATTAGTTTCTAGTTCATTTGGCTAGTTGGAATGGAGGGAGATGGTGTGTTTAAATAGGTAATGGAGAGAGAATTTTCCAATGATCTAAAAATTCATTAGAAATTTTTAGAGGAGAATACTCTAGAAAAAGGGGGAAATTATAAGGAATTTAAAATTCCTTAAAGTTCTCTAGAAATGGAGATTTCTAAAAAATGTGGAGGATGAGGGAAGCTTCTAGAGAGTAGAATCCTCTAGTTTCATGTTGGGATGAATTGAGGATTAGAAGGGGATTAGGTGAAGATTAGGGGTTAGGAATGTAGGTAGGTAGGTGGGTCATATAAATTTAAAATTATAAAATATGAGAAAAGTGGGTTTAGATGAATTAATTGATTTGTGGGTTAGGAATAAGGTTAGTGGATGAAGGATGAATAAGGGGGGTGTTAGATAAATGATTGGAAGAGGTGATTAAGGCATAATTAAATGAGATAAATGAGATAAGCAAAATTAGTGTCGAATAATAATAATATTAGTCATGATAAATGAAGTGAGTGAATTTAGGTATATCCAGTTTGTTTGGTTTTATCTTTTATGGGTGAAAATCTGTAAACAACATATTAATAATCTTATGTTTGGAATTTGACAAGCATATAAAAATTGAAAATGGGAAAGTGATGCTTGCTAAAAATGATCTTTCATGATAAATTCATGTGAAATGAAGTCAAATCAACTAAAAATTCATAAATTTCACAAAAAAAGTATTTAAAAAAAATGGCACCCAAAACAGAGTCAGGTTGTGGCCTAAAATGAAGCCAAGCCATGGGATATCAATCCCTGAAAATAAACATAGAATAATTACAAGTTTTGGTGAATTTTTTCTCAAAAAACTCTAATTTATCTAAAAAACAAGTTAGGATGGCCTCAAAAGTGATTGTGGGGTGCATAGTCCCACCAAACGTGCCATATGTAACATCATGAAACAAAGGTTAGATTCATTAGTAGAAATCAACACTCTAATTAAAATTCTACCACTAACCTAAGTATGTTTCCTCAAATTGATCAAGACTAATAATAATTCAATTCAAAAGAGAAAACAAACACAATTATTAGACCTTCTTGCAATTCTCTTGCCAAGTTTATGATGTGTTCAGATGTATGGATTTAGTTTCAAGATTCTTGGTGGATGCATGCAATCAAATGAACATATATCTACTTAGAAATTTTAGATTGATAAGTGATGGGCTTGTTGTATGAGTGGCTCTCTAAAGGAATAACACTTCATTGTGTTATCAAGACTTGATAAATGGAGTGTGAGCCCTCTATTTATAACTTTTCTGAATGGATTATGTAATAGGAGGTATGGAGTGTGTAAGAGGGTGCAATGATGAAGGCATGGTCTTATGACATGCTTTGTTAAAAAAAGGATTGCATGGGGATTAGAAATGAATATAAAATTAATTTGTGGGAAAATATGAGGAAAATAGGATTACTTCAATTATGAAAAATAGGAAATGTGCATTCTATGGAATTTTCTATTAGGAATAGATTAACTAATTAATTAATATTAATTAACTATTAATAAGTGATGTGAATTTATGGGGAATGATGTGATCATGGAAGAAATAATTAATTGATCAAGGGGGCGATGAGGGGGAATAGTTATGGCTAGGGATGTTAGTGTGAATAGAACATTGATTTGATGATTTAGGGTGGTGTTAGCACGGATTAGTAATATTGTTAAAATCAACATGAAGTGTCCAATTTTAAGTGTCTACACTATCATTTCACCACATGATTTACATTCTTAGATATTTTTATATGTAACATGATGTGTATAACTCTTTTCTTTTGAGATCAGTAATTCCTAGGCTACATTCCTCACCTCAAAATGGGGGAATATAAAATGGGTTTGTCTTAGAGATTAAAACCTCCACACATGTATATTCATAATTCGGGCAAAAATTATTATAGTTTTACACAAATTATTATAGGTTTTACGTAGATTTGACATAAATTTGGGGCACTTATAGGGAATATGTGAAATATTCTATAGGATTATGATTGACAATTTACAAAAATTATGATACTATTACATAAATTATAGGACTCAATTTACACAAATTATCATAATGGAGGTATATACATGGCATATGTTAATAGTTTTTAGATATTATGATATGTTAGCATAGGTTATATGACTAAGATTATATAGGTTATTAGATTTGGGGAATATGTGAGGCACTTTTCAAAATTATTTAATTAGGTTCTACTCATTTGTACTCAAATTATCGTATTGAATTATATAATCTATCTACAGTGGATTATTTATAAAAACTTACTCAAATTCACATACTCTTAGATTTTTAAGAAACAATAGTGGGTCTCATTCTTTGGAAAAAAATATAATTAGAAATGTAGCGAAGGTTATATTTGACTTAACTTCTAAGGACTTCTCCATCTCCAATGAGGGTTGTTGCATATTCAGATCAACCCATGGTTTTAACAATGGCATCTCCAAGGGGCATATTAAACCCATTCTCCATTATCTCCATAAGACAATTTGGTTAGCATGCATCCATTTTTATTCATTATTTATTATTTCATTTCAAATATGTTATATGTTTTTACTTCAAATTTTATACCATAAATGAAAAATGATAGCTACATGTTTAATTGTAAGATTTTCATGGAGCAAGCACAACAGTCAGCCCTACTATGGTTACACTCAGGTATGACCTTATATGTTTCTACTCTATCACTTCAATTATTAATAAAAGGGGGAAATGTAGACACTCATAGTTGGTATTAGACACTTGATAATTTTAGATTTTACCAAGATTTTGTATACATTACTTGTGCACACATAACCAACTCTTGCTCACACTCTCTCCCAACCATTCTCTTATCTATGGACCTAACCTTACCAAATTATCATTACTAATACATGGGAATTGACTAGTCTCTACCTAGATATATTATTATCTTATTCAGCTTGTTTCTTGAACTCAGATCATTTTTTCCTATTTTTAGATAGTTTTGGTCATAATCATACAAATCTAGTTACCAGATCCATCTACCTTGGTCAAATTTATTTGAAAACCCTTAAATAACTATTCTTCCAAATTCATATCCTTTATTTATTTGGTGTGTACAATTTGTATGTTGATTCAGAGGGAAAATACCCAAACAATAATCTATTTATACAAAGATATCCTAAGCCTATTCCTATATATCATTTATTTAACAAAGCATCTTTCAATCATTATACATTGAGAGTATTTTAACTAAAGCTTATGAAACTAAAACCCATAAAAGGATTAGGCCTTTATCCAAGTCTGAATACCATTATAAGGTCAAAATCACAAGTTTTCAAGTGTTAGTATTCATACATATACTTGCACAACATGTTATTTTTACACTAATTTCACACACTCATCTAGGTGGGATAACTACATGTAATTTGAGCCCTCTTCATAGGATTGGAACATAGGAAATGGTCACCCAATTAGTAGGGCATGAGTAGGGTCAATTCAACCCATTTTATTCAATCCATTATTCCAAACCACTTTCGTCTCAAGAGATAAAGCTAGGGTTTTGAGGCAAAAAGAAGGAAAATTAATGCAAGATCACATCCAAGGTGTACATGTAATCTTGCATTACAAAAAATAGGTAGGAAATTTCATAGTTTTCAATAAAGAGTCTCATGGTATATTTATCAGTGAATACAAAATTCTTAGGTTATATTTTGGGATCCAATTTTGGGTCTTGATGTTGTAGTAATCACAAAGATCACATTGGTCATATTTCATCACATAACTCTAAATTTCTTGTGTTAGTGGTCACACAATTTCTATTCACAACCTTAAGTTTCACATCTTGATGGCCACTTAAATATTCCTAAGTCCTTAAGGAAAGATATGGTTTCACATTATTTCTTAGGTTCATAAGTCTATCAGCGGTCATAGTATCCATATTTTTGGATGACCCCATACACATATGTTTGTTCTAAGGTGGCCACCATAACACTAGGTATTTGTGACTTAATATATTATCCCTTAAAAGCTCAAGGAAACATGATAATATTATTAAGTGAATTATGAATTCCAATAGGTCCACATAACTCCAGGAATTTATGCACAATACTATAAAGTCTGTGAGCCCTGGGAACACCCCATGAGTTGTACAATTTCATGGTGGTCACTTTCCAATTTCCCAAGTATTAAGTGTTCACGACTAAACTCTATAGTTACATGGATATCATTGGACCTAATAGGTTATACATTGGTACACAAAATCCATTGAGTTTATGGCAAGATAATGGAATTCACAATATGACAAGCTGACGTGTGTTGATGGTTGTCAAATTTATTCTCTTGTTCATAGGGTCCATAAAATAAATATTATGACGCATGCCATAATCATAGAAGGATAACAATATATAGTATATTCCACAATGTAACATGGATGTGGTAAAATCATTAAATGGATTTAACTTGATCCACATGTCTGCAAGTATATAGAAAGGTCACAATAAAAAGGGATGGATGTGCAACAAATCATATATGTATTTTATAAATTCCAGGGTCCAAAAAGGCCTTCAAAGTCATGGGGAAGGTTTTAGATAACTTATTTAGGGACCCCAAAATCATTCCATGTAGCATGATCACGTGTAACATGTGATCACAATTTCAATTCTAGTCATAGCAGTGGAATAATGACATGTAGATCTTCATGTGGGCATAAATTTCATGTTATATAAATAATTTATGCATTTAATATCTCATAACATTTAACTAGTAGTCACCATGCATCAGTTACCCCAACTATGCAGTTGTTATCATAAATCTTTTGAGAATCACGAGTAGTTAGAGAGGAGCTTTAGAAATAATAAAGTAAGAAAAATATTTCATGGAAGCATTAAAGGGAATGTCAAGCAGGATATATTGGAGATCAAGAGATCAACTGAGGTTCATATTTTATTGGTCAACATTGGAAGATAAATAATCTTTAGATCAATTGGAAAGGATCGATGAAACAAAAGAGGGTCGAAATTGGAGGGAGATCTCATAAAGAGGCAAATCTTTAATCCTACAATTATCGAGTAGAGTTAAAAAGGATAAAGGCCATAAATTAGAGATGGACCAAGATACATATCAATAATGAGGTCTTATAGAGGAGTATCAAAGTCTACAACAGAGTGTGAGTGCAGAGCCCAAAGAGGCTTAGAGATATATGTAATAGATTAAGTGTAAAGAGTCACTATGAATGTAGATGTCATTAAGGTTCATAGTGCCACTAAGGATTTATTTCATTGATTAAATAAATAATGCATGTTGTTTGTAATTGTATAACTATAGACACATAGACAATGGCATCCCTTCACTGGGAACCCCTACCAAGAACTACAGCAAGTGGTATCAGAGTAATGTTAGAATCTTTTTGAGAATTTTTGTACACATTATTTTGGGTATAAAATAAGAAAGGGAATATTCTAGTAGAGAATATATGTTGGGTAGAAGGTGTCATAAGGTACAGAGCAGTCACAAAAGTTTGTTGTAGGTGTGAAAAAGTCTTACAGGTGAAGAAAAGTCATGTGATAAGTTATGAGACTTTTTTTTGAGTCAGTTGTAAGTTGTGAAAAATAAACTTGAATTTGTTCTAGGTAAGATAAATTCCTACACGGAGAAAGATTTGTGTGAAATTCACAGAGACTTGTTTGAGTCCAACATAGGGTGTGCAAGATAAGCTTGTTTAAATTAGTTATAGGTTGTGAAAGAGAAGCTATTTGTGGATAAAAATGGCATATAAAGGAAAAAAATCACCATCAATAAAATACCTAGTAGAGATGTTGAATAAATTCTACTTGAGATTATAAATGATGGATATTAAAAAATTTTGAGAAGATGTTGGAATTGTGAGTGAAGAGGATGAAGAAGAAGTGATGATGGAGTTTTTGTCCCTACAATCAATGTTGGACACTTTGTAGAGAGACCAAACAAGTGAAGGAAAAGATACAAACATATATCAAGGTGAAATAAATAGGTAAGTCCACTTGAAATGCTATTGTTTTTTGGTAAAGCTAAACCAGTGAAGCTCATGGAATGGATTGTTGAGTTAAAAAATGTATTTAAAGATGAGAATGTTATATATCCCATGAGGGAAAATATTATACGCAATAATCTATGTAGACATTCAGTTATGTATTGGATAGATTTCCAAAATAAGTGACAAGATAAAGGAAATAAGATGGTGAGTAGTTGGGAACATACTATTTCCAATTTGATGGGTCATGTTGTGAACCCAAAATTTCAAAGAGAATGTTGGAATAAGCTTCAACCATTGAGACTTGAGAGAGATAAGAATAAGATTGCCTTAGAAACCAAAGGGAAAGGGATTTTTCATGTGAGTAGCTCAAATATTGGAGTGAAGAGAAGAATATTGTTTTGAAAAGCAATGGGAAAGTGATCTTTATAGGCAATAATCCCAAGTCTATTTTCAATAATAACAAGGACAAATAAATTTGTAAGTAGCCCATAGATGAAGAAATATTCATGAAGTAGGATATGAAGGTGTTAGTTTATTCATTAGAATAAGGAGACTCAATATTTGATGATAAGAAAGAAATTTTGGAATCCCATAAATGGGAAGGGGTTGAGTCATCATTAAAGGATAAAGGTAATGCAATCGATATTTCTATTTTGTAGGGAATAAACGTTGAGGATAAAAAATCAAAATTTCAAGCTTCCATGAAGGAAATAATGGTGGTGGCTAAAGTGCATGTTAATGTACATTTGAATACCACACCTATGAAGAGAAAGGAAATAGAGTGAATAATCATGTGAAATAACCATGGAAGTTGTTGAGAATGGGCCTTTGGGAGTCCATATTATGAGTGAAAGTTGTGATAAAAGTGTGAGCAACATATAATATTTTGACAACTTGTCTTTGAGGTATGGAGATGAGATGGAAAAATTCTTTGTGGGATATATTAATTCCCTTAATATGTTTCATTTGTGTGTAGGTTTAGCAATGAATGAAATAGTAGAAAATAATAAAAAAGTGTAGTTTATTCCAATGTGTTCAAATTTATATGAGGTAGCAAGCAGAAGTGGAACAAGAGGGATTTCACTTGCAGTAGTTATAATTGGGAGTCAAGACTCTCACAATAAAGCTGGGAAGAGATTGAAAAGATGAATAATGTCACTCATGTGACATACAAGAAAATAATGAGATGGAGGTGGAAGACATGGTTGTACTAATGATATTTAAGGATACCAATGGCATGAAACTTATGGTAGAAAAACACATACATATTGGAGGAGATATTATTATGAGTCAAGTATTTCATTATTTTCATATAGGCAATGGGAGTGTAATTTCCTTTACATGTGGAATATTTGGAATGTAAATGAATGAGGAGAAGTAATGAGAAATTAATCAGCATATATTTAGATGGGAAGTTAATAAAAATAAAAATTTGAGTTGTTATAAAAATAGCCAAACACTGTTATGAGGAGTAGGTATGAAGATAAGGGATTGTGGGGCCCAATCTCGATGGAAATCTAGATTATAATTTGAATATGGAGAAATCACCTATGGGTATTATTAAGTCACATGTTTTTAAACTAATTTGTGAGTATAGTTTGTGTGAAAGTGTAATATGGATAGAAATGAGGCATTCAAATAGGCCTTTCAAGGTGAAGAGGTGGAGCCAAAAGTGAAAAAATTACACTTAATAAAAAAAAGTGAGGAGGAGTTGAATTCTACATCACAAGAGCATGTAAAGAAGAAAAGAAAGAAGAAGATTATATTAACAACCTTGGGAAAGAATAAGCCATAATAGAAATAATGGTGGTAAGAGAATATATGGAAAACATGAGGAAAGAGGAGCTACAGTTAGAGAAGAGTGACATAATGACAAATCTAACATCAGGTTGGATAGTGAATGAAAAAATCCAATGAGGCTTTAGGAGGACATGGTCAGACAATAAAATTGGGTAAAAATAGGAAAAATATATCATTTTTAAAAGGTGGAGTATTTATGGTGGGTCTAATCCAATAAGAGAGGAAGGAGTGAATAGAGATAAGTAGAGGAGAGAGGATTTGAAGTTAGCAAGAAGATGGAAATGGAATAAAAATTATGGCAATATTATGAGATATTTTTTTGACCACAATGGAATGCATGGTCATCAATCTTAGTGACTAAAAGAGTGGTTTTACCACTTATTCCATTCAAGTGAGTAGGAACTCATATTTTCAATTACCTTGGTCAGGGTGTGTGATGCAGGAACATCCAAGGTGTATGGGAAATCTTGCATCACTAAAAATAGGTAGGTAGTTTTGTAGTTTTTAATAAAGAGTCTTAAAGCAGATTTATTAGTGAAGATAGGATTCTCAAGTCACATTTTGACATCTAGTTTTGGGTCATGTTGTTGCAACATACTTAGAGATCATATTGGTCACATTTTATCACACAACTTGTGTTGGTGGTCACAAAATTTCTATTTGTAACCCTAAGTTGCATGTCTCAATGGCCACTTCAATATTTATAAATCACTAAGGAAAGCAGTGTCCAATCATTATTTCCCAAGTTCTTAAGTCTATTTGTAGCCATAATCTCTGTGTTTATTTAAGAATGCCATACATGTATATTTTTTCTAAGGCATCCACAAAAATACTAAGTGTTCACGACATAGCCTGTAGTCCCATGAAGCCTTAGGTGAATGCGACAAGATTATTAAGTGAATTACATTAGGCCTATGTAACTCTTTAAATTTTTGGATGTGACCACAAAATTCCATATATTTTGTGAGCCTCAAAAACACCCCACATGAAGTATAGTTTCATGATAGTCACTTTACAATTCCCCAAGTATTAAGTGTTTGTGACTAGATTCCATAGTTCCATAGAGATTACCAAACCTGAAGGGTTATACATTGGTTTGTAAAGTCCAAAATTTCTGCATCAAGCTAACAAAGTTCATGGGATGATGAGTTGATGGGTAGTGACAATAATCAAATTTATTTTATTGTTTATGGGGTCCATGGCCTCAATTTCCTCCCACAAGAGGCAAAAGTGATTGTGTGAATCTGGGAACCTAATATTGTGACATGTGTCAAAATCATGGGGGTCAAAAGATATAGTAATGGACACAGTGTAATGCATATGTGATACAATTCTTAAATGGATTTAACATGATCCACATGTCTACAACTATATAGAAAGCTCACAGTGAAAAGGGATGGACATGTGATAACTCATAAGTGGATTTTATAAATCCATGGTCCATGGAGACCTTAGAGATCATGGGGGAAGGTTTTGGGACCCATTATGTAAGGACCCTATAATCATACCACATGGCTTGATCACGTGCAAATTATAATCATAATTTCAATTTTAGTCACATTGATGGAAGAATAACACAAAGATATTTATATGGCCACAACTTTCACATTAGATCACCAATTTAGGCATTTAAGGTCTCATTGGAAAGCTATGGAAGAGAAATTTTATTAGTGTTCACCATGCAATAGTTAACCCAACCATGTATTTTTTGTAACCAAAAATCTTCCAAGAATCATGGGCAATTAGAGGGAAAGTTTAAGAAAGCCAAGAACAAGAAAAATAAGGAAAGGGGTGTCATGTAGGCAATAAAGAAGATTTTAGGAATGATATATTAGTGATCAAGAGATCAATCGAGGGTTAAATTTTAAAGGTCAACATTGGAAGATCAAGATTTGAAAGATCAAGGGGAAAGGAGTCAACTAAAAAAAATAGGTTCAACATTAGAAGGATCAAGGAAGGAAGAGAGGTATCAAAAAGAGGCAGATTCTTAAGTCTACAAGTAGATAGCAGAGATAAAAGAGAGAGAGGACACATATCAGATAGGGGCCATAATAGGGATCAATATATAGGTATAAGAGATGAGTTGTATATTTTTCAGGAGTCTGCGTGTAGATCCTTGAGAGGCTTAGACATATAGAGAATACAATAGATGTAGGGAGTCGATGTAAAGGTAGACTTGTAAGGGATTTATTTAACTGAATAAATAGAGAATGCATGTAATGGTTTGATATGTTAATCCAATTACATCTACAAGGGTATCCCCTCACTAGGAACCCCTAATGTGAATTACATAAAAAATATAGTTGTTTGTGCAAGTCTGAATAACATCTAAATATATAAGATTTTTTTATAGATGTAGGCATAATGATCCCAACTATCAAACATTTGTGATGGTATCTGTTGATGGTATAAAATTGCACTAGATCTTAACCAATCAACAATGGGAAGTTTCAAGCTGTGGGACAATGCGGCTTGAAACAACCTCCAAGTTTTAAAGAAGCCAGTCTCTTCTATTTTATAGGTGTTGGGGGAAAAGGGATATGAGACTAAACAAAAATGCAAAATGCAGGAATTAAAACCTAACTATGGCGATGCGCCTGAATGTAATCCTAATCCTAACCTGAGCACAGAGTGACTATTATAAGATTCAGTTACATTTAAGAGCAGACAAGTGCATGATCAATGTAAAAGTTTGAAATAATAGAAATAGAGGATCACAACAGGGAAGTTTTTACCTGAGGCATAGAGAATGTCAACAAAGGCATAGTGTTCAATCTATCTAACAGAGTCTTCCAATCACATAAGAGGTGCAGAAGTCACATACAGTCATGTAAACCTTTCGATTCAAGAAAATGAGACAAAAGAAAATGACATTCTAGATCACAACTACATAAAATATATAACATAAACTACTTTGTCAATGACACAAACAACACAAACCAAGGCATGGAGCTCAAATTTCCTTAATTCATTCAGCCACATAAAGGGCACAAAAACATGCACAGTTATATCAACTTTACAATTCAAGAAAATTGAGGCAAGAGCAAATGATGTTGCTGGTCAAGAATTTTAGCCAATCTAATATTATAGAAAATTCCCTCTTCTTCCTAGATTTTACAATCCTGCTTATATAGCCTTGGATGTCCCTTTGATCACTTTCTTTCCCGCGTAATTCTACTCCATCCTTCACTCGCAAGGGACAAATCAGACAGCGCATTCAATGCCTTGGATGCATTCTGGTCTTATCAGGAATTGCCTTGACTGTGGGATGGTGATCCTTATCTAGTACCTCTCTTTACACCTAAAATTCTTCATTCTGTCCCTATTTGGCTACTTAACTGTCTCTTCTACCTTTGCTGTTAGGGGACAAATAGACGACACTTTCAATGCTTGAGAGCCCCAAAAATCTACCCAGTGCACTATTCTATCTACCCAGAGTAACTCTCACTGAATTTCCCTCCTTTTTTGTTGTAACAGGTATACGAGCACTCTGTTTTATTGAAATGAAAGAGGACACTTAGCCAATTTATGGAAAACTCTCTCCTTTTGTCTAGGAGGCACCAGAGGATGACACTTGGCCGCTTCCGCTTTCTCTTTATATTCTTCCCAAGAACGTCCTACCTTCGACACCTATTGCAGTCTGCTCCCTCAATACTTTGCAGCTTTATTAACACAAAACTCATTGCGTTCCTTGCCTTAGCAACATTTAAGAAGGGATGGATTCAAGTGGTAGTCTTCATTTGTTGACACTCAACGCTTCCTTGATCCTTTGAAAAATCATTCGGGACCCACCATAATCTTTATTTGGTAATTGGGCTCAAGATGGTTTCTCAGAGGTTGACACGTGGTGACCTCTGCTGCTCCTGGGAAGATACGTGGCATATTTTGCTTCTCCTTTTAGGGGTAGGTGGTGCCTTCCACTTTCTCAGGGGATGGAGTAGAGGGGAACATAGAGTGTGACACTTGGCAGCATCTGCTGCACTTTAGTACTTAAGCAAAAATGAAATGATGCCTTTATGCATGGAATGAAAGCATTGGACCAAAATATCTTGGATGCTGACACGTGGTGGCTTTCGCTGCTTCCTCAAAAAGGTAATTTAGGGCCTCTGCAACTACCACCTGGCACTTTCTGCTGCTTTGAAGCTTGGCTCATTGAGAGTCTTTGTCAAAATAAAATGTGGGTACCTCTATGATATGTGGATGCTGCCACGTGGTGCATTCCACTTAACTGCTACTGGGTACGTGGCATGATATGTGGTTCTCTAGAAAGCTACAAAAGGGTCCTCGAAAGTCACCAACTGGCCAGCTCCATCCTTGGAAAGTGACACTTGGCAACTTTCACTTGAATCCAATACTTAGGCATTGAAATGAAGGGAACAAAATGGGAAAAAGGAACCATGCTCTAAGGACGACACTTGGCAGCTTCCACTACACTTCGACACTTAGGCAAAAATGAACCCATCCTCTGCATCAAAACTCTGTGACTTCATCCAAGATGCGCAAGAACCAAAATTGCAGTGCTCAAATCAAAAATAAATTAAATATGGCGTAGAGTAAGAAATTACTCTATAATTATTGGTGACCACTAGGTCTTTTGAGCCTGCTAAAAAAGAACCTGACTCCCGCTCGATCAAAATTTCAAAATTTATAGCTTCAACAACACTGTTTGGAAGATAGACCACTCATGGTCAGATAATCCTTGCTTGCTCTGCAAATCATCGAAGGCCAGATCCAAGCTAATGAGATCTTTATGCAAAAAGGTTTGTAGGACCTGGGTAGTGGCTTTTAGCTTGGATTCTAGCTAGAAAATAGGAATCAAAATAGTTTCAACTTTTGGGGCCGAGGAATCATCCTGCAAGTTCTGGAAAACTATCTGATCCCTTTGTCTAGCCAGCAACAATGGTTGAAGTTGACCAGCCATCAGGACCATCTTTGTGTCCAAAAATAGGTAAGGGAGGTTGAGTTACACCAGATCTTCAATGTGGTGTC
This sequence comes from Torreya grandis, assembly GCA_037957365.1. Lineage (NCBI taxonomy): Eukaryota > Viridiplantae > Streptophyta > Pinopsida > Cupressales > Taxaceae > Torreya > Torreya grandis. Next base: position 2,756,495 of record JARHVA010000098.1, read on the forward strand.
TCATTTCACTAATGCCTTCTTTTACGACATCAAGACAACTTCTGCAACTGCTGGCTGTGGCATTGCGATTGAGCTCCTCATTGACCCGTTTCACGGCAGCCATTCTGTCAGGGATCCCTGCGGCTACCAATGTCACATCCCTTGAGCTGTAGAGCTTCTCCAATAAATAATGAGAGTCTGTGACTCTCTAGGAGATCATGGCTAGAGTGTTATGTACTGGATTCTCTACCTTTTTGCATAGTTGTTTTGCATTGTTTAGGAAGGTGAAAAGTGGCCTGAGATGGAGAATCTCTAAGGAGATTCTCACCCATGCTGACTTGTAGAGCTCCTTCACCAGTTGCACAACTCTAATACCCCTTGGCCTATTGGCCAGCTCAATTGCCAGTTTCACCATCCTCTGCTGCTCTACTTGGAATTGGGCTTGAAAAGCCGCAGCCTTATTCTATTCTTCCAGCAGCCCTTGCTGTGATTGGGTAACCTACAGTTGGAGTCCTTTGATTCTTCCCTGCAATGTTGCATTTTCCCATCTTAGAGCTGTTGCTGCATCCTTTGCAAGTGCAAGCTCTATCTTTAATGAATCATTTTGGGCCGGAATTGCCCATTGAGCCTGGAGGGAAATAGTATCTTGCAACTGTTTCTACAGACTAGCTATTTTGTTGTCCTTCTTATTTATTTGTTCAGCCAAACTATTATAGTTTGCCTTTTCCTAGGCCAAATCGGCCTCCATCTTCTGCAGTCTCCTCAATTTCTTCAAATAATCTTCTATGACCGCAGAAGTGGATTCAGTCAGCAGCTCGACTCTGTCTTGGGGCCTGAACAGGGACATGTCAATGGCCACTGCGTTCATGGTGTAGTCTTCTAGCTGCATTTGTTCACTCGGCCTAGCAACGTTGGGCAGCAAATGGGTCACCATTAGTTACTGTTAGATGGGGTCAAATTGTGACCTCAAAGGTGGAACCGTCAGCGATTTATTCTCTTTACTCCTCTTCTTCTCCAATCGGGCTCCTCTTGCCTTCCTAGCGGCATCAGCCTGCATCTGGAAGGTGGAAGGGGATGCAATATGTCCCCCTGCAAAGGGAAATCCTTGTGGTAGGCCGGATTAGAGAGCCATTAGCTGGCTAAGGGTGAGTTGTAGGGGCATCTTTTTGGGAATAAAGGGGGAAAATAGGGTAATGTGAGGGCCTGAGGCACTGATGAGGGGGTGGCTTGCGAGATGGGAATGGTAGCAGTGGCTGGAGGTGTCAATTGACTGGGTGGAGGCATTATGTCATTAGGGTGAGGAATAGATTGAGAGGGGGGAGGGGGAGGAATAATTATATGTGGGGAAGTTGTAGTGCTCTATGTTAGGCACTATGAAGGCTCTTCTTCTTCCTCTGGATCTAGTTAGAACTGCACCCTCCTTTTTTTGGGTGTCTCTGCCTCAGGTTATGTTTGTCTCCCTTCTACCTCTGTTATTGCTAGTGGCACATGTGGGGAACTGGGGACTTTAATTACTCTTGATGATGTGGAGGCTCTTGGTGGTGATGATACCACACCTCTTTGCAATTCTATGGTAGCTGCAGCTTGCTCTGAAGTCTGCGGTGGTTGGCTTGGTCCTGCTCCAGCTGCTTGCTTCACCCCAAGTGCCAGCGCTTGGCTTGTGTCTGGGCTAGAAATAGGGGATGGATGCCATTCATCCCAAAATTATTCCCACCTTTCATTTGAGTCTATGCCTCTGAAGGCATGGCTGGTCTGGGAGATTTCTTTCCTATATTTCCAATAGGCTTCAATTTTCTCTGCATCCCAACCTTTTCTCCTCAGTGTCCTTCTCAAACCAGAGGTCATCCTGACCTTGGGATCATAATCCCTCTATTTGTCATAGAAGGTCTCCCATGGCCTATTTGGTGGGAGAGGCAGGTCCGTCAACTCAACATAGAGACCAGGGGTGTCTTCTACAGGATTTTTCTTAGTTTCCCAATAGGGGCGGCTCTCATGCACAATCCTGGATCCAATTCTATTTTTCCTCACTACAAAGGCTATGTAATCTGTTGGGTCATAAACCCACTTGTCCTCTATCAATAAGAATTTGACGAAGGCCAATTTTCTCAGCAGTACATTTTTAGCTTCTTTGGCTTCCAGGCTTACATTGCCTACCATCCACGAGAGATTGTACATTATCCTCTTCTTCTTCTCAGACCCATCTTCATTGTCGACCACTGACACCTACCTGGTGATTTCTAAGAATGCTAACCAAAGAGTTAAAACCTTTGGTAGCAACACTGGTTCCCCACAGAATTAATGGACCCTTACGGTCGTGTGATGGGCCCCAAAATAGAAATCACATGGAATTGGGCAACTGACCAGGAGGTTCATGACACTTGGGAATAACCTATTTATAACAGGCTCAGGGCTAAGGCAATGGAGGATAGGGGTGATGAATAGCTCCCAGAAATCATACGTGTCACTAGTTTTTTATAAAACATGTGTCCATGTAGACATAGGGATAGTTCTTTTGGGGTTGAAGGTCGGGTCATATAGGTTGAGGCTCATAAATTGGGAGAAGAGGTCCAGGTTTTGGTGCAAAATAAGATGGAAAAAAGGAGGAATACTTGAATATCCCCTTTGACCTGAATTGGGTCAACTGCTCGACCATGGAGAAGGCGATGTGCTCAGAGAAGTCCAGACAGTACTCTTGCATCTTGTCAACTGTTTTTAGCCTGAAAAGGATGGCCATTTGTTCAACATATATAGCCATGTCATCCTTCATGCTAAAGATGAGAGCCATCATCGACAATGCGTCTTGGTTGGTGGGCACTAATTGAGTTCTTGATGCCAGGAGCATGGGTACTATTGAGTTTCCATCAGCTATTTGCAACTCAAACCTCAAAAACCTAGTCTGAGTGTTGATGTTTGCCCATGTCCTCTACATCCTATCAATAGTAGGTAAGGTGGCAGTATCGTCGTATCACAGGGCAAGCATGTCTCTGATCACTTGGGGGGTGACCTGCAGCATGAAGGAGCCTTGTTGAATAGAGCAAGATTGTGGAGCAAGTCCACACATAATTCAATTATATCTGGGCATGGGTGCATAGCTGGGATGATGAATTGAGCCAGTTGTGAGGTCCAGATCCTCATCTCAAATGTTTCATATTGCCTTGCCCAGGCTCTTTGTAGACACCATTGGTGCACTCCTTCTCTAAGGTTCTTGCCACTGGCTCTTTGTAGAATCGAGTCCACGATTCCATCTGCATAGTCCCTTACTTTGGATGGGTCACTGGTCTGATCGACTCCCAGGGCTTTTGTTCTCGGGTAGCTCTTTGGTGGTTGTGCAAGAGCTGTAACGTATGATTTGCTAGCCAGTAATCTATCAAGATATCTCTGTGCCCCTGCTCCTTGCTGAGAAGATGATGCTCCCACCATCTTTGTATCTCTTGTATGATACTTGGTATACGAGTCTTATGCAGGATAGAAAACACGCTTGCTGAAACAAATTTCACTAGGCAATAACAATCACAATGAGCAAGATTTTTTGCAAGAATGCTTGAGAGTTGTAAACTTTAAAATTTGCTAAGGGGGTATTTATGGGCCTATCAAGTCCCAAATGGCATTAATTTTGGGTGACCATTAGCAAATCCTACTCAATCTTTGAGAAATAGCGAGGTGGATATGTTATGCGACACAAGGTACCTTGGAGATCTCAAAGATTTGGGGAAGCATTTATTGTGGCAAAATTTAAATAATTAAAGAATTTCTAAGATGTCGACCCTGTGTTTAAAACGCTTATTTTAAAAGAAAAGTGGGAAAGCAAAAAAAACAAAATAAAGCAATGCGAGAATGGAAACTACTTAACTACATTAATTACAAATCCTTATTCCCTCCAAGATCAAAAATAAACTTTCCAATGACTTCTTTATGACAAGCCAACTTGTGTTGCCATACCAGCGATTGTAATGGGTATACCTTTGATGGGATGTCTTCTGCGCCAACCACACGAATTTACTTGCACTCGAACAAGTCTGAGCAAAATGTGTATTTGACACCTACAAACTCTTCTTGTCCTTGAATGCCCATTGAATATTGGTTCTTCATGTTTTCAGGTGTCATTAAGAAATTATTGGCCATTGGTTCTTCACTCTGTGCCTTGTAACATCTATTATCTTTTGGCTTATCTCCTTTAGATTCCAGCTTTATTGCATCATCATGCTCCGTGATGACTTCATCCTCTTGAAAGGGTGAATCTAAAAATTGGCATTCCTTCTGCATACCCATTTGAGCCTTGATTCTGTCTTCTCCACATTTGGCCAATTCATAGCCTTCCTAAATGATAGTGTCACTCGTCCCAACGACTTGATCAAGGGAGTGTCCATACTTCTCCATATCCTCTTGCAAGGTGAGAAAGAAGTCAGAAATGATCTCCTCCTCATTTGAAGTTAAGGAAAAAGCTTACGGCTTATCCTCTTGCTTATCAAAGGGGTAACCTATGGTGATTTATTCCTCATCTGAATTTATGGAATCCCCTTGACTAGCCATGAATTGAGCGTACTCTATTGCATACTCATTTGCTTCCTTCAAAAATACTCTTCTTCGAAAAAGGATGAAGAAGAAGGTTGTGATGGAAAACAAGAAGCCTCTTGAGGAAGGGTGGAAGGGGCTTGAGAGGAAAGTGAGTAATTGAGTTTTTCTTCCCTTGATGCTATCATAGGTTCTGCATTATTGGGGAAGTGACCTTGACAGGTTTGATTTGGCTCATGAACAGAGGTGGCATATGTTTGATATGGGGTTTGTGGTGATGGATCTGAAGTTTGGAAGACTTGGTAAGGCTGGTTCTCATGAACGCTTAGCCTCTCTTCTAGAAATGTAATCAATCTACATACCTATAGCATTTCATATGTAAGTTCTTGCCAATTCTCCCTTTCAATGGGATCCCACTCACTTTTAATCAGGTCTATTGCATCCCTTGCTAGATGACATAACAAGGAATCTCTTGGCCATATCTCCTTCTGCTGTCAAGCTCTAACACATACTTTTTTAAATACCAGCAATGCTTTTTTGAAGGTGAAAATAAGGTCAGGTTGAGCATGATATGTGGCATATTGGGGAGACTGGTCACAAGATTGGTATAGCTCATAACCATCTGTATCCTTGTTATTTGACATGATTCTAGGAGAAGTTTGTTTTTGATTAAATATATAAGGAGAATAAGACTCATAGCTGTGAGTTACAGAGTTATACATACCACAAGGGATTTCTTGATGACACTGCTTGATTGGCTGATGACTCAGAGTCATTGTTGGTGTTGATGAAAACCTCCAAAGGCTGATTGGCTAAAGAATACACCAAAATTCTTCAACTCCTTGAAAGATCAGTCCCACTAGGCGTGCCAGAAACTATTGATGAAAACCTCCAAAGGCTGATTGGCTGAAGAATACCCCAAAATTCTTCAACTCCTTGAAATATCGGTCCCACCTGGCGTGCCAAAAACTGTTGATGGTATAAAATTGCGCTAGATCTTAACTAATCAACAATGGGAAGTTTCAAGCGGTGGGACAATGCGGCTTGAAACAACCTCCAAGTTTTAAATAAGCTGGTCTCTTCTATTTTATAGGTGTTGGGGGAAAAGGGATAGGAAACTAAACAAAAACACAAAATGCAGGAATTAAAACCTAACTATGGCGATGCGCCTGAATGTAATCCTAATCCTAACCTGAGCACATAGTGACTATTATAAGATTCAGTTACAATTAAGAGCAGACAAGTGCATGATCAATGTAAAAGGTCAAAATAATAGAAATAGAGGCTCATAATAGGGAAGTCTTTAGCTGAGACACAGAGAATGTCAACAAAGGCATAGTGTTCAATCTTCCTAACAGAGTCTTCCAATCACATAAGAGGTGCAGAAGTCACATACAGTCATGTAAACCTTTCGATTCAAGAAAATGAGACAAAAGCAAATGACATTCTAGATCACAACTACAGAAAATCTATAACATAAACTACCTTGTCAATGACACAGACAACACCAACCAAGGCATGGAGCTCAAATTTCCTTAATTCATTCAACCACATAAAGGGCACAGAAACATGCACGGTTATATCAACTTTACAATTCAAGAAAATTGAGGCAAGAGCAAATGATGTTGCTAGTCAAGAATTTTAGCCAGTCTAATATTATAAAAAATGCCCTCTTCTTCCTAGATTTTACAATCCTGCTTATATAGCCTTGGATGTCCCTTTGATCACTTTCTTTCTCGTGTGATTCTACTCCATCCTTCACTCACAAGGGACAAATCAGATGGCACATTCAATGCCTTGGATGCATTCTAGTCTTATCAGGAACTGCCCTGACTACGGGATGGCAATCCCTATCTAGTACCTCTCTTTGCACCTGAAATTCTTCATTATGTCCCTGTTTGGCCGCTCAACTATCTCTTCTACCTCTGATGTTAGGGGACAAATAGATGACACTTTCAATGCTTGAGAGCCCCAACAATCTACCCAGTGCACTGTTTTATCTACCCAGAGTAACTCTCACCGAATTTCCCTCCATTTTCATTGTAACAGGTAGACGGGCACTCTATTCTATTGAAACGGAAGAGGACACTTAGCCAATTTATGGAAAAATCTCTCCTTTTGTTTAGGAGGCACTGAAGGATGACACTTGGCTACTTCCACTTTCTCTTTATATTCTTCCCAAGAACGTCTTGCCTTCGACACCTGTCGCAGTCTGCTCCCTCAATACTTTGCAGCTTTAGTAACACAAAAATCACTGCGTTCCTTACCTTAGCAACCTTTAAGAAGGGATGGATGCACGTGGTATTCTTCATTTGTTGACACTTGGTGCTTCCTCGATCCTTTGAAAAATCATTCGGGACCCACCATAATCTTTATTTGGCAATTGGGATTGAGATGGTTTCTTGGAGGTTGACACGTGGTGACCTCCGCTGCTCCTAGGAAGATACGTGGCATCTTCTACTTCTCCTTCTGGGGGTAGGTGGCACCTTCTGCTTTCTTGGGGGATGGAGTAGAGGGGAACACAAAGTGTGACACTTGGCAGCATCCACTGCACTTTAGTACTTAAACAAAAATGAAATGACACCTTTATGCGTGGAATGAAAGCATTGGACCAAAATCTCTTAGATGCCAACACATGGTAGCTTCCGCTACTTCCTGAAAAAGGTAATTCAGGGCCTCTGCAACTGCCACCTGGCACTTTTTACTACTTCAAAGCTTGGCTCGTTGAGAGTCTTTGTCAAAATAAAATGTGGGTACCTCTACGATACGCGGATGCTCTCACATGGTGCGTTATGCTTAACTACTACTGGGTATGTGGTACGATCTATGGTTCTCTGGAAAGGTACAAAAGGGTCCTCAAAAGTCACCAGCTGGCTGGATCTGTCCTCAAAAAGCAACACTTGGCAGATTTTGCTTGAATCCAATACTTTTGCCAAAATTGAAATGAAGGGAACAAAAGGGGAAAAAGTAACCATGCTCTGAGGATGACACTTGGCAGCTTCCACTGCACTTTGACACTTAGGCAAAAATGAACCCATCCTCTACATCAAAACTCTGCGACTTCGTCCAAGATGCGCAGGAACCAAAATTGCAGTGCTCGAATCAAAAATAAATTCAATACGGTGTAGAGTAAGAAATTACTCTACAGTATCCTAAATGAATCTAGAAGAGAGAAGATGATTTTATCTTCCACATGCATCCATTCATAACTAAACTTATCCCAACATACTTCATAGTTTGTATCTTAATCTGAGTCAACATAGAGCCCCTATAAAGCATATTTTACAACTCTGATAAAAGAGAACAAAAAATAAAATCCTAAACAAGTTAAGTACCATATATTTTAAGTCATTTCCAAAAATAGAAATTAATCAATATTTTAAGTCATTTTCAAAAATAGCAATTAATCAATCATACTAAGCTATTACAATTAGATATGATTTATTTAGACATATATAATATAATCTGATTAGACTCAATGTTAAATTGGCTTATTTAGATCACTAAATCCAAGATTAGTTAAAACACCATGTTTAATAATTAAAATAACAAATAAATAATTTCTTATATCATTTTCAATATTTTCTTTTATACACTATACTTCACTTTAGCATTTTATCTTTTCTTAATTTGGTTTACTTTTTTGTCTTTTGTGCACTGAGAGTACTTTTTTTCGTCTTTTGTGCACTGAGAGTACTTTTTTTCTTATTCTATCAATATGTGTCTCTTTCAAGATGATACTTTACCCTTGTATGCATTATTGAATATTAATTCATACTTAGACATGAATAATAGAAATATATCTAGTGTTTATTGATTATGAAATCTAAAGCAACTCTTATCAGTTATTCCAAGTTGATTTATTTTAATGTTTGGCTCTTTAAAAGTGACCCTATCAATAGTTGTGTTTCTATTACTGATTTAATTATAGTTTAGATTAGTTGATGATAATTTTGGTTTAAAATATAATATAATCCTTCCATGATCATATTGCTAAATAAGTCAAATCATATTTTAGAGGTAACTCTAAATAGTTATACTATGTTGTTGAGTTATGATAGTATCTTTAAATAATTCATTTCATATATATATATATACATATATATATTCAAGAGGTAGCTCTATTAATATTTATACTATGTTGTTGAGTTATGATAGTGTAGTTAAATAATTCATCTTCCATATTTTTTTAGGTCTTTTAATTTATTTGAGCATCTTAGTCGACTTGATAGTTAAACTAATCATTTTCGCTTAAGTGAGTCATCTAGTACTTGAGCCCTTAATGATTAGGTTAGTACGATTTGAATTTGACCTTCACAATAGGTGAAAGGTTTGATTCATTGACCACTATAATTTTTAGCATCAACAGATAGCATTCCCCAAGATAAGTAGTGTAGCAATAGGTATATCAAAGGAAAGCATACATATAAATCCTTGACGTAATAGATGCATGATAGGAATCATGGTAACTTAGGAAACCAAAAAAGTACATTTACATTATATGGATCAAGGAAAATCACATATAATTGTTCATGGCACAGATCATGGCATCAATCATATATTAAGTTAGAATATTGAAAAAAAGGAAGGAATACACATTGAGAACATAGTAAGTATGTCACACTCAAAGTAAACAAGATAAAAAAGCAATTATAACACAGAGTAAATAATCACAAGGATGTGACACATTGTGTACAATAGAACCAAGTAATATACATTAATCATATAGAAAACAAGATAGGCACACCAACTAGTAAGCATATGAATAAAACATGTAATATACACTAGAATAAAATTAACATAGAGGAAGTAAGGAATCCATATAACTAAGCATAAATGAATATTTAATTTAAATCACATATAACAAGAATATGATCATACATATATCACTAAGCATGTGAACATGCAATGGAATAAAATTTGGGATATGTAAGATCACATGAAAGCTCAATATGATAAATGAAAACATAAAAGATAGAACCTAAAGCCCTACTAGGAGATTCCACAAAAGTTGGCTTAAAAAGTGTCCCTAGCCAACTATGAATCCATAATCATATATATGTACCTATAGATCATGCATCTATCTCAACAATACCATTAGTAACATGTGATGTAAGAAATGTTGGAACACAACTAGATACTAAAAGGGGGGTGAATCAATATATCAATCAAAACTAGTTTTTTAAATACCTCCAATGCAAATTATAATATATATGAATATCAAATCAAATATGCAAAGATCATACACACATAAATACTCATGACACTAGATTTATACGTGGAAAACCTAAAGGGAAAAAACCATGATAAAAATAGCTGCTAGAAACTTCTGTTCTATTCCATCCTCATAATTAAAATCCTCACTGGAAAACCTCATGGTTACAATGTTTAAGGACACCAATCCTAAGGAGATACCAATCCCTTAATTTAAGAGAACCAACTCTAAGGAAGCACCCACTCCCTAATCTGAGCACCTATTTAGCTTATCTGATGACACCAACCTATCAGACTTTTCTATAGAGCTACAACTCCAATTGAATAATTAGATTCATACATGAATCTAGATCTTTGTTCTTTGTTATAGGTCTAATATTCAACTATTCATACTTTGCACATTCTCTTTTTGCCTTTCTTTCTCTCTACTCCTCTCTCTCTCTCTCTCTATCTGTATATGTATCTATTTGACACACTTCATCTCTCTCTCTCACTCTACTCCTCTGTGTCACTATATTTTCTATTTGACACAATTCCAATAGCTCTAGCACATTTTATTTGTCCTAGATATCATATATATATAAATGATCTAGGGTTCCATATCTTCTATGTGTTGACACTCAGACTGTAACACATCATGCTAATTCTAGACTTTAGTTCATTATGACTTGGACTATAAGTTTCCCGTGTCTCAATTCCATGCATCACACCATAATTGTAGGTCTCTTTACTATATATAGCATCTGTTAGACTCAAGTTTTTATGCATAGGATATATAAGGGAGATTTGATCAATTGGATCCATCAATCTCATTGTCTATGTTGAGATATAGAGCTTATACACAAGTTATTACATGTTCCTGCAACTAACCATTTATCTAGACATGAATTTAAATTTGATCATTGATCTTGCCTTTGAGAATATGATATGATGGTCTCTATTAAATTAGCTCAAATTTAAAATGCATCCATTCAATCACCCTGATCTGAGCTTCCATGTGTCATTCAATATCCAAAGATGCACATTATTTATCTTGACTTGGTCATTAAACTTCAACACTTTGACCTCATCTCATTGTTTCCTATATCTTTGGATCACTTTCACTCTATTGATATTCTCGAACCTGATCAGTATTTAACTTTTTGCTATATCGATAAACATTGATCATTTTGTTCCATCTAAGTCCATTCACTCCATTGGATCTTTCTCATCTAAGCTTCTACGTTCCATTAGATATTTGAACTTGCACGAACCTTAACTTATATCTAGTTGTTAAATGTTTAGCTCTTTATAGCATTTGAGTCCATTCTCTCCATTGGATCTCCTTTACGTGATCACCCATGCACCATCAGATCTTTTGACAAGCTCAATCATTAACTCTGACAAGCTTATGCTCATTGGGTCTCTATCTGACAAACTCTATGAGTGTGACACTTATCACTTGCATCCTCACTCGAAGCTCCCTTTGACAATTTGACTTCATCACACTCTATTATATCTCCAATATTCGATTAAGCATGAATTTTTGATCTTCCAACTAGCTCAAACTTTTAACTTTGACAGGCTCACTCTCATTGGTCCTCTATCTGATAGACTCATGTGCTTGTGACACTTGGAAGTAATGCATTCACTTAAAGGGACCTTTGATAATTTGACTTTTCTTCACTTCATTAGATCATCTATGTATAAGGAAGCACAAACCATTGATCAAACTCAGACATAATATAAAGTCTAAGACTTAGGAAATATTAAGTCCTTTGAAATGGTAATTGTTAAGTTGAGAGGTCAGCTTTGCAATGACGATAAAGGCTTAAATTATAACTTAAGATATTGAGTCTATGTTATAGCTAGCCACCATAAAAATAGAAAGTGCCTATTTGATTCCATGACATAAACCCTTAGGGTTTTACTGAGAAACCCTATCTAGTCTGAGAGCAAAGATGATTCAATTTTGTGCTCATTCCTTCTCCATTAAACTCGTGGACCACATTTCAAGATGCTCATGAAAAACCCATAACAGATCTACCATCTATTTCTTTTAAAAAATTCCATAGATGGGCCTTGTAAAAGCATGACAACTTTGCATAACCTTATGTAGATTTTGTCTAAGTATGGAGACCATTTCAATATGTCTAGAGGGCTAACTTTGCACCTGCATAACTCTTATTACACTTAGTCAGATGACCTATAAATTAGCGCATATGATCATATTACATAGGGGATTTTATCCATATATCCAATTTCTCCTGAATCCTTCATAGGTGTAAGATATGTCTTCATAAAAATTCCTTTGAGCTTTTTCTTGAAAATTAAAAGTTTGACTAAGTGTTGGAAAACACTATCAAAATGCCTTGGAGCCCTACTTTGCTCAAGCATTTTTTTTATCATGTTACACTAGGTCGAGGAGGCCAATCATGACATGCTTGCTATGTAATCATGTTTTGCATATAATTAATCAGTTAGGGTAGTTAGGGCTTGACCTTGCTGGCCTATCTATTTATATGGGGACTCGATAACTATATGTAATTGAGTTCACCCATAGATCTATAGGGGTAGTCGAATGAGATATATAGATGGGGGTCATGTGACTTGAGATTTAGTGCATATAAACTAGGCACAAAAATGAATAGACCCATGTGATCATTTTGTCCAAACACCTCCATGTGTATAAACACTGACCTCATCAATATGCTTGCTTGTCTATTCCTATCTTGACCTAAAATGTCTAGATGATCATTATGAAGAACCATATGAATTCCATTCATGAACACAAGCATTCCAATCATCCTTGACCTCTGATAGGATCCTTTTCATGTCCTCTAATCACCATATACAATCCTAAACATCAATGACATGCTCATAATGTCCCTTTTGACATCAATGACAATAATATTGCCAACAAGAAATATAACCTTTATCAATAGGTGGATAATCATGGACACATATGGCTCATAAGCAACACATAAATAATATGTTCATGTAAATATATAATAAGGAAAAATAATCTAATATACTAGGCAAAATAATAGTGTTCAATTTCTAAAATAATAGGCTTGTTAGTAAAGCTAAAAAATAAAACTATGAGGTCTATGACAATTTCCATAAAATATGAAAGTTGAAGCACTAATACCACAAGCACAATGGATAGGATGTGGTGGGAACCATGAATGTAAAAATAATAACTCATTGTCATATTTATTTGTAATGTTATTTTATGTTTAATAAATGTCTCTCACACATCAATTTATATATGATTATGTGTTTGTCATGGAGACAGTAAGTGATGATCGTACCTGAACTGGGATTGATTTATGCTTTTTTATTATATGTACCCTTTATTCATTTAAATTTTATAATTATTTGTGTAATGTTTTCATATATACCATTTCATCTTTGATTTTCTCTTTTTAAAAATTTGTATCTCTTTGAATTTTAACTATGTGTCTTTCATGTCCAAATTTTAAGCATTGACTCACAATAAAAAGTATTGCTTTCATTTGGTGTATCCATGGTTAAATTAGCAAACCATTATATGATCACTAATGAGAACCACATGAAATAGATTTTGAATTATGTTTGGACCCACTCTAATAGGTAGAATAAAAAAACAAATGGGTTCCCTTCTAATACCTTCATATCATGTGATAGTTGTAGAAGTATATGTTAATTCATTGAAGTTAAGTTTGAGTCTCAATTTATATATTCATATTTAAACCATTGTCAATGATAATTTATTTTCCATGTATAAATGATTTTATAAATAGTGGCCCATTATATGAACTATCATGTGGCATATCATCCATTATATGAATTATCATATGGCATATCTTCTTCACTAAAATCACTAAACATGATTTTAATCGATGTGGTTTTCTTCATAGTTGAATCAATTGGTCTAGTAAAATTGTCAAGTGAAAGTTGTTTGTGTTCCATAGGCACATTTTATACTTTGGTTTTTCTACCATATAGACATTACTAGTATCAATTGATTCCTCCTTATGAGTAAGTTTTTAACATGGCGTAATTGAATTTATATGTATATCATCCACTTGAATTTGACCATTATCAATTAAATATTGAATATTTTGTTTCAAATTAATACATCTATTTGTAGAGTTCCTTTGAAGTCTAAAAAAATCATAATATGCATTTTCATCAAAATATTTAGGCAATGGTCTTGAAGTATCAAATTTATTTTTTGGGGTTAAACTATTCATGTTAAACTAAAATAACTTTGTCAAGACATTTCATGGACTTTCACTTAATCTTTTAATTTTCCTATGCTCATTTTTCTGAGATAACACAAGCCTTGTATATGGTTACTCTATAGTATTGACCATCTCCTTATCATCATTATTATGTTGGAACTCACAGTCATTATTTTTAGCATTTAAACTTAGATTATTTTTAAATTTTGCATGAGTTGGGGCATTGATCTCATATTGAAGCACATTGGCCTCTGAAAACTTGATCTCAAAAAAATCAACCACAAGAAAAAAATAATCGAAAGACTGATAAATGTTAAGAGTTACTTTGTCCTTGATAATTGATAGTGGATAATTGAAAAAAATGCTTTAAAGTTCCATATCTAGATGTTGATATGACATCTTAGCTACCGTGGTCTTGAACCGAAGCACATAATCTCTAATGTATTCATTGGATGTTTGTCTATTTTGAGATAATTATATAAATGTAACATTATGAGCATTTATTGATTTGAAAATGGGCAAAGAATTCATCAACTACAGGTGCAAAATAATGTATGGAACCACATGGTAAAATATAAACCAATTAAGAGCATAATCCCTTAAGCTTATTGTAAATAGATTACTTAACAATTTTTCTTCATGAGAAATGTCTAAGTAATAAGCATAAAATTATATAATATCATGAAAAGAGTCTCTTTTTCTATTATACATCTCAAATTTGGGAACAATAAAACCAATTGGAAAAGGATAAGCAATTACATCATGAATTAAAGGGTCTGAGAGTATATCAAGAGAAGAGGGCCTATCACTTAGCTTATGATACCCTTCATAAAGCAATTTAAATTGTTTTTAAATTTCATGTAAAACTTGCATCATAGTGGTGATTTCAAAAAAATGGGTGGAATAGAACTATTAAAATAAATGGGAATAGAAGAAATCATAGAAGGATTAGCATCATTATGAGGAATTTAAAAATATTTAAAAAGTTAGATCGGAGGAACAATATAGATAAGTTGAGAGGTTTTAATATCTTGAGAAAACACAACAACATTTTCAAACACTTTGAGGAATTAATGTTGAAGAAGGAGGACAAATAATGGAAACATTTTGAACATTAGAAAACATAGCATTTGGAGAGGAAGGTATGGTGAAATTAATAGAAACATGAGTAGGGTTAGGAGGAACTTTTGAAACATCATCCAAAGCAATATTTTGGCAAGTATTTTCTTTCAACATATTCATAATTCTAGAGATATTGGTAGGATTGGTCATAGAATATGTCTTAATAGTAGTGATAGATTTATCTCTATTTTGATCCTCTAATTAAATCGTGTAATACATATCATGTTCATTCCAATTATCATCTTGAGAGGATTTAGTATGAATATTGGTATTCAAATAAGAAGCATTAATCTCTACATAAGAACATGCATCTACATCTACTTTATCCCCTATTATGGGTGTTAGGCTTTTCTTATATTATATAAAGGAATCAACATGTTGTGCACATCTAAGTCCAACTCCATATTACTCTAGTACAGTTTGTATGAGACTACCATTTTGTTTAATATTTTCATTTAGGTCATAATAAATACCATATTCATCACATGCACTACTTTATACATCATTTTAAAAATACATGGCATTCATAGAAGCATCTGTAATATCTTGAAAAATTACAACTAAAGGGTGATTTATCTCAAGTGCAAGGTTTAAAGTAAGCACAAAGTTATTAGGGCTAAAGAGATCTAACATGAATCAAAATAAACCCTAAGTGAAGGAAATATTGTGAATAAGCAAGATCTAACTTTAATAGGAGGGCACAAAAAACAAAGGGTTTAGAAAACATTCGACAAAAAATTAAACCAACCACAATATACACAAGATCTAACCCTAACGGATGTAAAAGAGCACAACTTTACCAAAATATTTTATGGAAAATTAGTTTTACATAAAAATACAATTAATCTACCTTAAAAATTTGTAATTCAAAATTGTACAACTACATTTTAATATTTTAGAAAAAATATTTTATGACTTTGTTCTTCTACTCCTCAATTCCGAAAACCTTGATCACTTTTCTAAAAAATTGTATATATCTCAGAGAAACTGGTCTCTTTTCTTTAAACCCTAACAACTCATTACAAACCAATAAAAATCAATAGATTTATTGAGGGACTTGTGTTATCCCTTCATCATAATTAGGTCCCTATTCTAAAATAAATTTAAAATAAAGCACTTAATGCACTTTAACAAGCAATTCATGGATGTAAGCCCCAATCCTCTTTGAATTTTCACACTAGCATGAACAAGTGATGCAATGTAAAATGAAGACTCCAATGTTGAATAACTTCTTCTCTAAACACTCCAAATTCTTCTCTTTCAATAAAGGTTAGATTATTGCTTTTGTGGTCACTATATTTCTTATGGGGGATTGAATGAAAAAATATTGAGAGATGACAGAGGAATGTTTGGGATAGACTCGGATCTTAAACTATTTGATGAAGACTTGCTTCTAGTTTGATTTTGTGATGCAAGATGTTTGACAGTGTGTGATAGGTGTCAAGTGGACGAGATTGAGAAGAATCGGGTTAGGAACGTGTGATAGCTAAACTCTTGATGGTTTAGACTTTTTAATTAAGGTTTGACAATGAGCTATGATAAGCTCTTGTATTTGACTGATACGGGGGTTAGGTTTTGTTATCATGAAATTTTTCACCCTATCAGAAACTTGGAAAACCTGCAAAAATATTTGTTTACTGTATTATTTTTACCATGTGGTGGGGGGCATTTGCTTAGAAGATTAATTGTTGTTTCCTTGTTTGAATGTGTTTGATCATCATACATGATTATGTTTAAATGATTTTAAGTTTTCACTTCCATTTAAATCAGTGAAGTACATGGATTAGTAAATAAGCTTTCAATCAGTATGTGAGTAACAACTTGTTTCAGTCTTGAGTTAATAATAGATTTGGCAATGGATGTCACAAATATTTCAATCAATGGATATGTTTTTCTAAAAACATATCTGATGCAGGCCTTTTTAGATTGCATTCAATGACTCAATTTGATATGCTTGATATCCATTATAGAAATGGTCAATACATCCATGGTTTTGTCAAACTTGCAGCTTCATTCTGGTATGGATAAATAAATCTCAGTTTTTTTTAATTATTCTAAGGATTTATAATTTCTATAGATTCTAATGGAATAATGGACTCTATTTTGAAATGCCTAATCCTTGGTCAGTTCAAAAGATTCACTAACGTAATTTGGCATACGTGGATAATGATCTTGGTCATCCAAAGCCTTATTAAGCTTGGATCACTTTGACATAGTGCCATGATTCTTGGTATTAAATTGGTGCAAGTTTTTGTTACATTCACTATGGTCTAGAATAATGTTTTGAATTCATTATATGATGTAGTGCTACGTCGAACTCAAGACAATATGACTAAGTTTGAATTATTTCAATCTTTATATTCATTAGTATTCAATAAATTTTGAACTGATATTCAAAGGAAAGATGCATTTAAACTTGTCTTGAGTACGAAATATATAGCAAGATATGGAGTGAATGGATGGATACACACATTTTATCACATTTGATATGCAGGGGTGGACGACTAGGTGACAAAGGCAATAAATCTGATTGATGACATATTCTGTCTAAAATGAGTTTCTATTTTAGTAAAACATCAAACATAGTTTATTACCAAGACATCATCAAGGCATTTAGATGTCACTAAGTTTGATGTAACTACTATTACTGGCCAAGTTAGTTGATGGTTTTAAAATGATGAGATCACGATCTAGTTGGCATATTTTATTGCATTCAAGGCGGATTTGAATTTGGGGTCAGAGTAAAGTGGTTATTGATTTTCATTTGGCTAATTTTAACAAGCTTTTTCAGAAACCAACTCTGTAATTTTCTTAAATTTTTAATCTATCGAATCTTTTACAGCTGATATGTCTAGTAAAGAATAGCAAATTTATACTCAATGTTATATCTTGGCATGCAGTCTTTGACAGGTTTGGAGATAATCATATTTGAATCAGGTCTAGGTATAACTGGTCTTTGCTTGTTTGAGAATATAGTGAGTTATCATTGTGCATTTTTAAGAAGATAAAACTATGGGTCATTGAAATGAATGGTTTGAAATAATTTATGATTTGGATTTTCTTGAGGGAAGATATCTCGCATGCATACAGAGTTTTGATGATATTAGAAGGGGTTTTCAACAAACTTGTAGCTTATCTCTAATATTTAGACAAGAAGACATTTGAATATAGATATGCACAACAATATGTTTGGAATAGGATGAATGAGAAAGGAGTTTGAGTTAATTTTTTTTTTTTCATTCAAATGATTTCTTGGTTTAGTATTTGAATTGTTTTGAAACCATAAAATGTTGAAATTTATAACAAAGATTTGTATTCTGAAAATGTTTCTATTGTGTAAAATTTTCATTTTATGCACCTACATAAAATTTTATTATGTTAACATTGACGATTAAATGGTCGTCATTTCAGACCATAAATTGTGTAGTATGGCAGTCATATGGACATCAAAATATAGAATTAATCATTTTCATTTAATTATTATTATCGTTTAAATTAAATGCCAACGTGTAAATGAATGTTAAGTTGTTTTAAGTTAAATAGCCCTCTACCTTTAAAATATTGTTGGTGTTGGTCTTATTTTTTAACATTTAAGATCCTTGATGTTATAAGTTATTTTTATAAACTTATTTAATTGCAACATAAAGTTAGTTAACTCTTGAAATAAAGTTAATTAAACTTTATTTAAAGTTAACCTAAAAGTTGGTTATGATTTGAAAACCAACCAACTTCAAAACAAAGTATAAAGGATTGATGGACTTAATTTTCAAAAGGGAGAAACTCTTACACATGTACTTAGAACTTTCTTCTAAAAGTTAAGTTTCATACTATCTTTTCTTCTTCTATCAAGGATATCTAAGATAAAGTATGACTTGTAAGAAGACTGAAAAACATATTTGTTGACAGTAAAGTGATTTCGTATGGTACATCAAGGATATCTAAGTTTATCACTTATTTGTAAATCGATTGCTTGATAATGGTTAGGATTTATAATCATTTAGTGACTTTAGATAACTCAGTCATATGCATGGAATTTTATTCGACTTCACCTGATTAATGATGAACACTTTAAACTAATGTGACAAATTGTTGAGTCTTGTAACATTACAATATTATGTTTTCAGAATTTATAATCAGTTATGAAACATTTTTTGGTTTCTCAATAAATTTATGTTTTCATTAAAAATCAAGTTGCCTTACACAGTTTAGTTATTAGTTAGTTTATTTCTCTCTTAGATTTGTTTGTAGTTGTTTTTCTTTTCAATTATTTTATTTCTCTCAGTTTGTTTTTTGCAATCTTCTTAGTCTAATATTTGATTTTCTTCTTAGTGAATTATTTACTTTTTTTTTTTTTGTCTCATAACTCAGATGTTCTTTTATTTTCTCTAACTTTTCCAATCTATGATCTTACTCTATAATTACTATTTTTTGTTTGCTTTCTTATTGTTTTTCTTGCTTTGTTTGTTTTCTTTTCCTTTCTTTCATATTCACTTTCTTAATTTCATCCTTGTGGTGTGAACAACATATGGAATACATTTTATTTGATGAATTTGAATATTTTGTCCTTCACAGGATTGCCTAGTCCATAGGTTTTTCTCTATTTGATAAGTTAGATAATAGTTTTAGATTTGATTTGAGATTAATTAAACAATTTATTGAAGCAGTGATTGACATATTTGATCACAATAATTTCTTATAAGTATCTTTCTACCTGACATGGTTGATAATAGTGTTATGATTGATCTATTTGATAAAACGGTTACAAAATTGATTTATATTTATCATTAAATGTATTAATCCCTAGAAATTAAAAGATTCTTTGCAAGTTTTAGGATTGATTTTAAACGATAGGTCCCTTATGATTAAACTAGTATGATTCCACATTAACCTTCACGCTAGGTGAATTGGTTGATTTGTTAATGTGATAATTTTCACCGTCAACAAATTTGGTGACTTCATTAGGGACTATTAAATCAAGTTTTATTTTTTTACAAATTATCCATTCTTGTCTTCAATAATTCATATTACTATAATTGATCGTCATTTTTTAGTCCATAATTATCATAACTGATCGCCCAATTTTTTATTCTAGTTTAGTGATTGTTTCTTGTTTAGTTATGGAAAATATGGATGAATTCATTAAAAAATTTATTTACATCAAAAACCTAATTAAAATCTAAGTAGACCAAACTCAAATAGCCTAGTTTACACTTTCTTTGGAATAAAATGAATCCATAGGGAAATATTTGTTGCGCTTTCTTTAAAAATTAAATGAAATTCTTATTTCTTTCAGACCAAGTGGTGAATTTTTCCTTATTCGTTGGAAGAATAATATGTCTGATAATTACCATAAAATTATTCAAAAAATAGGTATTATCAACTTTTGTTCTACCTTGAGATTCACTCAAATTCAGAGATAAAATCAGAATTTTTGTAAATTTTGTTTGTTTGACCATGTTATGTTCACATGTAAAAGATTCTTTGCTTTAATATTGGAATTTGAGCTCAAATTTTCTAAAGAATTTTTTATATTTTTTCATCTATGACATAATCATGGTGTCTAATATTGAAAATGTTTTTTTTCAAATTTAGATTATAGTTCAAATTCTTCATCAATATGTTTTGATTGAGAACACAATCATAATTTCTCATTAGATTCAAAACTAGAATAGTTTGATTTATTTGATCTGCATGATCAGTCATCTAATGACATTGTCACTTGAGCCTTGATTCATTTTCTAATAATAGCCCTTTATTAGTCCAAACTATTTATAATTTTCTTCCAAATATGGATAATAGAGACACTGATGATGTTTTAGGAAGTTTTGAACTAGAAGATCTAGATCCAATTGTTGAAAATTCCTTGGAGTTAGAATCTACTTGTTATCTTGAAAACATTTCTTCTTTTTATAATTTTATTATTGTTTGTAACAATCTCAAATCTAATTCAAATATTTCATAAAATCATACTATCATCCCTAATTTGAAATATCACACTCAAGATGAGGATTTTGATCCTTATTATGTTAAATCAAGGGAAGCATGAAAATACCATATTGACATTGTGGATACTAGGATGAACAATCTATCGATATAAATCGAACATGAAAGATTTGATTTTTCAAATGAGGATGTAATACCAAGAAGTGAGTGTGATTTGTTTCATTATTATACTATTTATGAATTAGAGTTGGATGACATGATAGATAAGGTTGACTATAAATGTTTTAAATTTTGCAACCTTATAAATTTTGAAACAATAATTTCGATTATATATATTGAACTTGAAAATACTCAAAATTGTTTATAATAAAATCTACAAATGAATTTTGAAAATACATTTAAACAAAAAAATCATTTTCTTAATCTAAATTCTCATTATATTACACACAAAGATATTCACCTCTTTAAGAATCAAACTAATGACCTTTCATCTATAATACAAAAGATAGAATTGGTTAAAACCACTCAAAGTGATGATTCCACTGCTTTTATTTGGTTTATACAAGGGTATATGATGTGTTTATCATATCATCTTGTTGCTTTTAAATCTTATAGTTTAACATATGATGAATATGCTCATGCAAAAAAGAATATCTTACATTATAATTGTATTGAAAAAGACCACCCATCATTTATTCTTTTGCCTCTCTCATGGATTAAGCCTTATTGTTTTACTTTTTCATTTTTCAACATTAGCTTATCCTTCGTCTTATCTCGTAATGGAAGATTTTTGATTTTGGTTAGTCATTTTACTTTTATTTTTCTTTTATATATATTTTGTCATTTTTATTTTTTTTCTTCTCATACTTTCTTCTTTTGGGTTGCTTTTCAAGTTTATTAATTTGTTATTATTTTGACTCAATAATATGAATTACAAACATGAAGTATTTTTTACACATGTTAAGTTGAATTATCCCTCATATGACTGTAAGTTATTTTTACTAAATGATTAAACTTCTTAGTTTATTTGAATTAGTCAGTTTATTATGAAATAATACTGGGAATTACGTTATTTAGCATCATTTTCTTTTAGAATATATGTTATGGGTTGTTGCAATGATACTTATCCAACCCAACTCCCTTGATTATTTCTATTCTTCATGTCATTCTAGTTGAAAAATCCATCCCTATTTGTTAAAAAAATTGTTGAAGGGGTTTGCACTTAGTTACTTAGGAAACAATTTACCTAGATTACACTCCTAAGTTTTCAATTTCACAAATTTATTGTTACAGCCCAATCTCATCTTTGAACTGGCCCATAAGGTTTCCAGTGATATCATGAAATTCTACACGCTATCAAAAACTTGGAAAACATTCCAAAACATGGTGGGCTCTTTTCCTTTAAACTGGTATATTTTTTCCCTAGTTTTGCATCTAAGAATATAAGAGTTCCAATGTGCAAGCACGCTGGAATTTCACACAAGAAAAGATTCTCATATGCTCATTAGAAGCACGCAACTTAAGATCGGTTCTCATTGGTTTTGTCACATGAGAGTGTATTCATCTACTTTCTAGACTAGGGCACTCAAACAAGTAATTAGTCCTAAACTCATCCTTACTATTATATCTAACTCAAGCTTATTTGTTCATCACTTAACTATCAAAAGTAGAATAAATTGACATAAAATGATAACAGATAATATCAACTCCATTATATTAATAGATAAATGAACATAAGCATTACATCAACATAGGCTTCTTTCCATTATATTCATAAGTTATATCAAAGATTACAGTGATTCCATAATTAAAAAAATAACCAACTCATCAACAACAATACAAAATAGATTAAGGGGGTATTTCTAATTGGTTTACCCAACCAATAAGTTATAGAAGTAAATACAAATAAGATGACTCGCCAATGATCATCAACAAAATTGATTCATGGCAAGCCATTTATAATAAATGTCTATGGACCTAGGCCTAACTACCCCTACATTCTCTCTTTATGTTAGATCCTTGTTTCCAAGGGCTTATCTTCCCACAGGTTGGTTCTGGATTTGCATTTGACTTAGTCTTTTCCAACATTCTTGTGAACCACACCATAACCATCTCTACTTTTCATGTTTTTCCCAACTATTCTGCTAGTATATGAGTCTTATGTTATTAGGTTCTCTGTGTATCATGCTTCTTTATTCCATGGGACTTGCTTCTTCCGTGCCATGGACTCTCACGCCATGGTCTTATACTCCATGGTATTCCATGCCATAGTATTTTGCATCATGTCTCTCCATGCCACTTGTTACCAAAAAGTACTTATCCAAAATAGTCTTTAAAATTGGGGGCCCAACATCACCCCATACTAAGCCAATAGTTCGTCTTGGACTATGCATCTTTTTCAGGTCCCTTTAAAAATTTAGGTCACAACTATTCAATTTGCTTCTTCACACCCTCCTAATGGTTTAATGCATTTTGGAGATAGGATGTAATTTCTTCAACCACCTCATTAAGCTTCTTTGTCTCCTCGGGTTAATCGAGATAGTCACTTATTTGAATGACTAAATGTTAAAGGGATGTAGAAGCATCCTTATGAACATATTCAATGAGGTGACTTATGTTTCAAATTATCCTCAGATCATTATGAAACTAGAATTTAACTCCTAATAGTGGGCATTTATTTTATTTTCCATAGCCTCCACATCTTCAAATGCTTTGGCATGATTAGTGTGATATTTTATTATCAAGGCATTATCAGCTAAATACTGGCACTGAAGCTCCTCTATTTGAAGCCTTACTTCCAAAAAAAATTTAGGTTGAGCTAACTTAGCAAAAATCCCATCCAAGATGAGAATCGTATCACCAACCCTATTCAAAAATATCTTACAGACCTCGATGGATTTAGTAAATTATTTCATTGCCCATGTTTGATCATGTAAGGGACTAGTCTGGTATTTGCATTTCTTCAACAAAAGTTCTACTAGGGTTTCCAACTTGTCAATCGCCTCTCTTGAAAATGGTACTACATATGTAAGATCCAGGTCCTAGTCCAAAATAGACTTGTAGAGGGTCATGGTATTTAATCGATCCTTTATTTCAGTCTCTAATTATTACTTGATCTATTCCAACTCCTCTTCAAGTGTTATCCTTACGACACACTCATTGTAATAGAGAGTAACCATCTCTTGATGTTTCTTTTGGAGCCACCCTACATCAAATTCATTTAATGCATTCATCATGATAAAATTTTGTGTCACACTTTCCTATGATGAGGTGCACATCTAGGGATCTACCCAAAATGTCTCAGGAAGTTTTTTCTCTCTCAGTGTAAAAATCAAGCTTTCTAAGGGAAGCTCAAAACGAAATTCTTCATTATAGATATCATTATAAAACTTCAACTCTCATAGAGTATGCTTAGTTGAGTCCTCCTTTGAGAAATACTCCCACATAAACAAATACTTGTTTGGCATTCCTTGTTGGTAATGAGTGTGAAGGGACATGGTTGTATTGGTAGTTTTTAGCCTTTGCTAGACGGATTCATCTACTAGCTCCTTCCTCTTAGAGGGATCTCGCTTAAGTATTTTGACATCTAGGTCTTTTTGTGGTGACAAGGATTGATATCAAGACCACTCATTCTCAAGGTTGTGTCTAAACCATCTCTCTCTTCACCATTGGGACTTTCAATATCCAATTATGTTTCCTCAAGGGTGGTTTCTCCATGCTATGTTGGTGAGGGTGTCTTCTCTTGTGTCAAGGTGACTTATTCTTCATGTTCTTCTTCAAAGGTTTCTCTTTATAGTTTCGCCTTTGGGGTTACTACCTTCTATTCTAGGTCACCATCTTTAAGTGCTGAAGTTTCTTATTTTGGCAGAACAGATTGCGTCATAGGATTAGGGCCTTTTAGTTAATATATAGACACATTATCCTTTAGTGGGGAAGGGGCAATACTTTTTCGCTTAGCTTGTTTAGTCTAAGTGTTGGTGTTGGCATCATGCCCTTGCCTCTTCTACTTCTAATGCACCTCTATTTATGGTGGGGGTGGAATAGTTTATTTCTTATTGTTCACACTCCTTAATGTATTATTTCACAAATTTAACATATAAAATAAAGAATGGATAGAATCACCAACCAATATTTGTTGAACCTTAATGTCAGTATTATCCAACACCAACTTCTCTGTGTGCATTTTTATCTAGATAAATATACATTTGACAGAGAGTATGAGTCTCAATGTCAATCTTTTCAGCATCAATTTATATAGGGCACGTGTAGACACCTAAAATTGGCCACCAATAACCTCCAACCAGGCTTTTGACCAATTTCCATCGAAAATGCATAATTTAGCCTAAAAACACTAAAACATGCTAAATGATGTGAAACTGACATATTCAAGTGCTGATTTTGGCTAGGGTATCATTAAATGGGGCAATGCAATTTGTGGGCCAATTAACTTTGATTAGATCATTTCGAGTTAAAATGCCAATTTTGCACCTAGGTGATCTGAATTGCTCTTTTATATCAAATATCTTGCACAAGATGTGTGCCTTCGTTATTTTTTGTCAGTAGCATCCTAAATGGGAATACAGTTCCAACGCATATGATAGTGACTTCCAATTCAAATCTAGTCAAATTTTAGACCAATAACAAGGCATTCTGATCAATCTGATTAATTTGTGCACAAAGTGCTTAAACTCGCTTAAGAGCTAATTAACCCAAATTAGGGCCTAATTAATAATTCCATGAAAACTTTTTGAATTCTTATTTTATGAAATGAATATTTAATATCTGCATCATCGAGTGACCTCATTTCTTGGGAAGACATCTCTAGGCCATAAATGCCATAAATATTAGAATTCATGCCCTCCATGTCTCATCAATGTCTTCCATGATGCCCTTCATGCCTCTAAATTACCCCTTCTTCCAATGTCATGATGAGAATAATTACAAACTTAATTCCAAAAATTGAATTAATCCTCAACCACACATCTCAATCTCAAGATGGATAGTTCAGGTTGATTCTAGACGTTCTAAAAATTTTATAAATAGGAGGCCTTACCACATCATTTCTAAGTTATTTTGGTGCAAAGTTATAATGCACAAATATCTTCAAGAAACCAATGCAATTAGTGTTACCATGCCAAATTGATTCCAAGCCAAGCCAAGCCAAGCCAAGCCATAAGCCAAAGGTGCCAAGGAGAGACAGAGGTAGACAAGCTTCCATTGCCAAGGACTTCATGAGCACAAAGCTAAACAAGCCACTACAACAAGCATTTTAGAGCATCCAAAGAAGGTAAAAAAAGTTTTTTTTTACATTTTAGTTGTGTGTTTTATTCATGTTTTATAACTAAGCTCTCCCTAGTGTCTAGGCCTAGAGATGTTATGCTAGTTAATGTGTTTTTTCATTTTGTTTTCATTTTGAAACTAAACCCATACTAACCATCCTCTCTTGAGTCAAATTCTTAGATCACATATGGCACACCCGATGGGATTGGATGCATCTCACAACTGAAGAAGATCATTTTATAGTTTTAAAATATTCATTTGGACCCTTAAAACTCTTGTAAATTGATTTTCTAACTTTATTTTGTCATTTTTGTTTGCCACGAGTTTACACAGTAACTGACGTCGACTAGTAAAATTGACATCGATTGCATAGCAAAATCAACATTGGTTGTATACCTACCATCTATCACATTGGTATAACTGATGTCGATTAGATAACTAACATTGGTTATAAAATGTAATCGTCATTGGTTATATAAATTGACATTGGTCACTATGTTTTTCTTAAAACATAGACCCGAGAGCTCTTTTTCTAAAGTTCATTGTTTCAAACCCAAAATAACTTCAAGGCTAAAGAACATGCTAACATTTTTATTGTAGGAACAATCTTGAGGTTTTTTAAAAACATGTTTTAGATCTCCTTTTGCATGCTTAAAAATCAATTAAGAACCTTGTTTTAGTGTTTAACAAAAAACAAATTTTAGATGTTTATGTTGAATGTTTTTAAAGTTCACAAGCTTAAGACCAAGGGGTCAAATGAACACCACCAAATCTTTCATTTGGGCTCAAAATTGAATTCACTTGTCATTTTTGTCTTCAATAGTTGTTTTATCTAATTTTGTTTAGCAAAGAGAGGGGTGTTGCGTATGTGCTCTTCCATTTTTCCCCTTTAGGGAACCCTTAGAATCAAAAGCGCCATTCCTATTGCACAAAGCCTAATCCAAGGCTTAAAAAGAATGTCATCTAAAGTGCTCTCCAAAAACTTGTCAAACTTTGGGTGACCTTGAAAATGACCCTAAAGTCTTTGTATTTCATGTTTTATTTATTTTTATGCATCTTAACTTGCGAGGGGGATGTCATTACCTCCCACGAGTTCTTTAGGGTGGATTTGATAGAGGGTTTCATCTCTTGGCATTGACTTCACTTACTCCTTTAGAATTGCACACAGGATGGATCTGCATTTGGACATCACAATACACTGAACAAACAACAAGATGTAGTGGTTGTAAAAAGGACTAGACCTTTTTACAACTAGCCAATGCCATGGTCACCTAATTTTTGTGCTTGTCTTTTGCATCATTTGACATAAAATTCATTGTGCAATTGATTCCCCTAGAACGATCGAAACCTTGCTATTTTTAATCAACCCCATTTTTCCATACCCTTGCTAGGATTTGGGCAATTATACTTAGTGTATTTTTGGATCGTTTTCTCATTTGGTATGTTTTGAAGACTAAAACTTATTTTTTTGTTCATAAGCCATGTCAAAACTAATTTGTCTATATGTCACTCTTTTGTCTAAAGAGGCGTTATGCTGGCCATTTTACACCAGACTCATACCTTGAAAATTTTACTAAACTTGTTTGTGTATGTCATTTGAGTTGTAGAGGGTAGTGTTATGCTGCCCAAAACATGTCAAAATATTTTGATCCTTTTTGAGTCTTTGAAACATAACATTGATCACATCATTCGAGCATGCTTACACCGTTAGGCTGCTTAAATTATTTTAAGACTAGTTTACCTTATATCAAAAACTGTTTGTTTCAAACCATGTCATGTATACCATTTGGACTTTTATCTTGTGTTGTCATGTTGTCCGATCTTGTCTAGCTTGTTTGGTCAAAACCTTTTTCATCATTGAATTTTCAATTAGCCTTATCAAGTTTGGATTCAAACATTGATTTTTTTTTAAGCCTTAATTCATGGGGTTGATACATAGATCTTTCTCTTTTGGGTTGCATAACTTTGGTTAATCGATTACCCAAATTTGAAAACTATTGATGGTTTGTTTGTTTAATGCCTATCATCATCATTGTTTGTACCTTTATTTGGGAAAACATAGTCTTTCTCCAAAAGCCTTTTGCCTCATGCCTTATGCCAACTGATCATGTTTATGTTTGATTTTGTGTGCCGAGTTTATGTTAAAGTTATTTCCAAACTTGTTAGATTAAATCAAATCACATCAGCATTTGTTTCAAGTCTAGATTTTGATGTCGTTTCACCAAAAGTCCTAGCACATGCCTATTTTTTTGAGCCTAGATTTTGACTCCACGTTTGGACAAAAGACCTAGCAACTCAACTTTTGCCTTTCCTAGTTTAGACCTTGTTTGGAACACTTTGACCTAGACCTTTGACATGCTAGTTTTTATTCAAACACTTGACCTTTTGTGTGTATGACATTTGACATTAGATATTTGACATTAGGCTATTTTATGCCAAGTCATAGCACAAATCATTTTGGAGATATAGTTCCACTGTCAAACCACATTCGAGATATAGCTCCACCCATTTGACCAAGTTAGACCAAGCTTGAACCATTTGTCCTTTGGACATAGTTTTTCAGAGTTTGTAGAACTCTAAGCCTTTTGTTTCAGAGTTTTCATCATTTATATAGATATATCTCTATACACTTATGGTTCAGTCACATACAATCCAACTTATGATATAATGGCCACACAAAACCCCACTAGGAACCCCTATAGAGAAATATTTTCTAAGGAGTTTTATTATTCTCCCTATAATACTCTATATGGGGAACATAGTCAAAATCCACAAAATCCAAATCAAGACTTTGATTGGTATGAAGAGGCTTGTGAGGAGGAATTTTAATATCCAACTACAGATAATGTTGTTTGGGATATGGATCAATACCCTCTTTGTAATAATCAATACATGGAACACAGTCAAGAACCAGCTTATGAGCCAACTCACAACTAAGATGATTGGTTTATGAGGAAGACTTAGATGCTTTGGCTTATACAATTAATCAGGCTCCACCACATCATACCATTTCTATTCCAAGACTACAATGTCATACCATTCCCATACCAAGACCTCATCCTTTAGTTTGTGCGAGCAATCAGGTTCCATAATGCCAAACCATTTCTATACCAAGAGCTAGTCCTTTAGCTTGTGCAAGCAATCATGCTCCACACCATCCTATCATTACCATCTCAAGACTTTGTTCTTTAGCTCATGCGATAAATCATGCTCCCCAATGCCCTACCATTATCCAACAGCAAGTCATTCCTCATCCAGTACTAATTCCATCCAAAACTCAACCCATCCAATCATTCAAAGACCAAGCTATGTTCAAAATTGGTATTTTCTAACTCATTGGAAACCAAGGCCAAGAGAACCAACAAATCCAAGATGTTTTTTTTTAATCAACCATTTGTGATAAGATAGCCTGTGATGAATCACCTATTGTTCGTATCCCAATTGTTGATGAGTCTCACTCTGACAAGCTAATATTTTTTGAGTCACTTCCTAATGATTATAACCATCTTTGGTAAAACCATTACCTCAATCATATGCTTTTTTTTCAAGATCCTTTTATTGACAAGCCAATCTCTAAGGAGTTTTCTCTTGACCTATTTCCCATCCTAGAGGAGTCTCACTTTGACAAACTAGTTTTTGTGGAGCCTATTATGCCATTATAGACTGTTACTTATCCAATACCAAGCATTCAACAAGACATCATTATAACAGAGTACCCATCAAATGAAGAATCAAATTTAGAGTCAAGTTTTATTCTTGAACCAACATCAGATTTAGCAACAGAATCAAAATCAACATCAGATTCAGAGTCCATTGAGTTAGAATCAAATTCAAATACAGAATATGTTCATGATTATTACAATATTAGTTATGCATGCCTTGTAGATCAGTTTAAATACATTTTTGATCCTTATAAAATTTTTGAGGATGAGTACTTCAACATCAACACAAGTTATCCTAGTGTCTTTTAAGAGGATTGTGCAGCCTCTACCCATTCCATTACCATTCCACATGCCATAACCATCAACCAAGATAGCCATATTATTGGCATTCCATCTCCCACAAGTGTTGATCAAGATCGATAAAATCACACTTTGTTGAACTGCATCCATGGTGACATAGTGGTTGAAGAAGAGCAAGGAGGCCAAGACAACATTCATGTAGTTGAAGAACACTCTCCTAGTGAAACCTTTTCAGAGGCTCTAAAGGATAATCAAAGTCAGAACTCAGCATCTTCTAGTGAAAATTTTTTGGAAGCGCTAGAAGATAATCAAATTCAAAAGTCCACATTCCTTAGTGAAACCTTCTCAAAGGTGCTACATGACAATCAAGACAACTTCATTGTTGAAAACCTCTTTGAGGCACAATAGCTGAGCACAAAAGTTCTTCACTGCTTGATGAAGACAAAATCAAAGATCAAATCAAAATAGCTTCCAATCTACAACCTAATCAGATGGTAGATACTCTTAAGGTCAAAAAATAGAAAAACATGGTGGTCCTATTGATAGAACAAGTCTTCGGCCCTGCCACAACCAAAAATTATGTTGAATCTAGTGTCAACAACATTACGTGTGATTAAATGTCCTAATCTTCATTTTTTTCCCCACCATTCCACATTCCATTATCATCTACCATTCCATTTCACAATCAAACCTACCATCCATTATTTATCCTTATTTACCATCCATCACTACACTTTACTTTGTAGAGGCTACAAAGATACCTTGTCTCGATGTTTGAAGGAATCAGAATCAACAACCAATGAAGATCACAAAATCATTCTTGAAAACCAAATTTGTGGGCTATTTTTGATAGAGAAATTATTCAAAAGAGGTATGGGATAGAAATTATCATGATCAAGTAATATGTTTGTATCATTTTTTGATTAGGACATGCATCTTCCCATCAATAGGAACAACAGAATCAAAAACCACACCTAGGCCAAAAATATGTACCATACCGTTTCACATTGCCATGTCATTACCTTTCTTACATATCCATTTTCCATGTCACATATTCCTACTATTCACCCTATCACTTGGGGGCAACTCTCTTACCATTTTATCCAATCTATCAAAAAATCATCATTATCCTTAGCAAGACCATGTCATCCTAACATTATGTTCTTATCTAGACCAAAGCCTATTTTTTACTCATCCTACACAATCCTATTTTGATCTTGGTTCCTTTGGTTCTTCTTTCACTTTTTATGAGGATATTTTGATCAGGTTTCAACTCTTATCCAATTCATATTTACAATGATAGTCTATGAAAGTAGTGTGACAGTTGATCTAGTAAGATATCTTTCATCTTATCAAATTTATTTATGTGATCTTGATTATAACCTCCTATGGGCAAATTAGTGTCTCACAAGTCTTGCTACTAATTATAACCACCTATGGGCAAATTAGTATCATTGACCTATGTCTTTGTATCCTAGTTATAACTGCCTATGGGCAAACTAGGGGCAACACTTGTTTATCATGCATTGTCGCATCACCTTGCCATCGCTATTTTTATTTGACTGGCCATTTGCCAAATTTGAGAACTTGTTGAGACCTAGTTGGTTTTTCCTCACCTTTTGTGTGGATGGAATTATTGTGACTTGAGGTCATTTCAAGACTATGTGGGTCATGGTCAATTCATGTTGAGGTCACCTCAGTCCCCCTTTCCATACTCTCTCATTATTTTGTGAGTATCCTAAGCCAAATGCTCTCACCATTTTACAACCAAGTATCTTTTCATTCTATAATGAGTTAAGATACCTCAAAATGCTAAAAAAAATTCATAACATTTCAAAAATCCAAAAACATTTGCCCTGTCTAAGCCTAGTCAGTTATCCTCAATCCACCATACTCGGGCATTGTCATTGTTAGGATGCTTTCTTTTGCTTTTGTTTTTAGGATTTTTGGTTGTTTGTTTGTTTCTTTTTCTATTTGTTTGTTTATTTTTTCACTTGCCTATTTGTTTGCTTTCAGCAATGTTGCCTCAACTCAGTCTATATGTGTTCATTGGGTGATTCTTCGAGCACATTATTCTTGAGTCCATACATATTCATCCATTAACATTGTCATCATGGTTTTTATCATTGGTGCATTGTTTTTTAGTGTTTATTAGATCAAGATCAGTCCTTATGCATTTTTTGGCAAAGTCTTCATGGTGTTCTATCATGATTTCTACCGTCACATGCTATAGCAAAAATTAGCTTTAGAAAGGTCTACAATCAATGGAGCCATAGAATTTTCTCTTTGGCAACTTGGTAAATCCATCCCACCCTTGATCAAATCCACCCATTAACCATTCTAGTTGTATCATTGCTAATTAGGATGAGCATCTCCTCATTGGTAGGTACAACTAAATCATTCACACTAATCAATCTTATTCTTCTATTCATTTATTTCATCACTTTGCAGCTACTCATCTTTAATCTGTATTCCAGGTTATATCCTTGAGTTATGCTTTTTAGTCAGCCCTAACTGGGGCACAATCATCTTTAGCCAATCCAGGTCCTCATAATGATTATAACTGCCTATAGGCAAATCATTATTTTGACTTTTAATCCTAATTATAGCTGCCTTTGGGCAAATTAGGATCATTTTTACATCAATGCATGCAAGCATTTACTCATTTGGATTAATCTCAACCATGGATTAATTCCACCTTTCTTCTTGTTTCTCTTCAAGGGACCGTCCATCAATAAATATGATGGCCACTCCCCCGAGGGGCATCATCATAGGCTTCCCAAAACTATTTGGAGCTTTGTTCTTGAGCCATCATCTTATTTTTGACATACAGGACATTTCTCATTATTTGAGAAGACATTATTTTGCATACGGTTTGCAACATCTTCCCAAATAGGGGGAAATTGTAAACACTTAAAACTGGCCACCAATAACCTCCAACCAAGCTTTTGACCAATTTCCATCCAAAATGCACAATTTAGCCTAAAAACACTAAAACATGCTAAATGATGTGAAACTGACATATTCAAGTGTTGATTTTGTCCAGGGTATCATTAAATGATGCAATGCAATTTATGGGCCAGCTAACTTTCATCAAATCATTTCGAGTCAAAATGCCAATTTTGCACCTAGGTGCTTTGACTTGCTCTTTCCTATCAAATATCTTGCACAAGATATGTGCCTTTATTATTTTTTGTTATTATCATCCTAAATGGGAATACGGTTTTAATGCATCTGATAGTGACTTATAATTCAAATCCAATCAAATTTTGGACCAATAACAAGGCATTCTGATCAATCTGAGTAATTTGTGCACAAAGTGCTTAAACTCGCTTAAGAGCTAATTAACCCAAATTAGGTCTTAATTAATAATTCCATGGAAACTTGTTGAATACTTATTTTTATAAATTAGTATTAAATATTTGCATCATCAGGTGACCTCATTTCTTGGGAAGACATCCCTAAGCCATAAATGCCACAAATATCAAGATTCATGCCCTCCATGCCTCATCAATGCCTTTCATGATGCCCTTCATGCCTCTTAATTTCCCCTTCTTCCAATGTCATGATGAGGATAATTAAAAACTTAATTCCAAAAATTGAATTAATCCTCAACCACACATCTCAATCTTAGGATGGATGGTTCAGGTTGATTCTAGACATTCTCAAAAATCTATAAATAGGAGGCCTTACCACATCATTTCTAAATTATTTTGGTGCAAAGTTATAATTCACAAATATCTTCAAGAAGCCATTGCAATTAGTGTTACCATGTCAAATTGATTCTAAGCCAAGCCAAGCCACAAGCCAAAGGTGCCAAGGAGAGATGGAGGTAGACAAGCTTCCATTGCCAAGGACTTCATGAGCACAAAGCTGAGCAAGCCACTACAACAAGCATTTTGGAGCATCCAAGGAAGTTAAAAGAAGTTTCTTTTGCATTTTAGTTATGTGTTTTATTCATGTTTGTTAACTGTAGATTAATTTCCTACTCTATGTAGTATTCAATTATTTTCAGTCGAGCACTACAATTTTGGTTCTTCGAGCAAAGCGACAGAATTTTGAAGCAGAGGGCCGGTTCATTTTGCCTAAGTGTTGAGATGCAGCGGAAGCTGCCAAGTGTCACCCTCTGAGTAGGTCTTTTTTCCCCTTCTTGTTTCCTTCATCTCATTTTTGCCTGAGTATTAGTTCAAGCGAATGCTGCCAAGTGTCACTTTCTGGGAGACAAAGCCGACAGTTGGAATTCCCCGAGTCCCCATTTTGTAACCTTCAAGAACCACAGACCGTGCCACATACCCAATAGCAGTTAAGCAGAATGCACCATGTGTCAGCATTCGTGTCTCATATTGGCATCCGCACTTCATTCAAATACTTTCAACATAAAGTAGTAGAGAAGGTGGAAAGTGCTAAGTGGCAGTTGCGGAGGCCCTAAAATACCTTTTTGGAGAAAAATCGCAAGCCACCAAGTGTCGTCATCTAGGAGACTTTGGTCCAATGATTTCATTCAACACATAAAGGCATCCTTTCATTTTGCTTAAGTGCTAAGAGCAGTGGAGGCTACCAAGTGTCACTCTCCGGTCCCTTTCTACCCCATCCCCAAAAGGCAACGGAGGCGCCACGTACCTTTAGACGAAGAAGCAGAAGATGCCATGTATCTTCTCAAGAGCAGCAGAGATTTCCATGTGTCAATGTCTGAGGGATCATCCTTGAGTTTCATTGCTGAATAAAGGTTGTGGTGGGCCTCGGGTGTTACTTCAAAATCCATGAAAGCTGCCAGGTGTCACCATCCGTAAGAGCCTGTTATGAGTCCCGAATAAATCTACAGCATAGCTAAGGAAAGGGAGAGGGCAACGTGTCTTTGATGAACCCAGTGGAGAGTGCCAAATGTCATTTTTCGATGCCTAAAGGAGAGTTTTTCATAAATTAGCTAAGGGTCCTCTCCCATTACAAACAACACAGAGTGCCCGTTTACCTATTACAGCGAAAATGGAGGGAAATTCGGTGAGAGTTAATTCGAGTAGATGGAGCAGTGTACTGGGTAGTTTTTTTTTGGGGCTTGTAAGCATTGAAGATGCCATCTGTTTTTCTCCTAATAGCGGAGGTAGAATAGACAGTTGAGCGGCCCAGTAGGTGATGAAATTTGAAATTCATGCGCGAAGAGAGGAACTAGTCAGGAATTGCCATGCCACAGTTAAGGGCAGCCGTTCTTCTCTAGCATGGCTTTTCAAAGCATTGAATGCACCAAAGTTCAAATTATTATTTTTTATTTACGTATCCGGGGCTATAAAAGAAGAAGAATTATAAAATCTAAAAAGGGGGAATTCTCATAGTTTTAGACTTTCAGAGTTTTTGACCAATAATATCATTTGCTTTTGTTACATTTTCCTGAGTTGAAAGGTTTATATGACTGTGTGTGTTTCTACATATTTTGTATGACTAGAAGATTCAATAAGAAAATTGAACACTATGCCCTTGTTGATGTCATCTGTGTCATTTGCAAAGTAGTCTATGTTGTAGATTTTCTAGTGTTGTGATTGGAAATGTTATTTTCTTCTGTCCCATTTTCTGGAGTCTGAAGTTCTACATAACTGTGCGTGACTTCTGTGCCTCTAATGTGATTTGAAGATTCTATTAAGAAGATTGAACACTATGCCTTTGTTGACAATTCATGTATCTCAGCAAAAGGCTCCCCTGTTGTGAGCCTCTATTTCTGTTATTCCAATCTTTTACATTGATCATGCACTTGTCTGCTCTTAAATGTAATATAATCACATAATAGTTTCATTGTGCTCAGGTTAGGATTAGGATTACTCTCAGGTACATTGCCATAGTTAGGTTTCAATTCCTGCATTTTGCGTTTCTGTTTAGTCTCCTATCCCTTTTCCCCAACACCCAATACAAAAGAAGAGACCAGCTTCTTTAAAATCTGGAGGTTGTTTTCAAGCCGCATTGTCCCACAGCTTAAAACTTCCCATTGTTGTTGATTAAGATCTAGCACAATTTTAAGACATCAACAGTTTCTGGCACGCCCGATGGGACCAATCTTTCAAGGAGTTAAATAATTTTGGTGTATTCTTCAGCTAATCTGCGTTTGGAGGTTTTTATCGACACCAACAACGACTCTACGTCACCAGCCAATCAAGCAGTATCATCAAGAAATCCGTTTGGTATGTATAACTCTGTATCTCATAGCTACAAGTCTTATTCTCCTTCAAATATGTTTTATCAAGAACACGCTTCTCCTAGAATCATGTCGAGTAATGAGGATGCATATTGTTATGAGCCACATTAGTCTTATGCCCAGTCCCCCCAATATGTCTCATCCCATGTTGAACCTAACCTTATTTTCACTTTCAAAAAAGCATTACTGGGATTTAAAAAATATGTGTTAGAGCTTGACAGTAGAAGGGGATATGGCCAAGAGATTCCTTGTCATATCATCTATCAAGTAAGGGATGCAATAGACCTGATTAAAAGTGAGTGGGATCCCATTGAGAGGGCAAATTGGTAAGAACTTACATATGAGATGTTAGAAGTGTGTGGATTGATTGCATTCCTAGAAGAGAGGCTAAGCGTTCATGAGAACCAGCCTTACCAAGTCTACCAAACTTCATACCCACCACCACAAATCCTATATCAAACATATGCCACCCATGTTCATGAACAAGGTCAAAATCGTCAAGACCAATTCCCCAATAATGCAGAGTCTATGATAGCATCAAGGGAAGAGGATCCCAAACTCTCACTTTCCCCTCAAATTCCTTCCACCCTTACTCAAAAAGCTTCTTATTTTCCATCACAGCCTTCTTTTTTCCCCCTTTTTGAAGAATAATATATTTTAAAGGAAGCAATTGAGTATGCAGAAGAATATGCTCAATTCATGGCCAAACAAGAAGATTACATCAGTACAGAAGAGGAGGAGATCACCATAGACTCCCCTTTTGATGAGCAAGAGGATAAGCCGCAAGCTTTTTCCTTAACTTTTGATGAGGAGGAGATCATTTCGGATTTTTTCCTCACTCTGCAAGAGGATATGGAGGAATATGGACACTCCCTCAACCAAGTCATTGAGATAGGAGGTGTTGAGCTGGTTTCAGATGAAGAAGAAAGCCCTGAGATTCAAATGAGTATGCAAAAGAGATGCTAGCTTTTTAATTCATCCTTGTAAGAGGATGAAGTCATCAAAGAGCATGATGATGAAATAAAGCTGGAATCTGAAGAAGATGTGCCGAAAGATAATGGATATCAAAAGGCACAGCATGAAGAACCAATAGCCCATGATTTCTTGATGACACCCGACAACATGAAGAACTAGTATTCGACAGGCATTCAAGGACAAGAAGAGTTCATAGGTGTCAAATACACATTTTGCTCAGACTCGTTCGAGTGCAAGCAGACCTGTGTGGGTGGTGTAGAGAACATTCCATCAACGACATATCCGTTGCAATCACTGGTATGGCAATGCAAGTTGGCTTGTCATAAAGAGGACGTGGGAAAGTTCATTTTTTATTCCGGAGGAAAATAAGGATTTGTAATTAATGTAGTTAGGTAGTTTCCATTCCCGCATTACTTTATTTTGTTTTTTGCTTTCCCAATTTTCCTTTAAAATAAGCATTTTAAACGCAGAGTCAGCATCTTAGAAATTCTTTAATTCTGTATTTTTGTCGCAATAAATGCTTCCCCAAATCTTTTGAAATCTCCAAGGTACCTTGCACCGCATAATGTGTTCGCCTCATTGTTTCCCAAAGATTGAGTAGGATTTGCTAACAGTCGCCTTAATTTAATGTTATTTGGGACTTGATAGGCCCATAAAAATTCTTTAGCAAATTTTAAAGTTTACAAACTCTCAAGCATTCCTGCGAAAATATCTTACTCATTGTGATTGTGGCACCTAGTGAAATTTGTTGCAGCAAGCATGTTTTTATCTTGTGAAAGGTTCATACCAGGTTATTATACAAGAGATTTAGAGATGGTGGGAACATCAGAAACACCCAGGAAGAGAAGAAGGGTGTAGTCCCAATTGGACCTAGAAGAGGAAGAACAACCTTCACAGTGCCCAGTGCAGAGCACTGCAGCTTCTCCTCAGGTAGGAATTACTCCCCCTCCTCCCTCTCAATCCATGCCTCCACCTAGCCAAATGATACCTCCCGCCACTGCTGGCATTCCCATTTCACAATTCACTTCATCCTTGATACCTCAAGCCTTAACATTACCCTATTTCTCCCCCTCCATTCCTAGAAAAATGCCCCTTCAACTCACCCCTAGCCAGCCAATGGCTCTCCAATACAGCTTGCTGCAAGGATTTCCCTTTGCAGGGGGATATATTGCATCCCTTTCCACTTTCCAGACGTAGGTTGATGCCACAAGGAAGGCAAGAGAAGCCCGATTGGAGAAAAAGAGGAGTAAAGTGAATCAAGCGTTGGCAGTGCCACATTTGAGGTCACAATTTGACCCCATTCAATAGCAGCTGACAGTGACCCATTTGTCACCAACATTTCCAAGCTAAGCAAACAAATGCAGCTGGAAGACTACACCATGAATGCAGTGGCCATCGACATGTCCCTGTTCAGGCCTCAAAATAGAGTCGAGCTCATGACCGAATCCACTTCTGTGGTCACAGAAGATTATTTGAGGATATCAAGGAGATTGCAGAAGATAGAGGCTGACTTGGCCACGAAAAAGGCAAACTGCAATAGTTTGGCCGAACAAATAAACCAGAAGGACAATGAGATAGCTAGTCTGCAAAAATAGTTGCAAGGTATTGTTTTCCTCCAGACTCAATGGGCAATTCAAGCCCAAAATGATTCTTTGAAAGTAGAGCTTGTACTTGCCAAGGAAGCAACAACAGCTCTAAGATGGGAAAATGCAACATTGCAGGGAAGAGTCAAAGGACTCCAACTGTAGGTTACCCAATCACAATAAAGGTCATTGGAAGAACAGAACAAGGGCGCGGCTTTTCAAGCCCAGTTCTAGGCAGAGCAGTAGCAGACCGCACAACTAGCAATTGAGCTGGACAATAGGCCAAGAGGTGTCAGAATGGTGCAGCTGGTGAAGGAACTCTACAAGTCAGCATGGGAGAGAATCTCTTTGGAGATTCTCTAGCTTAGGCCACTTTTCACCTTCTTATGCCACGCGCAGCAGCTGTGTGAGATGGTCAAGAATTCGGTACAAAGCACTCTGGCCATGATCTCTCAGAGAGTCGCAAACTCTCATTCTTTACTGGAGAAGCTCTACAGTGCAAGGGATGCAACATTGGTAGCCACAGGGATTCGTGACAGAATGGCCACCGTGAAACAAGTCAATGAGGAGCTTAGTCGTAATACCACAGCCAATAATTGCAGAAGTTGTCTTGATGTCGTCAAAGAAGGCATCAACAAAATGAGGCAACATATTGAAGATCTGGTGCGACTAGGCCTTCCTTCCCCATTTTTGAATGTGAGGACGGTGCTGATGGTGGACCAAATCCAACCATTGATGCTAGCCAGGCAAAGGGATCAAACAGTTTTTTAGAGCTCGCAGGATGATTCTCCAACCTCTGAGGTCAAAACTGTTCTAATTCTCATTTTCTTTCTAGAATCCAAGTTGAAAGCCACTACCCAGGTCCTACAAACCTTCTCTCACAAGGATCTCATTAGCTTGGATTTGGCTTTTGATTAGTTGCAGAACAAGCAAGGATTATTTGACCATGAGTGGTCTATCTTCTAGACAGCTATTTTAAAGCTGTAAATTTTGAAATTTTGATCGAGCAGGAGTCAAGTTATTTTTGAGTAGGCTCAAAAGCCCTGATGGTCGCCAATAACTGTAGAGTAATTTCCTACTCTACGTAGTATTCAATTATTTTCAGTCAAGCACTGTAATTTTGGTTCTTCGGGCGAAGTGGCAGAATTTTGAAGCAGAGGGCCGATTCGTTTTGCCTAAGTGTTGAGATGCAATGGAAGCTGCCAAGTGTCACCCTTCGAGCAGGTCTTTTTTCCCCTTCTTGTTTCCTTCATCTCATTTTTTCCTGAGTATTAGTTCAAGCGAATGCTGCCAAGTGTCACTTTTTGGGAGACAAAGCCGATAGTTGGTGTTCCCCGAGTCCCCTTTTGTAACCTTCGAGAATCGTGGATCATGCCACATACCCAGTAGCAGTTAAGCAAAATGCACCATGTGTTAGCATCCATGTCTCACATCGGCGTCTGCACTTCATTCAAAGACTTTCAACATAAAGCAGCAGAGAAGGCAAAAAGCACTAAGTAGCAGTTGCGGAGGCCTTGAAATACCTTTTTGGAGAAAAATCGCAAGCCACCAAGTGTCATCATTTGGGAGACTTTGGTCCAACGATTTCATTCAACACATAAAGGCGTAATTTCATTTTGCTTAAGTGCTAAGAGCAACGGAGGTTGCCAAGTGTCACTCTCCAGTCCCTTTCTACCCCATCCCCAAAAGGCAGCGGAAGGTGCCACATACCTTTAGATGAAGAAGCAGAAGATGCCACGTATCTTCCCAAGAGTAGCAGAGATTTCCACATGTCAACGTCTAAGGGATCATCCTCGAGTTTCATTGTTGAATAAAGGTTGTGGTGGGCCTCAGGTGTTACTTCAAAATCCATGAAAGCTGCCAGGTGTCACCATCCGTAAGAGCCTGTTATGAGTCCCAAATAAATCTACAGCATAGCCAAGGAAAGGGAGAGGGCCACGTGTCTTTGATGAACCTAGTAGAGGGCACCAAATGTCATTTTCTGATGCCTAAAGGAGAGTTTTTTAGAAATTAGCTAAGGGTCCTCTCCCATTACAAATAGAACAGAGTGCCTGTCTACCTGTTACAGCAAAAATGGAGGGAAATTCAGCGAGAGTTAATTCAAGTAGATGGAGCAGT
Organism: Torreya grandis; assembly: GCA_037957365.1. Taxonomy (NCBI): domain Eukaryota; kingdom Viridiplantae; phylum Streptophyta; class Pinopsida; order Cupressales; family Taxaceae; genus Torreya; species Torreya grandis. The sequence goes on from JARHVA010000098.1 coordinate 2,797,569, forward strand.
GCATCGAGTAGTTTTTTTTGGGGCTTGAAAGCATTGAAGACGTTGTCCATTTGTCTCCTAATAGCGGAGGCAGAGTAGACAGTTGAGCGGCCCAGTAGGTGACGAAATTTGAAATTCAGGCGCAAAGAGAGGAACGAGTCAGGAATCACCATGCCACAGTTAAGGGCAGTCGTTCTTCTCTAGCAGGCTTTTTGAAGCATTGAATGCGCCAAAGTTCAAATTATTATTTTTTATTTACGTATCCAGAGCTATAAAAGAAGAAGAATTGTAAAATCTAAAAAGGGGGAATTCTCATAGTTTTAAACTTTCAGAGTTTTTGACCAATAATATCATTTGCTTTTGTTACATTTTCCTGAGTTGAAAGGTTTATATGACTGTGTGTGTTTCTGCATCTTTTGTATGACTGGAAGATTCAATAAGAAAATTGAACACTATGCCCTTGTTGATGTCATTTGTGTCATTTGCAAAGTAGTCTATGCTGTAGATTTTCTAGTGTTGTGATTGGAAATGTTATTTGCTTCTGTCCCATTTTCTGGAGTCTGAAGTTCTACATAGATGTGCGTGACTTCTATGCCTCTAATGTGATTGGAAGATTCTATTAAGAAGATTGAACACTATGCCTTTGTTGACAATTCATGTATCTCAGCAAAAGACTCCCCTATTGTGAGCCTCTATTTCTGTTATTCCAATCTTTTACATTGATCATGCACTTGTCTGCTCTTAAATGTAATAGAATCACATAATAGTTTCACTGTGCTCAAGTTAGGATTAGGATTACTCTCAGGTGCATCGCCATAGTTAGGTTTCAATTCCTGCATTTTGCGTTTCTGTTTAGTCTCCTATCCCTTTTCCCCAACACCCAATACAAAAGAAGAGACCAGCTTCTTTAAAATCTGGAGGTTGTTTTCAAGCCGCATTGTCCCACAGCTTGAAATTTCCCATTTTTGTTGATTAAGATCTAGCGTAATTTTAAGACATCAACATTAACTAAGCTCTCACTAGTGTCTAGGCCTAGAGATGTTATGCTAGTTAGTGTGTTTCTTTCATTTTGCTTTCATTTTGAAACTAACCCCATACTAACATTTTGAAACTAACCCCATACTAACAATCCTCTCTCTTGAGTAAAATTATTAGATCACAATATGTGTCATAGATCATATTGATGGTGTTCATCAAATATTTGTCAATGAAGCCATATGAAAAATTGAGCCATCCAGATAAGTCACCTAAGGGGATCATGCAAATGCGCACTAAAGAGAAGTGTTATTTAACCACAAATTAGACTTGGTCTTTGAAATGATCATGTAAGTCTTTGGGAATGCACCACTCATTTCCAAAGGCTTCCTTCATGCCATTATACCAGCCCTTCATCTTAGCCTTATGGGAGGGGATTATAGCATTAGGGTAAGTGAACACTTTAAACCTTTGCATAAGAGACTTATGCTTAGGGGGTAAGCCCATTTAATATCATTGGTTATGTACTCTGGTACATTAATTTCATCAAAAACTAATGATAAAAGAATAACACCCCATGAAATTTTTTATTCTGGTAGGCGGTGGGCCTTTACTGCATCTGTAATAATTCTCTCGACAAAATATTGTGACTAAGTATACTCAACTCCAAGGGTAACATGATGGGTGACATACAAATGTACCATGTCTAATTCCTTCCACCTGTCCACACCTCCAACCTTGGTCATTATCAAGCGTGCAACCACTCTAAGGGTGGGATCCTGAAGACTTTTTATATGTATTGCATGTCTTTGCTTCTTGTATTCAAGCACCATGGTAGTCTTCTCAATTTCCTCTTGGTTTTCCAAGTCTCCATCGAGGTTAGTGCTCGAGCACTATAAACTTGTAACTTTACTCACCCTTTGGGACTTGATCCCCATCCTACACCCAATAAAGTAGAAATAATCTTCATGCGTGTGTGAAATAAGAAACTTTGTGGATTTCATAGGTTTATTGAAATACATTATATTAAATAGATAAAATAGTCCTACATCATTAAGCTTATTAAAACACTTAGGTCATAAACAAGCTCATTCTAAGTATTTTGGCACTCCACCTGGTAATCGCACTACCACTCCACCTCATTCCCTAACTAATGATGATTATAGTAAAAAACATTGCAGGTTAGCACATTTGACTCCCACTTCTTCATACACAAGACTGCTTCTAGATATTGCATTTCTTTAATTAACATTAGGGGTGGAGGTAGTGATGTAACTTTCATATTTTCCTAGCATGTCATCATAGATTAAGTCTTGTTTGTTCCCTCAACCTCTTGTAGTAAACTTTTCACACATGTGCCAGACTCACCAGGTACCTCTTACCTTATGAAAATTGGTTGTACTCTCATGCTCTCAAATTCCTCTTCCTCATGGATTATAGGTAAAGGCTTACTATGTCGGTCATTTTTCTTTGGTTACATCATCTTATAAGGAGCTCAAAGGTTGAAGCATGGTCGTTCGATGCTCCTGAATTAATATGTGATTACTTTTTTAACTTTATTGACTCTCTTGCTTCAACGTCATCTAATGGTAGATGTCAACCCCTGCAACTTGTAATTCCTTTAACTTGTGCACCTTAGTCACTATTTTAGCATTTTTCCTATTCACCACAATTGCTTCAATCCACAATACCTAAATTAGTTGCTAATGGTTGATATATGCTCTTTTGGCATCTTGAAAATGCTCTTATGGCTCTCTAAAATCATGAATTAGCAATCGTAAAATGTAAAATGATATGTGTTTAACTTTTTATATCTTCAATGGGGTAATCCTCATTTACTTCCCCATTACCTCATCCATCACTTCACAAAATTAATGCCTCTAATATTATTTCCATGATTCACCTTTGGCACGCTTGCCATTACAATTGTTTTTTTCTCACATTTAACACATTTTCCCCATCTCACACTTTTCTTGAAGTGCACGACAGTTGTAACTAATTTCAAAAAAAATCATTTCCAAGGCGAGAACCTCACTTATTTACCTTAGTTCTTTGTAGTGGTTACGTGTTGCATCTTGTGTACCCATTTATCCTCATACACTTCCACTTAAGCATCCATTTTTCTCATGCATATTCCCATTCATCATTTTCTTGATGCTCTATAGTTTTACTTGTTTCACCCTTATGACCCCACATTAAAAGTTATATGTGGTCCTCCTGTTAGCTCAAAATTTTGTCAGGGAGACAAATTGATGACTTTAAGTCAATAGTGTGGGAATTGTGTCCTTGCATTAGTCAGAAACACAAGACAAAGTCCCTCTTATATTAGTAGGTGGAGCTACCTTTATTGTAAACCAAAAAGGAAAAATAGGGGAAAAACATTCACAGCTATTTATAGAAAAAATGTTTTTTGTTAGGGGTTTCATACTTTTAATCTAAAAGTACATAAAAAAGATAGAAAGGAAATGAAGGGAAAGAAGGGAATAATGGAAGAAGGAAAGAATGTTAGGGTGTGGAGCTAAAAGCTTCAACTGTTTGCACACACATGAAGAAAGGATGCTGAAGAACCAGAGCCACCGGCGTCGGCAGTATGACCGACGTCGGTCAGATGCAGTGGAGAAGGAGACCGGCGACGGCAGAGAGTCGGCCGACGTCGGCAGCACCAGACAAGCAGGGACCGATGTCGGTCGCCTGTGCGGTCCAGAACTGCTGTTTACGAACAGTCAGTTAGTTAAACCGAGTGTTTGCATGCTAAGAGACTATTTTAAGTCGCGAGCTGTGTGTCTAATTTTAGTAGTTAGATGTCTATTTTTGTAACCATGGATTTCTATTTAAAGAACCATGAGGCATGTATTGTAATTATCATATTGATCAAGTAAGAGCATTGAAGCAAGCAAGGTCAAGGAGATCTACAGGTGTAAGGTCAAGGAGATCAGCTATAGCATTCAAGGAGGGATTGTAACTCAGGTTTTAGAGTTGGTTTTGTGTTGAGCAAGAGAGAGGGAAGAAGGTCTTGAGGTGTGGCAAGCCTTTGAGGTGGAGGGAGAAGTGGCATCTTCCTTATTTGTATTTTCTTCTAGTATTATCTAATACAATTGTGTGTATTGTCTCTCAAATTCTTTGCTGTCTCATGTTTCTAGTTTCTTAATCATTCTGGTATAATTTCCGTGTTCAATTGCTCATATATAAGTAATCAATTGTGCTACCGTTGGATAAGGGGCCTCCTAACAGTTGGTATCAGAGCTACAGTTTGCAGGAAGCAGGTTATTGTTTTTGATTACAGGTCATTCACAGGGTTTTCTGATTGAGTGGGAGTTCAGCAATGGCAGAAGAAAGCAAGCTACGAATGGAGAAGTTTAACGGCAAGAATTATCAACACTGGAGGATGCAGATTGAGGACTATCTGTATCAGAAGGATCTGTACTTACCGTTGGGTGGGGTTGCATGCAAGCCCACAGATATGAAGGATGAAGAATGGAGTGTTCTTGATCGGAAGGCTCTTGGTTCCATAAGGTTGAGTCTTGGAGCTTCTGTGATTTCCAGCTTATCACAGTGCAAAACAATGGAAGAGTTGATAAAGTCCTTGGCAAATTTATACGAAAAGCCCTCGGCTTCTAATAAGGTATACCTTATGAAGCAGCTATTTACTTTACAAATGCAGGAAGGAGGTTCGGTACATACTCATCTCAGTGATTTCCATGGTTTGGTAAACCAATTAGCTTCAGTCAACATTGTTTTTGATGATGAGGTAAAGGCTCTCTTGATATTATGTTCTTTGCCTAAAAGTTGGGACGGTATGGTTATGGCAGTAAGTAACTCTGCATCTGCTTCTAAAATCTTAAAGGTTGATGATGTTGTGAGTGTGATTTTGAATGAAGAAATACGCAGGAGAAGCACAGGTGAATCATCAGGAAACGCTCTAAGTGCGGAAAGCAGAGGAAGGCAAAAGGAGAAGATTGAGCAAGGGAAATCAAGGTCGGGAAGGAGATCCGAGTCTAAAGGTATTACCTGCTGGTTTTGTGGAAAGAAAGGACATACAAAGAAGGAGTGTTGGTTGAGAGATAAAGAGAATCAACATACAGGTATGGAAGAAGCAAAGGATGCAAATATTGTGGTATAGGATGCTCTCATACTTTCTTTGGATAGTCACGTAGGATCATGGATATTAGATTCTGGTTCATCTTTTCATGCATCCCCAAACAGAGATTTGTTTCATGAGTATGAACAGGGAGATTTTGGAGTTCTTTATTTAGGGGATGGTACGCCTTGTCAGATAGTTGGCAAAGGGAAAGTGCAGCTGAGATTGCAGATTGACAACACATGGGTGTTGAAGGAGGTCATGCATGTTCCAATTCTGAAGCAGAGTCTGATTTCTGTAGGAAGGTTGGGAGATGAGGGATGCACAATAACCCTCACAGCGGATTCTTGGAAGGTTACCAAGGGAGCACTTGTTTTAGCAAGAGGTAAGAAAGTAGGTACTCTTTATCTATCTACTTGTACTACTGATTCCACTTCTGGTGCAGATTCGTATATGTGGTCTAATAGGCAGGGTCACATGAACAAGAAGGGAATGGAAGTTCTTGACTCAAAAGGTATGTGTTCAAATTCAGAAGGCATGGATAGAATTCATTGCAGGAAAAGGAAATTTGAGGCTTTTGACAAGAACAGGGATGTCTTGGTGTTCATGGAGGAGATGAAGGCCTTAGAACAGTTACAGGCAGTAAATAAATCTGAGCAGGGTAGCATGGATATAGATTTGATCCAAGAAGAGCTCGCGGATGAAGAATTCATCACTCACGGGAACACACAGGCACCGATGTCGGTTACTTGGAACCGACGTCGGTCATCCAGACACCGGCTTCGGTCATGTGCAGACCAGCAGGGTCGGTAGGTCGGATAGGAGAAGTCCGACGTCGGTCATCAGGACCGACGTCGGTAGGGGGACACCGGCGTCGGCCAGGGGTAACGACGTCGGCAGTCAGGATCAGTGCAGGAAACCGACATCGGTCGGGAGCAGACTGGGAGTTGGCCGAGATCGGTCACTAGAACGGATGTTGGGTGGATCTATGAGTCTCAAACACCCATACAGAGGTCAGAAAAGGTATGTGAACCTCATATTCATTGTTCACCTTCTTTATATTGCTTACTGATAGTCATGAACTACGAAGATGGAGGAAGCAATGCAGGTAGAATCCAAAAATAGTGGGAGCTTGACATGGATGAGGAGTGTGAGTCCTTGGATTAGAGCCAAACAGGTACTTGTTGGTGGAGTTGTCAGCTGGATATAGAGGGATGGATTCCCGTTTTAGAGAAGAGAGTGGATGGACATCTGAGACAGAAGGCTATGGTATATGGTCTTGAGTTAGCTGCAGGGCAATGGAGGTTTGACCATTGTATTTTATCTTTACCAGGTTGGATAATATTAGCTACATTATCCTGTTACTGTATTGTGTTACTTTTTGTAGGGTTGCATATACAGGGAGTTTTCTGAGCTAAGGGTAGAGTTGGTTCAGAAGTATGTCATGAAGAATTTGGGAGCAGCAAAGTTCTTGTGGCATAGGTGACAGATATAGCATCACAGGTTTGCGTGGTGGTTGGTCTTCAAGGGTGACTTTGAAGAGGGATACAGGGCCTAAGGAACAAAATAGATGGTGTACAGGTACAGGTACAGGTTGCAGCTGTTTATCTCCAAGTGGGAGATTGTTAGGGTGTGGAGCTAAAAGCTTCAACTGTTTGCACACACATGAAGAAAGGATGCTGAAGAACCAGAGCCACCGGCGTCGGCAGTATGACCGACGTCGGTCAGATGCAGTGGAGAAGGAGACCGGCGACGGCAGAGAGTCGGCCGACGTCGGCAGCACCAGACAAGCAGGGACCGACGTCGGTCGCCTGTGCGGTCCAGAACTGCTGTTTACGAACAGTCAGTTAGTTAAACCGAGTGTTTGCATGCTAAGAGACTATTTTAAGTCGCGAGCTGTGTGTCTAATTTTAGTAGTTAGATGTCTATTTTTGTAACCATGGATTTCTATTTAAAGAACCATGTTGAGCAAGAGAGAGGGAAGAAGGTCTTGAGGTGTGGCAAGCCTTTGAGGTGGAGGGAGAAGTGGCATCTTCCTTATTTGTATTTTCTTCTAGTATTATCTAATACAATTGTGTGTATTGTCTCTCAAATTCTTTGCTGTCTCATGTTTCTAGTTTCTTAATCATTCTGGTATAATTTCCTTGTTCAATTGCTCATATATAAGTAATCAATTGTGCTATCGTTGGATAAGGGGCCTCCTAACAAAGAATAGATAAAGGAAATTAGTAAGGGAGAACATGGTAATTATAGTATGTTAAACACATAAGCTACTATGATAACCCTGAGAAAAATGAAAGACAACTCTGGGTAGTTAAATACAAAAAATTAATAGAATAGTCTAAGAAAAAAAAAACAATGTGTGCATGGAAATCTCTCTCATTCAATGGGTGGTAAATACATAATTACACCCTTAAGAGTGCAAAACATATACTGAGACAATTTTTTAATATTGATAGCAAACCAAAGACAACCATCTCATATTTACTCATAAAATACAATCAAAATATTGCTTAAACCCCACTGATATTTTACATTCGTAGAAATAACACAAGAAGATTATAAAAGAAATACTTAATGTGAAATTTTCATTATCTAAAAAAATCGTAATGATTATGAAAATGAATTGAAAATAAAAATATAGAAATAGGTGAATCACATTAAAAAATATAACTCACGAAGAAATTTTGAATACAAAGCTTGCAAAATCTTTTAGTTTTAATATTTATTGAGTGGATAACAAAGATCAACTCTTTAGACAAAATCTCTATATAATTCTACTTCTAAAAAGTCCCTTTACAATGAGCCTTATGCTCATATTTATAGCATGTGGAGGTGGTTACGATGCATAACCACCTTTTTTGCATTTTAGAAGCTGCAAACTTGAGTTTACAAAAATGTGCCACTTAAGTGTTGTAAAAGTGCATTGGTGCAATTACACCACGTGCAAAAGTGAAATTACAATTTATAAAGTTGACATAGTGTATTTGCACGACTTACATTTGTGAGTTTGCACTTACATAATTTACAACTAGAAATTGCAAAATAAGATTTAACATTTACATGAAAAAACCAGAAGCATTTGTTGGATCCTATATTTACATGGATGTCCATATTCTATTCCAAATCTCTTATTTTAGCATAGGCTAGGAATACGCTGACAAAGCTGAAGTGATCAAGTTGGATACTTTTTCATTTTATTTGATGAAATAGTGTCAAAACTTGGTAAGTTCACCCATGTCTTCCGTAATTTGCAATCATCACATTCCATGAGAAATTGTCTTACTGTGTCATTTATTGAAATGCTTCATGAGCATCTATGAAACCACCACACTTAACATACATTTTTATAATGTTATTTTGAACATGAAGCTTCAGGGAAGAATAAGTCTCACTTACATGGCTTCAAGAAATAATCACAATAGTTGCACAGGAGTGGAGAGAGAAAACTATAAATTACTCGACCAAATAAGTAGAAAGCTTATGTACATGGCTTTTAAAAACGTAATTTGCATTTACATGACTTGGAGAAGCATGATTTGTATTTACATGACTGTGCTAATAAAATTTGGAATTGCATGGAAAGGGAAATCTCAAAAAGATTTTGCAATTTACACAAATTTTTAAATCGATTTTCCAATTTACATAGAAACCTAAAATAAATTTACAATTTGCATGAAAAACTAAAACAAATTTGTATTTTGCGTGAAAACCCAAAATAAATTTGTAATTTGCATGAAAACCGAAAAAAAAAATAAAAAATTGCATAGAAGTGGAAAAACATTTTGCAAATTACACGGAAGCTGAAAAAGATTATGTAAATTGCACAAAAGCTGAAAAAGATTTTACAAATTTCATGGAAGCTGAAAAGCTTTTTACAAATTGTATGGAAGCTAAAAAGGTTTTTGCAAATTGCACGGAAGCTAAAAAAGTTTTTGTAAATTACACAGAAATGAAAAAGTTTTTACAAATTGCATAAAAGCTAAAAAAATTTGAAATTTATACAACTTATGAAAAAGCAACGTGTGTTTGCATAACTCATGCAAAGCTAAATGATTTTTTCAAATTACGAGAAACACTAACAAATTTTTGCATGAGAGGATCAAATGCATTTTTAAACAATTCAAGGTAAAAAGCAACTTGGCCATAAATTTTTAATTAATTAATTAAAAAAAATTAAATTTTCAAAATTTTGGTAGTTTCAGGCTCAGTTAAAAAAAAATTAGCCATTTAACAAAAATTAAATTTTCACTAGTTTTTACTCATTTTCAAAAACCATAACAGTTGGCTCTGACTGGGATTTCAAATTGCAAGGAATGAAAAGAACTTAGATTCTCTAGTTTTATAGGTCAACATTTTAACCATTAAAAAATTGAGTCTTCAGTAGTAACTTTGATAGATTTGAAAAATAATATGATCTTCAATTAAAAGGGATGGATCTTCAAGCCATCGAAGAGAAGTCACATGTCAAAAGACATTGTATGTGAGGGTTAGGTTCTCAGCCTAGCATATGCTATCACATGTCGAAAGATAGTATACACGAGTATTAGGTACTCAATCTGATAAGTGCTTTCACATATCCAAAAAGGATAGTGTGTGCGAGGGCATTTTAGTTACGCGTTTTTATACAAACTAAAATACGAAGAGAGAAGTGTCTTTATTTTATATACTCAAAAGTGATGAACCCTGTGGCTTGCCTTACAAAATTTAACAAATTTATTCTTCACCACTACAAAATTGTTACCTGACTTTGTAATGATAGCATTTTGAAGTTCTGAAAATAAGCAGATCTCAATATATGATTTGACCCTTGTCCATTGAGATACGGATTTGATGTTCTATTTTATAAAAAATTTACCATTCCTATTATGATAACTTTTATATCTCACATTTTCATATC